>OY282601.1:16557372-17831122 GCA_958298965.1 Chrysolina haemoptera | reverse complement strand
AAAGTTACCACAAAATTGTGTTTTGAAGCTCTGTTAAAAATCTCCAAATTCATCTCAAGCTTTTTTGGTTCAGCAGATATACAGGGTGTATCTTAAATGATGTTATTAATTTCAGTGCGGTGATAAACTTTTTTCCATAAAATATGACAAGAAATTACCTCCTGAAATTAATTATATCATTCAAGATATACTCTGTATTCGTGAAAAATATCCATAATCTTCACTCTCTTGAATCTCCTTAAACTAAATGTCTGTGTTTGATTGGTGGACGTCTTGTTAAAGAGCTTCAAAATACAAAATTTGCGAAAATTCAAACGACCCTCTCACGGTTTTCGAGATATTCATGAAAGATGGATTGGGATTTGAATGGACTTGTATGATTAATTGGAATAAATTTTATATTTGAAATCATTTCTGAATATTTCAGTTGACAAAATATTCTTTCAAATCAATTCAAAATATGTTTTCTTTTATAAAACTTATTTTTCGATCTACTAACATAATTAATGAGTTTAAACAAACATTCGTAAATCGAATTAATATATTTTGTCAGAAGGGTAATGGAATAACATTCACTCAAACGGATATTTTGTTCTATGAATTACCAAAATATTTTCATTCTATAAGATAATTTGTAAATTCAAAAATCCCTTTAGCAAATCGAAGAGATTGAAGGTATTGATTCAAAAAAATATTTCGTTCATTTTGATTCGTGTAGTTTCCACTTCAAGAAATATTTTGTTCAATCAAACGATGAACTGAATGAGTTAACAAAATATTTTGTTGGTTGGAATCAAATTCAAATCAAAATTCTAAAAGGTAATGTTGAAATATCAAATCATATGATCGACTGAAACATCTCATGTTTTCGAGAAGAAAAAACAAGATTTTCTATGAACAAAACATATAATCAATTGAAAGCAAATTGCATTAAATCTAAAAGGATTTCAGAGAGACAAATCAATGACAACATTTGTTTCATTTGAATTGATATTTAATTGTGGGATACTGACACTTTTATTTATTCGAGTTGAATGATATTTTGTTGATTTAACCAAGTTTTTTTCTGCGTGTACTGTTTGTTCATTATCGCGTTGATATATTCCTTCGATCACACTACATATTTTTGATTCATGATCATAAATTTTCACGAAAAACATAAATCATTCGAACGGAACACAAGAACAGAACTACATTTACATGATTTCTATATTACGTAACGGTTCAAGCAATAAATATATTTGCACCTCCTAAAGAAAGTTTTCGCTGTTACTTTCGTCGAAATACGTATCGAAAAGGAAAGTGGTTTGATCAGTCAGGTTCACGCACGACTTCTTAAGTAACGAGAACGCGTATAGTAACGAAATAAATTCGGTCTTGCAGATTCTCATAACAGGACAGTTCTGTCGATTGCGAAGAAAGTTGAATGAGGTATCGTGCACTGATGAAGTTACAACTACTGTCGGCCTTTTTTTTTTCATCAGTTACTCAGGATGAACCCTCTACCAGGGCCGAACCTAGGGTGTCGGCCACCCGCGTGCAAAGAACCTAATGTGCCGCCCCTCTAGACATTTTTTCGTATTTTGATTAAAACTGAACGTTGAAGTTAAAACCCCATCTTAGGTTTAATTGAAAGATATCTCTCCAACCGATGTCAGTATGTTGTCCTAGAAAGAACCAGTTTCAGTGAAATGCCATTACCTCGAGGAGTTCCCCAGGGCTCAATTCTAGGCCCGCTCCTGTCTGTACTGTACACTATATATGGATCTAAAAGAACTCTATGGTGATTGTTATATACATCAAATTGCTTTCGGCAAGTTTCAATAAAGATAATGCTGATATAGTCATTACAAGAATCAATGATACCCTTGATAAAATATTTGAATATTCTAATAAACACGGTTTGAAATTGAGTCCTACCATATCAAAATTGATTTATTTTGGTAATAGAGTTCATGCCACAGATCAAGTGGTATAATCAATGGTGTATACAATAAAAAATTTGGGACTACTCATTGACGATGATTTACAGTTTAAAACAAATAGTCCAGAAAAGGTGTATGTCGTTGAGAAATATTTAACGTAACAGGACAATTCTAAACAAAGATTTGAGGAAATAGTTATGTGAAACTTTGGTAGTTTTGAGTCACTCAAACTATGACGATTTGATTATAAAACTCATGTATTTGTTTCATTTGTTATTTGAAAAGGTGAGACCAGGTAACTCCATTTATAGCGGAACTAGGATGGCTCAATACGCAGGATCGCAGGAATCTTCACCTTGCATGTTTTGCTCATAACGTTTTAGAAAAAAGAACTCCTTGGTATATTAGAAAAGAAATGACATATCGGTCGTTTGTTCATAATGAAAACACCAGTACAAGGAATCTTCTCTGGTAATACCCAGGTACAACTTCTGCGTTTTGATTCAAGAAAGCTGATAAGGAATATCTTCGGGTTCTTTAATGCTTGGTTTCATATGTCTTGAATATAGTTACAATATTAATGTTTTCCCTCTATATGTATTTTATTTAATCTCTCCTCTAGGTTTAAAACTTGTTCAATTGTATATGTAGGTATTTTTTTATATGTGAAATACTTATATGTAACTGGTATTCGGTTAAGTAGAGTAGTTTACCTGGAATAATAATAATGACATTTCATTATTATTATTATTATCATCATTATCTACAGGTATAACAGTAAAAAGTTAAATATTAACAGAAATTCAAATAAAATTAATTAATATTTTTTGAAAATTTTGAAATTTATCGAACACAGTTATCTCTAGCGCTGTTAAAGAAGTATACCATTTTTTTTGCTCAGAAAAAGTGTGAGATTATGAGTTATTCATACTCATTCCTGTTGAAGAAGTCAGAGCAAATTATATGAAATAAATAATAATTCGTAGCGTTCTTCAAGCTGTGGACAAGAATGAATACCTCAAAAAACGCTCATAAATCTAATCAAGAACTTTTATTTTTCACTGATTTTTAATATTCACTTACATTTATCTTTACTTTGTTACTAGTATTATAAGCATTTTGTTAGCGCAAATTTGTATGCCAAATTTCATCAAAATCAACCGTAAAATTTTTTAGTAATTATTATTAAATCACTCTTCTTTTCTAAAAACTGTAACAATGTATCTCGAAAACGGAGCAAGTTAAGGCATATGCTTATATAAAGAAAACACCTTGTTTTTACCTAATAAACCGATACTGAACGTTTGACGGTTTAGCCCTGGTTCACCCTGTATATACTGGTAAAATGGCAGAAAAAATGCCAATGCTGCATCCCTTTGACAAAGGAGACGCTAAAATAAAGTTTGTTTTGACCATTGATCACCGAGCTACTAGGATCAGCCCTGCCCTCAAATTATCATTCAGAACTTCCTCTTTTTCTCTGGTAAAGTGAATTTGGGTCAATATATCACCGGTATTTCATATAATAGCTCGGGAGGCAGGGCTGCATTTTTTAAAGTGATTTCAAGTCGTAAAATTGGGTGTGTAGGCGATAGTCTAGATACAGCTAGCTATCAAAACAAGTGTCAGCTGTCGTGGTATTAGCCAGGAGAGTACTTGTTTTCTGATGTATTTTCGACCCAATTGTTTCTATTGTGTATGATTACGGCAATAAGCGTCGTCCTGGTAGTGAAGGACATCTCGTTTCTCTCTTGACAAGCTTATTGTGAACAATGCAGATTTCTTCATTTGTATTGGTGGTTAAATTAATCACCAAAGTTTTGGGTATTGCTTTGGTTGAGGGGCTGGAGTTCAGATGACGCCAGTGGTTTAGTGAACGCTAGGCTGCGGGCGGTGTCTCAGCTTCTGAACCATTTGTTGCAAACATTAGTTATTGTCTGCAGAGAACTACCGTATACTGATGAGGGCAAGAACCCAGAAATCGATCTATAGGTGGTTCAAATGTTTCAATGAACATTTCCATTCAACTAGCAGGTGCGGAGACATCCTTGTAGGAACTCTGCACGGAAATTCATTAGATCTAATTCAACGTTCGTCGTGGTATTGCCAGGAAAGTAGTTGTTTTCTGATGGATTTTCGACCCACTTATTCCTATTGGTTAGGATTACGGCAAAAAGCGTCGTCCGGGTAGGGCAGGACATTTCATTTCTCTCTTGACAAGTTTATTGTGAACAATGCAGATTTCTTCATTTGTATTGGTGGTTAAATTAATCACCAAAGTTTTGGGTATTGCTTTGGTTGAGGGGCTGGAGTTCAGATGACGCCAGTGGTTTAGTGAACACTAGGCTGCGGGCGGTGTCTCAGCTTCTGTCATGACAGGGCAGGACATCTCGTTTGTCTCTTGACAAGCTCATTGTGAACAATGCATGCAGATTTCTTTAATTTGTATTTGTGGTTAAATTATTCACGCAAGTTCTGGCTACTGCTTTGGATGGGGGGCTGGAGTTCAGATGGCGCTCGTGGTTTAGTGAACGCTAGGCTGCGGGCGGTGTCTCAGCTTCTGTCATGACTGGGCAGGACATCTCGTTTCTCTCTTGACAAGCTCATTGTGAACAATGCAGATTTCTTCATTTGTAATTTTATTGTTGATAATTTCCAAAACTCTAAATTCACTCCTCATCAGCATAGGGAATCAACAATATAAAAACCACACTCGAATTGTAATAAATTTAAAATTTGCGCTAACATAGTCAAGAAAATGTTTCGCATACGCCTTGTCTGACTAGATGAAGCAGTATCTAAAAACAAGTTCTCGCAAATATCTAGGTTAACCGTTGGTATTTGAAGAAAGTTATGTAATAATAATTATTGAAATGATTTCATCCGCGAGTAGTTTACATCAGAATGATATATTTGATTTTGCTTAATTGTTCGAACATTCTACCGGCTTGCTTTGCGAGGGAAGTAGTAGTTATATGCTATGAATAATTGAGAGTAATACTTTTAAGTAGACTATTAGCACTACAATTTCGTCACTGTGTTTTATTTTGATTTCAGCCTGACATACATTGATTGCATTATAATCGAAATACTAGCTAACCTATTCATGAATGAGATAGCGTACCTACTTTCATTTTCGGAATTAATGAAAACGAAAGAGGAGACCGTAATTTAATGTGCAAAAGATGTTATAATAATAATGATACACGTTTTTCTATCATTTGACAACAATCATAGGTAGTAACAGGAGAATAAACATAAATGATTTTTTTGAACTTAAAATACATTGATATATAAAAATTTTAAATTATTGGTATAAAATCAGTATACCGGGTGACCACGAGGTGAGGTACGCCCCCCAATTTTTCTATAGTTTTGAAGATACAGAATACGCATATTCTGTCCCCTTTACTGAAAATTTACCACTTCCGGTTTAACCGGAAGTGACCCCCTTTTTTTAAATGATACCCTGTCCATATTTTTTCATTATCCGAAAGAGCACGCAATTTGTGATAACACTGTTCTTCAAACTTGAAAATCGGTTGAAAAATGGCGGAGATACAGTTGATTGTTCAGTCAAACAAAGAAAGTTCTAGGAATCGCACATTAAATGGTAAGACCTCGTTAATCCTTGGCTCGCACAAGTTTCGACTTTTGAGAGCTGCCGTTCGTAAGGGGACGACAGCTGGTTAACGGAAAAAACAATTTTAAACAATTTTTAAACAATACATTCATTTCTAACAGAAACGAAAAGGAGGTAAGGTAGATCTCTGCAGACAGTTTTAATGCCATCTGTTTCTCGTCCGTATTTTCACAACTCGCATCCTACTATAGCTGGCTATTTGCCCATTCTGGCAGCTCCATCTTTCAAGTAGAGGTAGAAGCACTCTGGTAGAAGTCTCTGGTTAGAGATACATTCATTTAATTCATTTGCACATTCAGAACTTTGTGCTCACGACTGTAAGTTCATTCTAAAAGAAACGAAAACGGTTTACCAGCGAAGACATTTTACATACGAGGGAAATAATAAGTAGTTAAATTCATTATCGGTGTTCCGATTATGATAAAAAAATGTTATCATTCGCAATTGAAGTCATTTTGAAATATATAGGTTTTCCTGGTGTGATAGTGATCTTTCTGAAATATTTTTGAAATATTCTAGTATGATAATATGATAATAATAATCTATTTGATGGCTAATTACCATAGCAGTCGATGCCAAAACACCAAAAAAAAAGTAATCTTTTCAAATATTTTGGTAATATTCTTTGGAATATTTAGTATATAATATTCCATTTCTTTTCGTAATATTCTCACTGTTGAATCTCATGAAACCTCATAGGATTCGCATCAAACCATCACATCCTGATCCCACTGTTTCCAAAAGGTACCCAATAAGATTATAAATTGTGAATTTCCACACATTCCTCATACGTTGGCAAGACTGTGAATGAGCATATAATATCATTGTGATTGAAAGTGGAACACCTCACTGAATCTTATAACAACCACTGCGTGATACAAACTCGTATGACGTGTATCCGGGTATGCTTTCAAATATAAAACACACAAATAAAAAAATTAAACGAAAGTAATACAAATTACAACTACTGATAAATCCTCATACAACCTCCCAGAAAGTGTACTTTCCACGTAGATCCTTATAAATTCTCATAATCATGCAATATTTTTTCATGAGATTTCAAGTTACATTTTTGGCAGGGATGTCACCTCCTTACGACACACTTTTTGTACACGTCCCTATATAGATGTTGGTTATGGAATTGCCCATCTAGGTATTTTCACAAAATAGGTGAGAGAAAACATAATATTAGTTCTCAAAAATAATGTGTTACCAGACTGAAATGGTAATTTAGTTCAGTAAATATAATTTATTATTTTATCGATATAGATATACTTATATTACGTACAATTCCACGTCAGCCTCCATATGAAAACCGGTATCCATGAAGGATATTCTCTCAAACCAATTACATTGAATATTTTTCGCATGACCGATCAGTTCGTTTTATCGAGAAAAGCACCTTTGAGAAAACGGCTGAATGCGTTTATTTTATTCTGCGATATTGCACACTTTCAAAGGAAAATAATCCCAATGCGTGTCTTTGCTCAGAACGATTTTCTCATCCACCGCTCTCGATTCACTCGAGGCTGTTCTGAAAAAAAAAAACGTTTACTCAGTTGAAAACGCTTGTACCTATCATACGAAGAGTGGTCATATGTACTACGAACAAGAACGATCGTAATAATCCAGTACGATTGGGTTTTGAGACAAGAATCGATTGTAGCACCACTAAACTTAAATAGATTTTTGCTGTAATATTAGAAAATATACGATTTATCGAAAAAACAACTCAACAGGGTGAAAAACAATTCAATTTTCCACAAAAATTATTCCTAGTAATTTCTTATCAAATGAGTTCGTTTACTCAGAAAACATGATTGAACGCCGACATCAAATTTCAGGTTAACCCCTACCCGCCGCTGAAAGTTCTGGCGCAGCCGAATATTTGATTGGTGATAATTCTGCTAAAAACGGTCGGAGAAGGAAAAGGAAAAATTCATATCGTTTCATGCAAATATAATATGCGAGTATTTGAGTACCTAAAATGTGTTTTGTCGCACTTCACGGAGATGTTTGCGGATGATCCGAAAATCATGAATAATTCAGTAAAAATGGAACTATTATACTGAAGCAACAATTTTAAAGTAGTGTGACAGGTCCCACTTATACATGCCAAAAAAACTTTTTCTCCAAATGACATTAAAAGCGGCCTTTTAATGACACTTGGCAGGCTTAGAAGTTGTACTTTTAATGCCTAGGCAGAAAAATTCGTTGCTAGGCAACCTTCCAAGTAATAATTTAAATCAAACTGGTTATTAAAATTAACAATGACATTAAGAAAACTCAAAATGATGATAATAAACTGGTTTTATTGCATTAAAACTACAAACTACAACACGAAATTTTTATTTAATAGGTATATTTATGGTGAATTGTGAACAATTATTTAATACAATTGAACTCTGTCCACTTCCCTCCTTTCCAGTAAAATTAACAACTTTAGTATCAACACTTGATACTCCGGAAACGCCAGAAAATATTTTTTTGCCGATGTTCGACTTATTGGCTAGCGAGTCCTCAATATAGCCCTCCGCGACAGCGGAAGACTTCCATCCTCCATGTTGCTTCAACATTGTTATGTCCACACCAGAATGCACCAGCAACGTGGCCGAAGTTCTGCGAAAGCAGTGCCCGGTATACTCTTTCGCATGGGATAGTCCCAGAAAAGTAGCAATTTCTTCTGGCATTTTACCGAATTTGTGAATGCCAATGAATTGATGATGTGCTTTACCGTTCGCATACTTATAGAAGACACGCCGATTATTTAAATTCGAGGGTCTGGAGGCTGCATATTTTCTGTAAACGCTTAAATATTCCGTTACTACAAAAGATCTTGATCTTTCGGTCTTAGTATTTGGTAGCATAATTAGCAATTTGTCGCCCATATCATTTATATCATCTGTTTTCATTTGCAAAAACAAATACAATAAGTACAACCTAAAATATAAATTGAAAATTAGTTCTTTAATCCATAATAGATCATTTTCAATATATTCCTACCTTCGTACACAAATACAGTTCATCTGGGGCATCTGATAAAAATTTCTCGATTTCTTCTCTTTGAAAAACTCGGGATTTTTTTGCATGGAAAATGTCTGACTGGCGTTTCAAAAAAGCCCGTAACTTCAGGTATTTTGCCAAATCAATGTTATTTTTTATGTTCAGGGTAGCTTTCAACATCGAATAGGTAGACCATAACGTTGAAGGCTTCATTTTCTTTGAAAGATCGGAAAAATAGACAATCAGCACATTTTCAGAGAAAGATCCTATATTTTTCTTCTGTCTATATTCCATGAATCTGCTGTATGTGAGTTCATATACAGTTCTTGATTTTTCCGGTAAAAGGTTAAATTCCACATCTCGCGCCTGGTCTCTTATCTCAGGTGGTGTTAATTGCATCAATTCATCCTCACTTTGCAGTAAATCCATTTCTAACATGACAACTTTTCAAAATTGACAATGAAAAAGTAAATAGTAAACAAACAAATTCAACAAACGTCATCAGCGGTAAACATAGTAACGTAGGGCCCAGTTACCTTTGATGAAATAATTTAGTTATTTGGATATTGATAATGAAACGCAATTTAAATATGAAAAAGTCGATTTTGCGAGGAATTGGACCAAATTTGAAGAAAAAATTATGTTTCACACGGCAGAAAAGCAGATTTAATGCCTTGCCAGCCGCGGCATTAAATCTTGTGCCTTTATGCCTAGTAAAACAAATAACTATTGTTTTACTCTTGCCTCATTTTCGACTCGCCCATAAAATCGGCATTCTCTTCACTAAATGTTGAAAATAATCGCTCATTCATATCACTTCACTATTGTGAAGTGCAAACCTCAAGCTTGAAATCACATACTTCATTTTTTATGTAGGATGTGTATAAAACGCCCCACACTATGCAATCTGTTGTACGACGAGTTGTACTGCAAATTGTACAAACAATCTGTGCAACCGGTTGGTTAGTAAAATGCCCACAGACAAGAACGATTTGAACATCAATCAAGTCGTTGCAACTGGCAGTTGGGGAACCAATTCCATTCGTATACAGTTTGTGTTATGGCAAAGACTATTTTGAACAAGATTATAGCGGCAGTAGTGGCCATTCTGTTGGATGATAACGGAAAAGTAATAAATAAAAAAAAATAAAATAGTGCAAAACTTGGTTATTCAGTCCAAAATGAATGATTATTGTCCATTTTCACTATTTTCAATGGAAGTATATGATACAGCAACCAATTAAAAATAATTTGAAAATCAGTGTCTGCCAGAAATCATTTGGTATATGAAAAAATGTTATATGTGTCATTAAATTAAATAGTCTTATCACTTATCATCTGAAGGCGATATGAACGAAAAAACGACACAATAACACAAAATGCCAGAAATTTATGAATAATATACTTTAATTTTCATTTTCATTGTCATTGTAAAATAAAAATTCAACTTATACTTGCTAACTATTTATTGAAAATGACGCTATGTTGCTCAACATTAAATCGAAACAAATGAAATACTAAATCGAAACAAATGAAATACTGAATCCAAACAAATTGAATACTACATCGAAAAAAGTAAAATACTGAATCGAAACAAATGAAATACTTAACTAACTATCACAGAGAATGCAATAACGTATAGGATACTTACCATAAGTGAATAAAAGTCGAGAAATTCCAATAAAAGCAGCATAGGATCCCCACAGGAGACTCCCGCAGAAAAAGTTAAACTTTACAAATATCGAAAACAGTGAACAAATATTTTATTTCTGCGATTTCAGAACGTTCCATCCACTTCTTACAAAACTTTAGAAATCGTATAACCGCGAAACAGTGCATATTAACTTTTCACAAACAAGAAGTTTCAATAGTCTTCAATCAGTTCGTTATATTTAGATATACACAATCCTTATACTCTCCAAGTATACAGGTTATGTTATGTTTTCATTTTAAACGAATAAAAATGCACTGCAAGCGGACACAACCGAGTTACACCGATAATAGACCAACGGCCACCATTTGTGGTTAATTTGAGTAATTTTACTTTTTAACGACTTTGTGTCTTGGTATTTTGTGAGTTTAGAATTTGCAGTGTCCTTCCCAGTTACAATTGTTCCTTTTATCATATCTACTCAAATTTTCCATATTTTTTCAGTTTCCACATTTTCTTTCTGTTTCATTTTCTTTCATTTAGTTGCTCTTGTGACTTCAATTTTGACATTTAGATTCCTCAGTTTTCCTATTACAGGAATCTACTTTTGATTGACTGTCCAACAAGTTTAATATACAAAGTGTTTTTATTTTACTTTACTTCTGATTTATAATTTTATTGAAATTTTACTTTCCCTTGCTTTTTTCTGTCTTTAGGACTTGTTTTTGTTTGCTGATAACTTTGCTTATGTGTTTTTCAGTAAATACTGATATTCTTGAAAGTGGTTTGTATGCTGCGAAGAATGGGATCGTATAGTCTGATGTTTTGTTACTAAATTTTGAATTGCTGAGTCTGTGACTGGTTTTAAATGAGATTATTGTATTTTGTTGATACGGTAAGATACTCTCTATAAGAGATATAGTATCTGCTTGGGCTTTCTGATGATTTTTTATGGATTTATTGGATTTTGGATTTACTACTCATATAGTCCACAGTTTCTGAACTATACATACGATTGTGAATCTAATTCAAACAGTTGTATTATTACTTCAATTAAACTGCATCATTTCAATTAAGTTTTATGATTACGATTGTGACTAATATGATGATTCACAAATTAACTTTTCCACTGTCTAATACATTTTCTATTGACCATCAACAATCAATTGAACAAATTAGACCTCAATGAAATAATTGATTGTTTGGAATTAGCATATCACTGAATCAATCAAACCCGGAAATATTCACACACGGTATAATGAAATCAAGGGCTTTGAACCGGCATCTGTTTTCTTTTGCATCAACATACCGAATAATATTTCTAGAACACTTAAATATCTTCCTTTCCGATAGAAAACGCCGTGCTGATAAGTTTATTATTAACCAAAACCTCAATGTAAACAGTACGCGAGTGTTTTAAACATATACAAATATATTTCTACTCAATTCTCGGTAAATCTTTTTCAGTTTATTCCCAGTTCAATGTTGAAATTGAGTCGATTTATTTTCGTATTCACGCACAGAGAGAATATAATATTATCAGTTAACAATATTTTCTGTTTTCCCCCCGGCTCAGCTGAGTAAAAACTGAAAACATAGAAGATGAGTAGACAAAACATATTGATAAATTTTTTACTTTTGTCAAACATTATTATAAGCGACAAAAGTCAAATTTCCCAGGAAGCGGTTTTTCCTTTTATACAGGGTGTTTCCTAACTATGGTTCCTAACTGCAGGTGGTGATTCGTTAGGTCATTTTAGGAAGGAAAGTTCCTATTAACATATGTCCGGAGCTGCTTCGTTTCTGAGATACAGGGCGTTAAAATTATGGAAAAAATACGGTAATTATAAAATATCATGAATATCCTGGAACCGATTTGGTTAAAATTTGGTACTTTTATTTGAACTAATAAGGCGCTTATTTAGCCCTATTTAGATTGAAATTATTGGGGCCAGTGGCGTCTCAGTGGGCACCACAGCCAACAATATTGTAAAAAAAGTACGCCTTTTTGGTAAATTTTTATTTTTTTTAGATTGAGCAACTGAAAATACAACGTTTTGGTCTCCTGTATTTTCTTCATATCAATCTAGTTAGGGCTAAATGAGCGCCTTATTAGTTCAAATAAATTTCAACCAAATCGGTTCTAGGATATTTATGATATTTTAAAATTACCGTTTTTTTTTCTTTAATTTCAATGCCCTGTATCTCAGAAACGAAGCAACTCCGGACATATGTTCATAGGAACTTTTCTTCCAAAAATTGACCTAACAAGTCACCCCATGCAGTTAGGAACCGTAGTCAAGAAACACCCTGTATACCTACTGGCTTCCAATGTTTTATTTTTATTGAATATTTTTGATTACGAGGGTTTTATCGATATTTCTTTTCAAAATGAAAAGTATGGTGATTACTCGTCAGGGGGCGGGGGGCAAATCAACTCAAACTTTTTAAATAGAATGGGTGGTCCAGTGTCACATCGTTGAAAAGAGAATTCAATTCTCTTTACAGCCATCTAAATTTTCATGAATTTCGTTAATATTTTTTTTTCTATTCAAATTCGAAATATCAGATATAAATGCGGATCTGAATACTACTCATACATCGATAAATTTGAACGGTTTGATGTGGAACAATAAATTTTTTTTTGAAGGCTATTACCGATACTATTTTTTGAGAGAAGAAACATTGCAATTAGTCGACAGATGGTGCTGGGAGCTCATGAACTTAAAAATTTCGAAAGGCATAAAAATCAAAATTGGGAAAAAATTTATTGAAAAAATTCAAAAATATTCAGATCTTTTCAACATGTAACACTTGACCCCCATTCCATTTAAAAAATTGAGTTGATGTGCCCCCCCCCGCGACCCCTGTCGAGCAATCACCATATTTTTTAGTTCAAAAAGTAGTTTCGATAAAACCCTCGAAACCGTTTTTTATTTCATGTTCGTACGCCGAACCGTTCAAAAGTTAACAGGGGGGGTGACTATTAAAAGCCGCACTGTATAGGTATGCATATTTTATGTACATACATAAAATGAAAAATGAATATTCAACCTTGCACTAAAGATTCAGAAAATCTAAGAAGACAAAATAGTTATAAAAATGAATAAGTGCCTCCATTAGCATTTCGTTTGAGTTCTTGGAATTTAATGAGGTAAGCTGTTTTCTTCTTAATATCAAATCAAATCAAAAAGTTCTGAGGATTGCATTCTCGGTTCATGCTTCTTCTGAAAGCATTCGATGATTTCAAGTTTTTGGTCAATTAAGAGATTACACTTTTCTTCCAGTTTCGATAAGGTTAAAGCTACTACTGCTCTGGGTGTCCAACGATTCATTGGGAATTTTTTAAATGAGGAAACAATTTCAGTTTTATTGTTTATCGTAGGGGTAACCGGACCGTAGTGAAGAAAATATCGAAATGTCTGAGATCAGCGGAAGCTTACAGGATTCCATGTTATTGTGGTGAAGTTTATATCGGGCAAACTAAAAGGAGAATTGGTAACAGTCTAGTCGAGCACAAGCAAAGTTGTCGGTTGAAACAAACTGAGAAGTCAGCATTGTGCATTGTTTTTGGAAACCATAGAAACCATAGAAATACAATCGCATCAAGAGAACTTCAACAGAAAATGAGAGAGGACAAAATTCGCCTAGTTTATGTGTCTGACAAAACTTTCACAACTGTTTGCCTTACAGGTATCACGAATACGGAAACCTATCAGATGTTTCCGAGATATTCAGGACTTCCACAGAATACGCCGTATTTTCCAGATCCAGATATGCATTACAAAATCAAATAAATCCCTATACAGTGACCGGTAATGGAATGCATATTGCCTATCGGTATTTTATTTTTTCTCCAGACTGAGGCAAATTAATTTCCTGGAAGTGTGTTTAAGGCATTTTTAGAAGAAATCTGAAAAAGCAATTAATGAAAATCCTCTTACTTATCGAATTTCCCCAGACGACCAGGAGAAACGCAGATACTCAGTTGATGAATATTAAGTGAACAATATTATATCGACAAACGGTGAAATATTCTTAGACGTGCATTTTGATTTTAGTTCTAATTTATTCAATGAAAACTAGAGAGAAATAAAAAAATCAGCTATCTGAATGAAAATGCGAATTTTCACTTTCAGATTTTTTCTCTTTCCTTTTCTTTTCAGTTAGAGACTTTTCACAATATCTATCAGATGTAGTTCAATGTCCAGCGTGGCTTGTACCGGTGAAGTAGTTGTTTTCTGTTAGATATTACAAATAAATCACATTTTTCATTTTTCAATTTTAATGGAGAATGTTCCCCTTTTCATTCTTAGAAATATTGTCAACTACTGATATATGTATATATTTTTAGTTTAGTTAATGACAGAACGCTCACGTTGAGTGCCTTATCACTGGATATATTACGGACTACAGTACGTTGTACGACGAATGCGCATTGTGGGCTATGTTAGTACAACTGTACAGATTGAATAATAGTTTTTATGCTATGTAAAAAATATTCTAGATGAGAAATCGCTCTTGGATGTATATAATGCTACCCCTCCATGCAATATTAATGTAAATATAATATTACGTGGCAGTAGTAGAGACATCAAAAGAGTGTTCATTGCCCAGAAAAAAATAATTCGCCTACTATTCAATCTAAAAAAAACAACACAGATTCCGCATGAACGCAAACTTTGTAGATGAACTTTCATTAAAGTTTCATTCTTTATTTCATTCCACTGTATCGAGGCCTTCCAGATTTTTTTCCTAGGAATATTCATCATGATGTAAATCAGGAAGGTAGTTTTATATTAAAAACAGCAAGAATGTCTCGAAAAAGAAACGGATTTTCTACTACGCTCGTGGAAAATGTCTGAAACGAAAAGCAATTTAAAGTATGAACACTTAGCAGAAAAGTCTCATATTGTTTCGCAGAGAGTTTCTAGACGCAAACGAAAAAAGGAGGACTTTCAGTCTCAATTCTCGAATACCTGACTCGGAAAAATTCATTTTAAAATGTCAGTGTCTCCATTCGATGGCAGGAAGTTATTCAATAAATAAATACCAAGTATGTACCACTTTGAGTAGAAACACCCCCATAGTTTCTTGAGAATGAAATGGTTCCTAAAACATTTTGTCCACGTATATGGTACCCACAAATATCTACTTTCAGGTTTGAGAAATATTTGTTTATCCATTCTCCACGGCTATGTACGCAATCAGATGCATGACTCCATCTGGAGAGGAGAAGGTCGAAGCCGAACCCTGCGATGCCAAGATATGTTCCAGCCCCTCCAGCGAAAGAAAATGTTTGACAAGACAGGAGCCCAGGGGAGCAGAGAAGACGTGAACGACAGGGTGAATAATAATATCCCCCCCTCAATCCAATCCTAATATTCCCCCGACAGCAGGGGGTAAATCAACAAGCACCCTCTTCGGCAGGCAGGCAGGTCAGATGGTCAACACCGTAGGCTTATTGCCAGCTATGGATGACATCATGGAAGGGCTGAGTAGGGGCCGGAATGCCAGTGAGAAATTCCTTGGGTAATGGAAAATATCCAGGCGCACGCATTCCAGACGGGTGCTGACTCGATGCGCACGCATTCTAGACGGGTACTGACTCGATGCGCACGCATGAGGAGGTTTCTAGGGAAGCCAGAAAACTAAGAGCAAAGTCGAAACCGCCCATGGACAAATAGACCCTCTCGAAGTTGATGACCATCTTCGAGGAGGTCACAACCGCGATAAAGAGGCTTCCTGGAAACAAAGCACCCGGCATAGATGCCATCGATGCGATACTGAGGAATCTTTCGAGGAAGTCTCTGGTGCAACTGATATATATCATCAATTCCATCATCAAATGGCAGCACTACCCGCAATGCCTAAAGCAGGCTGAGATTATCCCGATCCTGAAACCAGGCAAGTCAGATTCGAGGGTCGAGAGTTACCGTCCCATCTCGCTACTGAGTAGGGTCGCGAAGTTGGTGGATAGGATCCTACTGAAGAGATTTTTGGATCTTGAGGAAAGATTACGCCTCATCCCGAAGGAGCAGTTCAGCTTCCAGGAGGGGCACTCCACGTCCTCCCAGGTGGCCAGGATCGTCCACGGGGTGAGGGGGGCCTTTCAGCAGGGCCAAAATACGCTTATGGTCCTGCTAGACATTAAGGCATTCGATACTGTCTGGACAGAGGGCATGGTCATGAAGATGTCAAGGGCAGGCATGCTGGCCCCCTTGGCAAGACTGTTGAAGTCCTACCTGGTCGATAGGTTCTTCCGGGTGAGGGTCAATAATACTGGCTCATCGATGAGGTCAAGCGGAGCGGGACTACCGCAGGGGTCGAGTTTGTCTCCACTTTTGTTCTCGCTATATACGTACGACTTTCCCATGTCCAACCTAGTGGACACGGCCATCTACGCAGACGACACATCGTTGTACACGCATTCAAAGTATAGCGCGATGGCCGCGTCCAGGTTGAAAGTACACCTGGAAAGGGCAGTCGTACCGTATATGGCGAGAAACAAAATCGAGCTAAATCCGGAGAAAACAGAGCTTATGATTTTCTCGAGGAGGAAATTGAATGAGAACATCAATCTCCCCGGGGAGTTCAGGGTTCTGGGAAACCGGATAGACGAGTCCGACGCCGTGCGGTACCTGGGGGGCAGCTGGACAGGCGTCTGTTCTTTCACAAGCACGTTAGCCTGGCGGTTCAGCGAGGGGCGGGCGCGCTCAAAAGAGTATATCCGCTCATCGCGAGGACCTCTAGGGTTAGTACGGAGAACAAGGTACTCCTATACAAACAGGTTATATAAGGCCAGCAATGACTTACGCCTGCCCAGTGTTCTGCAGTATCTCCAAAACCCAAATGGGTAGATTGGAGGTGATGTAGAACAAAGCACTTCGTATCGTCCCGGATAGTGACCGGTACATTCGGCTGGCTGATTTGCGTGGGCTAGCCAATATCGAAACCATTGAAACTTACATCAAAAGACAAGACGATGAGTTTTATCGGCACTTCATCCGGCAGAGCCCGTTGAACAGAGGTATAACAGCGGTGAGCGAGCGCCATAACATGCCGTGGAAGCATGGGGGCTATATATACCAGACGATGGATATTTTCCATGATATCCCAGAGGGTGGGCAGTAGCTCATAACCGGTTTTTTCGTTGTTTTTTTCCGGGACTCAATCAGACATTCAACTGATGATGAACCAATCGCCCGACGTCTATCATATAGATTCCCTATTCCCCCGCATAACTTGCAGGAGGCGGGGACACACCCGAGCGTGACAAGGCCCAGTCTGTCGAAATGGCCCACATACACCGTGGGGTCTGCCCTGGGCCGGCGAGTCACGGTTCCACCCGCCCGCTGGAATCCAGAAGGGCAGGAAGGAACCTTGCTCCAGGGAAAACAATCCTAAACTACCTCCCTTAGTTTTATTGATTGCCTTTATCTATTTCATTGTACTGTGCGCGGCCCTATTTTTACTTGTAAGATTTATCAATATACACTTTTTGCTTTTGCTACGTACAACTAATTGAATATGTAAAATTGGGAAAAACATATTTTATTTCTTGAAGGAAGAAACTTTGTATTTCGTGCAAAATATTTTTATTTTAAAAATTGTAGCAAAGCGCTTTCGACTGTTAAGTCATAATCAGTGCGTACCTGCAAGTAAGTAATGATTGAAAATGAATTTGATAAAATTGAAAATTTTGAAAATTATGAAAAGTGAGGTTACTTACTCGTCAGGTGTACAAGAAGCCATATAAAAACATCATGTCCATGGACCAAATTAAAATGTTATAAAACATATTTAAAATTGAATAATTTTCATCCTGTTTAAGGATTATTAAAGGTATAGATATGGGATACTACATCATATCTGTCTGAATGTTGAAGCGGAAGTGGAAAAGAAATTTAAATTGACAATGTATGCCAATGACACTATTGACAAGTGACAGTGACCATTGACATATGTGACATAGATTCAAAGAACTCAAATAGAAATTGAACTAATCCAGACATGAGTTTAAAAAGGAAACGTAAATCTGAAAGTGATTAGTCTAATGGGAACGTTTCGTTTTCCAAAAATACGCTACCAAAGAAAACTCTATCAAGATTACGAATAAATTATCAAATTTAGTAATGGGTGAAAAATAATGCGTAATAATCAGAAAGAAAATAGGGAGGTGGGTTCTCTATGGATCTGTCCATCCTCAACCAAATATTGCTAAGACACCGAGAAGAAGTCTAATGAGAACTTCACTCAATATACCTGCATACTGGGAAGAAAAACTGAACCTAAGAGGTGACCCAAGTTAAGTGAATTAGCTCCAATGTTTGAGCACCCACAATTGGGCTTAAGGACATGTGAAAAGTTTAATGAGAACTATCTTAGTCCAAGTTTAGGCAATTTGGGTAGCACAAACGTAAAGAAATGAAGAAACTTTCAAGCAAAAGATCAATATAAGGCCTCTATGCAGTTCTATCCAACCCCAACAAGGAAAGCTAAGGGAATGAGAAAGAGTCTAATGAGAACTCATCACATTTTACCCGCTGATCAAAGTTGGAAGTTGTACACAACTACATAGTTACCAATAAAAAACCAAAAGGTGAAAATTAACTCCGTGTTCTTAGAATTGAAAGCCGGAGAGAATGGATAAACTGCTAAACGGGTTCAAGTAATATCATCATAGAGAAAGATTAATGAAATATTGAGAATGTTTGAACTGAAAAAAATTTTTTAATTAGAAAAAGTTTAAAGACATTAATTATTATTATTTCAAACGCCTATGAAGCGGTACATAAGCTCTGTTTAAATTGACTTGAGTATTGAGACAAAGGTCATTGTTGAGTAATTCTTTACTTATATGTAAATCTTCAAGGAAATCTAATCTATTATTATTTTTGGACCTAACCTCTTGTAAAATTTTTAGTGTTTCTGTTTGGGCTAAAATTATGGTTGTTGAACCTTAAATGTTCCCAAAAGCAGATACTTGGTTTGGGTTTTGATGTTCTTTTATACGAACTTTCAAAGGTCTACATGTTCTGCCAATGTAAGCTGCATCACAATCTTCACAATTTAATTTATAAATACCACTTCTTGAAAGTTTATCAATTTTGTCTTTTGTATTGACTAATAATCTACTTAAATTGTAATTAGTTTTGAAAGAAATTTTAATGTTTTCAATGTGACCTTTTACTTATCTTTATCTTTAATAATCCTTAAACAGGATGAAAATTATTCAATTTTAAATATGTTTTATAATTTGTAACATTTTAATTTGGTCCATGGACATGATGTTTTTATATGGCTTCTTGTACACCTGACGAGTAAGTAACCTCACTTTTCATAACTTTCAAATTTCAAAAAATTTCAATTTTATCAAATTCATTTTCAATCATTACTTACTTGCAGGTACGCACTGATGATGACTTAACAGTCGAAAGCGCTTTGCTACAATTTTTAAAATAAAAATATTTTGCACGAAATACAAAGTTTCTTCCTTCAAGTATATTGAAGCGTGCACACAGCTTGACAATTTCACATATTTTATTTCCTCTAAGTACATTACTAACACGGGATAATAGTCAAGGGAGTTTCGAAATTCCAGAAATTTATTTCTTTTACCGTTTTCTTTGATCATTCGTTCGTTGCTTCGATTCGCTAAGCTCCAACATTTCAAGTTGTCTTCGAACAAGTATCGCAGCTCAGTTTCCTGCGTTCTTCTCGAAAAACAAAGTAACGCGAATTAAATTGTGTAACCTTCGAATGTCATTACCCTGTAGCCATATTCTAGTTGATTATACTGAAAGTGTAGTGGAAAAATACTTCGACGGCGGCCCATGAGAATATAATCCTGTTAGCGGAGGATTGTCTATGCTCAGTACATCGGATCGCAAAAAATACGGGTTCACGGTCAATATCACGTTCATGGAATGAGAACCTTGAAATTCAGGAAAAGTTCGATCGATTCATTTCGCTAGGAGAAATATAACTTTTATACTTTACTTTTTTGTTTTATTTCCTATTACTGAACTAAAGCGGAATGACATAGACAGGTATTTCTCATTCGTTCATTGCATGTTCATTGGACGTACAAACTGGATATTATGGACGGCCATTGTACGTCCGGGTATGTACAATGATACATCCGGAAAATGTCCAAACCTCACTGGATTTAACATCATTTGGATGTACGTTCAGGATGTGCAAAGGACGTTCATACAGGATGTCCAATGGACGTACATGAAGGACGTCCATTGGATGTACGGAAACGTATAAAATTCACGTCCATTCGACATGCACCATGGATCTTAAATACGTCGGAAAAATAAATGAATAAAATTTGACGACTTCAACGTGGATACAATGTATAAGTGAGGAATCACACTGACCGACCGTCCGCGACCGTCCACCTACGACCAAAAGTAGAAGTAGATCAATGAAAACTTTCAAAGTCACACTGATCGACCATCCACGACCGACCACTAGAATCATTTTGTAAATCTGACATTAATTTGACATTCGAAAGGTTATGTGAATTGTCTGTTCATTTATTGAAAATAAGTTAAATTTATAATATCAATAGTTTTGCTTTAAATAATGAGCATCAGTAGTGATACTGAAGAAGAACATTTTATTTTTCCGGTTGGAAATCTACCTATTTACATGAGTTTTGTTGAAGTCAAAAGTTCATCATAAATGTGTGTCAAAATGGCATTACGTCAGGATAGTGTGACACCGACCAAAATTTCCAGCAGACTACAATTTCGAACATGGTCTTTGAAAAACGGTCGAGGACGGTCAACGACGATTATACAGTGTGAGTTGTGCGATAAGAATATACGTGTTGGAAATTTTGGTCATAGGTGGACGGTCGCGGACGGTCGGTCTTAGTCGATCAGTGTGATTCCTGGCTAATGATTGATAACAACTAATTATGGGATAACTGACAGAAAGTCAAGATTCCCAACAAACAATATTTTTGAATTATATATCAAGCGGGTACAAAACTGAATTATTTAAATTGAATAAAAATACAACATTTTCAATAAAAATCAAAATATGCAATATGAACATCTGATCAAAATAAATTATTCAAAACAGAACATATTTCCAATAAAAGCTGAGAGTTTTCGTCCTTTTCCCTCATCCACCTTCCCAACCATTTGAATATGGAATCTTCAGTCTCTTTTCTATTTTAATTATTTCGAGACCGCCTTGATCAAAAAATTACCACGAATTAAAAAAAATTATGTTCCGGTCAACGTGAAAGGTTGCAAATCTGCACAATTGTTCGGAATATTTTTTCGATGTATCTCCAAGTTTGCAGAACTTTTGGAATTTTCTCTTATGATATATCAAAAAAACATTAGAATTCATTAAAAATGTTCCGTACACTTGAATTGGTTGCAACTTGATTCGTGATATAAAATAATATATTCGATACTACTTCAAATTTGCAGAACTTTTAGAATTTTTTTAACGAGTATAAGTACAGCAAAATTGTAGTTAATTGCAATTTTGACAATGATCCAGACTTCGGAACAGGTGACCAAAGTTTAAAAACTTTTGGAATTATTGTTAAATTTTCGATTTTCAATGTCTATCTCTACTGGCTTAATGGTGGAACGTTTTACATTTCGGAAGTAATATAATATTTTGCTTGAATGGGATTAAAAAATATATCCTAATTTCAGATCTAGTTGCAAATATAAATTTCGTCATTAATCAGTAAACTATGCCAGTCGGTCGATTTGCAGAACTTTTGCAAATTTTTTTAAGGGTAAAAAATTTAAAAAATTATTTTGCAAATTGCATAAAGTTCCGGTTTGTGTATGAGGTTGCAAATTTTGTAAATGTACCAGAAGAAATATTTTCAAAATTTGCAACCATTTCAAAACTTTTGTAATAATTCTGAGACCACCTCGATTGAGAAAATTAATATTACTTCAAGTTTGCATTTAAAAAAATTCGAAAGAATTCAGCAAATTATCATTTATTGCATTTTTATCATGTTCCGGAAGAGGTTGCAAAATTTTGTAATTTGTTTTTAAACCTATCCCGACCTTGTATTGAAGTTTGAAAACTTTTGGAATTATTGTGAATTGATTGTTTATATCTTCTGGCCATTGAAATTCAAAAAAGAATTTAAAAAAGTTAGTTAAATAAAATATGTCACTTAGCGTTGGTTGATTTGTATTCCACGTCGGATACAAGCTAAGATTAGAAAATCTGTTTGCCCAGTACAACTTTTTTTCTTATATACTGACTGTTAATGCTTGGATTCCATTAATAACGTAGACCATCCAAATATGTACCTATTATGTCCGAATTGAATTAATAATTTCTGTAGGTAGGCCGAGGCGCCTTAACAAGGACTTTTCAATGTCATGCCCTAATTTGCAAAGGCAGGAAGTTAAAAACACCGCTGTACATAAATTTCAGCTATCCCACAGGGAATATCGTTCCAGTTGATAAATGAGGGTCAGTTTGAATTAATGAAAAAGGTTTTCTCTGGATAATATTGGCTGCGGTTTTTTTTATTAGATAAATAAATCAGTTTCAGATAAATATGAATCGCACGTTCTCACGTGTAAATTAATTACCTTATATTCATTACTACTTACTATATTTCAATTCATTATTTCTTAATTATAATAAAGTGTGATTATCCGAATTTCACTATAACTCGTATCAATTTCAGATTATTTTTTATCCTGATTTCAGGTCTGATTTGACCATGCGAAAAGATTGTCAGAGACACCGAAGGTGAAAAAAAAAATTGAAGTATTGTTTCCTAGTTGACCTTCCACTAGGTGAACAACCTTATCACGTGGATCATACCCAGAGTGGATACAATGAATGGTTTGATTGTCTTTGTGAAGCTAATTCTTCATATCCTTTCATCATTAACAATTTTCTTTCATTTCAGGTAGGTACGTTATCTACTCATCGCGCAATAGCCGTTAGTATTGAATTGTTAAGAGAATTTTGAAGGAAGCATTGTTATACCTCTCGAAATATCATCAAGATTTTCTTTGTTTTATTTTTCAACTTCTTTCACATTCAAAAATGTCATGAATTCACGATTTTCCTTAATGTTCTACGGTTTCGGCGTTCAATGTGTGTAAATTCATTTTAAATGAATGGGTGGAGTGAAAGTAATACTTCACAAAGATTTTTTTACACAATACTAACATTTAATGCTAACAGCTGTTTGGACACACTGTGTCATCTTCTGAACCAGTTATAAACTAACCTAATTACAGAAGGTCATCTCCTTAAATACTAAACGTAACATTAAGGTAGATAGAGGGAGGTGTCAAGGGACATTTGGGAAAGTATGAAAGTAGGTAGGTAGAGGTATCAAGGGGCATTTGAGAACTTACAGATAACATTATTAATGATTGGTGAATTATACAGGTCTATCTGATCATTCAGAACTAAGCTGTTTTTATTACAAAGATGTTTTTTGATTTCTATAGATTCCAATATATTTAATTTTAGGCTTTTCGGTTGAATGTGTAGAATTTCCGGATTTTGTGTGAAATTGTGGCTATTTTCTATTAGGTGATTGGCATAGTTTGAATCTTGTTTTTTTAGTCTGTAACTTCTCAAATGTTCATCGAATCTTTGGGTCAAATCCATGCATCTAAATTCAAACATATGTTTAAATACTGGTATCGATATGTAGATGACGTCTTTGTTTGCTGGGTTGGAACGATACGACAGTTAAATAGTTTTCTCATTTATTTGAACAGCCTTGATCCTAACATAGAATTTACAATGGAAATGGAAGACGGTCACAATTCGCTAAACTTCTTGTATTTAACCATTCGCCGCTCAAACAACACACATAATTTCTCAATATATCACAAACCCACACATACAGATACTACAATTCACAATCAATCTGTGCATCCATACTCCCACAAACTCGCAGCATACCACTCCATGATACAGAGACT
The DNA here is from genome assembly GCA_958298965.1 of Chrysolina haemoptera. Classification (NCBI taxonomy): domain Eukaryota; kingdom Metazoa; phylum Arthropoda; class Insecta; order Coleoptera; family Chrysomelidae; genus Chrysolina; species Chrysolina haemoptera. Next base: position 17,806,936 of record OY282601.1, on the reverse strand, counting down.
AATAAATATCCCGCAACACCAGTCAAACTTTCAAACAGAATTAAACAGGATCAAACAGATTGCCGTCAATAATGGATATAAAACATCCACCGTAGACAAAATTTGAAAACAAAAACAAAACCGCAAAACTTTCAAACAGAATTAAACAGGATCAAACAGATTGCCGTCAATAATGGATATAAAACATCCACCGTAGACAAAATTTGAAAACAAAAACAAAACCGCAAAACTTTCAAACAGAATTAAACAGGATCAAACAGATTGCCGTCAATAATGGACATAAAACATCCACCGTAGACAAAATTTTAAAACAATAACAAAACCGCAAAACTTTGAATTTAATCTATTCTCGAATCAGAGAAAAGAATGACCGTCGTTTTACATGTCTAACATATGTCGGTTATTCAACAAACAAAATATCTCGTTTCCTTCAGAAGCAAGGTATAAATGTAGCATTCAAGACAAATAACAATTTGCATTCCTTTATAAATTCAAAAAATCTGGGGTCTACAAGCTCAAGTGCGACGATTGTAATGCCTTATATATAGGCCAGACTGGCCGTAGTTTTAACCAAAGATTCGATGAACTTTTGAGAAGTTACTGACTAAAAAACAAGATTCAAACTATGCCAATCACCTCATAGAAAATAGCCACAATTTCACACAAAATCCGGAAATTCTACACATTCAACCGAAAAGCCTAAAATTAAATATATTGGAATCTATAGAAATCAAAAAACATCTTTGTAATAAAAACAGCTTCGTTCTGAATGATTAGATAGACCTGTATAATTCACCAATCATTAATAATGTTATCTGTAAGTTCTCAAATGCCCCTTGATACCTCTACCTACCTACTTTCATACTTTCCCAAATGTCCCTTGATACCTCCCTCTATCTACCTTAATGTTACGTTTAGTATTTAAGGAGATGACCTTCTGTAATTAGGTTAGTTTATAACTGGCTCAGAAGATGACACAGTGTGTCGAAACAGCTGTTAGCATTAAATGTTAGTATTGTGTAAAAAAATCTTTGTGAAGTATTATTTTCCTTAATATTTTCTTATCATTTGGATTCATAATGAAGATCAATCGGTCACTGAGACATAAAATTGTTATGTATTTAACGGTAGAAATATCTGTGAAGACTTTGAAAAAATACCTATTCATTTATTGAACAACTGACGACATAATATATCACTAAATGACTATAACTTGAAGAATGTATAAAAAGTTCTGCCACTATCTCCCTTTTTTAAATTAAGACGGTTGACCGCCTAAGTAGTGGTTAAGTGATGACTTACTCAGTAGTTGGTTCCTGTTCACTAAATTGATCTGGTTCATCTGGAACTCCTTGATCATCATGCTGTTTGATGAATCATTAGAAATTTTGCCAATAACATGTTCGTTGAATTCCTGGGATATCATTCTTGTGCAAACCAAAACAAATCGGTGAGAATTTAACCCCGAAAAAATGCAGAATTTTCGAAAAATACTTTAACCTTGCTGGCATAAAATCTGTGTTGCTTAGAAACACCACGAGAGCAAGACGTATTTTGTACAGAAACACAGTTTGAGTGCCTGACAAGGTGAAAGTATTTTAAAAATGCTGCATTTTGAAGGGATATTCTATCAGACAATTTCGCGAATACGTTATACTTATTATGGACAAAATGCTCATCGCAGGAGAGGTTCATCTAAAAAATTTATTTATATTGAGGGAGAACAGATCAATCACCATTCTATTAGTTCTTATTTCATCTCTGAGGAGGGGTAACCAGGTGCGGTCCATTTCGATGGAATTGGTTGAGAAGCAGTTGTTCGATAAAAGAATGCACGCAGTTTCCTTCAACTTCCTTTTTTCTTGATTTGATTCTCTCAATAAAATTTTGGTATTATTCCATTACATCATATGATCGCCATCAGAATATGTTCGGATATTTTCGAACCCGTTATTTTTCGATTTCTGATGTAACTTTTATGTTCTTCCTGGCGCACAATCAATGGTCTTGATGTTTCACCTATATAACTCTTACCACACGAACAAGGTATGTTGTAAACACAATTTTTTGAACATTCACCAGCGTTTTTGGGTTTTGTATGTGTGAGTATTGATCTCAATGTATTGGTTGTTTTAAATGTTGTTCTTACATCATACCTATGGCCAATCCGTTTTATCTTTTCAGACAGTCCAGGGACATAAGGTATAATATTGTTTGTTGATGTGTTTGCTGTTTGGAATCAGAGTAGAGATGACTTGAAAGTGTTCTTAGATTACATTAATAAACAAGAACCAACGATAACATTCACATTAGAAACAGAAAAAGATGATGAACTTCCTTTCTTAGACGTTTTGATAAAAAAATCAACATCTCGAGTTAACACAACTGTTTATAGAAAGAAAACACATACCAATAGATATCTCCATTATAACTCAAATCACCACACCAGCGTGAAAAGGGGAATTGTCAAATGTCTTTACAACAGGGCACAAGTGGTTTGCAATTCAACACAAAATCTGAAAGAAGAATTGAATTTTATAAAGTCCGTTCTCAGGGAAAATGCTTATCCAAATGAATTCGTGGAAAAAACCATTAATTAAATTGAAAATAGTACTACACTTTACAATCGAACAACACAACACACAGACATGCGACATATCCATACATATCCAACAAACAATATTATACCTTATGTCCCTGGACTGTCTGAAAAGATAAAACGGATTGGCCATAGGTATGATGTAAGAACAACATTTAAAACAACCAATACATTGAGATCAATACTCACACATACAAAACCCAAAAACGCTGGTGAATGTTCAAAAAATTGTGTTTACAACATACCTTGTTCGTGTGGTAAGAGTTATATAGGTGAAACATCAAGACCATTGATTGTGCGCCAGGAAGAACATAAAAGTTACATCAGAAATCGAAAAATAACGGGTTCGAAAATATCCGAACATATTCTAACATCTGATGGCGATCATATGATGGAATGGAATAATACCAAAATTTTATTGAGAGAATCAAATCAAGAAAAAAGGAAGTTGAAGGAAACTGCGTGCATTCTTTTATCGAACAACTGCTTCTCAACCAATTCCATCGAAATGGACCGCACCTGGTTACCCCTCCTCAGAGAAGAAATAAGAACTAATAGAATGGTGATTGATTGATACCGAACACCCTATGTATATCAAGATACCAAATGTCAATCAAAAGAATGTATGACAGATTTCATTTGACTCTGTCAAAGAAAGGTCTTATTACCAAAATCGCAATTCAAATTCAGTTTTCTCAGCGTCTTTCTAAGAAGTTTTGATAACGGAGGCAGATACAGCCTCCGAAACGTCAACAGTTTTCAAAAAAAGAGAAGTATTCTTTGTTAATTCGATCTCATTTTTTCAGATAGGCAAATTCAGTGTAGGGTACGTTACTGACAAAAATTAATTTCTTTCAAGACAGCAGTCTTGTGAACGCAGTAACTTATCGGGCAAATTAATTAATTTGCCCTTCTACACTTGTACAGATTTCTTTGGATTAAAAAATTTTTTCATTTTCAGATTGTGGAAGGTGATAAACCCAAAAAATTATGTCAAGAAATAAATTTGTGTTCTTAAAAAATTATACGTGGTTGTTTTTGTTATAAATTATATAGGAAATATTTAATTCTTAATATCAAACTCATTATTGAATAAACAATGAAAATTCAAACAAAAACATTTTTGTTTCAGTTATCAACGAGCATGATAAATTATAATAAAAAAATGGTTCTTTAATATTAATTACAAATGGAAGAAAAAAATTGGTGATTAACAAATCCATGTTTAAGCAACCAAAGAAATTTGGTTCAAAAATCATAATTCGCATGAAAGATTATGTTTCCAAAAAAATGTTTGAATTATCTTATAAACAATGCATTTGTTTAAAACAAACAGTAGCATAAAAAAATATTCAAAAATAATTTTCATGCAGGTTCTGATCATAAAAATCGCATCAATATTATAATATAGAAAAAATTCAATCGGTTATCAAGCTTTTTAATTCTTAACCCAAGTAAATTGTTGAAACCAAATTGAAAAATAACAATGTTTTTATTTTTCCAACGCCAATCTATTCTGAGACCTTTCAAAAATAGCACCAAAAAAAGAAAAAATCTCTGATTTGTTATTTAATAACTAATGCATAAACAACTGGAAAATCACGACAACATATTTTTGATCGTGGATTATTGCCCATTCATCTATCCAGTGGGTGCGAATTTTTTTTAATTCTCAATTTTGATATTTAATAAGTTTAAAGAATATTTATTCATTAAAGGTCCACAGTGTGCGTGTCTGGCGCAAGCCGGAGTTCCCGTTTTGAAACATATTTTCAACCCTCTGGGAAAATTGTAAATATCAGTCCTACAGTTCCGGGATGTGGAAGTTTTTTTGGGAAATTTCCTCCTCTTCTTGATTCTTCTTTCAAATTTTGAAAATGTCGAATTGTTTTTGAGATATTTGCAAAAAACCAAACCCTATTTTTTTCAATTAATTTTTTATAACTTTTGCAATTGTTGCAAGCGGCACTTGAATTTTCTCAAAATTCATCTACAGGCTATTCCGAATCGAATGACACCTCGTTCATATTTTTCGGAGACGGCGAAAAAAGTTTGATCTGAAAGGCACTTGTTGATCGGACTATATCCCTGTCTGTAGAAAATTTGCGAAATACGCCAGATGTGAATGTTTTTCTTCTCTATACCATCACCGTTCTAATCGTCTCTTTCAGCGAATGTTCAGAGAAATTCTAAATTGGTGTAGAATTTAAGGGCTGTTTGACTTGCATGGGAAGAGTGGTTTGAGGTCAGCAGGCAAATTCAAAGGACCATTCCCAGAGCACTCATATCAAATATGAATTGCGGAAATTCGCATATATCAAACGCTTTCTTGGGAATGAGAGGGGAGAATATTGTCTGTCCCTAGTTTGTTTACTTTCGCAACAGATTGGAAAGTGGAAACTGAACTGAGCTCTAGATATACAAACGTTCGATTACTATATTCTACAGAGAGGAAGGTTCTAGATGGTACTGAAAATACACTAGAGAGGGTAGGGAGATGGCAAAAGGTAACTATTTGAACAGTTCACAAAAATAACAAAATAAATTAGTTCCTGAGATGGCTCCAACTGGCCGATGAACCAACCGGAAGGCGCACACTCAGATATTTGTTCATCGAGAATAAAATCATCTTGGGTTTTCTTAGCTTGCTTGAATGGTGGCCTAGAGAATATAAAAAAAAACACATTACGGACGTCCTTGATCGCCTTCGGATCTTGTACAATATCGCAATGATCACTCAACTGACAAACGCGACCTAGTTTTTGTTACGTCATTCGACGTAAAACGCCGAATTAACAGCGCTCATAAAAAAATTGGTAGGCGGTGACTGTAATACAAAAACGAGTAATTGGAATTCTACCGGTAATTTTTTGTTAGATTCGAGATTTCTGTTTCGGTATTAGATTTGGATAAATGACAGTCGGTGAAATGGCAAAGGTTCGGGATTTCATATTTTTGCACCCACTCAGTTGTTTCGACATTTTAATGACCTGATTGGAGCGACTACTAATCTTGTTCACTCCTCCACATTTGATAATATCCTTCTGTTTTGTTTATTGGTGATAAAAGAAATAATTAAAGAACTATAATTAACCATATATCATACCATCTATATTTCTCGAAATTGAGCTAATATCAAGGTGTAGGTAGAGGTAGATATTAAGGAAACAAATGTCCGTTCTTCGCCTTCGTACATTTCTTTGTGAGCTCTTTGTTGATTATTTTATTTCATTCCATTTTTCTGCAGTTGTATTTTCTCAAGTGCATACAACTGTTTCATTTATTTTGCTATCCTTTTTTTTGAGCTTTGTTAAATCCCACTAGTTTATTAATGTTTGATTATCTTATACTTTTGTTATAAATTGCACCATAAAGAAGTGTGATTCAAATATAGATGATAAAAGGGCCAAATCTTTTGGAAATATTAATTGTTGAAAACATTTTTTAATAATTGTAAAATACACAAATGAAACAATGAAACGAAACGAATACAAAATATAAAACAACAGCAAAAATTAATTGGTGCTCCGGGGCGACTCGATTGATTCCAGTGGCGAATTTTCTTTTTTAACTGCCGGAAAACCCGGAAAAACCTGCAGAACCACCTGCATCAGCACCATCACCATCATCATCATCACCATCACCATCAGCACCTGCAGCACCATCATCTGAAGATCCCGATCTGCGATTGTCCTCTCTCTCATAAAATAAGATGTAGGGCGTCTCCAGAGGCTCCAATAAATTCAAAACATCGTCAGAACATTCAGTTACACAACTATCATCAAACTTAAACCATTCCGTTTTGTCTTTGGACAATGCGTAATAATGACCACATTCAACGCCAGAACCACAGTGGACAATGACTGCATAAAGATTATAATAGTGGTCCGCTAGATTAAGGTGTTCATCTATTTCGAACTTTCGTAAGAGTTTGGTGCTTCCGTAGATTGACTGGTGCCTCAGCTATACCTATATCTTATAATTGTCAGTCAGTTTGGCGCATATTCGGCAAAACAGCCGATCATCACCAGTTAAAAGTTCTATTTCCAGATGATGACACAGTAAGCTTTGCACGGACTGGTTATCAGTCATATCAGGAAATGCCAGTTGAAGCTCCAGAAAGTCACATACGTTTTTGCTAACTCTTGAACATGTACTACAACGTAAATTAGTGAGGGTTTTTCCAGCAAAAGATCCACAAACACAAGACGAGATAGATTGTACGGAATCATTCAATTCAGCGGTCAGGAGCATCGATTTTGTTATTTTTCTGCTCACGGAGAGTATTCAACAAGAACCCCAAGAATTCGGAACAATCCTCTTGTTGTCCCAACGAGTATCTAGTGGACTTGACCTGGAATCAACACCTACAAAAAACCATAGAAAAAAGTACTGTAGCCTTCAATCTGTGCAGGAGAATGTGCGGGAAAAATTGGGGGCTACAACCAAAAATGACTACCTGGCTTTACGCCAGAGTTATCAGACCCATGATAACGTATGGGTCGGTGGTATGGTGGCCAAAGACCAAGCAGGCAGGAGTGGTTCGACGGCTTGGAGGACTACAAAGACAAGCATGTCTGAGCGCCACCGGGGCCATGAGAACCACCCCAACAGCCGCCTTAGAGGTCTTGCTCAACCTACCTCCACTACACATATACATCCAAGCCGAAGCCAGGTCTGTCACGAGCAGGTTGGTTAGAGGACAAGCACCCATTAGCAATATGCACGGGAGAGACTACAACAAGCTATATGAAGAGTTGGATAACGACCCGGTTACAAGAATGCCATCAGATGGCATTCTTCCCAGATATAGCTTTGAAAAAACTTTCAAGACAAGTATAACGGACAGGGATGCGTGGAAGGGGGGGCCTCCCATCAATGCGGAAATCGCTGTCTACACGGACGGCTCCAAAACGGATGAAGGTGCAGGAGCCGGCATTTACGGAACCAAGCCGAAGATGAAAATCTCACTGAGCTTGGGCAAACATGCGACGATATTTCAAGCGGAAATCGTTGCAATACACCATTGTGCACAAGAGCTAATAAGGCACGATTTTTCACGAAAAAACATTGCCATATACTCAGATAGCCAAGCTGCGATAAAAGCAGTCAACTCAATGCAAGTTACCTCAAAACTTGTTTGGGACTGCATAGAAGCCCTAAAAGAGCTGGGCAGTCAGAACAGACTGACACTAGCCTGGGTACCAGCACACACAGGTTATAGAGGCAATGAAGAGGCCGATACACTAGTCCGAGAAGGAGCAAGTAAGGCCCTGAATGGCCCAGAACCGTATTGCGGTATAGCAAAAGCTGTACTAAAAACAAACACCAAATTATGGATTCAACAGAAGTCTCAAGAATGGTGGAACAATGCACCAGGGATGAGATAGGCCAAAGAGTTTATCAAACAACCGCAGCCAACATTCACAGACTATCTACTAAGCCAGAAGAGGAACACTACTAGAATAGTAGTAGGACTCACAGGGCACTGTAGGCTCAACAAACATATGAGTACAATAGGCCTGGCAGAAGAAATGCTATGCAGGTTCTGTCAGGAAGAAGAGGAAACATCAGTACACATACTATGCCACTGCGAGGGCTTGTCAAGGCAAAGGTTTCTAACACTGGGAGAAGAAAAACCAAGAGCTCCCAGATTCATGGGAGTTCTAAAAACTAGCCCGTGGAGTCTCGTAAAGAAGACAGGGCTAGACAAAGAACTCTAAATGATCTCGAGGACAAACACAATAGATCTGAAAAGGTCGCGTTGTAGCACGAAAGTCCCTAATATATAATCTAATAATCTAATCTAGTGGACTTCAAAGATTTCAGGAAATCGCCGCAATTTTTTTGTCGAAAATAGGCTGAGATAATGAACTGGGCTAGTTTCCCATAAGACATCTAAATCATAAACAAATTCAATATTAATTTTGGAATAACAGTTGAAAAAATAACTCCATTAACTAAAGCGAATCATGAAAGCTACTCTATTCGTATATCCAATCTCTAATTAAACATCTCTCATCATATCCCATATATGTTTCCAAATCTCAAAGTAATATCGAGTACGCATATTTTCACACCATCTGGAAAACCGACATCAACGTATTCATATTCGAAAATGCCAGTACGATTCAATCTTTCTTTATGTTGTTAACGAAATAATAATTAAGTACGTTCGTATTTCCCCGATAGAGTAGTCAAACTATTATAAAAACTCATTACTTAATTCCTCTAAAGATTGTTAACTGATTCCAATGCTATAGGCTTTTCAAATCGAAATTAAGATAATGCATATTTATTTTGATTATTTGGAATAATTTTAGAGAGTTCATGGCTTTCTAGATCGAAAAATAAAAGTGGTGTTCTGACCAATGAAATATAAACTATGAGGCATCATTGGATTCAGAAAATTATTCAGATTTAAAAAATGTAATAATACACAGGGAGTCCCATTTGAAAATCGAAAGTTGATGTCATTTCCGAAAAAAAAAGAAGATGCATTTTTTTCAAAATATGTCAAAAAGTGCCCTATAGTGAGCATTTTCAATGTTCCAAATTTCAAAAATATAGCTACTGAAACAAAGGAGAAAAGGGCGTATACCGTGGGTCTGTGTCACACGGTATAGACAATAATTTGAATTTTGACTCCCATATATCATTACCAAAGAAAAAAATCACGTAGTTGTTTTGCTATTGAAAAAATATCCCGGGAACTTCGATTGTCAGCCTCAATAACGGCATACTATTCTTTTATTGCATCCCATCGACGATATGGAATACCATTCTAGGGTTCTGGCAGCCAGATTCTTTCATCTTACACAAACGGGCACCAAGAATCATGTTTTTAAGGTGAATATGGGGGAATCAAATAAAACGATTCTTTAAAAAAATAAGATCTTGACTATTTTTAATGTTGAAGCAGTGTTCTGCACAAATATAGATAAAAGTTCACACAATTCAGCAGGGAAAGACCTACTCGTAACGAGAAAAACATCTTGAAAAGGGGAACATTCTACATGAAACTTGAAAAATGTGATTTATTTGTAATATCTAACAGAAAACAACTACTTCCCCGGCAAAAGTCACGCTGGACATTGAAGTATATCTGATAGATATTGTGAAAAGACTCTTAACTGAAAAGAAAAGAAAAAATCTGAAAGTGAAAATTCGCATTTTTATTCAGATAGATGATTTTTTTATTTTTTTTTAGTCTTCATTGAAAATGCATTAAATAAATTAGATAGGGAGAATGTTATTAAAAAATATCACTCACAGAAATCGTTCATTTCATTGAAGCAATTTAATCCCCAATACATTTTGATCGACTAAAATCTATTTCGCTTTGCAAAGCTCATCAGGGAGATTGATAAAATTAGAAAGCAGGCTCTTCAGAAGCAATTATCCAAACTTCTTATTTTTTTTCGAATTTATCACGTTTGTAACAAGTAAATTGTTACATCTCCTCTGAATCATTAAAAGTCTCACATCACAACAATTCTTTCTTAATTATCTACAAATATTTAAATAACTTATCTTTGAGACGCAAATAAATGCCTATCTTAATGCTCGCGAATAAAAACTATTTCAATACTCGCCAATAAACGACTATTGATCGCAGTTCTGTCTTCTGTCATCTGTCACAGAATTTCTTCGATTAAAATCATGTAAATATATTGTCGACCGGAAACAATTTTTTATGTGCTGTAAATTAATAAAACTAGTGAGCACCTTGCTTCATATCCTTTTTTGGCTGGTGAACTTCAAGTGCTACAAATTAGAGGCGTAATTGTTGTGCCTGTGCACGAGAAGCCATCTTTATGATTTACTAATTTGAAGATTTTCGCGATTTCCGATCCTTCAGGTTCCTAAAGGGACTAATAAAGGTTAGTTTGAATAGCTATTCATATCTTTATATTATTTGCTGTGCATAGAATTCCTTCCAGGCACTAAACAAGGTTGGTTTTATAATTGATAATTTTTTTTCATATTTGAGATAGCGTCCTACAACTTCCTGCATTTTCCTTTACTAATTCCCATAGCCTTCATGCTTATTAAATGCTATTTTATTTCATTGAAGGTTCATGCATATTAGTGATTATTTTCACATGCTTTCAGTTGATCCCAGAGCTTCTGTTTTTATTTTCAACAAATATATGTATTTAAATTCTAACTATGTTTCTTATAGGTATGCATATGTAATGATCAAAAGGTAGTATTGTCACTGATAATTGAACACAGAGCTCGAATCAAATGGAGGTGTGTAGAAGTGGTACATATTTTAAGGCCTATGAAAATTACAGGTCCCTTTTTATCCTGGAGTAAATTCCAGCAAAGCACCTGGGTAACACTGATGATTTAGGATAATCTTTCCACCACTGTCCCATGTAACACTGATGATTCAGGATAATCTTTCCACCACTGTCCCATGCAACACTGAGGATTCAGGATAGTGTTTCCTGAGCTGCAGTCCCTCACCTAAGGACTCATCGATTGGAGCAACAGCCCTCTCCAAGCTAAGTACACATATTGTGTGCTCTCAGTGTTTCTGCCAAAAAATTCTCTACTTTTATACAAACTAAGTGCATATTTTTCTACACTTCCATAAATTATTCAACTGTTCCAACTGTTCCAACTGTTACAACTGCTCACCTTATTTGTGAAAATAAATGTTAACGATTTTATATACTAGGTCTTGTTTAATTCTCTCTAACTATTGATTCTTGGTGGTGGCGCCCTTTTATAAATAAACATTGTAAGGTCTCAATAACGGCAGTGCAATGTCCACCAGGAATGAATGGTATCCAGTCTAACCCACCTGAGAAGAGTCTCTGCTATAAGTTTTCTTGGTGTTGACCTACTTTAGGCAACACGCTTTCTATTTGAGCAACTTATCGTTACACTAAATTGGCGCCCATTTTGATCCTCTAATAATTTCACTCTTCTTTTTGCTAACTCCCATAATATCATCTCATGTAATGATAAATTTAAAGTTTTTGAGTATGTGGCTTGTTCCGCAGGTGATTTTGTTCTAACAAACAAAATAATAACGTAATTGCCTACCAATGATTTACCCTTTTATTCAACTACAGTGCAACTAAATGTTTTCTGTAATAATACGCAAATTATCAAATGCGACAAACTTTAAAACTCTTAATTCGGAATCTGGTTCATGATGTAATCAGAGCGAAACACTTGCAACATAAATTCGTCGTTTTTTACAAAGTGACATTGAAATTTGCGCAAGTTCCATGTATGTCGCGCTATTGTTATAAACGGGTATAAAAAGTGTGGCAAACTGCATATAATACCATTATCCAGGCCAATGAATATAGCAATGGTTTATTTTTTCTGCACATTCAGTCTGAGTAGATTTAAATGTTGAGTCATTATTTTATATTTAATCTCTTTCGATCGTTACACTTACTTCTTTGGATTCTCAGAACGATTCTGAGTACGATCACATAGTTTCGAGGCAACAAATTTTTACACTTTTTTCAGTAAATTTTTTTCTTTATTTGATTTGTTCCATTTGATCCGTACTCACATTCATGCTGATTTTACAGAAAGTAGCCAGTCAATCATTTAAAATAAAAAAAGGGAAAAAATTACAAAAGAAAGAAAACTTTCACAAAAGTTGAATTTTAATGCTCAATAATACTATATAGTAAGTAACCACAGACAAATGTAAGCCACAACTGATGAATGAATCGTAGCACTTTGAAACTCGGCACATGACTTCTTGACATCATGTTTTGTTAGAAAAAAAATGTTTAGCAAAATATCAGGGGTGGAACCCAAAAAACAATTATAATTTTTTTTTGCTGTTGTTTCGGAAAGTATCAAAGATTTATCAAGAAACAATTTCAACAAGGCGAAGGATAATTCAACTCTCCACAAAAAATATACTCAGTAATTTCTCACAAAATGCATTCGTTTCCTCAGAAATCCTGATTGAATTCCGTATAAAATTTCAGGCTCGCCTTAAACCGCCACTGCAATTTCCGGCAGGGCGGAAAATTAGATTTGTCATAACTTTGTTAAAAATTATAGTAGAAAGAAAAGAAAAAGTCTATATCGTTCCTGAAGACTTGTACTTCCTCATGCAAATATAACATGTGAGTAACTGAGTACCCAAAATGTGTTTTGTCCCACTTCACATAACCCTTCTACGATATTTACGGAGGATCCGAAAGTCATGGATATTTTAGTTGATATGGAATAGTTATACTGAAGCAGGAATCAGTACCCTCTTTAGACCATATGCTACGATTTTAGACTAGTGAGACATGTCTCACTTAGACATACCAAAGAAAAAAAAGGGGGTTTTACTACTGCCTCAGTTTTCAATTAACCCATAATCCCGGTAATTTCTTCAATAAATGTTGAAAATAATCGCTCCTACACATCCTTCATGAAAAATGAAGTATGTGATTTCAAGCTTGAGGTTTGCACTTCACAATAGTCTTTAAACATATATGCAGGATATGCATAAGCGATTATTTTTAACTTTTACTGAAGGGAATTTCGGTTTTATGGGTAAGTTGAAAATGAGGCAGGAGTAAAACAAAGTTTTTATTTTGGCATGTATAAGTAGACATGTCACACTACTTTAAAATTGTTGCATATAGTCCAAAGAGGGTATGGGTTGCTGTTTCAGTATAATAATTCCATATTTACTAAATTATTATATATTTGCATGAGAAGGTAGGAGTCTTCAGAAACGTTATGAACTTTTCCTTTTTCTTCTTCGGTCAGTTTTAGCAGAGTTATGACCAATCAAATATTCGACTCCGCCAGAACTTTCAGCGGCAGTAAGGGTGAACCTGAAAGTTGATGTCGGCGTTCAATTACGTTTTCTGAGAAAACGAGCGCATTTCATAAGAAATGACTTAGAATAATTTTTGTGGAAAATTGAATTGCCTTTCACCTTGTTTAGTTGTTTTTCCGATAAATCATATACCCCTTCTAATTGTCAGTTTGAACTGGCAATTATAATATTTTTTTCATCGTGTCCGTTTAGCGCTTTTGTAGATCCCTGATTCCACTATCAATAACCCCAGTTTGAACTACGTTATGTGTTGGCACTTCACTTCCATGTCGATTGAAGATTTTGAAGGAGTGAAAGTATTGTAGTTTCTTCCGTTATTTCATTTCAAACTAGATTAAAGACCACCATTTTGAAGGATGAATCAAACCTGATTGTCGATATCTTGAGTATAAATGTAAAAGAAATACAACACGTCACACAGTTTTTATCAAACAAAGTAACTTTCGGCTGTTTCGTTATTATTCACGGGAGACTGATCACTCTCGATCGAAAAGAACGAGTAAACAATTCTCAGAATAACTGAACTGACCTTCTGTTCCCATATAGAATGAATCCAATACTCATTGAATGTTTATTATTACTGTAAAGTCAGCACCAGATTGATAAATAAAAAACTATTAGGTAATTCCGCAATTCCCTTTCACATGGCATCAGCGATATTGAATCTCATTCGTTGGCGACAGCAGGTACTCAAATCGCAGCTTATTCACAGCTTATTCATTTATCGATACAAAAAAGGATTTGTTTGTATTGTTCGTTATTGTTCAGAAAAGAAAAGTAGAAATGTTTGTTATTTTTGAATGTCATAAGTACATAAGCTTTGGGAAATCCTTTCCTAGTAACTAATAATCCAGTAACGACAGATAAACTCGAGCAAAAAGTGAAGAATGAATTGTAGCACTCTGAAACTCGTCACATGACATCTCGACATCATGTAATATTAGAAAAAAAATTGTTTACCAAAAAATCAGGGGCGAAACCTAAAAAATGTTTCATTTAAAAAAAAATGTTTTGGTGTTATTTCAGAAAATATAAGATTTATTAAAAAACGATTTCGATAGGTTGAGAGATAATTCAATTCTCCACAAGAATGATTTTCAGTAATACCTCATGAAATACACCCATTTTCTCAGAAAACGTGGTTTTAGGCCGACGTCACATTTCATGCTCGCGCTAACCAGCCACTGCAAGTTCAGGCAGGGCCGAAAATCAGATTTGTCATAACTTTGCTAAAAATTATAGTAGAAGGAAAGGAAAAATTGCATATCGTTCCTGAAGACTTCTACTTTCTCATGCAAATATAACATGTGAGTATTTAAGTACCTAAAATGTGTTTTGTCCCACTTCACATAACCCTTCTACGATATTTACGGAGTATCCGAAAGTCATGGATATTTTACTTGATATGAAATAATTATACTGAAGCAGGAATCAGTCCCCTCTTTGGACCATATGCAACGATTTTAGACTAGTGAGACAAGTCTCACTTATACATGCCAAAGAAAAAATTGTGTTTTACTCCTGCCTCAGTTTTCAACTCACCCATAATCCCGGAAATTTCTTCAGTAAATGTTGAAAATAATCGGTCATACACATCCTACATAAAAAATTAAGTATGTGATTTCAAGCTTGAGGTTTGCACTTAGTCTTATTAAATATATATATGCACCATAAGAATAAGCGATTATTTTCAACATTTAGTGAAGAGCATGCCGATTTTATGGGTAAGTGGAATATGAGGCAGGAGTAAAACAATAGTTATTTACACAATCAGTTATGAAAAGACCAATATTGTCCGATGAGTGTAATATTTGCCAAAACGAACGAACGGAGTTAGTGAGTTTTGCAAATTACGCGAGTCGCACAAATAAATCTTTTTATAACGTATTTCGTACAAAATTCTATCTAATGATATCATTTAATGAATATAATACGATGGTTTTCTCCTGACATGGGACAGTGGCATTGGCACTTGTCGGAATGAATATTTAATAAGCAATATCAAACGTGTCAGACATATGTCAAAAATGAGTAGTTGTTCCGACGAAATAGCGTCTGATACAGAAGAATCGGCAAATAAAGCATAAAATGAATTATTAATACCACAAAAATCTAAAGTTAGATATGACGCAGCAAATCCTGTTTTGAATATTTTCAAAGATAAAGTTATTAGTTTCTTATTCTTATTTCACTACACAACTAGTTGGTTAATGAATATTACACAACTCATTTTCACGTGTCTCAGGTGACAGTTTTGAAAAAACTGACGTTTCATAATTCACAAACGTCATGTAAAAGATGACTTTTCGAAACTGAATTAGATAAAATTTTTTTCTTGGCATGTATAAGTGGGACCTGTCACACTACTCTAAAATTGTTGCTTATAGTCCAAAGAGGGTATGGGTTGCTGCTTTAGTATAATAATTCCATATTTACTAAATTATTCATGATTTTCGGATCATCCGCAAACATCTCCGTGAAGTGCGACAAAACACATTTTAGGTACTCAAATACTCGCATATTAAATTTGCATGAGAAGGTAGGAGTCTTCAGAAACGATATGAACTTTTCCTTTTCCTTCTCCGATCATTTTTAGCAGAGTTATGACCAATCAAATATTCGGCTCCGCCAGAACTTTCTGCGGCGGGTAAGGGTGAACCTGAAATTTGATGTAGGCGTTCAACCACGTTTTCTGAGAAAACGAGCGCATTCCATTAAAATTACTAGGAATCATTTTTGTGGATAATTGAATTGTCCTTCACCTTGTTAAGTTGTTTTTTCGATAAATCATATACTTTCCAAGATTGCAGCAAAAATCTATTTATTTATGTTTGAACGAAAAATAAAATATGTTCCACTCCTGGAATTTCGGTAAACAGTTTTTTTTTCGTGTTTATCATGGTTCCAACAACTAGCATACCAAGTTTGGTGGTGCTACAATCGATCCTCGTCTCAAAACTCAATCGTACTAGATTAATAGAAGTTTCCGGGTGATGGAATAGTATATTCATTCTGTAACAAGGTTAGAATGAAAAATTCGATGCGAGTGAAAAGTTCCGAGCGCGAGCTGAAAGCGAGCACGAGGAACCACGAGCATAACGAATTTTCATTCTAACCGAGTAACAGACTGTGCTTTCTCCACAACCTCAAATTTTACATATAATCAAATGGAAAGCCAACGAAAAATAATGTTGACATTTCATTTCACATCTTGTCACTATGATGCCATTCAAGGCTAACGTTAATTATTGCTATAACAATGTCAGAATATTATTCTTATTATCAAAATCCTTTGGAGCTTGAATTATGCCAGTTTTAACTTAGAAACATGATCTCTCTTATAATAAGAGTCTTATTTAAAAACGTAAACGTTTTCGACATGATCGTTGTTATGACGTTCCAAAGTGATTTCAGAGAAAACCTTTGATTTTTGGTAAAAAAGGACCTTTTTTGTTCAAAATTTTCACTTCCATATTTTCTATGCCTTGATATTTTTTCAATTTCCACGTTATTTTCAAGTTACTGCTTAGTAGGGCCCGGAACTCATTGGAAACCTTTTCCTCTATTACACAACTGAGCTCATGTCAAATTTTATTACCATCCAATTTTTTGAGCAGAAGCAATCTCTGGATAGGGTTCAGTGTCTCAAAACTGCTGTCCATACAGCTTGTTTCAATTTGTCGTTGGTCCAACTTTCCATGCTCGCTCACTTGACCTTGGAGCAGAAGACATCGACCTCGGACAATATTATCCTCCGCTGAAAAAAGTAGAATTCCATATTCGAGTACTGGCGCAATCCTCGGCGACTACGATTTTCCGCGATATGACGAGAACAAAGAACACACCGAGTCAATTCTCCAACTTGACCTACGGCGACGTCATCATCATCGTGACCGTCGTCTAGTTGGCCAAGCAAAAGCAACCGCCAACTCCACAAGACTGGTTTTGGCTTAGTTGAAAAGTGAATCTTATTCGCGGCAGTTGTTTCGCGATTTCAGCGAGCCATGCCAGCCTGATCTTACGTCGGTTTATGCAACTTTATACAGCAATCAAGGTGGCTAGATTGAATCTACTTTCACTCGGGTGGTTATGTTAGATGCTTGCGTAATACGTAGACTACGCTACACACAGGAAACAATAAGCCTGTACGAGAATACAAAACAGTGGATTAACTAACGAGTCGATGGTTACTACCTTCTTCAACAGTTCAACTAGTGTTTTACGAGTTGTATCTAAGTGGGCGGCGTTTTTGTGATTTCCGGCTGTGTTTGGATAAGGCATTTTCTTGTTCTGTGGGAAGTTTATCTTTTGAGATACGAGCTCCGTTTGTTCAAAAGGTAATTAGAACTCTTTAAATGTGTATCTTTGTAATAAAAGTGTTATTGGCATCATGGTTATATTTATTTTACGTTCATTTCGACCGAGACGAATTCCAGGGCCCTAGCGAATTCCAGGGCCCTAGCGAATTCCAGGGCCCTAGGGGCCGGATAAAGACGATCAAAAATTATTGCCCGTTTCTACCACAAGAATGTGTCATTATACAGGGTGTTCGGTAAACATATGGTAGCTACCCAGATAACACAAAGACGTCCTCAAGACGTCCACAGGACATAAATCTAAGACATTCAAGACGTCCCGAAGACGTCCATTACTGGACATAAGATGTTACAAATTGGAACGTTCTGGGGACGTCCATTATATATACCAACTAGAAAAAAGTGAAAAGGATAATGATGGAAAGTGTTTTCCGAAAAAACATTTATAAATTATTTTAAATTCTGTCACAAACATTTACATCGATTACAAAACATAATACCTATAAAACAGTATAGAAGTAACGGCTCACAACAGCAATAAATACGTGATATTATATTTTCTCATCGTATTCTTTTGATTGTAAAAATAACTTCAAATTCCGCCACAACCAGAAATTTTGTTTATAAGTTAGGTTAGGAAACCACAAGGCAAGAGATAAGACACAGCACAGGACCTCAAATGGCACAAATCATAAACTTCACGATGCTCTCAGGCACAGGTTTGAAAAATAAGTCTATTTTTGGAAAAAATGACTGGAGAATTGTTAGAGAAATAATAAACTATCAAGAGTGTGATTTAAGTCGCCATCCCAACGACTCGAGACTGTGAACCCACTGAAATATAGACGACAATAAAAAGAACGCAATAAGCGCTCTGTGATTGGTCACTGCAATGGCGGGAAGTTTAAACGAAAAGATAAGAATGAGGCAAATTGAGTTCAAAATGCGCGAATTACTAGCAAACCTAACCTGACCTGACTAACCTAGGGCGAACAGGATAACCATGCAAAATTGATAACGATATAACGACTATTCTTTTAATACTGGTGACAACTGAAAATTAAACCAAAACACGTTTTAAATTTTTGAAAAAGGCACAAGACACGAAAATAATATATATAATATATAAAATATATTGTAAGTCGGTAATATGAATTTGGCCAGAGTTTGGACGTCCTGGAGATATTCACATCGGACGTCCCAAAAACGTTTCGAGTTGTACGCCACCAGGGATGTCCATATTAGGTTCTGGGAGGTTCGGACCTAAATGGGACATAAAATGGACATCCTCGGGACGTCCAGTGTTATCTGGGCATTCAAAGGGTTACTACTTGGACCGTTTTAAAAAAATGTTGTAATTTAATGATTTTTGAAAACCCGCTTTGTTTCATAAATACTGATTTCTCTGCTAATTTCACTCACGATATGAAAGTCGCGTCTCCTGCGATATAACAGCCAATGAGAACGGGACCTTGCGATAGTACACGCGTCCTTCCTTTCGAGGCGATAAGACTACGTCGTCAAGTGGCAACCACAGATATAAACAACAATGATATTATCGTGTAATTCAATATGACAAAACGTCAGGTTGACAGGCCTCATGTTCATTATTTATTAGGTGTAACTATTGAAGAATTCACGGCAATGAAACTTTTTTGGTATTATTCGTAAAAATTATCTCAATGAATACGACTCGTGCTCACAACACTATCGAAAATGTAAAGGAATCTGTAATTTTTAACAATGAGCACAATAGGAAACATTAGGTCGGAAATTCATCAGAAAACAACTACTTTCCTGGCTAGTACCACGGCGAACGTTGTATTGCATTCAATGAATTTCCGTGGAGAGTTCCTACAAGGCTATTTCCGCAATTGCTAGTTGCATGGAAATGCTAATTGAAACATTTTGACCACATACCCCAATACAATGCAACTGTTGTACCTACGATTATTCTCAATTTACTCACAATTTGTCTCAAAATTGCTCGCAGACCACGAACGCATCACAAGAAGCACAGACAGCATCAGCATTATATCAACTGACGAACGATTGAAAGCTCAGATATTTTATCAACTCACTTGTATTAGGTTCACAGAAATCCTCATAAGGTTCCAATTCATTAGGTATTGTTATTTCTATGTCTGGTGTATTCCCCCCCCCCAATCAAAATATTAAAATGAATAAATGTTTCCTCTCGTGTTTTCTTCACTGACTCATATAAGATCAGAGCTACGGAGTCCATTATTTCGTATTGAAGAAAATTTATTTTAGTTTATACATGTATAGGAGGGTCTTTGTCAAAAACATGCTCCTTCATTGTCCAAATGGGACAATACCAAAAAAATTGCCAAAATTTAACAGTTTATGGTATATTTAAAAGTGATCTGTGGGGCAGCCGAGGTCGAAAACTTGGATTTGTCACCTCAGTCACATCCCGTACCAGTAAAAAAAAGAAACCTACTACCACTTTTTTATGCAACTTATGACCATACTTTTAATGACAAGGTTACTAGATTATAAGAGCTATATATATATATATATATATATATATATATATATATAATAATTATTCGTCCAGTCATCTGTCAAACAACCATTTTCACAAAAATGTCGCTTGCTTCCTTTTTGATATACTCCACCCAATTTTTTTCGTAAATGGGACAAATAGGTACATTTAGCAATTTTAGCATTAGTGTTCAGAGAACTTCTATTTTTAGTATTTGCTTTGGTACACATATCGTCACATATCATTTTGTGAAGATGAAACTGTAGCAAGAAAGCTTAGTCGATGAAGTTCCTACCTAGTACTCAATACAAAATCGGCTAGATGATTTAATAAAACAAACAAAGAAAATCGAGCTAAATATTGCGAGAGTGGAAATTAATACCTTTAAGTATCGGAAACTTTTCATCTTCAACGTAGCAATGCGACACACCGCACAAAGCCCACGTCGATATCCCTTCCTCAAGCGAGTAGAGGAGAAATTGTAATGCTCTCTCAACATACAGTGCGGCTTTTTATAGTCCCCCCCCCCCCTGTTAACTTTTGAACGGTTTGCCGTAGAGGGATAAAAAAAAAACTGTTTCGAGGGTTTCACCGATACTACTTTTTGAAATATAACGCATTGTGATTGCTCGATAGATGGCGCGGGGGGGCACAAAAACCTAATTTTTTTACACGTTTTTTCAAGAGCGGATCTGAATTCGTTTCCTTACCTTACCTCAATAACTTTTGAAGGGTGTGATGTGAAATAATGGGACGGAAAATATTTTGGGTGGTATTAAAATAATAATGTTTAAAGAAAAATACCTTAATTGTTCTAGTGATTCACAATTGCAATCGATACCACGAAATACGATAAATAAAGACAATTCACAACATTAATAATTATTCATTTTGAATTCCTTTCAAAGCTTAATTAGGTATTAGGATATCGAAATAATACCCATTTCATTTATTTTTAATGACAAAAGTAATAACAGGTACTACGAAAGGACTATGTATTGGATTTGTTTAAATGACAATAATTAATTAGTTACCTATAAAAGTACAATGGATTGATGAATTATTGTATTCATATTCACTGAGGAGTTTTGTCTACTTGTAATTATTATTTACTTTGAATATTTGATATCATCATGGTTCGTATACGTCCTTTCGAAGAAAAAATTGAAGCAATTTATAATTTTGGTGAGGCCCATCGGAACTACCACGAAGGGGAGAGAATTTTTAATGAAAAATTTCCTGAACATCCTATAACTCGGAAATATTTGAGGGAACTAGTTGAAAAATTCAACAGAACTGGCAGTGTTCGTAGGAAAGGTGGAGCTGGTCGAAAATCAATTCCGGAAGAGACAAAGGTTTCGATAATTGCCGAAATGGTGGTAAATCCGCAACAAAGTACCTCTCGTGTAGCAAGTACGATTGGGGTCTCAACAGCTACAGTAAAAAAATATTTGAAGAAACACAAGTTCCATCCATACTCACAGAAGACGACCCAGACTGAAGAATGGAATATTGTGAAATTATGGAGGAAAAGATAGCTAGGAACCCCAATTACATTAAGAATATTTGTTTTTCAGATGAAAGTACCTTTTTTTTTTAACGGAAATGTGAATACACAAAATGTGCGATACTGGAGTGATATAAATCTTCATATCTTTCGAGAAGGTCACACACAGTTCCCACAGAAAGTAAATGTGTAGGCTGGAATTCTGGGAGACCATATTGTAGGTCCCTTATTTCTGGAAGAAAACTTAAACGGTAATTTGTACCTGGATTTACTAAGAGATACGGTTGAACCACTCATACTTGGAATATTAGAAGAAAATGAGAACGAATTTCGGGAACACATCACCTTCTAGCAAGATGGGGCCCCTCCTCACTTCCAACGTCAAGTTCGAGAGTATTTGGATGTAACATACCCTATGAGATGGATTGGACGTCGTGGACCAATCGAATGGCCGGCACGATCACCAGACCTTACACCTTGTGACTTCTTTCTGTGGGGATACGTCAAATCCAAAGTGTATGAGCAACAATCCTACTCTTTGGAAGAACTTAAAGAACGAATAACACGGGTTTGTGCTGGTATAACTGCAGACATGTTGAATAATGTTCGGCAGGAATTTGTGAATAGAATTTTTCATTGTCAAGAAGTATTAGGTGGACATTTCGAACACCTGCTTCGTTATTTGACAACAATTTTGCTTCTAATTATTTAAATACTACATGTCATACTAGTTTGTTTTCTTTTTGTTACATTGACACTTCAAATGCTTATTGTAGAAAAACATATTAACGAAATTTAAAAAAAATTAGATGGTTGAAAAGAGAATCCAATTCTCTTTTCAACGATGTGTCACTCGACCCCCCATGCCATTTAAAAAAAAATGGGTTTTTGTGCCCCCCCGCGCCATCTATCGAGCAATCACAATGCGTTATATTTCAAAAGGTAGTATCGGTGAAACCCTCGAAACGGTTTTTTTTATCGCTCTACGTCAAACCGTTCAAAAGTTGACAGGGGGGGGGGGGACTATAAAAAGCCGCACTGTACAAAGTAGCAAGCTATTCTTTACGCCCTCATGAAACCACCATGCGCAAGATGAAAACTTCCCGATACTGTATACACCACTAAAGTACTGTATAAGGAAGCTATCCGCAAAGCAAAGAAGGAACTGCGAAGGTTCATTCTCGCATTCCTCAGTACATTTAAGGCTGCTCTGAACTGTTTCAATTAACTGATGTTAAACATGTATTTTTTTTTGTATAATGTTTTCTCTCCATTGTCTGGTTAGGTTGGGTTAGGTTAGGTTAGGTTAGGTTAGGTTGTCTGGTTATTGTTTCATCAATTTGGAAAAGTATAACTCAAACTGTGTTTACCAAATGCCATAGAAAGGTACCAATTCTGGTGATGGACATTCGAAAAGAAAACAATATTCTTACCACGACATATGTTTTATTTTTGCTGTGTTGTTTAAAGTAAATCCCGATTTGGTAAACTTGCGTCAGTAGGATGTGGCGCAAATCCCAAACAGACACGATTCTGTGAAAATCTATTTATAGTTTGACTTATTATTATTGATATATAATTATTCCAAACGACTGTAGCAGTTACTTTCTTTCATTTGGCCGTGGTTTTATCGTAAACTCAGAATTATATTTATGTCCATTTTCCGTCAATAATGGGTAATAATATGGATACCTAAAATTTCAAAAATAAAAACAATTGTTTTATTTCTATCAAAACTGCTAGGTTCAATTTGGTTCCAATCTTTATAAACTTATCTTAATGTTCTTGGTGCAGAGGGATTTGTATCCTGTATCAATAAATTCACAAGAGTGTATCAAAATGCAAAATCTTTCATTGATCATATATTCATATATTCACTAAAAATATTGGAAACGACACTGAGAAAGCTTATGATCTGAAATCAATCATAACCAGATCACTTCAATATTTACGTTCGAAACAGAAAACATAAAAAAATCAGTACATAAAAATGAGATGCAAATTATCGATTAGTTTAAATCGAGAAATAAATCGTCTGAAGAATGTTGGGTGACATAAGGATTCATCAAATATTTTCCTTGACTCACTAGCACCATATACAAGAATAAACAAAAATTCTTAAAATGAGTCAAAAAAGAAAAAAGTTTGGATCACACAGAGCATTCTCAATTCAATAAAAAACGAGATCAGCTCTATAAAAAATAGCAACAAAATGTGCTTAATGCAGAATTATTAGAGAACATTCGACAGTAGGTACAAAAACATATTTAATAGGACAATAAAAATAGCTCGAACAAAATTTTACAAAAAAACTATAAACTATATATAGGTAACCCAAAGAAACTATGGGGCGCAGTCAATGGAATGTGCAAAAAAATAGTAATTAAGAATGGGATAACTGAAATAGTGGAAAAGGAAGGGAAGATTTCGGAAAAACCAGAGGAAATCGCAAATTCTTTTGTTGTTTTTTTTAACGGACATCGGAAAAAACTCCTGTGTTCCTTGATCGAATTCAAAACCATGTACAACGCTTTTTTGAACTTTGAAGCGTAGACAGCATACAATCCGAGGTTAAATTATACTCCTATTGCAGTCAATTTAGATTATATATTTGTTCCATGTCTCACTTATTCAATAGTCCACAATTTAAAATAAAATTCTGATCTATATTCTCTCCAGGTACCAAACTGTTAAAACAAATTGGCGAAGGGGAAACTACTCTTTCATTAAGTGTACATCATAACATTTTCATTAATTCCATATTAATTTTATTTGAAATATCAAAACTCGCCAGAAATTATTTTTGCGCAAAAAAAACATTTGAAAACTGATTCAGAGCTGACCAACTTGAGAACGGTTAGAGATAGACAAATTCTGCGAACTCCAATCGATTCAGAATGGCCGAATTAGTATATAATGGAGAATTTGAACGAAAAAAATCTACGGACAAAAAAGTCGAGTAATGATAGATAATTTTTTGAACTTCTTTATTTTTCACTTTTCGAATTTCAAATTTTTGTGTCCGAACGTATTTTGACGTGCTGATTCCGAATCTTTGAACGAAAATGTCGAAAACTCATCGGAAATATGTTTGGCGTTAAAAAAACTATTTGAAAACTGATTCAGAGATGACCAATTCGAGAACGGTTAGAGATAGACGAAATCTGCGAACGCCAGTCGATTCAAAATGGCCGAATTAGTATGTATCGTTATTTTCGAGTCAATCAAAAGAAATTAAAAATTACTCGAAAAAGTTCACCCTTAAAAATCATTAAAAATACCAAGTTGTCACATCGACTTGAAATTCGCACTGTGTACGTAAAATTTCATGCTCATTCCAAAAATGTATGATTTTCTATGCTCAGATATAAGATTTAGCCGGAAAAAGGTGTTTAAGATAAAACATTAAATTTTCTGAGATTTTTTATTTTTCATATTTCAAATTTAAAATTTTTGTCCTCGGACGTATTTTGACGTGCTGATTCCGAATCTTTTAACAATAATATCGAAAACTGATCAGAAATATTGTTGACGGCAAAATAACCATCAAAAAACTGATTCAAAGCTGACCAACTCGAGAACGGTTAGAGATAGACAAATTCTGCGAACGCCAAGCGATTCAGAATGTTCGAATTAGTATGTACTGGGTATGTATTTGGGAATTATTTCATGACTTTCTGGATCTTATTTTCATACATAAGAGTCAAATTATGTCCATACAACGTATCCGCGTAATTGAGTGGTAATCATCTTTCAATGCCACCTAAAACTTTTTCATTATTTTTCATTAGAGAAAATTACTTCACTGATTTCATTAGGTGTACAAAAAATGACTAGTTGTTTCCCTCTCGCAAATTGGCATTACAAGCCGGGCATATGTATTTTAAAACAAAATTTATAAATTCCATACAATATTTCTATCAACATTAACATCATAACAACACATTTGTGAGTTCCTTGCGAAATCCAAGGCGTTGCATCATCGGTTGCATCAAATGCTGTATACAACTGAAACGAGAAGTGCATATTCAGGATTCAAATATAATTCAGAATCCGAGCAGGCTGAAGCGAGGGCTGAAGGGTATCGATCTGTGAATTTATTTTAATTTTATTGTATATTTATATTTTATGAATTTATGTTTTATTACTATTCAAAGTAATATTGGTTTTAATTTCACCTATATAGGCAACAAGGAACGTCTGTATTGGGAATTTCCCAGTCAAAGACTCTGGTATTACCCGTGATATAATATCAGATCCGCATATTTGGCGTTAAAGGTATATAAATAATCTCATTAACCCCAAGTACGCCTCTGAAAACAACGTATCTCGTTTCGAAACAATTTGAAACTACTTGGCTGAACATTTAACAAATTACTTGCCGGTATACTTAAGTAAGATGCACAGCGACTAAACTGCAATAATTATTTTATCCCCGCAGATACAAACAAAGTTAACAAACTACAAGCATTTGTTCATGTTTCATCCTCTGATAAATTAGTCCAGAACTTCATACCATAAAGTGAAACCACCAATAGAAAACCGAAAAAAAAAACAACGTGAACTCCATTATTTACATCGCCGCCTTCGTTATGAGCTGAATGCAAATAAGTCGTAAATGATATTAATCGTATTACAGATTAAGCTTGTTCCGCAACATTAGATTATTAGATTATATATTAGGGACTTTCGTGCTACAAGCCTCTACACCGCGACCTTTTCAGATCTATTGTGTTTGTCCTCGAGATCATTTAGAGTTCTTTGTCTAGCCCTGTCTTCTTTACGAGACTCCACAGGCTAGTTTTTAGAACTCCCATGAATCTGGGAGCTGGTTTTTCTTTTCCCAGCGTTAGAAACCTTTGCCTTGACAAGCCGTCGCAGTGGCATAGTATGTGTACTGATGTTTACTCTTCTTCCTGACAGAACCTGAATAGCATTTCTTCTGCCAGGCCTATTGTACTCATATGTTTGTTGAGCCTACAGTGCCCTGTGAGAAGTCCTACTACTATTCTAGTAGTGTTCCTCTTCTGGCTTAGTAGATAGTCTGTGAATGTTGGTTGCGGTTGTTTGATAAACTCTTTGGCCTGTCTCATCCGTGGTGCATTGTTCCACCATTCTTGAGACTTCTGTTGAATCCATGATTTGGTGTTTGTTTTTAGTACAGCTTTTGCTATACCGCAATACTGGGCCATTCAGGGCCTTACTTGCTCCTTCTCGGGCTGGTGTATCGGCCTCTTCATTGCCTCTATAACCTGTGTGTGCTGGTACCCAGGCTAGTGTCAGTCTGTTCTGACTACCCAGCTCTTTTAGGGCTTCTATGGAGTCCCACACAAGTTTTGAGGTAACTTGCATTGAGTTGACTGCTTTTATCGCAGCTTGGCTATCTGAGTATATGGCAATGTTTTTTCGTGAAAAATCGTGCCTTATTAGTTCTTGTGCACAATGGATTTCCGCTTGAAATATCGTCGCATGTTTGCCCAAACTCAGTGAGATTTTCATCTTCGGCTTGGTTCCGTAAATGCCGGCTCCTGCACCTTCATCCGTTTTGGAGCCGTCAGTGTAGACAGCGATTTCCGCATTGATGGGAGGCCCCCCCTTCCACGCATCCCTGTCCGTTGTTATACTTGTCTTGAAAGTTTTGTCAAAGCTATATCTGGGAAGAATGCCATCTGATGGCATTCTTGTAACCGGGTCGTTAGCCGCAACATACTATTATACATTATTATACAAGAGTATCGGCAATTATCTGACAAATTAAGTCTCAAGTCGGCGTCGTCTACTTCTATTGATACCACGTATGTCAGATGCTGGTGCGATGGTTCTTCAAGAATAATAGGCCAGTAGAAATCATCAATTCCAAAAGTTTTCAAACTCTGGTCAAGTAAATGGTGGTACATCGAGAAGGCAGGGATTCATAAAGCCAAGTAGCTTGGCTTTTCTCTTTTTTTCTTAAATACTTGACTAGACTTCAAAACTCAAGTTTTTGAACATTTGATATTTGACTTGACTCGGTTTACGGTGTGAACTACTTGACTCGATATCAACTAAAATCAAACTACTTGATATTACTTGATAGCGATCCGTGAAATGCATACCGAAGCGTTAAAATAGGGGTTTCACCGAGATTACATCAAGCAGGCCCTCGATTGCTCGATGACGACGTGCTATTAAATAGTAGAGCAGCGTTGATCAAGGATGAAAAGTGGCGGCTAGAGAATAATTGTTTATGTCTGATTTAAGTGATTTTCCCGTAATGGAATCGGAACCTTTTCAAAGCAGCGGCTCAGAATATATCGTAGATGAAGAAATGTCAGAATTTGATGACGTCGAAACAGAAGTAGGAAGTGTAGGATCGGCGGCATCAGAGGCCAAACGAGTTGAAGTTAATAAAACTGTATCAAATGAAACGAAAAAAATTACGGATTATTTTATAGTCGAGCAAGATCCTAAGAGTAATAAAAATACTGACAAACATGGCAAATGTACCCTATATACGGTGGTTTTGAAAATGAAAAACTGCGGAAAATCTTCACTAATGCGACATTTGCAAGCTAAACACACTAGAGTCTACGAAAAAAATTGTAGATCCGGCCTACCTGATTCCGGGGCAAATACCTCTACAGGTTCGAATAGGTATAGCACATATTGATTGAAAGTTTGATTTTGTGGAGGAAATCCGATTCTTGACATGATTTTCAATTGCATTAATGATTTTTTTTCACGAATTGAAAATAGTACTATTACACTTCAAAATCGAACAACACAACACACATACATACGACATCTCCATACACATCCAACAAACAACATTATACCTTATGTCCCTGGACTGTCTGAAAAGATAAAACGGATTGGCCATAGGTATGATGTAAGAACAACATTTAAAACAACCAATACATTGAGATCAATACTCACACATACAAAACCCAAAAACGCCAGTGAATGTTCAAAAAATTGTGTTTACAACATATCTTGTTCGTGTGGTAAGAGTTATATAGGTGAAACATCAAGACCACATTGATTGTGCGCCAGGAAGAACATAAAAGTTACATCAGAAATCGAAAAATAACGGGTTCGAAAATATCCGGACATATTCTAACATCTGATGGCGATCATATGATGGAATGGAATAATACCAAAATTTTATTGAGAGAATCAAATCAAGAAAAAAGAAAGTTAAAGGAAACTGCGTGCATTCTTTTATCGAACAACTGCTTTTCAACCAATTCCATCGAAATGGACCGCATCTGGTTACCTCTCCTCAGAGATGAAATAAGAACTAATAGAATGGTGATTGATTGATACCGAACACTCTATGTATCAAGATACCAAATGTCAATCAAAAGAATGTATGACAGATTTCATTTGACTCTGTCAAAAAAAGATCTTATTTCCAAAACCGCAATTCAAATTCAGTTTCTTCAGAGTCATTCCAAAAAGTTTTGATAACGGAGGCAGATACAGCCTCCGAAACGTCAACAATTATCATAAAAAGAGAAGTATTCTTTGTTAATTCGATCTCATTTTTTCAGATAGGCAAATTCAGTGTAGGGTACAGCAGTCTTGTGAACGCAATAACTTATCGGGCAAATTAATTAATTTGCCCTTCTACACTTGTACAGATTTCTTTGGATTAAAATTTTTTTCATTTTCAGATTGTGGAAGGTCATAAACCCAAAAAATCATGTCAAGAAGGTATAGCACAATTTCAGTTTCGATTGAGAAGGTAAAACAATAACTAGATTTTAGCTATAACTATGTAGTAGTTTGTGATACAATTGAATAATATAAAATAATGTCCATATCTTATGTAACGTGTCGCTTCAGTATGTATTTTTGGTAATGAATATTCGCTTTGACAATGAAAATAAGTTTACTTTGAATAATATTTCATAAAAAGTAATACTATGAATGAATGGAATTGAGTCTTTTGTCATAATTTCTTGACAATTTCTATATTGAGTCAATGCACCCTGATTTTGCATTTTCACATGAAAACAACACCTGGTTAGGACCGGACTTAGAATTTCCTCTCCTATTTCTTTAATAATCTTTATTTGTTGCTGGTTTTTTATAAAATTTTGAATATCTACAGAAATCTATAGGATTCATGCAATCTAGTAAAAATTGTGGCACATGCTATACATTTTTATACAGGGCATTTCAAAAAGAAGAACATCGGCTGAACCAAAAATGGTACATACTTTGATCATAAGATACATCTCATCAGGGGCTAGCAGCATAAACTTGGATACGTCTTCTTTGGTAAAAATCTGCTCTTTATGTGGTCGAAAACCAATATTTTGCTTTTTTAGGAACGATGTTTTAACTAAACATTTCACCATCGAGTAACGCGACCAAAGGGTATTGGATTTCAGTACTACTCAGCACGGAAAAATACGCCAAAAAAATCTCTTCTCTGAAGCTATTCACTCTTTTTTTCCTTACCAGTTTAAAAAGTGAGTTTTACTACAACTGTCAAAAAAAGTCCAATTTTTTTGTGTGGTTTGTGTCGAGGTTTGTGTGCGTAAAGTATTACAATATTTCACTATCAACATACGATTTCATTATTAAACGGAAAAGCGTGAAAAAAGTGCACTCTTTTTCAACTGCTGTTGCTAGGCAACCGACAGTTTCATGCAACAACAATGACAGATCCAAATGATAACGAAATCCTGTAATAAAACCAGTTCTCATTTTCTTTGGCTACTAAACCTATAAATATCTGATATACGAATGTTTCACCAATAATATTCTTAGCATTCTTACTATTAAATAAGTATTATCAAAATTCAAAACTATCGCGGCGAATATATTCAGGGGTAATATAATAAGTGGTATGATTATTACCGATAATTTTTTGAAATATTAATGAATTGCAATCCCAAAGCTGAAAATACAACGAGTCCGCAGGACGAGTCCGCAGGACGAGTTGTATTTTCTTGCCTTGGAATTGCCAATGAATTGATATTCCAAAAAATTATAGGTTTTTAATCATACCACGAATTATATTTAGGGCGACAATATATCGATTTGAAATAAAGAAAAATCGTGTCACCTGGTAATTGATGCTTTAATTCTAGCCGTATTCAACGGAATACTCTTTTCCACGGCCTCATCAATGATACCAATGGACATTTCCCCAACGATCGCTCATATTGATAAATAAAGATATTTAGTCAAAACACATAAATTTGACGTTTATAATTTAAATCATTATTATCACTTGACAGATAGTAAAACAAAAACTAAGCAGGTTTATCACCGTGAAAATACTGCGACAAGCTATATTTTCACTGTAGTTCCGATTCTATTGGCTGAATTTCAAAATTTGAAATCCACTGATTGGTCGTTAAGCAAGGAAACATATTGTCGAAATAATAGCATATACCTCTAAGGAACTATTGGACCTAATCTACACTAGGTAATCCAAGGTAGCTATGGCTGTTTGGCCGTCAGAAACTAGTTGACAACAATAATTAATGAAATTTGTGAAATTGGGCATCTATCCAGATAACGAGTTCTTGATAACTATAAATTTAATTTAAGTAGAATTGAAAAGTGATGAAGATTGAACGGAGAAAATCGTGGATAGTGCAAATATGAGATTTCCTTGACATAGTTCAAAGAAAGAAAAAGTTATTCGTTGCTTCAAGAGGATTTTTTATTTATTTTGAATACAAATCTAAGAAAATGGAAAGTTACTTCGATGGACTAGTTATTCGAAAGTCAAGTCAACATTATTAATAATAATATTGAGCTCGATGAATATGTTATTTTAATATTCGCTTCAAATATTCCATTTTGCGGGATAGTGTGAAGAGAAATGGATTTCGACTCTGTCTGTCTGGGAGCTTTTCGCCCGACGATTCCATTAAAATATTGCTTTTATTGAAAATAATTTGAAAAATGCAGAATCTGTCACAACGCTTCGACTTGAAACTTTGACGTCTTGATCTTGATGTGTATTGATTTTGAGAAATGTATAGGGTAGATATATAGAAGTATCCCAATTTTTAATTCATTCCAATGAATAAAAAATTGCGAAAACAAGAAAAATAGTCTGGGTTAGATTCAATATTAAAACCTATACATATTAGTTTGAATAGTGATATACACGTGAAATCAATGGAAGGGACATAAAATAACGATATATTGACATATTTTACTTTTCCGCACTAGTGCGGGAAAACCAGTGCTACACTGCCATGACTATCAAAATCTGACTGCAATGGGTTGGTTTTTATTTGTGTCTATTTTATCGGCATCGCCATATCCTGTGAGTAACCAAGCTTGAATTGCATTTTATAAAAATATTTAACTCTTTTAAATTTATCAAATAATATTTGTACTGACAAAAATATTCTCACTACTCGAAATTCAATTTGAACGCTAGGTATTACGTCTTGAAAATCTTTTCACTCTTATAATAAGAAAGAATGAACAACGGTTCTTTCATGCATTTGTGGGGATTTTTCCTGTTTTTTTTTTTCAATTATATGTTCATGGTCTTTTTATGAAATACGTGACCAAAATGAATTACATAAGACGCAATCCTATTATCTCTGCGACAATTTCATATGGAGACGTGACTGGTCTTCAGAACTATTCGGGACTTATCTCGAGATATTTATTGTCGGACTAGCTGAACACAAAAGTCAAGATGAAGGACGAATGAAGCGTATATACAGAGTGTGAGAAAGTACAACATCACGCTTGTCATAAGAAGTACAGAACTTTTCCGGAATAAAAATAATACGCTTAATATGTTGCTGATTAAAAAAATATTCATATACAGTGACCACCAAAAAGTATGTAACATATGGGAAAAAAGTTTATTGTTAGAGTATTGGAAAAAAGATTCTTGGGAAAAGTTTGTGCATGTCCGATAACCTAAAAATCGATTTTGACACATCTCACGTGATCACGTGATACTTCGAATTTTTTTCAAGGTCAAAAATCCAATAAACATACTAGCGATATTTTAAATAGAATTTGACGACGTCACTAGATTCAGAATATTTTCAAATAGTTTATGTGAAAATTACGTAGATATGCGTTCATCAAATCAATAAAAAAGTTATATTAGAATAAAATTTGGAGTTTGTCAATAAATCAACCCACCAACTCAATTTCAGAACTTTTATCAGAATTCTGTCTTCACCACTGGATTCAGAATATTTCGAAATATATATAAACAAATTATAAAAGAATAAATTAAAAATTTTCTGAAATTCCACTAAATAACGTTCTTTTCAAATTTTATTATTTAATAATTTTTTCATTTTATACATGCCAAAGAAAAAACTGGGTTGGGATGAATAAGCGATTATTTTCAACATTTACTGAACAGAATGCCGGTTTTATGGGTAAGTTGAAAATGAGGCAGGAGTAAAACAAAGTTTATTTTTGGCATGTATAAGTGGGACCTGTCACACTAGTCTAAAATTGTTGCATATAGTCCAAAGAGTTGGGTTGCTGCTTTAGTATAATAATTCCATATTTACTAAATTATTCATATTTTCGGTTCATCCGCAAACATCTCCGTGAAGTGCGACAAAACACAGTTTATGTACTCAAATACTCGCACATTATATTTGCATGAGAAGGTAAGAGTCTTCAGAAACGATAATATTTTCCCTTTCCTTCTCCGATCATTTTCAGCAGAGTTATGACCGATCAAATATTCGGCTCCGCCAGAACTACCAGCGGCGGTTAAGCGTGAACCTGAAATTTGATGTCGACGTTCAATCGCGTTTTCTGAAAAAACGAGCGCATTTCATAAAATATTACTAGGAATCATTTTTGTGGAGAATTGAATTGTCTTTTACCTTGTGGAGTTATTTTTCGATAAATCATATACTTTCCAAGATTACAGCAAAAATCTATTTATTTAGTTTTAAACGAAAAAAAAATATGTTCCACCCCTGGAATTTCAGTAAAAAAATTTTGTTCGTGTTTATTATGGTTTCAACAACTGTAATACATACCAAGTTTGGTGGTGCTATAATGGATTCTCGTCTCAAAACCCAATCGTACTGGATTATAAATAAAATTCCTGTATTCATCATAGAAAACGAAGTTATTATTTGAATCCCTTATTACCATCATCTGGCTTATACGTAGTATATTTTCCTTCGGTTGTTATTATTATGTCATGCGTAACGAATGACCTCTATCTGTCACCGGCAAATGTGTTCGGTGGCATATTTCTCGAATAACAGATGGTTTTTATAACGAGTTCCATTGAAACAGCTAATTAAGGAGAAGAAACATTCCCTTCCAAGGCCTATAACAGATCTTCTGGTGACCTGTGGAGTGGGTGGAAAGTGGAAAGATACAAGGAAATACAAAAATTTTACCTCCTAGAAACTATTTTGCATTATACAAGTATACACGAGTCTTTTAAAGCATGCCAACGAGTTTAAGAGCATGACGCGAAGCAGAGTACCCTTGAATGCTTTAAACTCGTTTTCCGTCGACCGTTCATTTATGATGTATTTTAACGCACTCAAAATCGTTGATTAATGACCCCTGTTAATGAATGATTTTCTATTAATCAACGATTTGATTATATGCAACCCAACATACATTTTATATTGGTTAGTACTATCTGTCATTATTTATTTGTCAATTTTCAAATAAAATTTCAGAAAATGTTCATTACACCAGTTGTCATTCAAAATCATATATGGTCCCGTGGCGTAATGGTAAAGTTCACATGGTATGCAACACTGGGGTCGAGAGTTCAAAACCCACCGAGGGTATTTTTTTTTATTTCAATTTGAAAATAAATAATAAAAAATTAAATAAAACTACCACTGAGAAAAATTAAACTATCTTTGAGTAGAGTTAATATAAATAGGAAATAATGATTGTTTTTTGTCGTAACGTTAAATAAATAAACATTGAAAGTGAGATATCTCTGTTTTCGAAAACTACTGTCGACGGAAAAGTTTTGTAACAAACTCGTGAATTAAAATGGCGATTAACAATCTCAAATATTAACGCGCTCGCTCCGCTCACGCGTTTAATTATCTCGATTGTTAATCGCCCTTATTAATACACTTGTTCGTTAAGTAACCATAAAGGCCCTTGTACATATATAGTATACAGGGTGTTTCACGAATTGGAGCGATTAAGAAAATAGGTTGTTATATGGAACATAATGTAACAATAAATGGCAATTTTTGTTTTTGAAGCAATCAAAAGTTTTCAGTTACCTTTATTTGAGAGGCACTGGTTTGATTCTCCAGACCACAGCGTGTCTGCCTGCTGGCAGTGTTTTAGCACCGTTTGCGCAGGCTGTTGACCTCTGATGAGTGAGTACTAAAAATTATTGAAAAAAAAATGTTTTTGTACAACTGTCATTGAAAATTACGTTTTTAATTCACTGACATATGAACTAAAACCTGACGTTTTCACAAAATTACTTTTAAAACTAGTGTTAAAAATACTTTTAACACAAATTATCAGTGTATAATTACACTTAAAAATTAAAATGGTTTATTACCTATTTATACATACCTATGACCATCAAAAATGTTAAGGGGTTGTCATATAATTGATATGAATTTTCCTTACTATTCTTGTATTATGTATAATATTCGCCCTTACTATTACTTCTGAATTGTCACATTGTCATATTCATACATACTGTCACGTTGATACTCACGTGTATATTTTTGTGGATTAAAGCCATAAAGTTGAAGGTTTTTATATTACAGGGGTTCAAGTATATTATGAATTTTTTATCACTTTCAAAACCCAAATTTATTTTTCATCCTAGCTTGCTTACTTTTCGAGTACTTAATTATTTTTTTTTTTTTGGAAGGCCGCCTGCGAAGAAATTTTAATGAACAATAATTTCGCACGCAAATTCATGTAGGGAATAATAATAATAATAATAATACTCCCTCATAAACACTCGCAGAGTGTACCCAAAGGCATAGCCAGTGCGGGTAGAGGACGACTATTGTTATTATTTGTCGTGGCCCTCCGGGGCGACTTACTGATTTTTAGTGGCGTATTCACTTTTCAGCTGCAGGAAAACCCGAAAAACCTACAGCACCACCTCGGGTGTACGGCATGTACTCCAAGCTAGCACTAGACGAGATTGGCATCTAGGAAACACACAATACACTTGCTTTCAACAAGGCCTGTGGTCGTCTATCGATTCCGATATTGAGATTTGAGAAAAAATCCCTCATACCTACATCGGGCTCGAACCGACTACCGCTATACTGAAGTTTCGAACGGCCTGCGCCTTAGACCGCTAAACCACCGACCACCATCTTGACAAAATTTCTACATCGATTTTCTCCTAAACTATGGCTCTTACAAAAAAATAGATAACTTTCTTGCATAAAATTTATCAAACTGACTTTTCTGTTATAATCGCTCCCAAGAGGTTATCTTGAACGATGGAAAATAGCGACTAAAGTTTGTCTTTCAGCCGCAGATGATTCCACAACAGATTTTATGAATATCCTATTCATATTTTCGAACAAAAATCAAAATGCAATGCCCATGACAAAAAATAACTTTCAAAGTGTTACCGCAGAAGAAATATTTCCATTTTCATCCCTGATGTGTAATTGCTTCTGAAGAGACTGCTTTCCAATTCTGTCAATCTCCCTAATGAGCTTGGCAAAGCGAAATAGATTTTTGTCGACCAAAATGTATTGGGAATTAAATGCGAGAGAAGCGAATATTTCTTCAATGAAATGAACGATTTCTGTGAGTGATATTTTTTAATAACATTCTCCCTATCTAATTTATTCAATTAATTTTCATTGAAAACTACAGATAATTAAGAAAAATCAACTACCTGAATGAAAATGCGAATTTTCACTTCAAGATTTTTTCCTTTTAGTCAAAGTCCTTTCACAATATCTATCAGATGTAGTTCAATGTCCAGCGTGGCTTTAGTCGGGGAAGTAGTTGTTTTCTGTTAGATATTACGAGACAATCATAGTTTTCATTTTTCCATTTTCATGGAGAATGTTCCCCCTTTTCAACGCTCTTTTGAAATTCTCATCGGTTGACGAGTTATGAACGAAAAAGGCTTTTCTCTAATGGGTTGTTTTATCAAGGTGAAGGTTTTATGCCATTTAAGACTTCTACTAAATGTTTGTCGCAAGACAATTTTCACAGCAAAATATATCTCAATTTTGTAGAATGCTTGAAAAAATATCAGTAGGAGATGTTGCTGCCACATCATCTCCTGCCAATAAAGCAATGTAGATATCAAGCCTCCTACAAAATTGAGATATATTTTGCTGTGAAAATTGTCTTGCTATGTTAACAATCTTGCTGATGAGAAACGGAATTGACCCGAATGTATATTTTACTTCAGCGACTATACTACATATTCATCGCTTCGAAATGAACTTCGCATGTGACATTTTCTTTCAGTCTACCCCACGTACAAACAACCCTACAAAATGTTGGTTGAACAGGACCTGTATTATACGACGGCAGACTCTCTCGATGAAACTATTCAAGATGAAGTTGAAAACAAGCATTTGCTTGAATTTAACAACCTCGTGGATAGTTTCATGAGGGAGAAACAGGCCAAGTTATCAGCAGCGATGAAGAAGTTGAGGAAGCGCCGGCGGATTGTTCGACACTTAGAGAAAGATATAGCAGATTTGCAACAAACGATTCAGTCAGGTACTGTTATTTTTTGAAACCCTCTGAGTAGCAGAAGCTACTTGGGGGGTTGACAAATAGTTTTTTCTCCAAGTGTTAAACATTCCGCTGGTGTTATATTTGTATATATTATATTTTTATTATTTATAGTTTTATTTTGTATATATTCCCATATTTTAACCTTTTACATATTATTCCTATATTTTAACCATTTACATATTATTCCTATATTTTAACCATTTACACTTTTTTATATAATTTTTATCTATATACTTTAATTTAATAAAATTAAATAGAATAGAATAGTATCTGTGATGTTTTCATTATTCATTCTCATGATAAAAATTAAATATATTTTTACTTCATTGGAGGTAGAGGTATATTATTGAAATATGTTCAAGACAGTGAGTAAAATATATTTATAAATAGTAACTCACCAAGCATTCGTTGATTGAATGCTATTCTAAAGTAATCCTTTCCACACACAAATAAACAATAGCATTCACTTCCCACACCAAAATCAAAACTTGAACACTCGAATTTGCATGTTTTTGTATATCTGATTTTCACTTTCCATAATCTTTTTTGGTTGTGGTAATAACACTTTGTCAAAATCACGATTTTATAGCAGCGTTTTTAAAAGAACAATATCAGTTTCTACACCAAATTTCCACCAAAAACAAAATTTGAACACTTGAATTTACATAATGTTTTTTTATCGGTATAATTTTTACTTTTCATAAGATTTTTTGGGTGTAAAAACACTTTATCATAGTCATGATTTTTATAGCTGAGTTTTCAAAAAATACCTTGAACATAAATATTATTTACTCAGCGAAATTTCGAATGACACAGACTCCGACCGACGTCAGAAATTCAACGGTCATGTCTTCTTCTCTCTATAAATTTTTTGGTTTCTTTGAGGCGCATTCAGCCAGCTCACTTAGCTCTTGCTTCGTTCAAGGTGCGTTCAGCCAGCTCACACAATTGGCATGGCTGTTGCTTCGTTCAAGGTGCGTTCAGCCAGCTCACACAATGAGGGTTTTCTATATTTTTTGTGACACCAGAGGTCGCAACGTAGGCGTCAGGTCTAAACAACTGTCAAATTGTACTGAATTTTTAATGAACAATAATTTCGCACGCAAATCCATGTAGGGAATCTTGACAAAATTTCTACATCGATTTTCTCCTAAACTATGGCTCTTACAAAAAAATAGATAACTTTCTTGCATAAAATTTATCAAACTGACTTTTCTGTTATAATCGCTCCCAAGAGGTTATCTTGAACGATGGAAAATAGCGACTAAAGTTTGTCTTTCAGCCGCAGATGATTCCACAACAGATTTTATGAATATCCTATTCATATTTTCGAACAAAAATCAAAATGCAATGCCCATGACAAAAAATAACTTTCAAAGTGTTACCGCAGAAGAAATATTTCCATTTTCATCCCTGATGTGTAATTGCTTCTGAAGAGACTGCTTTCCAATTCTGTCAATCTCCCTAATGAGCTTGGCAAAGCGAAATAGATTTTTGTCGACCAAAATGTATTGGGAATTAAATGCGAGAGAAGCGAATATTTCTTCAATGAAATGAACGATTTCTGTGAGTGATATTTTTTAATAACATTCTCCCTATCTAATTTATTCAATTAATTTTCATTGAAAACTACAGATAATTAAGAAAAATCAACTACCTGAATGAAAATGCGAATTTTCACTTCAAGATTTTTTCCTTTTAGTCAAAGTCCTTTCACAATATCTATCAGATGTAGTTCAATGTCCAGCGTGGCTTTAGTCGGGGAAGTAGTTGTTTTCTGTTAGATATTACGAGACAATCATAGTTTTCATTTTTCCATTTTCATGGAGAATGTTCCCCCTTTTCAACGCTCTTTTGAAATTCTCATCGGTTGACGAGTTATGAACGAAAAAGGCTTTTCTCTAATGGGTTGTTTTATCAAGGTGAAGGTTTTATGCCATTTAAGACTTCTACTAAATGTTTGTCGCAAGACAATTTTCACAGCAAAATATATCTCAATTTTGTAGAATGCTTGAAAAAATATCAGTAGGAGATGTTGCTGCCACATCATCTCCTGCCAATAAAGCAATGTAGATATCAAGCCTCCTACAAAATTGAGATATATTTTGCTGTGAAAATTGTCTTGCTATGTTAACAATCTTGCTGATGAGAAACGGAATTGACCCGAATGTATATTTTACTTCAGCGACTATACTACATATTCATCGCTTCGAAATGAACTTCGCATGTGACATTTTCTTTCAGTCTACCCCACGTACAAACAACCCTACAAAATGTTGGTTGAACAGGACCTGTATTATACGACGGCAGACTCTCTCGATGAAACTATTCAAGATGAAGTTGAAAACAAGCATTTGCTTGAATTTAACAACCTCGTGGATAGTTTCATGAGGGAGAAACAGGCCAAGTTATCAGCAGCGATGAAGAAGTTGAGGAAGCGCCGGCGGATTGTTCGACACTTAGAGAAAGATATAGCAGATTTGCAACAAACGATTCAGTCAGGTACTGTTATTTTTTGAAACCCTCTGAGTAGCAGAAGCTACTTGGGGGGTTGACAAATA
Organism: Chrysolina haemoptera; assembly: GCA_958298965.1. Lineage (NCBI taxonomy): Eukaryota > Metazoa > Arthropoda > Insecta > Coleoptera > Chrysomelidae > Chrysolina > Chrysolina haemoptera. The sequence goes on along the minus strand of OY282601.1, from coordinate 17,766,923 downwards.
GTTTTTTCTCCAAGTGTTAAACATTCCGCTGGTGTTATATTTGTATATATTATATTTTTATTATTTATAGTTTTATTTTGTATATATTCCCATATTTTAACCTTTTACATATTATTCCTATATTTTAACCATTTACATATTATTCCTATATTTTAACCATTTACACTTTTTTATATAATTTTTATCTATATACTTTAATTTAATAAAATTAAATAGAATAGAATAGTATCTGTGATGTTTTCATTATTCATTCTCATGATAAAAATTAAATATATTTTTACTTCATTGGAGGTAGAGGTATATTATTGAAATATGTTCAAGACAGTGAGTAAAATATATTTATAAATAGTAACTCACCAAGCATTCGTTGATTGAATGCTATTCTAAAGTAATCCTTTCCACACACAAATAAACAATAGCATTCACTTCCCACACCAAAATCAAAACTTGAACACTCGAATTTGCATGTTTTTGTATATCTGATTTTCACTTTCCATAATCTTTTTTGGTTGTGGTAATAACACTTTGTCAAAATCACGATTTTATAGCAGCGTTTTTAAAAGAACAATATCAGTTTCTACACCAAATTTCCACCAAAAACAAAATTTGAACACTTGAATTTACATAATGTTTTTTTATCGGTATAATTTTTACTTTTCATAAGATTTTTTGGGTGTAAAAACACTTTATCATAGTCATGATTTTTATAGCTGAGTTTTCAAAAAATACCTTGAACATAAATATTATTTACTCAGCGAAATTTCGAATGACACAGACTCCGACCGACGTCAGAAATTCAACGGTCATGTCTTCTTCTCTCTATAAATTTTTTGGTTTCTTTGAGGCGCATTCAGCCAGCTCACTTAGCTCTTGCTTCGTTCAAGGTGCGTTCAGCCAGCTCACACAATTGGCATGGCTGTTGCTTCGTTCAAGGTGCGTTCAGCCAGCTCACACAATGAGGGTTTTCTATATTTTTTGTGACACCAGAGGTCGCAACGTAGGCGTCAGGTCTAAACAACTGTCAAATTGTACTGAATTTTTAATGAACAATAATTTCGCACGCAAATCCATGTAGGGAATCTTGACAAAATTTCTACATCGATTTTCTCCTAAACTATGGCTCTTACAAAAAAATAGATAACTTTCGTCTAGAAAATTTATCAAACTGACTTTTCTGTTGTAATCGCTCCCAAGAGGTTGTGTTGAACGATGGAAAATAGCGACTAAAGTTTGTCTTTCAGTCGCATATGATTCCACAACAGATTTTATGAATATCCTATTCATATTTTCGAACAAAAATCAAAATGCAATGCCCATGACAGGTTTATGTCAAAAAATAACTTTCAAAGTGTTACCGCAGAAGAAATATGTCCATTTCCATCCCTGATGTGTAATTGCTTCTGAAGAGACTGCTTTCCAATTCTGTCAATGTATGGCAAAGCGAAATAGATTTTTGTCGACCAAATGCGAGAGAAGCGAATCTGATGGCTTCAATGAAATGAACGATTTCTGTGAGTGATATTTTTTAATAACATTCTCCCTATCTAATTTATTCAATGAATTTTCAATGAAAACTAGAGATAATTAGGAAAAATCAATTATCTGAATGAAAATGCAAATTTTCACTTCCAGATTTTTTCTTTTCAGTCACAATATCTATCAGATGTAGTTAAATGTCCAGCGTGGCTTTAGTCCGGAAAGTAGGTGTTTTCTGTTAGATATTACGAGAAAATCATAGTTTTCATTTTTGAATTTTCATGGAGAATGTTTCCCCTTTTCACCGCTCTTTTGAAATTCTCATCGGTTGACGAGTTATAAACGAAAAAGGCTTTTCTCTAATGGGTTATTTTATCGGGGTGAAGGTTTTATGACATTTAAGACTTCTACTAAACGTTTGACGCAAAACAATTTTCACAGCAAAAAATATATCTCAATTTTGTAGAATGCTTGAAAAAAATATCAGTAATATCCTGCCAATAAAGCAATGTAGATATCAAGCCTTCTACAAAATTGAGATATATTTCGCTGTGGAAATTGCTGATGAGAAACGGAATTGACCCGAATGCATATTTTACTTCACCGACTGTACTAGATATTCATCGCTTCGAAATGAACTTCGCATGTGACATTTTCTTTCAGTCTACCCCACGTACAAACGACACCCTACAAAATGACCGGCGAAATAAATGTCTTTCCACCCCCGGTAGCTGAAATTAATACATTTCGTAATTTATCGTTGAATGTAATGCTCCGACACGGCCTACCAACTGTTTGTGTTCTGGAGTAGGCCGGAAATGCAATGTCCGACATCCGCTGGGCCGTACGCCGAACCTACTCCAACTGACAAAAGGCCCACGCTTCGATACGCAGCGTTGTTCTCGACTTCTTAGATAAATAAGTCACACTGGCGATGCTTTCATAATCGTTTTCCGCTGGAGAGGTTCAAACAAGACGGCAATCACGGGCGACACTGCGAATTCTAATGTCACTGACATCCGAACCCTTTTATAGGTTACTTCGAATGAGAAAAAACGTACCCTGGGGGTATGCCAGCGTTTCGGCAAAGAAACAATATAAAAACCACCCGCTTCTCTCTCAGCGTGAAAAGTTCGTTTTCTATTTAACACAAAGAGAAAATGCCCCTTTTCTTTTTGATGAATTTGATGAGATTTTATTTCTTTGTTATTATTAAATCGGAAAAAACATCTGTTGGTTGAAAGTGTAAGTATACTTTTGTTTACATGTTGATTCTCTGGATTTTTCGGCCGAAGTTCGTCACAATATATTCTCGATGTTTCCACAATACGATCTCAATAGAGATTTCTGTGAGATGGCGTTCTTACATCACACAGTATCTGTATTACATCAAATGTACGTCCAATGACCATTCGTTTTGGATTTCCAAATCATCCGTTGGACGTCGCCTACTGTACGTAAAACGTATATGAATTCCACAATTTCTGTGAAAGTTGGTATAAAAGTGACCACTTCTGATCTAAAGCTTCGTACAGACCTTAACATCATGCCGAACGACAAACAGAACAACGAACCGAACGGCGAACAGAACACTAATTTGGACGGGGCTACGAACGCGTTCGCAAACAATTCCGCAAATCCTGGCCGTTCGGCGAACGGTTCGCAGCGTTCCCATCACTTGTCGGTTTTCTCTCCGAAATCAAAGAAAATGCTCGCGAATGCGTTCGCAGGTTTGGACGGGTCGAAACAAAACGACGAATAGACCATTGCTGGTCCAGTGAACGGAGTACTACTAAAATAATTCTGGGAACAACACAAACGTTCCGTTTGTTGTTCGGTTCGTTGAAATCGAAAACTTCATGCAGACCTGAACATTATGACGAACAACAAACAGAACAACGAACCGAACGGCGAACAGAACACTAATTTGGACGGGGCTACGAACGCGTTCGCAAACAATTCCGCAAATCCTGGCCGTTCGGCGAACGGTTCGCAGCGTTCCCATTACTTGTCGGTTTTCTCTCCGACATCAAAGAAAATGCTCGCGAATGCGTTCGCAGGTTTGGACGGGTCGAAACAAAACGACGAATAGACCATTGCTGGTCCAGTGAACGGAGCACTACTAAAATAATTCTGGGAACAACACAAACGTTCCGTTTGTTGTTCGGCTCGTTGAAATCGAAAACTTCATACAGACCTGAACATTATGACGAACAACAAACAGAACAACGGACCGAACGGCGAACAGAACACTAATTTGGATGGGGCTACGAACGCGTTCGCAAACAATTCCGCAAATCCTGGCCGTTCGGCGAACGGTTCGCAGCGTTCCCATTACTTGTCGGTTTTCTCTCCGACATCAAAGAAAATGCTCGCGAATGCGTTCGCAGGTTTGGACGGGTCGAAACAAGACGACGAATAGACCATTGCTGGTCCAGTGAACGGAGCACTACTGAAACAATTCTGGAAACAACACAAACGTTCCGTTTGTTGTTCGGCTCGTTGAAATCGAAAACTTCATACAGACCTGAACATTATGACGAACAACAAACAGAACAACGGACCGAACGGCGAACAGAACACTAATTTGGATGGGGCTACGAACGCGTTCGCAAACAATTCCGCAAATCCTGGCCGTTCGGCGAACGGTTCGCAGCGTTCCCATTACTTGTCGGTTTTCTCTCCGACATCAAAGAAAATGCTCGCGAATGCGTTCGCAGGTTTGGACGGGTCGAAACAAAACGACGAATAGACCATTGCTGGTCCAGTGAACGGAGCACTACTAAAATAATTCTGGGAACAACACAAACGTTCCGTTTGTTGTTCGGCTCATTGAATTCGAAAACTTCATACAGACCTGAACATTATGACGAATAACAAACAGAACAACGAACCGAACGGCGAACAGAACACTAATTTGGACGGGGCTACGAACGCGTTCGCAAACAATTCCGCAAATCCTGTCCGTTCGGCGAACGGTTCGGTTTTCTCTCCGACATCAAAGAAAATGCTCGCGAATGCGATCGCAGGTTTGGACGGGTCGAAAAAAAACTGGCCCATGGGTTCCGAGTATTTGGTGTGAAGCCCAAAGACTCCTGCTGCAGTTACCTCGGGAGTTTTGGACCCGTCCGTATACCATGTTATGTTATTCTTTCCCAGTGCTCGAATGGATTCTATTTTCCATTCTCGCTTGGTGTTTGGTTCCGTTCGAAAAAAATTCTCGAAACTAAATTTTCTGGTAATTTCGGCAGTTGGGAGATCGGCGAGGTGTGCAGTCGGTGGAGGTTGAGCCACTTACACCGTGTGCTGTCCCTTTGAGTCCGTCTTTAGCCAACCTGAGGTTTGCTTCCCAAGCAGTTCTCCTCACCATGATATGGAGAGGAGTAAGGTCCAGAAATTCTGAAACTATGAACATTAAAGGAAATCACTGAACTCGATTTATTTTCCAAAAAGATCAGTGAAGTTTCTCTCTCAGTGTAGTTTCGCCTCTTCTAGTTTCGCCTCTCCGTCCATTTGTACTACAGTGCCAGAATTTCCAAGTTTGTTTTATCCATGACAGCGTTGCCAAATTAATCGATTTGGTGTGGTCTTCGGATTACAACTATTATATGTAAAAAAAATACACCAACATTATTTGTTATTCGATCCTTTGAAATCGAACATTCCGATGATGTACATTAACATAACTTATGAGGAAGTATATAATTTAGTAAATAACTGGGTAGGTGAAAAACTTTCAGTCGAAAATATACTTTATCGTTGTCCAGAGACATATGTTTCGAAGTATATCTGTATATGTGTGTCTCTGGACAACAAGAAAGCTTATTTTGGTGGAGACTGAAAGTTTTTCACCCACCCAGTTACTTAAATATCACTTCCACTGTTTGTAATGGATCGCCTCAGTTGGATAATTTAGTAAATTATGTGATTCCTCGTTTCGTTCTAAAATCGATTGTTCTGTAGGACAAAAATTCATTTATATGATTAATGACGACTCTATATCGGAAGGGTAGGTACTGATGAAAGTTTATTTTTATCAATCTTAAATTGACAGGACAGCGGTTAGCTCTGGGTTGTGACGCTGGGCCATTATACAGCTGCTACCATTATTTAGTAAATTATACATCAGGGGTGGGTAGATCATTTATACAGTTAAAACGTAGACGAATGGGTAGAAATGTAATTTGAGGGTTATTTTCCAACCGAGTATCATGCTTTCAGAATTTTGACTCTCAAAAATGTTCTGAGAGAGAAAAGAAAAAAAGAAAAATTGCTTGAGTTGAGTCGAAATACAAGGAACATTCTCCTAAAATACAAGTACCTACAATTATATTTCTAGGAATAATATAAGGGAAGGTGGGGTGAAGTGGCCATTCCAAATCATAGTTATTAATAGAAGCTCGCCGCATATACATTTTGAATTCACCTATTATAGTGTATCACACGATAAATTTATAATTGAGAACAAAGCATAATTTATGCATTTTTCTAAATACTTACATAGTGGCCACTTTTTTATACCTAATGGGGTAAAATGGCCACTTTTCTCGTATAAAAATAATTAGGTGGGATTGTACTATTTATTTTAGAATTGACTATATCATTAATGAAAAAACTAGTATTTCAGAGCATTTTGGACATCTAAGCTCAACCGCAGAAAAGTATTAATTATTTTTGAAGAGGTAACAATCAATTTAGTCATAACAGTTAGACTCGTGGGAATCATTTTGACTCATTAACAAAATTCACTCATGAATTCATCGTCTTCCTCTTCAAGTACATTGTTCATGAATCCTACGTTTACAGCGCCAACCTCTAATCCACTCTTCGTTCACTTTATATCTTGAAAATGCTTAATTGCAATTCTGTGTCCTTATCTTCATCATCGGAAAAGTCTTCTCCGACTTTTAACAACATCCCTCTTAGGTTTTGGCTCCATTTTCATTTTCACTATTATATTTTTGACTTTTTTTTCTTTACACTTACCTTTTCTTGAAGTTCTTTTTTCTTTCTTCAATCTTTGGCTTCATAAAACAACAGTCTAATTGAACATACAAGGTGGCCCAGGGAATACGAAACAAGGCCGATATTTCATATTTCTCGTAAGCAGGAAAACAAACGCTCGGACCTGTCGATTTTTATTGCGAGGGGACATCTTTTGCGCATATTCTCAACTTTGTCACTTCAAGCCCCTCGGAGGGGTAAGATCCAACCCTTAAATCATGCATGCATTTTTAAACGCCCGGTATACTATTTTACGCTTGCAAATCATAAAATCATGAAAGTATTTTTAGTATCATTTTCACAAATTTAGTAGTGAATCCTCATGATCCAAGAGCTCACTGCAAAAAAGCTGGGCTATCAAGTTACCGGATGATATTTTTTTTTCAATACAGTACTTACTAGGACCATTATAAAAGTCATATCCTTTCAGACCAGAAATGCTGCACAAGACGTAAAATGTGGTCTAGCCAGGTTTTTTAAACTAAGAATGAGAATGCCAAGCAAAACATGTGAACACAAATTAAGTTTTCTACGGAAATGAAACATTTGGTACCGATTTTTGGTACACCCTGTACAGCTGTAGGTCTGGCAGGATATGATTTTTTCATTATATTAAAAAAATTTCTCATCTGGTAACTCTATAAGCCAGTTTTTTGGAGCGTGCTCCTGGATTATTAGTAGTTATTGATGCTATGGAATTCGGTGCTTGTGTAAGAAATACGAAAAACTCATTTTTTATTCAAACCATTATGAACACAATTCTAACAATTCAAGTTGAAAGTTGATAATAAACGTTTTTTTTTTTCTACTTATGATAAATATGAAATATCGGCCTTGTTTCGTTTTCGCTGAGCCACCCTGTATAATATTTACCCAATAACGGGCAATTTACTCGCAATCTAATAACAGAAGTATCCTTGAGAGACTGTCGCATTCATTCACTCGATAGAGGATGAAGATGTTGATAGCCGAATCGTCGTTTTAGGGCCACGTAGTCGAGTGATTAAAGGCGCCCTCTTTCAATCATTTCTGGTTGCCGGTCGTGGGTTTAAAGCCTAGCGACTGCAATTTTTTTTCTGATGTCCCGAGGAAGTGCTAGGAATCGCACGTACAAAGGTAAGACCTCGTTAAACCTTGGCTCGCACAAGTCCAGAAAAACTTTACTCATAGTAAAACTTTGTCAAACACATTCACACAAAGAAATAAATTCTCATCACATTACCGGTCTCTTCCATTCTCTGCTATCAATGATTTTTCAAGATAGAACAAAAAGCTGTATCATTGTCTGAAGTTTCCAATCTTTTAAATTACCACGATGTTTTCTTGACAATGTTGCTATGAAACATTAGTTTCAGATTTTTCAAAATGACCTAGCATGTTTTGTAAATTATTGTAGAAAAAGTAAAGCATAAGTTTCGCATGCTTCGGCTACTTATTTCCGATTCATCCGATGAAGCTCTTCACAATCGTTCAATGATTTTATATAATCCAGTACGATTGGGTTTTGGGACGAGGATCGTCGACCAAACTTGGTATGGTAGTAGTTGGAACCATGGTGAATATGAAAAAAAATTGTTTACCAAAATTCCAGGGGAGGAACATATATATCTTTTTTTCGTTTAAAAGTAAATAAATATATTTTTGCTGTAATCTTGGAAAATATATGATTTATCGAAAAAACAACTCAACAAGGTGAAAGACAATTCAATTCGCCACAAAAATTATTTAGTAATTTCTTATGAAATACGCTCAGAAAACGTGATTGAACGGCAGACATCAACCTTCAGGTTCATGCTTACCCGCCGCTGTCAGTTCTGGCGAAGTCGAATATTCGATTGGTCATAACTCTGCTAAAAATGATTGGAAAAGGAAAAGGAAAAGTTCATATCGTTCCTGAAGACTCCTACCTTCTCATGCAAATATAATATGCGAGTATTTGTGTACCTAAAATGTGTTTTTTCGCACTTCACGTAGATGTTTGCGGGTGATACGAAAATCATGAGTAATTTAGTAAATATGGAATTATTATACTGAAGCAGCAACCCATACCCTCTTTGGAATATATGCAACAATTTTAAACTAGTGTGACATGTCCTACTTATACGTGCCAAAATAAAAACTTTTTTTACTCTGCCTCATTTTCAGCTTACCCATAAAACAGGCATTCTCTTCAGTATCATTCAAGCAACCAGCAATTTGTGTCTTCATCGATTTGGCAAAAGCGTTCCATACGTTGAGCCATCCAAAGTTGATCAATTGTCTTGAAAATATCGGATTTAGAGGAAAATCACTAAATTTAATTAGTAGCTATCTGAATAATCGACAGCAGTGTGTACAAATAGATAACACTCAGAGTAATAAAAAAACTGTACGCTACGGAGTTCCCCAAGGAACTGTTTTGGGGCCAATCCTTTTTATACTCTATATCAATGATATGTTCAACTTACCATTATTATTATTATTATTATTATCATTATTATTATTATATGTAGAAAATAATCGCTTTTTCATATCCTGTATATATGTGAAGTGCGAACCTTAAGCTTAAAATCACTCACTTCATTTTTTATGTAGGATGTATTATTTTCAACATTTACTGAAGAAATTGCCGGGATTATTGGATTATGAGTTGAAAACTGAGGCAGTAGTAAAACCCGGTTTTTTGTTTGACATATCTAAGTGAGAGGTGTCTCACTAGCCTAAAATCGTTGCATATGGTCCAAAGAGGGTACTGATTCCTGCTTTAGTATAACTATTTCATATTAACTAAAATATCCATTGTTTAAGAGCAATAATCCGTATAAGTTCTTGACCTTTTATTTATTATTTTATAATGACAATCCCTTGACATTGTCACTTCAATATACATGGTATTGTCCTACAACTAACTACTTTAACATACTGGTATGCACTGGTATGCACTGGTAAGCACAATAACACGTTCTGGAAAGCCCTACAAAAGGGGAGATGTTTAATAAAATATTATTGTGCATACCGGTATGTTAAAGTAGTTAGTTGTAGGACAATACCATGTATATTGAAGTGACAATGTCAAGGGATTGTCATTATAAAATAATAAATAAAAGGTCAAGAACTTATACGGATTATTGCTCTTAAATATTCATGACTTTCGGATCCTCCGTAAATATCGTAGAAGGGTTATGTGAAGTGGGACAAAACACATTTCGTATACTCAGATACTCACGTGTTATATCTGCATGAGGAAGTAGAAATCTTTATAAATTATATACACTTTTTCTTTGCCTTCTACTATAATTTTTAGCAAAGTTACGACAAGTCTAACTTTCGGCTCTGCCGGAAATTGCAGTGGCGGGTTAACGAGCCTGAAATTTGATATCGGAATTCAATCAGGTTTGCTGAGAAAACGAGTGCATTTTGTGGGAAATTACTAAGTATATTGTTGTTGTATATCATTCGCCCTGTTGAAGTTGTTCATTGATATATCTTATACTTTCCGAAACAACAGCAAAAAAAAATATTATTTTTTTAAATAATTTTTTTTTGTCATGTGCCGAGTTTCAAAGTGCTACGATTCATTCTTCACTTGTGGCTTACATTTTCTGTGGTTACTGTACTAATAATAAAATTCTTGTTCCACAAAATAACATTCCTATTGCCGACTTCCCACGATTAATGAAAGTTTAGGCATATATAACGATGCTTATTTAGAAAAGGAAATATTAGGCGACAAAAGAATAAGTTGCAGAATAACTTAACGGTTGAGTAATAGGTTGTCAACCCTTATAATGGGGCGGAAATCTCGAAAGAAACATAACAGTTCGGGTAATTTCTCTTTCGAGCGATGGAAGGGAAAAGTTATCAGGTTATGTCTGTCAACTTGATTCTGATTAATGATTACTATTCGGTATTGTGACGTCTGAACTAACAATAGTCCACCACTAACAATTGAGCAGTAATGAGAAAGAAAATAATTGCAAAACATTTTTTACCTACAGCTACTGCCGAAAATACACAAAAACACACGACTCACAGCCTCGATAAATTGCTCTTTACGCACGGTAAAAAAATCTCACAGTTTTAGTAAACAAAACGCACAGTTTTCGTAAACAAAACGCACAGTTTTCGTAAACAAAACGCACAGTTTTCGTAAACAAAACGCACAGTTTGATATATCTCGGCAACGGCTCAATCGATTTGGGAGAAATTTTGTATATAGATAGGTATTGCTTTTTAAGTTCAACTATATGGGCGTCGTTCTTGAAAAAACACGATTTTACTGATAATAATAATAATAATGAAAATTTTTGGATCTCGTAAACGACTTCAATGATTTGGATCAAATTTTGTATTTAGATTAGGTATTGCTACTTAAGTTCACTTATATAGACGTTTTTCATGAGAAAATGTGATTTTACTCATGATATCAATAATAATAATATGAATTTTTGGATCTCTCAAACGGCTCTAATGATTTTGATCAAATTTTGTATTTAGATAAAAATTTTCGTTTTAAGTTCATCTACAGTGTGACCCATTTAAGATGGAAGCACCCTTATGAAACTTACATTTTTCAACCGATTGGAATGATTTTTGTTAGACATCCAAGAAGAGGACACCATATTTCATGAATAAATCCCAATTTCCAGTGCCAACTAAATTTATTTATCAAGGTAAAAAATCTACAAAAATTCTTAACGATTTTTTCAGTAAAAATCTGACTACACCACTGGATTCGCACATTTTCAAATGGTTCATATGTAAATTACGTTGAAATGCGTCAATGAATAAAAAAGTTATAATGGAATGAAATTTGAAAAACATATGCCGTTTAATTAACCCACCAATTCAATTTCAGAACTTTTATCAAAACTTTGACTACACCACTGGATTGAGGGTGTCTCGAAATATCACTGACTATAATTTCATTGAAATTTGTCGATACATAAAAATTATGAGGTAAAATGACATTTTCCTGAAAATCTATTAATATATTTTTCAAATTTTATTATCTTATGATTTTTTTATTTATGAACAGATTTCGACGAAATTTTGACTAGTGATATATCGATACCTCCTCAATGCAGTGGTGTTTTCCGAATTTTGATTAAAGTTCTGAAATTGAATTGGTGGGTTGATTAAACGGCATATTTTTCAAATTTGATTTTCTTATAACTTTTTTATTGATTGACGCATTTCAACGTTATTCATAATGAACCATTTGAAAATGTCGCCAATCCAGTGGTGTAGTTAGATTTTTCCTAAAAAAAATCGCTAGTAATTTTTTTAGATTTTTGACCTTGAAAAATAAGATTAGTTGGCCCTGGAAACTTGGTAGACTTTTTGAATATCTACCTAACGAAAAAAAAATCATTTCAATCGGTTGAAAAATGTAAGTTTTATAAGGGTGCTTCCATCTAAAATGGGTCACACTGTATATAGTCGTATTTTTTAGAAAAACGCAATTTTACAAATAATAATGATAATAATGTGAATTTTTGGATCTTGAAAACGTCCTCAACTTTTTGGATCAAATTTATAATTCAGATGAGGTATATAGGCGTCTTTTCTGAAAAAAGGTCATTTTACGAATAATAATAATATGAATATGAAATGGGATACCCAGTTTATTTTTCTTCATTCGGTTAAAAATCGCCATTACAAATCCAGCGATACCAGGTTTGTCAAGCGGTTGCGGAGATATGGAAAAAAAACTTCTCTATATTCCCAATGAGTGCGACAGAGACTTTAGACATTCCGAATCATGCAGCTCGACAGACTTTTATTCCTGGATATATCTACCATTGTAGATGTTAAAAGAAGCAACCTTCTTCATGACACTTTTTTTCTTACACTACAGGATGAGCTACAAAAATGGGTTGAATGTCTAACTGATTCCGGCATGATGACTGTTTTGGTTCTTCTGGATTTTTCGAAAGCTTTCGATACAATAAATCATAGTGCTCTCAAACATATTTTGCGATTTATTGGACTTTCTGAAAAATCTGTCGCCTTTTTTGATAACTATCTAGATGGCAGAAAACAAAGGGTTCTTCTAAATAATAGACTTTCGAACATAAAAGAACTGAAATGTGGCGTGCCACAAGGATCCATTTTGGGACCTATCCTATATACTATCTACACCGTGTTCTTCAAAAATTGTGTATTTCACTGTTATCTACAGATGTACGCTGATGACACCCAGTTAATGTATTCGTTTCCTTCCTCTGATATTGAAAATAGCTGTGTGAAAATCAACGAAGATCTTGAGAAAATTCGCGAAATATCCAAAGATCACTGTCTTTCTTTGAATCCTAACAAATGTAGTGCCATTGTATTTGGGAAACACACTGACAAATTGCTAAATTCACAATTAATTTCCATTAAAATAAATGATATTCCAGTACAGTTCTGCGAAGTTGTTCGGAACTTAGGTCTCTGGATGGATAATTCCTTACGATTTGAGAAGCATATTTCAGAATGTATACGTAAAAGTATTTGGAAACTAAAAATTTTGTACAGCTCTCGCGCGTTGCTGAATGTGAATTTAAAAAAAATGCTGTGTGATTCCTTAGTTTTGTCCAGTTTTACACATTGGTCTTTGGTCCCTGTCTCACTGCTGTGAATACGAATAGAATCCAAAAAATCCAAAATTATTGCCTCCGTTTTATTTATGGTGTTCGTAGACGTCAACCAATAAATCATAAATTCCAAGAAGCTGGGTGGTTAAATATGAAATCTCGTAGAAAACTTCATTGCGCTACTCTTTACCATAAAATAATTCTAACGAAAACCCCGTCATACCTATTCAGAAAATTAATATTCCGAACTGATGTGCATAACCTAAATATCAGGTCAAAAGGTACTATAACACCTCCAACTCACAGAACTTCTTTATTTGAACGTAGTTTTTCTTATAATATATCCGCTATTTATAATGCTATTCCGAATGTTTTGAGAACTAAAAACCTCACTACTTTTCGAAAGAATTACATAGAACTCCTGAAATCTTCCTAGAATCCTCCTATGTCTGAAACTCTACATATCATTCGATTTATTAAGATTTTACGTATAATGATTTTTGTATGTATCGCTTTGTACTTTATTTTTTTTAGTTCCTCATTAATTCAGTGAGAAAAAATTATTTTTTCAATTATTATTTATGTATGTGTGTATATGTGTATATATATGCATATATATGTATATATTATATGTTTTGTAATCTGCTTTCGAAGGTTAAGTGGAAGACCATCTTGTGCATTACTTGCAACAGATGAACTTCGCCAATCTCTAATGAATTACCAAACTAGGAATTGTATATTGTGCTGAATAAAGATTATTATTATTATTATTATTATTATTATTATTATTATTATTATTATTATTATTATTATTATTAATTATGGGAAATACTTTAAAATCAATCTTGGCGTTACGAATTGTGCCGTTACGAACCGTCGCGTTACGATATGTCATGGAACCTTTTTGTTAATATATCCGTAGCTGTTTGACATAATTCCATCAAATCTGGTATAAATGGATTAGTAATTACAATCCCTTACCAAATATAGAAAAATATGCTTGGTGTACCGTTTAAAAATATCACCAGAGTAATTTTCACCCAAAGGCGAATAACCCTATATATTTTTGATAGGGTTCGAAGTTTTACCCATCGGAAAAGAAAATCGACTTATCCGAGGATTTTTTCGAAATATCTTCATATTCAGAAAAAATCATACTTTACCCGCGCACTGTATAATTTAGTCGTTTTGATTAAGCTAATTCTTTCTATAAATATCAGTTAAATGTCATACGATATAGGATATAATACGAACATATTTCAGTTTACATACTGATACTTATCATTTTGAGTTACTTGGCGCACCTCTCAATAAGACACAGCATATAATTAATAATTGTCAGTTACTTAAGATATGTTACGAAAACCGTTATTCGCGAACATTTTTTCACTTTCACATTGAAAATTCTTTGATGAAAGGTTATCAAATTTAATTGATTCCGATTATTAATTCGTGCAAATTGATGTTAACTATTAACATTTCTTTGTACGTAAATGATTCGTTTGTGCTTGAATAACGATAGTTTCGTAACACTATACAGTCTCTACAGTTAAATATTTGCACATCAATAAACTGTTGGTATTAATAATGGTTCGGTTTATCTATTATTTATGGATTGTTTTTGGTATTATAGTCCAGTTCCCAGAGACCAAAAAAGGGTTCATCTTACAAAAGGTGGGGTAGAAGATTTTATTTTTTTATTTCGTTTCAATGAGTACGAAGAGTAAAATATAAAAAATGTGACTGAATCTCGACTCGGCACAACTTTTGGTAGCTGAAAAACCTCGAAGTTTTCGGACATTTTTTTGTTTTTTCGCAATATGTCGAAAAGGAGTGGTTTTAGCGAAAAACAGTCCTCATACAAAGTTGTAGAATATTAAATTCCCTACAAATTTTATCCATAACTTTTTCTTCTACAACCAATAGGGAGCGAGCTACAGCATCTCAAAGATGGACCATTTTTCAATGCAATGTGAGAAAAAGCACTTCAACCTATTCGCCGAGCTTTCGCATTGTTTTAAAGTTTCATCAGGGCCTAAAGTCAATACAGTGAAACAAAACTATGGTGCTTAGCAGAAAATTCGAAATGGGCGTTATTGTTATGAAAATGAAGTAGAATGATCTATAACTTTTCTGTGAGCCCCCCATCACAAAATTAATAATCAACTAAAGGAATAAAGGAGACAAG
This sequence comes from Chrysolina haemoptera, assembly GCA_958298965.1. Classification (NCBI taxonomy): domain Eukaryota; kingdom Metazoa; phylum Arthropoda; class Insecta; order Coleoptera; family Chrysomelidae; genus Chrysolina; species Chrysolina haemoptera. The sequence goes on along the minus strand of OY282601.1, from coordinate 17,751,695 downwards.
CGAGTGAGAAAACATGTGTATGGAAAAAACTTGTATTAAACAAGTGAAGTGTTTTATTACAATGAAAACATTGAATAATTGACCAATGAAAAGAGAAGTTAACCTTTTAGTTTACTTCCTTCTTAGGCGTTTCGACGGTCCTGGTTCCTCACGAACAGGTGCCATGATGGATGGGTCCTCGTAGACCTCATCCATGGTTGATGAGGTGAATGTGTCTTCCTCTTCCTCACCATCTGTGTCCAGTTCGGAGGAGTACAGTGGGACATTGTCGCAGTCGGTGCCTCTGCATCTCTTGCAGATGCTGGAGCATTTCAACCCAGCTTTGATGCACGAGCAGGCTCGCTGACATCCAGATCTGCAAGTGCACGAGACACTTTTAAGTAGGCTTTTGGGTGCTGGGTCCTTCGTTGCATGCTGTGGAATCAGGCCCTGTAGACTCCTGGTCCAGCCATAATGTTTGGGGTTCAAGTGTGTGGCACCCAGCCAAACTTGAATTTAGTAAAACTATCTTAGTGAGTTTAGAGCAGCAGCATCAGAAGTGGGTGGCAACTGAGCAAGATTAACTTCACCTGCAGACACGTACGTTTTAAAAAGATCAGATCGCATATCGTCCAGGGTTGCGAGTCCACTGAACGTCCCCTGGTACAATGCTTTGAACACAAGCTCTCCAGCTTCAATAATCGCTCCATTTGTGCTCTGCTCATCCAAGAACACATCCAACGCATGCTTCATTTCTCCGGAAGATTTTTCCAGAACACTGCACAGCTTCACTTTTCCATGGCCAAACATGGCAGATGTAGCGTCACACCCGCTGAAAGCATGGCTGATGAGGATGTATTGTGGATTGAATTTGTATGATGATGTTGAGTAGCATTCATCATTTGCACAAACTCTCCCACGCTTCAGGAAGAATGAATTCTTGTACTGCTGCCCAAGCCCTGTCATGAGCACAAGGAGATCAACATCCTCCCCAACCAGCATCACATTTCTGGGCCTTGGCTATGGCGGTTTCCACTATGAGTCTGTCAGCATCCTCATGTGCCTGACTGACTTGAATTCCACAATCCTCGAACTCTAGTTTGAGTAGCTCAATTAACCTCCTGATCTTGTTATTGGCGTTCGACAGAAACCTGTTTTGAGCAACTGCGTTGGTTGTGGTTTTGTCAAAGATCACATCAGGAGAAGTGTGGATCTGTGTCCGGCGTAATCTTTCAGCGCTCTTTGTGCCAGACTCTGCGGGGTACCCATCAAAAATAACTGCTACCTCGGATCCGTGATGTCTCGTCAGAAATGTAACCAGTGTTGCCAGACGGAATTTTTGAAGATCTTCAGACAAATAAAAATCCCTAAAATTCCTCAAAATAGAATACGGTGATGTGCGCATGCGCCGAAAATAAAGACAGCATGCGCGAAAACCAAGGTTACGAAGTAATATATGAACAAAATAACTTTTATAATTTTTTCCTCATGGATATCAGGTACATAAGTATTAACAAACGTTTGGATATAAATAAACTGAAAGGACTAGATAGAGTGAATCAATCCGACAAAATAATGAAACCTGATAGATAGCCAAATTTTTACTATACGCATGCGCAAAAACCAAGGTTACGGAATATTCAATGCAAAATTTCAATATTTTTCTGGTTTCAACTGCGAAGTAATACATAAAACATTGAATTTATTATTTCTTTCCGTCACTGGTAACTAACGTTAAATAATAAATAAACTGAAAGTATCTAGTACATTTTCCAATTAAAGCAAATCAATCAGACAAAATTACAAATCCCAATGAATAAACCTAATACAAAAACAAATATTACATTAAAATATATTCAGGTATTGGTTCCTGATTATCCTGCCTCATTATATTATTGAATGAGTCAAAGTTATTAGCTTAGTATACTTTTCGAATAAATGAATATTTGGAACCTTTGGTGCGAATACAATTCAAGATTTAGAAGCTACCCAAAACACCAAAACTCGTCACTTTCAGTAGACGCGCGTTTCGTAGTGAGCTTATCTAGCTCTTGAGAATTCCAATTTTGTTGGCGATAGGCGCATCGAGTGACAGTAAGGTACTTTTGGTGTTTTGGGTAGCTTCTATTTCTTGAATAGAATACTCATACTTAACCTTACATTTCTTCTTTCTTTTCCGATGTCCCTATCACCTGATGACTATTTTATTTGATTCTCTACTAAATTCGTAAATTCTTCATTTAATAATACAGTAAAATTATGATAAATGTGACATCAATTCTATGTTTTATGGTTGTAAATCAAGGTGGTCAACGAGATTTAACTCCATTCCATAACTCAAATATTGGTTTGATAGGTGCTACTAGTTTTTCTTCAGATTTCATTGATTTTCAATCCGAAATCCCTATTTCTTCAATTATTCGACAATTTTTTTAAATCTAAGGAAATTTCTTTGCATATGGCAACGCTGGCAGTAACTTTGTGATATGGCACTGAAGGAGGCTTGCGTCCCTTCCCACTCTACACTCGTCACATCGCCCTACAAACTGTCTGGAGAACCTTATCGGACCACAATATAATTCGAAAATACAACCAAAGAATGCATGGGCCGCAATAACTCACACAAAAGAAGGCGTTACTTGGCTTTTTACCATTTTGAGAAAAATGGTCCATCTTTGAGATGCTGTAGCTCGCTCCCTATTTCTCGTAGAAGAAAAAGTTATATGAGAAATTTGTAGGGAATTTAATGCTCTGCAACTTTGTTTTCCGCTAGAACCACTCCTTTACGACATATTGCAAAAAACCGAAAAATGTCCGAAAACTTCGAGGTTTTTCGGCTACCAAAAGTTGTGCCGAGCCCAGATTTAGTCACATTTTTTATATTGTACTCTTTATACTCATTAAAACGAAATAAAAAAATAAAATCTTCTACCCCACCTTATGCAAAATCATAGTTTTGGTATCACCAATCTGAAAATTTTGATAACTAAAAAATCTTCAAACTTATAGGTGAAACAGCGAATTAATGTTGAAAAAGGGAACATTCTCCACGAAAATTGAAAAATGAAAAATATGATTTATTTATAATATGTAACAGAAAACAACTATACTTCCCCGGAAAAAACCACGATGGACATTGAACTACATCTGATAGATATTGTGAAAAAATCTGAAAGTGAAAATTCGCATTTTCATTCAGATAGTTGATTTTTTTTTCATTTTTCTCTTGTTCTCATTTAAAATTAATTAAATAAATTATATGGGGAGAAGGTTATTAAAAAACTATCACTCACAGAAATCGTTCATTTCATTGAAGCAAGCGTTTTCCCCAATACATTTTTGTCGACGAAAATCTATTTCGCATTACCAAGCTCATCAGGGAGATTGATACAATTGGAAAGCAGGCTGTTCAGAAGCAAATATAAACATCAAGAATGGAAATAGTTCTTCTGCGGTAACACTTTGATAGTTATTTTTTGACAAAGACCTGTCATGGGCATTGAATTTTGATTTTTGTTCGAAAATATGAATAGGATGTTCATAAAATCTGTTGTGGAATCTTCTGTCGCAGCATTTATCAATTCAAAATTTCCTACATATTTTTGGCACTATAAAATTTAACTGGGTTCTTTGAGATTTCTTATGTCCTCTCCCAGTGTGCATTTGAAATGAATCTCTACAGCTAAACTGCTCAATTATATATTTTTTTCTACACAATCTTCACAAAATTTGCTAATTCTCAAATTTTCTTTGATAACAGAATGGTAACATTCACGCTCTTGATTTAGAATAAATATTCTAAAACACCTGCTGTCTTATGCATTTGGTGTGCATTTCGTTCAATCACTTGTATAAGAATGAATATTCTGACATTGTTGTAGCGAAAATTACGTTAGCCTTGACTGGCATCATAGTGACAAGATGTGAAATAAAATGTCAAAATAATTCTTCGTTTGCTTTACATTTGATTATATGCGAAATTTGTGGTTGTGGAGAAAGCACAGTCTGTTACTCGTTTAGAATGAAAATTCGTTATGCTCGTGGTTCCTCGAATCGAATTTTTCATTCTAACCTTGTTACAAAATATACTATTGTCTATGAAACATTGTTATTTGTGGTACGTAAGTACTCGGTAATAGGCCCTATGTCAATAAATAAATGAATTAATTCATACTTTTGGTATTTTCCTCATTATGACTAACCTCCACATAGTGAGAATATTTTATTAAACTCAAACATTTTCTAGTTGAACAGACCATGCGGGTCGTTAAAATTTAACTTCCTAGTTCACGGCCGGTTAAAAGACTCACCATTGTTAGTTGGACGTGTTTTCAGTTCGTGTTTGTTTGGTTTGTAATGTGGACTCACACGACGATACGCTAATTGTACGATTCATATTAAATAAAGGTCTAGAAATTAAAACTGGAGGAGTATTCTTCTCCTTGTGGGGCGTAACATTGCTGTCAATTATACACAACATACAATGTGAACTCACTAAAATAACCGAGTCAATAGTTGGTGAATATTTCGAGTATAATTTCAGACTCGGATCCTTGGCGAGTTCTACCTACTATTTCATGCAACCCGCACCCGAGCAAAATTTAAAAAGGTCCCATATCCAATACACATCACGAGTGCTAAGCACTTTTGATTCGCACATAATCGTGAGTTTACTTTGTCAGTTGTTTACTATCAAGAACAAATTCGCAACTCAAAATAATTTTAGGCAAAACATTTCACTGCCTTGTACAATCTCAAAAAATCACAATATAATTCATTAATCCAGTACGATTGGGTTTTGAGACGAGGATCGATTGTAGCACCACCAAACTTGGTATGCTTGTTGTTGGAACCATGATAAACACGGAAAAAAATTGTTTACCGAAATTCCGGTGCGGATTATTTTTTTTTCATTTAAAAATAAATAAATACATTTTTGCTGTAATCTTGGAAAGTATATTATTAATCGAAAAAACAACTCAACACGGTGAAAGACAATTCAATTCTCCACAAAAATGATTCCTAGTAATTTTTTATGAAATGCGCTCGTTTTCTCAGAAACCGTGATTGAACGCCGACATCAAATTTTAGGTTCACGTTTACCCGCCTCTGGAAGTTATGACGGAGCCGAATATTTGATTAGTCATAACTCTGCTAAAATTGATCGGAGAAGAAAAAGGAAAAGTTCATATATGCGAGTATTTGAGTACCTAAAATGTGTTTCTCGCACTTCACGGAGATGTTTGCGAATGATCTGGAAATGATGAATTATTTATTAGATATGAAATTATTATATTAAAGCAGCAACCAATAGCCTCTTTTGACTATATGCAACAATTTTAGAGTAGCGTGACAGGTCCCACTTATACATGCAAAAAAAAAACTTTGTTTTACCCCTGCCTCATTTTAAACTTTCAGTAAATGTTGAAAATAATCGCTTATTCATATCCTGCATATATGTTTAATAATACTATTGTGAAGCGCAAACCTCAAGCTTGAAATCACATACTTAATTACATAATTTCAGGTGGGATAACAGGAGAGGCGCACAGTAGTTCATGATATTGATAGCTGCAGATGACAGTCTAATTGTGATCTAGGGTTTTGGGGTGTTCCAAACAAGGATTAAATGTGACATTTGGTTATTTTCTTCTGTATTGATAGATAGTTTTTGGGAATTTTGTGACAAAGAAATTTTTTTTTTGCAAATTATACAAATATTACAAATGAATGAAAGCTAATGATGTTTCCAGCTTCAGTTGACACCTTGTAAAGTCCAATAAGCAGGGACACAAATTTCATATTTCACTAACCGAATTTTTTTCAGGTTTTTCCTTCGCTCTTTTCTCTCCCTCAGAATACATCTGTCAAAAAGTCAAATACCGAATACTGTTAGTTGCACTTCCAGAAAAGCGTAATGACATGAATGAACACAACTAATAACGGCTCAACAAACTTTAATGTGTTTTTACTCTCACTCCGTATCTAATACTATCCAGTTTCCTTCTCGTTCTACCGAATACAATCCAAACTGATGAGAAAGCTTCAGTGGAACTGGTGAATTGAATGGGTCGGGAATATCTCGAGATTTTCCTTTTCCTGAATGACAGGATAAAGTTAATACATCTGAAATAGATTTTTCAGCTACTGAATTGCTATCGAATGCGTATACTGTTGACAAGATCACTATATATTTGGAATACTAGGAAATGGAAATGTCGGAACATGCGGAGTTAAAAAAAGGGTAGAGCTATAGTAAAAGTATATTACCAAGAAATATATTGGACAGCTTGATGTTACATGAGCACACCTTCAGATGAAACGGAGAAATGGACTGAAATAGTCTTCAGTGAATTGAATTTGGAGATAATAATATGAAATCCTGTGTTACATTACTAGTGCGGAAAGTGACATTTTTCACACGAGTGGTAAATATTGTGTCACGAGCGGTAAGTCGAGTGCGCCAATCACAAGAATGTGAAAAATCACCTTCGCACGAGTAATATACACCATTTTTCCTACGACCACATAGTAATTTTACCAAATGATGTATAATTAACATCTGATATATTAGTACACAATATATCATAATTAAAGACGACATACCTAGTTCATTTCAAAAAGTTACTCAACAATTACTAGTAGTAGGAACAAGAACTTTTTCCTACTTCAATATTAGGTCTTTATTGATATTGTTTGGTAGAATTTTTAAGGCAGGTATTTTTGCTGCCTCCACGCACAATGGCAGGCATGGGCGATTTCGCCCCCGCCAAAGGCGCTATTGTAAGTGGAGGTCCTGAGTATCAAGTAAATATTAGCATATCACTTAAATTATTCGTTAATATGGAAAAATGCGGTCATCTGAGTGTGAGAAACTTCATATTGGAATCGACAATTTGATAGAGGGTATCGGGGATTTATATTGAATTCCTTCAGCAAGGAGATGCGAAGAAAACAAAGAATATATTTTCATTCGATAATAAATATATTTATGAATTGTCATGTGCAAATTTTAAAATAAACCCCCTATTTATTTATTTATTTATTTATTTATTTATTCTGCATTGACCTTTTTATCCATGCAGATATCGTGTGTTTCGAATCTTACTATTATAGCAGTAACTGTTTTACAAAAATAAAATGTATGATGCATTTGTTAAAAGTATCGGAATAGCAACAAACCATAGTTATTTTTCACTTATTGAACAATTACTAAAAGGTTAAATTATATTGGAATGGAAAGTCGAGATGAAAATATTAAATTATAATAACTGGGGTTTAGGTACCTGAAGCCGGCGCTGTGAAATTTAAAATAGAATGAAAAACAGTGCTCAAGCTTTGTTTACGTATTTCAGTACGTTCAACCAAACTGTGAGAACGATTTGCGGCAATAAATATATTTTTCTGAAAATGAAAACATGTTGGTATGTCTGAGTGGCCTCGTTAATAATATTCTCATGCGTATTCCGGTATAAAAAACCCCATCAATAGAATTTCAGGCATATACTGTGGAGTTCGTTGGCAAGATATTTTCATTCCTGTTTCCAGTTTTTGGCAATGTGTATATTTTAATTTAACGTGACACTCTGAAATATCAGTCATTCAATCTTTGGCGGTTTCATTATGATCTCGATGAATTCTTCGTCAGACCCATTCTTTCAACGAATAGCAAAGCTAGGGATTATTTCGTCGATCGCTTACATTGTAAGCGATATATCTTCGGTCACGATAAGAATAAAATTTGTTGAGTGAACTTGAAAAAAGTGAAAAGTTGGTTTAAAAGTTTAAAAGTTTAAAAGTTTAAAAGTTTAAAAGTTTAAAAGTTTAAAAGTTTAAAAGTTTAAAAGTTTAAAAGTTTAAAAGTTTAAAAGTTTAAAAGTTTAAAAGTTTAAAAGTTTGAAAGTTTGAAAGTTTGAAAGTTTGAAAGTTTGAAAGTTTAAAAGTTTAAAAGTTTAAAAGTTTAAAAGTTTAAAAGTTTAAAAGTTTAAAAGTTTAAAAGTTTAAAAGTTTAAAAGTTTAAAAGTTTAAAAGTTTAAAAGTTTAAAAGTTTAAAAGTTTAAAAGTTTAAAAGTTTAAAAGTTTAAAAGTTTAAAAGTTTAAAAGTTTAAAAGTTTAAAAGTTTAAAAGTTTAAAAGTTTAAAAGTTTAAAAGTTTAAAAGTTTAAAAGTTTAAAAGTTTAAAAGTTTAAAAGTTTAAAAGTTTAAAAGTTTAAAACCTAACCTAATTGATTCGTAAGTCGTTTTGAGAAAAAAAAGTTTTTATGCTTCTTTTCTGAGTACAGGACATTGATTTTTTTGAAACTCCTTGTATCTCAGAAACGAAGCAACTCCGGTTTAGGATCTTTTTTCCTTAAGGCGACATAACAACTCACTCTCTGTAGTTTCGTACCGTAAATAGAAACACGAGGGAAACAAATAAGCACTGTTCTGAAAAATCGAATTCTCGGTATGTTATCCCCAGGAGCCACTCGTAAAAATATCTTCATTTTACTCCAATCGATATACTTTTCAACCCTATTCGAGGCTTGTATGCGAAAATGGGGCACCTAAATCTGTCACTAGCTGACGGTCTAATAGTACAGACAGTTTGCTCTATGCAGGTAGACGGTTTAGAACAAAGCGGATCAGTTTTGATTATGGAGTTATTCTCGGGAAGGCATTGTTTGTTTAACTCTTGCTGCTAACACAAAATAATATAAAATGTGTAACTGTTTAAAACGTATTGCCTATCTCACAGAATATCTGCTAAATATGCAGTGGGTTTGAACATTTATGTTTGTCATGATGACAGCACGTTAAAGTTCAATGACAGATGAGTGCAATAAAAACTTTATTGCACTGGTGCAATAAAGAACTTCTTTTTCCACTAAATATAGTTCAGTAAAGTTTTGCTTTTTGCATGAATGTAGAAAAAAATATTATCAATCAGTTACAATCCATGTAAAAAATATTTTCGTTGTGATGATCGTAAGAAGTTTTGACACAAATTGAATTAATTCAATATATTATTCCCAAAAAAATGGCGCCAAAAGCCAGGAACAATTGATAATGGAATTGATTGAACAGCACTGACTTACTAATGAATAAAACAATGATACAAATCAGGTGCTGGTGTTGACTCATGTACGCAAAAAATTGCGATAGTCGTTCTCATTAGTCAAAGTCGCGGTTGCCTTTTTTGTACTAAAGGCCATTGGATTTCTGCATTTTTAAAATCACCAATACATTACCTGCAATTATGTATACGACATTAATTTCAGAGTACCCTTGCCAGCCAACTATAGATTTGCAATATCGAAATCAGCTTTCTAATAACTATTTCTGACGGTCTTCGACTTGATAAAAATTCTAGTTCTGATGTCGGTAGACCTTGTGTCAGTTTGTGAATGACTAATGCAATATACAAGACAATGTTTTCATCAACATCTAATTACTATACGCCCACTGATGTGTTGAGATACTGGTATGAACTTTTATAGTGTAATTCGGTGCCAATATTTCATAAGCAGCGATTTCAATTCAAATAGATGAGAGTCTTGAAAGTCTGCTATTCAATAACATAACTCTCAATATTTTTTTTGAAACCAGAGTCCACTTATTGTGTTCAGGTATTCTTACAGATAATGCCCTGGTCTCTCTGATATAGGAATCCCCACATTTATATGGGACCTCGTATTACAGTTTTTGCTAGATTCGTAGACGGTAGAGTAGGGCGGAGCCATATGAGGGAGGAATTTATTCAATATATTACTAATGACAGGAAGTATTGAATACTCTGCATTACAATTACTGTAAAATTTTATATATTTACGATCTATGCTGGGATATTAATTGCATAATTCGAAAATTCTACAACTGCTGATGTTCTATTTTCCTGAATAATCATCAGCATTTACATCGATTCATGATACTAGTAGCTAACATCTATGTTCTTTTTTTTCAGGTACCTATTGTGTTTTCTACTCTTCAAGATACCTAAAGATGTAAGTACCAGAAGAATGGAAACGTGTAATTTTTGAAACGACATGAAGGAAATATAATTAATTGAAAGGTTCCTAAAGACTTGCAATAGTACAGTAACCACAGACAAATGTAAGCCACACGTGAAGAATGAATCGTAGCACTTTGAAACTCGGAACATGACTTTTTGACATCATGTATTATTAGAAAAAAAATTGTTTACCAAAAAATCAGAGGTAGAACACAAAAAAACCTTTTTTAAAAAAATTACAATTTAAAAGTATAGGATTCATCAAGAAACAATTTCAACATGGCGAAAGATAATTTTTCTCCACAAGAAATATACTTGTTTATTTCTTACAAAATGCGCTCGTTTTTTTAGAAAACCTGATTGAATTCCGATATCAAATTTCAGGCTCGCGTAACCCGCCACTGCAATTTCCGACAGAGCCGAAAATTAGATTTGTCATAACTTTGCTAAAAATTATAGTAGAAGGAAAAGAAAAAGTGTATAGTGTTCCTGAATACTTCTACTTTCTTATGCAAATATCTGAGTATCTGAGTACCTAAAATGTGTTTTGTCCCAATTCAGTAAATTTTGAAAATAATCGCTCGTACACATCCTACATAGAAAATAAAGTATGTGATTTCAAGTTGAGGTTTGCACTTCACAACATTTTTAAAAATTACTTATTCGTCAGGTGTAAATTTTTCAAAATTCTCATTATTAAAATTTCCCAAATTCTATTTCATGTCACTTACTTACAGGTACGCACTGATGATGACTTTATAGTGGAAAGCGCTTTGCTATTATTTTATAAATAAATTTCTGCACGAAATACAAACTTTTTCTTCATCCAATTACATTCTTGACAACTTGACAATTTTCATTGATAATTATAGCCGATTCCGAAAGCTTGTTGCAACAAGCTGGAGGAAGTTGTTATATTTATCAATATTCGAGGGTTATTCGGATAGAAAATTTTTTGCTAACCGATACTTTTTAACATTGCAATAGTCTATAAATGCTTTCCATACAAATTTGTTATTGGAAACAGTATATTTCGATATATTTGATAAGAAAATTTCATTAATCTTCTCAGTATTACAACCAAATCATGACATCACTGACATTTTGACGTTATTAAATATTTGAAACTTCAAAATCGACATAAATCAAAATATGTATATCCATAGCAACGTGCGTGAGAGTGAAAACAGACCGTATGATCTGTTATCAGGTATAATGTTGTTTTGATTGGTTGTATTCAATCACATGGCCTCAGTTTTACTATTTTCATTGGATTTCCGCTTGAGCAAAAAATTTTCACTTATAATCTCCCTAGTAAGAAAATCACCCTCGTCGCTGCGCGACTCGGGTAATTTTCAAAAAATTCATGTACTCGAAAAATTTCCGGCAATAATTCAAGCACGCGGGGGATTCCGTAAGAAAATTTCACACCAAAATATATTAAATTAATTGTTAATTCAACTGACTTGTAGATTGATTATTCTGAGAGAAAACAAGTTGTAACATCAGTGGGCCATGAATGGTTTTTGTTGATATAATGACAGTTACGCGTTGGTATTAGTGGCGGTGTTTGTATGTGAGAAAGGAAAATTCATTTTGCGACATTTTCAACCTAAAATTACATTGCACATCACGCAGAACTAAAATAGTTTTGACTGGTCCATGCGGATTGTCTATTGGGAAGTGATGTGGAAAGGAATTGTTGCAAATTTCAGCCGAGTATTCACGAAAAGATAAGTTGAATAAAATTGTTTCAAATATTAAGTTCATCAAGTCAAGCATAGATAGATTTGATTGATGGATTCATCGTTGAAATGCAAGTTCTCAAAATATTTTCAGACACATTCGAAATATTTAGTGAATATATAATTATGAAATATTATCTCCTTTCATATGAAAAATAACATTCCATTTGTACATAAAAGCAATTAACTATCACATGTCAAATATTTGACAGAAAAATTTCCACTTATTAATTTCACCTAGGGTACCCAGGAGGATAAAAATTTCCGGAAATTTTTTGGGTTGCCATGGCAACTAAATAAAAACCAATTTTTTGATTTGCTGAAAGAGTGAGGTGTGAAATTTTCATTGAAATCATTGCCTTATTGGGAGAGAAACCGCCGACTGTTTCAATTAATAATTAGATTAACAAGTAAAGAGCGAGAAGCATTTGATGACGGGTTTTAATAAAGTCCAAAAATGCTTCTGAGACGTGAACATCTGTGTTCAACCTTTCTGAAGCAAGGCATCAGTTTGATTTCCGTGTTGCCTCTATCTGTCATGTCTGACTCTCAGGTGTATGTCTATGGATATCTGCCTGGGAGCCTGCCCATTTCGAGGCACACCTAGACCTAGGCACATATCTCCAGCATGTACTTCTGCTCAAAATATGGTTGGGGTGTTACAAGGGTCTCTATATGAACGACTCAGTTCATTTTCGACCGTATCTGAGATCACCCTCTGTAAAGTAATGCTTCCATCCCTCTCGATTCCGGAAGTGCAAAAGACCCAGACGTAAATTCATTTTTGCGACTTCCTGTTTATTTATACATGTGACAGCAAAGGGTAATATTTTCCCAGTGTAGAAATTTCTGCTATTTTCCCTAAATACCATCGGAATCTTGGAGAAAAGAAGTGAGATAGAAACTGGTTTTCCGCTTCTCGCCACGCACCAACGAAAAGTCGGTATTATCTTGAAATATTAATGTTAACGGTGGTGAATGAGGCAGCGGCGTAATTTTCCGCTGGAATTGTTGTTTATTGTTTTCTGCTCAGCGCTCGCATTACACCTCTAATGTTTTCATTTACGCGGTACAGGTAATTAGGAAAGTTGTCTACATGCTCTGCCACTCGTATAAAAAGGCTTTGCAATAAAACCGAGGAATTTCATGGACACACTGATAAAAACGATGTCTTCAATCAAATATATATGTCCTCTTGAACAGAATCATCTTCTGAAAAGAATAATTATTTCAAATTGATGAATATACTATTATCTCAAACTTATTGAACTGTTTGCTTCCTTACATAAATCATCTTGAAATGAATTTGTTTGCATTAATACATTCCAACTCTTTACCCTAGAGAACTCCTACTTGTGAAAAATGCTCCTTTTGATTCAAGAACATGATTTTTTGGCGAAACCCCGCTACCGGAACGACGCGAACCCACGCGAAAGCGCGCACTGCGACTGCCGACTGGGACCTCTATCCTGTTTGCTTTTGCACGCGTTTCGTTTGGGGGTTGTGTTTGAATCATAATTTAAGTTGTTAGTTTTGTGTTTGATACAGTGGTTATGTGCAAATGTGCTGCTACAGAAGTGCAATATGGAGGTCCAATTATTTCTGCACGATTTGACAAGTGTCGTAAAGATTCATATTACGATATGAGTTGGAACACTTGTCAAACGAGGCCTTTAGGCCGAGTTTGATAACCCATCGATTTATTATGAATTTACGACACAAATATTGTACAATATTTTACCTACTACCAATAATGTTAATTATTTACTCAAAATTAGTCAATATTCCTTAAATTAATGATACTAGAATCATGCAACAATCAAGCGTTGCGCCCATTGTTGATTTATTTTGCGAACTGTCAACTTTGACACTTTCATTCCAATTTAGTAAAATTTCATCGACATTAGTTCAGACCATTAGAGAATAGATTCAGATATAGAATCCGCTACAAATAAAAAAATTCGATCTTTATTACCTGATAAATCCCGGGGTAGATACTCAAGTTTATAACAAAATAGTTCTTGTTATCCTTTTCCATTAAATAAACTGACATTTAAAAAGAGAAACAAATGAATTTTACTTTACCGCACTGTCTAGAGACAGGGTCCGCCTGGGATACTATTAACTGATAAAAAATAATAATGACATATATAACATATATACATATAGATGAACTTATGTAGCAATACCTTATCTGAATATAAAATTTGATCCAGATCGATGAAGCCGTTTTTGAGATCCAAAAATTATCATTATTATTATTATCATCAGTAAAATCGTGTTTTCCAAGAAAGACGTCTGTATAGATAAACATAAAAAGCAAAACCCAATCTACATACAAAATGTTTCCCAAATCGATTGAGTCGTTTCCGAGATATATCATTTTATTTACGAAAGCAGTGCGATTTGTTCACCGTGCGTAAGGAGCTATTTACTGAGGCTATGAGACGTGTGTTTTTGCCTATTTTCTGCAGTGGCCGTAGGTAAAAATATATCACAACCAGGTGTACTAACTTTCGACAATTGTATACATTATTCACACTTTTTTTACACCTTTGTTGAAGGAAAAAATCTATACACGTATTTCTTTCTGTGCAAGCTGATAAGAAAAAATCCAGGCCTTGATAAAGTAATCATACTCATTTTCCTGTTGACTTCGTGATTTTCTTTCCATATACAATGCAACAATTGAAAAATCAATAATGAACACGTGTTGCTGTATTGATCCCATTGGTGACCAACTGTTGACAGTGCCTATGTATTCTAAGCCGCGAGTCGTGATAAGCTGTTCGTTCCATACAGTTTCCTCAAACACTACTCAATTTTGATCGGTCGAGAATTTCAAGAATATTGGAGAAAACAAATTAGTTTTGTTTACGTTGTCAAGAACAATAGAGAGATAATGTTTGTGTGCACTGAATATTCGTACAAAAGACAGTGATGTATCGAACGAGAAAAGTATATAATAAAAGGGATACGATAACACATCAGTTTTCGAATAATCTGTTATCATCGGAGACAATATCACGGGACATTCATTCATTTCATTGATAAAGGACCCCGCACGAAATACATGGGATTTTGGTTTATTGAGGAATTCAATGAAACTTTGGAATGTTGTAGATCATGATCTGTAGGTAATACTTTAAATGGACCATAATCAAATCGTATGATTAGTTTCTGCGAAACAGGGTGATTTTAAAAGTAGTTACACAAACAGAAAATAAATTTAATTTATCACAAATTGAGAATATTTCTGGTTTATTATCGTGATATCGCTAAAATATGATATGCCTTTAGAAACGCACCTTTTATAATACAAAATAATGTTTAATTCACTGGGGTCGTCAAACGTTCTCAAAGATATCTCGTTTCGACGTTGTTTAACTTACTTATTAGAATTGAGATATTTTCTAGTTTAATTTAGATATTTTCCTGAGTGATAATGATAGTTTGAAAAAGCGATACTGTTTTATTACAAACACAGTATTTTTACCATGTCATGTCATCAGAAAACTACTTGAAAATATCCTATTCCGAAGTTTTTTACTTACTTCATTCTTTCAATAGGAACTTTGAAGAACCCTATGTTTTCAATTTCAACGCTCAACTTTAATATGTGAAAACCCTCAAGCTACAAAACGTGAAAAACCTTGAGCCGAACCTACATTGTTGAAATACGAGGGTACTACAAAACATATTTCTCGGCGACACCACATCTTTCTACTTTCTGAGGTGTTTATCCAAAACGTGTGTGCTTTTGTGACATTTCTCGTAAATAAATATCAGCAAAAATTAGCGTCGCTGGAAAACATTGTGAAAAAGTGACAGGAATGATAAAATCCCTGCAACAGGCGAATTTTTAGTAAAACTGCAGAAATATATAAGGAGCTGTGGGGGTCATTACTTGAATTTAAACAAAAAAAAATATCAAGATTATCCAGAAGAAGGATTCCAAGAGAGGGAGTAATTAGTAATTACCCCCAGAGCTCCTTATATATCTTTGAGGTTTTGCTGAAAATTCGCCTGAGGCAGAGTTTTTACCTTTTCTATCACTTTTTTGCCAGCAACGCTATTTTTATCCGATATTTATTTACGAAAAAATGTGACAAACGCACACACGTTTTGAGTAAACACCTATCTCCAGTTTTATTTTTTTATCCAAACCATCTTCAAATATACCTATTACCTATAATAATATAATAAACCTATGAAAATTGCGTCCACATGCGAATTTTTAGAGAAAGTCCAAAGATATAGTGTCACCGACAAACATTTTTTGTAGTACACTCGTATTTCAAAAATGTAAGTTTGGCTCAAGGTTTTTCACGTATTATAGCTTGAGGGTTTTCACATATCAACGTTAAACGTTGAAAATATAGGGTTCTTTAAAGTTCCTATTGAAAGAATGAAGTAAGTAAATAACTTCGACATGTTTAAGTACTTTTCTGATGACCCCGACATAGTAAAAATACCATGTTTGTAATAAAATAGTATTGATTTTTTAAACTATCATTATTATTCAGGAAAATTTCGAAATTAAACTAAAAAATATCTTAATTCTAATAAGTAAAGTAAACAACCCCGAAATGGTATATTTTTGAGAACGTTTGTGACGACCCCGGTAAATTGTATTATAAAAGTGGTGCATTTCCAAAGGTATGACATATTTTATCCAAATCACGAGACTAAACCAGAAATATTCTCAATTTGTGATAAATAAACTTTATTTTCTGTTTGTGTAACTACTTTTAAAATCACCCTGTTTCTCAGAAACTAATCATACGATTTGATTATGGTCCATTCAAAGTATTACCTACAGATCATGATCTACAACATACCAAAGTTTAATTGAATTCCGCAATAAACCAAAATCCCATGTATTCCGTGCGGGGTTCTTTGCAAAATAACCAAAAGAAATAGACAATCAATTCAAAATTTAACAATAATTCCTAAAGTTTTCAAACTTTGGTCAAGTGAATGGTATATGTGACATCCCCAACACATCGTACCGAACAGTTTAGAAAAAAGCGCCTTGTGCGCGCAACCGGTCTCTCACTCACAGACCACCTGGTGGTCTGTGCTCTCACTTCTCCTCCGCTTCTCGGCGCCCCCTCCACTACTACCTTAGCACGACTCGGCGACGAATTTTCACTCGAAGCGCTGTGTTCAGAAGCATTTTTAACAATGTTCTCCAAACTTATGGGAAAATGTAAGATAGACAAATTGTAGTTTTTAACCTCAACTTCAAAATGCCGCTTTAAAAATTCAAATCGGACCATTTCCCGTAATATGACGCATCATGCAAAATATGGCTGTAATTTTTTTAAAACCCGATTGTAGGAAAACTATTAAAGCGACAATTTCCACCTTTCGGGAGCTCAACGTACATGATATTAGCTACCATTTCCCGAAAAATTATTCCTTAATATTGAAAATTGAGGGAGATATGAATTTTTGAAAAAAGGCCTTTTTTCAAGAGTTTTTCCGGCTTTTCTCGGCGAAAAATGGTCGTATCGGGATTTTCCAAAAACCATTTTGTAGGTTTTTTCATTTTTTACAAACGGTCTTTCATGAGTAAAGCCATTCGTCCAGTACCTTTTGAGATATTTACAAAAAACCAATAAAAGGACCCTTTTTTTTAATAATCATTGTTTAAACAATTGCACAAAAAAATTTTGAGTTGCAATTTGGATTTTACTTATTTATAAAGTATCCCCGAAGTCATGGCGCAAGTCGCTTACTATTAGAATTAATTTCCACAAAAAATTTATATTGGTTGGTCTAACAGTTAAAAACTAGCATCACTCTATTTAATGGACTCAACTTAAGTGTACCCATCCTGTACATATTTTTGATGTTAGAACGGAATTCGCGAGGCGAAGTCAAAAGGCACCAACAGTTTCGCTGCGGAAGCCGGTATGCAATTTCCGACAGGAACCAGGTGCTGCTTCACACTAATAATTTGTGTAAAAACGTCAAGGGATTCGCCATTGTTTATAATTACACCCAGGCCCATTATTAAGTTGATACACGATACGTTACGGTCGTTGATAATACTTAAACGTTGAAGGGAGACTTGCCAAATAGTTCATTCGAGTCTTTGTTAGGTAAGACCGGAGAAAATGTATGGCTTTTTCTGAATAGGCGAGGACACGAAAAAAAAAAAATTTATGCTCAAAATGTGTTGTAAAATACATACTCAATGCATATATAAATGTACCCAGAAAATATTGTTTGAGTCAAATTTCAATTACAGCTGGTCTAATTTCGTTCTGAAAAATAGCAAATTTTGAGGCTACTAATATTGGCGGTCTTGGTGACGTACGTTCCCGAGCAGCCAATAGGCGTAATCGGGTTGATTCTGACGTTTAACGGCAACGTTGCCAAGCTTCTAAAACTATAAACCAGAGAGCATAAAACCATAGAGAAGTGACTGAAGACATTATTCCCGATGTCAAACAACGATGGCGAATTTTAAAGGTGTGAAAACCACCGTGAAAACAAACACAATTTGTTTGAATATAAACAAAGAACTTGATGGTTTTAATATTGTGAATTATTGTGGTCCATAAAAATGATGTTCGAGAGAGTAAGCTAGTCATTTATTTTTGTTTCGCCTCAAAGTTACCTATTTCAGAGTTTGAATACTTTTTTCCCATTTATAGGTACTAGTTGAGGAAATGACTATAAGCCTCAGAATAAAACACATAGAGATGCCCTGCCTATACCTAAACAAATTGCTGTGAACATGAACTATCCTTTTCTATACAATTTATGGGCGTGGGGCGTGACGGGTGTTGAAATGTTATGGACAGTTTATTTACAATTGGAGTAAGAAAGAGCATAATAGAAACGAAGAATGACAACTTGATCCGAATGAAATGAGCGGTCATACACGAAACTACCCGATTGAATACGGATTTAACATGTATAAGGTCCTCGCTTGTAAACAAACAAAGTTATGTTGCCTTCCAGACAAGGATGGAAAAGGCATCTTTATGGTCTTTTATTACTCGGAGAAAAAGGACCACCCCTTTTGTACGAGACCGATTTGAGCATGCGCATTATTGCAGTACTTGTCCATGACCACAGTTCTCAAAATTTCTTCGTTTCAGCATTTGTGTTTTGTGGACATAACATAAGCGTGGCAACGTTGCTAAATTAATTGACGTGGTCAACAGTGGGATTGGTTGCTCGGGGTAGTACGTCACAATGGCGCTGAAAAGAAGTCATTTGAATTTATGAACTTGTTTCAGACAACTCAACAAAAAAAAGAACATTGTCAGTAGAGTGTTTATAAGCTGTAGAATCCATTAAAAATATTTTGAAAATTTCGTGTCCTCGCCTATTAGCCGATCTTTTTACGAGACACACATGCGATTGAAGATTTTTCCAAGTTTAAAATAAAATAAAATAAAATAACCTCACTAAAAGTGAAACATTGTCAACTACCTTCAAACAAACGTAGAATAATTATTATCTCTTAGTCGACGTAAATTAGATATAATAATGGCATCTAGGAGAAAAACATTAAAGTTTTAAAAATTTGGGTACAGAGTCTCAATAACCATCCAAATATGGATTGTAAGAGTTCCTACCTCTCAGAGAGGTGCTTCATTCCCTTTTGCTTCAAAAACCACCCTCTAATGATATCTCCTGCCAGTTTTTTTAAATTTTCTTCAAAACCGTTACCCTGACAAGAAAAATGTATGAAACTTAATTTATTATATATATTCTTTTTCATCTTTCATGTTCTATACATTTTTTTCCTACATCTAGCCCTAATTGTAGAAATAGCGTTTGAAGTTGTTAACGATGGTAAAGAGAAGACAAATTCACTAAAATTACCATGATAAAAGCAAGTATATTCACAAAAGGCATTGAACGACAACAAAGACTTCTAAAACGAATATCTTCTGATATAATACTTAACGAAAATACGCCTGTTCCTGATCCACAAAAAAAATTTCTGAGCAATCTAGCGAATAAATAACGTTTAATTAATCAACTGCAGGAAAAATTTGAATGTGCCGGCTTTCAAGCTCTTTCTGCCACAGTTACGCTAATTGTCCAAGCTGCCCCTGTTTAGAGTTACAAACACATGATTCGCCTTGAAATATGGAACTGAATGCTGTTAAGTGACATACCAAATTTCATTAAGAAAAGTTAAGCCGTTATGGAGTTATTTTGGAAAATATATTTTTTTGTGTCACTTTCAACACCCTGTAACTCGGTTAATACTCATTTCAGGGTGTATGTTTATTGGAACTCTCAACCTTAAAATGGAGTGAGGATTCTACGCTCGGACTTTCCCCTTTATTCTGGTACACCCTGTATATGCAGGATATGAATAAGCAATTTGCAACACTTTTTATTTAAATCAAATCAGGTGCTAGAAATAATGCGCGAGGTGGCAGCTTTTCGTCAGAGAGCAGTCAAATGGATTCGGGACTAAACAAAGTGCTATAATGTCATTGTATATACCCTAGGTAAATTTTCCTGGGCGCCACTCAATTTGGACAAAGATAAGTTTTATTTGGGTAATTGAGAACACCAAAAGGGTGTCCACTAGGTGTTAAAACATATCAACCGACTAAAAGATAGACAGTGTGTGAGAGGAAAAATAATTGTTGAATCTGCGTGAAAAATTTATATATTTTCTCTATTTTGAAGTATCAAAAGAATGGCTTCACAATATAAAAAAATAGTAATAATAATTAATGGTAAAAGATATGTACACCACAATCCAGAGAGTCGATCAAGATTTTACTATGAGCGATAAGAAAAAATTTTAATATTTATGTATCACTTTATGAAAGGGATAGTTATCAATAAAATGAATTTTATTTACCCACTGCAATTTATATGTGTACACCACCATTAACCTTACCTTATCCGCTGTTGCACAGTACTATGCAAAAGCTTCACAAATATGAATCTTCATTTCCCAATAGTGGAGATTATGGTAATGGTGGAAATAAATATGTTTATAAATACCTGATTGGTATACTCTAAGAAAGAAGGTATTATAGTTTAGATCAATAAAATTCAAGCCTGTGGAAGGTTTTCTTGGCTACGGTGTTCTTAGTAAAAACCTCTTCTTGATCTCCCCTTGAAAGTAAACTTAACAGGAACTTTCTTCAATCAGGTCCATCAATAGAACGTTGATTTAACCAAAAAAAAATATTCTTCAGTGAGGAATTCACCATAGAGGTTGTAACTCCCTCAAGGAGGTTAAAACTCATATGTAACTCCTTCAAAAAGGTTGTGACTTCAACAAAGTGTTTGTAACTCCACCAAAGACCCTACAAGAAATAATTTCTTATAGTCTTTTGTATACAATTTATAGTGAAAACAAACATTTACTCTATAAATGAATAGGTACACAAATTCTGATTTTATTTTGCCGGTATAAATCACTCACCTTCGACAAAAAGGAAGGGCAAACGTGGCATCAAAATTTCACCATCGAGTTTCTATGTACAAGTAGCCAGAGAGGAAATCTAGAATAGTTCTCTCCCATCGACTGGTTATGGCGCAACTTTTATGGGGGTATTATGACAAAATTCCAAAAAAGGCAGATTGAGAAACCAAATTCTCCAAACCCCACAAGTTTTCCGCACAGTAGCCCAGATCGAAGTGACGACGGAAGTCACTTCCATTTCCTCGCTCGCGTCAATTGACAATCTCTCCACCACTCTCATCATACAATCGAACAGTAGAGTCAGTCTTCTGTTGAAATTCTTGCCACGGGACATAGTAAATGTGGCACGAAACATTGATTTTGGGAGTGAGCCATCTAGATCTATCTAACTCGTATACTGTGGTATATGGAATGAGAATGACATACGATGACGCTCTTCCTTCTATCAGAATTTGGCGCTGATTTCAAAAATAAAACTGACGAAAAGAAAAAGAATCTCTGGAATGTAGAGGTTTTAACTAACAACATTGGAACGATTATAATATGTTTAAGTAAAATACAGGGCCGTCTCCAGGTATATTAGATTTCTCAGAATTTGGACTTGGTAAGTTTTGTGAATACCTGTAGTTGTTATCTCTCAACAAGCCAGAAATAAAAATAAATTTCCAATTCTATTAAAGTAAAATCTACACGCTACAAATTATTTTCAACATTTAGTGAAGAGAATGCCGAGTTTATGGGTAAGTTGAAAATGAGGCATGAGTAAAACAAAGTTTTTTTTGGCATGTGTAAGTGGGACCTGTCACACTATTTTAAAATTGTTGCATATAGTCCAAAAAGGGGATGGGAAGCTGCTTCAGTATAATAATTCCATATTTACTAAATTACTCATGATTTTCGTATCACCCGCAAACATCTACGTGAAGTGCGAAAAAACACATTTTAGGTACTCAAATACTCGCATATTAGACCAATTATACCAATCAAATATCCGGCTCCGCCAGAACTTTCAGCGGCGGTTAAGGGTGAACCTGAAATTTGATATCGGCGTTCAATCACGTTTTCTGAGAAAACGAGTGCATTTCATAAGAAATTACTGAAAATAATTTTTGTGGAAAATTGAATTGTTTTTCACCCTGTTGAGTTTTCTTTCCGATAAATCATATACTTTCCAAGTTTACAGCAAAAATCTTTTTATATATTTTTAAACGAAAAAAAAATTTGTTCCACCGCTGGAATTTTGATAAACCATTTTTTTGTGTTCATCATGGTTCCACCTACTAGCATACCAAGTTTGGTGGTACTACACTCGATTCTTGTCTCAGGTGTCATTTTTTAGTTGAAGACGTTGAGTTTAAAAACAATGAAAATAAATAACTTTTTCTGAATCGTCCTGAGAAATTGAAAATGTGTGAAATGGAAGGTATGGTGCAAAATCCAGCTGAAAGATCTCATATTAACAGTAGACAATGCAACCAAGAAAGGGTTGAAAGTAACTGCCACTCTGGTGAAATGGATTCTCCACTTCCAGTATAGGAAAAAATCACGTGTCGCGAGATGGCGCTGCGAATGGCAAAATGTCGGATCGAGGTGTGATAAAACTGTCATTCTGTAGGAATCAATTCATAACCTGCAAATAACATTATTTATTATTTGTCTATAATTGTCCATAAACTATCCAAATATATAACTTCCGATACATAAATGACCGAAACTAACATAAAAAGATCACATTTCAGCCATATAAACACACACGATCAGTTTGTTGGTCATACCACGAGTATTTCGAAAGATTAAAAGTAGATGTCGCCCACTCCGAGATTCTTCCCTATAGAGGTTTTCTAAATTGGGCCCGCCTAATTCATGATTGTTTATTTCGTACAGGAGTTTACTGAATGTTTTTTTGTCACCCGGAAGTGTATGAAAAAATCGTGGCCTATAAAATTTGTAAACCACATTTCTCTTCTCCGGAGGAGAGTGTTGAATCAAATCTTTATAAAAAGGGTTATTTGAGAACCCTTCTGCTGTATTAATAATAATAACCTGTGTATAATAATTTTGAATTAAATGTATGGTTATGTTATTGTTCGACGTTTGACAATTTTAAAGTTTTTACGTAATTCTTTCGAAAACATTTATTTTCGTGACAACAAAAACGATGACGTAGTTATTAAAATCATGTTTCTAAATAATTTCAAAATCCTCTGTCGAGAAAATATGGCTCTGTTAATTCGTCGGGCGAGGTAACAGGAGAGGTGCGCAGTAGTGCGTCTCTCTTATTCATGTGGTATTATCATATCATTGCGTTCCTTGTTGCTCGCGTAGATTTCTGCCTATACCCCAGATGAAAAGTCTCCGATACTGTATATCAGATGTTTATCTTCTTTTTCTTTCCTTTCATTTTAAATTTCATTGGGAATGTTTTCCTTCTCAACATGAATACCTTCCAAGAGGTTATCTTAAACGATGGAAACTAGCGACTAAGTTTGTCTTCCAGCCGCAGATTATTTTATGAACATTCTGTTCATATTTTCGAATAAAAAATCACAACATGACCTAAACACAATTTACTACAATTTTGTAGCTGCCTAGGTTATTTTTTGTTGTATGCAGCAAATATTTAGAAATCATATTTTCATTGAAATCACTTTATCAGTGGCATTCAAAAATATAACGAAGTACTGGGTCTCTCGTTTGACAAAATTCACCTCTCTTCTACCCTCTCTCATGAATCATTAAGAATATTTTTAAATAATTAATATTTTGCACACTGTATATTGAAAACATACGGGCAGAAAGAATTGCGATTGAGAACGTGGTATGATTTTTGAGACCTTTCAATGGTGTTCAAGACAAAGGCGTATTCAGTTACTTACTGCTTAACCGACCACCATTTTGGATATAAGGTTTCATTGTAATTGAAGTCTACATATCTCTTTTATTTATATTTTCGTGTTTGGTGGTCTGATCTGATTGTTTTCCTTCCTATTATATTAATCCCATTTGAGTTTCCTTAATTTTATCTTGAACTGAGTTGGTTCACTTCCGGCTTGTGTGTTTTCTTGATTTCATCTAATTTCTATTTTAATTTGGATTTTTCATGAAAGAATAATTTTGATTACTATATTTTTCGGTTCCTTTGGTTTCCGTTGTCGGCCATGTTTCTGCTCCGTATTTTGGAATGAAAGTCTAATGTATCTGTGTTCTAATCTCCTCGGGAATTTTAGTGTTCTTTCAAGATTCTATGTTTTATTTATTCTGGTATATAGCTTTTATTGACCTGAAATCATAAGTGAATTGGTATATACATATGGCTTTGGAAACAATTGATTTCTCCCAATAGAAATTTTGTTAATTCAAAAATACAAAAGCGTTTTAAATATAAAATAATATCAAGATGAAACAATGATTGAAGTCCGCCGGGACTTGAAGTGATGGCGCATTTGCTGTTTCTCGTAGAAAAGGACACATGCTCCCTGGGAGATGAGAGAATTAATCGTGGATGATACACGGGAGTCATTGAAGAGGTGCCAACAATTGGAATAATGGTGTTTGCAATATGCTGTATACATGATATATCTTGACGAGTTAACGCGATCTATATATAGAAAACTAGAAGTGGGGCGATTCTGAAAATTGGTAGTTTGAGTGAAGAACTAATGAAGAATTCAACTAAAATATTTTCGTTGATGTGACGTTTCCGGTTTCACCGGAAGTGACGTCATCTTTGTTATTTTTAATGACACACCCTGTATTTCATCTCATTTTTGAATTCTCCTCATCTCCTCATGATTTCCATTCTAACTCATGTATCATACCCTATACCCAAAATGAACCGTTTTTGAGTTATTCGATTTTTTTTAGAAAAAGTGACAGATACAGCCTCTCGAACATACGTCATTTTTATGTAAATTAAGATTTAAAAAAATATGCAGTGAGTGAATCGTGAATACTGAAGGTTGAACGGATGACGCACTATTTTCACATCCACTGAATAATCCACAGGGTGCGCAAAAATGTGGGTCCAATAAGTGAATGAGAAAAATAAAAAATCTCAACTTTTTCAAATGGAAACCCCCCTTTTTTTTCTTCAAGGTTCAATTCTATTGTGAAAATAAGCCCTAGTTACAATACACTTCCCTATACCCAAAACTTATAATTTTGGAGATATTCTGCAATAGAAGTTATTTTCACGCGAGGATTTACGTGTTCACCCCCCAATTTTCTTTGATAAAATTTTATTATTGCCTAATTTTCATTGAATATGCCATAAAAAAAAAATCTTATATTCAAGACAAAAATCATGATTAGAAAAAACAATAATTTCAAATTTAGTTTCAATGCTAAACAAGAACGTGTGACACTTTTGTAAACCTCTTTTTTTATGGCAATAAATTTTCCAATACGCTGCCTTCAACTTCTAAGAATTTGTCACTTCTCCGTATGACGTCTCCTACAGCTAGCTCGTCTTATCATGTCAGGTGGAATTTGCGTGGGTAAAAATGTAAAATAGGTAATTATAAAAAATAATGTTTTTCCATAATCTGGGATTTCAATATGTTTTAGTTTATACATTTTTATGTATAACAAAAAATAATCCATACGATTCGGACGGGTATAAGTCCCTGCCAGACGAGCCTAAAGTTAGTAAAATGATATTATTTCGTAATATACTTTTACATGGCTGAAATTTTGAGGAAATATTCTCTGTGCAGGTAGAAGATACAGCGACAGCCAGACAATTTGTATGACTGCAAATACGCCCCACATCAGTATACATGGTGTGGCACCCCCATACGACACAACCTCTGGACGCTAAACAAATAATTTTTCCGGATATCTGTCCGCTTCAATATATGTATATCGATCAGAGCTACAAAAAGAAATGATTTCGAATTATTTCTGGTGGGTTAGAGTGACATCGAATTTGTGTTTTTATAAATGAAACACCCTGTATTTTGTTATAGAAATAGTATGATTTTATAGGAGGTATTACGTACCTAACTCTATCCGTTATCGAGTTATTGATTTTTTTGCGAAAATGCCAATGTCAATTTGAAACTAAAAAAATATGTCACTTTCCTGTAATTTCGAACAAATATAACTGTTATTTCAAATGGAACACCTCATATTTGAGTTTGAAAGATAGAAAATTCAATAATAGGGAGTTTTTAGGCCACTTAAAATAACAACTTTTTTCGTTATCGTTTTTTGTGCGACTGCGCAGTAAGGGAAATGAGAGGAGGCAAAAAAATAGCGATAACGTCCAACTTCATTAACGACGGATTAGAATAACGAGGTTTGTGGTTATCGTTATCACAGAACGGTAATTTTGGTTCACGAAACGCAAAGTTACCACCATTTTCCTTACTTACATTTGTATTTATACAAATCTTGCATCATTCGTAATAGTCCTGCCCCCTTCTTATGATGATTTCAATATTTTCATCCATTTTAAAGAAGTATATCAACAAAATGACCTTTTGCTAACGTCAAAACTCATAGGTTTTGTTTAGTTTCTCAAAGGATTTTAACGTTATCTTCTCTACGTTCCAGAAACTCTTTAAAATCAACCAGTCGTTATCCTTATCGTTATTGAGAATAATCACGAAAGTTTGTTATTTTCCAACGTTATTTCAAGTGGCCTAAAAACTCCCTCTTATGTTTTTTCTCATAGAGGTTACTTAATCTCAATAGTTTTTCAGATATTGTCTTTTTTTTATGCATTATTTGAATCAAGATGGCTAAACACGATTGCTACATGAATTGTGGAAAGGCAAATTGGCCAAAACCTATCATCGAGAATGAAGAGAATACATTTCTTGTTATGGGATCTATCGCAGAAACAATCATAAGATAACCTTGAAACATTTTCATGATTAAATCGCAAAATTTGACTAATTTGTCATTTATCAATTTTCAAAACAAAGCTTCAGCAGACATGTGTTACTCTGCCTGCTGAGACTTTTTCAAAATTTGACTAATTTGTCATTTATCAATTTTCAAAACAAAGCTTCAGCAGACATGTGTTACTCTGCCTGTTGAAACTTTCTCAAAATTTGACTGATCATTTATCAATTTTCATAACACAGATGATTATTTCTATAGGTATGTTCTATGCCATACTTCATTGTCATTGTCAACTTTTGACACAATGTCAATTTTCATTTATTTAGTTAGACATTAGACTAAGCTTCAGCAGACATGTGTTACTCTGTCTGTTGAAACTTATCTAGGTTAATCCTGTAATAAGGATTTTTAAATGTTATTCATATGATGTCCTGTTTTTTTAAATACTTACATGGTCCTCTGGACACATTATATTTTTATGGTCTGGCTCTTGTACACCGGACGAGTAAGTAATTTTTCAATTTTCAAAATTCTCATTATTAAAATTTCCTATATTCTATTTCATGTCACTTATTTACAGGTATGCACTGATGATGACTTTATAGTCAAAAGCGCTTTGCTATTATTTTATAAATGAATTTCTGCACAAAATACAAACCTTTTCTTCATCCAATTACATTGGAACGTGCACACAGCATTTTCACTTATATGGAATAGACTTCCATCGACGACTCGATTATTTTTTATGGGTTCTTAATAAGTTTATTATTTTTATTACTATTATTATCCGGACTAAAGGGGGTTTTCATTTACTACATTCCCCAATTTGTTTCAAACCTTTTGGTCCATGTCTGAATAAAGCAGCTGTAATTTTCCAAAAGAAAATAATTTCCTTTTTTACACGCCCTTTCTGCGGGCCATATCGGAAAAATCAGAGCAACCTTTCATCAGCATTTCCTCTATGGGAATATTGAAGCATATGAATTTTGAATCTCAATTTTCGTCATAATCAAATTACTCCAGTGTGTATGTAGGCACAACGCTTTCCATGATAATTGTTTTAGCTGTGCAGCCATTTTCATTCTTTGTATGGAGGGAGCTGAAAGGGGACGAACGGCCATCATGCGAATTTTTCAGAATATCGCAATATTAATTGGGGTTTCTATTCATTAATTTATTTCAATTGACTTGTTGAGGGTGCTAGTTGTTAAATTTTGGAACTGATGATGCTTTCACTTTATACAGAGTTAAATACTGAGAATTTCAGTGTTGAATCCATTGAGCGCCAGTCAGGGCCGTAACTAGGGCGAGGCAAAGGAGGCCCGACCTGCAGGGGGCGTCAAAAATGGAAATATTTAATACTGACAAAAATTAACGTAGTCACTGTGGTGCTCCAAGCTAGAGAACCTGATGTGGCTACAGTGTGACCCATTTAAAATGAAAGCAGCCTTATAAAACTTAAATTTTTCAACGGATTATAATGATTCGTAATTTGAGCTGATTTTTGTCGAAAATGTCAAGTACAATCCATTCAATACTACGATACAAAATAATTCAAAGGGTCCTCCCTTTTTCAGAGTCAAGCCTTGTTCAACTCTTCAACCTTTCAAATTTCCCAATGTTATGGGACACTGACACTGACGACATTGTCATTCTGGTCGATGACCGGGGGTCCGGCCTCGTGAGGGGCACGATACAAAGGGCTCTCAACGGGGTGGATGAATGGTGCCGTTCGGTGGGACTCAGTGTAAACCCTGAAAAGGCAGAACTGGTTCTCTTTACCAGGAAACGCAAACCAGGGGACCTCCCAGATGTTCAACTCACTGGAAGGTCCCTGCAATACAAAAGCTCAGTCAAGTACCTTGGAGTCATGTACCTTGGAGTCATCCTTGACTCCAAGCTAAACTGGAACGAGCATATTGATCATGAAGTTCAGAAAGCCACAGTTGCTTTCTGGGCATGCAGAAGGGCATTTGGCAGTACGTGGGGGTTCAGCCCCAAGACTCCATATTGGATCTACACAACTCTCATACGCCCAATGATTACGTACGGAGCCATCGTGTGGTGGCAAGGTGCAGCATCCGGCAAGTCGAAAACCCAATTAGATAGGGTACAAAGACTTGTCTTGCGATAGCAAGTGCAATGAGGACGGCACCTACCAGAGCGCTGGAGACGCTCGTAGGACTGCCCCCCTTGTACCTCCTTATCGAACATGTAAAGCCGCAGCTCGCCTAAGTTCTAACCAATGGCGGAGCGAGGGAATGTATGGATATTCTCTATTATGGAATCAGACGGTAAGGGATTGTCCCCTTCTTGAAATGCCGGGTGACAGTTCGGTACCTGCCATACGATTCAGTAAAAGGCCGCAGACAGTCATTCCCAAAAGGGGGGACTGGGAGCGGATCGGGCACCGCCTGCTTCCCACCAAGGGGATCATCTGGTACACAGATGGCTCCAGGATGGATAAGTCAGCCGGCGCCGGGGTATACGGGCAGTCTCCGAAAGCGGAACCCTGTTACGCTCTAGGAACTTTTGCCACTGTATTTCAGGCAGAAATGTTTGCCATACTCGCCTGTGTAAGAGAAAATCTCAACAGAGGCTACCGCGGCCAGCAAATCACGATATGCACCGACAGCCAAGCGGCGATCAAAGCTCTCACATCATATAGAGTTACCTCGCTGCTGGTGACTGA
Source organism: Chrysolina haemoptera (assembly GCA_958298965.1). NCBI lineage: Eukaryota > Metazoa > Arthropoda > Insecta > Coleoptera > Chrysomelidae > Chrysolina > Chrysolina haemoptera. Next base: position 17,722,012 of record OY282601.1, on the reverse strand, counting down.
TGCATCGATGATCTGCAAAGGCTATCTTCCGCCAATAAAGTAAAGCTACTTTGGGCCCCTGGTCATACCAGAGTACCTGGAAACGAACGGGCTGATTATTTGGCCAGACAAGGTGCGAAAAGCCCAAAGATTGGACCAGAACCTATCCTAGGAGTTTCTAGATCATGGTGCGTCTCAACCATGAAGGAAATTCTGGAAATAAAATTCCAAGACACATGGAAAGATGCACCGGGCATGAGGCAATCTAAACCCCACATCGGTGGCCCTTCTACTAAGAGGACCAAGACTCTGCTCACACTGAGCAGAAAGGAAATCAGATCAGTGACAGGGCTCCTGACGGGGCACTGCCATCTCAACAGGCACCTCAACATTTTAGGTTTCACGGATGATACCGAATGCAGGTGGTGCTTGGAGGATGAGGAGTCAGCCACCCACATCCTCACAGAATGCTCGGCAGTGGCAGCAACGCGGGAAGCACACCTCGGGAGTATCGTACTGAACCCGGAGAGTGTGAGGGAGGTATCGGTTAGAAGGCTGGCCTCTTTCGCTCGCGAGATAGGCTACCTTCCAAACTGAACCATCTCCCAGCAGTGGTGGGTGCATAACGGGCCCGATTGAGAGGCCTACATGCTTATGGCTCCGTCCGCCCACATACCTTATTCTGTCTATCTATAACGCAGTCACTGTGTTGCTCCAAGCTAGAGAACCTGATGTGACTACAGTGTGACCCATTTAAAATGAAAGCACTCTTATAAAACTTAAATTTTTTAACGGATTATAATGATTCATAATTTGAGCTGATTTTTGTCGAAAATGTCAAGTACAATCCATTCAATACTACGCATGTTACAAAATAATTCACAGGGTCCTCCTTTTTTCAGAGTCAATTTTTGTTCAACCTTTCAAATTTTCCAATGTTATGGGACACTGGAAAATGTTCGCATTAATATTTAGTGATATGTAATTTTAAAATCTGTAGAAATGTATGCTCATCATTAACTACTTTTAATAACCAATATTAAAATTGAAAATCCTCTCTATGTACTCTATGTATTTTATATTTTAAAATGTTTTGATTTTACTATTTTCTTGAACTTGGTTATATGTTGGTTACATGTAGGTTACATGAAGCACTTTTAATTGTGCATGTATTGAAATTGTGCAAATATTGTAATTGTACATTATATCTGTTAGCCAGGGTATTAGCCAGGGAAGTAGTTGTTTTCTGACAGGTATTTGCCATAAATTAAGCCTACGTCATAGGTGTATATGGACGTGAAGAGGGGGAACAAAAATAGCTTTCATCACACTGAATAAGATTAACAATGTGTGACTCAAGAACGGGAATATCGAGTTGAAACTCCAAAATTCCGACTTTCAAGTCGTAAAAATAAAATTCTGACTATATGGCCCTTTCGTAGTGCAATATTTTCCAATTGTTTTTTCCAATTGTTTTTCGTTGTCCCACAGAAAATCCACCTTTTACTTAATCAGATATACACACATTATTCAACCGATAAATTTGAATAAAAAAGTTACTGTTGTCGTTAATTTATTCATTATTCCGTTCTTGTTTACTAAATATCGATCCGAACAGTCAGGCGTTGTCATCTGTTATCATTACCGCTCCCCTTGTAGATGTATATAAAAAAATCCACACGCATTAAAAATGTATGAATGCCTACTTTTTCTCACGCATTCGATTGGCTGTCGGTTCTCTGGGTTCATACATACATTTTGTAAACCCACCAAACCAAGACGTCATTGTGCACCAGAGTGTGAAGCGAACAACAGGCGAACTCTTCTGGTATTTATAAGTTGTACAATTAGTAGCACTTAACTTTGTACCAAGATCGTATTATTATTTAGGGGACCATGATAATGCCATGATTGAAACGTTTGACGCTTCTTTGGGAATCATAGGCGGAGATGAACGAAGATTTGATTGATTATCATAATTAATTAATACTCTAATCTAGCATCAAACACAATAAAGGATATATTTATTTATATAAAGGAATAAGGTACTAGATATTTACGATAAAAGCATAGTAAAGATGCATAATATTACGTTATCGATGAGAAAGGACCCCGCACGGAATACATGGGATTTTGCTTTATTGCGGAATTCGAAGAAACTCTGGTATGTTGCGGATCATAATCTGTAGGTAATACTTTAAATGGACCATAATCTAATCGTATGATTAGTTTCTGAGAAACAGGGTGATTTTAAAAGTAGTTACACAAACAGAAAATAAAGTTAATTCATCACAAATTGAGAATATTTCTGGTTATCTCGTGATTTGGATAAAATATGTTATAACTTTAGAAATGCACCTCTTTTATAATACCAAATAGTATTCAATTTACCGGGGTCGTCACAAACGTTCTCAAAAATATACCATTTCGGCGTTGTTTACTTTACTTATTAGAATTGAGATATTTTCTAGTTTAATTTCGAGATTTTCCTGAGCAATAATGATAGTTTGAAAAGGCAATACTATTTTATTACAAACATGGTATTTTTACTATGTCGGGGTCATCAGAAAAATACCTTAAAATATCCTATTAGAAGTTATTTACTTATTTCATTCTTTCAATAAGAACTTTAAAAAACCCTATATTTTCAACGTTTAAAGTTAATATGTGAAAACTCTCAAGCTATAATACCTGAAAAACCTTGAGCCAAAAATTTTTGAAATACGAGGGTAATACAAAAAATGTTTGTCGGTGACACTTTATCTTTGGACTTTCTCTAATAATTCGCATGTGGCGCAATTTTCATAGGTTTATTATATTACTATAGGTAACAGGTATATCTGAAGATGGCTGGATAAAAAAATCAAACTGGAGATAGGTGTTTGCTCAAAACGTGTGTGCTCTTGTCACATTTTTCGTAAATAAATATCGGATAAAAATAGCGTTGGTGGCAAACATTGTGAAAAAAATTATAGAAAAGATTAAAACTCTGCTACATGCGAATTTTTAGCAAAACTTCAAAGATATATAAGGAGCTCTGGGGGTCATTACTAATGACTCCCTCTCTTGGAACTCCTCTTCTGGATAATCTTGATATTTTTTTTTTGTTTAATCACTAGTAATGACCTCCAGAGCTCCTTGTATATTTTTGGAGTTTTGCTAAAAACTCGCCTGTTGCAGGGTTTTTATCTTTCCTGTTACTTTTTTCACAATGTTTGCCAGCGACGTTATTTTTTGCCGATATTTATTTACGAGAAATGTCACAAAATCACCCTCTTTCGCAGAAACTAATCATACGATTTGATTATGGTCCATTTAAAGTGTTACCTACAGATCGTGATCTACAACATACTAGAGTTTCATTGAATTCCGCAATAAACCAAAATCCCATGTATTCCATGCGGGGTCCTTGTCAAACGAAACCGTTATCCCCGGTTTGATAACCGGATAACATAGATTATCGTAATATGAATATACGATACGAATATAATACACTGTTTAATCTACCTACTACCAATAACTTTAATTATTTTTTCTACGTTCATGCAAAAAACAAAACTTTATTGAACTATATTTGGTGGAAAAACTGTCTCTTTATTGCACTCATCTGTCATTCTACTATATCGTTCTGTCATCATGACAGACATAAACTTTCAAATCGACGCCAAATTTTGCCCATTTTCTGTGAGATTGTATTACGTTTCAAATAGTTGCATGTTTCATCATATTCATTATATAATGGACTATGAAATTAGAAAATGCAATTTGTTAAAAATAAAATTATTTCCTTCGAATATCATCTGAATTACACAAAATGTTTTTGAATTACTTTTAGCAGATAGATTTAAACAAACAATGTCTTCCTTACAGTTTAGTGCCACCTAAATGAAACATTTTCTGGTTTTTGCATGAACGTAGAAAAAATATTGTGTGAAACTTGTGCAAAAAGTTTTTGCATAAATAACTATACACGAAATTAGTTTTCTGATATGAATTATATTAGTTTTCCTACAGCCTCAGTAAATAGCTCCTTACGCACGGTAAACAGATCGCACAGTTTTCGTAAACAACGCACAGTTCTCGTAAACAACGCGCACAGGTCTCGAAAACAAAACGCACAGTTTTCGTAAACAAAATGCACAGTTTAAATATATTGAAATTTATACGTAAAAGTAAGCGGATCATTCAATAATTCTGCAAGTAGGTCATGATCGCGAACTTTGCGCAAGCAACTTGTACCTTGTAGAAAACTAGTGGAGAACTGTCCCCCCTCCACGCGCCCCGAACGTGACGTCGGGTGCTAGCATCCCCCCGCTCTACTCAACCCACGACCGTCAGTTCACGTGTGGACTTCAGCTGTAGGTGTTTTCGTTGATTTCGTGTGCGTTTTTGTTGTGTTTGTGTCAAGGTAAAAATAAAATTCTCAAAGTAATTACTGGTCATTCTCAGAAAGTGTTTCGCACCTCAACTCACCACTCAACGCATCGACGTCATCTTTTCGAAGATTATCTGTCTTGTCACTGCCACTGTACCTATCCATAGCCTTCAACGAGGCAATATCTTCGTGGACCTCTGGTACAGTGGCAGGCTATGATGACACAGGCAGCCGTGGCAATAATTGCGTCTTCTTCGTCCGACATCCTTGACACGACTGCCTAAACCTTCCGCGCTAATTCTTTTGCAACAAGTTTTCCACTTATTGCTCTGAATTTGAGAAGAGCAACTTTTAGTTTTCTACAAAAAATCTTTCTCTTGTTGCTCTAATTTGAGAAGAGCAACTTTTAATTGACAACTTTTAGTTTTCTACAAACAATCTTCCACTTGTTGCTCTAATTTGAGAAGAGCAACTTTCAGTTGACAACTTTAGTTTTCTACAAACAATCTGTTGTCAACTTTTAGCTGTCAACTTTGGCGTGATTGCGCCTTTAGTCCTACCTTTTTCATACTATTTTTTCGTTTGTTTGTTTGTTTTCATTCATTCTTTCAGGCCGATGAATTACATGAAACCTGATCATTGCTATCAAAGATTAATCTATGCAATAATCGGATTTACTACAGCAATTGCACAATGCCCTTAATCGTAATCGTATTATCCCAGAAACCTGTGCATGTTCATGATCGGAAATTGATTAGGTCAATGAATCTGTCGAATATATCTTTAAAACTCGGCATTTGTTGTTGAATCGTTTCAGAATAGTTATACAGGGTGTTTCAAAATTCAGTATCAAGAATTAGGGGGCGTATATTTCAGGTCAATATAATACTTTATTTCCCATAAACATTTATCCGCAACTGCTTAATTTCTAAGATACAGGGTGTTGAAATTTAACAAAAATGATAATGATACGCTACTGTTTTTTTCAAATGAATATTATATTTTTTATGAGTGTCCTCTATCTATTCGTAAAAATGGTCCCTTGACTTTTTTTCCTACGAAGAACAGTTTTCGATTTAAAAAGCAAAATGAGACATACTTACACAAAATCGCATAGGTACAAGCGAATGACGACCTTTTATTTTTTAAATCGAAAACCGTCTGTCGGACAAAAAATAGTCAAGAGACCATGTTTGTGGAAAAATAGGAGACAATTATGAAAATGATACTAATTTGCCAAAAAAAAACAGTAGCGTATCATTATTTTGATCAAAAATGACAGAGCATGTTTACAGAGACGCCATTGATGAAAATTAAAAAACGTTCGAAATGGAAAAAATGTATTTTTATGTGTACTTTGCATGTACCAAAATTAAAAAGAAAAGCCAAAGTGGTTTAGAGATATTAAAAAAGAACTGATTTTTTTGTTGAATTTCAACATCCTGTATCTCAGAAATGAAGCGGTTGCGGACACAGGTTTATTAGAAAGAGAGTCTTTTTTTGACCTAAGAAACACGCCCCTGAAATCTTGATACTGAATTCTGAAACCTCCTGTATGTTAAACTGGTACAGAAAATGACGAATAAGAAGAAGAGGAAGAAGAAGGTATTTTATAACGTTATTTCATACCAAAACTGGTTGGTATCTAACATTAAAATTCAATAAAACTCTGGGAGTGGAGAACAATTTCTTTATTGTACGGTAAGGGTTAATGTTTCACTACAGGTACTGAACAGTCCTTAGGGAGATTTTGAATGACAACGTAGACCAGTAATCAATCAGAATATATATCACTTTACCTTACACAATTAAGGATGTACTACCAGGTTCTCTTTGGGTATCGATACCAAAAGTCCAAATCTATTCAACTAAATATACTAGAAATCATATACTGGAAAGGAAAGTTCAAGCTTTATGGCTAATATCAAAGTCAACAACCCCAAAAAGCGGTGCATTAATAATGGAGAAGATAACTCTCACTTGAAGTAACTTCTACCGTAGGCATCAATCAGTGTTCCCAGTTATGTGCTATAGGAGCTGAATCCAGTATTCACCCATAACCAAAGTATAAGTTTGCTATTTCTAAGTCTACGGTTTCTGATCTATGTTTGCATGCAGTCGGACAGGAAATCTATGCCGTAAGCGAAGTACAGAAAAGCAAGCAAAGCAAAGCAAGTATATAAAGATAGATGTACTTATCGAGTTGAAGGGCAACTCGATCTGGATAAGGGATAATGGTCCTACAAATTATAATACTACCATGTACCATACTACCATGAAAAATCCGCGAAAATGCGAAAGCACGTTTTCAATGCCTGCACAGATTATAAAACGATCACTTATTTTCCTTTGGTCATCTCAGATATCCCTAGAGGTATCTGGCATAGTATTTCAGTTAAAATCCCGCCAAGATGTTATAGACACTGTTGACAGGTTCTTGCTTATAGGTTAGGAAACGGGCCATAGGGAACAAGAAGAATAATATAAAATCAGGCAGTCAGTCACTCTTGCAAATGCTAACTAACCCCAATGATTAAGGTCGAGTTACAAGTAATGTTGTTTTTCCCTAAATCATTTTTCCACAAGGTATTATTTCATTGGAATATTACTGAACATCTTTATATATTTGTCCATAAAACAAGATACTAAAGGAAGAGACACCAAGGAGATGAGTATGAATGAATGTTTTGCTGGAAACCAATTAAACGAATTACCCTTAACTCAGAGTTTCAGTTTCTCTTTCAGCTAGAACTTTCTTGCCATAAAATGAAACTGTAACAATTTATAGCTGTAAACAGTTTCTCGCAGCGTTTCGGGAATTATCTATATTTTTCTTTGTTCTTCTTGGGGCTTCGAGTAGAGGTTAGCGATCCAGAGGGCCGTGTGATGATTCATACCGAACGGAATGTGTTCACTGCGGCGTTGAGCGGTGACGTCAGCTTGTTTGGTTCGAGTTGGAATCATTCCGGACGACTCAATGGGGAAGACGACTGAGTGATGGAATCTTTCCAAACCCCTTTCAATTCATAAAAATGATGCTTGTTCAGTGTACAAACAATATCATGCGCCAAAATCGACGTTTTGAAATCAGCATACTAATTCAAAATTTAAAAATACCAAAATCTGGTAGGCGACGATGACGTACTAGCCCCTAGCATATCTGTCTCTGTCTGTTTCTATTACATACCTTTGCTGACAGCATTGTGCAGGTCGATGGGAGTGTAGGTACGTCACATTGCATCACACCAATGAGAGCAACCCTTACAAATGGCGCATAAAAGTGTATGTTTGAAATGGAAACTATGTAATTCATTACGTTATTCATACTATAGAACGAATAAAAATATAAAAATCATTGTGTGGCAGTTTTTAGGCATGGTCACGATTAGGTGATTTCCAAAAATTAGTGGTCTCCCCCATTGTTTCTTCGGATACGCCACATTATTCATTATGCGCAGCACAGAGCTCCATTCTCGTGATGAAGAATGGAATTGTATATGTGGATAAGTTTGGTGTTGCCTATTCTATCTCAAGCGATTGTTAGCGTGATTACTTTTTGGACAGATTTGACATACTGAAAGTTGTCGCCCGTGCTTCAGATCACACGTTAGAAAGTAAAGACCTCGTCATTCCTGAGTGATTGAATTCGCCATAAGTCTTTCGATTTGTTCGTGAACAAAACTGAATTGCTTCGAAAAAACACCACGAGTCCGCTTGTTGCAGACCTCCGCTAAGCAACAAGCTTTCGAAATCTGCTATAATTGACCATATTCACCGTCGCCATATTGTCATACGACAATACCAACTTACCCAGGGTTCTCAACTAAGAATAACCAAATTTACTAATTACATACGTCAGTGAAATTTCAAAATGATATTCATTCAGGCAGTACAGTTATCAAAAAATGTTTAGTGAGTGAGTTTAGTATCAAGTTGATTTCATTTTTAGATGAAAACTAAGGGTCTGTGGACAAAAACATTTCGGAATTTCCAAAAACATCAAATGAAAATGATAATTTGAAATAAAAAGAGAAATTTACAGAAGGCAGTGTCAGATATTGCACTTTTTTGTTTACCGCATGTATAAAAGGCAAATATATAAAGTTCAAAATGTTTTACTAAGTTACAGTGCCAATGTTGTCATTATTGAAGTTCAGGTGAGAGCTGATACCGATAGTTTCAGTTACATTTTTCTGAAACTCACAAAATACGCATATGAAATATGAATCAAATAAAACATTCTTAATTTTCGCGGTTTTGTTACAGAAACATTATATTTTTAACCGTTGGTAACAATGGATAGTTGGTATTGTCGCATGACAATATGGCGACAGTGAATATGGTCAATTATATAAGTTCAAAATGTTTTACTAAGTTACAGTGCCAATGTTGTCAATATTGAAGCTCAGGTGAGAGCTGATACCGATAGTTTCAGTTACATTTTTCTGAAATTCACAAAATACGCATATGACATATGCATCAAATAAAACATTCTTAATTTTCGCGATTTTGTTACAGATACATTATATTTTTAACCATTGGTAACAATGGATAGTTGGTATTGTCGCATAACAATATGGTCAATTATCAATGTACTTGGGATAAATGTTCTTGGGTTATCACTACTGATAACTACTCTCTACACTCTTTATAGTTTTATGTATTGCATGTGCCACATGTTTCGTTTCCAATCTTACAAGTATTTTAATAGCTATCAAAAGTATGAATTTTTCAGGATAATTTAGAAAAAGTTGGAAATCCGTATCAGGTTTTATCCTTCATAAGGATTAGAGGAATTATTTTATTCTTTTTAGTCTGTTATAAAAACATAGTATATCTATAGTATATCTTCACTACTTGAAGAAGCTTTTGTAAAGCGAAACAATTGTCGTGGTTTTGTAAACCCTCTTGATGTGAAAATCATATGAACTATAGTTTCATTATAGAGATAAAAACTAAAAACATGGTATATCAAAAATGTGTTTTTTTTATTTTATTTCAACAATACAGGTTGTGTCTGACGAATATGGTTAAACTGGTGTCTCCTTGTACTACTAATTCATAATCTTGTCATGTAACATGACTAGTCAAATAAAAATAATAGCTATTTGTGTTTCACACCAGGCCATTTCTTCATAGATAATTTTGAGTTCATTGTGTATCACGATTTGATGAAGTATCAGAGGTTATTGAAGAATTCTACCTGACGAGGTCTGAGAGATCAATTCGGACAACACATAATGTGCCCTACAGTGACGTAGATGATGGAAGACCATACCAAATGGGGAAATATTCACCAGGAACAAAAATCACCCCGATAAATTATCTCACAAAAAAGCAGGTTCAGTACTGAAAACTACAATTGAATGCGAGTACAGATTAAATGACATCCCTATGGTTATTCTTATAATCTATATACCTATATATCTATCTATCTGGGTGGTCGGTAGCTTGGCGGTCTAAGGCGCAGGCCGTTCGAAGCCTCAGTATAGCGGTAGTCGGTTCGAGCGCGATGTATGTACGAAGGATTTTTTCTCAAATACTCTATATCGGAATCGATAGATGACCACAGTCCTTGTTGAAAGCAAGTATTGTGTGTTGTAGTTCGCCCCGGAGCGCCACGGCAAATAATAATAATAGCTGTCCTCTACCCGCACAGGTTGTCTTGGGGTACACTCTACGAGTGTTTATGAGGGAGTATTATTATTATTATTATTATTATCTAATCCAGTACGATTGGGTTTTGAGACAAGAATCAATTGTAGCACCACCAAACTTGATATCCTGATAGTTGGAATCATGATAAACACGAAAAAAATAATTCTTTACCAAAATTCCAGGGGTGAAACATATTTTTTTTTTTCGTTTAAAAATATATAAATAAATGTTTGCTGTAATCTTGGAAAGTATATGATTTATCGGAAAAACAACTCAACAAGGTGAAAAACAATTCAATTTTCCACAAAAATAATTATTCCTAGTAATTTCTTATGAAATGTACGAAAGCGCAGAAGGGCCACAAGAGGTGTTTTTTTCATCACTTCGACTTTAATGTTGAAATTTCGACATTAATTTAAATTTTTACTTTTATTCTTGAAATTTCGAGTTTAATGTCGAAATTTCGACTTTTATGTCGAAATTTAATCACTTCGACTTCAAAGTCGAAATTTCAAGAAAAAACTCGAAATTTCGACTCTAATGTTGAAATTTTTACGACATAAAAGTCGAAATTTCAACATTAAACTCGAAATTTCAAGAAAAAAGATGAAATTTCGAGAAAAAAGTTGACATTTCGACATTATTGTCAACTTTAAAGTCGATTTGATGAAAAAAAAAACTCTTGTGGCCCTCTTGCGCTTTCGTAGAATATATAATATATTTAATAACACTACTGTGAAGTGCAAACCTCAAGCTAGAAATCATATACTTCATTTTTTATGTAGGATGTGTATGAGCAATTATTTTCAACATTTACTGAAGTCATGTGCCGAGTTTCAGAGTGCTACAATTCATTCTTCACTTTTTGCTCGAGTTTGCCTCGTTACTGGATTACTATCTCGTTTCATAAACCGTTATAGTTACCCATTGGAAAATATATATTTGAAAACTTTTCTAATCACCCGCCCAAAAATCGTCAAGGCGCGTCACTGTCTATCACACACACCCTCATTGTATGCAATGCCCAGCATTCAACATATATATAAGATCTTCTACGTTTCTTTAATGGCAGTAAACGGACATTTTACAGCCCACAGCCATGTCGATGATCCCTCAAGGTCAATACTGAGATGAGATCGTGTTTCTTGTTCCTGTGCCTTCAATGTCTTCGGTAGGCCACCAACCGAACCGGAATGCTTTTGTCTACATGGGCGGGATTCGTAGGCTTCGAGATTAAAGTCAAATTCGGTTTAACGATAACAAAACTTGTTAGTTATAACTTTATATCTGCGGGTAACTTCGCCATCTTCGGAGATTGAAACACCGTACTTACGTACATAACAATCCAATTCCATTGCATTATTCTGTTTAGTTCTCATCTCATCGGCTTCAGAAAGGGCTTTCCAATAATTACATGATTTCGAAATAAAATGAAATAAAAACTGTTTCAAATACAGCCTAACTTTTGACGTGATAACTTCTTATAAACCGATGAACGCCAGCTGCACGCACGAAAAAGTATGACTCATTGTCACGTTCCGCCTGAGCCGAGCGTGCAAGCGAGAGCGAGGAACAAGCGATAGAGAGGCACGATAAAGTAGCATCGGTTGGCGAGTGCAGTAATAATGGGTTATGTTATAATTTTGACTAAAAAATTATTATAACTCATGTAAAAGATCGTATAAAAAGTCTTATGCTTATAGGTATTTAGTATTCAATGAAAAAATCTTCTACAATATCAGGTATCAGTGACAGGTTGAAGCGGGCTTTTTGCAAGCAGCAATTTAAAAAATATTGATTCGTTTGTCCAATTTCGTCATTTTAATCAACAATTTATTAACATTGATTTGATTTCAGTTATTTCTATAACTAATTGTTCGTGATTATATTTAAACAAGTTATTTAAATGGAATTTGCAAATACTGTAAATAATATTTGAAACTGTATTATGCACTTATATAGGTCAAACATCAAGAAACTTGACAAGCCGCATTACGCCACATAAGAGTGATTGTAGAAGAGGTGTAAAATCGTGTGCCTTAGCAGAACATGTTATTAATAAAGATCATGTAATGGACTTCAATAATACAAAAATGTTGGCAATAGAGAAAAATTATCAAAAAAGAATGTTTTTGGAGATGGTTGAAATTAGTAAAAATGATCTAACAATGAGCAAAGGAACTGACATTGAGGGTCTCAGACAAATTTATACAACCTTTTAAAATTGTAAAATTCACGAACTCTAAATTAATAACAACAATGAAGTAAATTATTTTTATGTTTCACTTTGAAAACTTAGATATCTTTGAAAATGGATTAAAGTCATCCGAAAGCTCAGATATACCAAAGAGAATTCTTTGAATTGTGGCCATCTGTCTAACTGCATCCCCAGTAAAAGCATTATATATATATATATATAATATATATATTTATATATATATATAATATATATATATATATATATATATATATATATATATATATATATATAGGTGAAGAATTGCTTCTGACATCTACAGTCAAATAGCTCTCTTCACCTATATCTGTATCACCTTTATATATATACAGTGACCACCAAAATGTATGTACCATATGGAAAAAAAGTTTATTATTAGAGTATTAGAAAAAAGATTCTTGGGAAAAGTTTGTGCATGTCCGATAACCTAAAAATCGATTTTGACACATGTCACGTGATCGCTGGTATGGCGGCAAATTGAAAAAATTACTATGAGAACGCAAAAAGTGGGGTAAAATGGCAAGATATCAAAAAAAGTGATTTGAAAAAGTTGCTTAGAATTAAATTTTATACACATATACGGAAATAGTTTGAAAAGATAATGAGAGAAAATTGAAAATAGATTTTTTTTTTAAATATTTTCCTAGCTGTATAAAAATATCAAATTATTATCATATGAATAGCTTGACCATACTCAAACATTTGTATTTTAATGATAATGACAAAACTTTCTCATTTTCTCTACACCAGTAAGCACTAAATTAAAAAAATTGGATTTTGTTAAAACCCTGGCTGTTACATTGGTTCGTATCTAACCGTTATATCAGAATTCCACGACCATTGTGATGTCATGACACTCCAGAAACATGATGTTTTCCAGATTATAATCAAGTTTCGATAATAATCGTGCCAGAGCGTTTCACTTCGCATGCAATGTTGAAAACTCAAGCCTCTTTAATTTGACGCACTATTTTTAAGATTATGTGCGAAGTGAAACGTTAGTGCACGATTATCATCGAAAATTGATTATAATCTGAAAAACACGACATTTTTGGATCTCCCTATCATCGCAATAATAGTGGAATTGTGATATATCTATTAGATACGAACCAATGTATCAGCAAGGGTTCTGACAAAATTAAATTTTTTCAATTTAGTGCTCTCTGATGTGGAGAAAATGAGAAAGTTTTGTTATTATCATCGGAATACAAATATTTCAGTATGGTCAAGCAATTCACAAGAAAATAATTTGATATTTGTCTACAGCTAGAAAACTATTTTTAAAAAATTGCTGTTTTCAATATTCCCACATAATTTTCTGAAACTTTGTATATGTGTATAAAATTGAATTCTAAGCAACTTTTTCAAATAACTTTTTTCGATATCTTGCCATTTTATCCGACTTTTTGACTATTCATGGTAATTTTTTTCAATTTGCCGCCATACCAGCGATCACGTGACATGTGTCAAAATCGATTGTTAGGTTATCGGACATGCACAAACTTTTCCCAAGAATCTTTTTTTCAATACTCTAATAATAAACTTTTTTTCCATATGGTACATACTTTTTGGCGGTCACTGTATATATCTCAACAGATCACATCACTTTTTATTTTCAACTCATTTTCATATCGACTACTTATCGAATACTAGAAACAACTTCACCTACACCCCTGTTTCATATTAAATGTCTTATCACAGGTAAAATTCTTGGAAGGTACCTCATAGGTTTTACCATTACAAACAAGTTCTTCCAGAGAGAAATAGCCATAAAGATGCTGTGGAAACTACTGAGTAGGGCAAATGGAAAAAATCCCAATTATCTCGTTCTGTGCTTTCACTGCCGCATTGTGTTCAAATATTTAGTTAATAAATGTTCCATGAAATATTCTCAAGTGGCATTGAAGTGCCTCTTTATTTATTTAAAACCGATAAAGATCTTCTGAAACAATTCTGAAAGAAAAAGATGTCTTGGTCGATGATTATTAGATCGAATGACTAATTCCGCAGAAATATCGTTTTTTTTTCATAGAATGGACAATACAGAACGATAATAATCTTACATATTGATATATGCTTGATTTAACTTTTTTTTGGGTTTGATGTATTCTGATTCATTGAAGAATGTAAATATAGTATTCAAAAAAATTGTTCACGGACATTTTACCGGTCAAAAATAACAGCCCCACGGAACTACCAGGACACATTAATCCCAAGTACTCACTGCCCCACCGGCAAGACAGTTGAAATTTTAAACAAATATATTTAAATATTTCTTATTGGTCAGTATTTAGGAAAACCAAATTTGATTATAGTTGAAAAAGTAGGGATAAATTCAAAAGAAGATGAATATTTTCAGTTATTGCAATTATTACGGTATACACTGATAAAAAGGATATTTTGCATCAATGTATAATTGCATTGATTCAAGTCGATTGTATTCTTGAATAGGTCCAACCAAATATTAGTTTGATTTTTTGTGACAGAATCCTCTTGACCACTTGAAAGAAAACTGTTTTCAGACATATGAACACTTTCATCACTGAGAGTTGTTTGGTGCAAGAATATTTCAACTTTGATAATGAACACTATTGTGAATACTTTCTTTGTTCGATGGTGTGAGTTGGTTGAGGCAAGAATATTTCAACTTCAATAACGAACAATATTCTTCTTCATAATGCAATACATTTTTGATTCAAGATTATCTGCATTTGGAGGCTCAGTACAAATCTGCACTTGGTTATAAAAAATATGCCACGGAAGCCATGTTCATATGGTACTGTTCAACAAACAGAGAACAACTGCGAACAATTGAGGTATAATGGTTATATATGAGAATAGTTTTGTAATATTTTAATTTCAGAAACTATATAATCAACGTAGGTACCTATTCGG
Organism: Chrysolina haemoptera; assembly: GCA_958298965.1. Taxonomy (NCBI): domain Eukaryota; kingdom Metazoa; phylum Arthropoda; class Insecta; order Coleoptera; family Chrysomelidae; genus Chrysolina; species Chrysolina haemoptera. Next base: position 17,706,869 of record OY282601.1, on the reverse strand, counting down.
TGCAGTGGCGTGCCCAAGGGGTGGTTTTGGGGTTAGAACCCCCCCAAGATCCGGCTAAAAACATTTTTTATTTTATATTTATCATTTAGTTTATTTTCATGTTGCTAGCAGCTGTAAGCCTGTAGTCCGGGTGTTTTTTTCAAAATAAAATGTTTTTTTTCTATGAAACTATTGAATCATTGATTGAACTGATAACCCCCCCCCAGAAAAAATCTTGGGTACGCCACTGCTTCGGTGACGCATAGAAAAGCGATCGAATATAGAAACGACAGCGTCATTCGCCATTATCACACACCTGTTGAAAACAAAAATATCTTCAACCTACCTCCACAACTGGTCCATAAATGAGGCCATTATTTGCAAAACTTGCTATTTGTTCGGGAACATTTTTTTGGGAAATAAAAAAAAACGTTTATCAGCTTAGAGGTGTTATTTTCTGAAAATAAAATGATTTATAAATGTTGCTCAATGCTTTTAGGATTGGAATTAAGAATTTTGCATCCTAAAATATTCACAGCTTTGTTTTAAAAAAATAATATATTTGCAAATAGCCAGTTTTGCAAATAATTGTATAGTAAAAAAAAGCAAAAAAGCTTTTTGCGTCCTTTTCCGCATGGACGAGGTTCAACAAACAGAATATTTTCACCTACAAACTCTATAATAATTTTAAAACACTAACTCTTTCAAATTCAACGAGAACCACCTGCTTTATCTCGTTTGAATACAAATTACTGAAATCCGTTGCTTATAAAACAATCACTGTAGGATAAATTGTTCTTCCAGCCAGTTTTGCAAGTAAAACGTCTTTTCCTCGGCTCTCGCGATGTTCTCTAAACAATACAGAATGTTCTTTCTCGTGGAAACCAGAACAGAAAAAGCAAAGAGCAAGTTTTGCACATAACTATAATTTTCTCGACAGTATTTGCATGCTAAAGAAAGGGCTTTGGTGAATTCTGATTGTATCATTCGATTCCTCTATGAAATTTGGAAGAAACTCAATGAAAAAAACAGTTTTGGAGATTTTGTCGAATAGCAAGTTTTGCAAATAATGGCCTCAAATGACCTAAATTCAAATAATTGGACTTCTGTAGCAGCACATTTGCACAGAACCACTGTGTCAAATAGAAAACTAACAACTTAAATTATGATTCAAACACAACCCCCAAACCAAATGCGGGCAAAAGCAAACAGGATAGAAGTCCCAGTCGGCAGTCGCAGTGCGTGCTTTCGCGTGGGTTCGCGTGGGTTCGCGTCGGTCCGGTAGCGGGGTTTCGCCAAGAAATCATGTTCTTGAGTCAAAGGAGCATTTTTTACAAGTAGGAGTTCTCTAGGGTAAAGAGCTGAAATGTATTAATGCAAACAAATTCATTTCAAGATAATTTATGTAAAGAAGCAAACAGTTGAATAACTTTGAAATAAAAGTATATTCATCAATTAGAAATAATTATTCTTTTCAGAAGATGATTCTGTTCAAGAGGATATATATATATATATATATATATATATATAGAAAAGGGTAGTCTTGTTTGCTGACTAGTTAGGAAATGAGTTTTTAATATTTGGGATATGTAGCAGGCCAATAAGAGTACTCTTATACACAGATTCCAAGCTTTCAACAATTTTTTATTGTCATCTTCAGGGAAGCTACAATATGGAAATACAAATATCTCAAAAATGTCTTTCCATATTGTAGCTTCCCTGAAGATGACAATAAAAAATTGTTGAAAGCTTGGAATCTGTGTATTAGAGTACTCTTATTGGCCTGCTGCATATCCCAAATATTAAAAACTCATTAAATATATATACATATATATATATATATATATATATATATATATATATATATATATATATATAAATATTGGATTGAAGACATCCTTTTTATCAGTGTAGTTTTGTCTGCATTTGTTTCGTGCTGTTAGTGTTTAACGTTTAAATGGCGAATCCAACGACGATGTTTAGCCTTCGTTTTAATAGCAAGTAGCCATTTTCAATTGGCTTTAAAATCCGATAAAATCTAGTTATCGTGGGGCAGTTCGTAGTCGCACCATTTTACCTTAGCACGCCACTGAGTTGTGGGCAGATCAGTCCATTGTAATATCGGAATTGCAGGTATATCTCTTCTGAGAAAGACTACCTACATTTGATAACTACAGGTCGTTCTTTTTTTTTTATTCAGCTTTGGGCTACAAAGGAAAAATAGGGACCATTAGGTTACCAATACGTACATAAATTATTTCTGGTTAATAATTTATTTGATGGAAGAAATATTTTCATAGCCAAATTTACACCGATGATATTTCTCACCTTTTCTATCTCAACTCAATTTCCCACTAAATACATGAATATATTCCGTTTGTTCTGTAAAAAAAAGCATGTTTTTATCGATATTCAGTTATTAAAACTTGATTTACTCTATTCCTAGAATAACGTAGAGTAAATTCTCAGAAAACAAATTAATTTGGTGTGCATTGCCTATGTATTTCTGAGAATTTACTTCACGTTATTCTTGAAAGAGTTACATTTTTTTATATATCAGAATTTTCGTAAATATTAACAAAAATAGCAAAAACTAAAAGTTGCAACAGATCGTTCAAATTTGCCACAGATGTCTGAAATCGAAATTTTTCGAAATTCAACTGAATGTCCAAGTTGAATTTCACAATTATCCGTTCCTGAGCAGAAATTATAATAGTTATTTATATAATAAGTGAATGATGTCATAATTTTTTACGCGTTAAAAAAACACTTTACTCACGAGTTTCATAAAGTACTTCTTTCTACAACTGTCAAAAAAGGCAACCAATTCAGGTTTTCATTGCAAGTATGAGATGAATTTGGCATATTTGTTGATGTCGATATAATTATTATTAACGTTGCCTAACTTTAGAATAACTAATCCATTAGATTTTTCTTCAAAATAATCTAACCATACTCTGTGAAGCTAAGATTACCTTTTTCTTCACACTTTGTCAAGAAAAACTCATATTCACATCAATCACGATTTGCTTTGTTCATCATTTTCTATTTGTACTTATATTAATTTCATAGTTATCAAGAATTCGATATCTCGAGAGATTCACATTTCATTTCGTGCATTTTACTTTATAGTCATTGTTGTCGCATACAATTTCCTATCGTCTATAGCAACAACCGTTAAAAAAGTGTACTTTTTTCACGCTAATACTTCAGGTCCACACAGTGCACAAAAAAAGTAGACTTTTTGACAGTTGTCGAAAAATTAATATTCTGCATAGGTATGTATATCTGGCTGTACCAGAAATTTTGCTTGTTCAGAATACATTGGTAAGCGCCAAAAAAACATCAACAGAAAATAGTATTGTGCAACAAGAGGGGAAGTTTAACTTTTCTCACGAGTGAGAAAACTAAATTTCCCCACATGTTGGACACTATACTTTTTCTACAACTGCACAAATTTAAAGAATTCAAGTATTGTAACTCAATATTTATTTTTATTGTTAGCAAAACTGAAATAACAATAAAGTATCCTACGCCTTTACAGTTGAATACTTTATTTAAAATTGACTTAATAAAAATATCAAGATGTTAATTAAAATTTGAAAAAAATTGCCTGGTCCGGGTGTCGAACCCCGCCTGCGTAGCAGACTGATTCACATTTAATTACACCATGGAGCCCTTGGTACATTTAATTTATTCAATAGTAATGTTTAAACCAACTATTAAAAGCTATGTTGATTCGAGGAAAAAAGCGAAAGACATTCTGAAAATCGGTTACTTCTTTTTCAAAACACTAATAAACACTACCTCAAGATTTTAAAAAACTTCTAAAGGTAATCTGACAGTTCTTGACAGCTGTGACAACTATTTTAAGCTGAACAGCAGCCAACTAGTTTTTGTCGATATTTGTTGATTCTCCATAAAATGTATGTGGTGTGGGCAAAGTGCCGTGAGAATTAATATTTCTCACACCATAGTTTTGAAAGTAAGTAAGCTATGAGAAATACGCTACTTTTCATAGCAGTTGTAGAAAAAGATAGAACATACCTACCAAGCAGTACTTCTTAACCAAATGCAAAAGATAATGCTTGACCAGTTTGGAGATTCTTGCCTTTTATCATTGTCACGGTATGTCGTTTTCAAAAAAAGGTGAGGCAAGCCTTTCAATAATCCATAGTAACTGATTTAAAGATCAGTATAATCGAGACAAATGAAATACTAGTAATAATATAACTGAAAATTATGACTCGTTTTTGAAAATGCTGTAATAATATAAAGGATAGATCGGACGAATTTTGTATGACCCACTTATTTACGAAAATAATTTAACGCATGATTTCCATTGTTTCAGGTATGATGTGAATCTTACAGCTGTCTAGATTTTGGGTGAGAATTATTTTGTGAATATGTTTCTTGATTGTATAAGTCAGTTTGAATCAGCGACATTTTGTTGACCTGTTGAAAATAAAAACACGTGGATGAATGAATGAACGAATGATCTCTGTACCTATTTCTGAATCAAAATTTCAGTCTAGAAGAGGTTTTGAAATCTCTATATTCAATGAGTTTCAAAAAGTTTTGCACCATATGGGAAACTTTTTTATAATCCATTTGACAAAAACTTTCACTTGTACTTTTAACACATTTGTGGACAGAATGAGTTCGAAAGACGCCAAAAAATCATCACTCAACTTTTTTTTTAAGAATCGAGTTTATTTTTGGCCGTCACAAAAAAACGAAAAACAGAAGGAGACTGTTAATTTCCAACTGAAAGAACAATCCCACAAAATATAGCACAAGATATACCAATGCTACTTGAAGAAAAACGTAAATATGTCAACTATCAAACTAGAAAAGGCATTTTTCCAAAAACATTTTCCTTAGAAGCAGAAAAATATTATGGCGATTTGTAGCACTCTGATTATGGAAAAAAACATAAAAAAAACATTTCAAACAGTCAATTTATACACATTCAAGTCGCCCCAATACTGAATTGGCTCGCGAACTGCATGAAGATACCTGTTTTTTAAAGCGTCTACCCCTTCCATCACTCTGGGGGAGTTCTTGCAGTCACACGCTATCAAAATGCCGTTTTTCCCTGTCTACTGGGACACACGTTAAAGACTGCCATATCAATAACACGTATTTCAGGTCTGCTGGGGGCGGTTCGGCACAAAATGAAATGCCTGCTATAGCAGACGTGTCGTAGCGCGCTCATGACGGCTATAGCAGGCCTGTCCACGAATATGTTAAAAAATGTATCTAAAATGCATTTGGTATTAAAAGATAAGGATGTGCCGAGTTTGATGCCGCCCCACCAGCTTACTAACCGGACACTGATTGCAGATTGAGGGATTAGACAGAAGTCGGAACCCTTGAAACCCGCCACTGCTAGTAGGTAGGCACAGACAAAAATGGCGACCACAGTTAGGTATCCATTCGCGCAAAAGGAGTTCGAAAGACGCCAAAAAACCATCACCCATTTTTTTTTAAAGAATCGAGTTTATTTTGGTCCAAATTCGACGAACTGTATGAAATAAAAATTTTTGTTTCGTACTTTTTGACAAAAAACAGATGACTGCTATAGCAGTTCTGTCCCACTACACAAAAAAAATGTGACGGACCTGCTACAACCGTCACAAAAAAAACAAAAAACAGAAGGAGACTGTTAATTTCCAACTGAAAGAACAATCCCACAAAATATAGCACAAGATGTACCAATGCTAATTGAAGAAAAACGTAAATATGTCAACTTTCAAACTAGAAGAGGCATTTTTCCAAAAACATTTTCCTTAGAAGCAGAAGAATATTATGGCGATTTGTAGCCCTCTGATTATGGAATAAAAAACTCAAAAACAAAAAAAAACATTTCAGACAGTCAAAGTATACACATTCACGTCGCCCAAATACTGAATTGGCGCGCAAACTGCATGAAGATACCTGTTTTTTAAAGCGTCTACCCCTTCCATCACTCTGGGGGAGTTCTTGCAGTCACACGCTATCAAAATACCGTTTCAGGTCTGCTGGGGACGGTTCGGCACAAAATGAAATGCCTGCTATAGCAGGCGTGTCGTAGCGCGCTCATGACGGCTATAGCAGGCCTGTCCACGAATATGTTAAAAAATGTATCTAAAATGCATTTGGTATTAAAAGATAAGGATGTGCCGAGTTTGATGCCGCCCCACCAGCTTACTAACCGGACACTGATTGCAGATTGAGGGATTAGACAGAAGTCGGAACCCTTGAAACCCGCCACTGCTAGTAGGTAGGCACAGACAAAAATGGCGACCACAGTTAGGTATCCATTCGCGCAAAAGGAGTTCGAAAGACGCCAAAAAACCATCACCCATTTTTTTTTAAAGAATCGAGTTTATTTTGGTCCAAATTCGACGAACTGTATGAAATAAAAATTTTTGTTTCGTACTTTTTGACAAAAAACAGATGACTGCTATAGCAGTTCTGTCCCACTACACAAAAAAAATGTGACGGACCTGCTACAACCGTCACAAAAAAAACAAAAAACAGAAGGAGACTGTTAATTTCCAACTGAAAGAACAATCCCACAAAATATAGCAAAAGATGTACCAATGCTAATTGAAGAAAAACGTAAATATGTCAACTATCAAACTAGAAAAGGCATTTTTCCGAAAACATTTTCCTTAGAAGCAGAAGAATATCATGGCGATTTGTAGCACTCTGATTATGGAAAAAAACAAAAAAAAAACATTTCAAACGGTCAATTTATACACATTCAAGTCGCCCCAATACTGAATTGGCGCGCGAACTGCATGAAGATACCTGTATTTTAAAGCGTCTACCCCTTCCATCACTCTGGGGGAGTTCTTGCAGTCACACGCTATCAAAATGCCGTTTTTCCCAGTCTACTGGGACACACGTTAAAGACTGCCATATCAATAACACGTATTTCAGGTCTGCTGGAGACGGTTCGGCACAATCTGAAATGATTGCTATAGCAGTCGTGTCGCAGCGCTCATGACGGCTATAGCAGGCCTGTCCACGAATATGTTAAAAAATGTATCTAAAATGCATTTGGTATTAAAAGATTAGGACGTGCCGAGTTTGATGCCGCCCCACCAGCTTACTAACCGGACACTGATTGCAGACTGAGGGATTAGAAAGTAGTTGGAACCCTTGAAACCCGCCACTGCAGTCATTACATATATAATTTCATGTCAATTGCGTTTGCTTGTGAGACAGACGTTCGCAACTGATAACGACAAACATGGTGATGTAAGTGGCCATGAGATATCAATATGTGTTAGCATATGAAAACCTAAGCAAAATTTTAACTCGATTTTTACCGTCAGTGTCTCCGATTCACGTTCCGTATGAAGATAAACAGTAGGTCGATGGAAAAGTTCGTTAATAGTTCACAAGAAATTATTTGGCACAATTACTCAATAAAATTAAGAATCCGTCAAATTTTAAAATAACCATCATTGCTGTTGGTAATATATTTCAAAATCTGGCATTCAATAACCAAACACACATACTATAAATATACCTGTTTATGTTTCAGATGGCGTATCAAAATATTTCAATATAATTCGCAGAATTTTTACATTAATGAGTATCAATAATTTCGAAATTGTATTCGCTCTCTTGCCTTTTCATATTTTCGTGTACGCGAAAATATTTTAATAAACCAAATGTATACAGATCAGATCAGTTCAACAACGTTTGTAAACAGAAGTTATAATTCAAGTTTTTTTTTATCTTTGAAGATAAGATTGGAATCCTTGTGGGAATTCCGGCAATCGGAAATTGAAAGAGAAAAGCTGGATATTATGGCGAAATAAAAATTTGAATTTTTGAGTAAATAATACTCATCAATGAGTTTCGTACATTTTTTTTTTCTGTGATGTTCAAGCAATCAGAACATTCATTTTAGTTTAAGTTACGTTCTATAAAATAGATAGGTTTATGATTATACATGAAGTATATTCACCAAACAAAACATTTGAAATTATTTTCATTCCCATAGCATTCAATTTCATATTATATGAAAGTAGTCATACGTGTAAAAAACCACACTTAGTGTCCAGCCAAGTTTGGTGCTTTTCAGAAACAATTGAAAATGAGTATTTGTTTTGCTTGTTTTGCAATCTTACCTAAAAATGAAATTGTAGCGACAAAACCAAGAAAACCTACTATTTGTGACAACTATCACAGTGGCAGTTCTCAATTGCAACAAAAATGTTCCCCAATAACCTGTAAAGACTACTCAAACGGCTTCAGAGGTTTTATTATTCTTTCTCTCCACTTTAGAGGACTGGTGGTCTTTAATATATGATATGGCGAAGAAACATATGATCATTCGCCAAAAATTCGAAAATTCAATTCTTCGATTCGAAATAAAACATTTATTATCATTATTATTATGAAATAATTGAAATGTTGATTAATAATATGATTGTATTTCTATCAGTCCTATGTGTGCCAAATTTTAGATAATTCGGAAGATTGAAAGTGTAAAAAATTTCTTTAAAATTCACATCATTATTATTACTGTTCTCATTATTACATTATTATTATGAAATTCAAGTGTTATCATAGGTTCTTGTGTGCTAAGTTATAGGTTATTCGCACAACAGAAAGTGAGGGGAAATTAAATTTGAAGATTCACATTAATATTATTATTATCACATTATTATCATTAATAAATAATAAATTTTTGTATTGTTGAAGATCCTCGATATGTGTGCCAAAGTTTAGATTACTCGGAAGATTGAAAGTCACCCAATTATGTTGATATATACAGTGAGACCCATTAAACCCTTAAAATGGAAGCACCCTTATAAAATAAACATTTTCCTACGAGCGTACGATTTTTACTTTTCCGTACGATTTTTACTTTTCCGCACGATTTTTGTATTTTTGAAAATGATGATATTTAGGACTAACTAAAGGATTTATGTAACTATTCTGTCTTATTAGTCATTTTGTAGCATTATTATAAAAAATTGTTTATTAAAAACCTTGTTTTTTCATAAATAAGATGGACAAAAACAATCGTAGGAAAAATATTGTACCTAACTCTTCGCGTCGTTCGTACGGAAAAGTACTACTTTCCGCACTTGTTAGGTAAATAACTATTTTCATATAATTAAATAATCTTCATTTTCAGTACCAACTATTCTTATTATTCAAGGTCAACAATAAAAAAATATATTAGCTATTTTTTTAGGAAAATCTGACTACACCACTGGATTTGTGTTGAAATTACGTTGAAATGCGTCCATTAATAAGAAAGTTACGGGGGGGTAAAATTTGAAAAATATGCCGTTAAATTAAACCGCCACTTCAATTTCAAAACTCTTATCAGATCTTTGACAACAACACAGGGAGTCTCGAAATACCACTTATCAGAATTTCATCGAAATTTGTCAATAAATGAAAAAATTAAAAATTATGATATTTTCCTGAAATTCCAATAACATATTCCTCCAATTTTATAATCTTGTGATTTTCTTATTTATAGACAGTTTTCGATGAAATTCTGACCAGTGATATTTCGAGATTTCCTCAATACAGTGGTATATTCCGAATTTTGATAAAAGTTCTGAAATTGAATTGATTGCTTGATTAAACGGCATGTTTTTCAAATTTCGTTACCTTATATATTTTATTTTATTGATTCATTTCAAAGTAATTTTAACAATCCAATGGTGTAGTCAGATTTTTTCTGAAAAAAAATCGTTAAATTTTTTTAAATATTTTTAACCTTGAAAATAAGAATAGAAAAGGAAGATTTATTCATGAAATTCGGTATCCTAGTGGACTTTTTGAATGTCTATCTAATGAAAGAAAAATTATTCCAATCGGTTGAAAAGTGTAAGTTTTATAAGGGTGCTTCCATTTTAAATGGGTCACAATGTATTAGAAAAGACCCTAAGACAGTTCCCTGAGGGACTCCTACAGAAGAAAAAGAAAAGACCCTCTTATTCCAATTTCATTTACGTACGAGTATTATTCTCCAATGGTTTCATCGGGCGTGACCCAACGAGTTCAGACTTACCACTCCCTCTTCGTGATATTGAAGACTTGGGATGTTACCGAGGGTAAACAGCAAATAGAATGTGAATATGTATTCAAAAGATATTATTTTTTTTACTTCACGAAATAGGTATCCTCAATAAATATATTTCTGGAAATATTATCTCAAAAAAACTCAGTTGCATTTAAGAATATTTCACATGTTTACCGATAAATCAACTCCTTTAGAAAGTACATAAATTGATGATGACGTCATTTGATAGCAAAAAAAGTTGCAGCGTTTTTTATCCTTTGTACATTAATTTCGATTTATTTTCCCCTTGATACGTCACTGTACTTTAATAATCGTGTTCAACGTACAGTGTACAGCTCCAAGAGAGATACGTTTAGGTACCTGAATTGAAACAAGAAATAACCATTTTCGGTGTTTGTCGGCTGGATAAGGAAGGTACGAAAACGTAATTACATCGTTGAGCAAACACGAAAGTAAACTCAGTACCGAGAATTCATAACCCCATTTGCATTCCCTGTGTGCGCCTTCTATGTTGAATATGTCGGGTGTGGTATGGAATGAATAGTTAATTGGGACTGCAGTAGGCCCAGGAATTCGATTTATGACAGCTAGCGCCCTCGTCCGATACTTTCTAGTAGTAGCACCACGTGTTGATGTGATTATGTTTATTTTGCAACGTTATTTTTAACGATTTATCAAGATCAAGTCGGAAAATATACAAAGTGGGTGGTACGAGATGATATGAATTTTCTGAGTTCAGTGATTAATCTAAAACATGTTATTGTGACAACAAGAGAGGTCAGAGTCGTTGGAATCCCGCCTTAGTACGAAGGTTTGTGAGTAAAATGTGATAAAATCATGATAAAATTGTTTCAACAGAATTGAATAGAATGATTCACCTTCTGAGTGTTTGGATAAACAAAGCTGTTGAAATTAACCAGCCCATCAGACGCTAGCTGGTATATATATAGCATACTTTTTTAAGTGGAATTTGTCTTCAAACAGGTTATAGTGTACATATGAAAATGATATAGTGATAATAGTACCCTCCATTCTTTTGAATAATTAGTAATCATTATCAAGTTCAAAAGTTCTGCCTAATGTTCCGGGGATCGTGAAGGAAAGTAGTTGAGAAATTACCTTACACTAATGAGTTTTAATGCAAGCGCTGTAGCTGAAATGTTACTTTAAGAAAAAAAAAATGTTCTGGGTTTAACCTCGGTTTGAACACCTACAGAAAGTGGAGAAAATTCCCGGGAAAGCTCGGAAAATCAATAACTTGATAGGTAGTAATGAAACAAACTTGTAGAACATAAAAATCTACATCAAAAAGTTAATGACATGTTTTTTCGAAAATAGCTTCCTTTGAGAGATAATGAGCTAGCTATAACTGATATTTTCAGATTTTCGCGCGAACAACTCGGAATGTTGTAATACGTAGATTGACAGAAAATGCGTGTAAGGCAATTACAACATTATCAGTCCGGACAATGATAATGATTGTTATCGTGCGTAGAATGGATATTGCTGGAAGTTCATTACCAAACTATTTAAATAGCAACATGAATAATTAGAAATTATAAGGTAATTTCGTATAATGTAATATTTTATTGAAAGTTATAATAAATGACATAAAGTACCTTCTGGAATATATATACAGTGTCCTTCAAAGAGTTGGCATCATATGGGACAAACTTTCAATAATAATTTATTGTAGAATTCGACTTGGGAGTTGGTCCTGCTTTGAAAAAGATGAAAAATGGCTTATTCGGGCGGGGCATGTGACATTCTCTGTGCTTATTTGTTCGAATTTAAAAAAAAAAAAGTTTTTTTTGATTTAACACATCAGTGCCAATATTGAACGTTCTGTTGCAACTTTTACTTTTTGCCATTTTTTAATATTTACGAAATTCTTGATATAAATATTAAAAACATTATTACCTACTTACATTATACCACTGTATTCATCATGCTATCAAGTTTTAATTACGGAATATCGATGAAACTATGTTTTTCTTTAAGAAAATGGGAAAACCATTTCAAATTTCTGTTTTGTTTGATGCAAAGTTGATGTATGTATCTGCTTCAAGCATATAGAATAATATAGATATTTATTTTGATCGATTTTTGTCGGTCAACTTTAATTCAATCCAAATAGAAATTTGAAATGATTTTCTCATTTTCTCAAAGGAAAACATGGTTTCATCGATATTCAGTAACTAAAACTTGTTAGCATGATGAAGCTACAAGTAAGGTATGAAACAGTTTTGTAGAAGTTGCATTTTTTGAATGTATCAGGAATTTCGTGAATACCTACATATTGAAAAAACGGCAAAAACTAAAAGTTGCAACAGAACGTTCAAATTTGGCTCAGATGTGTAAAATCACTTTTCTCTTTGAAATATCTTAAAACTCGAACAATTTAGCCTATTTTCAGCGATTATTCGGAAAAAATTAACCATTGACACATAGCTAAAGTCACGTGACCCCGTCCGAGTGGGCCATTTTCCATTTTTTTCAAACCTCGACTTAACGCCCCAGTCGAATTACATAATAAATTATTATTAAAAGTTTTTGCCATATGATGTCAACTCTCTGAAGGACACTGTATGACGGGACACTTATCCAACCCAATTTCTGGTTTCCTTGCGCCCCTGTTGACGCTTGCACCCCCTCGCGCTGCGGGGGTGTTAGCTACGCCGCTGTTATGTGGGCTCAGGACATCTTATGGCTTCCCAACCTCCCTCCCCAGTTGTGTTCATTGCCATCTAACTTTCTCTCAGACCGATCTATCCGACACTCTAACTATAAACGCCATTGTTTCGTAGGGAACCATTCTAGCACCAATCGTCTTTTTTCTTCACATCAATGATATTTGGTGGCTCTCATGTCCAGTACACAGATTTGCACACTGTAGTGCCTTTCATACAGCTTTATTGTCCAAAGCTCCGATATCAGCCCGTGAAGGAACGTGAACGATTCAAATATGGACTTGGCAAAGTTAGAATGGGAATCCAACAACTCATAGACCAGGATCCCACGCCTATTTTTAAAAATGATTAATAACAGACTGAATCTTCCTGAGTAGCTTCATTTTGCTGAGACGCCCAACTTTTTCCTCTACGAAAGGACCACGCACACTCCTTATGCCAAAAGTCTTTCGGTCAAATTTTCCAAATTTTTAGTATGTTGTTGAACTCTGCTTCCTGAACAAAAGTTACCATAGGCACACAAAAATTCTATGTATAGTTTACGAGATACAGAGTGTTGAAGTTGTAAGACGGAACTTTCAGGCTATTATTGGCAGAACTTTATTGCTGGGAATATTCTAAAATTATTGGTGGATTTTCGATCTACACCATACTACTATACTTGGCCAGTGTAATGGTATGCTTTTCAAGCCTTTTTCAATCTATACCTCACATGACAGATTTGAAACCTCACTGAAGAGTGGCCAAATTGTTCAATATTTCGATAGCAGATATTATTTTTTATATTTGTTAGTATTCACCAATTCCATTAGCGTGATTTTCATTGATTTCATGGTAAAGGAACTTTCCGTTTTTATTTCAAAATATGAAGGAAGAAAGAATCAAGATTGAATTTGTCCATAGTGTGAATTTATATAGTTACATTAGTATTTTAAGTGAATACCTATATACTGACCGACCCGTATTTCTTACCTTCGACTAGCCCTATATAAATAGTTATTCTGTATACTCTCAGTGGGAAAAAAGTTGGGAGCTACTTTGTGAGGAATTAGTTTGAATAATCCTTCAAATGAATAGTCATACGATCGGATTTTCAGCATCTCCATCCATTAATTGAAAACTAGACATAGAAAATTCCTGTATTTTTCACAGTTCATGTGATATATCTCCTATACAATGTGAAGAAATAAGGAAAATTGACCGGTTAGTTTTTTTTATACAGGGTATTTCGCTAATTTTAGGTAATATTAGTCTCGTGTATTCTTAAGTCACACTGTATAATATTCAAAATTTACGTCTTGTCAAGTGGCATGGCACATTTAACTGGTGCACTGAATTGATCCAATCATGTAATCCAAAGAATATATAACAGATACACTTATACTTTCAATCTCCCCTGTATATTTAAGGAAAAATCATATTTTTTGGAATCAGTGAATCTTATCGGATATACTGAACACAGAAAATTCAATTTTCATACGATCCGACTCATGACGTTGATGCTCCATTCTGAAATTATTTTCATTTTGTGTAACTCGGAAAAAGTCATGATTTACCCTGTATATAGTTTTAAAAAATGCTTGAAAAACATAACATTGCACTGGCCAAGTATAGTAGTATGGTGTAGATCGAAAATCCACCAATAATTTTGTGATATTCCCAGCAATAAAGTTCAGCCAATAATGGCCTGAAAGCTCGCCTGAAAGCTCGCCTGAAAGTTCCATCTTACAAATTCAACACTCTATATCTCGTAAACTATACATAGAATTTGTGTGTGCCTATGGTAACTTTTGTTCAGGAAGCAGAGTTCAACAACATACTAAAAATTTGGAAAATTTGACCGAAAGACTTTTTGCATAAGGAGTGTGCGTGGTCCTTTCTCGATAGGCGTCAATCATGTCGATTTGGTGAGTGCAAAAAAGTCATTAATAACAGTTAGTTTTTCAGTTGAACCTCGAGATAATTCGCCAAAGTACTCGATAAAACTTTTGTCCTATAAATTGGATGGTAGGACTGAAGAGTCCCCCACTCCCAACATGTACCAATGACGTGGTCAAAAAAAATCATTAGTAACCAGTGGATTTTTTTACCGTTGCTTGGTTAATATTTGTATAATTCAATGGTCATATTGTCCCACAAATTGAATGGTAGGTGTTCCCAGTTCTACGCCCCGAAATTGTCAATTCCATGGTAAAAAAAAATTATTAGTAACTGTATAGGACAATGATAATAAACGAAAGGTTAGTGTATTCTTCAGTTTGAATTTACCTTGAGTAACCAAGTCTTTGACGGAAATGATATTTAACATTCACATGTTTAGTTCTTTTTGTTTTCAAAGTTTTTGCCATATGAATGCAAGACTGATTATCTTCCATCACAGTTATTGGAAACAAAGATTCATTAAGAATTTCTTCTAGTAACTGACCCAAAAAGAAACATTCGCACACACAAGAAGCTAAAGCAATAAATTCAGCCTCACTGGTAAAAATAGCCAGCACAGGTTGTTTTGTAGAATTCCAATAAACAGTATTACTGTTCATTTTAATGAGAAATCCCGACACACTTTTTCGATCATTAAAATCCGAAGCAAAATCTGAGTCTGCATAAGCTAAAATTTCAATATTTGGTTTACCACTTTTTTCGGAACACAAGCCAAAATTTTTTGTTCCTTACAAGAATTTCAAAGCATTTTTCAGAGCTTTCCAATGAGAACTATCGTAACAACTTTGAAATCTTCCGAAATATGCAGTACAGAAACAAATATCAGGTCTCGTACCCAGCATCAAATATAAAAAACTTCCAACTAATTCCCTATACTGAAATTCATTACTTGAATTGATATATTCAACATTCGACAATGCCAACTTTGGTTGAATAGGTACCTTTAGTAACTTTAGAATCTTCAATGCTTCAACAATTTTTCTATAAGTGACTTTTGATTAATTTTCAAACAATTTCGTGTTTTTTCTATTTCAATACCAAGGAAATTTAACTTGTCATTATTTGGATAAAATTTCACGTCTAAATCTTTCAGCAAATTTTCTTTTATACGCGCTACTTCATTATCATCACAAATATGTATTACTCTGTCCTGCATATCGATTATATTTTACGATGCTTCTTTTGCCATATTCATTTATACCTGTACCTAACTTTATTGAGAAATTATAATAGTATATAGTATATCTCGTGTCTGCAGGTGGGCAGATAATTATTACACCTACACATAACTTGGTTCTAGCCGGTTTTCGATTCAACTGTCAACAACTAACTCATTTACTTTGCCCAACCGTCGTTTCAACAACCACCAAGGACTGTTATTTCTGGCGCCTTAAATTTTAGCGCCAAAAACAATCGTCGGCAAAAAACTCAACTTTCTCGCTTTAATAGTATTCGAAAATTTGAATAACGTGGTCAATTCACTTCTAGATATTCTCGTCTATCCCTTACCTGTTGAAAAAAGGGGTGCTAATGCCCAATAGGGTGCATTTTCGGTCGGCGGGGCGAGGGACGCTGCGCTCGAATCTCCCTCTCCGTCACCGATATTTCAGTTTCCGACTACGACGACTAGTCCTTATATTTGAACATCTGCCGCTGGATAGGCGGGAGGTAGACTCCGAACGAAAACACGCGTTGCCAGTTGAGTCAGTTACGTAGAGTTCTTTGCTTTGTCCGTTTCGTACAAGTTAAAAAGTAAACGTGTTGTAGTCAAACCCGTACGTGAACCGAAGGAAGAACTTTTATGTGAAAAAAAGTTATGTACTGTGCTTGATTTTAGTTTCGGCTGTGTTTTTTATTTACTTCTTTAATGAATAAACGTAAGTAAGTACTAGACGCGAATGAAAAATTTTAATTTGGTTTGTGCTTTGTTTTTCTCAACGGTACGTGATCGTGGTGCTCCGGCTCTGACAAAGGATTAATTTAAATGAATGAGTGCTGGAATAACGGAAAAAAGTAAATAGCTTTTGTGATATTTTGGTATGGAGTTTTGGTTTTCTTTGTTCGCTTTTCTTTGTTTCCGCACTAACAAAAAGAACTTAACCTAATTGTGATCTTTCTAGACTGATTCGAATAACCTCAAGGTTGGCTTCCAGGAATCCTTCAGCTAGACGAAAATAAATAATTTTAATCCCAAATTTTTACCTAACCATACTATTCTCCTTTTCGTGAATCCCGAGTTCTTTTCAAGTTTCTAAGTACACCCACCTATCTTTTTGGGACATAATTACTGGGTAGATTCGTTATTCCTCTTTTGTCCTTGTAAAATACCTACTAACTGATGTGTAATGCATACCTATCTATTTCAGTTTGAAAATTAAATGAAGTTTTAAGTAGGTATACCTACAATTGAGTTGATACATCCTAGGTTTATAACTCTGTTTATGAAGATGATTCTCACGTTTTCTATTAATAATGCAGATCAACATGCCTCCTTACCTCTATATTAAATTCAAAATAAACTTCAACAAGTACCTACCTACTTAGGTATAGGTTCCTATATATAAAAATTATTATTTCTCATTCTGTCCTTGAAGTTTTGGGCATTATTATTATGACTTGGATGTTATTAGAGATTTTTTAAGTTGAAGAAACAACAATTTCATTGTGTTTCAATATTCATCCAAAAACTCATTGTCAACGATAGATAACTTGCAAAATTTGCTGTTTAGCTAGTAAATATCAAGTTCGGACGAAAACAAAATAATTTGATGACTGGGATAAAAGTGACAATTTTTCTTAGATTGTCGACAGGATATGGCACAAGCAAGCATGATTCTTATTTACTTTTCCATTAATTTTGTTATTATTATTCCTAGAAGATTGCGTACCTACTTTCCAAGCATGCATCTAGTGGTGTAGTTCATTAACCTAATTGTACAGTCTGATCACAATTTATATCTAGATGGTTTTGCCTAAGGAAATAAATAATAAATTCGTGATTTTTTAATTCCATTTGTATTAGTACTTTTCGTTGAAATCTGTGAAAGTCTCTTCAAATATGTGATGAACAAATATCAAGGTCTACAATAATAGGTTGGTATCCTAAGGGACCATCAAAATGAATCAGTTGTTTCATTAGAAAAAAATTAAGCTCTGTATTGAATTTTATTAAAGTACTTCCATTTTTGCCGGAAGGGATCAAAATTATTAAAGCTATTCGAGAAAACGTTTTTGAATCCTTTGTTCTATATAAGTAGCTTCTTCGAATGAAATGTTTTCTTGTTTATGGTGAATTTATACCTACCTACAAGCATGTAAAATAAAATGAAAAATATAACAAAAGGGTGAGAAATAATAATGAACAGATTTCTTTATATGGCTGGCTGAATTTGATATTAAAAATAAGATGCTGTTATGGATGTTTTCAAAAAAAAAAATATGGTTTATTTGGTTTTATAAATAAACCCACCATTACTTTTGGAGCCAAAACAGTTTTTCATATTTTTTTACAACGGAATAATGAAATGATTGTAGCTTGATCGAAAACTAATTTTTAGGGTTATTTGTTGTAATTTGTCCACATTCCATGATATAAAAATATCTTGTAAGCATTATTTCTCCTAGCTGTTCAATTTTTTCAACAAAAGACCAATTAAATTATATTGAACTAAAACCGAGACTAAAACTAATGGGTACAGGTACATAACGATATTTGAGAATACGTGTTTGATTCCTTTGTTCTATATAGCTTCTCAAATGAAAACATTTTTCTCTGTTACTTTTGGAAACTCGTTCGCACAGGTATATACTCTAAATTTAACAGAGCAAGTTAAATAAAATCTTATAAAAATAAATAAAGGAAATACCTATCAAGTTTTTTCATCGAGTTTTTTAAATTTCGAGTAAAAATCGTGCCATTTCGATTATACTTAAAATTTCTTTATTGATTGCAAATTTGAGAGTTGCAAACTTTGTGTTCAATATATACAGGGTGTCCCAGAATAAAGGGGACAAACTCCGAGGGTAGAATCCTCACTTCATTTTAAGGCTGAAAGTTCCAATAAACATATACCCTACAGTGAGTATTAACCGAGTTACAGGGTGTTGAAAGTGACACAAAAAAATATATTTTCCAGAATAACTCCATAACGGCTTAACTTTTCTTAATGAAATTTGGTATGTCACTTTACAGCATTCAGTTTCATATTTCAAGGCAAATCATGAGTTAGTTTGTAACTCTAAACAGGGGCGTACGGCAGGTGGGTACCCCTATTCGCCCCTCCCCGACTTTCACGCCACTGGATTAATATCGATTTCGTCTTGTTTTCCTTAATACCTATACCTATGACTATTCAGTGGCTCTACTCGCTTGAGGAAGGGATATCAACCTGAGCTGTTAATTCGTCGGGGGAGGTAACAGGAGAGGTGTGCAGTAGTGCGTCTCTCTTATTTATGTGGTATTATCATATCATTGCGGTCCTTGATGCTCGCGTCGATTTCTGACTATACCCCAGATGAAAAGTTTCCGATACTGCATATGCAGAATTATGAAAAAATCAATTGTTTCGGCAATGCACTTATGTAACTTGGTTATTTTTTTTCGTTTCAAAATTAAGTGAAAGTTTGTCGAATGACAACATATTTATCATTTATCGTGAAAACTCCCGTTTTCTGAAAGCCGAATATTACATCCAAATGCTGGATAATGATATACCTATTAAATTATTTCAGTAAATCACTTTTTCTTTACCTGAAAAACAGTTGTCGAATGACCAAATCATATTTGTCCTGAAACGTTGAAATTTTCTGAAGCGAAAAAACTATGTATAACTACTTAATTGGCAAAATTCAATCTCTATCATGTCCAGACTCGCAGCAGTACTTAATTAAACAATTTTTTCAACTAGTGCGCGAAAAAGTCCACTTTTCCGCAATTTTAGTTCTGACAGAGTCACTTTTCCGCACTAGTGCGGAAAAGTACATTTGTTTAGTTTTTGCGGATTATACTGACATTTAAATATTGCGTCGCAGAAGGTTAAAATAGAAAACTTACCAAGTATGGTTGTATAGTTTAATATATATTTAATAATAAATGTTCTTTATGTTAACTTTTGGGTGTTTTTTCCGCTAGTAGAAAAAATAGTGTACCTAACACGAGCGTAAAGTGTCTTTTCCGCACGCGATTTCTGGCCGAACTCCACTAACGCGTCGTTCGGCCATCTGCAATCGCGTGCGGAAAAGTATCACTTTCTGCACTTGTTAGGTAAATTACTATTCCAATGACCAAAACATATTTTTCCTATGAAACCACCATTTCTTCAGTGGCAGAAAAGTTGAGTTTTAATGCAGACTAATAGAATTTTTTTTTCTGCAATGCACCTATGTAACCTATTTGGTTTATTTCATCTACTTTGAAGTTTAAAAAAAAAAAAATATTGACTGAACAGAAAAAATTCTTCGAGAGACATTAAATTGTCTGAAACAAAACATTTATCCGCGAAACAATAACAACAAAAATTTTGTTTTCACAAAATTGAGCTCTTGAACTCGTTGATATATCCTGAACAATATTTGCCTACTTAGCGTTATCAACTATTTGTAGAAGGATGATAAACTGGAAAATATTTCGAGTAATAGTTAATTAGGTAATTTATTGGAGGAATTGTTCATAGGTAGTATCACAAGACCACTATTCTCTGGTAGTCAATTCTACTAAAACCATCTGTATGCAGTTCTTCACAGAAATGAAATATCAAATAATAGTAGAGTCTCAGTAAACGATATTGAGGTCCCTTTCTCAAAATCTACCAAATTTCTAGGAGTATTTGTAGACAATGATATGGGTTGGAATTCTAATATTAATCACATTTGCAAGAAATTGAATAGTAGCTACTTTGCTATATTACAACTAAAAAATATTTTTGTGTCTAGTCAGTTGATCAGCGTCTACTATGCTATCGTTTATTCCCACATTTCGTACAATATTATTCTATGGGGTGGTGCAGGAGGCTCATCCAGATAGAATAGAAAGTTTCGATTACCTTCTCAAATTGCTCCATGATGAAGTTGGCTATCACTGGTCTGATCGAACCTCCCATCGCCATCTAATTGCTCATAAAAGTCTCCTGTCTTCTTTCCATTGGAAGTAACTTTCGACGAGACATGCCAAGAGTTCCACAATATCACGTAGACACTTCTTGGCTATCTCCCCAAAGAATCTTCCAGTAGGACGTTACAGTTCCACGAGGATAAGGAAAACTTCAATAGAGAAGAAGAGACTCTGAACCTCAATTGGATTAGGAATCCCATTTTTTTAAATAATAGGGAGAGAACAATTAAATTTAATTAGAGCATCAGGTAAAAGCACAAGAATCGCAATGACAAGTATGGTTACTAACCAAGAATCTGTTATTAATCAGCAAGACTACCTGTGACAGCATAAATACAACTTGTGGAATGGACAAACTCAAAGGATCCGTAAAAAAATATCAAAGATGAACAGACCTCCGAAAAAGTTAGCCACTCTGGATACCTACCTCGCTACGTTAGAAATAATTCCAAAAAATTGGCGGCGTCCCAATTTGAATTTACCGCGAGGAAATGACATACAACCCAAACGTCGCGTCAGTGAAAATATATTCGGTTTTGGCGGGAAGTTCGAATGACGCTTCTGTGTAGATGAAGTGTTCTTTACCATAGCCATATATCAAACATTTTCATCAGTATGATTCCCTTAATTTTTGTGTCGAGATTAATAGTAAAGATAAACTTGGTTAACTGTGCATGCATACATTTCCGAAAACAGACTCCGTCATTAATGTGGGTGATTGATTGGAATATACATTATTACCACATCCAGTCGATGATAAACAGTACACACCTATTGATCGAACGGTGAAATCGAAACGTAATTTCGATGATAAAATGAACAATTATTAGCAACACCCGAGCGCACACATTACCTCTCGTGGGTAATAAATACTTTGACGTCGTATGCAAAACAGCATAGAAAGTGTAAAATGCCGCAGTGCTATCGAATTTTCATTTTAAATCGCTATTATATAACTAAATCGCGCGCAGTTTCTCAAAGAACAGCCATTGTAGTTGAAACAATGCGGGAGATTTTTTTCTTTCCTGCAGATATCGCATTTTCGTTTAAATTGTTAACCCACATACGCGTGTCGACCTGAATAAATTATTGCGTACTCAATACAAAGTGAAGACTTCGATTCGAAATGAAACTGTTAGAAACTGAAAGAAAATTTGTTCGAAAAGGATCGACCACTATTCTGTGATGTTTCAGAGAGGTGGATTCCTTAGCGGGATATATTTATGCGAATAATTTCTTTTGATAATAAAATGAAATAGTAGATATACAGATTAAAGAGTTCTCTTAAAATAAGGTCAAACGAAATTAAACCAAGCTCGCCATGATCTTGTATATGTCCAAATGAATGTTGTCTTAAATAGAGTCGGTAATATCTTCAACTAGAAGAACTGGTAATATCTTAGATGAAATAAATGATTCTTTATCGCAAGAAAATATAATTAAACTATTTACTAAGCATGTTTAATTCAAATTCAGAATTATCTTGTTTTAAAGAATGTATGTATTTGTTGCAAATGTATATTTCCTTATTGAAAGATATTCATGTTCTTGATCCAAAAACATATTCTCTCATATAAAGGAAATAATGCTTTGGGTACGGGGTGTTCCAAATTCGATGCTCACCATTGGGATTTCAGAAACTATAAAACATACAGCAAAGAATGAATTTTGCCAAATTTGCGTAATATGGAGCTTAAGGTGATCAACTTAAGCTTCAAATTATTCAACTTTGCCACAATTATTTAACCTTTGCTGTATCTTTCATAGTTTCCGAGATCCCAATGGTAAGTATGGAATTTGGGACACCCTGTACAAATGGCGTGCTCAAACACTCTCTGTTGATGGAAATTGCAGAAAACTGCATAAATCAAAAATAGTAAGTGAAGCAAGTTGGTCTTTTCCAATTCCTAGACACGAAGAAAATCCTGAAAACAAGTATTAAGCAGTTTTCTATATTTTCCATAGACAAACTAACATTATTATTATAAAATATTTTAATGAAATTCATTACATGCAATACAAACTGAAATTTTTCAAAAATAAACGTGTAATACTATCATTGGTACAAGCTTTTCTCAACTACAAAAAATATAATAAGAAACTCAAATGTTACAAACTAAGAGAGATGTAAAATAAAATTACCGTTATTGACAACAAAATGGAGCCGACTGAGCTGAACTGTATAACTATACATAAAGTATAATGAATAAAAAAAAGTAATATGAGCGTCTTATTCACCTATACCTATTAACGTTATATTGGGTATTTATAGAAAATACTAACAACGATGTGAATAATGAATTTTGACACTAAATACATGTTAAATCACTAAGAATATTCAACGGATATTGTTAGATACATGGTGATTCAGGGTATATTAACAGAGTTCTAGAAAACTAATAAAGACATATTTTTCAAATTTGGTTAGAGCCTTAACAGGTAATAGTCCGTGTTTAAGAATATATCACAACTGCAGCGTTGCAAGTCCTACTCCAAACTCATGGCAACATTGTAACATTAGAATTTTAACTGGAACACCCTGGAAAAAAATCTGCAATTATGACTGTTGATTGAGTACCTTTGCTGAGTATTTTAGGAAAACATGTTTTCAAACACATTTACACTTGCTTTATTGTTGTTAATTATTTTCCTCAAAATTTCTTCAATTCAAAGTCTCATTTTCACAAACCTCCTTCAATAAAGACAATTGCTTTAGTAGGCATATCAATAAGATCACATGATTTTCTTTGAAAACCATCAAACCCCTTTTGATAAGAACAGTTGCCTTATAGGAAAATCATACATCCTTGATATAAATCACCTGCTTTTCTATGAAAACCATTACAGGCTTATGTTGAATACATATTCTTTGCGCAAAATACGATGTTTTCTTTTACTCACTGGTTCACTGGTCAGTTCGAAGACAAAGGCGGCCATTTTCGAGACACAAGAAAAGTAGACACTTAGGTACTTGAGAATACGTTGTAAATGTCATGTAGATTGGCTTCAAGCCTTAATGGATTTATTTTTATGGAAATGGGATGTATATATTCATGGTAATATCGCCAAATGAAAGTCATGTATTTGTTAATAATTCTCTAAATACATACCTACAAATTTGGTGTAAAGATGCCCGATGTTAAATTGATCGCGATCTTCAATTCTTTCATCATTCTCCAAAAATTGCATGGGAAAGGAGTAGCAACAAAAAATCGCATTCAACGGTCTTGGTCAAAACTGCACATTTGAAAATTAAACAACAATACTCATCTGATTAAAACATGAATATATTGCATTTCAAAACATATACATTTACCATAAAATTCAAAATATTCGCATGATAAATATTAATATATCCAAATGGGGATTTGCAGATCTCATCACAAGGTTCGAAAGCAAGAACCGTACTTTTTCTAAATCAGTTGATTTTGTTCGTAATGAAACTTAGCATTATGGATAAATTATCCTTTATCATCACACTTGAAACTATACTCATATATCTGGAAAGTGTTTTTTTTTATCTACGTAAATTTCTCCCAATAAACATACTCGTAATCTCGTAGTCTTACGGTATTATCATATGGGGTTACCAAAATCAACTAAAAATTCTTATACTGACACAAAAATGGAGCTTGAAAGTTCTACTATCGGAACCAAAAAGATTTACAACAACACAGCTGTTCTGATGCGAAAGATTCATGGGCATACGCGAATTTTATGTTTTCAGCGTTTCCAAATTTATGTACAAGAATAATTGATATACCGAAAACCAATGCATACTGAATCTGTAATATCTTCCTCTTCTTGTCTGCCCTTCCATCACAGATTATTCCATATACCAGTAAGTTATTGGAATTTCACATATCTATTAAACGAGCACTTTGTTGAATCTTCTAGAAATCTTACAAATAAATCGTTCCTTGAAAGATGTCAGTGTTAACTCTTCAGATTATCAGGTTAAATTTTATGGTACTTATAACATTTTATGTCCTAATCAATGAAAAAATTCTTGAATAATGAAATATGTTGAAATTTTGACTCTCTTGCTTATTTTTTCTGATTTCTCTGTATTCTCGTGATGGAACATGATGCGAATCCATAATGGAAGGTATTTCAATTCAACAATATTTTTATAGAATAGACAGAGCGTCAATTTTAGTTGACTAGTAAAAGCCGTGTAAGTGGCGTTTTCTAATTTTTTTTAACAATCTAAATAGGAAGCTAGTCTTGAGCAATGACATATTACGGCTAGACTCCCTCTTAAACATTTAGAGCTGCGGTCCATACAGAGTCACATTCTAAGCACAATTTTTACTGCCACCTGTTTCGCGGCAATTTTTGCTTATATACATTTTATTTTTTTTTATCCCGAGTACATTCAGATAAGCCTTTTATTACCGCAAATGAGCATGCCAAGTTTTATCAAAATCAGCCAAAACGTTTTTGAGTAACGAATAAAAAACTGATTTTGCATTGGTTTTTACATTCCATATACAATTATTAGCATCTATATGTAAAAAAATAAAATATTTTCAAATGCGCTAAAAAGTTAAAACTTATTCCTTCAGATGTTTAATATGAGTTTTTCATGAGTTACAGATTCAAAAGCTTTCCGCGCAATGTTTTCAGTTGATATGCGAAAGCGGCAAGCTTTAGAATCTGTAAATTACATCAATCAATCACATATTACAAATTTAAATAAATTATTTTTTGCTTTTTAGCACATTCAAATAAAAGTTTGTCTTTTAAAAAAAATTAATAATATTTTATTTTTTCAAAAATAAAATTTTTAAACTAAAGATGCTAATAATTGTATATATGTAGAATGTAAAAACCTCGGTAAAAACCAATGTTTTTCAGGTTTTGTAAGTTGATTTATCTAATAAATTTTCTGTAGGTACTTGAAATTTAAAAATACCCATTCAGATAAATAAAATAGAATGTCTTTTTTATTTCATTCCCATAAGCAGGTGTTCACAAAAATAATATTTAATTACTTGTTTGATGAGGAGGGGGAATATATCAATTTTTACCAAGGTTTCATTGAGGTATAACAAGTAGAGATTTCAATTCAAAGTATTTAAAATTAGGGGTGTGATGAGGGTTGCTGGAAATAAGGGGGGTGATGGGATTGATGGGAAGGATTGTTCCATGAGACATTTTAGTTTAACTTTCATACCCTAGTAAGAGTTATGGACAATTCTTAATGATTATATAATTTTATTCGTGAAATAAAGCATTTGAAAGCATTTAAATTGTCACCCTGTACATGGAAAACTATGTACTGTTGGACAGGCAATTATATGAATTCTCATGTAGTTGAATACCAATACTTTCTGAAAAAATCGGCAAATTATAGCCGTTTGTTTTCGAGTTTTAACGGATTGAGTGAAAATTAAAATAATTTTTGTATTGATTTTTATCTATTTTTATGAACATTGTGTTGCCATGCTGCAATGCCCTTTGTGAGATATTAATTTTTATCCGAATGGAGGAACTCCTGAGCAACAACTTAGATGCAACAAGTTTATTTCTGTGACATTTCAATTTCGAATTAGAGCACAAAAATTAAATCGATGCATAATATCTAAAATAGCAAATATCGAATTTTTGATACCCGTAGCTCGAAAACTAGTCATAGGATCGATCTGTAAATTGGACTATGTAATGAGGATGCCGAGATCTACAATATATCAAAATTTGAGCAAAATTAGCCGAAAGCAATTTTACGTAGTAAATGTGCGGGGTCCTTTCCCCCTTGAATTATAAAACAGACTAGACCGTGCGTCTACTGAGATTCTACATAACATGTATGAAACGTATTTGCGAGGGGTGTTTCACTTCCCGAAAATTTGTACACCAAATTTTCATTTGAGGGATTTCAATTGGATTTCAGAACTTTTGAACGGATTTCTGGATTTCATAAGAAATTTCAAGATTTCCTTTAGGTTTTCTGGATTTCACCAAAGATTTGTGGATTTCATATGGATTTCATGATTTCATTCGGATTTCAAGATTTCATTCGGATTTCAAGATTTCATCGGAGATTTCTGGATTTCATAAGGGATTTCAGGATTTCATTCGGATTTCAAGATTTTACCGGAGATTTCTGGATTTCATAAGGGATTTCAGGATTTCATTCGGATTTCAAGATTTCACCGGAAATTTCTGGATTTCATAAGGGATTTCAGGATTTCATTCGGATTTCAAGATTTCCTTCAGGATTCCAAGGTCAAAAAAAATGCTGCACGCAGTTGGCAGTAATGTATTCAAGCATACGGGTGCAGGTTCATCGAAATTTCATTGCTTTTGGAGAATTTTATTTCATTCGTTGACAACCAAATGTAAATAAGAAATGTGATTTGTTTCTAGCAGTATCATTTGCAATTTTTCATATCCTTTATAAATGGTGGTGTTCTATAAACTTGATCTGCAACGTAGCCCCACATAAAAAAACCATTTTTGTCAAATCTGGTAAGCGAGGTGTCCACTTAAAAGGGCCTCCTTTACCGATCCATCTTCTGGGAAATTCAGAGTCTAAATAATCATTAACAGGAACAGTGTGGTATACAGGTGCTCCGTCGTGTGAATACCACATTCTTCGTTTGATTCGAATGGGTAAATGATTACTATTTGTGGTAAGTGGTTTTTCAAAAAATCAAGATAAATCAAGCCATTAACTCTTCCCTCAAAGAAATATGGCCCAACGATGAAATTTCCAATTATGCCTCCCCATATATATAGGGACCATTTTTTCTGACTGGTGGTTCGAAAGCAATGGAGGTAATCTGTTGAATAATAATGAAAATTATGTTTATTTACAAACCCATTTTTATGAAAAGTTGCTCGAGATTTTTCTTTTGGAGTTTGATATTATGTAGTTTATAACTTTACTATATCCTCACCTCTGTAGCTTCAGCAGCCATATTCAATTCTTGATTCAATTATAGGTACAATAACTTTTTTAACAGAAAATGTTTATAGGCGGCAAACTTTACCGGCACATATACCTACTGCAATAACATGTTTCTGTCGGGTTCTGCCGGTTTCAGGTGGGGCTTTATGCGGGAATCCCCGAGTATTTGCGAAGTTTCTTTTAAGATTTATGTTTCATTAGAAATTTGATTATTTCACCAAGGATTTCAGGATTTACACTTGGATTTCATGATTTCAAAAGAATTTCAAGATTTCACGAAGATTTCAAGATTTCACTTGGGATTTCTGGATTTCTTGAGAATTTCAAGATTTCTATTGAGATTTCATAAGGATTTCAAGATTTCATTCGGATTTCAAGATTTCATTCGGATTTCAAGATTTCTTGTAGGATTTCTCAATTTCACCTGAGATTTCTGGATTTCATAAAGATTTCATCGGGATTTCAAGATTTCATATGGATTTCAAGGATTTCAAGGATTTCTGGTCATGTTGTACACCAGATTTCCGAAGTGAGACACCCCTCGCGTATTTGTTTTAATCAATATCTGATTGTAATGGCTTTTTTTACATTGTCACGAATAAGTAACAGCCCGTTACCCCGATAGGGGTTCTTATCTAATTATAATTTCCACATGAAAAGGAGACAGATGTGTTTGGCAGATGTGAACTCACTCGCCCCATTAATAATTTTTGTTATAGAAGCAAATATTACAAAGGTGCGAACCTACGACTGATTTTCCATGCTAACATTATTACACTTTTGGAATTACAGAGTTGCGTTAACTTTAACATTTTTATTTCATTTTTACCTAGAAATATCACCGAAAAAATTTACAGAGTGCGTTGACTTTAAATATTTTATTTTATTTATTATTATTTCAAGTTATTCAAAAATTTTGTAGAACAATATTTTTTAATATTTAAATAACATTTTATCGGTTTGTGTATAGAGCGACAGGTAGATTTTTTTATTAAAAATGGGGTAGTATATGAAACCTTATGCGCTTCTTCAAATTTAGAATGATAGTAAAAATAAATAAAAACAACTAAGGATTGATTTAAATGATATACTTATAAGTTATATCGAAATTGATATTGACACCACCTCATTTATTATTGTATCTGTTATAAAAACTAGGTCATATGAGGTACAATCAGGTTTTAAAATTATTCACAACAAAATTATGTTTTTATTTTTTTTGTTCTTTTTTATTTTTTCCTGAATAACCAGGGTTATTTTGTGAACAACTTCGATAATACTTATTTATGTAGTCTGTAGAATCTGAAAATGAAATACTATACATAATCCTATTTAAATAAAATGACCATCTATCCTAATCGCCAACACTGACATGATTTTCAGATATCCCATTTAAAATATTTTTGATTGATTCAATTTTACCGGTATTACTTAATATTTTCAGAGTTAGATAAGGCAAAATAATTAATGTTCAATGAATGGTAAGAGATAGGTAAAGAGCATGTTTAGTAAATCTCCATTTACAGGGCCAACTAATCTTATTTTTCAAGGTCAAAAATCTAAAAAAATTACTAGCGATTTTTTGAAAAAATCTGACTACACCACTGGATTCGCGATATTTTCAAATGGTTCACATGTAAATAACATTGGAATGCGTAAAATGATAAAACAGTTATAGTGGAATGAAATTTGAGAAATATGCCTTTTCAGTTTTAATCAACCCACCACTTCAATTTCAAAACTTTTGTAAAAACTTTGACTACACCACTGGATTCAGGGTGTCTTGAAATATTACTGACCATAATTTCATCGAAATCTATTGATAAATAAAAAATGAGAAATTTTGAGATACAATGACATTTTCCTGAAATTCTAGTTTCACAAATTTTATTTTCTCATTATGTTCTATTTATGAACAGATTTCGATGAAATTTTGATCAGTGATATATTGAGATCTCCTGAATACAGTGGTGTTTTTCGAATTTTGATAAAAGTTCTGAAATTGAATTGGTGGGTTGATTAAACGGCATATTCATCAAATTTCATTCCCTCTTAACTTTTTTATTGATGTCAACGTAATTCACATATAAACCATTTGAAAATGTCGCGAATCTAGTGGTGCAGTCAGATTTTTTCTAAAAATATCGCTTGTAATTTTGATTAGATTTTTGATCTTGAAAAATAAGATTTGTTGGCCCTGGAAATGGAGATTTATACATGAAATTTGGTGTCCTAGTAGACTTTTTGAATGTCTAACTAAAGAAGAGAAAAACATTCAAATCGGTTGACAAATGTAAGTTTTATATGGGTGCTTCCATCTTAAATGGGTCACACTGTATATAAGATTATATTTTCGAACCCTGCTCGCGACTCAAAATTTTAAAAATCTCTGTTACTTCTTCTGAAACGGCCAATTGGCCATCGAGTTGAGAATACCCTGTATATCGACCATGTCCGAACAGTTCTCGTCGTTCGTCGTTTCGATTCACGTCATGATTCATAAAAGTTCCCAGATTACAGCCATGTTAGAAATTGTGTCCATTGTTCGTAAAAGTAAATTTCCAAAAGGCCTTTTTACGTTTCCTGGCGATGATGGAAGCATTTTATCGATAAAAGGGGGATTTTGTTTTATACCCGAATCTTTTTAATAATCGTAAAACACCCATCTGTATAGGCTCACATTGCCATTTGGATGTTATGGTATATCGTATATCGTTTATTCATATCCCGGATGAAATGGCAGATACAGATAACTCATACGACTATAAATAGGATTAATAGAATCTCATTATTATTATTTTAACTGTTTGCCACTTAATGCCTCAGACAATAATGGTTATGAAGTTTGAACTGTTCATTGGAGTATTCTCCATTAATATATATTGAAAATTATTGAATCTACAGAGTGGAAGTGAATAATGAATTGCCTTCTTGTTGAAATTTGCACTCATACAGTGCGGTCCATAGGTATGGAATAAATTCATTTTTAGCGTTATGTAATTTATCAAAAAATCCTGAAACAGGTAAATTTTTATTGTCAATTTGACAATTTACAGTATGAAAATATTACCCCCTTCTTGCACCCCCTCTGAATTATGAGAACCACCTCAAAATATTTAAATGAGAAGGGGGGTCGTGTGGCATCTTGTTCGAAAGGGATTTTCATTATCTGTTCAGCAATACTAAGTTTTTCATATTTGCATGAGAAGGTAGGAGTCTTCAGAAATGATGTGAACTTTTCCTTTTTCTTCTCCGATCATTTTTACCAGAGTTATGACCAATCAAATATTCGACTCCACCAGAACTTTCAGCGGCGGCTAAGGGTGAACCTGAAATTTGATGTTGGCGTTCAATCACGTTTTCTGAGAAAACGAGCGCATTTTATAAAAAATTACTAGGAATAATTTTTGTGAAATTTTGAATTGTTTTTCACCCTGTTGAGTTGTTTTTTCGATAAATCATATACTTTCCAAGATTACAGCAAAAATCATTATATATAATAAAACTAAGTTGATAAAATGTGCGGGCCGCTAAAACTTAAAAAGGAGTCCCGTCACGATAAAGAAACTTATATAGTGTGATAGCCCTTTATCCCTCCTCGAATAAGAAAATTTTCCATTTTAACCTAAAGGGCGGGTTTTCAAAGATATAATATATATTATTTTTTATTCATAAGTTGAAAACTGGTACCAGCGCCTTCGCCATAAAATCGTACCATTAAGCGTAGTTTTTGAAAAGCCGGCCATCATGGAGAGGGCGTGATGAGGAAACGTTCTGGAAATCTCTAGAATGTAAAAAATAAATTTCTAGAATATACGGAAAAAAATTCTAAGAAGTTCCGGAAATTTCGAGATCACCGTGGAATAAGCTAGAACAGAGTCTCCGTAATGTCCTAGAACATACTGGAAATACAATCAAGTGTTTAAAAGTTTGGTCACAGGGTAAAGGGCGAGGTGATGTAATTTTTTGGAATATACCAGAATATAAAAAAGATATTTCTATAATATAAGAAAGAAAATCCTGGTTTGTTCTTGAAGCTTTTGGAAGGTTCTAGAAAATTCGAAATCTCTGTGGAATAAACTAGAACAGGGTCTCCGTAATATTTTATAACATACTGAAAAGACCCTCAAGTGCATTTTTCGAAAGTTCGGCTATCAGGAAGAGGGCGTGGGGAAGAAACTTCATGTAAATATCTAAAACATATGAATGAAATTTCTAGAATATGAGAAAGAAAAGTCAAGAATGTTTTCGAAGCTTCTAGGTACTTCTAGAAATATCAGGATCTTTGTTGGATAAGCTAGCACATAGCCTGCGTAATAATGTTCTAGAACATGCTGAAAATAAAACTGAGTAAGTTTTCAAAAGTTTGGTAACCAGGGAGAGGGCATGGTGATGTAACTTTCTGGAATATTTTAGAATATGAAAAAGACATTTCTATAATATAGGAAAGAAAATTCCAGAATATTATTGTAGCTTCTGGAAAATTCTAGAAAATTCGAGATCTTCGTGGAATGAACTAGAACAGAGCTTTCATAATGTTTTTAACATACTGAAAATACCCTTAAATATAGTTTTTAAAAAGTCGGCCATCAGCGAGAAGGCGTGGTGAAGAAACGTTCTGGAAATCTCCAGGAATTAAAAAATTTAAAAATATTCTTCTACAATATACGGAAGACAGTTCTAGAATGTTCTAGAACCTTCTAGAAAGTTATAAAAATTTCGAAATATTCGTGGAATAAGCGTAATGTTCTAGAATGTACGCAAAAGACACTCAAGTAAAGTTCTCGAAAGTTCGTTGAACAGGATGAAGAGCACGGTGATGAAACTTTCTAGTCACTTGATTTCTGGAAAATTAAATGAAAATCTGGAATATTTTCGAGATTTCTATAAAATTCTAGAAAATTTGTGGAAATCGTGAAATGAACCAGAGGTTCATTCGGAAGGTTCTAGAACGTACGAAAAAAAACACTCAAGTGAAATTGTCCAAGATCATACATTTTTTACCCGGGCAAGGTTGGGTGTTACAGCTAGTCTATTTATATATTTTTAAACGAAAAAAAAAATGTTCCGCCCCTGAAATTATGGTAAACAATTTATTTTCCTACAAGCGTGCGTGATTCACCCTCTACCCGCACGCAATTCAGTTTGGAAAGTGTCATTTTCCCACAATTGTGCGGGAAAAGTTTTCCCACACTAGTGCGGGATTTCCCACACTAGAGCGGGAAAACATTTATATGATATCCTCGTAAAATATAAGTGGTGGGTGACAAAATATGAAAGTTCAAGCTTTTTTGTTGTAATACTAAATGAGTTTGTTCAAAATATATATATAAATATTGATAAATAAAAATGTATTGTTATGAAAATCACCCTATATATAGGCTTTGATTGATCTGATAAGGAGTAGGTAACAATTGATGTTGTCATGCCGATCAATACACAAATTTGTTTGTAATTGTCAGAGTGACAGACAAAGCGTTACTTATATAAAATTTTCGATTCAGTGAAATTGCCACAATGGATTCATCTGATGAAGAACTTCCACAAGAAATCGTGCAAGCAGCTACAGATGCGAACTTAGAGTTATTGCCAACGAAATCTAAACAAAGGTATGAGAAGCAATACACGAGTTTTATTGAATGGTGCAACAATAAAAAAGTGAAAACACCAAATAAAGAAGAAGTATTCTTGGCTTATTTTCTAGAAATGTCTAAAACATGGAGGCCGAACACTTTATGGGCAAGATATTCAATGTTGAAGAGTGTATTCAAAGTAAAGCAAAATTTGAATATTAGCAAATTTTACAAAATAATTGCGTTCATTAAAAGACAGAATGTCGGTTTTCGACCGAAATAGGCCAAAATCTTCACTCAAGAAGACGTTTCAAAATTTATGACTGAAGCATCCGATGACATATACCTCATGATTAAGTTAGTAGCAATTTTTGGATTAGCTGGTGCTTGCAGACGAGAAGAGCTGACAAAACTTACCATTGACGACATAGACGACAAAGAAAACCTGATAATTGTTAATATCAAGGATTCCAAAAATTATTCCTCTAGATCCTTCGTGATATCTGAAGAAGCAAATGATGGTTATTTTTTGAACGTATACAGAAATTATGTACATTTACGTCCAAAAGAGACTCCTCACCGTCGTTTATTCTTGTATTACAAAAGTGGAAAATGTACTGTGCAATGTGTAGGAATCAATACCATAGGAAAGATACCCTCCGAAATAGCAGTATATCTGCGCCTTCAAAATCCAGAGCTTTACACTGGTCACAGCTTCAGGCGTTCCTCAGCCACTTTACTTGCTGACTGTGGTGTGGGTATAACTAATATCAAACGCCTAGGAGGATGGAAATCGACTTCAGTTGCAGAGGGGTATTTAGAAGACTCCACCAATCGAAAAAAAGAAATGTCCAACAAAATTCTCAATTTGAACACTACATCGTCTTCCGGGTGCATTTTAGAACCATCCATGTCTATATCGATCGGCGACGATTTGATGCCTGTGCCTGCACATTCGATTTCTTTCGATAATGTATTGCCCGAGTTACCTTCTTCTTCAGGAAATCAGCCATCTTCAAAAAATATGCTGGCTTCCGCTATAAATTTACATAATGCATCAAATTGTACATTTACAATAAATATTACGAATAATTAGTGGATAGAAAATGTTACTCTTGTTAGTTGGTTCCATTTGCATGAATAAATAATTGAAAAAATGAATTTGTTTCCTACGCTTGTAGAAAAAGTATTGTTCCTAACTCATGCGGAAAGTGTCTTTCCGCACTTGTTAGGAAAATTACTATTTCGTGTTTATCATGGTTCCAACTACTAGCATACCAAGTTTGGTGCTACAATCGATTCTTGTCTCAAAACCCAATCGTACTGGATTAATAAAATAATCAGTCATACGTTATTCCTGGGGCCAAGATGGTGTGATGATTAATCGGGTACCCATTCCAAGAATGCTCAACGCGGCGTCTGGCAGTCACCCGAGTTCTTGACCTCAACACGAAACATTCTTTCGAGCCCTTTTCTAATCGGAGATGCGAGAGGTTAGGCACCCATATTTTAAGAAACCGATGCACACGACCTTGAGCATTCCTACGAAGCATATGTTTTCTAATGTGCCTCGGGTTTGAAATGTCTGATGTCCACGGTGTCTGAGAAATGCAGCGGCGACGCTGCATGGTGCAATCAAATGTCTGGTCTGCGTTGTTGCCACGTTTCATTTATTAGTCTCGATGTGAGATTTCTCGAAAGGCTGTGTTGTTTCGTCTACGTTTCTCGGGATTCGATCCGAATCAGCCTGAGCCTGACTCGGTCTTCAGGTAGAGAGAAGTTGGTGCGTTCGTTTTGTTTGTAGCTCAAGGGCAGGATTTTCGTTCGAAAACTCAGGTAACTCAGCTGTGACGCTTTGTTTCAGTAGAAAACGGCTCGTGAAATCGTGTAGAACACAGTGGCTCTCGTGCTTTGTGGATTATCAAATGGACGTTTGAAGTAGATTTTGTATTCTCCTAGTCTTCTAAATAGGGAATTACACTATAATAAAAAATGACATTTTATTTGTAACAAATTATATTATCTGTATATTACTACCTATTAATCTATTTCCTATCGACTATAATTCATAGTGATTTTATAATTCGAATTAAAAATAATCGATAATCCGATTATTGTTTTGGGAGAATTCGAATGAAAAATAACCTATTACACTTTACCACGTGACTGTCAGTACTGTGTACTGTTAATTGTCATTTGTCGAAATAATCTGTTGTATGAACTCGGCGGGATCTGCCAAATTCCAATTATGTGTTTTTAGTTCGAAAATATGAATAGGAAATTCATAAAATCTATTGTGGAATCATCTGCGACTGAAAGACAAACTTTAGTCGCTATTTTCCATCGTTCAAGATAACCTCTTGGGAGGAATTCATGTTGAAAAGAGGAACATTCTCCATGAAAATTGAAAAATGAAAAATGTGATTTATTTGTAATATCTAACAGAAAACAACTACTTTCCCGGCACAAGCCACGCTGGACATTGAACTACATCTGATAGATATTGTGAAAAGACTAACTGAAAAGGAAAGAAAAAATCTGAAAGTGAAAATTTGCATTTTCATTCAGATAGCTGACTTTTTTAATCCTTTTAGTTTTCCTTGAAAAAATCATTAAATGAATTAGATAAGGAGAATGTTATTAAAAAAATATCACTCACAGAAATCGTTCATTTCATTGAAGCAAGGTCCGCTTCTCTCGCATTTAATCCCCAATACATTTTGGTCGACAACCTTATCTAATTTATTTAATGATTTTTTCAAGGAAAACTAAAAGGATTAAAACAGTCAGCTATCTGAATGAAAATGCAAATTTTCACTTTCAGATTTTTTCTTTCCTTTTCAGTTAGAGTCTTTTCACAATATCTATCAGATGTAGTTCAATGTCCAGCGTGGCTTGTGCCGGGGAAGTAGTTGTTTTCTGTTAGATATTACAAATAAATCAAATTTTTCATTTTTCAATTTTCATGGAGAATGTTCCTCTTTCCAATTATGTGATTAATTTGAAAACCAAAATGCCAAAATATAATGAAATGCATTATTTGATAAATAGAAAAACCATTTTTATTAAAAAATATCAAACATAACAAACAGGAACCAAAATATAAATAAGTAATGAAGATAGAACAAGATAATTGATTGATGACGTTGACAACTGACAAGTGACAACTATTCGAATTCGAATGATAATCCGATTATTGCAATCACTCGAATCGCCATAATCCGATTATGGAAATAATCCGATTATGAACAACACTAAATTCACTTCAAAACTATTCCAAATTGAGATTCAAACGCCATATTTTCGCGGGCTGACGTCATCAGTATTGTTCTATGAACGTTTGTCCTTGAATCCTCCGAGAATGTTTTCTGCACGGGAATGAGTCGTTCCTAGTTTGAATCAACAATGGGCGCAACGCTTGCTTGTTGAATGATTCTAATATCATTAATTTAAGGAATATTGAAATGTTTTGAGTAAATAATTAACATTATTGGTAGTAGGTAAAATATTGTACAATATTTGTGTCGGAAATTCATCATATTACGAATATCGATGGGTTATCAAACTCGGCCTAAAGGCCTCGTTTGTCAAATGTTCCATCTCATATCGTATAATAAATATATGAATATTTACGACACTATATCGTAAATATCTATTATAATACCCTAGATATCGAATAGCATGCTAATATGACAATAACGTGACAATAGACCATTCCAGAACACGTGACTTTGACAGGTCGGCCATCTTTGCATGAGGGTCAAGCTATATTTGTTAACGGTTCAAGGTTCAGTTGCTCTTATTATTTTTTTTTAGTCAACATCAACTTTGTATTTCATGTGCTATAGTTTTTGAGGGAAGTTTGTACACTCGAAGTTTGTAGTATTTAGCAATAACAGAAAAAGACTGCTTGTGAAATTATTGCAATTATGTCGCTGTCGGTTAGTACATATTTTGCTACACTATCAGGAGATGTTCTTGCAAGATATTTAAAGAAAATTGAAGTGATAAATAACATTGACCCATATACCCTTACAAATAGAGAATGTTTGTCGTTTCTGTTAAAGGACCTCGTTTTAAATTCCTTATCCATGCATTATGACGTTTACCAGATAATGCATTCAAAAACTTTTTCGATTTGTTGAAACGGCAGCAGGAATTCTAAAAAATTACAACCTGTCTCTTTCAGCTCGCATAGAGCATGTCATAACCGAACAAAACGCAGGCATTTTCAATGATATTACAGATTATTTTGTTTGACTAGAAAACATTCCAGAAAATTTGCTTGGCAAACACAAATACAATCCAAACGGATATTACCCTTTATTTTAGTTATTACTAAATACCATCAATCACGAAAGTCAAACCTATCACCCATTCTCACAAACTACAGGACAGAAACTTAAAAATTGATATAAACCAAGCAATTAAAACAAAAACAAACGTCATTCTAGAATGGTCTATAACCAAAGTTGTTGATTTTTTTTCACATCATCGTTGTCAATGATACGATAAAGCTTTGAATGTAACTAGATTATTATATTATAAATTTTAATAAATCTCGGAAGTTGCGACGTCCTCCATTATTCTAAATCGCATAATAATCTCCTTACATTAATAGTTATAAATACAGAATAACAAATGTATTGCATAGAAGTTTCTGGAAATGCATAATTTATTTTACATAATGCGAACTTTGATTTCAAACGCCTTTAGCTCGTTATGAACATGGTTTAAAATTATAATTGATCTCCAATTATTGGAATACTACGACGTCAGTGGATATTTTTTATTTTTCAATAAAGGAATGGTCGTCCACATTTTCGTGGTTTATTCAAAAAATTGCGAAAAATGTCAGTGTGACTTTTTATAAAAATCTCTAAATGCAATTAAAGTGTATCGAGTATCATGAACGGTAAGCACATTTTATCGAGCGTTTTTTGCAGTGGCTTCTCGATTGCGAACATCCTACAAAACCCTCTAGATTGCGACCACCTCTTGATTAGTGAACTAAGCCCAATGGGCACACGTACGTTTTTCAAACGTGTTATAAATGTGGCATTGGTTGAATAAACGTTTTTGGTTGAAAATTTTAACTGCAGTAATTTAGTGTAATCTTCAATGTTGAAAGAATACGTTATAAAGATGTGTTTTCAACGTTACTTCCTCAACAAGTCGTTAAATATACGTTTAACAATCGTTATGTTGATTCCAAAAGACTTTTTAATCAAACTTGCTTTATGCGATTCATTTATCAATGTTTATGATACCTTCCTTAACCTTTTATTTGATCAAAACAATGTTGTTTTATTGAGTATCTTCGATGTTCAAAAACGGCAATAAAGCGATAATTAGTAAACAATTGGTTTAATATTATGTTTCACGCGACATTTTTTCGTTGAAAAAGTGTTCGGTTTTCACCCATTTCACAAAGTTATTTCAACGTCCTTGTGCCCATTGGGAGGTATAAAAATTGAATTCTAAATTACAGAAACAGAAAAACAAAATTTATCGATATTCTAATGACGCTAATCCATGATTTGCCTTCTTGTTTCGTACACACAATTAAAATGTATGTGTTCAATTTCCACGCACTCAAATATCTACTATCTTTCATGGTTTTTGAATTTTTGACGTTGTGAAGCAAATACATTGACTTATTGAATAAAAAAACGTAGAATATTTATCTAATTGAAATGTTATGTAATTTGTTACGATCGGTTTCGGCTTTCACACTATTATCAGGTAACTTTCTAATACATTTTGTCTTAATTTTTATAATATTGTTGCGTCTTCGGGTTCCAAAATAAGTGTACTCTGGTATGAACTCGCCTTCATTAATCAAACTTCACTTGACAACACTGTAATACAAGTCACTGTCAAAACTGATACCAAAATACTAGTTTCCAAGGTAACTCAAGGTAACTTTCTAACTAACTTACTTCATCTCACAAATGCCTTGCTTATATATAAAAATAAAGTTCTAGAAAAATGAAGAAATCAATAGAACACAATAAGAATGTTCGACGATTGATCCAGAACAAAAGTTAGTTCTAGATTTTTCCATCTAATTCATCGAACGATCTCGAACAAGTCTTTATCAAATTTCAGGTCTGTAACAATATATTCATATATTTTTTCATTTTTTAATGAGTTTGAAACAAAAATGATTCAAGTAACTGTACTAACCGAGGTCTACGCGAGTCATTACAGTTGTCTTTATTTTAGTACGGTCAAAATTTCAGATTTACATTTTTTCTTTAGTACAGACAATATTTCAGTTTTCACGATAAACGATGAAATAGAAGAAAATGTTGATCAATAAATGTGTTAATCATTCGAAAATGTATCAAATGCAAGTTAGTTTATATTTCATTTGGCTTTTTTCTTTTTTTGAAAATGGACTGAAAACGTTCTCTCTTATTTGATTCCTTATTTGATTCCTTTAATTTTTCAATTGTCAAAAACTGTCCTTGTTTCTAGAAAGTATTTCAAGTCTTTCGCAATGTATTGAAATTATTTCTACATCAGGTGTGCCACAAGGATCCTACCTCAGACCCTTGTTTTTCATGTTGCTCGTAAATGATATTGTTGTTACTCGCACCATCCATCACTTACTAACTGTACGCCGATTATTTTGAAATAAACCAAGAAAATGTGATCGCGTTAGGGCTGGTAACATACCAAGAAATCAAAAACGTTTTAACGCACAACGTTTTTGACTAATTTAGGTAGAAGTTGTTTTTCCTCCACGGATTATATGAAGTGACAGAAACGTTTTGTTTTAAGGAGTTTTTGATTTTTCAGCGTGTTGTCAGCATTAATGACAGTTGCATCGGTAATAATTCATTCGCTAATGTTTCCAAATTTCATTCTATGTTCTTCACTGCCAATCTGAATTCGGTCCGTGTCTGTTGAATAGTGTAAAAAAGAGGTACGCAAGCATTCCAACAAAAAAAAAGACCCATTGCCAGACTGACTTCTACACGTTTCTTTCCAAGTAATTAGGGGTCTTTCTCGCTCAAAAAAAAAAAATATTGAGTACTATAATGGAACAACAAGCAAGCGAGTGTTTCTAATGCGTTTAGTTTCACTTGAGTGTTGCTTGACATGGAAGAAGAGGAATAATCTATATAAGTACTGATTTTAGGAACCTATGGCAATTACAGGAATATAATAACATGCCAATTTTGTTTGAAGTTTCAGTTCCAAAAAATTTTTTCGCTTTAATACCTTTGATTTGACGGGTGTGAAGTTGTCCACATCCACAAATGTACACTGAGAAAAATTTTAAAAAAATCATAGAAGGCACAAATGGCTTTGTACACTTTTCTGCCCGGAATATGTTATGAAAAATGCTCTTTCCTTTATCCCTCATACCACGTAGGAGTTTTCCAGGCCATCCAAGGGTGTAGAATGGGGGTGAATTGCCGAAAAAAAATCATAAAAGGCACAAATGGCTTTGTAGCCGATTGTGCTCGGAATACGTTATGGAAAATGCTCTTTTCTTTATCCCTCATATCACGTAGGAGTTTTCCAGGCCGTCCAAGGGGGTAGAATGGGGGTGAATTTCCGAAAAAAAAATCATAGAAGCCACAAATGGCGTTGTAGCCGATTCTGCTCGGAATATGTTATGGAAAATGCTCTTTCCTTTATCACTCATACCACGTAGGAGTTTTCCAGGCCGTCCAAGGGGGTAGAATGGGGGTGAATTTCCGAAAAAAAATCATAGATGGCACAAATGGCTTTGTAGCCGATTCTGCTCGGGATATGTTATGGAAAATGCTCTTACTTATATAGGAATGTAGTTAACAACCAAAACAAAATGTACTTTCTTAAATAAAATAAAAATGTACATAAAATACATAAAAAATTATAAACCCATATACATAATATTATGTTCTTGCCAAAATTATCATATCACTCTCTAAGACTGTTCTGAACTGAAAACACTCATGAAAAATGGGAAGAAATGTAAAAAAAAAACACAAAAAATACTTACTTATTTTTTTTCGGAAATTCACCCCCATTCTACCCCCTTGGACGGCCTGGAAAACTCCTACGTTCCTATGTGGTATGAAGGATAAAGAAAAGAGCATTTTCCATAACATATTCCGAGCAGAATCGGCTACAAAGCCATTTGTGCCTTCTATGATTTTTTTTCGGAAATTCACCCCCATTCCAACCCCTTGGACGGCCTGGAAAACTCCTACGTGGTATGAGGGATAAAAAAAAGAGCATTTTCCATAACATATCCCAAGCAGAATCGGCTACAAAGCCATTTGTGCCTTCTATGATTTTTTTTCTGAAATCACCCCCATTCTACCCCCTTGGACGGCCTGGAAAACTCCTACGTGGTATGAGGGATAAAAAAAAGAGCATTTTCCATAACATATCCCAAGCAGAATCGGCTACAAAGCCATTTGTGCCTTCAATGATTTTTTTTCTGAAATTCACCCCCATTCTACCCCCTTGGACGGCCTGGAAAACTCCTACGTGGTATGAGGGATAAAGAAAAGAGCATTTTCCATAACATATTCCGAGCAGAATCGGCTACAACGCCATTTGTGGCTTCTATGATTGTTTTTTCGGAAATTCACCCCCATTCTACCCCCTTGGACGGCCTGGAAAACTCCTACGTGATATGAGGGATAAAGAAAAGAGCATTTTCCATAACGTATTCCGAGCACAATCGGCTACAAAGCCATTTGTGCCTTTTATGATTTTTTTTCGGCAATTCACCCCCATTCTACACCCTTGGATGGCCTGGAAAACTCCTACGTGGTATGAGGGATAAAGGAAAGAGCATTTTTCATAACATATTCCGGGCAGAAAAGTGTACAAAGCCATTTGTGCCTTCTATGATTTTTTTTAAATTTTTCTCAGTGTACATTTGTGGATGTGGTCAACTTCACACCCGTTTTGATTTGTTGCAAAAATGTTATGTATGACCAATAACATTGGACCCTTATGACAACGTCGCTAGTTCTTGATATTTTTATAAAATCGCCTAGTTCATCCGCATCATCCATTTTAGTCAAGTAGAATTTAAAAGAACAGTGGAAACTAGTTTTGTACCTAATTTCAACGCCCAAACAATGCTGAAAATTTTCATGAAAAAATACATGAAGAAGGAAAAGTTATAATCATCCGTGTGACAGGAAAAAAAAATTTTTTGATGAAGAATGTATTCAAGAATTTGTATACATAGGTTTTTGGTATTACTCGATATCACACAATAATTGAGAGGCAGAAGGCAGAAAAATAATTGGCAAATTATCAACACAAATAAAAATTTCTTTCATCAAAATACACGGGGCTATTTAAATTTTGGAATTAGAAGCGTTTTCAGTACTCGTTCATTCCACACTTGATTAAATAAACAGACGTAGATACCTCATTCGCTATGACGAAATAAACTTAATCATCCTGTGTGGCCCCATCTCGAGACAACAAAGGACAGGTCAAGGTCCTTGTCGGCAGATTCCGAGAATATGCACCTAATCTGGCAACACCGTTCGCCTCCAGATCGAGACGCTTATGACTGCAAGCTCGAATTGCTTCAATCTGAAAGGTGTTTAGCCTTTGTCAAGGTCGAAGTGCTCTTTGTTCCTTTTGAAATATTTTTTTAAGCGTAACGGATAAATAGGTTAATGAGCTTGCCTTTGAAGTTCTCGAATATATCTTTATTATTGCTTTGGTTGTTGAAAAAAATATGAGATTTCCTAAATCATATTCAACCATAATATTCCGATAATCAAGGAAAGAAATACAGTATCGGAAACTTTTCATCTGGGGTATAGACAGAATTCTATGCAAGCAACAAGGAACGCAATGATATGATACCACATAAATAAGAGAGACGCACTACTGCGCACCTCTCCTGTCACCTCGCCCGACGAATTAACAGCTCAGTCGATATCCCTTCCTCGAGCTGGTAGAGGAGAAATTGTAATGCTCTCTCAACATTATAGCAAGATGAAAACTTTCCGATACTGTATATATTTAATAACACTATTGTGAAGTGCAAACCTCAAGCTTGAAATCACATACTTCATTTTTTATGTAAGATGTGTATGAGCGATTATTTTCAACATTTACTGAAGAAATTGCCGGGATTATGGGTGAGTTGAAAACTGAGGCAGGAGTAAAACCCAGTTTTTTCTTTGGCATGTATAAGTGAGACTTGTCTCACTAGTCTTAAATCGTACTGCTTCAGTATAATTATTTCATATCAACTAAAATATCCATGACTTTCGGATCCTCCGTAAATATCGTAGAAGGGTTATGTGAAGTGGTACAAAACACATTTTAGATACTCAGATTCTCACATGTTATATTTGCATGAGGAAGTAAAAGTCTTCAGGAACGACATGCACTTTTTCTTTTCCTTCTACTATAATTTTTAGCAAAGTTATGACAAATCTAATTTTTGGCCCAGCCTGAACTTGCAGTGGTGGGTTAGCGCGAGCATGAAATGTGACGTCGGCGTTAAACCACGTTTTCTGAGAAAACGAGCGTATTTCATAAGGCATTACTGAAAATCATTCTTGCGGAGAATTGAAATATCTCTCAACCTATCGAAATCGTTTTTTGATAAATCTTATATTTTCTGAAATAATAACTTTTTTGGTATCCAAATTAGGTTCGCTTTTTTCCATATCCTGGAAAATACGCCTTGCTCCAGAGCTTCATTATATATGGTGAGCAGTTCCTGGCCAATTCCTTCCATAATATGAATCGCAGCTTCATTTAGTATCTTCGGCTGCTGCTTTGTTTCTTTTAAACCTTCCGGCAAGCTCATGTAGTTCTTCTTGTGTAAAAGGAGAGTCGTTTTCTATTTGTTCTTGTTAGTTTTGCAGTATCTGTGTTTGCTCTACTGTGTTATCCGTGTCTTTAGGGACATATGTGTTCATCAACTCCTCCTGTATTTCATCTTCATTTTGTGCCCAGGTACCGTCTGTTCTTTGAATCGTGTTTAGTTGTGTTTTTTGTTTTCTGTTTCTTCTGAGCAATATATATGCAAGTCCTGTCTGGATGTTTTCTTGCCATTTTCTCCTGGCTTTGTTGGTTTCGGCGCGTTTTTTCGTAATCTCTTGA
Organism: Chrysolina haemoptera; assembly: GCA_958298965.1. NCBI lineage: Eukaryota > Metazoa > Arthropoda > Insecta > Coleoptera > Chrysomelidae > Chrysolina > Chrysolina haemoptera. The sequence continues at coordinate 17,662,510 of OY282601.1, read as the reverse complement.
TTCCATTATATTTGTTGATTCCTATTTTCGTGTGTTTTATACGGAATTGCTTACAGTGGGAAAATGTCTTAGACAAGGAAGAACACTGTTTAAATAATGAAAGACTATATTTAACATAGTGAAACTAACAAGAACAAAGTAAAAACATCAAAATGATTGATCGGCGCTCCGGGGCGGCTTAAATGGTATTGGTGGCGCATTCGATTTCAGAGCTGCAGGGAAACCCGGAAAAACCTGCAACACCACATCATCTGAAGAGTTGGAATTTCTTGATAGAGAACTTCTAAAGAGGTCCGACGAATTGTGACAATCTGCTCTACGGTAAAATAGGATGTATGGTGTCTTCGAAGGCTCCAAAAGGTCCAGTTCCAAAGAAGGTATTCTATTTACGCAATTGTCATCAAATTTGTACCAGCCCGTTTTATCTTTGGCTAAGGTGTAATAGTGGCCAAAATCTGCTCCAGAACCAAAGTGAACAATGACTGCGTAAAGCTCGTAATTGCAGTCGGCTAGATTGGGGTGTTCTTCTAGCTTGATTCGTTGAAATAGTTTGATGCATCTTTGGGTTGCTGAGTCATAACTGAGGAGCTTCAGAGTTATGATCAGATTTGCAGGTGTTTCAACTATACTTCTTATTTTATCACTGTCTGTTGTTATGGCACAGCTTTGACAGTACAGTTGACTATCGCCTGTTAGGTATTCTGGTCTCAGGTGATGAATGAGTAGATTCTGTATGGGCTGAATTTCTGAAACATTGGGAAACGCGAGCTCTAATTCAAAAAAATCATTGAAGATCCTGCTATTCGTTCTGCATTTGCTACAACATGAAACTGTGACGATCCTTCCTCCAAAAGATTTTTGTACTGAAGAGTCCCTGCAAGTTAATTGCCATTTTGACAACGTTGCGTACTTCGGACGAGGTTGCAAACCCAGATTTATTGCTATCTTGATGTACCATTCACTTGACCCAAAGTTTGAAAACTTTTGGAATTATTGTTAAATTTTCGATTTTTCATGTCTTATATCTACTTGCCTATATTAAGCAAAACAGTAGGCGTATCACTATCACTAGACACGAAAAAACAATTATCACTTCATTATTTTAACCATTTGATTGTCTCGTCAAAAATCTATTTTCAGACACCGACATAGTATTTCGAATTCGAAGGCTGCTGTGGTGAAAGTATAAAATCTGAATGCCATTAAAATCGTCTTGTTGCTTGTTGGATATTTCCAGATCCCACGCCTCTAAGCATATATAACCGCTCGATTCGTTTATTTTCGTGTATAGATTTTATTGTATGTATTTAATGATTTGATATATCGTCGAAGGTCATCCTTTAATAGCTATCGGAGCATATTATCATATATTGCTTTTTGCGGTTTTTATCCGTGAACAAATTGGGTTCAAACGCCTAATAACAATGAAATTTATTCCCATGAATAATCCTCATACATTTCAACATGATCCACAACTGGATGTTTTTATACTTGCAACGAGTTTGGTTAGAGCAAGTTTTTTTTTAACAAATTGAAATTATATTCAGAAAATGCAAACTAAATGTGGAAGATTTTTTTTAAGCAACCTGCTATCAGGATATAAAATATAAGCTGCTCAAAACAAAAGCACAGGGTTGTCTTCGAATTATTTAAATAAAAAAACTATTTCTTTATATTATTGGACACATGACTTTTGGATTGCAAAAAGACATGGATAATTGTTACGAAATCTGTTTTGGATGTCATAACACAAATGTGTGGTCCACTGAATTATCGAAAAAAAAAATGTGTATATTTATGTGTCTAGGTACTAAATTAGTCAGTTTCTATACAGTGCGGCTTTTAATAGCCCCCCCCCCTGTGAACTTTTGAACGGTTCGACGTAGAAACATGAATAAAATACCGTTTGGAGCGTTTCACCAATACTTACTACTTTTTGAAATAAAAATATGGTGATTGCTCAATAGGGGCGCGGGGGGGGGGGGGCATCAACTCAAAATTTTCAAAAGGCATGAGGGGGTCAAGTGGCAGATCGTTGAAAAGAGAATTCAATTCTTTTTACAACCATCTACATATTTTTGAATTTTGTTTATAATTTTTTTCCCAATTTCGATTTTTATGCGTTTCGAAATGTTCAAGTTAATGTGGCTACTATAGTCCAGTATCCTAGTCTTAAGTTGCATTAAATGGTGGTAGTAGGTTTCTTTTTCTTTTCTTGTATGAGATGTAACTGAGATGCAAAATTCAAGTTTTCAACAATATGATATTAGAATGGACTTGGTAGACCTAATAGTTTCTGAGATACACCTTTTCAAAATTTGTCAAATTTTCCAAATTTTCCAAATGCGTCACAACCAGGAAAGAAATGTATGATAGTTATATTTTAAAAATTATTTTTTAGGTTGGCATGGACGAAATTAAAAAAAATAGACATGGCTGTATAAACAATTGAATAATCTTTGAAATGATGGGGGGTGGCTGTCACTTTGACGGTGGTGGAAGAGGGGCGTATTTCATGTTTTTTCTTGAAAATGGCTAATAACGAAGAAAATGAATTTACTTATCCGTTTTAGGACTTCACTGTATACGTTTCTGTTTTACAAGTGATATAGATACTTGTATAAAATCCTCTACGTATTCTTGCAGTATTATTCTTTTATTGCATAAATTGATGTATCTGTTCTCTGAATGTAACGATAACACTCCGTACGTGACAACTCGGGAAATAACGTTGTAAAATAAATATTTTGTTGCCGCAGATAAGATCCTAACGTGACCGACTTTTTATCCACTTCCTTTGTTTTGTGAAAAAGGTTAAGATAGTATTTTGATATTGGAGAAAGACTTTTAAACTGAGTCTGTGTTGCTCGGAAGTTGGAGGACTTCTGGCATTTGCGAAAGGTAATTTTTTTTTTCAATTATTGCTACATATTCTACTTCATTTAATAATACGGTGCGGTATTTTTTCATCTCATTCCGAATCCGAAGAGGCAGAACCCTTATTACACTATGACTTTTTATGTGATTTTTACCGGATGATAATATTCTCACATATTTACGTATCTGGTTATTCTGTAATATGTATGTTGATTTTCACACATTTAAAATCCTATAAACAGTTGAACGTTTAATGTTTAATCAGATATGTTGCATGTGTGAAAATTAACGTAAAGCTTACAGCATGACCACAATTAAATGTAAGGAAGAAAATTGGATCTATTCAAATATTGTCAATGTTATGTCACAATGTTCCCCATTCAGTTCCATCTTCATCGTGTCCTCTTATGGATAAGAGTAGGTTTATGTTGGAGCTGTGATAAACGATAAGAGCGGCGATGAGAGCAGCGACAAGAGCAGCGCAAATTTCATGTCTTTTATGTGTGCTTCGACAGTAGATCCAAGGGGGAAACGACTCGTTCATTAGGTGTAGGTACATCATAATATTTTCATTACTTCATTGCTCATTTTGTATCGAGCATTGGACCGAATCGTATATCATGCCCATTTAATAATTTTTTAGAGAATAACATGGCCCCTAAAACTTTTTAAATTATTTTTCATTACAAGTACGTAATTATTCATTAGGTGTACAAAAAATGACTAGTGTCCCCCTCGTGACGATCTTTGCTTTGCAGGTTGAACAGCTGAAATGCTCTCAACTTAAATGCAGACAAAGAATACTTCAATGCTAGGTTGTCAAAAGCAAGAAAAACTGTTGAATGTGCTTTTGGCATTCTGTATTCTAAGTGGACAATTTCAGGAACAGCAATCCAAACTTCTATGCTGATATTGTTAAGTGTATCCGTTTGCTACATAGAAACAAGTAGAGAAAAACCAAGAAATGTCGGATTAGGTAATACTGGAAGACCAAACCAGGCTGCTGAAAATATTCGCAATCTGTTTAAAACGTACCTTTGTCGCAATCCAATTTGAATAGTCAGTTTTAAACATTTTTAATACCTAACCTTTAATACCTACTGGTTGTATAAATAAAGTCAAATTCTACCCACGTGTTGTATTAATTTTTAGAGCCTCTTCATCCCATAATTTATCAAGAGCAAATCTATTATGATTTAAATTTTTTTGATCCCACCAGGCGGGCCTGACAAATATTTAACCTATTAACCTGCCGATATCCATACAGACTACCTGTGATAAAAGCGAAGAAAATGTACACTTCAATTATTACCGCTCTTATCGTTACTCGGCTACAAACAGTGTTGCATATGACCAAAAAAAAAAGTAATAGTTTCAAAGACATAATAGTAATAGATAGTAACAGATTCTGTCAGAAAAGGGAAGCTCGCCGCAGGCGAAATTTTTTTAGCAATCTAATACTATTTCTCGAAAATCTATTACATTTTGGTGTCTCAGTGCCTTATGCGCATGCGCAGGAAATATTTGCGCCTCTAGTGGTGCAATTGTAAGCTAACTTCAAGCGGTACTGTTTCCGAATGATAGAGGTCGCTCCAAATCTATATGTTTTAATAAGGTTTATTCGTTTGCATCGAGGTGTAGCACTTTCTGGTGTAATTTACACTTCTTTCTCTCTCTCGCCATTGAACGAAAAAGAGAGATAGAAGTGTGAATTACACCAGAAAGTGCTACACCTCGATGCAAACGAATAAAGCAATATATTATTTATTTTCACTTATAATCTCCCTAGTGCTTGAATTATTGCCGGAAATTTTTCGAGTACGTGAGCGACGAGGGTGATTTTCTTAAAAAATTCATGTACGAGATAAATTTCCAGCAATTAATTCAAGCACGCGGGGGATTCGGTAAGAAAATTTCACACCAAAATATATTAAATTAATGGTTAATTCAACTGACTTGTAGATTATTCTGAGAGAAAACAAGTTGTAACATCAGTGGGCCATGAATGGTTTTTGTTGATATAATGACAGTTACGCGTTGGTATTAGTGGCAGTGTTTGTATGTGAGAAAGGAAAATTCATTTTGCGACATTTCCAACCTAAAACTACATTGCACATCACGCAGAACTAAAATAGTTTTGACTGGTCCATGCGGATTGTCTATAGGGAAGTGATGTGGAAAGGAATTCTTGCAAATTTCAGCCGAGTATTCACGAAAAGATAAGTTGAATAAAATTGTTTCAAATTTTAAGTTCATCAAGTCAAGCATAGATAGATTTGATTGATATACATTTTTTACCGATGGACCTATTCATCGTTGAAATGCAAGTTCTCGAAATATTTTCAGACACATTCGAAATATTTAGTGAATATATAATTATGAAATATTATCTCCTTTCATATGAAAAATAACATTCCATTTGTACATAAAAGCAAAATGTGAACTATCACATGTCAAATATTTGACAGAAAAATTTCCACTTATTAATTTCGCCCAGGGTACCCAGGAGGATAAAAATGTCCGGAAATTTTTTGGGTTGCCATGGCAACTAAATACAAACCAATTTTTTGATTGGCTGAAAAAGTGAGGTGTGAAATTTTCATCATAATTCAAATAAAATAATGTGTTGAAGTTGAATCTTTAATAGAAAAATAAAATTCTCAAAAAACTAAAGCAGCTTCCATTCAATAAAAGATAAATAATATCAGAGCATGGGTCACAACGTATTCTAGTAGTAGTGGTAGTGGGTGTTTTTTTTATCAGGAACCTTGAAAAAATTATCCCCATTTAAAATGTTTTTCAAAACAAAAAAAAAATCCCAATATGGAAGCTATTGAATATTCACCTGTCCATAATCTCTAATCTCTAGGACCTAGGACCTCGGTGCTCTTTTTATCTTTTTCGCACGGGAAACGGGAAAACATTCGCGGGAAACCCAAACCAAAAATAGATGTCAGAAGTGTCAAATCAGTCAAATGTCAATATTCAATGTCACAGAACTCACAGATCATGTGCCTCAAGACCGTGATTTATATCGCATGCATAGAACTTTCAACTTCTGTAGTTGCATATCTTTCATTGGTGTTCCATGTTACGAATAATTGAACCCTAATTTTTAAATTCGCCCGTTGGGCGTTGATGATATTTTGTTGAAATAGTAATAAATTTCGCATTTTTTAAGACTGTACGTAATAGCGTAATAGATAGGATCCGAAAGTAATAGAACTATTACTATAATAATAATAAGAATAATAAATGGTCTTTACTTTACTTGGCGGAGTTTAGCAGAGCTATTCTTCCACTCAACCAAGTACAAGCACATATGGAAATGTAACATTCGAGATAATATAATTTAACTTAAATAATAGTGCAATTATAAAAGTGTATCATAATACTTACAAAATAATTAAATACAAAAATATGCGAAAATTCGAAATGAAAATGAAAATAAATTAAATAAGCTGAAAAGAGATGCGATCACTGTCTACGGGTCAAGGTGTCCCTAAGTTTTCTCTTAAATGAAGATAGTGACAATCGTTTGGTATCATCGCTAATTGAGTTGTACATGATTGCAGCCTGGCACGAAAAGGAGCGCTCCAAGAAAGTAGTAGAGTGTTGAGGTATCGTCAATAGTTGACGATTTCTAACATTAATTTGGTGTATCTGATGTCGGGGTATTAGTTTTTCCAGTAAATAGAAAGGGGTTTTCGTTGTCACAAGTTTGTGAACGAAGCATGCCAAATGGAGATCTCTTCTGTGATGCATTTTCAGCCAGCCAATTTCATTTATATATTGTGTGACGTGGGTTCTGTATGGTAGTCCGAATATCATTCTGATACATGAGTTCTGAACTTTCTGTATCCGAGATGATGTGATGATATCAAGACAAGGGCCATAGACAACATCACAGTAATTGAACAAAGATAATATTAGGGTGTCGCAGAGATTTGTTTTTATTATTCGGTTCAAATAATGTCTATTTGAGTACAAATTTTTCATTATACCGTAAGATTTTCGAATGAGCAGAGCAACATGATTTTTGAATTTCATATTCTCGTCTATTTTCACACCTAAAATTTTTATTTCATTTTCGAATTTGATAATATGTTGCTCCACCTTCAAAGACATGTTATCTATGACCCTTTGTCGATTTTTATCTTTACCAAAGACAATAGCAGCTGACTTATTTGGGTTCAAAACCAAGCTATGATTTTTCGATACCTCTACAAGTTTTCTGATATCTTCGTTGAATTCATTCTCTAGACGTAAAAGTTGTTCTACTTCACATGATATATATAGATTTGTATCATCAGCGTATGTGTGAATTGACATGTGGTCTATTACCTGTTTGAAATCAGAGATATAGATTATGAACAGTAAAGGAGCAAGAATAGACCCCTGAGGTGCTCCATGCGATACATTCAATTCAGTTGATATATTATTATTTATGGAGACACACTGGAGTCTGTTGCTCAGAAAAGATTTGATGAAGAGACAGGTATTATGGCTAAACCCAAAATATTTCAGTTTGGTACATAAAAGTTCGTGGTTCGTAGTATCGAATGCTTTACTGTAATCCAATGATAAAAGTATGCTAATTTGATTATTTTCACATGCTGAAATTATATCATCAGTGATTTTCAGCAATGCACTCGCAGTACTATGATTTTGACGAAAACCTGATTGTTGTTGGGGTAGAATAATAATAATAGTATATGCAACACTGGCTACAAAGCATGTCTCAACGTGTCGCTCCAAAATAAACACCTGCATACAAACTAATTTTCTTCGCTAGTTTCGCCGCTGTTATCGTTTATCACAGCTCCATCATAAACGTACCCTAAGACTCTAACGCACTCTGATATCAAGGTAAAGCACGTATGCATTTCTCTCTTTGTGTGTGAAAACCAATCTACTAACGCCAGTGTTACAAGCTCAGTCAGCTGTTAATTATCAGGCTTTCAATCGACTAACCCCACAATTCGTGGTTTCGACAGCACCCGGACCTTTGTTATTGATTAATTGAAATTTAATCGACAGTCATGCCATTACCGTGACACACAAATTTTGTTTTAATTGGGAAGCTTGTTTTTTCTCCTTCGACTTCCGCAAAAACTAGCCAAACCCAGTTTGGTTTGGTTCCAGTATTGATTGAATTCAGGGTGTCTCGAAAATCAGATTTTGTAATGAAATAGTTGAATCGACATATGGAAAATATGATGCAAACATCTGACAGAAAACAACTACTTCCCTGGCTAATACCACGACGGACATTGAACTACATCTGACAGAAATTTGTGCAACGTTCTTCCAAGAAGACCCAGTTGCAATTGCTAATTATAATTATACAGCAGATTATCCTTCATTTGGCTGGGGAAGACCACCTGCAGACGCGTTTCGCGATTCCTGCCGCTCGTCAGTGACAGGGTAGATCGGACAACATTAAAGTCGTCCTTCCCGGTAGCAAAGACACCAGGAAGTGAACAGAGTTAGAGAATCTTTGTCGGAGAGTATCAAATAGATGAAATAGTAAAATCAACAATGTCGAAGTACCCTCTTTTCGAATATTTCCACCATATGGAAAATATGAAGCAAACATCTGGCAGAAAACAACTACTTCCCTGGCTAATACCACGACGGACATTGAACTACATCTGACAGAAATTTGTGCAACGTTCTTCCAAGAAGACCCAATTGCAATTGCTAATTGTAATTATACAGCAGATTATCCTCAGTCAGTGACAGATGATTTTGTAATGAGTTTTTTCACAAAATGAATGAAGATACCGAATGCTACATAATTTCTCAACAATAATTGAATAGGATATCACAAGATTCTCTGAATTTGAATAAAAAAATAAAAAAATGTATTCACATTTGGCTATATCAGCCTCTTAGGACCGTATCACCTGTTTTCATGGGTAACTTTTAACTGCTGTGGCAAAGCCAAACATTTGAGGTAACGTTTGATAAAATCTATTTATTGAAATAACGATGAATCTCAGCCGAAGCACAATACAGTGCCGGATTTATACTCACTTACGCCGGGGGCTAACTATTACGATGCCGCCGCGTACCGCAACCAAATAATAAATTTCAATGATCAGTTTCAAAGTACCCGTTATCTGCTTTTTTTTTCACAGCATATTAACATAAAATCATTACGATAACGAATCAAATTATGTATACTTCACAACGTAAAACTAACAACAAACATAATTTATTTTTCAGATAAATACTAAAATACTTTTCTTGACGCTGACGCTTGATTAGTGAATTTAAAAAAAAAATATTACGAATCCCCTCAAAAGCAGAGCTGAATGTTATGATTTTTACAAAAACATAATCCCAACCAAGTCCTGTTGATGCGATGCCGGCGGTCGCTAATTGCGCGTTTGCTTTAAGAGGCGGCTTATAAAAAGCAAGAAGCAATACTTGTAGCCTCGTCGGCGACGAGTATATTGCTGCTTGCTTTACCGCCTCTTAAAATTCACCGCCGGGTGCTGATAGTCCCATAGCCCCTCCCTAAATCTGGCACTGGCCCTATATGAAGTTGTGTGATTTTGGTTGAAGAACGACCAAACACGATAAATCTATTTATTGAAATAACTAACGATGAATCTCAGCAGAGGCACTATATGAAGTTGTGGGGTTTTGGTTCAAGAGAAATTCCCAGACCAAACCTTGTCAGGCAAAAAGGTTTTGTTTCGCCTTGAAACCCGTAAATAAAAACTGCCGAAAGATATTACCCCAGGGATATCCAATCATTTACAGTTTGGGAAAACCGGCCAGGCTAGGTAAAGTTTTTACAATTATGCGGTAGTCGGTTCGAGCCCGATGTAGGTACGAGGGATTTTTTCTCAAGTACTCAATATCGGAATCGATAGACGACCACAGTCCTTGTTGAAAGCAAGTGTATTGTGTGTTGTCTAGATGCCAATCTCGGCTAGTTCTAGCCACCAAAAATCAGTGAGTCGGCCCGGAGCGCCACGGCAAATAATAATAATAGCCGTCCTCTACCCGCACAGGCCATGCCTTTGGGTACACTCTACGAGTGTTTAAGAGGGAGTATTATTATTATTATTATTATTTAAGACTCATTTGGCTAATCCTCCACAATTCACTGTTGCGTTAATAATTAACAGTGCTGCTCCTAAGGAGGCGTATTGTGTAAGTAACAAGGTCTACCCAGAACACATTATATCCATAGTAATTAGACCATCAGGGCTGTTTGGATATAAATATAAAATATAAATATATTTTAAACTTATTGCCGAATGAGTCTAAATAATCGTAAGAACTTTAAGCGAAGTTATTTGTTAAATCGGTTTATAGAACAGCAATTTGTTTACTGGTTAAATGAGTTGGAAATTCTTGGTTTGTTTGTAAGATACGGCATCTCGGCTGGATTAAAATTGAAATTGAAAGGTTGACAATAATATTTGAAATCGAAATTACTAATTTACATATATGTAGTATAATATAGAAGTGGGATAATTCCCCACATATTTGTTACTTGTTACATAAATTATGTTTGTATATATATTTAGGTAATTGTCTGCAAGATGCAAAAGAGTTCGAAGAATTATTAGGTACATAAAAACGCGCAGAATAAATGAAGGAATTCTTGGTTTCATTTTTTTAGCTCCATCAGACATGTTGAATCGTTCCATCTTTATATCCTCAGATCTTAAACATTTGTTTCAGACACGGGATATGGTGATATTCGAAATTTATAATTAAACTTACTTTTCCTTTGAGTAATGTTAATTCTGCTGAAATATCCTATTGTTCTTGTACAGAATTTCATTATCATATCAATGAGCTAGCAACTTCCTCTTCGGTGTAAATGACTCATTTCTGAAAATAATCTGAACAATGACATGGTGGCTTCCAATATAGATATGAGTTGGAATGAAATTCGTTTTTTATTGAGGTTCCTCACTCTCCACAGTCTAAAAACGAAAAAATGTAAAAAAAATATAATGCAACCAACAATAAAAGTTGTGATATCACAGTATATAGTTTTTGAAATGCTCACAACTGCCAATTCTTAAATGGCAACATATACTTCTTAATTTGTCATGATTTTTGTTCTGTCTGGTATGAAAATTTATATGATTTGTTTTAGTAGTATTCAAATACAGGGAATTATCGTATAACCACATACGAAGTGACTGATAAACCAACGTCGTTATGCATATAATCGGTTCGCAAATAGTCGGAAACTTTACTCGAACAAAATAACGAAAACTCATTGGAGACTTCGTCTGGCTAAGGCCAGCCACCTTGTTGCAGCAATAATTCAAGTGGGGTTGCAACCCCTACTCCGTTGCTAGGCAACACGCATTAGTCCCCTCAGTCGGTTCATCGATCGCTGGCGCCCTCCCGCCCCGCCAGACTCGTCTAAACATTCGCCCTCCGAGCGAATTGACAGCCCCCACGTTGCATTCTTCGCCGCCACCTCTGATTCATCGCCCGATCCGACTCTCTGTCGTCGTGGATGAATAACCGAGGCCACCCTTCAATCGTCGTTCGATGCCCTTACTGCCTCGGAACGGCATTTGTCATAACTTGGGTTTTTCCTGGTGGTATTTATTCTTTTACTCACCACCGAAAAATCCCCTTGTCACCGTTGAAATTGGTTGGTTTTACACGGTTACAGGAAACGAATGCAATTGTGATTTCGGACGTTTCGATATTTCGATGAATTCCTCATATACAGTGACCGCCAAAAAGTATGTACCATATGGGAAAAAGTTTATTATTAGAGTATTGGAAAAAAGATTCTGGGGAAAAGTTTGTGCGTGTCCGATAACCTAAAAATCGATTTTGACACATGTCACATGATCGATGGTATGGCGGCAAATTGAAAAAAATTACTATGAATGGGCAAAAAGTCTGGCGAAATGGCAAGATATCGAAAAAAGTCAATTAAAAAAGTTGCTTAAAATTCAATTTTATACACACATACAAAGTGTCAGAAAATATTGTGAGAATATTGAAAATGGCTTTTTTTAAAAATATTTTCTAGTTATACAAAAATATCAAATTATTTTCTTATGAATAGCTTGACCATACTGAAATATTTGTATTCCGATGATAATAACAAAACTTTCTCAATTTCTCCACATCAGAGAGCACTAATTTAAAAAAATTGAATTTTGTCAGAACCCTTGCTGTTACAATGGCTCGTATCTAACAGTTATATAAGAATTTCACGATTATTGCGATGATGGAGAAATCCAAAAATATCTTGTTTTTCCGATTGTAATCAATTTTTGATAATGATCGTGCACGAACGTTTCACTTCGCACATAATCTTAAAAATGTGCGTCAAATTGAAGAAGCTAGAAGTTTTCAACATTGCATGCGAAGTGAAAGGCTCTGGCACGATTATCATCGAAACTTGATCATAATCTGGAAAACACCATATTTCTGGAGTATCATGTCATCACAATGGTCGTGGAATTCTGATATAACTGTAAGATATGAACCAATGTAACAGCCAGGGTTTTAACAAAATCCAATTTTTTTAATTTAGGGCTCACTGGTGTAGAGAAAATGAGAAAGTTTTGTCATTATCATTGAAATACAAATGTTCCGGTATGGTCAAGCTATTCATAGGATAATAATATGATATTTTTATACAGCTAGGAAAATATTTTTAAAAAACTGCTATTTTCAATTTTCTCTCATTATCTTTTCAAACTTTGTATATGTGAATAAAATAATTGCTAAGCAACTTTTCCAAATAACTTTTTTTGATATCTGGCCATTTTACCCCACTTTTTGCCTTTTCATAGTAATTTTTTCAATTTGCCGCCATACCAGCGATCACGTGACATGTGTCAAAATCGATTTTTAGGTTATCGGACATGCACAAACTTTTCCCAAGAATATTTTTTCTAATACTCTAATAATAAACTTTTTTCCCATACGGTACATACTTTTTGGCGGTCACTGTATACAGGGTGTCACCTATAAAACTCCGCGGGCGAATATCTAGAAAGTGAAAGGGAATATCTATATTTCGTGAACGCAGATGATTTTGATGTCGAAGGGTCTCTTTATTAACGGAGAGATCCATCACTTGGCGTCATCCATCGCGACACCGGCGCCAACTTTTTTAAATGGCACCACAGATTTTTTAATGCCTTTTGCGATTCTGCATTATTCTGAATTCATAGTTTCATAGTTTTCGTTGAATACTAATGCACCACAGCAACTTTATTGCATATTATAAAGAGGGCCATGACAGCGTCAAAATGAATGCAATAATATGAGTATTCATCGATCAGAAAACCTGTAAGATTGTATTGGTTTCGTGCACAATTGACAGACCCTGGAGGTAAAACAAACTCAATCGCAAAAAGAGAAGAAATAACCACACTTTTCCATTTTGTTTCGTTTGCTGTTCTGCTATTCTTAAAGAAATTGTGAAAATTTTGACTTTTTTACTTAAAAAGTGATTGCGTTTCTATTGAGAGACTCTAAAGAACGTTTCAGTATTAATAAAGCGGAAAAGTGGGGTTAGGTTAGGTTAGGTCAGATATTCTAGGTTAGATTGTTTTACCTCCAGGGTCTGTCACTTGTACACGAAACCAATTCACTTTTGTGCTTAGCCAAATATTTGATACAAAATGAATATTTTAATGAATGAAAGCGATGTGTCACCGAATTTCTTGGAGAATTTACCAATACAAACTTGACTGAATATGTGGTCCTTATATGACTCCACTGGATTTCTTTTTTTGCGGATATATGGAAGACTTAGTTTTTTTTTATATGCGACGTCCACAAAAGTAGAGGATTTGAAAAATAGTATCACAAAGGAGGTAAACACTTTCAATTACCCACCCACGTAGAACTCTGTACAAAAATAAATGCAAATTCGGTATAATTCCATCAGAGAACTCTAGATAATATTACAATAATTAACATAATCTGTTTATGGGTCCGATCTTTGTCTTTATCACTGGGTCCTTCAGCTGGTTCTACTGCACTAAAAACAATAATAGTTCTGACACTAATGAATGAAACTAGTACTCTTTCGCCCAACAGGGAATTCAAAGTATTTATACAATATCTAATCATTCAAAAAGTCTACCTCTTTTCTCGAAAAAGAAACTGGACAACTGGTTTGGATTAATTTGTTACAAATAAATAAATTTATAAAAACTTTGCATCAGCAAAAAATAGTTCTTGTGTACTAAAAATACGTCAAAGTTATGTACCTACCTCATAATTTTTTTATTTCCTTTCTGGAACCTTTGTTTTCGCTGCGGTATTCTCTACCTTGCAGTTTCTTCAAAGACTCTCTGTAAATTCTGGTGATTCCGAAACTTAAGCTAAAAAAATAGTTACTGGTTAAGATAGTATAGTTATGTTCATAACACTTCATAACTCAGTATTTCTATCATCAAATTTAACCCCACCAGTCTGTGATATCACACTACTCCCCATTCGATCTGGATTTGTGATACAACATAGAGCAGCCTAGTCAAATGAGTTTGAATAAACAAATAATTTATTTGGTACCTAGGATGTAGAGAGAATGAGTTATCGATATGTTTACTTGTATATTTATAAACGTCCATGACTAGTTTTGTTGATTATATACGTATATAATTATTCTAGTATTAACGAGGCGTTTCTTTTGTTTCAGGGATGACGGGTAACTGAAGATGGCATCACCGACACCTTCACTAGAATCCTTGAACAGAGTAAATTCTATCGAATCATACTGCGATCAAGTAGACTACCTTTCACTTTCGCCGTTGGAAGATTCTGCAGTGTCTGTTAGCGGATCATCGCCACCAGTCAGTGACTCATTAGACAGAGATAGCGACCAATCCGAAATCCATTGCCAACAGTGCAGAGAACCCGTTTCTGATCCAAAACTCTTGTCTTGTTTCCATACGTTTTGTAACGCTTGTCTTGAAAAGAACAAGTGCGTGTGCCCACGTTGCAACACCGAATTGATAGAAGGTATTTTAAACGGCGCCCTCTTCAGTGCAGACACCAATAACGATTTTAATTCTGCTGCTGTTCGTTGTACCGGTTGCAAACACAAGAAACTAGACGCAGTTGCTCGCTGCGTGGATTGTGCCAATTATTTGTGTTCAAATTGCGTGATGGCACATCAATTCATGCACTGTTTTGAAGGTCACAGGGTAGTGAACCTCGCTGAGATCAAAGACGAACCTAAAAACGGGTTGATTCCTAACGGAAATATCAGCAACGTCGAAAAAAGCATGATATGCCCCCGACACAAATCCGAATTGTTAAAATTCTACTGCCGCACTTGTAGTGTACCGATATGTAAGGAGTGTTTAAGCTTGGATCATCCCGTAGGACTCCATGAGTACGAACACATAAACGATGTTGCCCCCAAACAGTTCGAAGCCATTCAGCACGCAGTAACTGAGGCCAAAACCAAAGCTACCGATATCAGAAATAATTTGAAAAATGTAGAGCATGTTTCCAGTCGCTTGCAAGTCCAGTACCACAAAGCCCAAAATGAAATAAATGACACGTTTCTCTTCTATAGATCGATGTTGGAAGAAAGGAAACAAGAACTTCTCAAAGAACTGGAGAGTGTGTTCAGCGCAAAACAAATATCCCTTAACGTAGCTACGCAAAAGGGTCAGGAAACTTGCGAACAAATTTATAAAACATGCGAATTCGTAGAGAGACTGAATAAATGCGCTAGTGTTGTTGAAATTCTGATGTTTAGGAAATTACTAGATGCTAAGTTACAAGGTCTTTTAAGTTATAACATAGACCAAAGCGTGCAATCTGCATGTGAGCTTGAATTCGTATCGAATTACCAAGCGATCCAGGTTGGAGTTCGAAACACCTTCGGCTACGTTCGATCCAATTCCGAAGTGGTGGTGGGTCCCAGCAAACAGCCCCCAATCGCCAGACCTACAGGAGGAGGAGGTGGTTCCAGTTCCAGTGGCAGTAGCGTCAACGGTAGTTCTGGAAGCTTGAATGGCGGTATCCACTGCCCATTCCCTATGTCTGGATCCAGTCAGTCAACTTCACCGTTCGAATCAAACATAATCAGCAAACGATTCAGCAGTGCCAATAGTTTAGGGCCGTTTTCTACGACCATGGGCGATTTGAATCTCAACGGAATTAACCCTTACGAAAAGTGGTCCAACGGCGGAACCACCGACAGCATCTTCCAAAATGGAACCCCCGATCCGTATTCGTTAACCAACACCGCTCACAATGACCCCATGCTAGATCTGACCACCAAGCTCATGTCGACCGCAATTTTCCCGCCCAAATCCCAGATAAAACGACAAAAGATGATCTACCACTGCAAATTCGGCGAGTTCGGAGTGATGGAAGGTCAGTTCACCGAACCGAGCGGCGTGGCCGTTAATGCCCAGAACGACATAATAGTAGCAGACACGAACAACCACAGAATTCAGATATTCGACAAGGAAGGTAGGTTCAAGTTTCAATTCGGAGAGTGCGGCAAACGTGATGGACAGTTACTGTATCCGAACCGCGTCGCAGTAGTTCGCACCTCGGGCGATATTATCGTTACCGAACGTTCTCCGACACACCAAATCCAAATCTACAACCAGTACGGCCAGTTCGTGCGCAAATTCGGGGCGAACATTCTGCAACACCCCCGCGGTGTAACGGTGGACAATAAGGGACGTATCGTTGTTGTCGAGTGCAAAGTAATGCGGGTAATCATCTTCGACCAAACAGGCGCTGTGCTCCAGAAATTCGGCTGTTCCAAACACTTGGAATTCCCCAACGGCGTCGTCGTTAACGACAAGCAAGAAATTTTCATCAGCGACAACAGAGCTCATTGCGTTAAAGTTTTCAGTTACGAAGGCGTGTACTTGCGCCAAATCGGCGGCGAAGGTATCACCAACTACCCCATCGGCGTCGGTATCAACGCAAACGGGGAGATCCTCATTGCCGATAATCACAACAACTTCAACTTGACCATCTTCACCCAGGATGGGCAGTTGGTTTCGGCTCTGGAAAGCAAAGTGAAGCACGCGCAGTGTTTCGATGTCGCCCTCATGGATGACGGCTCGGTGGTTCTGGCAAGCAAAGACTACAGGCTCTATATTTATCGTTACGTACAGGTTCCCCCCATTGGCCTGTAGGCAATTCCAGGCAGGGTCTCCAGCCGCCATTCCCAACACTTTTTGTTGATGCATTTTTGAATGGAGTGGTCGGATGCTGGTCTGTTGATTGTATTATTATTTTTTAAAGTTGTCAAAATTGTCACGATGTTTATCGTCATAGTTTTGTATTGTATTTCACATGTTGATATTTTTAATATTATAACGTTTGACGATGCGTAAGCTGGACAGTGTTGCTACTTCGGTGGCCTGTCGCCTATGTTGTATGACCAAATTATCAATTTTTGAAACAGGGATATTATTATTCAGATTAGAAATGTTAACCAAGCATCGCATGGTGCCTGGGCCATTGTTGTAATTTAAATTGAGCAGTTTCCGATGATAATGATCTATTTTAATATGCGTGTATGATGTTGTGTATGTTCTTAGAAATAGCGCCTTGTTGTTTGCGGGATGCCGCGTTGTTACGGACCCTAGTCAACCACGAACTGTACTTTTGAATTAGATATTTTTTTATTGTTTTCTCTTTAGCCTTCCCCTGTGGATGTTTATATTATTAATGAAATACGACCATGTGCCGTGCCCAATTTCCAGTCGCTCGGGATCGCCCGTTGTTGGCATTGTTTATGTTTATTTTTAGTTTTGTTATTCACAATTAATATTAGTATATGCAAGTGTGGTGCATGCAAACATCTCTTCACCGACTCTATTATTTTTTTAATTAGTTGTAGTTTTTGTAGTAATATATTTGTTTGTTAATGCTGCCAAGTTTAAGATATCGAGCTCGAGGGCCACATATAAGCTCTCCTGTTCCAAGGCGAATCTGCGCCATTCAAGACTATATACTTAGTAGCTAGGTTCTCGTTCATTTATTTTTTTTTTATTTTCCTCCCCTCGGAACAAAATCATGGGCTTGATACCACGATACACTCAATATCCAACCGAGTTACTTAGGTTCTTTCATTAGATCATTCTAGCGTTCCTGATCTTCCTTCGATCCGTACCCACTTGTCTCTATAATGACTGAAAATACTACTAGAGAACTTGTTTTTGACATCATGTGGGTCTGATTGATCTATTTCTTCGAATCAGTATTTGTTTTTCAATCGAGTATCCAGATTCCATCCCCGTGGTTTTCTTCTCGATGGAACTCGAGTTTTTTACTGTAATTTATATCTTATTATTATTTAAATTATATCATTGTTGTTTTTGAGATCCGGAGGCGATTGATCGCAATTTCGCGAGGGCTGAGCGATCTCAATCCAAATACCAGCCCTCTATAAGAGAACCCTGCGGCACCCAGTCTCTTCCCGTCCCCCGTCTCTTGGTGCTCATCTGATAAGTGTTATATGTTGTTTTTAAGTGTCCTGTTCAGAGTGTACACTTTTTTTGTATTCTTGGACGTCCTTGGATGGGCATCTCGAGACAGGGGGGCCCGCGAAAAAACACTGTGTGCAACACGGCACTCGATTTTTTATTGCTACATTTTTTAAACTTGTTGTTATTATATATTAGTTTAATGGTAAAATTGTTCTTAAATTAAATGTACATTGTTTTGTTTTTCTTTGATTTTTTGTTGTACATGCTTTTTTTAATTAATAATACCAGTTCTTGCAGTTTTCAATTAGTTTTTTATTTTTTTCTTTCGTATAGTCGAATGGCCAGAGGGTTCCTGATGAGCCAAGTTTCTAGTCACAGTATAAATTAGTTTTCTTGTCAATTTAAGAGAGTATGGCTGGCACTTGGTGAAATACTGTATTCAATTCGGTTCCCAATTATAGTTTCTCTCACAAGTTACTTTTGTGAGGGTTTTCGCAGAAACTTGGCTGATCCGGATATATCTCGTTTTGTCCATTTTGGTGATTGCCTCCCATCTTTTTCTATTTCCTTTCCCGAGTCCACAAGGTAAGGAGCACGGCACTGCTGTACCACAGCCCCCATTTCTATACATACCCACTGTACTTTTGTACTTAGAAATAAGTGTGATGATATTATTCCTTGCGGAAAAGCTTGTGTAATGTTGAAGAACTTTTTTAAACAATCTTCCTTGGGCCCAAATAAGCAAATCCTATATACCTAGTATAGGCATGTGTGATTTTTTTCGTATCATAGTCACTAGTATTAGTAGCGTAGTATATTTTGAAATTAAAAATAAGTCGGCAGTTTCTCAGTATGTCTGAGTTAAAAGCAACGTTTTCGGTAAGACTGAATTAAACAACACATCTTTTCTGGTAACGAACTTCTTAGTGATAAAGCAATTGCCAGAAATCCAACAAATTGAGACCAAGAATGGTTTCGACATGATCGCTTGGTTCTTCATAATTCCAATATGTTTCCGTCGATATCGAACCAATGTGAGAGGTAAATGGTTGTGTTTTTCTCAAATGTTGAAGTTTCAACACTCACAACTAAGCTTGGATTCTTGGTCCCAATTTTGATATCTGTCACTTGAATATGTTTTACCTTCATGTCAATTACTCTAGGGAACATAACTTTATTGGATTCAGGTGGAGAGTGTAAATATGTAGTAATTTTCTATGTTCATCACAAAACACTGCACCTCCCTAGCTTCATTTGTCACTAACCAGGAAAATCTACGCTAAAATCATTGACAATCAGTTTTTGCCAAAATTAGGATTTTCTCATTTCAAACGTGAAGTTACAAAGTGGCCAATCCTCGATTCGATGAGATTCTGATCTGGAATTCTTTTTTCATATCAACTTAGTTTAGGAATATGTACACTACCAAAATTAGTTGAGTCGGATTCTTGTTATCGAACTTGAACATTTACAGTAAAATCACTTGAAACAAGGAAATGCGTCCACAATGTATATTTCCAGCTGTTGAATGAGCTTTTAGTATACATTTTAGCATATTTCAGTTCACTTTGTACATTTTCCTGGTGTATTATAAAAAATGCCCCGTTTAAGCGGCCGGCGCAAGTTTTTGATTTAACATCCTGTTTATTGTTGGCTTCCTATAGAAGCCTCACTCTACTTTTTACCTCTGAAGGTGGCCATACACTCACTTCTGCACAATGTATGTTGTTACGCGATGCATGAGTTGTTTCAGAAATAATTTTTATAAATATTTGCTCATGTTGTAGATGATTGTTGTGCACTGTTAATGCGCCATGCCGCAATGTCCACTCTTATAAGTCCCCAATTTTGCTCTCGAACAGAACCTCTTTTAACAGACTGTGATGATCGGAAATGCCTTCCCATACCCCGATGTTATCACTTTGCACAGACGGTGGATAGTCCTCGAAAGAGTTTTGAAGTCGATCCCCATGCTTTTGTTTTTAGTTTTGATATTGATACAAAAAAATTCAAAGAATATCGAAATATATTTGTGATAATTTATTTCTACTACTGAAAGTTACTAAAACTGACATGTGTCTTAGGAAAACATATAGGCAAACGTTCGATGAATTGAACTAAGGCAAGAATGACAATAAACGAATATAGTACTCAGTTTTACAGGTAAAATAATTGATATACAGGCACAACTGAATACTGTTTTAGGGGAAAGCAACTTATTGTACATCACACACAGTTTGAATATTTCCGAAATGTTTATTCCAGAGAAGAGACATTCTCAACAAATTGGGTGGCTTTCTTTAATCTGTATGCTCAATTGTCTCCTTTTCATTCTGTTGTGAATTAAAGATAAACGCCGTTGGTTCACAGTGCAACCTTGCGAGAATTTCAAAGTAAGAAGGGGGGAATTCTCCCTACGAGTCATTCATGGCTGTACATCACCCAAACAGATCAATAACAGCGTCGACTGCTACGTGCCTCCCGATGCTTCATCGGTTCCTTTTCATTCATTCTCTCTGCAAATAAAAATCGAGAGCTTCTTTAGTATTTTCATTGAAAATATATCACAAAATATTTCATAATTTATATCGTTTCTTTGCAACGAATTGTTTCGATTAAACTGTTGAGATTGTTACTGTTGATTAAGCTGGGGATCGATCAAACTCGACTTGAAGGTCCAAACATTCAGAGAAATTGGCAGTTTTTATTTTTGACCTTTTAATCAAAACTCCTAATCAAAATGTAATCTTGCACAAATGATTAAAACGTTATTTTTATATCAAAATTTTTAGACCAAGGACTTGCTCAAAACATTTTAGAATTTAAAATCTAAAATAGGAATTTCTTTTTTCTAATTAGAACTTTATCAATTGTGAAACGAACATATCTTCAAATGCTGAGGATGAACCAAAAATAATATTCTGTAGTAATTTTTCAACAACAAATGTTGAGTAGTATGTATGTGTTCTCTCGAATGTGAATGGTTTTGGCAATTGTAAAATAGGTTTTCTGTTTTGGAAAATATTTTTGTCAGTTAACATTATATAATTTACGATACTGCTTTGGTCTACAGAATATCGTCAAATATTTTTGGTGTACATTCATCCGGTTGAAAAAGTAAAAGCTGCCAATAAGGAAAGCAATAACTGCTCTTCACACACATTTTCCTAAACACAAAAAAAAAATTAGATTATGTGTTGTAATTTGAATATGACGAACTGTACTGATTGTACTAATTACACCAAAATTTCCTTGCTTTGTTGGCTGGATAACGCGGACCAAAGCTTCTGAATTTCCAAAAAAGCATGG
The DNA here is from genome assembly GCA_958298965.1 of Chrysolina haemoptera. Classification (NCBI taxonomy): domain Eukaryota; kingdom Metazoa; phylum Arthropoda; class Insecta; order Coleoptera; family Chrysomelidae; genus Chrysolina; species Chrysolina haemoptera. Next base: position 17,640,881 of record OY282601.1, on the reverse strand, counting down.
CCCGCAATTCGCCGACCAAATATGTGCTTACGTAGTATTCTAGTCGTTTTATATAAATATTATGTATTTTTATGTGCTTTGTACGTCCCCTGATGGTTGTAACAATTCCCGGGAACTTAGATTTTAAGCAGGAACACGATTTTGTAAAGCAAGTCTGAGATATTAAATTTCACGATGGCGCAAATCTAAATTTTTATTGTTGCAGACAATAATGAAAAAGTTGTATGGTAAGTTGTGCCAAATTTGTACAGATTTTCACAAAATTTAATGTGAAACCGAAAGAATGCAAGAAGGCGTATGGCGCAGATATATCAAAATATTTATAATTCCTACGATGTTCTCCACTGGTTGACAACGAAGCAGAGAACTTCCGTACATTTTCGAAGATGCAGATTTCGATTGCAACTCGAATCCAAAATTCAATTCAGGGGTTTTGTGCCAATATCAAACTCTTTTTGAGACTGCGACATGTATTTGTTTCAGTCACCAAAGGAAAATCTAGCCATCATTAATTTCAAATTACTAACAATTTTTGGCCTAATGTAGTAGGTATCTAATACCTGCTCACCAAATATATAAATATGTTATACTATGAGATAAACTAATAAATTATCCCAACAAACTATAAACTATGTTATTGGACACAATTCGCTGTTTCCAATTTTTTTAAAGCCAAACTACCATAAAATTAACTTTTGCCGCGTAAATGGCCAGCGCCAAGATGACATGATTATACGTCATTACTCATATTTTAGAATTCTTTTACAAACCCTCTGACGGCATTTTTCGTTGGTATTGAATAAATCGAGCTTTTAAACAACAAATCACAGTAACCATACTTCAAATTTCAACAAACGATATTAATATGAGTTCTGACGTCATGACACGCAGATTGCGTTTGAATTTGATCTTTTTCATCCACTTTCAAACTGATGTTATGTATCTTTCGCATTTTGAACCTGTGAAGTGTTCTATATTTCTTTTTATAGATCGCGTCTGTCTTCATTGATTTCTGAATTTTCGACCTTGTTTTTTTTTGTATCGGAAAGAGCTCTGGGACTGTTTTTGAATACCAACCTCTCGAGTCAGACACTGCAGAACTTTTTGGGCAACCCAAATGATGAAGTTGAAAAATGTTCATATATTCCCAAATGTAAAGTATTTTGGACATACGAGAAATTATATGCAAATAAGATACAAAGAACTGTGTAAACTGAAAAAGAACAGAAAAATCAGAAGTCGCTCATATTCTGCAACAAAATCACTCCATCGACTTTAGTTCACCAAGCTCTGTCAAGCAAGTTAACAACAGGAATGTATATACCTATGGAAGCTTAGAAACCAGTAAACATAATATAACATGTGATCAGTGTAATTGAATAATTAATTATTATATTTGGGTAAGCAGATATGAGATACCAGCCTATTAAATTAAAACAAAATTGTTTATAATTTGAAATTAATTATGGGTTAAAATTAGTATAGAGAAACAGTTTCTTTCACTCGATGAATGTTTCACTAGCACAGTTTATCTACTACAGATTCTGATGTGGTAAGTATGTTAGCAAAACGTGCACCGATTGAAAATGGTTTCAAATTTAAGAAACTTAAAAGTTTTCAATAAAACAATTGGTCATAAAAAGAAAACTCTATATTTCACTTTTTCCCCATTATAAAATTTCTCCTAAGCTTTCAAAAAGTGTAAAACTCGATGTACTTTCATATCTACTGATTCCATTATAAATATTAATATAACTTACAAAAATATTGATTTCATTTGGAAGTACGTGGAGACCCCAATTTTCACTATGTTTCTTCATTCCTCTGGTAAATCCAAACGTGGTCCACAGAAACAAAGGCCATTGAGATCAAATCTGTATCTTCAAATACTGAAAATTTTGTTTAAAAAAAAAGCCAATATTTGTGACTAATAAAAAACGAAGCTAAGTACAGTAAAAAACAGAGCATTTCTCTATTTGAGCCGTAATTTCAACAGATGATTACTTGAACTCTCACAAAAAATCTAATCTTACCATTCAACCACTGAAATCTACAAAAACTGAATGCATAATCATATCGTCTTTATAGTCGAAACCCAAGAAGAATAGAAATACCTCCTAGTAGGATAGCTATTTTTTCGAAAATAATTGGATTTTGGACCCTATACAACTTTTATTTGCTTGAGGTCAATCTATCAAATGATTGAAATTACGACCTTCAACTTATATCTGAGAATGTTTTAGAATTATCATCGAATGGTATCTTCTTATTTTGAACTAGAGCGATGAGTTTTACAAAAACGCGTTCAAAACTTTGGTATACTCTCGCCTAGACCCCGGGAATGATTTGTAATGTAGTTTTTTAGGTATTTGTTAGGTCTGGCAAATTTCGAGTTTATCAACATATTATATGATATATTTAAGTGTTTTCTTGTTGTGAAGCCGCACATTTTGAAAATAATGACCCGTGTGGTTCTGGCTGTAGGGGCGCCATTTCTCATCCAGGATTCGGCCCCTATAGTCTCATGGGTCTTTCCCGGACACGCCAAAATAGCATTATAGCCGCTTTGTCCGTAATTGTTCCTGCCAATGGTCGCGATAGCAATAGATTTTTGCGTGTTGTATGTGTATAGAATTCATTTTGAATGTGTTTCGTCTTTGTCACGGTAGTCGTTAATAAACATCTGATCCAAATTTATCATAAAAAATCCTACAATAAGTATATCAGATACCAAAAATAATTGAGTGGTTTTTTTTTTCAGGGCTTTTTTGAATAAACGCCCATGGTATATAGATTACTCAGCTTACTGGATTTTTCTCAAACCTGTAATTTTGGTAATGACGTTATAATAGATTAACGCCATATACGGCGCGACTATAGAAATCGACCGCCGAATTTCACCACTATTTATTTACTCAGCCAAGTTATCATTATGGTAAGGAAAGTTGGCGACGTTTTTTTCTTAGTCCCAAGTTTTTAATGATTCTATTTCTACAAAGTAAAGAAGTTCATGTTTTCCAACCTGAAATCCATACGCTGAATGTTGATACAAATATGTGTTATTAAAAGTCTTATTCAGTGCGGCTCATATTTCTCGCATTCATTTTTGATTTTTTTAAACGTGGTTTAAAAATTAGCTCTCGAAAAGTTCTCCCTGACTAACATTTTGATATTTTTTCCAATAAATGATGGTGATCGTGTGATAGCTCATTTGTAAGACTAGTTTAGTACTTTGTCTTTCTAAAATAACATCCAGAAATTTTACCCGAACACAATAAGACGGCATGTTACATTAGAGCACTTAGTATGATACAACAGAATAATCTATTAGTAACTTCATCACATTTTGGATTTGATAATGTCTGATACAACCTACAACCTAGATAAATATTAGGAAGACATTCCAGTATAAAACAGCTTCAAACACGAGAAGGCATAAAATACTCCACAAGATCTTCCAAATATTCTATCATAAGACCCCCTCTTTTATAAAAAAGTCTAAACACCCAACGATTATTAAGAAATATTGAGTTATGACAAATGAACATCAAATCAATCTCCATTGTGATTTTCAACATTCAATAAATTAGGGTATGTTTCTTCAATGTTTATTATTTAATGACGCAAGAAACACATTCAAAAATGGATAAGCTTTAGTATGTGTTAGGTCATTCTACACATATCTGAGCCATTTCTTAGAATGGCATTTGTCGTTCCTGATAATGTGCTTCTTTTGTTGCTTCCGCTCTCCCGCGCTTGTGTCCTCTACGTAAATGTGAAATCGCGTGCTTTTGCGCCTAAGCTTAAGTCTGATATGGAAACCGAGGGTGTGTTTTAAAACTAAGGGGAAACAACGACCCTAGTAGAATGTGATAAATAAAAGTATCCCCTTTTCATGAAATTGGAGTGGCTTTCTTTTGTGTATAATGGAGTAAGGATTCGAGTGAAATTGAATTCGTAAAACTTGTTAGAATGATGGCAATTAATTGAAAAGCTTCCAGAAACGTGATATAAAATATAATTAAATTTCAGATGAAGTGAAACAATGTCCAGTTTTGCACAACAATATTTGGATCACCATCCTTGCCAGATTCTCAAGTTTTGATAAGCATACCTTTAAGTTTCCATGTTACTTCTCTCTAAAGACTGATGCGTTAGTATGTACTTATATTTGCAAAATTGATGGCAATATAATGTGAGTATGTAATATATTTTTGAGCTATATTTGTTAAAATACCTTACTATGATCAAATGTTAAGCAAAAAAGTTTTTTGAGGACGTGGCCTAACTTGGCCCCCTGCTTGGCCTAGTAGTAGTCTCTGCGCTTGCTCGCATCCCTCTCACCAAAAGTGCACCGACACACTGGTTTTCTTGCGGCAGTGGACAATAAAACCGCTATACTCCACTTGTTGGCAATTAACTATCTAAAGTATTTTCAAAGTTGTTAATCAAAATGTTATATACTTAGGTGTAACTCTTTCCAGAGGGCTCTTCTATTCACAATCCAACGACTGGTGCATGTTGTGTCTACTGATTCGTCTTTGGGGTTGCTGTTCTAGATTCGGATGCTACTTCTTTTTTTTTGTCAAATAACCCAAATTCTTACTGGAAACCACGGTTTTCCAACTGAGCATTGCAGTGGAGGGGATGATGCGGCTAATCAACATCTTTCTCTTGCCGGAACAGATGCACCCGGATTTAATTTCATTCAACGAAGTTGTCAAAATATATTTTTTCTACATTCATGCAAAAAGCAAAACTTTATTGACCTATATTTAGTCGAAAAAAAGTTCTTTCTGCACTAGTGCACAGGCAGTTTTGTTATTGTGTAGTTTTATACTTTACAATTGGGCACTTAATTGAACGGCACGGCCTTCTGAATTCAGTGACCCTATGTGTGGATCAGCGAAGGTCTTATACGATTGAATGACCCAATCTGAAATATTATACTGCCGCCATTTATTCGGAAATTTCTGTACTAATGACTTTGCTTGGTTCCCATGTTGCCATATGCTCGAACGTGTCACAAATTGCGTCGATTGCGCCATCTCTTGACGACATAAAATAGATCAAATTTATAAATATATGAGACTTCACGTTTTTGTATATTAGTAACACTTGGAATTTAAATATATTGTGTTTGATCGAAAATTAATATATCGGCACGCAAAATAATATATATTGCTACAATTAATAAATTTATTGACAGAAAAATTATTTATATTTGCAAAAACACTTTTTACCTGAACGACGCCTCATATAGAAACGTCAGTCAAAAATTAATTCTGACAATTGAAAGTTTTAAAATGAGTATTATTAATGGAAAAATAGTGAGTGATCTGTTTCAATGCAAATCGACAGTAATAATTAATTATTTAAGTTGCGCTTTTCATTTTTTACAGCTAGTGCCGCACCTTAATAAATATTTTTTTGATTTTTGCATGAACGTAGAAAAAATGTATGCAACTCGTGCAATACACACTTACTTTTTGTACTTGTTGTATAAATAACTATTGTTTGGTCTATGAAACATGGTTGGAGGCGTTGAAAACAACCGTTTATTCTAACTTATTTTTTCATTTCAAAATCTTCAATTACTTACGATAACAAAACTACGAATTGGATTTCAAAATGAAAAACTCCTTAAGGCCAATCCGCACGTACGTACACATTGTTGGAAAAGTTCAGCAAAATTGAACCAATGTTTTTTAAACTTTAAGTACGCCCTTTCAAAATTACGAGTATACAGTGATATGAGAGCCCTCTATAATAGTTTTCTTTGATGGTCGAACTCCGAAAAATTTATTTTGTATATGATCGTTACTATATATAGTATGTGTCACTCGATTACTATATTGGAGCACATTATCTGGCTGAATTTAAGCATTCCATGTATACACTGTTGGTCATGTTACAAGAATAATAATTTCTATGTTGATGTAATAATATAATGTATTTTTAAAAATCGAAAAAAAAGTGAACCGTTGAGAGATCCGGCTCTGAAGAGAAGCCGGAGGAGGGATTTTTTTATTGATTTAGCCGTTTCTTTTATTGTCAAAAAGTTTCTATTTTTCATGGAACAGTTCTTGTTATGAAATAAGTGTGCCTAGTCAATAGTTTTCAGGTCAATTTTAAGGATAACTATTTAAAATGTTGTACATCCAAGAAAGCTGAATTTGTTCTGATGGAATTGGAGTGCAGTGAGAATTATTTTTGGAAGTTTCCCAAAAATCTCAGTCCAAGCCTTCAGACCTCGATCCCGTTCAAAACATGTTCAGTCCTCGTTAAAATTGGATTTTATATTCTATTTATTTATTTTATTCATTTAAGTGTATTTTTAGTGAAACTTTTGATGATTGAGTCATATCAGTTTGTTACAAAGCGTGTATTTATTGCAGTGGTGTATATCTAATAAAGCATTTCATTTGCTTCAAACCTAACTTATTTAACAAATTCCTTTTCGTCTAACATATCCCTCCCCCTCCCTCCCCACTCAAGCTAATACTAAAAATAATACTCTTCCCGAAGACTAGCTTTTATACGCTTTTTTATTTATCAGAAATGTGTCTTATCAACATCATTTAGGCAGTAGTAAAACATAGTTTTTTGTTTGGCATGTATAAGTGAGACGTGTCTCACTAGTCTAAAATCGTTGCATATGGTCCAAAGAGGGTACTGATTCCTGCTTCAGTATAACTATTTCATATCAACTAAAATATCCATGACTTCGTTGATATCGTAGAAGGGTATGTAAAGTGGGATAAAACACATTTTGGGTACTCAGATACTCACATGTTATAGTTGCATGAGGAAGTAGAAGTCATCAGGAACAATATACACTTTATTTCCTTCTACTATAATTTTTAGTAAAGTTATAACAAATCTAATTTTCGGACCTACCGGAAATTGCAGTGGTGGGTTAAGGAGAGCTTGAAATTTGATATCGGAATTAGGTTTTCTGAGAAAAATAGTGCATTTTGTGAGAAATTACTAAGTATATTTCTTGTGGAGAATTGAATTATCTTTCGCCTCGTTGAAATTGTTTCTTGATAAATCTTATACTTTCCAAAACAACATAAAAAAAAAATTATTACAAATTTTTTTTGGGTTCCACCCCTGATATTTTGGTAAACATTTTTTTTTCTAAGAATATATGATGTTAAGAAGTCATCTGCCGAGTTTCAAAGTGCTACGATTCATTCTTCACTTGTGGCTTACATTTGTCTGTGGTTACTGTACTATAATTGGTTTTGACAGTTCGAAGGTAAACATGCGTTTATCAAGGACCAGCCAGTTATATAAATCAGTATGAAACCGATTGATTGGAATACCAAAAACGTTTGAGTGATGAAAATAAAAAATTATAAGATAAAATTTGAACGAGTTGTACACATGTGACGAGATTTTTTTTTTCGCCAATTTGGATAGATGCATGTAAATAGAAATTTTCAACGAAACAAGTTCAATTGAAATCTATAGAATACATCGATAGAATTAATTCTGAAAGTTCACTCAACGAATGATTGGCCAGTGTTATCCGCTGCTATTGGTTGCAATACCAAAAATGCCACATTTTGATACGTGAAAAAAATAGTCGACATACTGCACATGCGCCCTGAATCGGTCAGTTAATTGGGGGAAAACTGTTATCTGCGTCTGTACATTTATGACTTAGGGCCGGTATTATAAAACTATTTTGACAGAAAACTAGAAGTTAACTTGTGGAATGACGTCACATCTTGCAGTTAACTTCTAGATGAAGGAGTTAACTTATCCGGTGGAATGGGTATCAGTTGAAGTTAACTTTGTAGGAAAATGATAGTTTTCGACAGTTTTTCTGTCAATAAATTAGGACATACTTGAGTTTATTGTTGTATTATTTTTCTGACTTTGTTGAAACGATATCCACTTTATTTTTAAGGAACTTTCAACCGACGATGAAGATACTGGTTGAAGGCCCAGGGCGACCAAGAATGTTTAGATATCGGTTAGACTATTTCAACTTGTGGAATGAAATATAATTTCGATTATTCAGAGAATCTTTACACATTAAAGCAAATTTAAAATAAAAAATGGGACCTTTATAAAACTGACATTCTAGAGTAAAAGTTAACATGACTGTTAAAATTAAAGTTAACTGTCAAACATTTTCATAATACCGGCCCTTAATTGGCGTAGTAAAGTCTGGTGGAGAAGCAGGATTTCATCGCCATTCATCAATTGCAGAATCGTCTAACAAATCTATCAAGTGTCTAATCAATTAGGAAGATGTGTAGTCACTCACTCTGGAGGAAGAAGCTGGACACATGTCGAAATATGAGATGAAAGAGATAAGTATAAAATCAGAATTATAACTTGCAATCACAGAAAATCGTTCAAATAATATAAATTGGGCTGTTCTGAATGCGCAGGTTCAGCATTCACTTAAAACGTAAAATCTTGGAAATTCCATACACGGTGTGAAAAGGAAATCATTAGCCATAGTCATTTACTTGTTTAAATTAGACTTTTGACATTTGGAACAAAAATATAGTTCCTTAGAACCCATATTTTTCATGAAAAAAACAATTGAATATCACTTCTGTTATTACCGGAAATAGGCCTAGGTCGAAAGTTTTAAATGAAACCTTGCATACATTTTTATACCATTAGTAAAAAATTTCCTCTTCAATGAAATATCACAAGAAGACATCTGTTTTCAAAAGGCGCCGCAGGGGATATTTACACGATCAAATAAATTCATCAATTTTGGTACCTATAGAATTTTATTGTCTTGATCATTTTATTGGACCGTGTATATGGGCACTACAATCAATATGCCGGTACTGTGACATCATCGATCGAATGTTCATCAAGCAACCTTATAAAATAGCAAATAAACGAAGCACTTTGATTACCTAGTTGTTGATGAAACATGCAAAAAATTTGATTCATCGCCAATCAGGATTTTTTTTAGTAATTTTTTCAAACATTCTTTCTCGAACAATTTCAATAGAAAATGATATTTTTATTTCATTTTAACATTAAAATGTAAGCAAGTATCTACAGATAAATGCTTGACACACTAGGTCACTTGTTTTTATTCTCAATTAAAAAATTACTGAAAGTAGTTTACCTCTTTTCAACATGAAAAAGACAACCTTCAATGATTTTTTTATTTTAAATAAAAACACGTAGTGTTTCAAGCATTATACTTATACTTAAATAAAAAAAAGATAATGTCATTTGAAAAAATTACTAAAAGAAATACGGATTTGCGAATAATCAAATTTTTTTCATTTTTCATCAAAGTGTTTCGTTTATTTGCTATTTTATTAGGTTACTTGATTAAAATTCGATCAATAACGTCACAGTGCCGCCATATTGAGTTTATTATAAATGTCTCCTGCGTCGCCATTTTTAAAACAAATGTCTACTCGTGATATGCTATTGAAAAGGTAAGGTATTTTTTGTTCTATCGAATGGCCTAAAAATATCTACAGGATTCCATTGGAAATTCTCGACTTAGATCTATTTCTGGTAAAACCGGAAGTGCTATTGTTTTTTCATGGAAAATACGGGTTCTAAGAAAGTATAGGTATTATATTTGAAACCAGATGTCCTGTCATAACAGGATGCTCACTGCAACAAGCCTATAACAATAGAAATATTTGGATCAAAAATCTATCAGAAAACAACTACTTACCTGGCTAATACCACGACAAACGTTGAATTACATCCAATGAATTTCCGTGCAGAGTTCCTACAAGGCTATCTCCGCAATTGCTAGTTGCATGGAAATGTTAATTGAAAATTGAAACATTTGGACCACCTATAAATCAATTTTTGGGTTCTTGCCCTCATCAGTAAAGGGTAGGTCTCTGCAGACAATAACTAATGTCTGCAACAAATGGCCCAATTACCTATCCATGTCAAGGCAAAAGCTGAGACACCGCCGGCAGATCGGTGTTAAGCAAACCACGAGCGCCATCTCAACCTCAGCCCAACTAAACAATACCAACTTGTTCGCAAAGAACGAACACAATAACAGATGATGAAACAGATAATGGAATTTCAAAAAGCGATTTCATAAAATTTCATAAAAATTTCGAAAAGGATACCACACACTTTAATAGGGAAAGTGGCCCCCTGCCGAATCGGCTGAATTTTTGATATGTTGTAGTCGTAGTCATTCCAAACAAAAAGTCCAATGGACACAACTTTTTCTTTAGGCTAGTTTGGAGCTAGAGGCCCATGAAAACCTTCATTTGTTCTACATTGTTTTTCAACACAAAACGTTATCCTTGATAATCATCAGTATTCTGAGTAATCAAGATGTAAGCATTCATCAATATGAGATACTTTTTCAAGTATTGTTCTTTGGAGTTATTACATTTGGTCAATTATACAGTGTGTTCCAGCTACTTACAATTTCTAAAGTTCAGTAATTCGAAAATGGTGTCAAATCGCCTTAGGGATCTACAATCAAAAACTCTTTATGAATTTCATTCTACGCCGTTTTCTACATCACAAAGTTGAAAACTATACCGAGTGTTCGTTTTAAAAGAAATCGATAATTAAATTCGAAAAGTTCAGTATTGAAAAATATTTTTCGACAATCCTGTATAATTTGAAGGCATGGGAAAGAACAAGAAATATTGAAAATATGTCAATAAAATAGCCGTAGATTTTTTTTTTCTGAATCTATCATTGTAACGTCAGGGATTTTAACATTTGCGAATGGACTTATTTCGACCAAAAATTCGTAACATCCAACTGATTCAGAGACAAATAATAGTAGTAGAGAGGTGAGTGAAGGTAACGCAGATGTTATAACTAATATTTTATTTTAATTTAATGCGTTCCACCATCCAACCCTATTTTTTTCGTATTGCCCTGTATATGAGGCAATAAATTCTTGTTCTGGATCCTGCTGTCTGGTTAAATTTCGTTTTTATTTCGATATCACAACAGTATTCGGGAAATATTCTCCATGAAAATTGAAAAATGAAAAATGTGATTTATTTGTAATATCTAACAGAAAACAACTACTTCCCCGGCACAAGCCACGCTGGACATTGAACTACATCTGATAGATATTGTGAAAAGACTCTAACTGAGAAGGAAAGAAAAAATCTGAAAGTGAAAATTTGCATTTTCATTCAGATAGCTGACTTTTTAAATTCTTTCTAGTTTCCCTTGAAAAAATCATTAAATAAATTAGATAAGGAGAATGTTATTAAATTGAACTTTGACGCATTATGAAAATATTATAGTTTAGATTCGTTTTGAAAACTGTTCAATCATTTTCAAGAATGGGGTACTGGATAATATGAAAACATTGCATCCCTTCACTACAGAAAAAAGAAACAAAAATGTTTTGATTGTTTGTGACTTCATGTCACAGTGAGATTCAAATGTTATGAGTGTGAATACAATGGAGGACAAAGAAACCGATGAAATTAATAAACCCCAATCTCATGAACAAGATAAAAGGCAGGATTTGAGGAACATTTTATTAGAATTTGACAAACGTATTGAGATTCCAGGTCTTTGGAGGATGAGAGTAAAATTTCGCCATCGAAATACTATTAAATAACAACTGTGAATCAACTACAATGTCAGTTTCTTTGATCGTATCGATATGTTCCAAAATGAAACACCCTGTAAATTATTATTAGGGTTAATTCAACGGTGCTTCATTAGGGTCAACGATACTAGGTTCGAAAGGTACGTTAAATGTAACATATAATATATTAAGTTATAGCCCATCATTGTCTCCATATTAAACTTATGCTAAATGTGTGATTGGAGGCTTAGTTGACCCGCCAGGAGGAGTTTCTCTATCATACTCCTTGAGCATCAATAAAATAATCGAATATAAATTAATTAGACCTATTTCTATATATATTTATTTAACATCCTCCTTGAGTTTCATCATCAACTCGAACTATTAGTTTGTTCATACCAGATGGAACACAATGTATATTTGGCCACCTGTAATGACACCAACGAAAAATACTTCTAATACTATCTTATAATGATGAATGTTTAGATCTTGATTACTCAGAATAGTGAAAAAAAATTATTCAGGGTAACTTTTTTTGTTGTTTAACAATGGAGAAAAAATTTGAATTTTCAACGGCCTCTAGCGTCAAAACTAGCCTAGAGAAAAAGTTATGCCCATGGGACTTTTTGTTTGGAATGACTTGGACTACAACATATCAAAAATTCAGCCGATTCGACAGGGGGCCACTTTCCCTATAAAGTGCGGTGTCCTTTTTGATTGCTTCGAACACGTCTCGCCGTTTATTGTTTCATTATGTTCCATATAACAAACCATCATAGGGTTAGGTAGCTCAGTGGTTAAGACCTTCGCGTTCAAAGCCACTGATGCTGCTGGTCGTCTAGGTTCAAATCCTAGCGACTACATTTTTTTTTTTTTGTGACCTGAGAAAGTGCTTGGATTCGCACGTTGAAAGGTAAGACCTCGTTAATCCTTGGCTCGCACAAGTTTCGACTTTTGAGGGCTGCCGTTCGTAAGGGGACGACAGCTGGTTAACGGAAAAAAATGTTCAACAATTTTTTTTCAATCGCTCCTATTTTGGAAACAGACTGTGTATGTATTGAGAGTAACAATGAATGATACCGTGAATACAGCAAAAGAACGTAAGGCTGTTTTGAAGCTTTCGTTTCGACTGTGTCAGCTTATTTTCACAGCAGGATATTCGGTAGTAAAAAACGAAAGATCGCATCGTACGCTAAATTTTTTTAAAAATGAGCTACGTTCACTGATGGTCAACAAAAGATTATCTGAAAAAGAACAACTCATCATCAGTTCTCTTCGACTCTGCCCCTGGTGGTCGTTAAATGTTGCTACACTGCAAGCGCCTGCCTTGGCCCATGACTGCCTTCTGCGGGAGCTTATGGCTGTTTTCACACTATTTCACTGATTCAGTGGCGTATATGTGTTGGTTCTTATCCAGAAAAAATGTTTACATCATCACGGATAGACCTCAAATTTCACAGGTGCTTTCGCACATGACAGACCACTATATACCATTTAATTTTCGGTAAGTGGTGGTAGTTCACCCTGTATATTGGAAGTGTTAGTTGGCGAATAAAAAATATACACATCAGTAGACACGATGATGAGGCAGGACAACGTATACCGGGTAGTAGAGGGACTACCTGTTTTCCGCCTCATCAGCAATAGTCGGGCTGGGTAGACGAGATCGGTAGAAGTCGGTAACGTGGACGGCGCTCGCTAGTCTGCCGTTCAGTTGTGACGTAGTCGAGCTGATCCGTATCAAAGATAAGAGTTTCCCAGTACCCAGCGCCAAGTAGTGAAAATGGATATTTGATGCATGAAATAAAATGAAAAAAAGATGAGTCGATGGAGGATCGAAGTGTAGCGAACCAGCTATCTTCGGATTAAATAAATAAATAAATAAAATAAATAGGGTTTTCATTTTCATATTCCTTCTAGTACATTTCACTATTAATGACAGGTCACTTCCTATATTTCATTCCACAATCCAGGGGGAAGGGGAAGGGATATACGGGCGCAATAGTAGCATCTCCCCTACACCTTTTCAGGGGTGCAAGGGAGTGCCTTGCCGAGACGAACGTAGCGCCCCCGCGAAAGGGCGCGGTAGTCATTCATTACATAGTGGTTATGGCCAATAAAACACGCCTCCTGCAAAGCTTATGCGTGTTGTTCGAATTTTTATTCCTTGCAGATACGCCATTGTTGCAGTTTGTGAGGATGGATATTTCGATGCTAAACCCCGGAAAAGGCTGATGCAAAAAACCGGATCAAAGTACTCTGCGTTTCAGTCTGACTTTCGACTTAGTTCCCTACGGAACCGGTTCTTCCCTTCTCTCATTAAAGATATCAAGAGACTGATAAATGAGCCCGCCGTGTTTGCGAGGCTCATTATCAAACACTCTGAGCCTGGTTATTTCTCTGGTGAGAGGACTTTTATCGAGCATATATTTATAGAACTTATAAGATAAGTTTCTTATAAATGTCGGAATCGAGTCGACGCCTCCAAGTTCCCTAAGAGTTTCCACTCGAAGGTATTGTCTGCTACCAGTGATGATACGAAGTACCTTATTCTGCATCCTATCAAGCCTCGCAAGGGGAGTGTCTTTCAGGCTGCAGAATACTGGGCAAGCGTATGTCATAGCAGGACGAATAATCTGCTTATAAATAAGCATCTTATTCTCCTGAGACAATTTCGAGTTTCTGGCTATCAGGGGGTAAGTGCAGCTCCACCCCGCTGTATAGCCAGAGTGATGAGTCGCCCGAAATTTAAACGCTTGTCCAGGTGTACTCCCAGGTACCTCACGTGGTTCACGTTCTCAACAGCTTCGTCTTTGACTCTCAGCTTACGGTATAACTTCGAAAAGGTATACTTTTTCGTAAAGTTGATTGTCTCCGACTTAGCCGGATTCACCTCGATCTTATTCTCTGCTAGATACGGTATGACCTTCCTATCCAAACGAATTTGGATTCTCGATTGAGCAGCGACGCTTGAAAAGGAATGGGCAAAAATAGCCGTGTCATCGGCGTACACAGCCGTGCCCATGTCCGTTCTCTCGCACTGAGGAAAGTCATACGTATATAGGGAGTACAAGTGCGGGGATAAACTCGAACACTGCGGAACACCTGCTTCAATTGGAAATTCTGCGGAGCGAGTATTATTTACACGCACCATAAAACTTCTCCAAACAAGATAAGAGTTTATTAAACTCACCATGTATGAGGGCATGCCTGCCAACAGCATTTTATAGATTAGACCCTCAACCCATACCGAGTCGAAGGCTTTTTTCATGTCAAGCAGGATCATGACTGTATTGAGCCCTCGCTGAGAGGCCTCTTTCACCCCGTGCACAATTCTTACAACCTGGGAGGTTGTACTATGTCCTTTACGGAATCCGAATTGTACATCGGGGATCATTTTGAGTTTCTCCTCGAGGTTCAACAACCGTCTTAGAAGAATCTTCTCGACTACCTTAGCAATCACACTCAAGAGCGAGATAGGTCGATAGCTATCTTCGGATTACGAAGCGCACCTCTACAGACGAGGCTGCGAGACCTCGTTGTAAGTGTTCTAATATGAGCTGATTATACCGGGAGTGTGTGCGTGTGGACATGTTGATGGAATATGAGAATAATAATTCGATTCTCCATCGACTCATCTTTTTTTCATTTTATTTCATGCATCAAATATCCATTTTCACTACTTGGCGCTTGGTACTGGGAAACTCTTATCTTCGATACGGATCAGCTCGACTACGTCACAACTGAACGGCAGACTAGCGAACGCCGTCCACGTAACCGACTTCTACCGATCTCGTCTAGCCAACCCGACTATTGCCGATGAGGCGGAAAACAGGTAGTCCCTCTACTCCGGGCCTACTATTATTTCTAAAAGCATGAACCCCATGAGTGCTGAACCCATTTTGACATTTACTACATCTAGATCTCGCCGTTTACAAAAAATAAAATAAAATTAATCCCAGCTATAATATTCTCCGCTGTTCTTGCCAAAGATGATATTCAAAATGTTAAATTTTTCTGAACATAAATTCAGCGCTTCCCGAATTCAACATCAAGCTATAACTATAAAACATATTATAATTCTCCCGCTTTCTAATCGAGGATATACATCTTTTCGTGGTAAAGAAAATAGGTGCTTTGTATTCTGTGCCGGTAACGGACCGTGTAATATGTACTGCAAGGAACTCTACTGAATTTTATGATGCAGGATGTTTATAATTTGTGAAAGAGGTTAGGCTTTTATCGTTTTATCACATAAATAATCTCTAATCTCCTTACCGTCTTATTAACAGCTGACTGTGAGGACTGCAATGCAAAGATACTTTGAGATGGACCGACCTTGATAATTACGGTAGTGTTTCAGGCAGGTAAAAAAGTTATTTTTCCATAGGGTAAAGTAGAACCAACAATCTAGTAAGGTTGTAAATCAATATTAGCCGACGACCCTCATTATTACCCATTGTTCGGAATACAGATAAGCAATGAAAGTGTGTGTCCCTTAAAATATTCCCAGGTCCGGATTCAAATATCTCATGAAATAGTTTGGCATTTTAATAATGCGTAGGCTCTCCATTTTTTTGGCTTCTGTTGACAGTTTTGTATTTGAATATATTTGGTAATAAAAAATCTCCTGAGTTGATTTAGAACCCTTGGTAATGATATGTTTAAATGTGTGTAAGTAATAAAATTTACTTTACCTGGCCACCTGACTTTTGGTACTAATGGACTATTAACGAGATTATAGCAGTAATAGTCTATTTCAGAAATAAAAGGGAAAAAGTTAAACAACATTTAGTCATTACCTAATATACTGTTGTCAAAAATGTGGCGTCCGTGGGCTCATCCTGAAGCTAGTACTTCAACTGGTGGTCGTTGTACCACTAGTCGACAAATGTTACACGCTCATGGAAAACAAATTATATTAAATGTTAATACTTCCCTTCTGGAACGTGGAATGTCGAAGGATCAAGCTGTGCGAGAAAGTGCTTCTTTAACAAAAACACCGTATTCCACAGTTTTTCAAATAGTAAGTAACCCTATTTTAAAAAGAAAGAAACGAAAAGACTCTGGTGGTTCAAGGAAACTAGATGGCTGTGATGTAGATATAATTCGAGCAAATTTTAATGCAACGGCTAAAAAATAATAAAACAGGTATCCAGTGTTGCAAAGAGACTTTGAGGACGTCTCTTTTACGAAACGGATTTCAATTTAGAAAACTCAGTAGTGGCAGAAACATCATAATGGAATCTGCGCGCCTCAAGAAATGGAGATTTGAGTATTTATTGGCCATAAACGAGTTTAGAGAATGTGGTAGAACGATAGTTTATTTGGATGAAACTTGGTTCGATACACATGATATTCCAAAAAAAAGTTGGGTAGACTCATCTGACTTGTGCCAAACTAATGCGCCGTCTAATATAGGAAAACGCATTACGATAATTCACGCAGGAACCGAAAGTGGTTTTATACCAAATGCGTTCTCTTTATCGGCAAAGAATAATAAGGACTCTTTAGTCGATTATCATGATGATACTACAGCCGAATTATTTGAAGACTGGTTCCAAAATAAACTCATACCAAATATTCCACCCAACAGTATTATCGTCATGGATAATGCTAGCTACCACAGTCGAAGATTAGATAAAGCACCATGTTCAAAAGACACCAAAGCCACTATACAAGAATATATGTTACATCATGATATGTACTATGAGGAAAAGTACACAAAAAAACAGTTACTAGAAGTTTTACACAGTTTTTCGATAAAAAAAGAAATATTTTTGTGATTCATTTGCTGAAAGCTTGGGACATACGGTGCTCAGACTTCCTCCTTCCTTCCTTAAGTTCAAATGTGGTAGCTCTCATTCAAACAGAAACTGCAAACATTCCTGACAGCAGCTGGGCCAACTGTGTTTTTCATATTAAAAAGGTGGAAAATCTTATATGGATATAGAAAAACTTTCCAAACAAAAGATTATTATCAATTTGGGTGACGACAGTGAGAGTGAAACTGATCTTAGTGAGTAATTTTGTAAGTGTGTGTATATTAAATTTAATTCTCAACAACTCAAAATTATAAATTTTCTGAACTCTAATCGCATTCATTATCGTGATGTTTATAAATGTTTGTGTGTTATATATCATAATATATTATATGTACATAGATAATTCTCAATTATAATCAAGCGATTTTTCTTAACCCAATATCATTATACCTATATATTTACATACAAAACAAAATTGAATGTTTAGGGCAGGTACAACTGCGTAATATGGACGGCCTGACCGCCTGCTGATATCTCCAATGGTTGGTGATTAATGACCTTCTTATAATTCTGGTTATACTTTACCTAGAAGAGCATGCGTTCAAAACTGGATATATCCTATGCCTTAAGGTACAAACATAGAGGAGCGACGCGACTGGCGAAGAGACAAAAAACATGCACATAGTACGCGACACTTTTAGAACTCAAGTCAGTTTGGAATATGAGTTCGATTATATTAATTACCTGTTAATTTACTTTCTTCAGCTACTTCTACCCATAATTCATCAGTGAATACCGTTTTCGGTGATCCGGGTGGGATTGATTCCGCATCTTGCTCGTCTTTTGAACACAGAATTTATTATCTGTTCGGTTTCCATCGTTCGTGAATAAACATTGTCGCTCGAGATACGTTGGGTGTTATCGCGACGCTTACCTCCTCACTTTGTGCACTCTAATACAAAACGCACAGATATATTCTAGTCGCGTCGCTTGCCGCTTGACGCGTCGCTCCTCTATGTTTGTACCTTAATACAAAACGCACAGAAATATTTTAGTCGCGTCGCTTGCCGCTTGATTCGTCGCTCCTCTATGTTTGTACCTTAATACAAAACACACAGAAATATTTTAGTCGCGTCAAGCGTCGCTTGCCGCTTGACGCGTCGCTCCTCTATGTTTGTACCTTAATACAAAACGCACAGAAATATTTTAGTCGCGTCGCTTGCCGCTTGATTCGTCGCTCCTCTATGTTTGTACCTTAATACAAAACACACAGAAATATTTTAGTCGCGTCGCTTGCCGCTTGATTCGTCGCTCCTCTATGTTTGTACCTTAATACAAAACGCACAGAAATATTTTAGTCGCGTCGCTTGCCGCTTGATTCGTCGCTCCTCTATGTTTGTACCTTAATACATATTCTAGTCGCGTCGCTTGCTGCTTGACGCATCGCTCCTCTATGTACCTTTAGACAAACCGATGAAAAGTTTTGGTCGATTCCTGAACATTTTTTCTAAATGGATATAGCCACTTTTGAACGCAAGCTCCTCATATGGATTTTATCTTATTTAGTCCAATAATCTGAGGGTTTGGCAAAGAAAAAACCGCGGAACTTTTTTCTTAACAGATCTGTATGTTTTTTGGAGTTCTAAATTCGAATCCGAAGTTTGCTACCACGGATGCCATCGGCTTCATACCCAAAATGGCGAAAAACCGCTCGAAATAGCTGTTGTATAGTAAATTATAGCCTGAACCTATACCTTCGAAACGAGGAAAACAAATTCGAAATCGGATCATTTTTTGTGGAGTTATGATCTTTTGATAAATGGCGATAGGTAGCGAAGTTCGATAAATACGCGAAAACCACCTCGAAAATGTCTGCTAGTGTACTCTTTCTCAAATCTTAACTAAAAGTGAAATTTAAGTATCGTGGTAGACATTACTGTTACTGACTAAGTGCGTGCGTATCAAAATCTTTACTATTTTTGAAAGGAATGTGACGGTAACTATTTATAACGTTATAACCAACATATTTCATACCTTGCAATGAGTATAAATTCAAATATTTCGAAGATTGTTGGCATTTGCGAGGGATTTAGTTCACAAAAATTTCCCGATATTTGAAACTTACATAGCCACTAACAATATAATCACTAATGGGTATCCGTATCACATACGCACACACTTATGCAACTTCAAATATCTCGAAAACCGTTGATATTTGTGAAACGAAACGTATTCCTTTTTTGTATAGGAAACATTTGAAAAAGAAGACGAAATCGATATTAATCCAGTGGCGTGGAAGTTGGGGAGGGGCGAATAGGGGTACCCACCTGCCATACGCCCCTGTTTAGAGTTACAAACCTCGAGAGCTAGAGAAAATGCAGCCCTTACCTTTCAACTTGTGATACCATGCTATGCAATAAATCACGATTTTTTTTTCCCGCAATACAAACTTTTTGAGTGTGGAGATGAAAGGATTGAAAAATATGAAGTAAGTTGATCCTACCGCAAAATACTCATGTTCATGCATGTCAGTTCACCTACTGTTTATTTTGGACTCATTCTAATTAAATGAAAATTTCTTAAACGGTTCATTTATACGGCTGTTAGATCAGTCTATGGTGATGATGCTGTGGGTTATGTGCAGCTAAAAAGGGAAGGTTCTATTTGTGCCGTTTAGTTCCTGAGCACTAAGTACGGAGCAAACCATATTTTGTTGTAGCTATTATTGACTGAGAGTTGTGTTGTCGGATTTTCAGGAATGAAAATTCATTAATCAGCCTAAATGAATGAGAATTCATATATGTTGAAATATATAGGAGGTTACATTTAAAAAATTGATGTTCGATTTCGTGAAACCTCAATCCCCTCGTATAAGAAATAATCTCTCCTGAAGATAGCTTTCTTAGTGCCGTATGGAATGAAATCATAATATTTCAATGATTCCTATTGGTCCAAAAGATACTTAACTATCCCACTGGTCAAGGGACATACTGCATAGTCTTTAGGATAGGGACATACTGCATAGTTTTTAGGATATAACATGTTTAAAAAAATGTAATTGTTGCTTAGCAAATCAAAACAGTCACATGCATAATTCTTGTGAGAGGATGTACTATCACTTCATATTTATTACCCACTTGATATCTCTTTGCAGTAGCAAAGAATTTGCCTTTCTTAAAATATTGGAAAAACCCAGAGAGAAGCAAGTAAAGATAAATAAAATCGTACTTATAAAACTTCAAGGCATTGTTTCAACAAACTAAAACATAATATAAATCTTCATTTGTTCGAGGTCAATTTCCCCTCAGATATATATCAAGAAAGTATCAAAATAAATCTAAAAAGAATCACTTTCGTTTCTCTAACGTCTTCTTTCTCCTGAGAAGTACTTGCTGACTAGAGGATTCCAGAAACTTGCAGAATAAAACTATCATCACCTTTCTCTGCCATTTTTGATTCGTTCAGAATTTTTTGACCAAATCAGTTCTGTTAAGTAGTCTATTCTTTCGCTGGAATATAGTAGATTGGACCATTCATTAAAATTCAAGAAGGACACTCCATATCCGAGCATTTCGAGGTGTCTTTTTTTCATTTGGTATTTTCCCTTCAGGTGGATGTAGAAACGAGTGAAAGCCTTTTGATGAACCAATAGTAAAGCCACTCTGAAAAAAACGGAATAACAGGTCAATATCCGCATTTATCATCCACTCGTTTTTGTGATTAGATATTAATATTTACAAATTATTGATAAAAAACAAAGGACAGCTTTTTATAATGCAACAGGGATCAAAAACTTGGTGAAATTCAATGTGACTGACATCCATATCTTTTTTTTTCCATAAAAACGAATTTTACAGTGACCAGCATCATTACACAACCCTTCACAAACTTGGCATTTAGAAAAAATCAACTTGACTCATCAGTTATAACTAGCTTTCAAACTTGCTTACTTCCCTGGAAGGGCATAGAAAAATTGTCAGTCTGCTTCTTTTTTATACATATTTTCATGGTCGAAATTGTAGAAGGAATAGGGTGATCTTAACAAGAATATTTTATATTAATCCAGTAACGGCAGACAAACTCGAGCAAAAAGTGAAGAATGAATTGTAGCACTCTGAAACTCGGCACATGACATCTCGACATCATGTATTATAAGAAAAAAAATTGTTTACCAAAAAATCAGGGGTGGAACATAAAAAAATTTCCATTTAAAAAAAATATAATTTTTTTCAAAAAAAATTTCGATACGTTGAGAGATAATTCAATTCTCCACAAGAATGATTTTCAGTAATACGTTATGAAATACGCTCGTTTTCTCAGAAAACGTGGTTTAACGCCGACGTCACATTTCATGCTCGCTCTAACCGCCACTGCAAGTTCAGACAGGGCCGAAAATTAGATTTGTCATAACTTTGCTAAAATTATAGTAGAAGGAAAAGAAAAAGTGCATATCGTTCCTGAAAACTTCTACTTCCTCATGCAAATATAACATGTGAGTATCTGTGTACCTAAAATGTGTTTTGTCCCACTTCACATAACCCTTCTACGATATTTACGGAGGATCCGAAAGTCATTGATATTTTAGTTGATATGAAATAATTATACTGGAGCAGGAATCAGTACCCTCTTTGGACCATATGCAACGATTTAAGGCTACTGAGACAAGTCTCACTTATACATGCCAAAGAAAAAATTGGGTTTTACACCTGCCTCAGTTTTCAACTCACCCATAATCCCGTCAATTTCTTCAGTACATGTTGAAAATAATCGCTCATACACATCCTACATAAAAAATGAAGTATGTGATTTCAAGCTTGAGGTTTGCACTTCACAATAGTGTTATTAAATATATTTGGATATGAATAAGCGATTATTTTCAACAGTTGGTGAAGAGAATGCCGATTTTATGGGTAAGTTGAAAATGAGGCAGGAGTAAAACAAAGTTTTTTTTTTGGCATGTAAAATTGTTGCATATAGTCCAAAGAGGGTATGGGTTGCCGCTTCAGTATAATAATTCCATATTTACTAAATTATTCATGATTTCTGGATCATCCGCAAACATCTCCGTGAAGTGCGACAAAACAAATTTTATGTATTCAAATACTCGCATATTAGGTATATTTGCATGAGAAGGTAGGAGTCTTCAGAAACGATATGAACTTTTTCTTTTCCTTCTCCGATCATTTTTAGCAGAGTTATGACCAATCAAATATTCGGCCCCGCCAGAATTTTCAGCGGCGGGGTAAGGGTGAACTTGAAATTTGATGTCGGCGTTCAATAACGTTTTATGAGAAAACAAGCGCATTTCATAAGAAATCACTAGGAATAATTTTTGTGGAAAATTTAATTGTTTTCCAACCTGTTGAGTTGTTTTTCCGATAAATCATATTCTTTCCAAGATTACAGCAAAAATCAATTTAGATAATTTTAAACGAAAATAAAATAAATGTTCCACCCCTGGAATTTTGGTAAATATTTTTTTTTCTTGTTTATCATGGTTCCAACTACTAGCATACCAAGTTTGGTGGTGCTATAATCGATTCTTGTCTCAAAACTCAATCGTACTGGATTATATGAAATCAAAAAATATTGCAATTTGTTTCCTCACAAATTTTTCAATAACTCTTGCCGAACTAGTAATAAAATGAATATGGCGGTAGTTTGGTTGATAACTTGCATTGCCTTTTTCATGAGCGGGAATAACGAGAAGTTTTCAAAAGAGTGGAGAAGACTTGGTTCTAAAAGAACAATGAATGAGTTCAAAAAGAGCCATCAATGCATTATGTAATAAATAAATTCTGAAATATATATATGTATAATTAACTAACAATTTGAAATCACTGATGTTGGTATTTCATTCACAATGTTTGCTGCAGTTATTTTTTTTTTGGAAAAAACGCCCCCGAAACAAAAAGTCCCGAGAGGAAAACGGTGGCAGACTAGGTCCTATAACCCAGAAAGTTTGGAGAGAGTATCTATCAGTAAAAATTTTGCTGATGGGCAGTCTAACTGTAATCCCTAATTTTTTCAAACCGATGGAGATATACTTAAAAAAAACGTTTCAAGTTCTCCTAAGCATCTTTTAGACTTACCTTCTTCTAATTTCTTCTGATTCGGCAGGGACAATTTTATTCTCTTTGTCCAAATTGACTAAAAAGTCTATGTGATATCCATATGGGGTAACGATGTTCTCTGAAATAATCTTCGAGTTTCCTGCGAGTTTACTCAAGTATTCTTTAATCCTGATACGATGATTTTCACCCTGTTCACGTTTGTCTGAAAATATGCATATGACGTATATATTCAATCAAAAACTGTGATTTAGTAATGAATAGATTTATATTGAATCGAGTAAAGGTCAAAAATTTTAAACGTAATATAATCAATTGAAATAAGAAAACATCTATAGTCTGGTTCACAAGTGCTTTTTTGATGACTAATTTGCTGGAGAAACCGAAAATTATTAATTGCATAAATTTTTCATTTAAATATGCGGACCGTTTTGTTTTTTTTATTATTGCAAGTTGTCATATCACTTTATGATTCATATTTATTACCTACTCATTTTTGATACGTCTTTGGAGCAAAGCATTTTTTTATTTTTAAAAAGAATATATGTTTATTCAATAGGCAACAAATGAAAACATTTATAAAACAATAAACATGTATTTATAAATACCAAGTAAATAAACAAAAACAGAAAAGACTTGAAAGGACTGTCTATGGCTTTGTGCTCGCTACCTTTCTTCTAATATTAAAATAAAAAATCAAAACTAAGGTAAAAAAACAGAGAGAAGCAGATTTGTAGGTTCTTTACACCAGTTATAATTTATATTGCTCTTTCATATTCTGAAGAAAAAAGCTCGCTTCGGCTGGGAACCGAACCGACCCCATTATTTTTTATTTATTTAACAATTTGTCTTATAAACAATGCATTTGTTTATAACAATTATTTAAAGAGAGAGAATAAAACAAATTAAAATCATTTTCATGTTACTTTCAATAGGGGATCGTTTCTTGAGCTTTTGAAGAATAGCTCCGGGAAAAAAAATAGATTATGATATAACAATTATCAAGGTTTATATGTTGATGCTCAACTTGTTCAAGATTGTTAACGACTTAAGTTTTATTCATGCATTCGGAAAGTACCTGAATATTTTCATTCCTTGATATTCATATTTCATAAATTAAAAAAGTCAGCTATCTGAATGAAAATGCAAATTTTCACTTTCAGATTTTTTCTTTCCTTTTCAGTTAGAGTCTTTTCACAATATCTATCAGATGTAGTTCAATGTCCAGCGTGGCTTGTGCCGGGGAAGTAGTTGTTTTCTGTTAGATATTACAAATAAGTCACATTTTTCATTTTTCAATTTTCATGGAGAATGTTCCCCTTTTCAACATGAATACCTCCCAAGAGGTTATCTTGAACGATGGAAAATAGCGACTAAAGTTTGTCTTTCAGTCGCAGATGATTCCACAAAAGATTTTATGAATTTCCTATTCATATTTTCGAACTAAAATGACGGGTCCCGTTCGTACTGGTCTTTTGTTAAGTTATTTCCTCTCCTAACCAACGAATCTGGGACACGAGCCACGAAAGAACGGGACAAAGCCTTCCTATTCCGAAGGTCATGAAAAAACTCATCAACGTCGAGCTCGTGAAATATTTGGCTCGCCCAGGAATGGACCATATCGCATAAGAATTGATTTGGTAGCATGTTCATTATCTATGTGTTGGCATCCATGAATATTTGTCATTAGTGTCAGTTGTCATTTATGAGAATGTCAATTCCATGGCAGAAGACATACTAAAACTGCGGTAAAACTATCAATATTCATAAAAATCTTGAAAGTAAAAATCAAAAACTCTGTACTTTACTACAAATTAACAATTGACATGAATGACATGATTGACATTTTCATAAATGACAACTGACACTAATGACAAATATTCATTGATGCCAACACATAGATAATGAACATGCTACCAAATCAATGGACGATTCCAGTACCCCTATTCAGTGTTGCCACTACAAAATTTTCGGGTCTAAATTGTCAGACATTTTCTAGGCCGTTTTTGGTATCATCTAAAGTGGGAACGGGCACAATTTTCAATTCTAAAGATTCCTGAATGTTTCCGGTTATATGAATCGCAATATTAATGTTGATATGGACAAAAATAGAATGTCCTAGGGAATTTTACTTTTTTACGTTGTTTAACGGTAGCAAATCTGTCATATTATCACTCCGTTACATGTCAATCATATGTCATAAGCTCTCATAAAATGCTTGCTACAGACAAAAGTGCTTTTGTTAACATTGTTGATGGTCACCTTTTTGTTGAAAAAAGGTTCAATCCAGTGCAGACACTTCATGAGGTTCGTCTTTGGTTTCGGAAACGGATAATATACCACTTTTCTGGACTTGATACGCCGCGAGTTACTTTTGCAATAATAAACCATTTTCAGGAATCAGTTTTAAAATAATACTCCTTAACAAAATACAGACTATGCTATGATATTAAATGAATGAGAACTGATCAAACAAAATCCGCAAACTCTACTAAATAAACAGGTCTGTGCTAATAACAAATAACAAGAACAAAATAAAAATGCAATTAATACAAATACAAATATCATTGTTTAAAGCTTCTTCTTCTTCTTTTGATTGAATTTTAAAGCTATGACATGATTGACATGTAACGGAGTGATAATATGACAGATTTGCTACTATTAAACAACGAAAGAAATTAAAATTCCCCAGGACATTCTATTTTTGTCCATATCAACATTAATATGGCGATTCATATAACCGGGAACATTCAGGAATCTTTGGAATTGAAAATTGTGCCCGTTCCCACTTTAGATGATACCAGAAACGGCCTAGAAAATGTCTGACAATTTAGACCCGAAAATTTTGTAGTGGCAACACTGAATAGGGGTACTGGAATCGTCCATTCTTATCCGATATAGTCCATTGTGAACCATTCATAGATACTCTTATGGTTTTCGTCACCAGACATCAACTGGTGACCTGCTTACGTCTCAATCTATAGTGAAATATCGTAGAGTTCAACTGTGTCAAATATCTTAAATGCTTTTGATCGGTATGATTTGGTAAGAGGAACTCCTCACTCAGCGTACTCAAGTGTTCGATGAAGTTTCTTTGAGTTGGCGTTTGGAGGAATCTGTTCTGGTAACGACACTATTCCTTTGTTTGGAGCATCCTCAAATCGATTAAAGATTAAACAGCTTCGCAGATAATAATAATAAATGTTTTTATAGAATACACGTCAATATTACAATAAAGGTCTTACACAAATAGCATTATAAGTCTAGTAGTCAAAAGGCATAGTTAATGCTTGCTCGTTCCAGAGCTCCATTATTAGCCTGTGGAACCAGAAAGGAACAGGGGAGAACGTGAACGATATAAATGAGGTCTTAGTCAAAATTGTAGTATGGGGATCCAAAAACTTGGTTATAGTCAACGCGAACAAAATCCCAGCAAGTCTTTTCTCTCACAATGCTGAAATTCTTCTGAAATTGATGCCAACCGCTTCTGCCATTAAAGAGAAAAAAATGGCAGTCCAAAATCTCTGGTTGCATGAAGGATTCAGGCGATTGTTGATACTTTGTTTACAAACCCAAATCAAACTCTATTTATCTTATAACGATAGTCGTCGTCAACCGATGTTTAAACCCTTTTACTCCCATATACACATGTAGGCTAATTGTGACAAATACCTGTCAGAAAACAATTACTCCCCTGGCTAATACCGTGACGGGTATTGGATAATATATACCGGATATTTGTGCAATGTACCTCATTGCAGAGAAAACAATTGCAAGTGCTCCCTGTAACCAAATAGCAGGTTTTGTTTTGATTCGGACAGGGAGACCACTTGCATTAGTACAGGGTAGGATAAAAAATTCTCAAAATTATTTTTAAACAG
This sequence comes from Chrysolina haemoptera, assembly GCA_958298965.1. Classification (NCBI taxonomy): domain Eukaryota; kingdom Metazoa; phylum Arthropoda; class Insecta; order Coleoptera; family Chrysomelidae; genus Chrysolina; species Chrysolina haemoptera. The sequence continues at coordinate 17,613,616 of OY282601.1, read as the reverse complement.
TTAGTTCTGAAATGGACATTCTGGAACTATTATAAAGCTTTGGGGTTACAGGTTTCATAAATTAGAAATATACCTACATTTTCTTTCCATGTCTTGCACGTACATTTTATGAAACCATGGAACATTGAACTCTGGATAGTCCAAACATACAGATCTATTCAGCAACATCAGCACAGTTCTTACTCTTCGTGGATACTCATCCTAAAAATAGTAATACATTAAACGAGTACACAATAACGAACACGTCTTTTAAAAAATACCTTATTATAACAATTAGCTAGCTCGCTATCAAGTCTATCCATGAATTCAACATTGAATATCTGTTTCACTAGAAAACTAGGGAGTTTGTTGAAGAAACACAAAGAGTGCGCGCTCTGCAAGAAAGTCAGACCACTGAAACGTTCTTGGTCTCTAAAAAAAAAGGAATGTTTATTTTATATACGTAGACACATCAACCTGTGAAATTTTTTTTGTAGTCCAATTTAAACCTTTTTTTATGAAAAGAGTTATAACAGCTCCAATATGGTACTAAAACCGTGAAATAAATTATAAGATGACAAGGGCTACTTCGAGTTCGTTTCTAGACCAAAATATATTGGCAATAAAAAAAAATTTCACCACAGTCGCTGGAGAGAAATATACTTTATTGTCGAAAAAACAAATTCTTATAGACAAAGCTTGTAAAAGATATTAAAAATAGACAGCCATTTAAACGCAGTTTCATGAATATGTCATAAAGTTACAAAATATTAGTAAACACATATACAGTGACCGCCAAAAAGTATGTACCATACGGGAAAAAAGTTTATTATTAGAGTATTCGAAAAAAGATTCTTGGGAAAAGTTTGTGCATGTCCGATAATCTAAAAAATCGATTTTGACACATGTCACGTGATCGCCGGTATGGCGGCAAATTGAAAAAAATTACTATGAATAGGCAAAAAGTCGAGTAAAATGGCAAGATATCGAAAAAAGTAATTTGAAAAAGTTGCTTACAATTCAATTTCATATACATATACAAAGTTTGACAAAATAATGTGAGAAAATTGGAAATAGAATTTTTTTTTAAATATTTTCCTAGCTTTATAAAAATATCAAATTATTTTCTTATAAATAGCTTGACCATACTGAAATATTTGTATTTCAAGGATAATAACAAAACGTTGTCAATTTCTCCACACCAGAGAGCACTAAATTAAAAAAATTTTGTCAGAACCATTGCTGTTACATTGGTTCGTATCTAACAGTTATATCAGAATTCCACGATTATTGCAATGATGGAGAAATCCAAAAATATCGTGTTTTTTCGATTATAATCAATTTTTGATGATAATCGTACACGAACGTTTCACTTCTTAAAAATAGTGCGGCAAATTAAAGAGGCTAGAGTTTTCAACATTGCATGCGAAGTGAAACGCTCTTCTATGTTAAAGTCGTTTAATTAACATGTTTTAAATATTCCATAGGATTTGATGTAGGTTTGATAGTGGAGGTTAGTTTTTCAGCAATCGTATTGTATATTGAGACAAACTTAAGACAAACATTTGAACCAGTAAAATTATTTTTTGGAGAAATATTTTAAATTTTGAATACCCAAAATCTCCATTGCCCCCTCGTTTGGGGCAATTGATATTTCAGCTGTGGTAAATACACCTAAACGTATATCGGCTTTTACGGGGCAACAGCATTTTACTAGTTTCAACTTTTTTTTTTAATAGAACATTTTTACCTCTATTTTTTCAAGAGTTAGAAACTTTTTAATGAATGCAAACAAGATTGGAATTTTTGTTCGAATAGGATATTCATAAAATCTGTTGTGGAATCATCTACGGCTGAAAGACAAACCTTAGTCACTATTTTTCATCGTTCAAGATAACATATGGGTAGGTATTCATGTTGGAAAAGGGAACATTCTCCATGAAAATAATAAAATGAAAAATGTGATAATTTTGTAATATCTAACAGAAAACAACTACTTCCCCGGCCAAAGCCACGCTTGGCATTGAACTACATCTGATAGATATTGTGGAAAGACTGAAAAGAAAAAAATCTGAAATGAAAATTCGCATTTTCATTCTTGCCCCAACTCACCTTAGTAGTATTATAATGTATTTTTTTGCATGTGATGTCTATTATACACAAGTTTTAATTTGTGCCATTTTCTTATTTTGACATATTTATGTTCTGAACAAAAGAGTTTTAAATTATGAATAGTAAATTTGTATTATATTCTAAAATTAGAAGTTTTGTCTGATCAACTGGCACACCACAAACCAAAACCGTTCATAAGTACATGTATGTATGGGCTGCTATTTTATTAATTAATATCTTTACCTGATAATAATATCTGTCACAACTTTGAAGAACTTATCAGCATTGATGGGAAAATATGCTAGGTGATAACACAAATATAGAACTTTTTCTGCGTTGAAACCAACAATGTTAGTGTGACGCTCTATGATGTATTCTGTACATTTGTTGATAATTTCTGGAACCAAATTGTCAGTATACAATATCATCTGAGAAAACACTTCCAACATTTTTGAAGACATATAATCAATTTCTTTGAATTTGGTGAATAAGTTGTCTATTGTAAAATTGTCATAATCATTTCGTAATATAGCAGCTTTGATCAACAAAGAATTCTTGTGAAAATCGCAATTGGCAAGTTCTAAAATGTTGCTTGTTCTTTGTTGCAGTAGTTTTTTTACTTTTTCAATATGTCTTTTGGAAATATAATTATTGTCCACTTCAGATAACATGCCAATACTCTTGGATATTCTGAAACAATCCATTTCACTGAACTGAGATGAATTGCTTTCCAATTTTCTCATCAATAGATCTATTAGTTTCGTATCATTTCCGTAAACGATGGTAAACATTACAATAACAGCCAAGTCTGTAGGTGATATAATATCATTTCTCCTCACAAACTGGTGTATGAGTTCAAGTGTTTTTATCTCAAAATTTCTATGACGGAAATTATCAACTTGTGTGCTGAACTGCATATAATTTTGGCATAACTTCACAATGTTCTGGATACTGGTGTTGCTCCCAATATATTCCAATGACAGATTCCAGTACTGCTTGCATAAATTTTTGTCAGAAATTTTAACGAAAGAGAAAATTTTCTGAAGGATCAGTAATGCTTCTATGTCATTACACTTTTTCAAAAATTTTCTAGCTTCTTCTTGAAATTGAATTTTGTGCACAGGAGAGGAAAAGTACAGCAAAGATGTGAATAATTTGAGGTTTGTATTGATATTATGACCATGGTTTTCTTCAGAGTTTTGCCAGAAGTGTGCGGCACACCTTTGTATTTCATTTAGTATATCTCCAGGCTCTTGAATCTTGAAGAAAACCTGAAATACAATAAATCCATGAAAATATATCAAAAGTTGTTTATAAAAACTGACCTCATAAACTAGTAGTAGTTCTGATATATTGAGTAGGTGTAACCTGTTTTTGAGTAGCAAAATACACTCTGAAATCAATTCAACGTTCTTATGTCTCCAGTCTGGATAATTCAAAAACAAGATAATACTTAAAATTGCACTGTGATTAGTCTTATTTAGTTTTTGTTCCTTCATAAATTGCTGAATTTTATCTTTGTACTTTTCCAAAATATCATTAGTAATAATATTGTGTAGCTTATTCAGGCAGATAGTTAAATTTTCCAAATCATCAATACTTTGAATTTCATCTGAAAGAGATACTTTTATAATTTGATCATTTCATGGCTGGGTTGAAATTTTACCTACTGAATGACAAATCATTGGGATAAGATCCAGAACAATGTAATAAGGTCTCACACTATTATCGTTGAAAATTACTTTCAACAGCTTTGCACATGTTTCTAAGGAAAAATTTTCTAATAGCTCATCGCGTAATTTCAAAGATAATTTCTGCATTATTTCGTTTTCGACAGATAAACCTAATTTTTGCAAATATAATAACAAATAACTGAGAAGAACAGGATCAAAATCACCATGATGTTCATTCACAGTGTTTAGTAGTTCTGAAAATCCTTTATGCTTGTGTAAAATCGACAAAAAACAGGTGAACTTGTCTTCTTGAGAATTATTCAAAGAACAGTAAACACTTTGTAAATCATTCAGAACAAGTACTGTCTGTGTTATATGCTCTGGTCGGTAATCATGTTTATATTCATTCATAGTATTCCACACTCCCTCTATGGAAGTACACTGATTCAACTCCTTTATTATGTTATCCTCAGAGTTTTTGAACAAAATATGTTTTGCATTATTTTCATCGAATTGTTCATTTGCAAGTAATGGGTACTCCTCTTCACCCTCATCTTCAACCTTCTCTGTGTAAACTTGACAAACTTTCTGATCGTTCAAAGGAGTGGGTATGTAATGTTGGGAAATACGACCAAAAATTCTTATCGGCTGTGTAACAATAGTTTTTTTATTCAAATGGTTCTGATTTCTCAAGAAACTATGTAATATTCTAAGACGCCGCATTGTATTTTTTCATCCTGTAAACTTGTAATGTTGTAGTATTTTTTTTTAGGTTAGGCTCGCATTTCGCCTGTGTTTCGCCTTCATCTTCTTCGCTATTTATTCCAGAAGGATTCCTCATCACTTCCCAATCGTTCATGGACCAATCAAAACTATTGTAGTTGCGCCTGCGTGATGTGCAATGTAATTTTAGGTTGGAAAATTGGAAATGTCGCAAATGAATTTTCCTTCCTCACATACACTATTTATTTTCACAACAAACATAATATTGGAAACACAAATTTCTTATTAATTTAAATAGGGATTATTCTAATATTAGTATTAGATCATTGAAAAAATCAATGTGAGGTGTGAGAATGAAAATCAATTTGTGACATTCCTAACGTAAAATTACATCGCACATCACGCAGCACGCAGGCGCAACTAAAATAATAGTTTTGATTGGTCCATGCGGATTGCCTATTGGGAAGTGATGTGGAAAGGAATTCTTGCATTTATTCCAGGCCTCTCTCATAGAAATTATAATATATATAAAGGATATACAGTATCGGAAAGTTTTCATCGGGGTATGCTGGTTTCATACGAGCGTAAAGAATAGCTTGCTATTATGTTGAGAGAGCACAGTTTCTCCTCGACTCGCTCGAGGAAGGGATATCGACGTGGCTGTTAATTCGTCGGATGAGGTAGTAGGGGAGACGTACAGTAGTGTGCCTCTCTTATTTATGTGGTATTATCATATCATTGCGTTCCTTTTTGCTCGCATAGATTTGTCCATACCCCCGATGAAAACTATAATTTCTATGAGTACTCCACCCCATCTACAAGTGTTGCAAGAATTTTTTTTCAACTAGAAATTATTCTCTGCACCTATAGTAAATGATTGAACCCCTTTTGGATGAGACAGTTTCTGGTTTAATTAATTATTACATGCGCAGAACTCCAAATAAATTGTCAGTCCGACGCCACTGATCGATCGGCAATCTTCGGAAAATGTGTTGCTGTTTATATGTTTTGTTTTCATACAGGTTTGCATTTTTCAGGCACACGGCTCAAAAATGCACATGCATTTATTTTATCTGATTCGAGATTCGAGTAATTCGGATTTCAACGGTTTCCAATTTGAATGTTTTGTTATGAACGAGTGATACTGATTGATTACTGGTACCAAATACGAACAGATTTCGATCGCAATTCATTATGAGGAACGTGGAAATCAAAGCAAAAGTAGATAATATTGCCGACCTCATCAAAGTAGTGCATGCGCTGAATCCTCAAAAACATGAGGTTATTACACAAAATGATACTTTTTACTGTGTTCCAAGTGGAAGGCTGAAGCTGAGAAAATTTGAGGTAGATATCAATTAATATATCAAAACCCCTAGATCAATGCAATATAGGAAGAGGGCTAGGATTATTTTTCTTGAAAACCATCATGTGCAAGCTCTTTTAGAATGTTTTTATGTATCGATATGTTACAGAATGGATCCGGAGAATTGATTTTTTATGAAAGGCCAGACACAGAGGGGCCTAAAATGTGTTCATATGAGAAGTCCAGTATTTCGGCCGAAAGCTTCAATAGTATCCATTGTATTTTAGAGAAAGCTTTAGGAATAAAGACATCTGTGAAAAAAATACGACAAATATTCATAGTTGGTCAAACAAGGGTGCACGTGGACTGTGTTGAGGATTTGGGAGATTTTATGGAACTAGAGGTACCTACAGTGTGAAACATTTAAGATGGAAGCACCTTTATAAAATTTAGATTTTTCATCCAATTGGAATGATTTTTTTTTCGTTAGGTAGACATTCAAAATGTCTACTAGGATACCCAATTTCATGAATAAATCTTCCAGGGCCAACTAATTTTATTTTTAAGGTAAAAAATCTAAAAAAATTACAACCGATTTTTTTAGAAAAAAACTGACTACACTGCTGGATTCGCGACAATTTCAAGTTCGTTCATATGTAAATTACGTTGAAATGTATCAATGAATATAAAAGTTATAAAGGAGTGAAATTTGGAAAATATGCTGTTAAATCAACCCACCAATTCAATTTCAGAACTTTAATCAAATCTTTGACTACACTATTGGATTAAGGGTGTCTCGAAATATCAATATAAATAAAAACTATGAGATAAAATGACATTAACTGAAATGCCATTAACATATTTTTCAAATTTTATTATCTTATGATTTTTTTATTTATGAACAGATTTCGATGAAATTTTGACCAGTGATATATCGAGACCTCCTCTGTGAACTACGATATGCTATTTTTGAACACCTTGTTTATATTTTTTAGAAAAACAAAAGAGTTGTTGATAGATGTGATGGAAAAAGTCAGATTCAGTTGTTAATTTTTTATGAATTCGGAATAAAGATTATATTTTGAAAGTTTCAACGAAAAAGTTTATTAGACAAAACAGACAAAACATTTTGGTCTTCGAGCGGATATAAGAAACAGTAATGGATAGAGAAGATGGAAATAAAGATGCAAGACCAAGGAGAGAAAGTGCTGGCACAAATCGAAATTTGTTCCCTGATTATGTGTGGCCAGATAGATTTGGTATGGGAAATTCGACAATTGGGAGTTCCTTACCAACGCTAACCAGTATCTTACCCTCTCAAAGTGCAGACAAATCTTTATTACCAATTATTCCTGAGAATCAATCCAGTACTTTCGAAAGTGTCAAAGAAAGTGACAAGACCATGACTGAAAATGTAATGAAATCAGTCAGCTCACAGTCAGGACGAAAAAGTAGCAGAAGTTCTTCCAAAGTACCTTCGAAGAAATCACAAAAATCCCAAGCTTCCATAGATTTACAAAGGAAGAAGCTTGCCCTTCAGATGGAAAAAGAAAGGCAAGAATTAGAAGAGAAGCAAATTGAAAACAGACTGCGGATTTTGCGGATGGAGCATGAATTGAAAAATGCAGAATTAGACGTTAAGGAGAATGAAGAAGAGGAACAATCAGAAGATCAATCGTTACCCAACACCGAATGCAGCTATCCTTCCGTGGCCGAATGGGTTCAACAAACAAATCCTTCACATCTACCAGAACATCACCATGTTCCTGAACAAACCCGAGATGATATCCAATTGCTTTGCCAAACAATATCAAATGTAATGCAAAAGGTCGCGCCATCTGATCACAACAAACTATTAACCAGATACATTGTCGATAAAGACTTCCCAGTCTTTGATGGTAATCCCGAGGATTGGCTCCTTTTCTACCAGAGGTTTGAACAAATTTCCAAAATGTGTGACTACAGCAAGGATGAAATTTTAGTCAAACTACAAAAAAGTTTGAGAGGTGATGCAAAATCAGCGGTTGCAGGAATGTTGTTGTCCTCCAATAACGTGGATTTGATCATGAACACGTTGAGAATGCGATTTGGAAGACCAGATTACATTGTAGAAGTAATGATATCGAAGGTTAGAGCTATTCCACCAATAAAGGATACAAATATCGAAAGGCTGATTCAATTTGCAAATGAAGTAAGAAATCTTGTTGCGACCATGAAAGCTCTACTTTCTCTGGATTATCTCAAGAACCCACAGCTGATTAAGGATCTTGTAGCCAAGTTGCCTGATATGCTGAGACTCAGATGGGGGGAAGTGCTGATGAAAAAAGCAAACCAAGTGTGTTTAGAAGACTTTTCCACCTGGATTAATGATATGGCTACTGCAGCATCTCTTGTGAGTTCTCCAAAGCAAATGTCCACAGTGGAAAACAAGTTTGGCGTGAGACGACAGCATTTTACAAAAAAAGCTGAAACTGTCCTCAATACCAAAGAGATGAAGGGTCAACCACTATGTTTCTATTGTGAAAATAAACACAATGAAGAAATATGTCCCAAGATGAAGTTAGATGATGTTGAAAAAAGGTGGAAGGTGATAACAGACAAAAAGTGTTGCTTTTCATGCCTTGGAAAGGGACATCAAAAGTTCAAATGCAGAAAAAGGCAAGCTTGTGGAACGAATGGATGCAAATTTTTCCACCATCCTCTTCTTCACAAGACCTACCCTCCAGAAACCGACAACAATGATGTTATTTCTACACCAGAAGTCAAAAATGAAGTAGTTTGCTCGATGAAACACGCAACAAGAAAAGTTTTGCTACGAATGATCCCAGTAAAAGTTTATGGACCCAATGGAAATGTTCAGACACTCGCAATATGTGACGAAGCCTCAACAGTGACCCTAGTCGATGAGAGCATTTCAAAGCAACTTGGACTTCGTGGAGACAAAGAAGCCCTCTGTATTCAGTGGACCAATGGGATAACTTCCACTCTTGATATGTCAGAAAGAGTAAATATGAACATTTCTGGATTATGGAAAAACTCTTCAATATATAAAATGAGCAATGTCAGAACTGTTGAGAAATTATCGCTGCCATCTCAAACAGTAAATATGGAAGAGTGGAACACATTCAAGCACCTGAAAAATCTTCCGATCGAAAATATCCATGATGAAACCCCAATGATCCTGATCGGGCAAGACAACATCAACCTGATAGTTCCCAGACAAATACGTTGTGGTTCTGAACACTTACCTATTGCTACAAAGTGCAAATTAGGGTGGTCCCTACATGGTTCAACTTCTGAAATGAATAAAAGTTTGAAAGCCCATACTCTGCATATATGTAACAGCCCAGAATCAGATAATTATCTTCATGAGCTTGTGAAACAGTCATTTTCAACCGAATCATTTGGTGTTTCACTTGTATCTTCGAAACCAAGCAGAGTAGATTCAAGAGCTCTTGAAATCATGCAAAAAACAGCCAAGAAAGTGGGAAATCGCTACGAAATTGGACTTCTCTGGAAAGATGAAAATATAGAGTTGCCAGAAAGCAAGACTGTTGCGTTTGAACGTTTAAAATGCATGGAAAGGAAATTTCGGAAAAATAATCAGTTTGCTCTTGAATATTGTCAGAAAATAGAAAGTTACTTAGACAAGGGGTATGCCAGAAAATTGAGCCCCGATGAAGCTGAAACTGAAACTTCTAAAACTTGGTATTTACCACATTTTTCCGTTGAGAATCCGAATAAACCTGGTAAATTTCGTTTGGTGTTTGATGCGGCAGCCAAGTCAAATGGAATTAGCTTGAACGATAATTTACTAAGTGGACCAGACTTGTTACAACCTCTTACATCAGTGTTATGGAAATTCAGACAACGAAAATATGGAATCTGCGGTGACGTACGGGAAATGTTCCATCAAATTCGAATTCGTGAAGCTGATCAGTGCGCCCAGAGGTTCTTGTGGAGAGGTCTCGATTTCAACAGAACACCCGATACATACGAAATGTTGGTAATGACATTTGGTGCCACATGTTCTCCTGTCTGTGCCCAATATGTCAAAAACCTGAATACTGTCATGCATTCTGCGTCAGAAGAAATTTCCAATGCCATCATCACCAAGTTTTACGTTGATGATTACCTAGATTCAGTTGATACCGAGGAAGAAGCAGTTAGCAAGATCCAGGAAGTTTGTAGAATTCATGAACTGGGAGGATTTCAACTAGTTAACTGGATTTCCAACTCTGATTTAGTCCGCAAAACTTTTTCCGAAATATCCTTGCAAACGAAAATGTTGTATTGCAACAAAAATGCAACACAACGAATTCTGGGAGTATGGTGGGACTCCGATACTGATGAACTCCTGATAAACCTGAATTTTAATATGGATATTGAGAATAATATCACAAAAAGACAAGTTTTGCGATATGTCATGTCTATTTTTGACCCCCTGGGACTTCTTGCTTTCTTCACTGTTAGAGCCAAAATTCTCATGCAAGATATATGGCGTGAGGGAATTGGATGGGATGAAAATCTTCCGGCAAATCTTCAAGAAACTTGGAAAAACTGGTTCATTGAACAGAAAAGAGTCGTCGATATCAAGATTCCAAGGTGTTACACAACACAAATTCCTTTTTCAATACGAAATGAACTTCATGTGTTCTGTGATGCAAGTCAAAGAGCCTTCGCAACGGCTGTGTATCTCAGAGTCATCACAGAGACTACCATAGATGTGAGTTTGGTATCAGCAAAATCGAGAGTGGCCCCCCTGAAGCAGTTATCGGTTCCTCGTCTTGAGCTTCAAGCAGCAGTGATGGCCAGTAGACTTAGTTCAACCATAAAGCAACATTTGGAAATAAAAATTGATCGTACGTATTTCTGGACAGATTCAAAATGTGTGTTACTGTGGATAAAAAAGGATGGAGGAAAATTTAAGCAGTTTGTATCGCATCGAGTTGGTGAGATACAGGAATTCACCAACACGGAAGATTGGAGATGGGTACCTACTAGCGAAAACATCGCTGATGAAGCTACAAGAGAAACCACAAAACAGAAATATGAAGATTTGATTGGAAAATGGTTTTATGGTCCTGATTTCTTGAAAAATTCAGAAAAAGATTGGCCGACTGAAAAATTGAAGGAATATGATGATGATATTCCAGAAACCCTGTTAGAAATGAAGAATGAGTTTGTAGCTATCACTATTCAAGAAAATAGAAACTTTCTTCCTGATATTGATTATTTTTCGAAATGGATTCGCCTGATAAGGAGTACTGCTTGGCTTATAAGATTTGTGAAAAAACTCATTTCGAAATACAGAAAACATGAAAGTGAAACAAAATTTGATGATGATCTAACCGTCCCGGAGTTGAAAGAGGCCGAAAAATATTGGATAAAAGTATCACAGGGTCAAAGTTTTCCAGAAGACATCCAATGTCTGGAAAAAGGTGTACCATTGCATAAAAGAAGTCGTCTGAATCCCTTGAGTGCAGCTCTAGATGAAGATGGATTGTTGATATTGGATGGAAGAACGAACCTAGCATCCTGCATGGAATATCAAACGAGGAAACCATTTATTCTGAGCCCAAAACACAGATATACAAAACTTCTTCTGCAGCATTACCATGAAAAGTTTCGACACCAAGGAGTGGAAATGATACTGAACGAAGTTCGTCAAAAATTTTGGGTCATTGATGGGAGAGCTGCAGTGAAATCTACATTTGCACACTGCCTAAAATGTGCGAAGTCTAGAGCAAAACCACAAGTACCCAAAATGGGCCAGCTTCCAACTATTAGATTGACTCCAGGACTTCGACCTTTCATAAATGTCGGAATGGACTATTTTGGACCACTTCAAGTAACTGTTGGCAGGCGCAGGGAGAAGAGATGGGGAGTTTTATTCACCTGTATGGCTGTGAGAGCCATCCATCTTGAAGTTGCCCATAGTTTAACAACAGACTCTGCTATTATGGCAATACGACGAATGATTGCTAGAAGAGGTAAACCATCGACAATCATCTGTGACAATGGTACAAACTTGAGAGGTGCTTCTGAAGAACTCCGCAAAGCCTTGGCAGAATTGAGAAGGTCAGGTTTGAATGATGCATTGGTCGCCGAAGATATCATCTTCAAATTCATACCACCTGCTTCACCTCATATGGGAGGTGCCTGGGAGCGACTAATTGGTATCGTCAAAAAAACAATTGGAGCTGCCCTGTACGATCAATCATTAAGAGATGAAACATTGCTTACCTTATTCGCAGAAGCTGAGAATATAGTGAATTGTCGTCCATTGACACATGTTTCTGTAGATCCTGCTGATCCAGAATCACTCACACCCAACCATTTTTTGATTGGCTATGAAAATAGGGATGGATCACCATGTGTTGCAGATTCTGGAAAAGTTCTTCGACAAGAATGGCGAAAGTCGCAGATGCTGGCAAATATTTTCTGGCGTAGATGGGTCAGAGAATATCTTCCAACTTTGAGCAAAAGGGCAAAATGGACTGATGATAAAGAACCACTGAAAATCGGCGATATCGTCATAATTGTTGACGAAAGAGCACCCAGAAATTCATGGACAATGGGCAGAGTAGAGAAACTGTACCCAGGAAAAGATGGGCACGTACGAGTCGTAGACGTGAAAACAAGAACATCCATTTACCGTCGTCCTGTCAGCAAGTTATGTCGATTGAAACTGGAGAGTGAAGAAAACCAGGTTTCTTCACCGGGGGGAGAAATGTGAACTACGATATGCTATTTTTGAACACCTTGTTTATATTTTTTAGAAAAACAAAAGAGTTGTTGATAGATGTGATGGAAAAAGTCAGATTCAGTTGTTAATTTTTTATGAATTCGGAATAAAGATTATATTTTGAAAGTTTCAACGAAAAAGTTTATTAGACAAAACAGACAAAACATCCTCAATACAGTGATGTATTCTGAATTTTGATAAAAGTTCTGAAATTGAATAGGTGGGTTCATTAAACGGCATATTTTTCAAATTTCATTTCCCTATAACTTTTTTATTGATTGACGTATTTTAACGTATTTTACAAATGAACCATTGAAAATGTCGCGAATCCAGTGGTGTAGTCAGATTTTTTACCTTGAAAATTAAGAATAGTTGCCCCTGAAAATGGAAATTTATTCATGAAATTTAGTGTTCCAGTAGACTTTTTGAATGTCTACCTAACAAAAAAAATTATTTAAATCAGTTGAAAAATTTAAGTTAGGGTGCTTCCATCTTAAATGGGTCAAATTGTATAATTCAATGCAACCTGAAAGGATTTTTTTATTTAATTGGGTCAGCTAGCCTTCGCTGATGACTGGCACGTACCATGAAACTGCTATGTAGGTGTTTTCCCATTCAGATCAAAACATAATTTTAAATATGATATTTAGATAACATTGCAAAGTAGTTCTTGTAGAACCTGCCAAGCATCTGAAAGATATAATTCAACGGTCGTAGAGGGCAGTAGTTGCTTTTTGTTGGGTTTATTCAGAAGATTGGATTACTTAATTCAATATTATGACAATGTTGTCATTAATAATAGCTCTCAACTATTTTTTAGGAATACAAACTCTCTTTTGAAATTCATATGGATACTCTGTGCACCTCTCCTATCTTTTGTATCTTTCAGGTGGTTTTGGAAGATCAACAAACACCTGGAGATGGCGAAAAAATTGCTTATGATCTGATGGATAAACTTCAAATATGTAAGGAAAATTTGATTTCGGGTGCTTATGCAGACATGTTTACCAAAAATTAATAAAATTCAAGATATTTTTTTTTATAACTGGTGAGAATTCAATTTGTGAACAAAATCGTATTGTTTGAAATAAATATACAAATACTACATACATACAACCGCAATATAACTGCTGAATATGTAAAATAAACAAAGGACCTCGGCAATTTTTATTTAATTTGTTACTATTTGGTGAGAATTTTCATTTAGATTTCACCAGTGTATCTGGGAGTACTATACTTTCTATTCAATATTTAATACACTGAATTGCACCCCATTCGTTTTTCAGGCCTTCAGATGGTTGGATGAGGTTGACTGATTCGAATTAAGAATTCTTGGGTTTTCAATTCTAAATCAACCCCTTCACAGTGTTGCTATTCCTAATTTTTTATTGTTATTTTTTTAATACTGTCAAACATGGAGAAACTTGTTTGTAAAAGATATTGCTCACTGTTTTCCAAATAACTTTGCACATACCAAATATAATTTGTAATATAGATTTCTCAATTTTTGGTATTCAAAAGACATTGATGTCATGGTGTCTAGAGAAGCTAATAAATACCTTCAACAAATAAGAAAGAAGAAACTGAAGAAAGTCAGTGCAGTTAATAGTTATCTATTCCTATTCAATGTGTTAACCTTTATGAGACCTTTGAAAATGAACAAACGCATCTGATTTTTGAAACGGCTAAGTTGAATAGGGCAAATAGTTCACAAGTATATATATATATATAATTATATATTGCTATCACCTATCAAAGCCTACATTGTCTTCAAACTTGTTCGTTTCGTCTCAAATCTTTAAACATCTACATTTGATCATTGAAAACAAGGCGTGAAATATAATTATAAGATCAAACGAACTACCTTGAGTGAAGTTCGATCTTAATTATATAAAATGGCTTGTTCGAAGATGATTAATCTGGGTTGATGTTGTCGTTCATAAAACCATGCATAATATAATGATTTGGAAGAAACTACCCTAGTGCCAGTTAGTGAGAATAGTGAGATCCAGATCATCATTTATATGAGATGATTGAGAATATTGCAGTTTGCAGTGTTGCCAATGACAAATCAACAGTACCCGAAATTTTGACGTAAAATACCCGCATTTTACCCGCGTACAATTTTTAAGTGTTTTAGTCTACATACGCCTCTGACGGGTAGGTTGGAAAAAGAACGACCAGTCTGAAAACCGAGATCACCTGCATTTTGTTGGCTATTATTATATACTGGAAAAACTAATTGGTGTAATTGCTGTTATCATGTTATCATTGGTATTCCATTCCATAGTGACAACCCCAGAGTTGATTCCAGGCAAATTGGATTGGATCTTCAGTGTATAATAATAATAATACAAAATATAAATAATTGCAAATGTCAACAGATATTGATTCGACATTTGACAACCAACGAACCAACACAAAACAAATTTCGACAGATGTAATAATGAATGTCAATTGTCAATTCAGTCCACAGAGTCAAAGAGTATAAAATAAGAAATAAGATAGCTCTAATAGGGACTTTTAACATTAAAACAGTGAATAATTCAGATGAGATGAAGATGGAAAGAAATACCCGCAGATCGGCAACACTGGAATATTGAGATGTAATAGCTTTAAAAGAATGAAATAACACAGAACACGTATACTGCCACACAACAGACACGACAGAGCAGAGATGAGTGCGTTTTGTTGGACTGAAGCAACAGAGGGTTGCTAAAAAAAATTCGTTTTCACACGGGAAACAAGGAGTGCTTACTACATTTGATCATAATCGAACGTTTCATATAATCAAGATCGAACTTCACTTAAGGTAAGTTTGTTTAATTAATTCAACCATGTCATCTCACTTTTTCTATCGACAATAGAATTCTATGGTACACAGAATTCAACCACAGATTTTTTATTTGTAGTAGATGATCTTTGAAAACTGTACTAAATGGTACTCTAAGGGCGAGTGAGTTGTAGAAGACAAGTTCTTCAACAGTTCAAGTGAACACTGTGAACAGAGTTCAATTGCTAGGGATCAGCCAATGAAATTTGTAGTTCCTTAGCAACTAAACTCGGTTCATTTGAACCTTTGTTGAACTCGTCTTGAACAAATTATGGTTTATTCGTTTGCATCAGGTGTAGTGTAGTTTAGTGCAATTTACACCACATTTACACAATCGAATGTAGCTGAGTGCAGTTCAAACAAAGGAATGTGTCAAATCAATTTGCAAACGAATGCCAAAATCGAGTGTAAATTACACCAGGTGTAGGAAAGTGCTACACCTCGATGCAAACGAATAAACCTATTATGAGTGGATACTGGTGGGATTCTGTGTACCATAGAATCCTATTGTCGATAGAAAAAGTGAGATGACATTATGGTTGAATTAATGGGAGAGAAAGAGACAAAACTGTCGACAATAGAATTCTATGGTACACAGAATCCCACCTCTGCGGCAAGGAAGGTCACCTTAGTTGTTTTCAAATTTTGTTTTTGTTTGGTTTTTGTAAAAAATGTTTAACCTCAAATCTCAAATCCAATGATAAGTAAAGCGGTTTATACGGTTTCTTTAGGGTATCAAATTTCGAGCCATATTCGTTAATATACTAGAATAATGCCTAACCTTGCCGAAACTCCTAGGGCTGCGAGGATTAGGATATGGTTGGAAACTTTTTTATACTTATTTTTACTATGTCTCATAATTCCCATTCGAATTGACCATGACAAAGAACAATTCGAAATATACCTAAGGACATTCAATAAATCATACGAAAATGATACTGTTTACAAAAATAGGTTGGAAGCTTTTAAGGTAATATAATTATGTGCTTGAATATTTTTATTAGGTAGATTTGGATTGTGTACCTATATTTTCATACAGAAAAAAAGAATGTTCCATGACTATAAATATCGAACTGGTTGGTTAAAAGTATAGTTTTAATCTCCAGTGACGAAGTGGAATATATCAATATGACGAACCGTTTTTGAGTTATCGACTTTTTTACCCCAAAAAACGTCCCAAATGTGATCGCGCTCGTGGCCTCTTAAGAAGAGTTACTGATACATTTCTGCTACTACTTTTATTTAGCTATTATATTTATTCTTGTCCTAGACTCGATTTAAAAGTAAAAAATTAATTATATGTCAAAAACCTAAAGAAACACGGTTTTATCAGTCAATACGGACTAAAAATTTAAATGTAAACAATAATCTTTAAAAAATTAACTTCAGTATTAATAAAGTGTGGGTGCTTTTCACATTTTCATAATCACAACATTAACAAATAGCTATAGCAATGAAAAAATATAGATTAATGATATCACCCTATGCTTTTTTTAACTTTAATTTTAATTTGTAAAGATAATTTTTTATTTTTCAGTCCGTACTACTATAAAAGCGTGTTTTTGTAAGTAGTGTTAGCAAGCATGTTTTTTTTCTTGTAGTAATTATTTGCAGATCTCTTTAAGAACCATTGATTTAATGAACGCTAACCGTACCAATCATTCTGCCAGATATGGTTTAACCAAGTACTCTGATATGCTTCCTGAAGAATTCCGAAACACAGAACTGCTTCCAAACAGAACTCATATGATGTACGCTCCGAGATCATTTTCAGCTAATCATGTTATCAAAAGATCTGTGACTACCAGATTTGATCTGCCTAAAAAAATAGATTGGCGGGAAAGGAAGGCTGTAAATAATATCCAATCTCAGGGATCGTGTGGAGCCTGCTGGGCGTTTTCTGTTATAGGGGTGATAGAATCGATGATAGCTGTGAAGACTGGAATATTGAAAAAATTGAGTGTTCAACAAATGATTGACTGCTCTCGATATAGTGATGGTTGTAATGGTGGTGATATCTGTTCACTGTTGAGATGGATTAAGACGGAATCAGTTACAATTGTA
The DNA here is from genome assembly GCA_958298965.1 of Chrysolina haemoptera. Taxonomy (NCBI): domain Eukaryota; kingdom Metazoa; phylum Arthropoda; class Insecta; order Coleoptera; family Chrysomelidae; genus Chrysolina; species Chrysolina haemoptera. Next base: position 17,596,178 of record OY282601.1, on the reverse strand, counting down.
CTAGAAAATGAGTATCCACTCTCACTGACTCAACATGCATGTAAAAATGTTTCTGGAATCGAAGGAATAATAATAGATGACTTTGAGTGTAATAGGTAAGAATTTATATACAGTATCAGAAAATTTTCATCTGGGGTATAGACAGAAATCTACGCGAGCAACAAGGAACGCAATAATATGATAATACCAAATGTGCGTCTCTCCTGTTACCCCACCCGACGCATTAACGTACCATGTGGCAATGCCACACACCGATAACAGCTCATGTCTATCCCTTCTTCAAGCGCGTAGAGGAGGAATTGTAATGTTCTGTCAACATACAGCATGCTATTCTTTACCCTCTTATGAAACCACCATACCCAAGATGAAAACTTTCCGATACTATATGTATTACTTTGTTTGTTTGTTTTTTTCGTTAACCAGCTGTCGCCCCCTTACGTATGTATTACTACACTGCATGTTAAAGTAAAGCCAGTTGCCCTATGGTAGTAAATAATAAAGTACATCCTAAATCATTTGAGAGGTGGCACACAAATTAATTAAGACAGAAAAGTACAAATCTGAAAGAAACATAACAGTGAAAATAGGGCTTACAGAGTGCAAAATTAACAAATGCAAAGAAAACATATGTTGCACCTAATAAAATAAAGGAAACGTGGAAAGGTATTCATGAAAATCGAAATATTTCTCGAGTTAGCACTTCAAACAATATTACTTTAAATTATAACAATAATACAGTGACAGACACATATGAAATTTCTAATGCTTTTGAACATTTTGCAGAATTTTGTCATTAAAAGAACATGGGTATAGAAGTTCGAAAACTATATAATTCCTTTAATTAGTTATATAAACTAATACAAATAATCATTTTAAATACACATTAAAATTTTGTCATATAAAGAAAACTAATAATAGACATGTCAGTCATATAACTACACATTAAAATGAGGAGAAACATAAGTATACCTGTACAGGATATTGAAATAAAATTAAGAAGAAAAAAATATTTTTCAAGCTCCAGCATTGGGAGAGCTAAGAAAAATTTTTAAATTCCGTTTGAACTTGTTTAAGGAAATTGAGGATTTGATTTCTAGGGGCAGCTGATTGAATCTCTTCAGGCCTTTGAAAAATACGGATGTATGTGTTTGACTCTTTGCCACCAGTGGAATGTGAAAATCATTTTGTGATCTTGTATTGTGGGTATGCACATCAGAATTGTAATTAACGATATTTCTTAAATAACTTGGAGCAGTATCTGATTTCATTTTGAATATGAATATAAGTGTATTATACTCCAAGAAGTCATCTACCGACAAACCACCGCATTTCCTTTAACATATGCCCAATGGATGTTCTCTTTGAGCATGTGAGTATGATTCTCATAGCTCGATTTTGAAGATTCCTAAATCTGGACATTTCATTTTGATTGAGTAGGTAAAGTATTGTCGAACAGTAGGTAAAATGAGTTAATATTAGGGTGTGTCTTGTAATACCCCAGTATTGTTGCGTTCATAAATAACAAATGGTGAAAATTGAAAATAATTGTTGTGCAAATACCTTATACCTAGACTGAAACTCTGTTGTATTCAGTAATAACTAATATTAGGTAATGATGGTATAAAAATGTTCAATCACTTGTCTAACGAAATAAAAACGATCACAGATAAAAGAAACTTCAAAGTTTCCGTGAGAAATATTTTACTTGGCAGAGCATTCTACTCGCTGGACGAATATTATTCTGCGAAATTTTAAATGTTTTGTGTGTTTCAAACTACTGATATGTGATAATTTACACCACTTATGTGCTAGTCTATTTTATTTTTTATTTATTTATTTATTTATAAACGGGGAAAACCCCTTTACAGATAATACATATAATGTTATCATCCATGTATAATTTTATCTTATTATGTTCCCTTGAACTTGTGTTTATTCTTTTATTTTTTATACTTTTTTACTTACTGTAAATAACACCTGGAATATTAATAAACGTAGGCCTAGTAGCTAATAGTACTAAGCAAATGAAATGTTATGTACATGTTTTTATATATTATAGAATTTTATTTGATTTAAGTAAATTAACGTGTAGTAACCTGCGCTATGAATCTTATGTTATACATTTAATACATTTTGACTATGTGTACTGTCTATGTATGGAAAATGTGCTTGTATCCAATAATTACTGATGTACCTATATTATATTTCGCACTTTGTCAATAGAAATTTTGCATTATTCAGACAATAAAGTAATTTTGATTGATTGATTTATACATACGATTATTTTGGAGCGCTACGACCTAAACTACCTTTACCGACGGCTTAGCCTCTTCCTTCCGGAGGTAGAGCAGGTTTACCGAAAAATAATCGACTTCAGCTGCATATAGAAAAAGAGCTGCTTTATGGATTCAATGTACATGTCATTGTGTACGAGAATTCAGTGCGACTTATAAGATATCGGCACACCGGCTGTGATCGGGAAGTCAAACTGTCTTCTTAGACTTCGTTTTTTTGTGTTTTCATCAACTAATTGATTCAAGAAAAAAATAAATTTGTAGGAATAAAGTCATTACGTTGATTCTTGAGAAACTTTGCGTGGGTGGTAGACAATCATCATTCTCTATTTTTGGTTATTGGCAAATACTCTACGAAGTTTCAGTCTTGTAGGTATAAGGTATTTACGTAACAATTATTTACATGTTTCATCATTATGTTATTCATGAACACAAGTACATTGGGGTGGTAAACTCTTGTTTTGTTAACTCATAATATCAAAACATCAAACTGAAAACAAATTGCTTTGTAGGAATCTGTGCAAATTTTCTGTTGCTGCCTCTCGGGCTATTATGGTTTTTGAAATGTTCAACCGTATTACAAATCGATGAACCATATGAAAATGATATTCGCCGAAATTGTTCAAGATCATAACTATTTCAAATTTTAATCACATTTTTTACATTTCATTTATATATTATCGACCTGGTCTGATATAAGTGTTTATTTCAGTTTTGTTGATAATGAAGATGTCATCCTCGCCTTTTTAGCAAAGCATGGTCCAGTAGCAGTAGCTATAAATGCCCAAACATGGCAACATTATGTTGGTGGTATTATCCAGTTTCATTGCGAAGGTAATCCCTCACAGCTCAACCACGCAGTCCAGATTGTAGGTTATGATTTGACTGCCGATATTCCTCACTACATCGTAAGGAATTCATGGGGTGAAGATTTTGGAGAAGAGGGATATCTGTATATAGCTATAGGTGAAAATTTGTGTGGGCTGGCACATGAAGTGTCTGTAGTGAGAGTTCTGTGATTTGTTGAAAAAAAATTGTGATAAATTATGCAAGATAACAGTCTCTATATGACTCGACGTGCCTTGCTGGTTACCAGCTGTTAACTGGGTCCAAATAAGTCAGAAAGTAAGTTGATATAATTCTGACTTATTCTTTACTTATGACTTACTATAAATCAGTTGGTAATAACCAATTAGAAATTTCCTTACAGGGGATTTTAAACATTTTAATAGATCAAGGATTAGATTTGGGCACGATGTATTTTTAACACTACCGATATCTACCACATACTTAGTTTTTGTCATGTTCTCAGTAACTTCACTTAGCGCCCTAGGAGCTAAGTAACATGCATCAATATAGAAAATTGTAAATATCTCGAAAACGATCACCTCCAGCGTTGTTGAGGAAGTGTACCTTTTTTACTTGGAAAAGGTGTGGGAATAAGGTTTTTTCATGAAAAGTACCAAAAGTTTACTGTCAAAAATGTTGGGGCAATTTGAAATGAATAATGACAGCGTATGCAGCGCCCTCTAGATGTTACATGAAAATTGATACGAAATTATGATTTCTCACGCCAAAAAAACCATGGGTACCAAATTTCGTGCAAATAACTTATTTCTTGCTAAAGTTATTTTCAAAAAGCGAACAAAAAAATTAAATTTCAACACCCTGTATGTCCAAAACGAAGCACTTCCGGACACAAGTTTATATAGACTTTTTTTCTTAAAATTGTCTCAGGAATACGTTACTTAAATATTTTAACGTACTTATGTTACACCTTGTATATTGTTTTTATTTTTAGGTGTGTTACTATATCTCTAAAATTAAGACAAAACCAAAATGTGATATCTATTCAAATAAATGATTGTTATGAAAACTTTTTCATTATTTCACCTAGTTAAAAATAGGAGGATAATCTCCAAAACCATGCTATCTTTTGTTGGTTCTTAGAAAAATGAATCCCAACTTCAATTTTATTTGTGTCTCATTGGTACACAGATTGCTCCAACAGTACTGCTTCATTATTAGAGGTAAAAGAGAAAGTGCTAGGAATCGCAAGTTAAAAGGTAAGACCTCGTTAACCCCTGGCTCGCACATGTTTCGACTTTTGAGGGCTGCCGTTCGTAAGGGGACAGCGGCAGCACACAACTTACACGTGACCTGTCAACTGTTTATGAAGTGAAGTGAAAAATTAATGTTGTTTCCATTGTTCATTATATCAACAATTGCGGCAAAAAAGTCATTAATTATGCATTTTAAGAATCGTTATGTCGTTCCTTTCCGCCAAAAGTTTCAGTTCGACTTCGTTCCATTTGATAAAGAAACAAAAATTGTCTTCATTTGGATTTCAAATCAAACCAAGTATTCTCTGAAAAGGAAAGGCAGATTCCTCTTTCAGGTCGCGTTTCTGTACAGGAAGAGACAATTTTTTACAGTGCGAAGGAACATAATCATTTGTTTCATTTTTGCCTCTGATGCAAACGGTTACTTCGAAACTTGCTCCTAACTTTTCATCGAGATTGTCCACGTGATTCGTAATGGATCTGTCGGACCGTCAGCACCAATTTCTTTAGCCAAAGATTTGACAGTCATGGTGACGGTAGAACCTTCGTCTCATTTCAACTGAACCGATTCTGAGGAGAACTTCGGTCTTCTCGCCTGCGACTCGTGCTGCAGACTTCATCTGCGTGAGTTATGACCTACATTTTACTAAGAATGTATAAACGCGAGAGCAAAGCTCGAGCGTTTAAATTTCTTAAGCAAATAAAATGTATCTAAAACACGCATGCAATACAACGTTTTATTCACAATCACATTCATTTAGAATCAGAATCGCGAAAATTTTTCATCACAAAATGATTTAACGTTTTGCTCTAACAGCGGCTGTCACCTCCTCAAAAATCATTGAAATAACATACAAAAATATCGGGAGGTGTTGAATTATGATAAAACGAAGAACGAAATGTCTATTAATATAAATATGTTAATGTTAATATTAATAATAAATAAGTAAAATGTGATTGATATTCAAGATTGTATTTTCCATTATTCCACTAGTGGAATAAAGTAATTTTATTATTCCACTAGTGGATAAAGTGGTACTTTATACGGTTCATAAGTGTGGATAAAACTTCAATTATAAGGTGATTGTGGATAAAATATATTATATATTTTGCCAATTCTAAATTTGATACTTTTGAAACTACAGACACCTACATTCGAGTTATTTTTATGAAAAATAGTGACTGTATAGCTTACTCACTATTTTTCATCTTGGGTATGGTGGTTTCATGAGAACATAAAGAATAGCTTGCTAAATGTTGAGAGAGCATTACAATTTCTCCTCTACTCGCTCAAGGAAGGGATATCGACGGGAGCTATGTGTGGTGATTGCATTGCCATGTTCCGTTAATGCGTTGGGTGGGGTAACAGGAGAGGCGCACGCAGTAGTCTTATTTATGTGGTATTATTATATCATTGCGTTGTTGCTAGCGTACATTTCTGTCTATACCCAAGATGAAAAGTTTCCGATACTGTATATAGGTATATGTCTCACCATTTTGTTGACAATGTAACAGCAAATTAATTATTTGAGGATAATACTACAACAGGTTTTTATTTTATTGGATGAACTTTTATTTTGAACGAAAACGCGCGGTTGCTCTCACTCCACCTTCGGTGTTGTGATTTTATCATGTCATTTGCTCTCGTCATTTTACAATTAGCTACCAAGTTAAGGTGGAGCAAAGTTTATCCAATGAAAACAAAACATTGACTGGTATTTGGTGAGATAAATTGGACGAATCAAATAACTAAATAAGTATCAAGCAAAAGTACGTAAATAGTTATTTAAGTAACAAGGATTGTAAAGGCGTGTTAACGTGAGCGAGTACGAGCCGAGGCAAATGCGACGCTTGTCGCTTCCCGAGGATGTTAACAGTCGATACATTCCGTGTTACTAATTACGTTTTTCCCGCTGCTTGTTGGCATTTCTCAAAATTTGCTTGGATTGAAGTTTGTTTTCTTACCCTTCATGATTATTCGTTCCGCAATTCCATTCTAAGTTGCTTGTGCGTGTAACTAAGTTACCGAATAAACAGACAACAATAATATTCAAAAATTCTCATAACCTAAAAATGTATATAAATGAAGCTGAAGGTATTACTTGTCAAAGTCATATTATTACCCTAGGATTGTAAATGACACTATATTTACATTCCGTTGTCAAAATGAATTAGTAAACGAATGATTTAGGCCATTTACCTGTTTTGTTGCTAAGCATGTACGGACTATTTATATACAGTGTCGGCAGCGGGAAAATTATCCGCTTAACACGTCTTTACATTCCTTGTTACCACAGACAGGTCTGTGCTTGTTACTTATTATTAAATTAAATGAATAATGAAGGTAAATAAAAGTTTATCCACTTGCAAACAGTTAAGTTCCTATTTATCCGATGTCAAACTGCCAAAACTGACAACACTGCTTCACTATCCATTATATTTTTTATTGCAAGAAAACATTTAAACATCACTAAAAATATAAACAAATTTAATTTCGATGACAAATGACATGTCACTTCGCCGATTGTGCGCATGCCCACTTCCATTTTCAATTAAGAAAATTAATTCTTAGTTGTTAAGTTGAAAGTTAACCAACTTCGAAATTATTAATTCTGAATTTAATTGACAGATGTAAATGTATAAACCTTTATATACGTTCTTTTGTATTTAACATTCTTAGTTCTTAGTTGTTAATTTAATTCTTGGTTTAGTTGAATCTATAAACCCAACATTATGGACATACATTACGTGAGTTAAATTATCTGTCTAACACACTCTGCTGTCAAGTAAAGTTGGATGTGTATTGAAATGTTTGTAACACACTTTGTGAACGCCCCCAAACACCCCAAAAATTTAAAATAAAAAAAAAATACTGCAGAAAATGGATGTTGATCAAGAATTGGGAACCAATAGGCCTTTTCATTTATATGAGTTTTTAAGTCGCTTGCGCTCGTTTTGAGCCCCAAAGTCTGATTGGATATTGGGAAAGTGAATACCTACCTATCCGTTGGTTACGTTTTGAAACAATAATTTGAGATTGACTCAGTTCAAAATTCGCGGTCTGTCAACCTTAATTTCATGACAACAATGTGCTTTGGCCCCAACAAAATGATCCATTGGCGTTCGTTCTCGTTATTTGTTACTGATAGTTGTAGTTTATTTTTACTTTTGTGCGTTTGTGATAATAATTAGAGTGTTATTCGAAAAAAGTGACTCAATTTATTACCTCTACTCTCGAATTTACTGTGTTGTGTGAAAGCTACAATGGTATGGAAATGCTGTGTTTGTTGGGAAAAAATCATACTCGAACCTTTCACAGGTAAACAAAGTTAGTCATTTGTCATCTAAATGAAAAGGCCTATTGATTTGTGATAAGAGGAAAGGAAACATTAACTTTTTTTCAAATATATATCTATATTTCTCATGTCACAAAATTACTATTTGTGCTTTCATTCGGGTAAAAAAGTAGAAAAAGTATATTTCTATCAAATGAAGGACAATGTAACATCATTGCATTATGAAAATAAAATGATTAAAATACTAATCAATCAAAAGGATGGCCATTCATTCCCTTCCTAGGATCTAGGGGCGTTTTTAACGAATAATTTCGTGCACTCTTAAATACACAATATTCTTCACCTCTCTCATAGCCCTGAGAATTTCATCTTGTCTGCTATTCTGAAGTCTCAATATCATCTCGGAAAAAACGTCGTATATATCGTTTTCCTTTGTACCAATGATGAACGGAAATCCAAACTTGTTTTTATAACGTGCATTCAGCTCGAGAAGTTTTCTTTTGTCTTCAGCGCTAAGTTGACTGGTTCCACTAAGCGTTTCCTTGGCTTCTTTTTCTAATACCAGTTGTCGGTAGCAAGCAAATAAACTTTCGAATATGTCAGGGTATTGCTGAAGGATGCATTCTTTTTCTGAAATAAAAAAAGTATATGACATTGCATTTCATTTTTTTTTTCAACAATTACTTTCCGCGCCATATAAAATATGCAAATATTTTGATGTAATGTTGATGTAAACCGAAATTAATATTTTACATCTCAACTTTGATAAGAGAGATTGTGCCAATTACTGATTTGAAAATAACTATTTACACCAAAAGTCCGTCTCTCCCCCTCCCCCGAACTTCTTTATTTTACATATTACAAAAAAACGTTGAATACATAAGTTAGGTAGGGTTTCATTCGACTTGAAAGTTAATTTTTTTAAATAGGACATCCCTGTATATCATTGCATTATCGATTATAACGAATCCAACAGTACCAAGTTTATCCAACGGAGGCGATCCATAACATACAGTGGAGGTGAGATGATACTGGGTAGGTAAAAAACTTACAGTCGAACTCCACCAAATTTTGAAAACAGCTACTTCCCATCGGTTAAGTACTTAATAGAATACTCTCCGTTGTTTACATTTCGACGTGCGGTCACATTCTAAGCACAATTTTTATTACCGCTTGTTTCGCCAGTCAACCCAAAAGACGGCAAAGCTTAGTTTTTGCCCAATTATCTGCTTATATACAATGATACAGTGCGGCTTTTAATAACCCCCCCCCTGTTAACTTTTGAACGGTTCGACGTAGAAACATGAAAAAAAAAAACCGTCTCGAGGGTTTCACCAATACTACTTTTTGAAATGAAAAAAAAAATCATGATTGCCCTATAGGGGGGCGGGGGGACACAAACTCAAAATTTTGAAATGGCATGGGGGGTCAAGTAGTAGGTGATATTTGGAGAGCGGCAATTACACCTTGTGCTCGAAATACACAAAATATTTTTTCGACAAACGCAGATCTCGGATACAGAAAAAACAGTCGATACTTTATTAATCACACATTATTACCAAATAATAATATCAATTTCATTTATTATTTACTAGATTGGAATTGAATGTACAAATTTTGACAATTTTTATTGATATCCCTAATAACTAAGTAACATCTGTAAGACATTTCAGAAACAATCATATGGGACAATAGAAACATCTCTGGGAAATCCCTATTTTCCTTACGACATTATTGGGATGTTGCTGGGAACACCCGTGTCAGCATTTGCGATGACCCATAAACATCCCTTCAGAATGTTTGTAGGATGACAGGGGATGTACTAAAAACATTCAAGATACTTAGCGTAAAACATCCTCAAGATACTTTTAGGATGTTTTTTGTAGGATGACATGGGATGTACTGAAAACATTTCGGGAACTTAAATAAAACGTCCTTGGGAAACCATTAAATTGTTTCAAATGGGTTTAATAAACAAAAATATTCTTTATACAAAAAACCCTCAATAATGTAAAACAAAATCACTTTCTTTTGCTCTTCTCAGCCAAATACTTTGCTCAGTATCCTTGTTGGAAGATGATCTGATTCTATGCAGCTTCTAAAACAATTATACCTACATAAGTGATGTGAAAAACCGTTTTATTTTTCTCAGTAAAATCTATTCAATTCAATATATTACCAAGGCCGCACCCATGTAGGTCAAGCTATAGATAAAAATATGAGGCTCTTTTCACACAAAATAAAAGATGCAAATGACCTATACTAATTTATATAAGATGGTTCGTTAATGAAAACTCTGGTTTTCGCCCCAGAAAAATCGATTTGTGAATTTTTTAAAACAAGAAATAGTGAAAAAAAGTTACAACTTTTTTGTTTTTTTTTTTCAAAAATATCAAAAAGTATTGAAGGAATCGTTTTACAGTCAATAGAGAATTATAAAACCTACAAAATGGTTTTAAATGCGACCAGATCGATGCATTTTCCACTGAGAAAATGGGGGAAAACCTCGAAAAAGAGACCATTTTTTTAAAAAAATCATAACTTTCATAAATATGAAGATCGACAAACAAAATTGAGAAAACGGGTAGATAATAACATGTAGTTTAACTGTACGCAATATGGTTTCTTCCAATGTGTAGTTTTTGCACATTCGTGTTATAAACAGTTTAAGGGTTTATCTTGCAAGGTACACCGATTTCAGGAAAATCATCGGATTCAAATTCTGTTAATGGCATCTAGAAGTAGCTTCAATATCTACAACTTGTATATTTTGTATTTTCACCTGAGGTGGAAAATGTGTTGAAACTGTCACCGAAAATTGCTCCAAACGACTTCGGGAGCACTTTGAAGCATATGGAGCAACTTTCGGTGACATTTTCAACAAATTTTCCACCTCTCAAGACAAAATCCAATATATACAAGTTTTAGACATTGATCTCTACTTCCAGATGCCGTTCACAGAACTTGAATACGATTTCCCTTAGATTGGTGTGCATTGCAAGATCAGCCCTTTGAAAGTTTATAACCCGATTGTGCAAACACTACCCATCAGACAGAAAACATCTTGCTCACAGTTGTACTACATGTTACCATCTATCAGTTTCCCCCATCCTGTTTTCCCAGCTTCAGATTTATAGAAATTGTGAATTTTTGAAAAATGGTCTCTTTTTCGATCCGGTTGTATATAAAACCTCTACAGCTTGGTCTAATGGTCTAACCAAAAAGAATAAAAAAATCAAATCCAAAAAAACAAAATTAAAATGAACTAATATGCACCTATTACAAATTCGCATCCCCTTTCTTCTTCAGTTGTGCTCTTAGATTTCGTTCTTTAGCTCGTCTCAACCAATCTCCAATTCTATGCTCGGTGTCCTTATAGTTGGAAGCATGTCCCGATTTCTGTGCAGCTTCTAAAACAATTTTACATACATTAGTGATGCAAAAAACACAAATTTCGAGAATGTTAGTATTCAATGTATTATGTTTAAAAAACTCAACCAACAAATTTTTTATGCACTCTGATAGGTAATTCAGGATTATTTTGCCTCAAAATGTCCAACAGATCAGATACAGCCGAATGATTGATATTATGCTTTATAGCACAGTTTCCTACAGAAGATGCTAACGTATTATTAGGTAAAATAGGTTGGTCATTTTCGAGGTTACTTTCAACATTAACAAATTCAAAATCACATTCATTAGAGCTAGATATGCTATTGTTTACGATGTCTGAACAATGACCTGATTCATCTGAATGATCAGAATCAGACCCCGTCATAGGTTCGGGAATGTAGGTTGGTGCTGGGACCCCAAAAACTGAGGCATGCGATGTAGAAGCGGCTTCTCCCGCTTCTCCACTTGGTTTTAGGTTAGATTTAGAGCTTTCGCCTTCCTTAATCTGTTTGTATCGTTGCTCGAACTTATTTAAAAGCTTTCTTTTTTCTCGGAACTCCATCATAAAAAATAAAAAACCTTTTGTAATTTGTACTTGCCTCAAAATAATCAAATGCACCCATACAACCACTTCACTTCACTGCAACAATCAACAATCAACACCAAAAACAAATATCCAATATGGCAGCGGAGAGGCGCGAATCCGGACTCCAGAGCGACGAGCTAACGCACGGCTGCTGCAATGTTGCCAGATTTTTTTTTTTTCATATATAGTGCCTCACCACGAAGTGTTCGAAAGCTCATAAAATTTGAAAATAACTAAACTTTTAAGTTTTTAACCGAAACATTTCTTTAAATACTTTTGCCGAAATTTGTGCTAGTTTAAATTGCATTCACATTTTAATTTCATTCTATTTTCAGATCTACTGAAATAAATTTAACAAACATCTGGCACCGTTGCTAACAAATCATGACTTTGTAGTAGATGACGCAATCGGCAATAGATGGGAATAAAAATATGTCTAAGTTAAAAAGTTGTTATTTCCATCAAGTAGACAATATACAAACATAGGTATCTGAAAAATACAATAAGAATTATTTGCATTTGGATGTTTTTGCTATATCAATGTAGGTAGGTGCCAAATTTCATAATTAATTGTACATTTCTGAAGGCAAAAATAAGATGAAAAAGGATGTTTCTAGAACATCTTAATGAAAACATTTTAGCGATGTTCCAAAAGAAACATCTCTGCCATGTCATACCTAAGTCTGAAACATTGGGACATATGTAGGACCTAAGCGGGATATACCAGCAAGATCCTGTGTTATTAGGGATAGCCAAAGTCGGTATACAAATTGCTGGCAATTCAATTCATATCTCTAACACATAAAAAACATGTTAGTCCAAGATTTGAACCCCGATCGCCGGCGTGAAGGGCAAAATCTTAATTCAATACAATGTTAATTCACACGTTATTCATAATGTACACACCGGCAGATCGAAATTATCTGAATAAGCGAGCGTTTTCTCATTTTTGCCAATGAATGACATTCCTCAAAAAATATTAACTTTGCGTTAAAATTTGAACGCGTCAAAGGCTACTTTGTTATGCGGTTGTCGAAAATGTTCTTTTTATAGGCACGCTGGGCCCCAGGACTATATCTAACTAATGTAAACATAACTGCGAAGTTTATCTTAGATCCTGAAACAAATATTGACGAACTTAAATAAACATTTAGAGAAATCAAAAACAGAAAATTACAATCATAAATTATCTGGAATATTAATAGAAAGTCTGTACCTTTTTTTGTTTTGGCGGAGTTCAGCGATCAATATTTATTTTGCAACAAGAATATTTCCGGACGACTTAAAAACAAGACCCATATATCAAAATAATATCTACTCCGTCAAAACTCATAGCGAAGCTTGTAAAAAAACAAACTAGCAATATTTTGAAAATCACAAAATAATAATAGTGATTCCCAGTTAGGGTCTTAAATAAAATATGCCATTTTCGACATCTTAGAAGAAGAACATGAGTTGTATCTGTATGTAGATTTAAATGAAGGAGAATTTCTCTTATATTATTCGCAGACGATACCTACAAACTTATTAAGGCATGAAAAGTAACTAGAAAATACAATAAAATTCGTTTTGGAAAATAATAAAACCTTGTTTGAATTGAACTCTTTTTGACTCTGAATGTGAATAAAACAAATATGATTTCATTCAGATTAACTAGGGGTCTTTTGCATTGGCGCAGCCAGGGGGGGCTTTGGGGCCACAGCACCCCCCCAAGCCACCAAATTAGAACGTTATCCATAACATCCGGCTGACCAAAAAAAAAAAGCTCTGGTAACTGATAAATTGTATGTTCCCCAAAATTGAAATCATGGTTGTGACTTGCCAATTTGTGATCAAGAAACAAGAATTCCTTGAAATTAAATTACACGCCAATATTACGCTTTTTATTTTGTTCGACGAAATTCCTTACTTATTTTTGTTTTTATGTTCTGAAACATCTTATAGTCACGAATTGTCTCCAAAATTGTTGAGTAGTTGTTTTTTGACAGATATTTGTTATTATGGCCTTCAGTCATAAGTGACTATCGTTACATAAAATCTGACACTTGTATCTACCAGTAGAGGAATACATATAAAAAATGTTTACTTACCATTTACTCTTAATGTATCCAAAACATCATAAATTGCCTGCACTACGGAGTTGATATCACTGAAGGGTCTGCATTTTAAAATACTTATGGCAGCAGCTGGGTAATGTTCCACGATATTTCCAAAAATTCTAACAAATCTTTCACTCAATAGATTATTAACTTCCTCTATAGACAGTTGATGTGTTACAAACATTTTACTATAAATCAAGCTGAAACTGTGAGAACCTATATTCGAATAATACTTTATTATTCATTCCATATATCCAGTGACCTTTTTTACAACTATAAGATAACTCTAAGCTTGTTTGTTTCAAAAAGAATAAACACTGATAAAGGGAAGTTTCTTCAGATTATCAATATCAAATTTGTTTGTACGGAAATCAATGAATTGAATTTATAATAATGGATGTGTACAGACGCATGGAAAGGAACAAAATACAGGATAATATGCTGTAAATTTTAAATCCTCCCTCGAATCTGAATGAGCTGAAGATTGGCGAAAAAGGCAGTGCTTTTTTTAAGAATTTCCGAATAACACTTATATGAAGAAGATTCAGTGGTTCCTGAGATTATTTGTAAATATTGTACCCCATTTCAGCATTCGATGAGTTGCAACAGTTTTTCTTACTATTTATTCAAGAATTAAAAAGTTGTTAAAGAAATACCTAATTTGTTGGAAATAATGCCCATATAATCCAGTACGATTAGGTTTTGAGACAAGAATCGATTGTAGCACCACCAAACTTGGTATGCTAGTAGTTGGATTCATGATAAACACGAAAAAAAAAATTACCAAAATTCCAGGGGTAGAACTTTTTTTTTTTCGTTTAAAAATATACAATTACATTGCAGTAATCTTGAAAAGTATATGATTTATCGGAAAAACAACTCAACAAGGTGAAAAACAATTCAATTTTCCACAAAAATTATTTTCAGTAATTTCTCATGAAATGCGCTTGTTTTCTCAGAAAACGTGATTGAACGCCGACATCAAATTTCAGGTTCATCCCAAGTTCTAGCGGAGCCTAATATTTGATTGGTCATAACTCTGTTAAAAATGATCGGAGAAAATAATCTCTTATTCATATCCTGCATATATAAGTTTAATAACACTATTGTGAAATGCAAACCTCAAGCTTGAAATCACATACTTCATTTTTTATGTAGGATGTGTATGAGCCATTATTTTCAACATTTACTGAAGAAATTGCCGGGATTATGGGTGAGTTGAAAACAGGCAGAAGTAAAACCCAGTTTTTTCTTTGGCTTGTATAAGTGAGACTTGTCTCACTAGTCTTAAATCGTTGCATATGGTCAAAAGAAGGTACTGATTCCTGCTTCAGTATAATTATTTCATATCAACTAAAATATCCATGTCTTTCGGATCCTCCGTAAATATCGTAGAAGGGTTATGTGAAGTGGGACAAAACACATTTTAGGTACTCAGATACTCACATGTTATATTTGCATGAGGATGAGGAAGTAGAAGTCTTCAGGAACGATATGCACTTTTTCTTTTCCTTCTACTATAACTTTTAGCAAAGCTATGACCTATGACAAATTTAATTTCCGGTCCTGCCTGAACTTGCAATGGCGAGTTAGCGCGAGCATGAAATGTGACGTCAGCGTTAAACCACGTTTTCTGAGAAAACGAGCGTATTTCATAAGGTATTACTGAAAATCATTCTTGTGGAGAATTGAATTATCTCTCAACCTTTCGATATCGTTTTTTGATAAATCTTATATTTTCAAAAATAACAACAAAAAAATTAATTTTTTTTTAAATGAAATTTTTTTTAGGTTCACCCCTGATTTTATGGTGAACAATTTTTTTTGTGATAAAACATGATGTCAAGATGTCATGTGCCGAGTTTCAGAGTGCTACAAATCATTCTTCACTTTTTGCTCGAGTATGTCTGGATTAATAAGCTAAACTCAAGTACCTATTTGGCCTGATTATACGGAGGTTCGAATTGATAAACAGATATTTTTGGGCCTACCACAATTTACTGTCTTTTTCTATGGTTATAAACCGGTGATGTAAACATACTACATTTCATTTTTTTTTTTAAATAACCGTCGTAAATTACCGAAATAGGAAACCTTTTTGAAATACCAAGTAATTTATTACTTTGGTAAATTACCACATTGGTAAAGTACCGTTTCCAATAAAAATAATGTGTGCAAAGTTCTCTTTGTAACGGTTCAAAAAATACATTAGTACTAGCTACAAATCATGAAGGAAAAATGAATAAATATAACTTGCCTAACTGCATAATGAACAAATAAGTCTTCTTTGGTTCAAAACAAAAAACATACCGGGTGATCACGCGGCGAGATACGCCCCCGTTTTCTCCGTTGTTTCTGTAGCTATATTTCTGAAATTTGGAACATTGAATATGCTCACTAGACGGCACTTTTTGACATATTTGGAAAAAAATTCAACTTCTGGTTTTTCCGGAAATGACATCAACTTTCGATTTTCGAATGGGACACTGTATATTATCACATGATCGGTTAGGGATGATCATGAGGAATCTAACGATACCAGGTTTGATGGTGTTATTCTACTACGGAGATATCGCCATTTATTTTATAATAATAATAATATAACATGTCTTTATTCGTACAGTGCATTTCGGTATCGGTATCCATAAGTTCAGTGAGTGGAAGAGAGTTGGATGTACCCGCCAGAAAACGTTTCTCTCTGTCATTAATTCAGCTTATGGATAAAATAAATACGAGATATCTCTCCGAGTCATTGGAGATATAACGGAAATAGTAAATTATTAGTAGTGGCGTCAAAATATGCGTATACAAATGCTATAGCAACATACCAAATTTGAAATATGTATACTCAAAACTATAGAAAAATTAGGGGGCGTACGTGTCACCTCGTGGTCACCCGGTATATTCTTGAATACATAACTAGATAACAAATAACAAGTGAGAATCTTTAAAAAAACCCTTACTGATTTGTTTAACGGCAAAAGACGGTAAATAAAATTTTATGAATTACCGTATTTAATTTGGTATTTTATCCCGTAATTTACCGACTCATATCAATGGCTATAACATACTAATAATACTGTTTTATAACTGTAATTTTGATTGTAGGTACTATCAGGTAAGGTAATTTTGTACCTATTATCGGCACTAATTCTAATAACCCAAAGAAATTGGTTTATGCCGCTGGATAGTTCAATAATAGTTATTTATTTTATTATACAAGGGAAAAGTACCTATTAGATTTTGTGTCGACGTTGTGTTCAAATTCAAATGAACAAATTCATATTGAGAAACTTGACAAAATTTCGACATCAATTTTCTCGTCAACTATAGCACATACAGAAAAATAAGTAGATAACTTTCGTAGGAAATTTATCAAGTTTCCTATTTTGACATTCTCAACGGTTCACGAGTTATAGACGAAAACAGGATTTTCCGACCAAAGGGGTAGTTTTTAGGGGTGAAGCCATGTCCCTCCATATGGATTATGGTGGTTTTATGATGAATGTGACCTCTACTAAAAGTTTATGAGGGAAAATTTCCATGCCGATTTATTGATATAATGTAGGTATATTTTACTTTAGCGACTGTACTACACTGTTAATAGATATGCAAAGTATTTTGAGAAATAAACCATC
This sequence comes from Chrysolina haemoptera, assembly GCA_958298965.1. NCBI lineage: Eukaryota > Metazoa > Arthropoda > Insecta > Coleoptera > Chrysomelidae > Chrysolina > Chrysolina haemoptera. The sequence goes on along the minus strand of OY282601.1, from coordinate 17,578,809 downwards.
CAAATTTAATTAATATAAAATTGTAAACTATATTACCGGGTGAATGTTAAAAGAGGGCAATTGAATTGATAGGATAACCTAGTTTTGGAAATGTTTTATAACAAAAACAAAGTTGGTGAATAAACACGATCTGTTATCATTTTTGTTTTTTGCTGATGATGACTCTCTGGCTTGATTTGCTACAGTGTTAACCACTTAAGACCGGAGCACCCTTATAAAATCTACATTTTCCAACTGATTGCAATGATTTTTTTGTTTATTAGGTAGACATTCAAAAAGTCTACTAGGGCACTAAATTTCATGAATAAATCTCTATATCCAGGGCCTACTAATCTGATTATTCAAGGTCAAAAATATAAAAAAGTTACTAGCGATATTTATAGAAATATTCTAACTACACCACTGGATTCCCGACATATTCAAATGGTCCATATATAAATTACGTTGAAATGCGTCAATCAATGAAAAAGTTATAAGGGAATGAAATTTGAAAAATATGCCGTTTAATCAACCCACCAATTCAATTTCAAAACTTTCGTCAGAACTTTGACTACACCACTGGATTCAGAGAGTCTCGAAACTGTAATTTCATAGAAATCTGTTAATAAATAAACAAAATAAAAGATTTATAATAAAATCTTGTAACTTTTTTATTGATTGACGCATATCAAAATAATCCACAATTAAGCCATTTTAAAATGTTGCGAATCCAGTGGTGTAGTCAGATTTTTTTTAAAACAATCGCTAGTAATTTTTTTAGATTTTTAAACTTGAAATTTGGTGTGCTAGTAGACGTTTTGAATGTATACCTGATGAAAAAAAAATCATTCCAATCGGTTGGAAAATGTAGATTTTATAAGGGTGCTCCTTATGTATAACCTTAAATATTTCTATACATTTGCATTCACTGGTTGATGTAGTTCTATGATTTTCATTAATTGAATTCCTTACCACCTTACTAACTGCAACTGGAAATTAATTATATGTTTTGATAATGTGTATAGGCATACGTACAAAAAACGTAACTTATTCTTGATCTTGATCACTTGGGTATGAGATTAGAAGTAGTGACAATGTCATGTCACCAAGAAATCTGTAAACGTAAAAGCCGAAAACAGAAAAAATTAGGTGGACCTCTGCAGAAAGTTAAATAAATTTCAACCTGAAAAATATAATGTACATTATAATGGTTAAAATGGATTTTATAACAACTTTCAAATAAAAAATAAATATTTACATTTCTCCATTTAGACAGTAATTTCTAATTTATAAATCTATTCTTCTCTAGTTAAGAAAAAATTAGGATAAAATCTCAGGCCCTCAATGGAATCATCCCTACAACATTTTCCAAATTTTTCAGTAGTGAGTAATCTTTCTTTTGCCAATGTGAGGGAAATGCCAAGGGATTGTGATAGTTCCTCCGCTGAAAGTGATCCTTTATCTTCAACCTACAAAAATACAATGTTTGTGCTAAACTCAACTCATGGTACTGAACTAAAGTCAGTGAATAAAATTCCTTGATTGTTTATGAAAGCAATAATTATCTAAAAATTATAATACCTATATGCTATGATATAATTATGTTTTGTTAAATTTCATGCATTGTGTAAATTATAAAATCTATCTCAAATAGAAATACAGTGCCCTCTGTAAAACATATTGTAAAGAGGTTTATTATAAGAGCAAAGGAAAAAAAAATTGTAGGTTGTAGGAGGTGATCGGTTGTGAATGTCCAATAACCTAAAAATCAATTTCGATATCAGTCACGTGATCACTGGTATGGCGGCAAATTCAAAAAATTACTATGAAGTGATAAAAATTAGGGTAGGTTTTGATCTCTCCACTCGCTTTACTGTATAAACATTATTATTTTGATGAAAAAACTTTTCTTCATACCGGATGGCACTTAATTTGACGGATGATGACAAAAAATACACCATTTTGTTGTCATGGACCATTTTAGCAAATGGGTAGGTAGAATTGCAGATCAACAAGCGTCCACAATAGCAAAATCATTGGTAAACAACACACGTGTTCCCAAGATTCAGAGTATTGATGGAGTTAAAATTCCTAGGAAGGAGGAAATTTTCAGCCAAAGTTATTCAAAAAAGTTTCTGAGCTGATGGGGATCAACAAGATCGAAACGCTATTGCCGCTATTTCTGATAGCATCAAGAGCACCTGTTCATAATCCAACCCAGCTCATTCTGGCTAGCATACTCTTCGATTGCCCTGTGATGATGTTTGTATAAAGAATCACCAAAGAGATACAAGTGCAGGACTATGGACATGAACTGAAGTCCAGATTGATTTTGGCATGCGACAAAATGATTGTTTGTTATGATATGGATGCTAATTAGAAGGATTCAAAGAAGACGATCAGGTTCGGCTGTATAAAAGTGAGTCCCCCAAATGAAAAATGTTTTGTGAACGAACCTACGAAAACAAAACAAAAGATCAACAATATGATTTACATACCCCAGTACTGTTCATTAGTACAGTAACCACAGACAAATGTAAGCCACAAGTGAAGAATGAATCGTAGCACTTTGAAACTCGGCACATAACTTCTTCACATCATGTATTGTTAGAAAAAAAATTGTTTACCAAAATATCAGGGATGGAACCCAAAAAAATGTTTATTCACAAAAATTATATTTTATGTTTGCTGTTGTTCCGGAAAGTATAACATTTATCAAGAAACAATTTCAACACGGCGAAAGATAATTCAATTCTCCACAAGAAATATACTTAGTAATTTTCACAAAATGCACCCGTTTTCTCAGAAAACCTGATTGAATTCTGATATAAAATTTCAGGCTCGCCTTAACACGCCACTGCTATTTCCGGCAGGGCCAAAAATTAGATTTGTCATAACTTTGCTAGGGATTATAGTAGAAGGAAAAGAAAAAATGCATATTGTTCATGAAGACTTGTACTTCCTCATGCAAATATAACATGTGAGTATCTGAGTACCCAAAACGTGTTTTGTCCCACTTTACATAACCGGCATAACCCTTTTGCGATATTTACGGAGGATCCGAAAGTCATGGATATTTTAGTTGTTTATGTTTGCGGATGATCCGAAAAACATGAATAATTTAGTAAATATGGAATTATTAAACTGAAGCAGCAACCCATACCCTCTTTGGACCATATGCAACGAATTTCGACTAGTGAGACACGTCTCACTTAGACATACCAAAGAAAAAACTGGATTTTACTCCTGCCTCAGTTTTCAACTCACCCATAATCTCGGTAATTTCTTTAGTAAATGTTGAAAATAATCGCTCATACGCATCCTACATGAAAAATGAAGTATGTGATTTCAAGCTGAAGGTTTGCACTTCACAAAAGTGTTATTAAATATATACGCAGGATATGAATAAGCGATTATTCCAACATTTACTCAAGGGAATGCCGGTTTTATGGGTAAATAGAAAATGAGACAGGAGTAAAACAAAGTTTTTATTTTGGCATGTATAAGCAGGACCTGTGACAGTACTTTAAAATTGTTGCATATAGTCCAAAGAGGGTATGGGTTGCTGCTTCAGAATAATATTTCCATATTTACTAAATTATTCATGATTTTCGAATCATCCACAAACAGTTCCGTGAAGTGCGATAAAACACATTTTAGGTACACAAATACTCGCATATTATGTTTGCATGCAATCATTTTTAGCAAAGTTATGACCAATCAAATATTCGGCTCTGCCAGAATTTTCAGCGGCGGGTAAGGGTGAACCTGAAAGTTGATGTTGGCGTTCAATCATGTTTTCAGAGAAAACGAACGCATCTCATAAAAAATTACTAGGAATAATTTTTGTGGAGAATTGAATTGTCTTTCGCCCTGTTGAGTTGTTTTTTCGATAAATCATATACTTTCCAAGATTACAGCAAATATCTATTTATTTACTTTTTAAACGAAAAAAAAAAATATGTTCCACCCCTGGAATTTTGGTAAACAATTTTTTTTCGTGTTTATCATGGTTCCAACTACAAGCATACCAAGTTTGGTGGTCTCTTGTCTCAAAACCCAATCATTCTGGATTACAATTACCAAGTAAAATTTTGAAAAACAATAAAAAAGTTTATAAAGATAAGTACTGATCTTTGTCAGTTTGTCAACAATTATAAAACACAACTCTCAAACCAGAGATGTTAAAAAATTGAGAAAACATCTCAAGAGTAAAGAACCACTTATGATGTTACATGTAGTGATGCTCGACAGAGGGCAAACTCTAATAATAAAAAGTTGATTTAAAATCCCAGCTTCAGCTTTGTCCCTTACAGCATTTAAATTATATTCGTTCAAATTTTGACAAATTCTCTACAAGAAATACTTTGCCAGAATGTAGCAGTGTGTTGGATATTGATTATTACCATGAAGATTGCATATAACTAATCTCAAGAAACCCACCATAACTAAAGTTGCTTCAGCAACACTAACACTATCCAATGTGCTTAATTGCAGAACCATAACGCCCGAAGAGAATGTGTAAAGCTTCAGAGGTAAATCAAGAGCTTCCATAACTCTACAAGCATTTAAAATGTCATCTGGAGATAAAAGTTCCAAACTTCTCGCTCTATTCACCCAACAGAAGACATCAGTCAAGGCCATCATACCACCCATTTCTTCAATATGTCTATGCATGAATGTGCAAATTTGTTTTGCTAGGCTATGGTAATACTGATTGTCAGATTTATACGAGTCTCTAGTAACAGGATCATCAATACCTAGGCTGAGTAGATAAGATTTGAACTGGACAGTTTCATCTTCAGTTATATCACCTTGTTTCTCTTTGATTTTTGTCGAGATCATTTTGGAGAGTCTAACCATGTCTTTAGCTCTTGCCATGAGTTTATCTAGATCTTGAAAAGCTTTGTTGATACTTTCATCTGTAGCTTTCTGTTTTTCTAATATGCTTCTCTCGATTCCTACAATTCCTAATCTAGGCTTTATTAAAGGCAACTGCTGTCTACTGTTAACCACTGCTTTTGACATTTTCGATTCCCAAGGCCGTTTTTGCAATAAGTCATTCAAAATTTCCAATACATTATTAGTGTATCCTTCTCTGAAAGATAATTTAATAAAATTGTAGATACTCGCTAGCTGAGGACCATTAGTTGAATCTAAAAGTATGATAATTCAATGGAAAAATCTCAAACTATCTCACTTTCTAATTAATTACCACTTGTTTCAGATAAATGTAGTATAATTTTTCTTGACCGACTGAAACTGAAAGAGCTGGGTGATTCTTCCTCTACCAAAACAATGAGACTTAAATTCAATGACAAACATGTTTGGCCTCTGGCTATTTGTCCTGGGCGGCCCCAAAGAAGCCTATGTGTTGTTATAATAAGCTCACCACCCTCAAAGGATGTCTGAAATAATAAAACGTAAAATTCTGGCGAAGTTTATTGTAAAAACAACCTTCTGATCGCCATCATATAATCGAACATTATTTTCGACAGCAACAGTTGATTCTCCTTCAATTAAAAGCGGACTTGTATATTTTATACGATTCATATTAAAAAATCGATTTTTATTCTACTACCTACAGAAATTATCGAAAATAATTTATATTTAATTATAATCTTAAACAAACGGCAATGTCAATATTGTCAATAACAGTTATATGTTATATGACAGGCGACACTGGTGACATTGACAGACGACTGACTGACGTAGTGACGTACAAAAAGGTCCTTTCGTTTTCATAGAACAATGCAATTTTCGACACTCGCACACTCGTTGAAATATACACTGGATTTCTTATTCGCTTGCACATTCGTTAACACCTTCCATTGACCTTGGCTGGGACTCTCTAATAGCGAAGCGAAACAATCGCTATCTCTTTCTGGTACGCCGGAAATTGATAGCATGTGCTTCATATGCAAAACAAGTTACAGAGTGCCATATTGGTCCACCCTCATGGTTTCCAGCTGCATAGTTTTGTCTGTGTCTCTCTAATGGACTCAACTATGATGTCATCTCACTTCTTCGGTCGACAAGAGAATTCCACGGTACACGGAATCCCACCCCTAAGTGTCGTATACAAACTAATAAGGTCAATTGCGTTATCTACACTGAAATACCGATTCAGAATGTGGTGTAAAATTACTACCTACACACCAGCAAACAAAAGGACCTGAAGTGAGTTGTAGGTAGGTCTCATACAAGGACATTACATGTAATGTCCTTGGGTCTCATAAGGTTTTCGTTTGCATCAAGGTTCACTGTAGCTGAGTTCGGCTTGCTCACTCTTTTGACTCTATTCACTAGGTAAGCACCATATGCGTTCGGGTATAATAAAAAGCGTCCAAGGAGTGCGAATTTCAGCGTTCGGGTTTTGTGACGGGAGTGGATAGAAGTAACTCCAAAAGTACCACCTCGACCTATGAGGGCACAAGCTAGAGCAGCTCTTTTTCTCTCTGGGTCTCTGGTTTTAACCTAAAAATGTTATGCAGTTCGAGCAAGGTCAAGTCGAACCGCCGATAAATCATTATTTGAAAAAAGGTGATTAATTGTGTTAGTAGATATACACTTTGATATACAGGTTCTCTTTATTATCAAAAAAGTCGTTCGGGAACTTCGGACACAGAAAATTGCGGTGCTTCAAAATTTGCCACCTGTCTTTATCCACTTTAGCTCCACTCTCACTCCGCTCCAACTCCTTATAACCAATCCGAACTCACCTTGTAGTGTAATTAACACCGCATTTTGAATCGAGTGTGGCTGAGTGGGTCCATTTCAAACAAAGGAATGCAACAAATTGATTTTCAAAGGAATGCTAAAATCGAGTGTAAATTACACCAGGTGTAGGAAAGTGCTACCGATACAAACGAAAAGGGTTTGATATACTAGGGCTTATTCTAGTTTAATCATTGGCTGAAAACTGATATCTTTCAAAATTAACCAATAGTAAAGTCTAGAATAAGAAGCCCTGGCGCTAGATAGAGCCTGGTTTTTAGACTAGGCTGAAAGCAGAAATGTCAAATTTTAATTTTAGGCCAATTGAAACGTTAGAATTCAATCTCAAGCCCGGGTGGATTGGCCTAAATTTAAAATTTGGCTAAACTTACTTCCCTGAATTTGAATATAAAAAGTTGCAAACAGACAAAAATAACGACCCTGGTGTTGGAATCAAACAAATAAAATATAAAACGCAACGGGAGTGTTCTGTGTTGTCAGTTGTCATTGTCATTCATCCGTCAATCATCACGTCAATCATAATTTTTTTATTCGTGGATAGAAAAAATCAAAAAACTCGAAAAAATAAAAAGTTGGAAACGTGTGTCGTGTAGTATAAACTATAATTATCGTTTAATTACTTCATTAAGTCTGTTAACAAAATGTAGGTACGGCTAATTAAATATGGTTTCTGTTATAAGAAATGTTTCAATTTTCAGGTAACTGATGTTTCACATTACATTCTAAAAAAAAAAAGAATCAATAATTCTATTTCCCTATCTTCAACATGTCTTGCTCGGCAATATATATTCTCGACGTTAAAGGGAAAGTTCTTATTTCCCGTAACTATCGAGGTGACATTGATCTTGGAGTGATAGAAAAGTTCATGCCCCTGCTCATGGAGAAAGAGGAAGAAGGGCTATTAACACCAATATTACAAATCACTGAATGCACGTTTTCATATATTAAAACAAATAACCTGTACATTGTAAGTACCACGAAGAAAAATGCCAATATTGCTTTAGTATTTGTTTTCTTACATAAAATAGTTCAAGTGATGACAGAATATTTCAAAGAATTGGAAGAAGAAAGCATACGAGATAATTTTGTGGTGATTTACGAGCTTTTAGATGAGCTTCTAGACTTTGGGTACCCACAAACCACAGATAGTAAAATTCTTCAGGAATATATCACTCAAGAGGGCCATAAATTGGAAATACAAGTTCGTATTCCCATAGCTGTAACCAATGCAGTATCTTGGCGTTCAGAGGGAATAAAATATAGAAAAAATGAAGTCTTTCTAGACGTTATCGAATCTGTAAATCTGCTAGCAAATGCTAATGGCAATGTACTGAGGAGTGAAATAGTTGGAGCCATAAAAATGAGGGTGTACTTGTCTGGTATGCCAGAATTACGTTTGGGTCTCAATGATAAGGTACTGTTTGAGAGTACAGGCCGTGGAAAATCAAAATCTGTTGAATTAGAAGATGTAAAGTTTCACCAATGTGTTAGATTATCTAGATTCGAAATAGACAGAACCATATCATTCATTCCTCCTGATGGAGAATTTGAACTAATGTCGTATCGTTTGAACACCCATGTCAAACCCCTGATATGGATTGAGTCAGTCATAGAACGCCATGCTCATAGTAGAGTTGAATATATGATCAAGGCCAAATCACAATTCAAAAGACGTTCAACAGCCAACAATGTGGAAATAGTCATTCCTGTTCCCCAAGATGCAGACTCGCCCAAGTTCAAAACAACAATAGGGAGTGTCAAATATGCCCCAGAGCAGAATGCAATAACTTGGACAATCAAATCTTTTCCTGGTGGTAAAGAATATCTCATGAGAGCTCATTTTGGCCTGCCAAGCGTTGAATGTGAAGATAGTGAAGGTAAACCTCCCATACAGGTTAAGTTTGAGATTCCTTATTTCACAACGTCGGGCATTCAAGTGAGATACTTGAAAATCATTGAAAAAAGTGGTTATCAGGCTCTACCTTGGGTGAGATATATCACACAAAATGGCGACTATCAGTTACGTACCAACTAAGTTTAAAATTTTTAATCTTGATCTAAAATATGTTATTGCATTTTAAATAATTATGTAACTTTTGTTCCATCCATTATTGTAATAAAAGAAATTAAGTATTATTATAATGAAAATGGATTCCAGTACAGCATATTATTTACTCACATATGTGTTTTTATATTGAATGATGGTAGACAAGCAGGCAGACTGATTGAATTCAAAACTTTGTTATTCACAAAGCTTGAATTTGCTCACAAAGTGGGGTATATAGGTAAACCAAATAATGGAAAACAAATAGCTAAACTGTTAAACTTTCAGTAGAAAATGATATATAAATTTACTTTTGTTCAATTACCATGAGCCATTGGACAAGTAAAACACAGCCCTCAGATTTCAATGCCTTTTCGGTGAAATTTTCGCCTCTTCAGGGCTACAATAAAAATTGAGTAAACACAATCAACAACTTACAGACATATACAACATTTAAATTTTTAAAATGTGTATAGATAAAATATTGTAAAACTGGAATAAAAGTGAAATAATAAAGGCCCAAAACATATGTCAGAAAACAATCTCAAACGTGACGATTCTTTCACTCAGTGTAAGTGTAAATTATGAGAAATATTGTTAAAAATATCAAGATATTTTTTTTGATGAGAAATCATAAATGTCGAAAAAAGTAAGGTAGTAAATAATAATTTTTTCAGTGGTAAAATTGCAAAAATACAAAGCATAATTTTTGTTCAACATCATACTCAAACGACTGGTTCATCTTTTTTCTCCTTTACATGATGGAAAATACCAACATAATTCATCAAATATCATGTATAGACTGTGAATTCGGTGTACATTGGATAAACTTAATAGTACACAAAACAAAGGTTAACAACATCATGATTATGCTCCGAGAAGTGAAATCAAAAATAACTAAACTGCACTGAGCTTCCATCATTTTGAGGTTGGACATCGTAAATTTCAATTCTACGAAAGTTTCAGGTACAGAGAATTCTCTCATCAAAAGTTTATTTCTTGAAAGGGCCCTTATTGCAAGCAACGATAATAGTGTCAACTTGAAGACCGACTGCAAAAAGGAAAAAAACCTCGTTTCCACACGATATTTAATCACGTAAAAAAGAAAAACAAAACTTGATTTCATTTTAGATGAACCATTCATTTGACTATGATCTGGAACAAAAATTCTCCAATTTTACAACTATTATTTATATATTAACTCCTCTTTTGACGTTTATGATTTCTCATAAACAATCATATCTCAGTTTTACAATATTTTATCTACACACAATGTAATTCACACATTTTAACAAATACATTTTTTATTTTTCCCTTTCGATCACGAAGCCCCGGCGCCTACGACTGCGCCAATCTCCGCCCCTTCTTATATGTTGTATATGTCTGTAATTTGTTGTTTGTATTCACTAACACTATTTATTGTAGACCCGAAGAAGGCAAAATTTTTACCGAAACGTTGGCATTAAAATTGTAAACATCTGAGGAATGCGTTTTACTTGTGCACTAGCTTGTGATAATTGAAATAAATTAATCTTTGGACGTGAAAATGGTATACATACAAATTTACATAAAAAAATGGCCATCTAAAAATAACGTAAATGTTGCTAAATAGTCGTGAATACTGTATGACTAAATTTTGCAGATAGACTAAAATAGAGATGATTTGAACTCGATTATTGTCATTTATCTTTCTTAATCTCATTTCAGAGTTTGAGAATTCTTTAGAAGAATAGTCACGTCTTTTCCGAGATAAGATAATAATGGTCTGTAGTAGGTATATAGATTATCGTTTCTAGTCAGACGAGAGCGGCTATTGATATTTTGTATCAGTATATAGCGAGAAACCCACACAGCACTGGACGTCTTAAAGATGTCCAATTTATGTCTTTAAAATGCCTGAACGTCCAGAGACTTAAAATGGACGTCTTAAAGACGTCTGTTTCGGGATGTCTTAGGGACGTACATGAATGGACGACTTCAATACGTCCCATATTGGTCCAGAATGTTGATTTTTTCCCAATAAGTTTTTCTAAAAGGGGCAGTAAAGTTCAGTGAAATATCTATGCTAAATAACATATAAGTCAGCAGAACCACATAAAATTATTATTTCAGTGGGAGAATATATAATTTGAATAACTTTGCCAATGATATGTACAAACAAAATCTAAGATCATAACATTTCTCATTGTCTTCCACTATGCGTGAAGCTTGCTTCACTCATAACCGTTCTTGTTTTGAATTTTGTGTATCAATCTTAAATACCAACAAACGTGAGAATAAAAATCCGATATTTCCATTGGTGGAATTTAACCAATCATAGAATTGAAATGGATTCGGCATTTTACTCGTCGGGCGTCGGAACTCCTCGTGAGTCGTCCCACTTCGGAATTACTCTCCATTCCGCAATAGTTCGTATTTCGTAATATCGTAACTTGTATTGTGTTGGGATGTTGCGAGAAATTGTTGCGTCGTTCTGACATTTTGTTGAGTGTTCAATGTAATGAATGTGTTGTTTCAATATCAATTACTCGAATATGTCAATGAATGGGTAAGAAGATAAATATTGATAACGAGGCTATTATTGTATTGATCATAATTTTTCAGGTCACTGGAATGGCCAAAATGGGTAGAGGAGATGGAGCAAGTAATTACCATTTCGTTAAACATGTGCTGCATAGCATATCACAAATGATTTGGGCTTGAAATACTTATTCAACCGCAAAACTGCTATTAACCAATAATAGGTGATATAGTTTTTTTGTTGAAATCTAAAATACTAAAAAACTGTTTTTTTTTTCATGATTTTTTAATGTTTATTATTGTTCTAGGTGCCAGTGAGATGACAAAAGTTTTTACCGATCGGAAGGAAACTGAGAAATGTATTCAGTCTTAGCTGACGAAAGCGGAAGATCGTACCTACGATGTTTAGTAAAAACAAAAAGTTATAAAATATAATTTAATAAAATATCTGCAATTTTGTTTTTCAATTTAATTTAAAACTTACAAGGTAGGTACTGAATACTAAATAAAGTCTTTTTATTTTTTAATGTCCAGAAAAGGGTCCATTCAGGCCCGTATTGGACATAAACTGGAAATTCCAAAGATGTCTTTAAGACGTCCCGATTATGTCCAAATGGACGTATCGAAAACGTCTTCAAGACGTCCCGTTTTGTAACAATGGACGTCTTCAAGATATTGCTGTACGTCTTGAAGACATCCCGAATATCTTAGGGTGGACGTCTTGAAGACGTTTTTAAGATGCCTTCATGCTGTGTGGGAAGTTGTTTTTTTAAGACACTTGTTGCATATCTCGCTAAATCCATAACCTTTTTTCCTTTTTTTTGGGGGGATAACAAACAAAACAAAAGTTTTATATGGTGTTTCCATCTTAAATAGGTCACACTGAAAATTGTCCGACCCGTTATGAAAAAATGAATTGTCGCCACTTTAAGTGAAACACATTGTATAAAAAATTCCCTATTTCATTTAATTGCTCCAGTTTCCAAAATAAGTGGAAAACTAAGTGAAATTTGGACCAAATAAATTAACTTTAGTATAGATCAGTTTAAAAAAGTTTCCCTTTCAAAAAGTTTGCATATGGGAAGCTTTTTTATAATGTATTTGTCAAAAAATTTTATTCTTCATAAAAGTTGGTTCTTCGTGAAAAACTTGTTTATGAGTTATCAAAATTCTGAATTTCCAAACGGTGCAGGGTAGAACAAAAATAGGAATTTGATAGACCTTTGCTGGGAAAAATATTAGATTTTTCACATTTTTAAAGAAGGCTGAATGGTTGAAAAAAATGTGAAAATTTGCGATTTACGGGTTTTGAGGAAGGCAGAATTGTTGAAAACTATGAAAAATTACTTTTTTATGTGTTTTTGAGAAATCAGACCAAGGAAGCCAATTTGGAGGTTATGATATTGTCAATATGCTCGCCAGCAAAATATTCGGGCTGTCGCTAGACGCTTGTTATTTATTGTGTATAGGGCCACTTGCTCCAGGCAGCTTCAGTGAAGAATGTAATACTCCAGGGGTTGTTATGGTATCGACCTAATCGCTGTTGGCCAGAAAGGCACGCTTTAATTATTGCACTTGCTGGGTTCAAATCCTGGGCCTGCCACTTTCAGATGTCAGTTATACAATGTAATAAAATATTCTCAAAATAAAGAAATAGTCAATCCGATTGAATCAATAAAATGCTAATGAAGATTACTTTTGTTTTATTTCAACTAATGCTTGATATATAAAAGCCCGCGTTAAAGCTTGTGCCAAAGTTATATTCGGGTTAAAGCTCGGTTAAAGTTCTACTAAAGCTCGGTTAAAGTTCCACTAGAGCAAGGGTTAAAGCTCTATAATAGCATACACAAGCAGATTTTCGATTTACCTTCAGACACGAGATATTCAGAAATAGACAGCTTGGGGATTCGAACTCTGCACTCGGGAGTGAAGCTCCTTTTCGTAGTGCTTAAACAATAGTGAGCTTAGCAGACAAAACTTACGGGGTTTTGGAAACGCGAAGGACAGGTACTGCATTGCAGCTTGAAGCTGATACCCGGGAGTAAAGCTCCCTGTAATGCCAAGCTCAAGCTGCTGCACTTCGTTCAACTTGAATCTGATACCCGGGAGTAAAGCCCCCTCTGATGCCAGGTTCAAGCGGATGTCGCGAGTTATACGGACTTCTCTAGTTAATAACTACACGACCCGTCTGCTGTTGCTCGATGTCCAGCTTAATAAACACGACTGTGGCGTTTATTCCATAAAGCATCCGAGAGTAAAGCTCTCAGTAGTGCGAAGGACGGAACTGCTTTGCAACTTGGCTCTGATACCTGGGAGTATAGAATAAAGCTCCCTGTATTGCTAAGTCCAAGCTGCTGCAATGAGTTCAACTTGAATATGATACCCGGGAGTAAAGCTCCCTGTAATGCCAAGTTCAAGCTGATTTAACAAACCGAGACACCAGGAAGTAAAAAGTCCCCTGCAGTGCCCTAGATACGATCACTATGAAAGCCGGTCTATTGAGTTGGATTGTTTCGAAAAAATGGCAGTCAATATTAACGGAAAACACACTAGCATAGAACAATATAAAAATACATTACTCATCGTGCCTGACACAGGACTTACTCCACCAAACAATTACCTTATACCCTTACTCAGAGTAGTCTCAGACGGCCTGTGGTTCCGGCGGCTCTTACTCTGGATCTCTGGTCGGCGGCTATCGGCTTGGCTGGCTGATGTTCTCGGCTGGACTGCTCGGGCTGGCTGGCTGGCTGGCTGGACCATCGACATAACCTTAAACGGCTGGACAGCTGGAATCTGATAGACGGATTAGAAATTATAATGATGCTCTGCCGTCGATTGTCGATTAGTTTTATATGTTCAAGCTGACGTCACACCTCCCATCTACTGCTGCGTGCGCACGCCGATTCCCCAGACTGCCTTCGCTAGGTGCTGTGCAGAATAAATGAAATTATACCGGGCTGTGGAGATTCAGTTCACCAGGAAAATAAGTAACTTCGTTACCATACAGAGCGCCAAATTACTAAGCAGAGTAACTAAGGATATATATGGACCATACCCTTGGTGACTTTCGGGGATTACGGAACATATCCCTGCCTCTGTCTGTCCTGTCGTTGTCAGTTATCACTTCAACTGTCATTAGTGTCATTTGTCCTGTTATGTGTTATGTTTTATGTTCTCTATAGTTTTTTAAGATTTAAATTATTTATTTACGATTTTTACGAAGATTGCGAAAACGAAAATGACTTCAGTTTTATTATCATTGCCTGAATTTTTCGATTCTTACAAAGCCTGGGTTAGCAAAAACCCACAGTCACTAGGAGACTGGGAGAATTCGGCAAAATGGGTATCATATTTTATAGCAGGTTGGCCTATAACCTAGGTTTTCATTGAACTTTGATCTAATGAAAACATTTTTTTTTTCTGTAGGAAGGATCAACAATTCCCACATAGTTTCAGAATTGGTTTACTGCTTGTCCAATCTTCTGGTTATGTTCAATGACAGAATAATCAAGAAAACCCTTCAGATTAATTCAAACACAATATCAGACAAAATTAAGCTGTGGTTGACAGTAATTGAGTATTCTGAAGTATTTTGCGAGCTTTCCTCCACTAAAATTTGGGGTGTTACTGGAAAATGGATTATTGTCACCTGCATACAAGTATTTAAGTAAGGGTATATTACGCACAGTGTAGGGTTTGTGGTTGCGTAGCTCTATAATATTCATCGTATTATTTAAATTAAATGATTCTTTATTTGAAATTTCACTTTTCCAATTTATGCTTGTGCTTAGCTCGCACAAGTTTCGACTTTTGAGGGCTGTGTTCGTAGGGGGACCACAGCAGGTTAACGGAAAAAATAATTTCAAACAACAAAAAATTTTTAAACTTGGCTGAGTGGAAGAATAACTCTGCTAAACTTGCAACAAGTAAAAAAATGTAATTTTGATTTCAGGTGTGTTGCCAGGTTATTTCTCGTCTACCAACACAAAGAACCAATAATACAAAATCCTCCAATACCAATTTTGGATAGAAAAAATTTAAAAAACAACAACTCGGTGTATTCAACTATGGGCGATTTAGCTCAAGAACAGCTCAACTCCGTTTCATTCACACTGAAGCGCTCAGGTCGAATAGTACGAAAAATTGACTCTTCGCCTCCACTAGGTATATAGTAATGATAATTATCTAAATATATAATTGCTATAAGTTTGCCCATCCCTTTGAGGGAGGTCAAGTATTTATGTTCTATTGATATATAAAACTGATATTCTGTTCTGTTGATATATAAAAATTATATTCTGTTTAACCTTTAGCAGTACGAAATTGGAAACCTTTGCTGAAAACTGCAACCTTTGGTTGTGAGAATAACCAAACTGTTGAACAGGCCTTAGCAGGTAGGCAGCTCATTGCAGAAACTATCTACATTGCTAAACCGTTGGTTCATCTGGTATCAATGGCCTACTTTGGAACAAGAACGTGGAAACCTTGGATGATAGGGTTGGCCTTTGATTTGACAAGGTAGGTTATTTCTCTCAAATCCGCTCAGTTTTCTCAGATTTTTGGTTCTGAATAACATTTTGACAGTTGCATGCATAAACACTATATCTTCATATATTTTTTTGCAAGAGTACAAGTGTCAAGTATGATAAGTGTGTGTAAAGTAAGAATAAATCCATCATCTCCGGATATGTCAAACATATTGGGTAGAGCGTACGGACTACGGAGTTCAAAGAGTAAATCTCGATATTTAGTCCGTTTCTCCTCCTCTTTTCGGACGATATTCGTTTCACCAGGAGCCGAAAACACTAGCGACAGCCCGGATATTTTGGCTGGCGAGCATACTGACAGCATCATAACCTCCAAATTAGCAGCTTCCTTGGTCTGATTTCTCAAAAACACATAAAAAGTCTTCTTTAAAAATGTGAAAAATTGCGATTTACGGGTTTTGAGAAAGGCAGAATTGTTGAAAACTGTGAAAAATTACTTTTTTATGTGTTTTTGAGAAATCAGACCAAGGATGGAAGTTATGATAAGTACTGTCAATTTGCTCGCCAGCCAAAATATTCGGACTGTCGCTAGACGCTTGTCCGAAAACTCCATGACGAAAATCGTCTTACTTTGATGGTCGAGGAGGACTACATCAAAGCCATATTTTCTCGAAAGATGATTTTGAAATCATTTCGAAACATGATTAATAACTACGTCACACTACGTCATCGTTTTTGTTGTCGCGAAAATGAATGTTTTCGAAATAAATACGTCATAACTTCAAAATTGTCAAAGGTCGAACAATAACATTTACGTCATTTACATAACCACATTGAATTCAAACTTATTATGCACACGATATTATAATTATTAACACAGCAGAAGGGTTCTCAAATAACACTTTTGATTAATGATTGCAACAGTGTCATGAAGAGGATGATGAATTCTTCAATTATATTTTTTTATTTTTCAATACCAGCCCAAGTAGTCCCATCAGGGATGAAGAGAACTGGTTGAAAAATTTTCCAGACTAGGAATTTTTCATATACTTCCGGGTGTCAAAAAATACATTCAGTAAACTCCTGACTGAAATAAATAATCTTGAATTAGGGAGGCCCAATTCAGAAACAGCCTATAATGGAAGTGAAAAATATGGTTTGTGGTGGAGAACCCGTTTCCCCAGAGTGGTAGTTGCCGTTGTCTACTGTTAATAAGAGATCTTCCAGCTGGATTTGCACCATACCTTCCATTCACAATATTTTTATTTCTCTGGACGATTCAAAAGAAGTTATTTATTTTCCTTGTTTTTCAACTCAACGTCTTCAACTAAAAAATGACACCTGATTTGCATCATACTCTTTTGAAACATCCTCCCCTTGTGATTTTGAAATACTTTCAATATTTGACAGTTGTGACGGTCATGGTTCGAACTAATTCTATCAAGAAAGTAGAATGTTTTCAAAATATTTGAAATACTTTCACGAGAAAATATGGCTCAAGCTTATTGGCTTGTATTTGCCTGAGAGTGGGGAATGAGTAGTTCCAATATATTCGGCTCTTCTCATTCTCCACAATGGACTCAATATCCCCCGAAGCATAAGGCAACACCGGTGTCTCCTCTATACCGTACGAGTGTCTTAGATGGTAGTACAACAATCCTAGAGCCGCGTTATGCCTGTGGATATAGGCTGAGACCACATATGCTGGACATGCTGACAGCAAATGCATAAGGGTGTCAGGCGCCCCACGACACGCTCTGCACCATCCTGGAAAGCCATTATGAATCCCTCGGTCTCCGATTTCAGCTCACTTGACCTGAGTAAAGCAAAGGTCAGGTTTTTTGATAAGCCAAGGTCTTCAATGTTCTTGAAGAACACCCCATGCATTGGCTTATCCTTGTGCAGCTGCAGGAAGAACACCCCATGCATTGGCTTATCCTTGTGCAGCTGCAGGAGGACCTCAGTCTCCGCAGCTTTGATGTGAGCTTTTTGCTGAACGGGTTCCAACTCGGTGACAGAGTTTGGGTTCGCCCGTTCAGTGTCGAATACGAGACCACGTTATGTTGGTGTTTCTGACTATCTATCACCAGAATTGACCAATGAATTGCCATGTGTAAATATGGCCAATATTACTCAATTTTATTGTACACTTATTCATGAAATAACGATGAATTTTATTGGACCATGAAAATTCGCACAAAATGAGGAACAAAAAGTATTGTAGAAATAAATTTTGTAAACCAGACTCATGATCATTGTACATGTAACCAGATAATATTGTGAATAATGTAAGAACTAATATTCCATGATATATTTAGTATTTCAACATTCAATCAAATTTTTGACATGTGTCCTTGAAGGAATTGCCAAATTCAAATCTTTATTCTGTTTGGTAATATGATCTGATCAATTGCTTATAGTAAATTTTGTTTAACCGCAATTCATTTGATACAACTCGTAATTCAAAGCTATCAGGAGAGAGCTTTCAACGTGGAATTCCAACACGCACATCTAAAATTATTCGTTGTTCCCCCTGAAATTTTAGATCTTATTTCAGCTTGCAGCTATACCGCTCGTGCAAGAGTAAAAGCATTAACTCCCTAACACCTCAACAACGCCTTCAACTATCGAGGAGGATGGTTATGCTGATATTGTACTTGTTGAGGTCACCTGTTTACGAGAGATACAGCAAGGACAGGATAGAAGGTCTCCTAAAAGCTCTTAGTAAAATTCCACTGGCTGGGTTGATTTGCACACCACTGGCACAGTATCTGCCCTTCTGGCAGAGTACATACTTTTATATGTGGTCTACATAGAACTGGTATTTTGTAATTTTTTATTGTGGTGAGTGTTTAAGAGAAAGAAAGTGATACATTTTACTTTTTATGGTGTATGTGATAGTTATGTATTCTGGGAAATGTTATTTTCAACATTGAACTTTTGGGTTCCACCACTTTTCTTTGGCCCCTGCATTGGACCATATTTAATTAAGACAGCTGGTGAAAAGTATGTTATTTCGGATATTGACAAACAGTTCCGGCATTGGCTTTTGGTAATATAAATTATAAGTGAAGTTGATAATTATTTTTATAAAAAAAAATCATATTGATTTTGACAGCATAAAAAATATTAGGTTTAATTGTTTAGTTAAGTACCCTGCTGCTGGGTCCAATTTTGTGATCATTATATTTTCAATATTCAATAGTTGCATCATAACAATAGTAATTTACGTAACCTTCAAATAACTCGATCTAAATATCTTGAAAGTCCGAAAAATAATGTTTTTTTGGACGAGTGGAAAAAATTCTCAGACGACTCCTGGATGACTGTGAGTTCAAAAAAACTATTTTCGGACTTGTTGCATACAATATTTTTTCGGCAACCTTGTAGAATAACAAATCAATGAGACACATTTAGTCTAAGAGACGAAGACAGGTCGACCTTCACCTATCTGTTAACCGGATGTAATAGACGAATACACCTATAATTGGCTTGCCTATCAAAATGTGATCCAGACCATATACAGTGAGTTTCAAAAATTTGCACCATATGGAAAACTTTTTTATTATCGATTCGTCAGAAAATTGTATTCTTCATAAAATAAAATAGTGATTATTGTTTATCGTTCAATAAATAAAAAATTACAGTAAGATATCTTTATTTTTGTGGAAAGTACAGTCGACGGAAAAGTTTTCTAACAAACTCGTGAATAAAAATGACGATTAATAATCGCGAACATTAAATTATGATTGTCAATCGCTCATATTAATACACTTGTTCGTTAAATAACTATTTTCTACGTTCATGCAAAAAACAAAACTTTATTGAACTATATTTGGTGGAAAAACTGTCTCTTTATTGCACTGAGTGCAATAAAGACTTTATTGCACTCATCTGTCATTCTAGTTTAGCGTTCTGTGAGATTGTATCACATTATCAAAATTCTAAATTTCCAAACGGTGTACAGGGGAGAACAAAAAATATAATTTTGATCAATAGTAAACTACCCTGGCTGTGATCCAAATTTGAATATTGTTTTCAATGTAAACTACCTCTTTGAATGAACTTTTTGATAATGTCAAAATAAGGGGTAGTTTACACCTGATCAAAATTCCTACTTTTTGTTCTCCCCTGTATACTGTTTGGAAATTTGAAATTTTGACAACTCATATGCAAGTATTCTGCAATGCACCAATTTTTATGAAGATTGAAATTTTCTGACAAATCGATAATAAAAAAGTTTTCCATATGATGCAAATTTTTGAAACTCACTGTATAGGTATAGTCTGGATCACATTTTGATAGGTAAGCCATTATAGGTGTATTCGTCTATTTATGAAACTCCGGTTAACAGATTACATTAGCTGTAGGTTAGCATTTTCCAACCTGAAAAATAATAATCATGACGTCATCCAAGTATACTTGGCAAGTGTTTCATTTCAGTCCTCTCAGTATTACATAGTTCCATAAACAACTATCTCAAGGAGGGCTGGAGCATTAATAGCATTATATAATCCAAACGGAAGGATAAAAACATTTGTGATGAACAACTGCTTCATTCATTTTTCTCTTTATAAACTAAGGAGTATTGATTTGATAGTGCATGGTTTCTAATAGGGCCTGAAAAGTGGTGTGAAGGTACCTATATATGATAATGCAACACTCGCAAAAAATTGCGTATTGTTGGACTTGCTATATTACAATTAATTGTAAAAGTACTCGAGCACAATTTATCAGTACCCAGCCTAGCTCTGGAGTCCATTCCATAGACGTTTAAATTAATTTTGGACCCAAAATAAAAGTACTGTATGAGATATGGAAAAGGAATAAATAAATCTGAAATTTAACTACGAATTATATTAAACATTCAGATTCAACAAGTATTTCGTTAGACAGATGTCAACTAACCATAATAACATATGTCATCAGGCTCATCGAAATAAATCACAATTTTAATTTTGTTTCTTTTATTAAATAACTGAATACAATATTCACTTGAACAAAATGTTTCCCTAAACTAGTTATATAAGAAAATACACCTACATCATGGGAATCACAGATAGTCTATCTAGTCTATTAGTGCAGACTATAACAAAGTAAAAAGGATTATGCACTTCAATTGTTGAATGAAACAATGAAAAGTAGGAAGACTATTTACCAGCAAGAGCTTATCAAGAAATACGAATTGTTTCCTACTATTGGGGATTCAACATTATATGCCAGCGCCAAAGTGGCAAAAATTGAACTACTCTCGAGTACATTATGTCAAGAGAAGAACAGAACATTCACCATTATGTACCAGAGATTCATCACTTATCAATAATGATTACACGTTCAATAAAATGCACATTAACAATAGCCAAAATCATGTGAATTTTGACGAAAACAATAATTTCAATGTACTTATCTATAGTGTCAAAACTTGACACCAGAGGGAGTATCCCTTATGTTGAATTCCCAATAGGAAACATTTTTTAGCTTCAACCCTTAGTTGCAATAATTGATCACGATTCGCATGCTAGGAAAGTAGTTGTTACTGATCTAATTAGGAAACCTGATCTTACTGTTTGGGAATGGCAACAAGACACTGAAGTAAGAATTATCAATTAACTTAATTATTCATACAGGTACAAATACCGGGCATGCTGATTAAAGGTAATCAGGGTAAAATTTTCGGCGGTCTCAAGTAATTTCGGAGATATGGTCTATTTTTGGATTTTGACTGGCATTTCCTAGACGTTCCGCGAAAAAAAAAAACACTCAATAAGTCTCTCTTTTCACCAGCCCGATATACACATCCTGCTTCCTCCGTCCCACGCTTTCTTTCATTGGAAACGACACTTTTAAAAAAAATTGTGTTTTTTTTTAATCATGTCAAGAGACAATCAGCTAGAGAATATGACAGATAGGTATACACTGAATCAATTATTGCCATCTTTTCCTAACCTAACCTGAAAAGTAAATAAAAGAAGGCGCTCGTTGCGCTCACCGTCGTTAGGCTCGCTTTATTGGCTCGCCCTTATTACGTCTTTACCTGTTTAATAAAATATTATTGTGCATACCAGTATGTTATAGTAGTTAGTTGTAGGACAATACCATGTATATTGAAGTGACAATGTCAAGGGATTGTCATTATAAAATAATAAATAAAAAGGTCAAGAACTTATACGGATTATTGCTCTTAAACATTACCTAACTGCACACAGATCCAAACTTTTAAGACACAAGAAGGGAAAACAACCTAAACCATCTACCTTACCTAAACCAAACTAACCTAAAACGTAAATAAAAAAGTTCTCGCTGCGCTCGCCGTTGATAGGCTTTGCTCGCTCTTATTAGGCCGGATTTTCATGCATACGATATCCGATGGTACAAAAATGTTTTTTTTGGTTAATAAGATCATTTTCGTACCATCGGATCGTCGGAAATCGTATCCATGAAAATCCGGCCTTCCGTCCTGACCCAATTTGCACAATTTTTTCTGGTTAAAGTGATTTGATCTAGAGCTGTCACATGTAGTTCTGTTACTGGGTGAGTTCGACTTGCCAACACTATTCGAACTTTTTACTCTAAATGTTCTTCAATCGTTCGGGTACAACCAGGGGGTCTATTCTCGAACCGTTCGGTTTCAAATCGTATACGAAAACGAGAGAAGAATATACATATTCCAAGTGTATTGGTGTGGAACAGTGAATCGAAATCGCATACGTACAAACTCGAGAATAGCACCCCTGAAAAACATTACTTTGACACTCTACCGAACGATTGAAGAACATTTAGAGTAAAACGATCGAATAGTGTTGGCAAGTCGAACTCACCCACTATCGTAGGAGACCAAAAAACCGCAGCTATTATTCGCTCACATTTAAATCAGAAAAGTTGGCAATAATTGATGTCAGTGTTACCAACCATTCATACAATGTAAAATTCTCCATTATCTGTCATATTCGCGTCTCTGAAATGATTAGAAAAAAACACGATTATTTTTTAAAGTGCCGTTTCCAATGAAAAAAAAAAGCGTGAGACGGAGGAAGCAGGATGTGTATATCGGGCTGGTGGAAAGAAGGAGACTTATTGAGTGTTTTTTTCGCGGTAGGAACGTCTCTAGAAAATGCCAGTCAAAATCCAAAAATAGGCCGTATCTCCGAAATTACTTGAGACCGACGAAAATTTTATTTGGGTTTTTTGTTCAGGAGACCAAAATACGTAAGTTCCAAAAAAAAATGTTATTAGCTTGTGGCGTCTGTTGAGCGGAATTTTACCCAAAGAAATTTTGAAGAAATCCGTAATTCATGGAAAATCAACCATCTGACAACTTCCAGTGAAATACCAGGTATTAATAGGCATCTCGATAATGACTTTGAATCGCCGCCAAACTTTGGAAAAAGCTCCCAAAAGTGAAGAAAATTGTCTTTCGGAAATTTCGGTGGTTCCATCGCTACTGGCTTGCAATTTATATCGCCTGAAATGACCCCTTCTAGGTCATTTTGTTTATTTTGGATGTATCTATATATATTATTGTGCTCTGTGGGTAATTGAAGTTATCTCTGTGTTTAAAGTTATAGGAACTCGCAATAGGAATTTCCAGGTTATGTTCGCGATAACTTCAGGATCTCGCAGTGAGAATTTCTTATTCTGGTTACATTTGGGAGAATTATAGGAACTCGCAGTGAGAATTTCTTGTTCTGGTTACATTCGGGATTACTTTAGGAACTCGCAATAAAAATTTCTTATTCAAGTTACGTTCGAGATAACTTTAGGAACTCGCACTGGGAATTTCTTGCCGTGGTTAGATTCGGGACAAATTTGGGAACTCGCAATAAGAATTTCTCATTCAGGTTACGTTTTGGACATCTTTAGGAACTCGCAATAAGATGGAACCTAGAAAATGTAATGTGAGGTCTCTAAGATTTCTCCTGGAGACACCAGCGAGAATTTCGCTAGATTACAGCATATAACGGTCGCCGAGACCTCGTATCAGGAGTTCGCATAAGATCCTAATTATAACCTCTCAGAGATATCTCTGAGAGGTCTGTGTTACCTGGGCTGTTGATTCTGCAAGAGAGGGTATTCTTTTCTGGGCCAACCGCTCCCGGCCATAAGATTTTGCACACTTTTAGGTCTATAAAAAAGAATGATTTTCCCAAAATTTCAACTTCCAAACAATTCGAGAACAATTAAGTTCTTTTAGAGCAGAGTTTGTCCTGGGTTTCAATGTACAATAAATTGAAAATGTCAGTTCTCACAATTAGTTATTGAACTAATTCAAGAGCCACTTTGCATTTTATGAAAATAATTGATAAGAACATATTATAGAAGATTACTTATTCTAGATTGAAAAAAATTGAAATGTACCACTACATTACTCATTTTTAAGCATTTCAAAGAATTTAAATGACAATAATATAGCAACTTCGTTTTCACTTCTGGTTGAACTAGTATAAGTATCCGATTTGATACAATTCCTCCGCTTTTGTATACTTCGCAGAACGGACCTGGCTTGGAAGACTATCTGCTTCCTTATTATCTCCGAAAAACTTGGGACTTGAAACTTGAAACCCTTCAAAATTTCTAGACACACGTTTCTACTTGAGGGTAATGTTTAGTAAAAAAGGTTTCGAGAGTATGGAATCTGGCAAGACCGTCACCACTTTATTCTTCATTCCAATTCATCACTGTTCAATACCGAATCGTCTCTTTTCAGCTAGAATTGTTGGATGATTTATTACCCACTTTAAACTGTACATGATTATTCTTGATTATCCATTCATTCCATTCCATCCACAAATGTATCAAATTTAATTCACATCTATTGCTTAAATTTTCGAACAAAAATTAGAGGGTCATTGGTGAACGTTGTAAGTTCCTATATGTCTTTCAAATACGTAAAAATCTACCCAAACCTACGTCAATTTCACTGGATGTGGATTTCGTCAACAAAGCTATCATCAGCAGGAGCTGTAACTTTAGTTTTGACATTTGAGTAGTTTACTAGGTCGTCGTATCGGTATTAATTAACATCAAAGGTTCCAAATATGTACGTGATTTATATTTCGTTAAAAACTTTTCCTTCGAAAATTTACACTTTACTTTTGACAGTTTTGTCATCAAGATCTATACGAGAGGGTGTTATTTACTGCCAAAATTTTTCAAATATTAACTAGAACGGGCAAAAACAAAAATATACGACGACATTTATAACAAAACATTCAAATTAATGATACAATTGCTACAATTTGGCAATATAATAACTGTCGAAGAAAAAACTTTGTATTTTACACGTTCGTAAAGGGCTTTTTTGTACTCGCGTGTTTGTTGAACTCAGCTCCACCTCCAAAAAACGTCATGCTCATACAAAGTACTACTTTAGACTTTTTTCTCGGAATTTCGACTTTAAAGTAGAAAAAACTGGTGGCACCTAAGCTTTCGCTAAGTTTTGACGGTAATAAATACTGCCCAACTTGTAACTTGACGAAGTATCACGTGATGAATTACAATATTACATTTAGCTAAACATACTGTATACAATAAAAGGAAACCTATCCAGTTTTTGGCCTAATGTTTGAGCTTACAATATGATGTTGGAATCCATTAAGTTTTCTTGTGTTTAGCAAGTTGTTCTGAAGATGTTGCATCAACCACACTAACAGCAATGCCAACTTGTGCTGCATAATATGTTGACATCACAAGAACCTGAAACATGAGATTGAAATTTTCGAGATATACCTACAGTGAGTTTCAAAAAGTTTGCCTCATATGGGAAACTTTTTTTATCAATTTATTAGAAAATTTTATTCTTCTTAAAAATTGGTGCATTGCGAAAAACTTGTATTTAAGTTATCAAAATTTTTAAATTTCCAAACAGTGTACAGGGGAGCACAAAATATCAAGAGTAAACTATACTAATTTTTTATATTATGAAATCTGTTGAAAAAAGTTGTTTAGAATTGAAAACGATAGTCAAATTTGGAATCACAGTCACCTAGTAACAAATTTTTTTAAAAAATTTTATGATTGAAGTGATCGTAAATTCGTAGACTTGTATTATTTATTTATTAAGCATTAATAAATTGATTAACTCAATAATTTTCTTCTATAAAATCATACTGATAGGTAGTCATTATCGACATAATAGGAAGTGAATAGGAAGTAAAAAATAATGAATTGGTCCAAATTTTGTATTGTCTTATTGTTATAGGAATATGAGTCTGAATTGGCAATAAAGAGAAATACTTTGCCGAAAAATCCTCGTAGTCAGAATGTTGTATTTTAAATCCATTTTACAAATTCTTTTTATTATTTGTTCAGCCGGCCCGTGGCAGAAATCGCTAAATAATTCATTAATTTTCCGAGTACTTTTTCTTGGTTCTTACGATTTTCTTTGAACACACCGGGATTTTCCTTCTGGGGGAAACCAAAAGATGGAAATATATGGTATAATGGACTTAGAAATGATTCAGTACTGACCTGTACATACTCAATATTGTATTTGAACCTATCAATTGCTAGAATAAGATCAGAGAAAGCAAATAAAATGCTCCCAGCACATGTGCCCAGTTTGCTCCAAGTCCATAAATCCTAAAAGAGATATTTCCACATTTAAAATCATGTTATCATATAATGAACAAAACAATCAAAATTTGTAATAATCATGGTGCATTGGTAAATATTTCTGTCAATTTGACGTAAGATTAACAATGCTAACTGGTGAGCTTAGGCATGCGGTTGCCACAGTAATAATAGTTATTTATGTATCAAGGGCGTAAAGTAGGCGTTTATGGCTTCAGCATTTATTTCAATTTGAAAAAATAATACAAAACTACCACTAAGGAAAATTAAACTATCTTTGATTAGAGTCAATATAAATAGGAAATAGTGATTGGTTTTTATCGTATCGTTAAATAAATAAACAGTAAAAGTAAGATATCTCTATTTTGAAAACTACGGTCGACGGAAAAGTTTTGTAACAAACTCGTGAGTTAAAATGGCGATTAACAATCTCGAACATTAAGGCGCTCGCTCCGCTCACGCGTTTAAATTATCTCGATTGTTAATCGCCCTTATCAATACACTTGTTCGTTAAATAACTATTTCCGTCGACCGTTCATTTATGATGTATTTTAACGCACTCAAAATCGTTGATTAATGACCCCTGTTAATGAATGATTTTCTATTGATCAACGATTTGATTATATGCAACCCAACATACATTGCTCTTATACATTTTATATTGGTTAGTACTATCTGTCATTATTTATTTGTCAATTTTCAAATAAAATTTCAGAAAATGTTCATTACACCAGTTGTCACTTAAAACCTTATATGGTACCGTGGCGTAATGGTAAAGTTCACCTGGCATGCAACATTGAGGTCGAGAGTTCAAAACCCCACCGAGGGTATTTTTTTTTTACTTCAATTTGAAAATAAAAAATAAAATAAAACTAACACTGAGAAAAATTAAACTATCTTTGGGTAGGGTTAATATAAAAAGGAAATAGTGATTGTTTTTTATCGTAACGTTAAATAAATAAACATTGAAAGTGAGATATCTCTATATTGTTAATCGCCCTTATATTAATACACTTGTTCGTTAAATGACCATTATAGCACGGCGTGTTATAATCTTGAAGTTTTCGCGCATGCTTTTTAAAGCATTTTACATGGATTATGAACAGTAACTTATACGAATTTACCTTATCTATGCTATGATGATTATTACCTCATAGAACTGCACCCTCGCAATGGCTCTCCAGAGCATTGTTGTTATAACGAAGATGTATATTGGGACTCCAACTGAGAAAACTCCATGAAGATTCGGCAGTAGGTAGAGCAATACTGAAAGTTATAAAAGCGTTTATCGTATCATTCATTATTAAGCTTCCTTCAAGTTAAATCTTCATTACAAATTATTAACGTCATAACAACACATAATACATTAGTTACAATATTCGTTAGTTACTTTATGCACTAGCGGGCGGCAAAGTACGCTTTACCGCCCGGTTTAGCGAGCGTGAAGTGGCACTTTACCGCTAGCGGGCAACATAATTATTATACATATATTGAAAGCTTCGTTACAGTATCTGCATCGATACAAGAACAAGTATATTCATTTTAGAAGTGGATGGTTGGTTCAAATAACTGTCTGGTATCATTCCGGCACAATCGTTGGCAATTGTTTCAGTGATAATCAATTTATTTGAAATATATTTTTCAATATAAAACTTCTCAGCTACTATAGTTTCACATTCTTCATACTATGTTACTCTTGTATTCTGGATTATTGTATACATAACATGTGAAACGTGTAGACCATTGGAATTCAAGTCAGTATTTGTGATTCGCGCTAATAAATCGCTAGTGCATAAAATTTTGTATGTATCACGTGCGTAAAATACGTTTATGGCCTTCATCGTGTGATGACCCGATCATCCACGCCGAAGGCCATAAACGCCTACTTTACGCCCTTGATACATAAATAACTATTATAATACGCTATATATCAAATGGCACGCTCAAATGACAATAACGTGACATAACCAAAGTTGTTGATTTTATTTTTACATCATCGTTGTCGATGATAATAATCGAGGATTTTCGCGGCATTGTAGCGAGAAATGAGAATATACGTTTTGTAGTACTATACTTCTACTTTCAAAATTTTTCGAGAAATTCAAATCGGACCATCACTAGAACATCAGGCACGCTGCAAGATAGTGCAAAAAAAAATCAAATTGCAATTGTGCCAAAACTAATGGTCCGACCGCGCCTGTTTTACTCGTAAATGAAATACTTGTAATTCACTACTTTCATGAAAAGTGCCAACCCTACAAATTGAAAAATGGCGGAGTTGCGAATGTTTTAAAAAATCGCTATATTTTCCGGTTTTTCCAGTTTCTCTCCGTTACTAATGATTCGATCGGGTCGTACTAAATTTCATTTTGTTCGTATTTCAATTCTCTACAATAATTCATCGCATTGGAGCAATCATATCGATGTATCAGTTTTCATTTTATAAGCAAAACACTAAAAAAACACGTTTTTTTTATTTAATTGTTTATAACAAATTAATAAATGACAGTTGCGTGTCCTCTATTGATTGGCCTAATAGAGTTGTTTCATAATTATTATCACTGCTAATACACTGACTTTGGAATGACAACAGAATTGCAAAACAAAGGTCACCAAAGTGCACTATGAAGTATATAAAAGAATAGAACGCATTATATTGTTTAACTACCTTGGTCTGGATAACAAGTGCTTTTTGGACGACTGTCTCGCAAAAATTGCAAAAGTTATAAACAATAATTAAAAAAAACAGAGGTGTTAAGTTTTTCGCGAATATTTTGAAAACTATTGCAGACATCCAAAATCGGGAAAAAAATGTAGATAGTAGGACATTTATTGAAGAAAAGTCCGTCCTCCCAGAACTGTCTATATATTGGTTATGCTTTTATTGATTAACAATTTTTAACAAGTTCAGCATTAAACATTAAAATCCTGATAAGAGCTGCTCTTGTAGAAAAAATAATGTGTGTATTTCGATCACAAAGTGTCATTGTCGTTCTCCAAAGATTAATCTTTTTGTCGAGCGACAATCAATCACTTTGCGCTCTAAATACACAAATAGCTATTGAAGAACTAAAGTAGAAGTAACATTCATGTTTGACTTTTACCAGAATACAGGATATATAAGATGTTCTGGAAATTACGGAAACAATTTGATTGTAATAGATTCACAAATTTCATCGTTTACAACTTACTTGAAATGAGGGGGAGGAAATAGTTATTTACCTAACAAGTGCGGAAAGTAGTACTTTTCGTACTTTTTAATGGCGGAAAATACATTTTCCGTAAGAGTTAGGTACAATATTTTTCCTACGAGTGTTTTTGTCCATCTTATTTATGAAAAAACAAGGTTTTTAATAAACGAGTTTTTATAATAATGCTACAAAATGACTAATAAGACAGAATAGTTACATAGATCATTTAGTTAGTCCTAAATATCCTCATTTTCAACAATACAAAAATCGTGCGGAAAAGTAAAAATCGTACGGAAAAGTAAAAATCGTATGGAAAAGTAACTTTTCCGAACGATTTTAAATCGTACGGAAAGTACAACTTTCAAAACGAAAAATCGTGCGGAAAAGCTCGTAGGAAAAGTACTCTCCTCCCTGGTTTGAGAGAGGAAAGTGTGTACTTTCTATAGGGGCGGAAGGAATTATTTTTTGCATCAGTGATGGCTTTTTACATAAACATTATTGAGTTAACTTGTAACAACGTGACCAAGCTTCTAAAGATGAATGCTCTTGTTCCTTTTCATTTCTCTCGCCCTTCTATAAATACTCCCCAGTCTTACCCGTTGTTCCCAGGAAATACAACGCGATTCCCATTTTTAAGTTGAGAGGTTTGAAACCAAATGCTCGGACATACTGTACATGTCCTATAATAAATGCCAGCATTCCCAAATCGAAATAATGGTTCCAGATGAGTAGAGCATCGCCAATACAACAGAATATTAAACCAGTGAGAATTCTCCTCGAGTATTTATACCTGAAAAAGAAAATTCAAGGGCCCGATTCTCAAATGTCGCATGCGACAAAATATCTCCATCTCTTTTTAATGCTTGTTCCAGAAAAGTGATAGAAATATTTTGTCGAATGCGACATAGGGTAGTCGACATTTGAGAATAGGGTCCCAGAACTGTGAATGTCAGTTATTTTGGGGAATGTGGAGTTTTATGGCAAATTAACCGTAGCGTGTTGCCGAAGAATTCGTAAAAAACATCCCCCTAGTTGTATTCATACTGCCATGAGAAAAATGACCCAGTTATATTTAAACTATTATTATTTATATTGAAGTAATCAAAATGCCCCAAGCTTTAAATGTTTTCTAGACCGTACGGTGAAGCATATAGACCCAGGGATTCATCAAGCCAAGTAGCTTGAATTTTTTCTTAAATACTTGACTTCCAAACTCAAGCTTTTGAAAATTTGATATTTGACTTGACTCGATTTACAGTGTGAACTACTTGACTTGATATCAAGTAAAATCAAACTGGTTGATATTACTTGATAGCGATCTGTGAAATTGACACCGAAGAATAAACAGTGGCGGCTTGAGAATAATTGTTTTTGTCTGATTTTAGTGATTTGTCCGTAATGGAATCGGAACCTTTTCAAAGCAGCGGCTCAGAATATATCGTAGATGAAAAAGTTTCAGAATTTGATTACATCGAAACAGAAGTAGAAAGCACAGGGTCGGCGCCATCAAAGACCAAACGAGTTGAAGTTATTAAAAGTGTATCTAGTAAAACGAAAAAAATTACGAATTGTTTCATAGTCGAGCAAGATCCTAATATCCTAAGATCCTGATAAAAATACTACCAAACAATGCAAATGTGTTCGGCGGTTTTGAAAATGAAAAACTGCGGAGCATCTTCACTATGGCGACATTTGCAAGCTTAACACACTAAAGTCTACGAAAAAAAATTGGTAGATCCAGCCTACCTAATTCCTGGGCAAATATCTCTAAAGGTTCGAATAGGCCTAGCAAAATTTCAGTTTCGAGTTGGCTTGAGAAGGTCAAACCATAATTAAATTTGAGCTATAACTATGTAGTAGTTTGTGACACGATTAAATACTCTACACAGTGGGTCAAAAAAATTTCCTCATCTTATTTTCTTTGATGATTTTTTATTTATTGCAGTTTTATTTTTTTAATTTTAAATGTGTACAAAAATATATAGGATTCAAGCAATCTAGTAAAAATTGTGGCACATGCTATAAATTTGTGTACAGGGCATTTCAAAAATGTAACTTACTTTGCCATTTGAAAGTTTTGATTCAACAGTCTTGTCATATATTTTTCTTATAACCTGTCACGAATAAAGTTTATCGTATTTTTGCCGTACAAGTCTCCAGTGAGTTTTCCTTTTGTGGTATACTTGTGGTATTATCGTAACATGAATTTACGATACAAATATTGTACAATATTTTACCTACCATCAATAATTCTAAATATCCACTCAAAGATAGTTACCTAACAATCTTCAAAATAGTGATCTTATGAAGGGAGAGCCAGCAACCTATCTCAAGTTATCAAATAATCAATCGTAATATTTTTGGTAGTGAATTAATACTTGTTAGTTATAACATTATCTAACTTGTCATTGGAATTACTTCCTAAGATGGCACCCATTTGCCATTATGAGTTATAGAGACCTTTGGATGATACCAAAAAGTAATGTATTCGAAAGGAGCTTCTTATGAGAGTTTCAACATTGATTACTGCCATTTTGTATTGGAAGAATATTTTTGTCTGAAATTTTGATGTCGCATAGAGAACTTGAAGATGTTTCGAATGAGTTATCACTCGACCCGCCCATTTTTGGAAGATAGACCTTTTTTATTGTTGTTAAAGAGCTGTTTACGCACTACCATTTGGCCTAAAAAAAATTCAAAGAATAATTTTATTCCTGTCAAAAGTTAACAAGGGGGGCGAAACTTTATGGACAGGCTGTATATTATGAATAATGAGTTGGAGTTAAACGTGAATAAGTATAAAAAAATACAAAAATGATAAAACACTTTTGTTTGCTCGTAAAAAGGCGCTGGGAGATTTATTAATCATTATAGATAAAAACTGAGTTCCCAATTAACAAATCATCCTCACAATAGTGATTCATATTGCTTTATTTTTTATGAGCATTTGATAATTTTCAGAACTCGTCACTGCTGTACAAAAGACAGTTTTAGTGCCAGCAAGGTGTTTTGAAAATTTTGCATTTTGTCCTGATATTACTACTGAGTGAAAATATACTTACTCATCTCTCAAATTCATTCCGTGCAATAGAACAAAAAGCATCAGACTCACAATGGGAAGGCATTTTAAAATTGTGCTAAGAATTGACGGTTTATCTTGTGGAATGAAAATGACGAAATAAACAGCGACTGTTTTCAAAAACGGTACTAATTTTGGTCCAACGCTCTTTATCTGAAAAAATAAAAGAATTATATATAAAACATGAACGCCGTAAAGTGAAATAAATGGAAAAGATTAATCGACAACATTATAAAATAGATTTTTTTTTTACGACAGTGCGTAAATCAAGTGTTAAGCGTAAAGTGATACTTTTCAACACGAGTGCATAAAAAGATCAATTGTGCGTACCTAAAGTAATTGTTTACCTACATACTGTAATAGATTTACGCATTCTTGAAAAACAATATTTTCAGGGGTAATATAATGAGTGGTATGATTATTACCGATAACTTTTTGGAATATTAATGAATTGCAATCCCAAAACTGAAAATACAACGAGTCCGCAGGACGAGTTGTATTTTCTTGCATTGGGATTGCCAATGAATTGATATTCCAAAAAATTATAGGTTTTTAATCATACCACGAATTATATTTAGGACGACAATATATCGATTTGAAATAAAGAAAAATCGTGTCACCTGGTAATTGATGCTTTACTTCTAGCCGTATTCAACGGAATACTCTTTTCCACGGCCTCATCTATGATACCAATGGACATTTGTCCCCAACGATCGCTCATATTGAAAAATAAAGATAACTAGTCAAAACACATAAATTTGACGTTTATAATTTAAATCATTATTTTCACTTGACAGATAGTAAAACGAAACTAAGCAGGTTTATCACCGTGAAAATACAACGACAAGCTATATTTTCACTGTAGTTCCGATTCTATTGGCTGCATTTCAAAACTTGAAATCCACTGATTGGTTGTTAAGCAAGGAAATATATTGTCTTTTGAATTTTTACCGAAACTCATCATTTGAAAACACGATAACAATTCAAATTATTTAAACAATTCCTACAATTTTGCAATATAATAACTGTCGTAGAAAAAAACGCTGCATGATACACTTCCATAAAGAACTTTTTTGTACTCTCGTGTTTTGTTGAATTTGGCTCTGCCTTGTTCAACAAAGTTGAAGCTCATACAAAAAACACCGAATTCAACAACAGTAGGAGGAAGTAAGTAGTTGTTTACTGACAGATGTTTGCCTCAAATTTTCCACCTTGTGGAATAGTGTAGAGGAAAGGGCATTTCTATTTTGTCGAAATTGTTCGTTTCGTTTATTAGATCCACTCCGGTACACTTTTCGAACTTTGTTCCCGAGAGCTTTAGCTCGATGCAGTGGCGCAGCCAGGATTTCAGTTTGGGAGGGGGCTGAACATACAATTCATCAGTTACCAGAGTTTTTTTTTTCGTCATCCGAGTTTTATGAATAATAGTAGTAATTCAGTGGCTTGAGGGGGGGGCTGCAGCGCCAACCCCCCCACCCCTTGCTGCGCCAATGGCTCGAGAGAATTATTCCATTTTTGCTCGTTTCTATTGAATCAGCCGGTAGATTTCTCCAAATTGATATTGTTTGTTTTGTTTCGATGAAATGTTATCAAATGCCTTTTGTATCTAAATGATGTTTTTCTACGTTCATGCAAAAAACAAAACTTTATTGAACTATATTTGGTGGAAAAACTGTCTCTTTATTGCACTCATCTGTCATTCTACTATAGCGTTCTGTCATCATGACAGACATAAACTTTTAAATCGACGCCAAATTTAGCCCATTTTCTGTGAGATTGTATTACGTTTTAAATAGTTGCATGTATCATCATATTCATTATATAATGGACTATGAAATTACTAGAAAATGCAAATTGTTAAAAATAAAATTATTTCCTTCGAATATCATCTGAATTATACAAAATATTTTGGAATTACTTTTAGCAGATAGATTTAAACAATATCTTCCTTACAGTTTAGTGCCACCTATATGAAACATTTTCTGGTTTTTGCATGAACGTAGAAAAAATATTGTATGAACTCGTGCAATAAACACCTACTTTTTGCACTTGTTGCATAAATAACTATTATCGTTTAGGCTTATTTTTGTTTGAAGATTACCCTGTAGATTATTTAAAAACAGGTCAGACTCAAAACTCAGAATATTGTTTCTGATAATATGAATAAAGACCGTCGGAAATTATTGAACCTTCTAATTGCGTAAATAAAAGAATAATTGAAGAAAAATGGCCATTTTCGACTTCAACATCCAATATCTCTAAAACTAATAATAGGATGATGTTGGGACAATCGATATTTTTGAAAATGTGATCGAGCATATTTAAATTTCACGAAATTTAACCGAAGGCCATTTTCCATTAGAGAAGTTCGTGGTAATATCCGATCATATCTGATGATGTGTCCAGGAATTCAAGTTGAATGTACCGTAGATTAATTATACTTGAACACTGTTCGTCTGGTCAACTACAAATTGGCGGTAGCGCAGATTTAAATCTGATGCTAACGTCAGCCACATACTTGTGTTTCCAATTACGTATATATTTTTTCCGACGACCGTTCATTTACGATGTATTTTAACGCACTCAAAATCGTTGATTAATGACCCCTGTTAATGAATGATTTTCTATTAATTAACGATTTACTTATATGCAACCCAACGTACATTGCTCCAATACATATTATACTTATTAGTGGCCTGTGGCATAGGCAACCATATACTTACCAGCTACATTTATTTTGAAATCAAGTAGCTGTGTTAGTACTGTCTGTCATTATTTATTTCATTGTTGTATTTTCTTAAAATTCATTAAGTTTCAATGGTTGTACAATTTCTAATATCAATATTCATAATAATAAAACTGAAAATTAAAAGATATTTTTATTTTTGAAAAGTACGGTCGACGGAAAAGTTGTGTAAAAAAAATATTCAGAAAACATTCAATATACCAGTTGTCAGTAACGTTAATAGGTAGTCACGCAGCCTGCTGGTAAAATGCTCGTGTGAGACTTGAGGTGATTGCAATGTCGAGGGTTCAAGACCAATTTTTTTTTTGGAAAATTATGGTCAACGGAAAAGTTTTGTAACAAACTCGTGAATTAAAATGGCGATTAACAATCTCGAACATTAACGCGCTCGCTCCGCTCACGCGTTAAATTATCTCAATTGTTAATCGCCCTTATTAATACACTTGTTCGTTAAATAACCATTTAAAGATCATTCGTCCAGTGAACTTTGAGGCTTTGGAACTTACATTTCTCGAAGCTTCATTTACCAACATCAATTTCGACATGCTTTTGCTTGGTTCTGGCGATGTTCTCTGAACATTACAGTAGTTTCCTCTCCATGTTACATGTAACGGTAATTTGTAAAAATATATAAGACTTAACATTTAAAAATCTAAGAATGCTTATTGGCACTTTTGAGTAACTCATAGTGGATTTATAGATTCAGCTAAACTAAGAATTAAGTTAACAACTATGAACTAAGAATGTTGAATACAAAAGAATGCGTTAAAGTTTTATATATTTTCGTCTGTCATTTAAATTAAGAATTAATAATAACGAAGTTGGTGAAATTTCAGGTTAAATATTTCGTGTTACTTTGATTATTTCATTAAATATTTGATATGGATTGTGGAGATACTTTCTAGAAATAATGGGTGCCTCTTTGATTTTTCTGACAACAGTTATAACAGTCGGCATATAAAGAGGCATCTGTAGTTCATAATTCTTAAGTGATGTATAAAAACACCTTCTTAAGGAGAGTTTAAACAGCAAATAAAATATAATAAGGAACTAATTAAAATATATTAAGAATAAGCGCAAAAAACATTGGTTTATACAAATGATTATAATTAAACTGGAATATGTTTTTTGCAGTTTTGTGAATTTCACGTTTTCGTTTTGAAAAACTGCTCATGACTTTTTGCATATTTCAACAAATTCTTATACACATCAAACTTTTTGTTTCTATTCATGGGTCGAACTTTGAAACGCCTATTTCGTTTCATATGTATTCCAGCTACAGCCGCAGTGCCTGCCATCAACATCATCATCGCCCCCAACATAATATTTCTATCCAACTCAAATATCTTCATTTATAAACTGCCAGAAAATGTCAAAATGTCACAAAAGAATTTTTATGTTTTCGGTCATGCGCATTACTTATCAATTTCAAAACAAAATAAAATAAAATAAGACAAAAAGATGAAAGTTGGCCATCTCTTGTTGTTATTCTTATTTCTTATTTTATCTTATTTCTTGTATAAACGCTTTCGTAGAGATCTACAAGTTTAACTTTCTTATTTTGTTTTATTTTGTTCCTTATTTTATTTTATTTGCTGTTTAAACTCTCTTTTTAATTGTGTAATGATAATTCTTAATTATTAATTCATAATTGTTAGTTTAGTTGAATCTATAAATTCACCATCAACAGAATTCAACCAATAGGCTCCATAGATTCTTAAATCTTAATTGTTGAATCGTCGCCGTCGTTAAATATTTTTGTAAATTGACCCTTTTTATTTAATCCTAATGGTGGATTTATAAACTCAGCTAAACTTAGAATTAAATTAACAACTAAGAATTAACAAAGATAAATACATTAAAACGCCATTAGGGGTTTATATACTTTCATCTGTCAATTAAATTATGAACTAGCAACTAAGAAGATGGCCATCTTTCATCTTTTCAACTAAGAATTAATTTTCTTAATTGAAAATGGAAGTGGGCATGCGCAAAATCGGCGAAGTGATATGTCATTTGTCATCGAAATTAAATTTGTTTATGTTTTTAGTGATATGTTTAAATATTTTCTTGCAATAAAAAATATAATGGATAGTGAAGCAATGTTGAGCACGATGGATCTTCTTATAGCTGACATATTGACAGTCATAGAACATAATTCTTAATTTTTTAGTTGACGTTTATAAACACCTTCTTAATTGCTTAATGTTAATTCCTAATTGGTAATTCCAAATTCTTAGTCAATGCCGAAATGTGCTCGATTGGAATTTGGTCACATTCATGAATCAATTCAGTAGTATGGTAAATGATCCTTCTTATCTATTATTTTGAAAATAATCTCATTTATAAGCACGCAATTTCTCGCTCAAGCCGCATACAACGAAATAACCTCTTAAAACAAAACATTTAGACAAAAATGTGAATAAAGAATACTCTCTAAACTCTTACCACCTTGACGACAGACGTCATTTCAGTTTTTCAGCAATTTCAGAACAACAGACACAACCCTGAACAATAAAGAGAATGCACTGAAAATCATTCACATTCACTGAAGAGTGGGTACATCCAAACTGTCAAAATCAGCTGTTTATATATAAACACAGAAGGTAAGCGACGACTGGTCCTCTAGTCAATAGAATGGTTGATTGTTATTGTAAAGAAAGCATTGAATAGCAGGAACGCCGCAATACTTGACAGAGCGCATACTCGCGATTCATATAGTCCAGGAATATTCAGGATTAAAACGATAAAAGTAGTAAATTGCCAATATTGTGATGGGATTATAAATACGAGACGTCTGTGGAATTCCCATAGTCAAGGGCGCACTTTCTGCTAACTTTCAGCGCGCGCCCCCACAGGGACCTCCTTATTGCGCATCTACCCCTCAACCCATCAGTATTTAAGATTATAAACTTACCGATGGTTTTATACTTACGAGTAAAACAAGACGTTCAAATTCAATGCCTACAATTTTTTAACATAGACTAAATTGGTAGGTAGGCTTAACAGACCTAGTATGAAAAATGCAAAATACGAGTAACTCTTTTATTTCAATAATAATGATAATAATAATAATTTATTATCGTTTCAGATATTGACACACACATTGATACACAAAATATAAATAGAAATTTTTATATAGGACATACACAATATGAATAATAGGCCTCGAGCCCGACACTGGGAAAAAAAATTGATTACCTCACCGCTGATACTTCTTATATGTGTTCTTCAAGTCGAGTGAAACAACATGCAATTTGCGGCAATTCTCAGTAGCGGAGCTTTTTTTTAGGGTCCCCTCAAACTTTTGGACTGTCGGACAACTATAATGCCCCAAAAAATTTGACCGACAATATTTCCACTAAATTTCACATATTTTTATAAACCGATTCTGAAAAAATGAGATGTGAGGTAATCTTAGGTGTACAGTTGTGTGCATAAAAAAGTCGTACCAGGCACTAATTGCAGTGTATTTCTCTAATTGGGCTAAAAAAAGGTTGAAAGCGCGTTAGTGAGGAATCACACTGATCGACCAGGACCGACCGTCCGCGACCGTCCACCTACGACCAAAAGTAGAAGTAGATCAATGAAAACTTTCAAAGTCACACTGATCGACCATCCACGACCGACCACTAGAATAATTTTGTAAATCTGACATTAATTTGACATTCGAAAGGTTTTGTGAATTGTCTGTTCATTTATTGAAAATATGTTAAATTCATAATATCAATAGTTTTGCTTTAAATAATGAGCAGTAGTGATACTGAAGAAGAACATTTTATTTTTCCGGTAGGAAATATACCTATTTACATGAGTGTCAAAAGTTCATCATAAATGTGTGTCAAAATGACATTACGTCAGAATAGTGGGACACCGACCAAAATTTGCAGCAGACTACAATTTCGAACATGGTCTTTGAAAAACGGTCGAGGACGGTCAATGACGATTATACAGTGTGAGCTGTGCGATAAGAATATACGTGTTGGAAATTTTGGTCGTAGGTGGACGGTCGCGGACGGTCGGTCCTAGTCGATCAGTGTGATTCCTGGCTTACTGACAAAATTAGTTTGAATTTTAACTCTGCTTATCAAAGTCAATAATTTAATTAGGATTGACAAGTCGGACCAACAATGGCCTTCAACTGCTGCTTTTATGTAAACAACTGTACGTTCTTCTGTCACGCAGGGTATATGAAATTCAGCTAATGAGTATATGAATTTCGTATATTAAGTATCGATTTTGTTTCCGTGGGGCTCTACTTAACGTTACTCTACATAAAAGTACAAGTATTAGAGAGAGACGAACGTATGTGAAAGTGATCTCGATCAACTAGAGCAGCCTTCAATGAACAAGCCTATGGACGGTGTCGCGTCAATTGGTCGTGGAAAATTGGACGGTGTCGCGTCAATTGGACGTGGAAAATTGGACGGTGTCGCGTCAATTGGACGTGGAAAATTGGACGCACGACTATTGGTCGCAGTCAATTGGACGCACGACATTTGGACGCATGTGACAATTGGACGCGGCGTCAGTTGGGTGCGGCGTCAGTTGGACGCGGCGACAATTGGGCGCATGCGAAAATAAAAATAATGGTATAATTCCAATGAAATTTATTGTATAAAATATGCAATACAGGGCTTATAATATGGACACCCACTTATTTCCTGGTAAAGTTCTTACGATTATTTAAGACTCATTCGGTAATGAGTTTTAAATAGCCAAATGAGTTAAGACTCATTCGGTAATGAGTTTTAAATAGCCAAATGAGTCTTAAATAATTGTAAGAACTTTACCGTCAAAACCACTTCGAGTTCGACAGTAACCTGGGATATTCTATAACGTCAGTATAATGATCATTTTGATTTTTTTTTATGTCACTTTCAGTCTGACGTTTGATGTTACCGCTTTATTTACCGCTACATCATTTCCCAAAATGTTTTCAATAAACAAAAATTCCTATCTTCACCACTATTTCAAGGACATAAATCCACGCATCATAAATCGATGTGTTGACAAAGGTGAGATCATGCAAGCACAATCATATTTTTTGTGATGAAATATTAGCATAAAACTTAAACTTTTTTATCCTTTTCTGAAGCATGGGAATTCAACTGCCTAGACGAACATGATTTGGAACCTCCCTTCAATCGGATCACTTCCGAACAGCCCAATATTCCCGTGAAAAATGTTGATGTCACCCGAAGACCTCTTGGTTTTGGAAACCGAGCAATGCCCAAATTGGTAGGTAATTTGGTAAAGATAAGTTTAGAGGACGAAAATTTGAAAAAAAGTGAGGTAGTTTTGTCTCTTGAACACGAATCTGAAAAAAAGTGATGGGGGATCTCAAGTACTTTTAGAGTTATGTTAAACGTCGGCCTAAAAACCCGGAAAACCATTATACATTCAACGATGGCCGCGAAAGCCTTTCACGAATTTTTCAGTCAGAAATCACAACCTATTTTGCAGCCATAAAAAACAACCGTTTCAAACAAAAATCCGACCTTTTTAAAATCAGGGGTAATATAATAAGTGGTATGATTATTAACGATAATTTTTTTGGAATATTAATGAATTGCAATCCCAAAGCTGAAAATATAATTTTACCTAAACATTTTCCATTCGAGAGAAGAGAACTTCACCATAAAGAGGAAGACATTGTGATTGCTGCAATTGAAACTATATGCGATTTGGTCCATGATCCTGAAAGAGGATACGAAGCTGTGAATTTGAAGATTGTTGATAGGTAAGTGACTCAATCTACATTTTTAATGGAAATACTAACCTAACCTAACCTCTGCGCATTAATATTTTCCTCGAAAAAGAAAGGACCAATAATTCGTTCGTTCAAAAAAATCTTTCATCCTGACGCCAGGATAATTTTTTTGATGTCAAAAAGTAACTTATTAACAACCATTTCACCAAAACAAATTGATAAAAAATTCAGTCCGTTCAAAGATACGAGGGGGCAGGGGACTATGTATATCTTTATCTTGTAAAATATTTTTCAGAATGGTAGATCTCATGTCACACGAGAATCCAGTAATTCGTGAAAAAACTTCAAGATCGTTGGCAGTATTGGCAGAATTAGCTGTTGGGAGAGAAGCCATAGTGGCAAATAAAAATCTTTTAGCAAACATAGCAGCTCGTGCAGAAGACCACATGAAAGAAATCAGGATACAAGTTGCTGTTCTGCTTGAGATGATTGCTAGATTTTGGAAAGGTTTTTATTGGATTCACTTATCGCTATTTTCTGAATATTGATCATTTTTCTGTAACTGATCTACATTACTTCAGTTTCTTTCATAATACTCATTGTTTGTGAACTTGTTCAAAATACTCATCAAACCGATCAATTCTCATAGAGAGTACATACATACTCATTTGAATATAATATAACTCTTAGAATTCTGAGAATATACAGTGACCGCTAAAAAGTATGTACCATATGGGAAAAAAGTGTATTATTAGAGTAAAATCGATTTTGACACATGTCACGTGATCTCTGGTATGGCGGCAAATTGAAAAAAATTACTATGAAAAAGTTGCTTAGAATTAAATTTTATACACATATACAAAGTTTGAGGAAACAATGTGAGAATATTGAAAATAACAATTTTTTTAAAATATTGTTCTAGCTGTAGAACAATATCAAATTATTTTCTTATAAATAGCTTGACCATACTGAATTATTTGTATTCTGATGATAATAACAAAACTGTTTAATTTTCTCCACACCAGAGAGCACTAAATTAAAAAAATTGAATTTTGTCAGAACCCTTGCTGTTACATTGGTTCGTATCTAACAGTTATATCACAATTCCACTATTATTGCGATGATAGAGAAGTCCAAAAATATCGTGTTTTTCCGATTATAATCAATTTTTGATGATAATCGTGCCCGAACGTTTCAGTTCGCACATAATCTTAAAAATAGTGCGTCAAATTAAAGAGGCTAGAGTTTTCAACATTGCATGCGAAGTGAAACGCTCTGCCACGATTATCATCGAAACTTGATTATAATCTGGAAAACACCATGTTTCTAGAGTGTCATGTCACCGGTCGTGGAATTCTGATATAACTGTTAGATACGAACCAATGTAACAGCCAGAGGGTTTTAACAAAATCCAATTTTTTTAATTTAGTGCTCACTGATGTAGAGAAAATGAGAAAGTTTTGTTATTACCTTACATACTACAAATATTTATTCAAGTTTATGTACATATATAGACATTGGAGTGCGTGGAAATTGAATACATACATTTCGAGAAAAGTAAGTAAAGTTTGTTGCTGTTCTGTTCCCGTCCCGTTCCCGTTCCCATTCCCATTCCTGAAATTTAGATCATATTCGACGTTCAAATGTAACTATCACTAGTTAACTAAGTTCATCAATGATTAATAAATATCACTTTTATTATTTAGCTGCTGACGAATTGGTTGGGTTTGGTTTCATACAAATTCTTCTGAGTAATTTGGTGACAGAGGAGAAGGAAATAAAAACAATTCATCTTGAAACATTGAAATCCTTGATGTACGAGATCACTGGACAAATAATCGCAATTGAATCGGATGGTTTCAATATTTTTGTAAGTGAACCCAACTCATGCAGGGTAACACAAAACATATCCGGAATTTCGTTATTGGTCAATATTGAAATTTCCAGTTTGGTGAAGTGTTTTTGTTTTTTTTTTCTCAATTGTTTCGAAATATTATAACAAGTTAATTTTCTCCATGAAAATTGAAAAATGAAAAATGTGATTTATTTGTAATATTTAACAGAAAACAACTACTTCCCCGGCAAAAGCCACTCTGGACATTGAACTACATCTGATAGATATTGTGGATTTTTTAATATTTTGTTCAATTTCCGAAGATTTATCACTATTTTTTACCATGTCTTTATTCTTGTATGTCTGTCCGGATGGAATTTTGTAATCGATTTTAAACTAACTTCCTAGATACTTGAAATTTGGACCATAGCTCAGAAGTGGATGACAATGCGTGAAAATGTGAAAAAAACGCGGTTTTACTAAAAATAATAATAATAATGATATGAATTACCTTTATGGAAAAAGTTATGAAAGATGAGATCAAAGGAAGAGGCGTGAGAGACAGATTGAAAAAATTCTCCACTTATTGAAAAAAAAACTTCTCAAGTGACTTCGAAAATTTCATGAAGTACATGCCGCTTTACATTTATCTTCTTTTTACCTATAACGAAACGATGGACTATTATCTCGTAAATCGTAGTCACTCTGGAGTGACAATTTAATCATTGCGCTAATTTTTAGTTAAAGTTACTGGAAGAAGATGATACCAAAGTAATATCAGAATCGCTTGGATGTTTGGCTCTTCTCACTTCGACGTGTATTGGTGAAAAATTAGCCAGAGAAGCGAACCTCCTGACAATTTTGAATAGATTTCTTCATAGTGAGGTATTAGAATCACTATTCCGACAAAGAGACTAACTTTTTCCACTCCCTCGATTTCCAGAAAAACTATGAGCTACTGGAAAAAGTAGTAAATGCCCTCGGCATATTGTGACATGCGGATGAATGTGACTTATTAGCACTGCCCAGTGCCGGATTTATACTCACTTACGCCAGGGGCTAACTATTACGATGCCGCCGCGCGCCGCCTACAACTAAAACATTTCAATTTTTTTCACAGCATATCGTCAGCTAAGAATTATAGTGTTCTATGTCCATTTTTCATCAATAATGAGTTATATACACCAAAAATCTGAAAAAAAATCATTGTTCCATATCCATCAAAAGTAAAGTTTAATTTCGTTTCAAATCCATTATATGAGTAAATAATTTTACTATATTGTTTGTATTAATTGTATTTCAGTGAAATTGTACTATTATGGTAGTCTGTATCCATTTATTTGTTCCATATCCATGGAACATATAAGTCATATAAATGAAACGAATAAAATGATATAAGTCATAAAACCCAAACCAAATAAATTACGAAGTGTTATCAAACTATTCTTCGGTGTTTTTGCCAAGAACTGACAAATAAATTAATTAACAATGGAGAAAAATTATTTGACAGTTGACGTAAAGCGTGGCGTTTTTCTGCCCTTGTGGAAGTGGTCATATAAAAATAGCAGCACTTCTTCCGAAAGAAGTTGAAGATGAAAGCTGATATGGAAGGCCGCCTTAACTGGACTGAGAAAGATAGAAGTGCTCGGTTTGAGGAGTGTAAAGAGGTAGGTTAGAGCATTCATGTTGCAGGAGGGTAG
Organism: Chrysolina haemoptera; assembly: GCA_958298965.1. Taxonomy (NCBI): domain Eukaryota; kingdom Metazoa; phylum Arthropoda; class Insecta; order Coleoptera; family Chrysomelidae; genus Chrysolina; species Chrysolina haemoptera. The sequence continues at coordinate 17,534,206 of OY282601.1, read as the reverse complement.
AGATTTTACAATTTCTTTTGCTCCATTTGTGAAAAAGATGTTATATTCATCAGGGGAAATTCTGCTTGAGGCTGAGAGTTTTTTATTTGAATTGCGCTCATAGTTAATTAACTTCCAAGCAGGCCCGGTCTGGCTCCATTGGTGGCCCTCGGCTAGACGGTGATTTAAGCCCCCCCCACAGCCGGAAATATAACGAGGACACTATGTCCTCTCCCGGCAAAATAGTTAGCCTATGTTTTTAATAGATAGATATATTAGATATCTAAGCTGTGGCTGAGCTGTCTGCTTGAGTCCTGACAGGGCGCAGACGCGCCGCGCCGCTGTCGCGTCACTGCCGCTCGCTGAGCCGAGCCGAACGGTGCGGCGATCGTATTAAAAAAATGGTTTTTGCAAGATTATGTTGCAAACTTGTGGCCCCCTTGAGCCGGAGGCCCTCGGCGATCGCCGACCAGCCGCCCTGGCCAGACCGGGCCTGCTTCCAAGCGTCCTTGGATTTGTTACTTGATTCATTAATGAAATTATCGTATGAAATTCTTTTGGCATTCTGTATGGCATATAACAAATTGACAAGGCATTGCAGTCTTAATAACACAGTTTAAAATGCCATTTGGCACGAATATATTTGCGGAAGTGCTGGAACGCACATAGCCAAAACAATATTCAACATTTTGAAACTATAATGCGTGTTAATCCTAATTTGAACAAAATTGTCCTGTGGTCTGACAGCTTTGTTACGCAAAATCCTAATTTGATGTTCTCATTTGCTAGCAGGCACATTTTCTAATCTCCAGATTCGTGAAAATCAGAGCTGATATAACATAAGTACAGTAGGGTCAGTAGGCACGGCCATGGAAATCGAGAGTGCTAAAAATAAATCACAATTATGGAGATGTGTCTCTCGTCTTTACTCAATTGAATATTTTTTTTTTAATTAGATATTGTATCAAATTAGGTTATAATTATTTCTACCCGATTGGAAGTTATAAAGTGAATTGTTTGTTTTGTTTTGTTTCGTTTCGTTTCGTTTCGTTTCGTTTCGTTTCGTTTCGTTTCGTTTCGTTTCGTTTCGTTTCTCGTTTCGTTTCTCGTTTCGTTTCGTTTCGTTTTGTTTGTTTTTGTTTTGATTGAGTCTATATCTACAAAATAATGGAAAGGACACTTTCCGTGTTCTATGTCCAAATGCAAGCATACTTTAAATTCATTTCAACTAATTTATTAATTAAGTTTTAGGAATGTATCCTCAATATTCAGAATAGTTCGCATAACGTGTGTCGCATTGCCACGTGGTCCGTTAATTCGTCGGGTGGGCTAACAGGAGAGGCGCACAGTAGTGCGTCTCTCTTATTTATGTGGTATTATCATATCATTACGTTCCTTGTTGCTCGCGTAGATTTCTGACTATACCCCAGATGAAAAGTTTCCGATACTGTATAAATTTCACTTCGAAACAACATAGTAGCTGTACAATTGAAAATTGAAAAAAAACAGTTTACTATGTCACAATATGCCGAGTGTAAGTACTGTAGTTTTAATTAACCTACTAATGAAATATTATTTTTCAGCTGTCGGAAATTTATACGAATGCTGCTTCGGTCATCATGTTCTGCACGTTGAAAACACCTGGAAAGATAGATGCCAGCAAAATTAAAACAATGCCGAAACGATTGATATATCTGAGTAGAAATAGACTCAATCCGTGTCTACAAATTTTTGCCATCAAAGTAAGAATGGTTCACTTGGTGGATGTTTAGAATTGAATCATACTGTATGGTTTGTATGCAGTGTGCGGCACCGAAAACGAAACAGATCGAATATCTTCCAGACACATGTGTTGTAAAAAAAATCGATTTTTAATCCAAGGGAGACATATTTCTACCATAACCTAACCTAACCTAACCTAACCTCCCTCCCTACCTCTTGGTCCCTATACACCCATATAATTTAAATAGGTAAAGTATTAAATGTAACATCATTGAAATAGTATACAGGGTGTAACATAAGTACGTTAAAATATTCAAGTGACATATTCCTGAGACAATTTTAAGAAAAAAAGTCTATATAAACTTGTGTCCGGAAATGCTTCGTTTCGGACGTACAGGGTGTTGGAATTGAATTTTTTTTTTCGATTTTTGAAAATAACTTTTGCAAGAAATAAGTTATTTGCACGAAATTTGTAACATCCAGAGGGCGCATTTCAAATTGCCCTAACAGTAAACTTTTGGTACTTTTCATGAAAAAACCTCATTCCCACACCTTTTCCAAGTAAAAAAGGTACACTTCCTCAACAATGCTGCACGTGATCGTTTTCGAGATATTTATAATTTTCTATATTGATGCATGTTACTTAGCTCCTAGGGCGCTAAGTGAAGTTGCTGAGAACATTACAAAAACTAAGTACTTATGTGGTAGATCTCATCACAATAAACAACTTTTTTCCTATAATAGTTATATACCTAACAAGTGCGGAAAGTAGTACTTTTCCGCACGAGACGGCAGTGCACGAACGACGCGGAGCGGAGTTCGGACAAGCCGTTAAGGGCGGAAAAGACATTTTCCGTAAGAGTTAGGTACAATATTTTTCCTACGTGTTTTTGTCCATCTTATTTATGAAAAAACAAGGTTTTTAATAAATGAGTTTTTATAATAATGCTACAAAATGACTAATAAGACAGAATAGTTACATAGATCATTTAGTTAGTTCTAAATATCATCATTTTCAACAATACAAAAATCGTGCGGAAAAGTAAAAATCGTGCGGAAAAGTGACTCTTTCAAAACTAAAATGAGTGCTGAAAAGTGGACTTTTCCGCACGCTAGTAGAAAATAGTTATTTACCTAACAAGTTCGGAAAAGGCATTTTCCGTAAGAGTTAGGTACAATATTTTTCCTACGAGCGTTTTTTTGCATCTTATTTATGAAAAAACAATGTTATTAATAAACAAGTTTTTATAATAATGCTACGAAATGACTAATAAGACAGAATAGTTACATAGATCATTTAGTTAGTCCTAAATATCATCCTTATTTTCAAAAATACAAAAATCGTGCGGAAAAGTAAAAATCATGCGGAAAAGTTAGTTAGGTACTTTTCCGCACGATTTTAAATCGTCCGGAAAAGTACAAATTTCAAAACGAAAAATTGTGCGGAAAAGTTACTTTTCCGCACGCTCGTAGGAAAAGTAACTATTGGACCTAATCTACACTAGGTAATCCAAGGTAGCTATGGCTGTTTGGCCGTCAGAACTTTGTTCGAATAATGAATCAATAAAAATATGCCAAATTCATTTCATAGTTGCAAAAAAATATTAATTGTTTTTTTTTTGACAGTTGTAGAAAAAATACCGTATGAAACTCGTGAGTAAAGTGTTTTTTTTTTTACTTGTAGGAATTGCCGCGTCAACATTTCCTACTCGTAAAAAAAGTACCACTTTACTCACTTGATACATAAATTACTATTTCTCTTGTTACTTTCAGGCGTTAACTAACATATGCGAACATCCAGAAATCAGAAAAGAAGTTAGGAAAAAATACTTGGACCACATTAAAAACATACAAGTTGGTGACGATTCCTGCGTAAAAAATTACAAAAACCAACTGCTAACAGTTATTGGATGGGTGGCGTCAAGTTCTACATGAATTCGAAATTATACAGACATACTAAATTGACTCCATGAAAATAATATATGATACTGATTGAATAGACTGTTTTCATTTCAAATATAGAACAACAGGATTTTGAACTATGATCTACTTGAATCATGAACACTTTTTTCTGAAGAAGGTAACTGAGAGGAAAACCTGATTTTTCTTTTAAAGAACTGATGTGCTGTAGTAAAAATAAAATTCAAATTTAATAATAAATAAAAACAGCCAACCAACTTTCTCTATTCCAAAGCTGTTCGCCTGTTTGGCCTGCTTCTAGTGCTGCCCACTGTTGTCGGGCCATTAAAAATTACTGAGGCTGGAAAGAGTGCTTCTGCGTGAGCATCCTTAGACTTTACTCGAATGTTGTAATATAGACACTGTCATTCTTTTTCAAGAATCCAACTTGGTTTATAGTACCTTCTTTGGCTGAAACTTAACGGATTATGGAGCACATGATTGTCTTCTGGCCTTACTAATTTCTTTATTTTCCTGCGTGAGTTTAGCCTTGTATGTGGTCCAATCTTGATTGGATTTTACTCTGTTGAAAAGCTTCCGCACCCTACCTCCGAGGGTTTCTAGATGTTCATTCCACAAGACCGTTTTGTTATTTTGAGTCTGTTTTTCTCAGGACAGCTTTTCTCGTAGGCTTCGACTACTGCCTTGCCCACTTCGTCTACTGCCCTCTCAAGGCTCTCCCTGTCTCGTATTTCAGTCACGGGCCACTCGAGAGACTCACTGAGTGAAGCTGAGTATCTTTCCCAGTCGGTCTCTCTAAGGTTTCTATATTTGACTAAAGTACGCAGTGGGGTAACTAGATCGTATAATATATGATATATAATAATATAAACATGTGAAATATTTTTTAAAGGTTTTTGTTTGAATTTCAAGTTTTGTACGATTTCGGACCTCATTAAATAACTTGTATGTAATTTTTGAAAAAGTGACCTGTACCTTTATTGTATGATCTGAATAAGGTATGCGCAGAGAACTGGGGGGAGTCTACTAATTAACTTCATTAATAAATTAGAGTTCTGTAGTGAAAAAGTGTTTTTTACCAGTCAGAGCTGAAATATGCCAATTTACAAGTAGTCCTTGAGCCCGAACGGTTCGTCGTAGAAAAAAACTTGTGTAATAATATTTATAGAAAATGTTATGCTCTTCCATTCCTAAGATACAGGTTATCAACGGAAAATTTGTAGTTTTCAACTTATAAGCAATAAACCGCAGAAGAATAGTTATTTATTATACAAGGGAAAAAAGTATTAGATTTTAGCTCGAGGCTTCGCGTCGGGAGACAAAAAACCGAGAGCTTAAATCAAATCTTTTTCCCGTGTATAATACACAATTTTTTTCTGTGACGGGGAAAATGACGATTTAATCAACTATCTACCTTAACCTATGTGTATATATATATATATATCCGGGAAAAAAGTACTCGCTTTTTTCCCGTGGGCAAAAAGTTCTCACTTTTTTCCCGGTTCTCGGGGAAAAAGTAATTTCATAAAAAGTTATATTTTGTTACCTGTCACCAGGGATAAAATGTCAAACTTTTTTCCCGTCACAGAAAAAAGAGACTTTTTAGGTTTTTTTGCAATTTTTTCAATGTTCCGTCACGAAAATTTGTTAGCAAACCTCGGATTCGGATTCAGCACCCTAAGACACATACAGAATGGAAGTAATCAAAACTACCCCAAAACTTTCTTGGTAGAAATACAATTTGATCAGATTAAACATCTAGCACTAAACTAAGATACCTAAATACCCTGGTGTACCTTATACCTGCAAAACTGTGGGATAAAACGAGAGACATTCGCCAACTTGATTACGAGAAAACAAATGAAACCGTGGGCTGTTTTTCGAATATCCCGCGACACTTGAGTGCACCGCCACCGTCGGTTTTCTTGTAAGGGTTAATTTTCATGAACAGAAGTTTGAAGTTTTGCCCACGATTCACGAACATGAAATTAATAAAACAATATAATTATTGGAATATACGGAAATACTGTCCCCTAACAGTTCTATTTGTTACATTTTCGACATGATTTTTTAATTTTTTTGCTGAAATAGGTATAATTAACTCACATTTCATATAGAAGTATTGCAGTTCAGCTGCATCGCATGGAAATTCACCATTAATTAGCACTTGTCAATCTTATGCGCATGCCCTAGCGCTGACATCTGTGCATTTGTGCCCGAGTTTTCACTATAAACTTTTTTAAAGAAATACAGAATAATTTTGTGGCTTTGAGTTTAATTGCATTTGGGATTTGATATTTGTGATGAGTTAATAATGTGTTAATTGTTCTTCCACTTTTAAAATACCGTTCAATATGACATGTAATAGTGAAAATATTTCTATTGTGCTATTTTGTTCGACAGAAAAGTGTATTTTTTGATCAACTACATTAAAAAGATTTCACCATTACAAAATAAAAGGAATGCATGGAAAATAACGAAACCTTTAACAATCTTACTGAAGACAAAACATTGATAGATTTCAGTGGGAATGGAAAAATTTATATTTTTTACTTTATCGCGGACTTTCGCTACTTATGGAAAATTTCAAGAAACGGCCGGTAAGATATAAAAACGCATCCAGAGTTGATTGAATTGATTAGAAAATATTGTCAACATGCATGGCGTTTTGAAATAAAATGTCTGTTTCAAAGTATGTTACAGAGATTCTAAGTGGTAAGTAATCAATTTCTGTACTGAATATAAATTAGTTACCTACTTTGTTCATCTTTCTGGATTGTGGGCACAAAAACGGAATATGATCAAATTATTAAAATATAAGGAAAATGAAGAAACACATCAGTAATATAAGAAAATTGCACAACATTTTTTTTATTACACGACAACTATTGATTTTCAAATGGTTTTTAGATTTTTTTGGAAAAAATTACACAATTGTTACTATTTTTTCAATAAAACTTGATATTCCACTTCGAGTATGGACTATTACTTTCCTATGGCATACAAAAGTTTAACAAAATCCCTTAAAATTCAGTTAGCAATCACAATCACCATGTCTTTGGAATGTTGACAGTGTTGACACGAGAAAGAGGACGCCATCTCTGGAGTCGATCACAAAAGTAGACCACTAATTCATTTGTTTTTTCTTCAAAAAATTCTAAACAAAATCTAATCAGTCGGTACACCAGGGTTTTTATACATCTTACACTAAACTAAACTTCAAACTTATGTAATCAAATTAACAACTTCAACAAATCAGTTAATAGATGATAACTTGAATGTAAAAATGCACAAACAATGCGTAGCGTAGATCACTAAAAATTACGTAATAGGTGAATGTTATCTAAAAATTTTATTTTGTCATTTGCGTCATTAGATGTTTTTTTATTATGAGTTATATTTTTGTTATGTTGTTAGTTAATTTATATCTTTATTCGTTGAAAAATGTGGGTCAATTCCAAAGCGATAGATATATTGTTGCACGAAGAGATAATAATAACATGGTTAGAGATAAGTGCGCATTGCTATGTGTTATTTCCGTGAGAAATAGATGTAACTGCATTTAATTTTATACTCGATTAAATTATAGAAGTCCAAGGTAAAGTAATAAAGCCCCGTATATAGTCATTCTGATTGCAATCGTAGCTACTGCAGAATTTTTTTCTGAGGATCCGAGAAAGTGCTAGGAATCGCACGTTAAATGGTAAGACCTCGTTGATCCTTGACTCGCACAAGGTTCGACTGGGAATAAACCTCCACGATTCACTGTTGCGTTGATAATTACAAGTGCTGTTCCTAAGGTGGAAAGTGCCACTTTTCCTCCCGCAGTATACATCCAAGGGAAGAAAAGCCACTTTACTCCCATGTAATACATATAATTTTTCATCCTACCCACTTAATGAACCTTTTTTGTAAATTTAAAACGCATCTCAACTGCTTTTGTCTAAAACGGAATACCGAATCATTTCAAGGTAAGAAACTTCTCATGGATGATTTCCGCCATTAATCCTGTACTGACAGATTTAGAAGCAACAGTATATCACTAAGTGCATAATATAGCTATTTGTATTACTAGGGAGGAAAGTGCCACTTTTCCTCCCGCAGGATGTAGTTCATCCAAGGGAGGAAAAGGCACTTTACTCCCATGTAATACATATGATTTTTCATCCTACCCACTTAATGAACCTTTTTTTGTAAATTTAAAACGCATTTCAACTGCTTTTGTTTAAAACGGACCTATACTTGCGTGATGGAAAGTATACAAAATTAATTCATACCTATCTAAATTACTCTGACTAGTAAACTGGGTTCGATCGCAGCAATCGGTAATTTTTTTTTTCAAGCAAGTTTTTTCTTCTGTTAGAGATATGAATCATTGGATATTTGGATATTAGGGAGAAAAAGTATGAGTTTCCTACCTGGTTTGAGGAAGGAAAGTGTGTACTTTCTTTATGGGTAGGAGGAAAAATATATTTCCATCTTGAATTCCTAATTCGACTAACAAAACATGTATTTTTCTTTGTCTTCGAGAGGCTTGTGCGAGATAGGGAAGATGATTAGAGGTGTTTTTGTCAAAAATACCCTTGCAAAACTTATTTTTTATTCAAATGTTAAAATTCTTGTCAAAATCTCTTTTTTAAAAATTCCAATAAATAAACAGTTCAACTCCTATAAGCAGGCTGGCTCCATTCTTGTAGGGTTAGATGAAATATTAACTGTTTTTCTCCAATGTTGATTCATGTTGACAGTGTTCTTCCTTCCATCCCATTCCAAAAATGTTGTCAAGTCATATTAAGGAATTTTATATGTTGACCTTTCCTACGTCACTTTTTATTTGCAACTGTTTTGCATTTGTATGTTCGAAAATATTTCATGAAAATCATATTTACAAACATCACGTCCATTTAAAGGAATCAAGATATCATTCACGTCAACATCATGGTTCATCTACTCATTATTTTGCACACGTGTTACAAGGTCATCCAATTTTTTTTTTATAGCATAATATCATTGAACACAATCTTGGTATTTTTTTCCAAATTTCAATAAATAGAAGTTGGCAAAATCAACCATAAATAATCCCTCCTTAGCAATAACAATTCCACATTGATGGAAGAAATATTTCATATTATTGAAAATTACTCCACGTGAACTTACTGTAATATTATGTCGATGGTCTACAGTTTACAAACAAAAAGCGTTTTACTTTTAAAGAAACACATGGGTATCACAAGAATTATAGAGCAAAAAAGAAAAGTCGACCAAACATGGGAATTGGAATTGTCTGAAAAATTAACATACCTAACATAAAGACACGATTTTATATTTTTATTACTTTTCCGACGGGAATTACTGGCATTACTTATAGTCCGGGAGGTAGTGTCACTTTGGAATACGTCATAGTATGCACGATGAAATTTAGTTGTTATTATAATACAAATACCACTTATTACTAAACCAAGATTCAGACCGCGCGACCGCGGTGGGAGGCTGTGCAACTTGTCAAAAAAAGTTGAAAAAAAAGTAATAGTATGCACGCTGAATTTTTTATCGTTTTAATTTTTTTATCGTTTATCATTTGATACTCATCACGAAATCAATCGTCAGACCCTTGAGTAGCGGTGGGTTGCACAGATACAGGGTGTTGACTATGAAAAATTAAATCAATTTTTTATTCATAACTTCCACAGTTTTCGAAATTTTACAGTTTAATTCGAAGAAATATATTTGTTCAATAAGACGTTTATTTTAAAAGGAAAATTCCATTTTTAGTTGCTACAAAAGGTTCTGACGATTGATTTCGTGATGAGTATCACATGATCTATCAACATACTATCAGCATACTATGACGTATTCCAAAGTGACAGTATCTCCCGGGCTATTAGGGGGTATTACTCGGGAATTAACCAGATTTTATAGATATTTCACCAAATCAGAAGTCGAACCCTTATGAGGGCCTCTGGAGACAAAACAGTTCAATTTATGTGAATTAGCATTCAATAAACAGGTGATAAGCCTTGATACTGATGAATATTCGACACTATCTGTTTGCCTTTCTCAAGTTTCCGTTTTTATCATTTCTTTATCAATATAGACTCAAAGGACATATCCGAATAATTTCATATACCGGATGAACAAAAGATTCACGGAAACAAATATTTGTAGATCTCCTGGTCTGGCCATAATACAAATTATCACAATTTTGATAGCTAATTTCATAAATTCCTGATCTATCTAAATTTGGGACTGTCTTTTGGATAACCTATAATACCTAACATTTGGAGATTATTAGTACCGCTACGCACAAGCTGAAGATTTGCGACTTGGAATAGAATTGAGACCTCTCGTAAGCCGTGTCGTGTGTTATTTTCATAAATTTCCATGCTGAATATTTGCGAGAAAATGTATCGAGTCTTGCTGATCATTTACTAGAAACTCACCTTAAAAATAACATTCAAAATTTAATAGTTATATATGCAACAAGTGCAACGTTAGGCCGAGTTGGACAACACTTCGAGTGCAATAAACACTTTCTGCACAAGCAACATTTTTTCTATGTTCATGCAAAAAGCAAAAAATGATTTGTTAGGTCCAGCACTAGGTGGAGGAAAATGAAAAGCGCAACTTAAATAATTAATTATTACTATCGATTTGCAGTGAAACAGATCACTATCATCTATTTTTCCATTAATAATACTCATTTTGAAACTCTTAGATTTGTAATTGTCAGAATAAATTCTATAATCACAGTTGCATTATAAAAATCAAAATCATAGTAGGCGTGAACGCGTATGCTATCACGGGGTGTGGTCATAGTTTGTCATTTTTTTTTCAAAAACAAATGAGGTTGTAATATTTTGCATAAAATTCTCTACAAAAAAGTTTTTTCTTGAAAATGCACCGTTTTTCAGTAAAACGTGCTCGACTATGAATAACAGAAGAGACATTTTTGAAAAAGTCATTCGTGTGGATTTTCCGGCACTGGATTTCCCAATACTTTTACCTTGCATGGAACCGGCATTTTTTTATTCGCGAAGCTCACTCAGTGGACGAATTCCTTATAGTGTCGATCAAAACAGGTTTAGCACATATTTTTTCATGATTACAAAGCATTTCAGTAGCGGAAAAACGGAAAATTTTACCTAAAAGTAAAAGAATTTTCCGAGGAAAATCGAAAAATCCATATTTTCCAAAATCAAATAACGCTCAAAAAGGGTAAGGGTGATAAGACGTGAAAGCATCCGGAAAATTTTTATGGGCGATTTTCCGAGGGAAATCGAATAATCCATTTTTTTCAAAAACAAATGATGTAATATTTTGCATAAAATTCTATACAAAAAAGGTTTTTACAAATTTTTATCTAAAATGCACCGTTTTCGAGTAAAATGTGCTCGAAATTCGAAAAAATACGATTTTCTCAATTTTCTGTGCCCTCTCATTCAGTCACATAACGATATTTTCAGGATCACCTTGTCCCAAATTATTCATATATGTCTCGACTATGAATAACAAAAGAGATATTCTTGAAAAAATTTTTCGTGTGGATTCGTGTGAAAATGACATGTATTATGTGACTGAATGAGAGCACAGAAAATTGGGAAAATCGCATTTTTTCGAATTTCGATCACATTTTACTCGAAAACGGTGCATTTTAAAGAAAAATTTGTAGAGACCTTTCTTGTAGAGAACTTTATGGAGTATATTAAAGCGTCATTTGTTTTTGGAAAAAATGGATTTTTCGATTTTCCTCGGAAAATTCTTCTACTTTTAGGTAAAATTTTCTGTTTTTCCGCTACTGAAATGCTTTGTGATCATGAAAAAATATGTGCTGACCCCGTTTTGATTGACACTATAAGGAACTCGTCCACTGCGTGAGCTTCGCGAATAAAAAAATGACGTTTCCATGCAAGGTGAAAGTATCGGAAAATCCACACGAATGAATGTTTTTGGAAAAAATGGATTTTTCGATTTCCCTCGTAAAATCGTCCGTAAAAATTTTCCGGATGCTTTCACGGCTTATCACCCTCGAAATTCGGATTCAGCGGGTCAAAATACATAAGAATAACTTGGGTGATCCCGCCGCGCTTCATCGGCTACGAAAACCTCCCTGCCACCGGACTATGAGACATTCCACCTGATTCAACTTCTAGGTCAGATGATTTTTGCCATAAACAGTTATATACAAACACTTGGCTGAATTTATTCTGCAACATGCCTGAAGGTAGGTACTTTCACGAGTTTCACGTGCCTATTATAGGAAGTGGGTACCTACCTACCTATCTATAAATGAATACCCATCGGCACATAATTATTGTAACGGTAGGTTTAAAGTCTGATGAAATGAAAACACGCATCATCGTTTATCATCCACTCTATATTCTGTAATTCCTACTGTAATTTTCCTAATATCTTCATTCCACATTCCACCTGATTCAACTTCTAGGTCAGATGATTTTTGCCATAAACAGTTATATACAAACACTTGGCTGAATTTATTCTGCAACATGCCTGAAGGTAGGTACTTTCACGAGTTTCACGTGCCTATTATAGGAAGTGGGTACCTACCTACCTATCTATAAATGAATACCCATCGGCACATAATTATTGTAACGGTAGGTTTAAAGTCTGATGAAATGAAAACACGCATCATCGTTTATCATCCACTCTATATTCTGTAATTCCTACTGTAATTTTCCTAATATCTTCCTTCAGAATTTGAAATACCAATTCCCTAAAATTAACATCAAAGAAATTTTAAAACCCAATAGTTTCCCAAGCTGTGACCACACCACCATTTTCGGCCAATCACGAAAGCAGACGTCATAGCTGTCACTTACCACCAACTTGCACTACACTATTGTTGTACTTCTTATCTTATTTTTATTTATACACGTGTTAAGGTCATCTGTATTTTGCATGACGTTTTCGATACTGCTGCGTTGCCAAGCGTCTGAAGTAGTCGAACATTTACAGAATATTTAAATATTCTAACTACGCTTTTATGCGAAAATAACCTGGGCGTAAAATAACCAACTGTGCGAAAAGTAAATTTGCACACACTCTTCGTACATTTATGCACTATTGAAAAATACATTATTTTGCCTCAAATAGGTATAACTCGAAAGTCATCATTTGATAAAACGATGTCAATTATGACATAATACTAATACTAATACGTCCGAGCGAGGATAGGCGGGTCACGCTGTATGTAGGTACTAAGTAATAATCTTTCAGAACCACAATAAAAAGATCTCGTTTTATATGTGAATACTACGACGGCTTGGAAGTGCCATTCTAGAAGGTATCTTTTTTTCATATAATTTACAGATGCAACTGTATATTAGTGCCAATTTACAGTTGCAACTGTAAATAAAATAAAAAAAAAGAAACCTAGAATGGCAGTTCCAAGCCGTCGTAGAATACGAAAGTAATCGATAAATAATTTACTTCTTTACGCTAATTAGTAAGTATCTTTGATATATACAGTTCTGTACACTTTCTAATCTGGGACATTAAAGAAAAATTCATTGAAAACGGCCATAGACATTACCCACCTATATCGTAGGTGGACTCTCAGAGACTGCGAGGTATTTATTATAGTGATCAAGTGAAAAAAAAAAATCGAAATAAATCTCGTAAGACTGTTATGGGACTTCTTCAAATACCACCTGTGTCCTGGGTTCAAATACATACAAACAATATTTTTATTGAATGAACGCCCGATAGCTTATTGATTTTTTTTTCATTTGATTTGAATAGTTTTATTTCAGCAAATATACTAAATACATTTGGCAACAACGCCATTGATATCCCACTACTCTGTTGTTGTTAACGGAGATACCGACGGAGAACCGAGAACTCGCAAATTATTTTCAATCAGTCAAACGATAGCGTTACGAAAGAGTGGCGGTTTTAAATAATTACTACGGAAATTATAAAAACGATTTACGATAGAAGAGACAGCTAATAATAATAAAGATAATTTTGAAAAAAAATTGTGTTCGAGATACTTCCTACGGTGATATTTGTTGTGATATTAGTGTAATTGTTGAAACGAAATGAATTTGTCCTTCGCTGGTTGCGGTTTTTTGGGCATTTACCATGTCGGAGTGGCATGCTGTTTTCGAAAATACGCTCCCCATTTACTACTGGATAAAATATCCGGAGCTTCAGCTGGTGCAATTGCGGCTTGTTGCTTGATTTGTGATCTTCCCATAGGTAAGAATATTCTACATTTTGCAGGAAGTTGTTACGTACTTACCAAAATATCATTGTGTTCAGCTGTTGGCTTATCTTTTTGATAATTTCCTGTTCAGCGTTCGACGCTGTTTATATCTGCGCGCTACATACGTCTTGATTTTGCGAATGGTCGAGTTTGACGTAGATTTTGCTACATTCCTATTAATCCAGTACGATTGGGTTTTGAGACAAGAATCGATTGTAACACCACCAAATTTGGTATGCTAGTAGTTGGAAACATGCCCAGCAAACACATCTGTAACATGACATCTCTGAGATGTTGCAGTGAGGTGACAGTGCGATATCACGTACGTTGCATCACTGAGATATAAAGAAGCAAACACATATGTGACATGTCATCGCTGCGATGTACAGAAGCAGACTTGCCTAAGATTAACGTTATATGTTTTTTGCGATATCAACAATGAACGTTATTGCACATGCATCAGACGGCAAAGCTTTGGAACTAGCTGTCTCGGGAGGTCTTCCCTGAGGCATACAGCCTTCAAAAATTCAAGAACTACACCAATTCCCACCTACTTACAGGGTTTTCCTTTTCGTGGGAACCAGAACTAAAAAAAAAATCAGTATATGGGTATGTGAATCAAAATTAAATGAATAAAGTGCTGATATCTGACCAGGACCGCTTATGTTAATCGCCTACATGCAACAACTATAAAATACATGCAAGATATATTTTTTTATATCGCAAAACTTGTCGCAGGGATGTCGCATGAATGAAACTTGAGTGGGACAAAATAACATCCCTGCGATATCGTAGGTACCTATTTTTTTTTTTTCGTTTAAAAATATATAAACAGATTTTTGCTTTAATCTTGGAAAGTATATGATTTATAGGAAAAACAACTCAACAAGGTGAAAAATAATTCAATTTTTCACAAAAATTATTCCTAGTAATTTCTTATGAAATGCGCTCGTTTTCCCGGAAAACGTGATTGAACGCCAACATTAAATTTCAGGTTCATCTCGAAAACCGTTGATATTTGTGGAATGAAACGTATTCCTTTTTTGTATAGGAAATATTGGGGATTAAGAAAAAAAAAAAGATGAAATCGATATTAATTTAGTGGCGTGAAGTTTGGGGCGGGGCGATTAGGGGTACCCACCTGCCGTACGCCCCTGTTCAGAGTTACAAACACATGATTTGCCTTGAAATATGAAACTGAATGCTGTCAAGTGACATACCAAATTTCATTAAGAAAAGTTAAGCCGTTATGGAGTTATTCTGGAAAATCTATTTTTTTGTTTCACTTTCAACACCCTGTAACTCGGCTAGTACATTTTAGGGTATATGTTTATTGGAACTTAATGAAGTGAGGATTCTACCCTCGGAGTTTGTCCCTTGTATTCTGGGACACCCTGTATACGAATAATATACTCTCATGTTGTATAAATATTAGTGATATCATTATAATCACATCTTAATATATGATTCAAACATAATTAGTTCATTTCTGATAAGACGTACTTCCAGAATCCCATTGGTTTTCGAAACTAATATAAATTATTGCTTTATTAATAATTGGAATAAAACGAAAAAACCAATTACTTAATTGAACGTTTTCCGGAAATTACAAAGTTGGTAAAATATTTACTAAAAACTAGATTTTTTCTAGTGGCGGGTTTTACAAAAACCGTGCAAAGTGTTTTGCCATACAGTGGCCCCCTTGAAGTGAAAGAGTACTTGGGTTATCAGTCATGGAATTTCATCAGGTATCAAATGAGTCTATTCGCAGTTGATTCAAATAATAAATTAACTGATTAGTATTTCAGTTTTAAATGCTATACGCAAGTAAGGACTTGCAACAATAATTTTTTATTTAGATATTTGTTTGACGAACATTTTATCTCCGATCTTATCAAACACGTCCTTCAATACAGGTGAAAAGACCTGCTTTGTCTACCTGTCGATTATCTTTTATCTAGATTGATACCACCTATTGTTATCAATTCAGTATCCTTATTGGAGTAATTTTTTGCTGCATCATTCCATCACTGCAAAATAATATATATTTTTTTTTGAAATATTAAATTTGAAGAAGTATTACAGATTGTGTGTGTAATGTTTTGTAATTTTATTTGGTTGTTACCCATGCTTGGTCATGGACGAACTCTTGAGTAAACTCACACACGAAGGTTTCGAGGCACACGCATACGCGGATGACGGAGTTGTCCTAGTCAGCCGACGATTCATCGGTGTCGTCTGCGACCGTATGCAGGCCGCATGTAGGATAATCGAAAGGTGGTGCGGGGAGGCAGGGCTCTCTGTGAATCCGACAAAAACAGAGATGGTCCTGTTCACCAAACGCAGGAAAAAAGATGGGTTCAGACCACCCACCATGTTTGGCCGAGAGCTGCAATTGGCTCAGCAGGTCAAATACCTGGGGATGGTTCTGGACTCCAAACTTTCATGGAGGCCGCATGTCGATAAGGTTATTCAAAAGTCGGTAGCCATCTTATGGCAACTGAGGAGAGATCTAGGGAAAAATTGGGGAACCAATCCAGAGATTATGTGCTGGCTATACACGGCGGTCGTAAGACCGAAGATCCAATACGGGTCAGCTGTATGGTGGCCAGGCGCACAGAGTGGCACAATAGGTCGAAAGCTCAGTAAGGTCCAGAGGTTGGCCTGTTTATTAATAACGGGTTCAATGAGAACGACCCCAACTGCGGCTTTGGAGGTACTGCTGAGGCTACCACCCCTTCCGGTCTGGATCAAGAAGGAGGCAATGGCAGCTCATTTAAGGATGCGAGACTCAGAGGTCTGGGTAAACGAAGAAGAGATGATAGGACATGCGGAAATCGCAAAGTGGGCGGAGCAGAAAATTCCTATTTCCGTCCTCAGAGTGAAAAGCGCACAAGACAGACTGCGATGGAATAGGAAGTTTGCGCTTACTATCCCGAGCAGAGAACAATGGGAAGGAAACACAGTGGAGCTTCGTCCAGGAGGCCTAGTATGTTACACGGACGGTTCGCGTCTGACTGACAAACAGGCTTCTGGCGCAGGCATCTACCTGGAAGGAAGAGATATACGAGAAAGCTACGCTCTAGGAAGATACACAACAGTTTTCCAAGCCGAGGTGTACGCCATTCTAACCGTAGCTACGAGGCAAGAGGTGAAAGAAGGGCCCGAACAGAACATTTATATCTGTTCGGATAGTCAGGCAGCGCTCAAAGCTATCTGTCATCCTAGACCAAGCTCAGTTTTGGTACAGGAATGCGGAGATGCTCTTGAGAAATTAGCGGAAACAAAGGAAGTCGAGTTGGTATGGGTCCCTGGTCACAGGGGGGTGCCGGGAAACGAGGTGGCAGATGAGCTTGTCAGAACCGGTTCCGCTGCGCCGTTCTGTGGACCGGAGCCAGTACTAGGCATTGCAAGAGGTCAAATCTCTTCTGCCCTAGATGAATGGGTGGAAAGAGAACTAAACGAATCTTGGAGGAATACCGCCGGCTGCAGGCAGTCACAAGACTTTGTGGCCGGCTCTAGCAAGTCAAGGATGACGTGGCTACGCCTCCTTGTAGGAATACTAACAGGCCATAACAAACTAGGTAGACACCTGTCACTAATGGGTATAAAAGACAATCCCACTTGCCATATGTGCGAAGAAGACGAAGGAACTTCGTCTCACTTCCTTGGCGAGTGTGAGGCGTACTGGAGGCTAAGATTCGAAATCTTCAGAGTCGAAAAACTCCAACAAGAGGAACTCATCGAACTAGAGTGGACGGACATACTGACCTTCACTAGAAGGTCACAAAGGTTCGGAAAGGAAGACTAGAAGAGGCGATGTAGTTATGTGGAGAGCAGGGGATGGCAAAAAGGGTCCATTGGGGTCTACTTGCCTGGCTGCGGCAGCGGCCTCCCCATGATTACTACTACTACTACTACCCATGCTACAGGATTGACACGTCATATGGGTGAACGAAAATAGATGTTCGGAACCTTTGGTGTGAATACAATTCACAAGAAATAGAAGCTACCCAAAACACCAAAAATACTCACTTTCACTCGACGCGCGTTTCGATAACAAAGTTAGCATTCTCAAGCTATACAGGTCTGTCCATGGCCTAATTCGGCCCGGTAAGGGCGGTAAGGAAAAATATGCGTAATTGTATTATTAATATGCAAGCATGTGGGAACACAAAGTACTCTTTGTTAATTGGACAAATAGTTCCTCCAGTTTTCGTTTGTGTTTTGATAAGATAATGAATAAGTATTCGTTTAATCACCTCAATATTTCTTAATGAAATTTATTTCAACTGTACTGTAACAGTTCGTGTTATTGATTCAAATATTTGACTTTCACAGAACATCTAATTTACATTAGATACCTATTCAAATATTATTGAATTTTATTATTTGGTGGCACACATTTTTGGAGGAATTCAACAGGCTGGAAGGTGTGATAATTTCTAATCAATTTTTGAAAGATATTTATAAGTTTCATTTATTAATATCTAGGTTCGTTGTTATGTTCATGTATATTTTTTTGGGTCACTTTCAACACTTTCGGAGTTTGTCCCCTTTATTCTGGGACACCCTGTATATGCGGATCTGAATACTACTCATACTTCCATAAACTTGAACGGTTTGATGTGGAACAATGAAACCAAAAATGTTTTGAAGGGTATAACCGATACTACTTTTTGAGAGAAGAAACATTGCAATTACTCGACAGATGGCGCTGGGGGCACATTAACTTAAAAATTTCGAAAGGCATAAAAATCAAAAAAAAATTATAAACAAAATTCAAAAATATTTAGATGGTTGTAAAGAGAATTGATTTGACGGCCAGACGCCATTTTGAAAGATTTTTTTAAATGGCATGTGGGTTCGAGTGATACCCCATTCGAATTGTCTTTTGATTTTCTATACGACAAAAATATTCATCCAAAACAAAATGGCGGCACATTATGTTAGAATTTTTATACGCGATTTCTTTGAATAAATGGCTTTAAACCAGCTCAATTGAAATGAAAAAATATTTATTGATATCTACAAAAAAATGTTCTCTGTCCCTCAGAATTGCATAATAATTTCTTACTTATCGACTTATTTGATTTTTTTTCTAATATGGCACCCATTTGCCATTTTTAGTAAAAAGAAGCTCTTGCAGAAAGGAAAAAATATTTTATCATTATACTAAAGCTCATTAATAGCCATTTATTCGAAAGGATCCTCTTGTGAGAGTTCTAAAATAATGTACCGCCATTTTGTTTTGGGCCAATATTTTTGTTTTAAATTTTGCTGTCGTATAGAGAATTGAAAGACGATTCGAATGGGGTATGACTCGACCCCCCATGCCATTGTCAAAAAGTAGCTTATCAACTACCATACAACAACAAAAAAATTCAAAGAAAAATTCCACTGCGTTCAAAAGTTAACAGGGGGGGTTACTTTATGGACATTATGATTAATAGATGATATATATTTTGATGTTAAATTATTATTAAAATTAATTTGCTTATCGTCCAGGAAATTGTATGAAGAGAAAATTGCCTTTTACACAAAATTGTTCTGAGTACTTATATAGTTTAGATTTTACGATCGTGATTTTTTTTTTAAAACAAAATGAAATACGCTTTAGTGTCAGTTGATTGGAGGTAATATTACTCATTCTGCCAAATGCAGAAGAAATAGATCTACATGTAGCATGAATATGGCACGTGTACGTAAAATAGTATAGTTTCAAAATGCCTAGACCTGTTATTAGAGAAGCCACACGTTGATGCCACTTAGTTATTGTCCCCTTTGTTGTCAACTCGAATGCTTTAAAAGCAATATTTTCAATTGGAGATTAATGCATAGTATCCGTCATTAAATATCTAGTTCAAATGTCATGGGGGTCTTTATGATTTCCCTAGTGTAGATAAGTCGTAAATAACTTTGTGACCTCTCGCAATAAAATCAATGTCAACTCGCATTTCTTCAGCTATTTCGAATAGTTTTATTCTCTAAGTTTCTTTCAAATACATGCGATTGAATTTTTAAAATCGCCAAAGAAATTAATGACCCAGTGAAGTTGATCTAAGTGAGAGAAAATATAAACAATGTGTTGCTATTTCAACAAAACTGATTAACTGGCAAATTAATTGACGTAAGTGTATCTGTCTTATCGGAACTGACGTATTTCTGATTGTTACCCCATGATTTTTGAATAATCTCCATGTTTTAAACGATTTTGGATACGTATATATAGAAATATAGGCTTTTACGGCTGGCGTCAGTATTCTGATTGGTATCCCAGTTTTACCGTGTTATCATTTGAGTAAAATCTCCAAACGTTTCAACTGCAACTGTGACAGTTATCTTCAGTTGCGTGGCCGAAGTAAATTGCACTCATTATCACCGCCTACCTAAACTTTCTACTTTAATTGCTGACTTCATTTTGGAATTCACCTCGTACTTCATAATAACATTTAAATCAAATTGTTTTGGATTTAATGACATATCCTTGGAAATTATAGGCTAATTAAATAATATATAACTACCTTAATTGATAAAAAGGGTATTTGAATTCGTTATCCAACTAAAAATAATTTAGTGTTACTAATCGCCTGAGAAAGCTACAGTGCAGCGAAACAAGTCGCGAGTATAATAAAATATGTGGGAATTTAATCGTGTTTACCTCAGTGTCATATACTATGGATTTCCATCAAGTAACAACCAAGTCGATAAAAAAGTAATCATCTGGATATTATTATTATTATTAATATTATAAACTGAGAGAAAAAGTGTGCGTCAAAGATCCACCATTATTATAGAAGAGAAACAAAGAATGAAAGGTTTGTTAGCTATGAAAGTTTATATCATCTCCGATATCCTCCTTCAAGACTTTTTCATTTGGCGCCCATGGTACTCTGCATAATTTAAAGTCCAAGTTCAAGTGAATCCAAGGTCCTGATTTTAATATCATAATCTTTTTCTGATTTACATGAATAAAATGTATGAAAAAATAATTATTTACCTGCTTATAGATTAGATTATTGATTCGAATATCATACTGTAAGTAACGATGACTTCGTTTTGTATTTTCAAGAAATAAAAAAATATTCTTTTATTCATAAAATACTGAGCTGAAAATAAGGAAATGGTATGTAATTATTGTATGAACAACTAAGAACTTCATCCTTACCGATAAAGCCCTTGTTTCATTTTTCGTGCTAGAAGCTATTTCACTTCTCGTCAATTAATTATGACACTAGAAAGGTTGGTGATCTCTATATTTCATATATGTATATATTTTTTAAATGAAATATCATCCATCTTTCCTCCGTTAGCGGTCTCATCGAGACACGTCGAGCTTAGTCTTCACATATCCCTTTGTCATCACTTTGGAGACATTCCGAACATCTCTATTCTTTCTTCTTCTTCTCCTTCTTCTCCTCCTTCTTCTTCTTCTTCTTCTCCTTCTTCTCCTCCTTCTTCTTCTTCTTCTTCTTCTTCTTCTTCTTCTTCTTCTTCTTCTTCTTCTTCTTCTTCTTCTTCTGGCACAGATGGGCGGGTTTTGGAGTCCTGCACGTGGGCCTCTCTATTTGGACCCGTTGTGCACCCACATGTATTGGGAGGCACTTGTTTATGTTGTTTCCTCCAGCTGTAGTTTCGGAAGTCCCGTGGGACGTTACCCTGTTGGATTGTGTTTTTTTGGGTTTCTTCGGTTCCTTTGATTCCTTATCCGCAGTGCCCACCTCCTCACCTAGGTTTGCCATCTTAGAGGCATCCTCCGATCGGCGCATGTCTCCCAACGAATGGGTTCCATAGATCCCTGCTTTGTTTCCCATTGAAGGCGTGCTCTTGTAGTCCCCAGGGAGGTGGTTACAATGGTCCCTTTGAAAGTTCCCCTGAAAACTCGTGTTTGGTGGTAACCTTCGGTTCCCTTCCCCGAAATGCCCTCTTCTGCACCTAGGTTTGCCATCTCAGAGGCACCCTCGGGACATAGGCTTGGCTGCCCTCAAATGGGTTCTAGAGGTTCCTGCTCTGGTTTCTCTCGTAGGTGTGGTCCTTTACCCTACATGGGATCTATTCTTTTTATCCTCGAGTTCCCAGGAGCTGCCGAACGGATCAAATTCATTAATTATTGACAATACTAACACTGATTATAAAAATTGTTGGAAATGGCCACCTTCACTTAATAGGCATGCTTCCGCCCGTCTACGCATGGAATTACGCACACGTTGAAATATTCCCGGCGTATTTCGAATAGTTTCACACGAGGCAACTATTCGCTCTCTTAAATCTTCTAAAGTATTAACGGGAGTTTTATACACTAGAGTTTTAAGGTGCCCCCATAAAAAGAAATCTAAACTGTTGAGATCAGGGGATCTTGCTGGCCATTGCTGAGGTCCTCCGCGACCTATCCAACGATCGATTATGATAAACTGTATTTAAGACAGGTAGCTGAATTAATATCGAAAATCCATTCAGGTAATAATTCAAGAACTTGGGAGATTATAAGTGAAAAGATTAAGAAATGGTGAAAAGAAATATCAATTATAAAGAGGTAGCTAAATTACTATCGGACGATTTATTGTCAACAAAATGTTAGGTACCTACTGCGATATGAAGCAATTTCAATTTAATTATTTTAATCAAGAACCGAGCATCTGACAAGAATTACACATTTTTTTGGATTCTCATTCATTTTGGAACACACCGCATCAGATTTTTGAAGAATTGATCCTGAAATGAAACGATTTTTATTTTTTTAAGCGAAAACCATGCGGCGGACAAAGAAAACTTAGGAGATCAAATTTGGTCAAAAATAAATGAGCATCTCAAAAGTATTTTTTTTTTCAGGAGAAAGCAGTGGCGTAGTATTTTTTTCTCCAAAAATATTCAATGCAAAACCCGTACGGACGCCACTGATTGAGAAAATGAAAATGTGCATTAAAAAATGCACCTTGATGCATAGAAGACATGTACCAAATTTTATAAAAACGTCTACAATATTATCTCAGTTAATATTAAAAAACTGATTTTTTTTCCAAAACTTTATCACCCTGTATCTCAAAAGTTAGGACTTTTAGGACATACGTTTATAAAAAGTTTTTTCCTTAAAATAAGTCAAAGAATCACCCCCTCAAATATTAGCATGTCTTTAAGGAACACCCTGTATAATTCAGGGTTCGGTAATTGCAAAAATTTCTCTATTTCTTTCGCCATGGTGCCAAATTTATTTATACCCACAGGCTGTTTTAAACGTGTTTTATTTGTGCATGGTCGAAGCTTCACATATTTTTTGTAAATTGGGTAGAATTCTCCTGTGACTGTGAAATTTCTAGGAACCTTGGTTTTATTTAGTATCGGGTAATTTTATTAAAAGGGACGAATTTTCGAAGTTCATCACAACGGCATGCCCCTGTAAAGGCCAATAGCTAAAGCAGCCTGAAATCAAAACCAAACATTCATTTTCCGATAACAATTTAAAAAATTTCAATTCATACCTTTATCAGCAAATACTTTTCATCAGTTGCATCTTTTAAAAATTGTTGAATTTCTTCAGAAGTTAATGTTTTTGACTGTTTTTGAACATATTTTTCAGATTTGCGTTTTAAAAATGCACGTAGTTTTACGTATTTTGATATATCAACACAGTTTTTAATCATTAAGGTACTCCTCAGCATCAAGTACTGAGACCATAATGTTGATGATTTCAATCTTCTTGACAACTCTTCATAATAAACTAACAAGGTATTTTCGGAACAAGAATTCACCCTTGGCTTTCATTTTCCAGTCCATAAAGTTTCTGTAAGCGATTTCATATTTATCTCTTGATGTGCTTGGTAGCAAATTATTGCAAACATCTAAGTAATGCTTTCTGAATAATTTCTGGAGGTGTATTTTCCGACTCTAAATCTTCGTATTCCATTATATTCAATATTTAATGAATCTGAACTGTTTATATTATAACAAATAACAATTAAACTATTTTCGTTGGGTAAGTTGACAGCAATAGTTATGCAGTGCTTCGGTTTTGTTGTTATAGAAACGCTAACAATGGGCTACTTTGATATTGCACGCGAATCGTCGGCGTAGCGTTGTCAACGTGGAGAACATGTCATATCAATCTGACATGTAACAATTCATGACTGACTTGGGTTATCGTGATAACAGTGAGAAATGGTTTCTCGCAGTGAGAAATAATTTCTTACTGTATTGGAGGATATTTCTCACTGCGTGAGAAATCTTTCGTTTTGAACGTATGAAAGCGATGAGAGAAGTGGCACATTGTATAGCATCCGTAGAAAAAATTATTATTTTCATATGGCTTCAAAATCCACGTTTATATAAAGTTATCTACTACGTTTATCCAAATAAAACTTCTGAGGAATATTGAAACAAGTTGGTAGTTGAATCAGTTTATTCCTTGTTCCATTTATTATACAGGCTGATTCACGGTGGATGGCACATTAGACGTTTCTGATGAACCAGACAACGGATCACTTCGAAAATTTAATGGAGGGCATATTCGGACATTCTCTAGCCAACTAAAATATTTTCGACAATGCGGTGTTGCCGCTTCTATTAGAAAGCAGTAGCAACTTTGATTTTTCAAATGGAATACTCTGTATATAATATTATTTTTGGAATCTCCAACAATTGCCCGACAACTTTTCTTGATATTTCCCTATACCTATCTGTTACCGTTTTCGAAATAAAAATTAGTTTCAATTTTTTTCTTCGAAAATCATGAATCCTAAAAATGCCGATATCTTTTAGTTAAGAAGTACTATGATATCGAAATTTGGTTTGGAGTTAGGTGATACTTGGACACTCCCCACACGTTAGCCTAATCTCCGTTATTTCAATACAGGGTGGTAAAAAAATACAGTTTTTTCGTTTGCTTGAAAAAGTTGCTGAAATTTGATTATTTTAAATGGAACACCCTGTATATTATTGAAAATTCGGAAAGCTGCTGAAATTTTCTTTCTTTCTATGTATATCATACCTATACCTAACTAGTCAAGTTTCGGACTTATGAGCATTTATTTGTGAAAATGTCCCTTCAGAATGGTATTTCCATTCGGTATTTGGTAAGCAGGCCATGATTACGATTTGACTGTAGCGTTGTGACATTCTCCTAGTAAGTAATATCGACATTTTCGTCACTTCAGAAGTTGCAAATACCTTCAAAACGATGGAACAAAACTATTCAAACGAAGTTCTTATGAATTTGTTTATTATTTTTGGACAGTGTGATAAAATTATGAGCAGAACATGTAGAAAGTTCAATGAAATGTATCCGAATCTACCGCCAATGAACCTCAAGAAATTTATACGAATTCAGAACAATTTCAATGCATTTGGATCAATTTTAAAAGCACCAAGAAACTTGCCTCGACCCGTAACTTCTGAAGACAACCAGATTAATGTCTTAGCATATTTTCACGCATTTCCCGAGTCATCGATAAGAAGTGCTGAAGAAGATTTGGGTATAAAATATTCATCGGTTCAAAGAATCTTGCGAAGACATAAAATGCATGATTATAAATTCACCAAAATTCAAGCAATGAAGCCTCAAGACCCTCAACAGAGAGTAGAATTTTGTGAAATGTTGTTGACACGCATTCAAGAAGATCCACTTTTTTTAAATAAAATTATTTGGACTGATGAATCGAAATTTTCGAGAGAAGGGATTTTCAATAGAAAAAATCGTCATTATTGGTCCAGTGAAAATCCTCACGTCACAAAAGAAGCCGGATTTCAAGAAAAATTTAGTTTTAATGTCTTCTGCATGTTGATGGACAACAAATTGAGATACGTGATATACGAGGAGTCATTAACATCCAGAAGCTACCCGAATATTTTGGAGAATACTGTAGAGAGTATCGTGGATAATCTGCCACTCGAAGATTATCGAAACTGTTGGTACCAACTAGACGGAGCTCCTGCACATTGCACAAGAGAAGTGAGCGCAGAACTGGAAAGACTTTTTGACGATCGGTGGATGAGGCGCTTGGGACCATGGAATTGGCCAGCGAGATCACCCGATCTTAATCCATTAGATTTTTATTTGTGGGGAATGTTTAAAGAAAAAGTTTACAAAATACCCGTGCGTTCGAGAGATGAATTGTTAGAAAGGATTGCCCAAACATTTGAAGATTTGGATCCCAATGAAATCAGATCTGCCACCACGAAAGCAGTCAACACCCGCATTTTAAAGTGCTTGGAAGTGAACGGCCAGCGATTCGAACATATTTTGAAATATTCCACATGATTGTTTTTTTTATAATTATTCATATCAATATTTCCAATTTCAAGTTTTTTGGTGCTTTTTGTAAAGTTTATCCAAACATATTGAAATTGTTCTGAATTCGTATTCATTGGCGGTAGATTCGGATACATTTCATTGAACTTTCTACATGTTCTGCTGATAATTTTATCACACTGTCCAACAATAATAAACAAATTCATAAGAACTTCGTTTGAATAGTTTTGTTCCATCGTTTTGAAGGTATTTGCAACTTCTGAAGTGACGAAAATGTCGATATTATTAGGAGAATGTCACAACGCTACTGTCAAATAGTAATCATGGCCTGCTTACCAAATACCGAATGGAAATACCATTCTGAAGGGACATTTTCACAAATAAATGCTCATAAGTCCGAAACTTGACTAGTTAGGTATAGGTATGATATACATAGAAAGAAAGCAAATTTCAGCAGCTTTCCGAATTTTCAATAATATACAGGGTGTTCCATTTAAAATAATCAAATTTCAGCAACTTTTTCAAGCAAACGAAAAAACTGTATTTTTTTACCACCCTGTATTGAAGTAACGAAGATTAGGCTAACGTGTGGGAAGTGTCCAAGTATCACCTAACTCCAAACCAAATTTCGATATCATAGTACTTCTTAACTAAAAGATATCGGCATTTTTAGAAGTCATGATTTTCGAAGAAAAAAATTGAAAGTAATTTTTATTTCGAAAACGGTAACAGATAGGTATAGGAAAATATCAAGAAAAGTTGTCGGGCAATTGTTGGAGATTCCAAAAATAATATTATATACAGAGTGTTCCATTTGAAAAATCAAAGTTGCTACTGCTTTCTAATAGAAGCGGCAAAACCGCATTGTCGAAAATATTTTAGTTGGCTAGAGAATGTCCGAATATGCCCTCCATTAAATTTTCGAAGTGATCCGTTGTCTGGTTCACCAGAAACGTCTAATGTGCCATCCACCGTGAATCAGCCTGTATTCCTATTTGCGAAGCTGATGAAATACTCATGTGGCCAATTTTATTTTCCAGGAGATATGACCAGTGATGTCCTCAGAGTTATAACCGAAGCTCGTAGCCGTTCTCTAGGCGCCTTCTCTCCATCCTTCAACATTCACAAACTACTTATGGAAAATTTAGAAAAATTCCTTCCAGACGATGCACATATTCGATGCTCTGGAAAACTCCACATTTCTCTGACGAGGGTGTTCGATGGGAAAAACGTAGTGGTAAGTGGCGAACTTTTCTCTTATATAACGTCATTTAAGTTATGCATTTGATTAGATGTTGGTCACACCAGTGTAGATTGTACTTACCTACTTGATCGTAATAATTATACTGAGTAACGAATCTTAGATTTATGAAAATAAATTTCAGAGGAAAGGCAGTATACGATTTTCTAGTCGTACAGTATCTCAAACTATCCACATAGAAAATGAAGAGAACGGGGCCCATAATTGAGCCCTGAGGTACTCTTATATTTACATTCAATGACTCTATGAATCTATCTTACAAATTTTTTAATAATATTCAAGTTAATATTCCTGTAGTAATATAGAATTTTTAGAACAATCAATGAGTCAGTACATACATTTTTAGAAGCTTTTATTTAGTTTCACCTGTTCCGGGTCTGCAGGTTTCATAATTCCGGTGACAATGCATTATGGAATTTTTGTTAGAGAAAAAAACAAATGGCGGCCCAAGATGACGGACGAGTTTTGGGATTATGTTCCCATTCGATTCTTGATTCAAAATTGGTATGTGGGAGTTTTCGAGGTCGGATATTATGAATTTGATGTCAACATTTATACATTCAAAATGGCGGCTCTAATATAGCGGAATACATTTGTGATATTGGTCCGATTCTATTAAAAATTGATATGTGGGAGACTATGAATTTTCATAAATTCAATATGGTTGAGGAATCCTTGAGATTATGTTTCGATTCTATTTAAATATGGATTATGAGGGTATTCGAGGTCGAAGATTATGAAGAATATTGAGTAGAAATTTATGAATTCAAGATGGCCTGCAAGTTTTGTAGTTATAGTCCGATTCTATTCAAAATTGGTATTTGTGGTTGAAAATACATGAATGTTTTGTTAAAATTCATAAATTCTAGATGGTGGACGAGTTCATATTTAGATGGCTTCGTTATTGATGAGTTAAATAACCCAAAATTCACAGGAAACAGGTCTTGTAATAACCATGCTTTATCAAAAGTACATAAGTAGATTAATGTGTACCAACAAAAGCATGAAATAAAATATAAAAAATGTAAAGTCTAGCTTTTAGACAAATACACTAACAAGAAAAAAATTATTTCTTCAGATGTGTAATGTATGTTCGTATTCGAACTAAAACTTTGGCCTGGTAAGCTTTTGAATAACTCTCATTATTACACGCCTAAAGAAATTATTTTTTACTTTTTAGCGCATTTCAATAAAAGTTTGTCTTTAATTTTTTTAAATTATTTTTTTTGTTTTTTAGTTTGTATGCCTTCATCTGTGGGTTGCTGATGAAGCATGATGAAGCATGCTGACTTCTCAATGAGAATTCAACTGTAAATATAGAATGAGCTCATTATCGTAAATAACTTTTGTATACAGTGACCGCCAAAAAGTATGTACCATATGGGAAAAAAGTTAATTATTATAGTATTCGAAAAAAGATTTTTGAAAAAAGTTTGTGCATGTCTGATAACCTAAAAATCGATTTTGACACATGTCCCGTGATCGCTGGTATGGCGGAAAATTTTTTTTTTTTTTTTGGCTTTGACATTTCGTCATTCGGCCAGAAACAAGTTGTGGAGTGTGTAAGAATGTATAATGTGAATAATGATTTGAAATGTAATATAATAAAAAAAAAACCTACTAAACAACGAAAAATGGGAAATTGAGTATAGAAGAAGCAAAAAACGAAAAGGAATAGACAGGTTCACACGCTTCACGTCCAGAGGTCCGTCGGAACGACTTTTCACGAAGACACACAATAAATAGACCACGGAAGGATAGGTATATGAAACACGAGGATAGTTCTACACATGGATAACAAGCCTAAATTAAACCTACTACAACTTGATCTTAGTCTTGTTTAAGAATTCAATCAAACATTCGTACCATTTCAAGCTGTTTGAGACTAAAATCGACATGAGATTGAAAGGTTTTGGAACATTCAAATTACAAAGTTTGTCATACAGCTCATTCGACTGATCAGAGTACTTGGAACATGCGAAAAATATATGATCTAGATCTCCTTCTTGATCGCAGTGCTCACAGTTTTTAGTGGAACTAATGAAAAAAATTACTATGAATAGGCAAAAAGTCGAGTAAAATGGCAAGATATCTAAAAAATTAAATTGAAAAAGTTGCTTAGAATTCAATTTTATACACATATACAAAGTTTGAAAAAATAATGTGAGAAAATTGAAAATAACAATTTTTTTATAAATAGTTTAACCATACTGAAATATTTGTATTTCAATGATAATAACAAAACTTTCTCATTTTCTCCACACCAGAGACCACTAAATTAAAAAAAAAAAATTTGTCAGAACTCTTGCTGTTATTTTGTTTCGTATCAAACAGTTATATCAGAATTCCACGATTATTGCGATGATAGAGAAGTCCAAAAATATCGTGTTTTTCCGATTATAATCAATTTTTGATGATAATCGTGCACGAACGTTTCACTTCGCACATAATCTTAAAAATAGTGCGTCAAATTAAAGAGGCTAGAGTTTTCAACATTGCATGCGAAGTGAAACACTCTGGCACGATTGTCATCGAAACTTGATTATAATCTGGAAAACACCATGTTTCTGGAGTGTCATGTCAGCACAATGGTCGTGGAATTCTGATATAACTGTTAGATACGAATCAATGTAACAGCCAGGGTCCTCACAAAATCCAATTTTTTTAATTTAGTGCTCACTGGTTTTGAGAAAATGAGAAAATTTTGTCATTCTCATTGAAATACAAATGTTTCAGTATGGTCAAGCTATTCATAAGATAATAATTTGATATTTTCATACAGCTAGGAAAATATTTTAAAACAATAGCCATTGTCAATTTTCTCTCATTATTTTTTCAAACTTCGTATAATGTGTATAAAATTTAATTCTAAGCAACTTTTTGAAATAACTTTTTTTGATATCTTGCCATTTTACCCCTCTTTTTGCATTTTCATAGTATTTTTTTTCAATTTGCCGCCATACCAGCGATCACGTGACATGTGTCAAAATCGATTTTTAGGTTATTGGACATGCACAAACTTTTCCCAATATTCTTTTTTCCAATACTCCAATAATAAACTTTTTTCCCATATGGTACATACTTTTTGGCGGTCACTGTATATGTCCTATAATTAATGCTGGCTCCTGTTCCTTTTAATATTTTTTCTGATACATCATCTGAAAATAACTTTTATATTTCAATTTCAGTTATCCGAATTTGATACTAGAGACGAACTCATCCAAGCTCTGTTGGCCTCGTCATTTATTCCATTTTTCTCAGGGTTGTTTCCACCGAAATACAAAGGTACGAGATATATGGACGGCGGTTATAGCGACAATCTACCTACCTTAGACGAAAATACTATAACAGTCAGCCCTTTTTGCGGCGAAAGTGATATTTGCCCCCGCGATGACAGCTCGCAGCTCTTCCATGTGAGTATTTGAAAATGTGTACAAGGTAGCTACCAACTCTTAACACACCTGAAAAATTTCAGAGGAAGCCGAGATAATTTATATTATTTTGTACATCAACCATCCACAACACGCCACTGAATAAACCTGTCTGTCATTCCACAAATTTTTGTTAATCGATCTCATAAAGACATTAGGTACCTTTACCCTTACAACTCTTTCGCGTGGGCTCTGAACATAGAGTTCCAATCGTGCGCGCAGTGCCGGACTTAGGGAGGGGCTACAGGACTATCAGCCCCCGGCGGTGAATTTTAAGAGGCGGTAAAGCAAGCACCAATATACTCGTCGCCGACGAGGCGACATGTTTATTACATTGCTTCTTGCTTTTTATATGCCGCCTCTTAACTCGTCGCCTTTTGAAGCAAACGCGCAATTAGCGACCGCCGGCACCGCATCAAAAGGACATGGGATACTTTTTTGTGAATATAAATATAATAATAACATTCACTAATCAAGCGTCAGTGGACTGCCTTGGACCTACAATACGGAAACGGCTGCGTTACATACTGCGGTACTTTGAAACTGACAATAGAGAACTGTCAGCTGACGTCACAACATGGCGGTCATAGGGGTGGGACAAACAGCGCATTTTACATTTGATGAATTAATTATCACAATGATGCAAAGAACTTTTTGACCAGAAAGATTCACGTAGCCTTATGAAAAATGCTTTCAATGGGTTTGTTTTTTTTCAGTTTGGTTTGTTTTGTTTGTCCCCCTATGACATTTGTTCCGCAACCGTCATATTACCTCACTGGTAGTGCTCTATTGAAATTTAATATTTGGCGGCGGCGCGGCGGCATCGTATAGATAGTCCCCGGCGTAAGTGAGTATAAATCCGTGCGCGCAAGACCGGTAATGTAAATGCAAGTTTTGGCATGTGCGAAAACATTTCCGAGAGGTTAGGTTAGGTTAGGTTAGCTCGAACGGTAGAGCGCATGGGTCACAAGTTTCGACTGTCGTTCGTAGGGGGACGACAGCAGGTTAACGGAAAAAACAATTTTAAACAATTTTAAACTTCATACTTTAGTGAAGACTTGATTGTGGTAAAAAAACGTGTTCTTTTTCATGAGAAATTTGAATGTGCGAATTGCACGCGTCATTAGAAGCTTGTTGATAATAATAGTGCATTTTGTAAATTTTTATATAATAATCAATTCAAATATCAATGAAGTTTTGTTTACCATGGTAGAAAGAAGTACTGGTCGAAACATTTTTTTGAGGTTCACAAAACACATACCTGTCAATAGAAGATCAGGTCTTAAGACTAAACAAATAAAATTTTAAAAAATAGAGCTCAACCTGAGGCAAATTAACGACTAGGTCATAAAAAAGATTGAAAGCTTTAGAGGGTCTTTTCACTGATACTTTCTCTCATCTTCATGTTTTTTTAGAAATAAAATCCAATGATTCGAGTCCATATGAACATAATTCTCAAAATTTCTAGAAAAATCTTGTCGTAGTTCTTTTGATAGTGGCATGTATCCATATTTATTGCAATCCTTCATCCATTTCGGCACCTATATCCTTTTCTTCCTTTCATTCATCAATACAGCCACGCAAAGAGCCACTTTCAATTTGTGTTGCCTCATTTTCTACATTTTTTTATCTGAAATCCTTTTAGAATTTTTAAAACTCCTGGAGTCCTGTGAAATCTGCGCGACAAGCAGTAATTTTCACTTTACACTAACATGCTTTTCCTTTCATGTTCAATGCGCGTGGGCAAGTCTTCGCGAATGGAATTTATTTTTCTAGCGACACGATTCCTACTTACGTTCCCCCGGCTCTCACGATGTTCTTTGAACAATACAGTATTTTTCTTCTCATGGGAACCAGAACTTAAAAAAAAACTTGGAATGCCGTGTTCTTGGAGCGTGTATTGCGTGTATTGGAACTCCACGTTCAGAACCCACGTGAAAGAGTGTAAGTGTACCTATCAATAAATTGGATTGAATGTGATTTGTGCTCTAATAGAAAGTTCGTTCCACACCAATTTTCACTAGAATTTTTTTAATGTAATGTGTTGTGTTCTTCAAAAATAATTTGTTTTGCATGCTAATAAAACTTCCCTTTGCTTTACTTGCGAAAAGTAATTTCGTTTGTCCAGATATTCAAATTTCACCTTGTTTTCTATTTCTTTTGGTGGGGAGATAAATTACACTATAATTTTCGGAAAGTGGTCAGAGTTCTCCCTGTACACCATCTCTTGTATTTATAATTTTTTTATTTTGAAAAAGGTGAATGCACTTTGAATCAAAGTAAATATTATTGTATTTTATTTAAAATTACTAATTATATATTGGAATGGAAACAATATGACGATTGTTATGAGTAATCATTAATAATAGAACTTTTTTTCAGATCGTTTGAATTGTTTATGTGTTATCACGATTGATTATGGATATATCTTTTCTATGTAAATTGATTAATTTAATTCGTAAAGTGGTATTCTAATAGACATTTTTGAGTTTTGGAACTTTATGTTAACATTGATTGATTTTATCAATTTGTGTTCAGAAAAAAAAAAATTCATTACAATTATGACATCAGGTTTTTCTGCAGGACTTTAGAAATTGTTTTTTATACTCACATATAAGTAGGTGTAGCAACTCTTTTACAACTATTTATAGCAATTTCATACATAACCCATTCTTTTGTCTTGATTTTTGTTTTATATTTTCCTTTTAATATTATAGAAACAATTTTTCCACAGTGTTACTTACAATGTTTGAATTTGAGATTGTAGAAACGTTTATGAAATTGTTTGAGGAAATTTTTATCTTCGCCAGGTGCTGTATGTGGTTTAAGAGTCATAATTATTTTATAAGTATCGTCCTCCATTAATATTTTGTCCTTTGATATAGTCTGGAAAACCTACAACCATCTTTTGTTATGATTGATAACAAACTAGCTATAATGAACTATTTCAAATTTCAGATAAATATCGCAAACACTAGCATTGAACTCTCAAAACACAACATTTATAGGATGTTGAGGATATTATTCCCTCCAAAACCAGAAGTTTTGTCAAACATGTGCAAACAAGGATTTGACGATGCTCTCAGGTTTCTACACAGGAACAACCTCATAAACTGTACAAGGTGTCTTGCGGTTCAATCGACATTCGTAGTTTCAGAAACCATAGAAGAAGAATTGGAATATGACCCGCAATGTAAAGAGTGCAAACTACACCGACAGGTAAGTTTTGTTTTGGCTTATTCATTTACTTTGTGTGATTGATGACTTGTTTATTTTGTGGAAATTCATGAACACTTTGATGAAACGAAAGAACACTCTTTTGTCTTATTTCCACTAGATTTTTTATTGTTACGACCGGTTTCGGGTTTTATCCCATTATCAAGTATAAAAACTAACTAATACAATTGAACTCTAAGCCTAGTTATATAGGGAGTTTGCAGGTAGGCTGGATGGAGAGGTAATTAAGAGAACAAGGGTGAAACAATATAAACTTAAACCCTGGAGGTGATGGAAATTACCTGGGTTGTCAAATTTATAAATTCAAAAGTGGAGACCTACACAAATCGAGTTGCTCGTTGAGGGTTATAAATTTCTGGTTTTTAATTGATTTATTAATTTCCATGGCTTCCAACAGATTCATTGTCTTCCCTTTATTACATGTGTGTAGAATTTTGAGGTTATCTTTACTTATCTTGTGTTTGGATTCTTGTAGATGTTCGTACATTGTTGATTTTTTGTCTAAACCGACGTGTTCACGGAACCTTACGTCAAAATTTCTACCGGTTTGGCCTGTATATACTGCAGAGCATTCCCCGCATTCTAATCTATATATCCCTGATTTTTTCATTCTGTCTCGTTTAGGTTTAGATTAGAATGCGGGGAATGCTCTGCAGTATATACAGCCCAAACCGGTAGAGTTTTATACTTGATAATGGGATAAAACCCGAAACCGGTCGTAACAATAAAAAATCTAGTGGAAATAAGACAAAAGAGTGTTCTTTCGTTTCATCAAAGTTATTCATTTACGTTTAATGCAGTGAAGTAATAGATGCAAATAAACACTTTCCTTTTGATGGAAAACAACAACATTCATGCTAATATCCTGATAACCTATCATAACTCATGTTTTCTGAATAATAACAGATGTTTGACTAGTTTTATAAGTGAACGTTTTTCAAGGATTTTTCTTCAATTAAATAATTTATTGAATTACATTTACTCTCATTATAAAATACCCTGGTACGCAAAAAATTCAATTTATTGACTGCAGGCTTGTCAAGGGTCAACTGATTTAAAGTTGAAAAGTACTTCATGTTACATACAATTCAGTAACCTAGTTCCATAAACTAAAGCAAAACGAATAAAAAAGTATGATCTTTTCACTCTTTCTAGTTTTTTCTCGGTTTATTAATTAAAAATGAAGAACAGGCATTGTCCATTGATGACTATACTTTTGTAATGGCGCACATTCAATAAAAAACTACTGTTTCCCGGACTGATACTTGACGAATATTGAATTATTTCAGACAGAAACTATTTACATGATTTTCAAACAGAACATATAGACCAAAAAAAAAATAAGGAAAATATGATTAATGAAGGTGAATCATACAAATACTTAGGTCTGATGATAAGAATTTAAATTTTGAATGCTATATGAATCAAATTAAGAACTCACATTGTTTCCTTAATTGAAGCAATAAGTATCATGTTGAAAAAAGGAAACATTCTCCATTAAAATTGAAAAATGTGATTTATTCGTAATATCTAACAGAAAAAAACTACTTCTCCGGCTAAAGCCACGCTGGACATTGAACTACATCTGATAGATTTGTGAAAAGACTAACTGAAAAGAAAAAATCTGAAAGTGAAAATTCGCATTTTCATTCAGATAGTTGATTTTTTTTATTCTCTAGTTTCCATTGAAAATTCATTAGGGATAGGGAGAGTATTATTAAAAAATATCACTCACAGAAATCGTTCATTTCATTGAAGCAAGGTTCGCTTATCTCACATTTAACCCCCAATACATTTTGGTTGACAAAAACCTATTTCGCTTTGCCAAGCTCATCAGGGAGATTGATAGAATTAGAAAGCAGACTCTTCAAAAGCAATCATACACATCAAGGATGGAAATGATGGAAATATTTCTTCTGGGGTAACACTTTAAAAGTTATTTTTTGACATAGACCTGTCATGGGCATTGCATTTTGATTTTTGTTCGAAAATATGAATAGGATATTCATAAAATCTGTTGTGGAATCATCTGCGGCTGAAAGGCAAACTTCAGTTGCTATTTTCCATCGTTCAAGATAACCTCTATTTGAAAAAAGGGAACATTCTCCATGAGTACCTCCCAAGAGGTTATCTTGAACGATGGAAAATAGCGACTATGTTTGCCTTTCAGCCGCAGATGATTCTACGACAGATTTTATGAATATCCTATTCATATTTTCGAACAAAAATCAAAAAGAAGAATCAATTTTGCAAATTCAAAATTTCATTTATAATTCTCATATTGTCTCACATATTAGATATTTGATAACAATATGGTTATCTTGTAGTAGAAACCAAAAAGGGAAAATTTATTTAATACTTCATGTGAAATAATTAAATATATCACATGCGGAATTTGGTGTACTTGACTGATGTTTAATTTCATAACATGAAAAAAAGATTTTAAATAATCCAGCATTTTGCAAATTAGGATACAATTGTTTGGTTTTCTAGGTTTTACTGTGGTCTTCTTTGGTTAACATCTCCAAACGTTTCAACTGCAATTGCGGCAGTCATCTTCAGTGGCATGGTCGAAGGACTCTTCTTGACGTATCAACTGAAAGTTTCTGAAGATGACTGCCGCAGTTACAGTTGAAACGTTTGGAGATTTTAACTGAGGGAAACAAATACATTCTTTGCAGTTATTCAAAGATACTAAAATTTTTACATTAGATAAACTAATAAAATATGAAAGAACAAAATTGACAAACAATCAACAAAAAATACGTATATAATGTCAGAAACGCAAAGAACTTCTTTTTAAACAACATTCATTCAAGTAAGGACAAAAAGAATCATATATAGGTAGTTCAATAGAAACTTACAACTTTCAGAGGATAAAAAAATCAAAGTCAATGAAAAATTTGGTGAAAAAATTTGAAAAATTTTTTATACAATACTCATGTTCATCAATCTATTCTCGGTGGCGTGTGGGTGATATAATTTATATATCTGCATTATTTCAGGAAGCCCTTGTGTCAAACGTTCCTGAATCGGTCCTTAGCAAATTTCAAGAGGCCATTGACAAAGCAAATAATGGCTTGCTCACCTGGCTTTTCAAGCATAGGGGCATGAAATTGTTATCTGTGCTTACGCTTCCATATACTTTACCAGCTGATGTTGTGTACGCTACATTCACAAAGTAAGTTTATTCACAATTTTTAAAATTGATACAGATAGTTTTATAATAATTGTTATATATATATATATATATATATATATATATATATATATATATATATATAATTTGGAAAGATTATTTGGGTAAGCAGCAAGCAAAACGTGTACTCTTTTAACACTATATTTCCAATATTTCAACAGTGGTTACTGTCATCTTCAGGGAAGTGTGTCTTTGATGTTGATTGCAAAATGATGTGATGAAAGTGATACAACATTATCGAATGGGAAACATGAAGTTGATGATAAAATAACATTAAAAGGTCAATAATTAAAATAATTAGTCAATTAATACACATTTTTTAAAATTTATATGGATAACATATGTTTCATGTTTCGATTCATGAAACATGTCACTTGTCTGTTTCCTAACCAAGATGATAGACACGTGCTTGAGTATTTCCACACGTGGAAATTATCCATATAAATTTTAAAAAATGTGTATTAATTGACTAATTATTTTAATTATTGACCTTTTAATGTTATTTTATCATCAACTTCATGTTTCCCATTCGATAATGTTGTATCACTTTCATCACATCATTTTGCAATCAACCTCAAAAACACACTTCCCTGAAGATGACAGTAACCACTGTTGAAATATTGGAAATATAGTGTTAAAAGAGTACACGTTTTGCTTGCTGCTTACCCAAATAATCTTTCCAAATTGCATCCTAACTAGTCAGCAAAGACCGTATATATATATATATATATATATATATATACAGTGTGACCCGTTTAAGATGGAAGCACCCTTATAAAACTTACATTTTTCAACCAAATTTCACGAATAAATCTCCATTTTCAGGGCCAGGGAATCTTTTTTTCAAGGACAAAAATCTAAAAAAATTAGAAAATATCTGACTACACCACTGGATTTGCGACATCTTCAAATGGTTCATATGTGAATTACGTTGAAATGCGTCGGTCAATAAAAAAGTTATAAGGGAATGATATTTGAAAAATATGCCGGTTAAGCCCATCAATTCAATTTCAGAACTTTTATCAAAATTCGGAATACACCACTGTATTCAGGAGGTCTTGATATATCACATATTTCGATGAAATTATGGTCAGTAAGTTGCTGAATCCAGTGGTGTAGTCAAAGTTCTGAGAAAATTTCAGTCCCCTACAACTTTTTAATGTTTTTGCGCATTTCAACGTAATTTTTATATATGAACCATTTCAAAATGTCGCGAATCTAGTGGTGTAGTCGAATTTAAAAAAAAAAATCGCTAGTAATTTTTTTTGACTTTTTACTTTTAAATTTTTTTTATAAGGGTGCTTTCATCTTAAATGGGTCACACTGTATATATGCTTTCTGTTTCACTTTTAACCCCATGTCTCATTCACAAACAAAATAAAAGAAGTTCATTTAACAAACTCATCTCAAAAATTTATTGAATGTTTTCAGCAAGATGTCTAATCTTAGTTATCACCATAATTTTGAAAAATGCTTTTTGGTTTGGACTGTGTAAATCTAATTACTATTTCAATATTTCATTACTGTTAGGATCAGAAGAATAACATTGTTCAATGTGCTATTTTGAAAATTGAAGCAAATAATATAGTGACTAAAATATGACATGAAAATATATAAAACATATTTGATGATCACTGATTAACATAAAATTATATTTTCCATTGTCATCAGGCAAATTTGGGTATTTTCAAGAGACGACAGTTTATATTCCAAATCACTGAAGGAACGTTTTTGAATATTTGGTACTTTCAAGTCTAAAACAAAAAACCATTGTCCGTTGCCCCCCCATAACTTTTTTGTTTTACATTATAATAAAATGTTAAATACATAAGTTGTAGGGTTTCAGTTTATTTTTTAAATAGGACACCCTCAATACCAAGTTTGATGCTGTTATCTCCAAAGACTACGGAGATATCGCCTATTATTTTATTCATAAGCTCTATGAGTGCGAGAGAGAATTTATTGACTTGCCAGAAAAAGTTTCTCTATCCCACTCATTGGGCTTATAGATAAAATAATAGGCGACATCTCCGTAGTCTTTGTAAATAATAGCATGAAACTTGGTATTGTTGGATTCCTAATGATCATCCCTAACCGATTATGCAATAATATACAGGGTGTCCTATTTAAAAAAATAAATTTCCAAGTTGCTGCCGCTTTTTGAGACACTCTATATAAATTAAACTTAAAACATTGAAGAGATTGAATGAAACCTACAACTTATGTTTTATAAGATTTATAATATGTAAAATAAAGAAGTTATGGGGGGGGGGCGACGGAATTTTGGTCCTCACTGTATGATAGAATAATATTGACATTAGAATCGGATTACACATATTCCTAATTCCAATTTCTGAATACCAAATCATTAGATTTTAAAGCAACAGTATATCACTAAGTGCATAATATAGCTATTTTTATTACTACGGAGGAAAAGGCACTTTACTCCCATGTAATACATATGATTTTTCATTCTACCCACTTATTGAACATTTTTGGGTAAATTTAAAACGCATCTCAGCTGCGTTTGTCTAAAACGGACCTATACTTGCCTGATGGAAAGTATAGACAATACAGTCATGTCCATCTGAAAATCTGCGATGGTGCAATGGCTAGCGTCTTGGGCTTGTAATCCGAAGGTCCCGGGTTCAGCTCCTGGCAACTTTTTTTTTTAATGATATTTTATTTTTTTCTTGTAAGTGTTTTAAATTATTGGACATTTAGATAGCTTATACATTTCGGATTGCTATTGAGTGATTTTCTCATAAGTAATGTCATGTGCCTATTTGAATGAAGTGTCGATAATTTTTTTTCTAAGAGCTGCCCTTGTAGAAAAAGTAATATGTGTATTTCGAGAACAAAGTGTCATTGACGTTCTCCAAAGATTAATCTTTTTTTCTAGCGACAATCAATCACTTCGCGGTCTAAATACACAAATAGCTATTAAAGAACTAAAGTAGAAGTAGCATTTATGTTTGATTTTTACCAGAATACAGGATATATAAGATATTCTAGAAATTACGGAAACAATTTGATTATAATAGATTCACAAGTTTTATCGTTTACAACTTACTTGGAATGAGGGGGATGAAACGTACTTTTCTCCCTAGGGAGGAAAAGTATGAGTTTCCTCCCTGGTTTGAGGGAGGAAAGTGTGTACTTTCTATAGGAGTAGGAGGAAAAATCTATATTCTGCATGTCTTCTCCATTGATAGAACACTTCCTTTCAAATCAACCCAGTAACCCAGTCCTGAAATACACCTTTGTTTTTTAAACTTGCTATGCTTTTTTTATGGTTCTTATTGGTGCATGGTAAAGCCTTGTCCAGACCTGCATACATTTGCCCTCAAAAAGTTGTCTGAAAACTGTTTGTTAACATTTGTTCAGAACATTCAAACAAATATAAAAATGTATTTTGTTTTCCGTCCATGATGGAAAACACATGTTTTTATACTTGCAAACCAACAAGTCTGGACGCGTTTGGGCCAAATGTTTATCACCTCTTTTCAGAGGTAATAATTTTTTAGAATTTTGAATAAACTTTATTATTATTATTATTAGAGTGGCAGTGTCAGCAAAAATTACGCCACTACTTCACTACTTAGCGACTTGTTTTTGTCTTTTGATGTGGACGCAATTGCAAACTAGTACAATTGAATGTTTGTAAAAAAAAAAATCATCGAATGTGTAGACGCACACGTTTGTAAACATTTGTTTAGGGGCAAGTGTATGCAGGTCTGGACAAGGCTGTACACTAACACAATTTGCAGGTTGCAGATATTGCCTAGTAGTGTTGAATCAGGTCGAAAAGTCCTTTATAGGAAGTTAGCTAACTTTGACTTCCAAAGTTTCAATGGTAGTAACTATGAGAATAAGTCATACCAAATTGAAATGCTTGGAAATGCCATCCTATCCACCCCTTCTTATGCATGCCATCAACATTTGTTTAGAGAGAGAAGGTGAATAGTTGTTTAATTTTGCTAATGATCTGTTTATGTGACGTTCTAAGATAAATTATCTCTCATAACAACAACAAGATGATGTTTTTGCAACATTACAATGTAAATAGTAAATCATGAAAGGAATATTCGAATTTTTTGCATTTGGTAGAGGCTCACTTATCATGCATATTAAAAAAAGCTTTTCATAAAACCCCAGTTATTTTTTATTTTAATTTGGAACACTTTTAAATATTCTAGATATAACACATTTGTTGTCTAGGATACTTACACTTGGATTTTTTTTTTCAAATTTCAATATGTTGTTGGGTAGCCGGAAAATAATATTTTTCTGGGAGAACAGACTCGATGCAGGGTGATTCATTTGAGCTGGTCAACGGTATAGAAAAATTGTGTTGAAAGTTGAATTTTCTAAATTATTCTGTCATGAAATGGAGCATATGGAGCACGCGCAAATTTGGCAATGTCTCGGTATTCTTTTTTGTCCCATTAATAATTTTGAATCTAATTTCACGTGACCGAGAACAAAGATCTCATTGGGTAACATAATATCTGCTGCACCAATTGCTTTAATATACAACCCCAAAATTTCTATTCCCTATTACTTTCGAATTCTGACACATTCCTGGCCAAAACCTCGTGGTCCACCTTATATAAAAATATGAGATATACACGGACGCGTCAAAAACGGAATACGGCACTGCAGCTCCTTTCATGACTCCATTCGATAAACTCGTGTAGGCTCAACAAGACCTCTGGTGTCCATTGGCGAACTTCTAGCTAATCTTAAGGCCTAGATCACATCTGATTTGTTCACTCCTTTGTCCTCATTGTAGGGCTACTGAGTTTGGTCACATATAACTGATTTCTTTCAAGTCACTCAGTGATTTATTGAAATTTGAAAAATCCTTTCATATATTCAATTTATTTTGGGGATGATTGTGTGTCATCTACCCGCTTAGTCTATGCATTGGCTATTTTGTGAGGGAATATTATTATTGTTATCATTTTCATTTTCATCTAATATTGCCAATGTCAATCTTAGGTTCATGGTAGCAGCTCCACAAGTTGGTAATGGTGTCTGGGAATTGAGTAAGGTCATTATGGATAAAATGAGCAGCCTACTTAACAGAGTGAACAGCAAGAGACAACAACTTGGTGCCAAAATCTCATGCCAACTTGCCATCACTGAATATGGCGGAAGTAAGGAATTCGTTTATATTTTTAGTCAATCAATTGATCACAATATTTTTCTTTGTAGATAAATATGACATAGAATCATGCCAAGACATTAATGCTGAGAACAAAGTCAACTTGAACTTTACTCTGAACATAGATGAAAGGTGAGTAATGCATATCATTTTATCGTTTTTGTTTTGGAACAAATCGTGAGATAAACTAATTACCAATTGGAATTTTTCAGCGATATGCCACTATCTCAAAGTCCAGCACGAAAATTCAACACAAAGGACATTTTGCAACGCAAGCCTAGTATCAAGGTTAATAGGAGTGATACAATGGATAATGACACATTCGAACATATTTTACAAGTTACTTCACAACATGAAGCTATAATGGCTTACTATTATTTGGATGAAAATAATAAGGTAGGGACTATGGCATATACAGAGTTCTTCTAAATATAGGAAAATAAGTGTGCAACAGAGATCTTGATGGTAAAATAGTTTTGATGCAGTTGCAAAAATATATGTTGAAAGACACATCAATATTAATTGTTCTCTTCACTGATCTACTTTCCTTTTTAACCACTACTTGTTTTCTGCCTCTTAAGTACGATGCAATCCAGTTATTTAAAACTAAGAAAAAGGTAATGAATGGGATTGGAATTACAGGTAGTATGGTCATGATCATGGTTCTTGTTAATAAGAATGTATCTTCTTGTACAATAAAGTATTTTCTCTCTCTCTTCTCTTCATATCAGTAGTGGTAACATATATAGTGTGTCCACTTAAATTGTACAAGGAAACCTTTTTAGTTTTCATTTAAGGAAAAAAAGTCATTCCTTATAAAAAGTGTGTTCTAGAACCTAATTTTTCATAAGCAATTCTAAAAATGTGACAGTTCGAAAAGTACTTCTGTCTGTGACAATATCGACAATTATTATTATTATGGAATATCAGAATGATTAATCATGTCCAAATATGCAGATGGCCCATTATACAAGCCAGGAAGATTCAGAATACCCAATCTAACCAATATATTCGTACAGCTTTCCCACTAGAAACCTTGTGAATCTTTACTCCATGACCATCACAGAATTTGCCAATTCCTAATTCTCACTTATCATGTTTACATCCCCGTAAGACGTATGCCATTTGCAGAATCGCAGAAAAGCAAAATAGATCAAAATTGATCATTTTGCATATTTCCGTAATTTTTGACGCGAAACAACACAATTTTCCATCCATCCATTGATCCTGAAAATTTCACAATTCTATGTCAGAATTACATAAGTTACAGGGGTGTTTCCTTGAGAAGTGAGACAAATTTCGATTTTTCAGACCTTATTTTTTTTCGAAAAAAAAAAAAAACAAAATGAATTACTGGTTACATGGTTGATGAGGTCAATGTAAGCCTTTTTTTCCCATAAACATGTGTCCTAAAAGTTTCT
Source organism: Chrysolina haemoptera (assembly GCA_958298965.1). Classification (NCBI taxonomy): domain Eukaryota; kingdom Metazoa; phylum Arthropoda; class Insecta; order Coleoptera; family Chrysomelidae; genus Chrysolina; species Chrysolina haemoptera. The sequence goes on along the minus strand of OY282601.1, from coordinate 17,490,400 downwards.
CTAGCTACAGAAATCGCAAGATGCTGAAACAAACATTAAATTTTGGTTACAATAATGCATCAAATGTTCGGAAAATTCACAGGCCCTTGGTTTTTTGGACGCTCTAGTTATTTCTTGCTCCAAAAATCAGGTAATTTTGATTCAAGGGAGTTAATAAAGTTTGCCTGTAGTTTTTATGGTAAGAATTTTCTATTTCTGCAAAAAAAAAATCAAATTTAAACATCACCATTAAGTTGCCAATGAAAAAACCAAAAAATTTTGCCTCTTGCATTATTTTTTTGAATCAGGTAATTGTTTTCGAGAAAGCCGCTGTTAAATAAGAGGGAAATATTAAAATAACAAACTATAATCCTTAGTGGGCTTTCCCTTTTTGACGTTTACATTTTAAAACATCACTTGGATTTACTAGCAAGTTTGACGTTTCTTAAACGGTTTATATCTGTTTGTGATTTTCGGTTTAGTATAAATTTTGTGTTTGGTCTGTAGTTTGAAGAGGATGAATTTTAGAACACATGCTAATGGGTTTTTTTCATTATTTTGACCCCAGGAATACGCCATTGAAAGATTTGTATTGAATTTTGAAACACCCTGTATATCTTTTCAAACCTATTTTTGTATAGTAATCCATGATATTTATCCGTTTGACCATGTTTCTTATTGTATGTATTGTCTGCAGGTAAAAGTCACAGAAATCTTTGATGTAACAGACAGTGATTCTCCAATCGTTCAAACCTCACACGAACGTGATACTAATCAACATCTAGAGTTTGACGAAGAATGGGATGAATCCTCTTATATGACACAACACAATATTGATGACCGTAAGTTATATTCTTTCAAAAAAATTACTTCATACCTATATCATTTCAAATTTCCGAGCTCTACTATTTTTAACAATGCTATGGAAACCATTTAGAACATATACATAATTGAGATTAAATCCATAAGTCACTAGTGAGTTATGGATCATAACTCACTAGTGTGTTATTTGATGGTTTACTTGTCTAAAATGACATTAATAATGAGTCATAACTGTCATGTGTTGGATAAAACATTGTATGCCACTCCTGTGTTGTTTCCTAAGTCACTTTAGAATTTAGAAATCTTTCTCGCGTGACTTATTTTCAACATAACACACTAGTACCATAAATAACTATTTTTTTATTTATTCAACGGGACTAGCCCAGTACAGGATATCAATTACAAACTGTGACATTAGAAAGAGATGACAAACAATACCTTACATAACACACAACAAATAATAAATGCCAGATATACAATGAATTTGCAGCTTTACTTTTAGTTAATTAAAACATTAATATTATTGGAAAGTATTTTTCACAGCTTTTCGATTATGTGCTTTTTTTAATTTTTTTTTTTCTATGTGGGTCAATAAAAATTTCAAGCATTTATCAATATCTCTTGACAAATAGCCAGTAACAAATCACTTCCATTCATTCGCACTTGGATTAGCATGTATTTTTTCATATTGTAACTAGCAAGGAGCCGTACCTGACCGCTTACGTGTCGCGTGTTTGAATGCTGGACGTGCCCTTTTTCCACAATTCTACCTTATCTCGATTTCGTCTTTTTTATCCGTTCTTTCTTCTTAATAGATTTGCCACATCACGAAGTTCTTCTAGACCTCCTGTACTTTGGAGGAGTTTATTATCCAGAATATCCGGATTTTCTAGATTATTTTCCAGGCTCGTCACATTTTCTTGAAGTTCTTTCAAGCTCTTCGAATTTTCTGAAAGATTTTCTCCCAGGTTTTTCGAATTTTCTTGAAGTTTCTGTTTCAAACTCTCCGAGTTTTCTAGAAGTTTATCTTCCAGATTCTTCGAATTTTCTATCTCTTCGAAATTTTCTTTCAAACTCAAAATTTTCCAGAATTTACCTATCAAAGATTTGATATTTTCGTCGAGTTTATTATTATCGGAGTCAAAACAATTCCAGAAACTTCGTATTGAAAGACTTCGAGTCTATTCCTTCTGATATTATATTTTGGAATGCTGTTTTGAGTTCCCTTTCCTCCAATTCTTGCTTCAATTCGGCGACTTTCAAGTCCGCAAGGCGTACTTTCCCCAAAAACATTGTCACAAAAAGTTTATCAGTTTATTTTCCAGTAATACGCAAAACTGTCCTCTTCGCGAACTCATATGTTCAACGGGTCACTAGTCTATTTTGGTCTCTGGTTTTTCAAGGAGACTGTCCACTTGGCGAACTTATTTATTTGGTATCACTTCCAATACCAAATATTAGAAAAATACTCTTAAAGCTTCGTACGGACCTGAACATTAAGACGCGTCCACACTGGAGCAACATTTTCCAACATAATACAACAAAAACTTGTTACAACATAAAATGTTTATATTTGTTGGAATATGTTGTGTTGCGTTGCATACAGTTGGTGTTGCGATTCAACATAAGTTGTAGTATGTTGCATAAATCCGTATATACTTACCTTAACTTGGTCTTTAATTGCGTTTACTAGCGCAGCACATACTTCTGGTACTATCTTTGACATAGCTTGTTTCGAAATCTTGAATAAATACATCAAGCTACTGTAGGAATCTCCAGTTGTCAGAAAGCGCAATGTTACAGCTAATCGTTCTTGTGGAGGTATAGCCTTTCTACAGTTTGTATCTGCTTTTCTAATGACTGGTGCAATTTTTTGCAGCAAAAATTCCATATCTGAACTACTCATGCGCAAAAAATGTTTGAAGCACCCATCGGTTCGAAGTTCTAATAAAACGTCATCTTCCTTTAAATCCGATAATAATTCCTATACACCATATTCTTCCTTTTCTTCAAACTTGGACGGACCCAACATTTACGCTTCCGTTTTCGTGAATCACCACACAAAATTAGAAAGCACGCGGTAGCAGTTAATAAGTCTTCCTCCATCATGTCACAAAACTACAGCAGTGTAGACAGAATGGAAGTTTACGAGGTCAGCTGTGTAGCAATTGATGGTTCGACCCGAAGAGTTGATATCATTGCAATAAATCGGGGAAAGAAGGAAGGATATATCCTTGATCCAACTATACGTTACGAATTGTCTGATACACAACCTGAAGAAGTTGATATGGAAAAGAAACGAATTTATGATCCTACAATTCCCTACTTCAAAGACAAATATGGCTTAAGTAAAGTCGAAGTGATAGGATTAATGATTGAGGCTCGAGGAACACAGTTTTTTATCGATTTTACGAAACATTTTTAACTGCCCAAATCGTTAATGGAAAAAATAGCTATTTCAGTAATCAAGGACTCGGTGGCCATCCTGAATAATCATTTATATAATAACTTTTGTTAGCTTTGTTTTATACCCCATTATTCAATTTTTATTTTTTATGCATTTATTGTTGATAGGCATCCTGTGTCCCTGTGGCAAACTGCGTTTGGCAGTCAGGACATCAACTCTAAGTTGTTGTAATATATAACTGAATTTGAGATTCGACAAGTGCAAACATTCATTAATATTGTTGCACTAGTGAGGACAGTTTGTTTTATGTCAATGTTTAACGAATTTAAACATTTAGCAACTTGTTGCAACATAAAATTGCTACAAGTTGCCACATGTTGCTCCAGTGTGGACGTACCTTTACGCCAAACAACAATCAGAACAACGAACCGAACGGCAAACAGAACGGCGAATGAACGTATTTTATTTCAACGAGCCGAACAAAAAACGGAACGTTTACGTTGTTCCCAGAATTGTATCAGTAGTTCTCCATTTGAGATGGGAAAAAGTAACAGCAGCAGCAGCGTATATACAATTGGTTGATTGCGGAGGAAAAATCGCGAGAAAAAAGATGGTGATATACACATTTTTATGAATAAATTGCATAAACTTTCAATCTAGTGAATGAATTGAAGTTTCAAGCTGTGAGTGGATCACTGACCTATAATAAAACTGGATGAGCACGCTCATTTAAGAAAATTACGCCAACTAGTATATGACATTTTGGAGCACCACACATGCGCGATCAGGATATGTCAAACAGAAAACAGAGAAGGTTCACTTAAGGGACAGTTTTAATCTCAATGAAAATTATTAACCATAAAAAAAATTGTGAGGTACTCTGAAAATGATAATCAAACATGGACTCGCAAATTATACTGATAAACCATCTTCAACTCCAAATTTTCTCAAATATAACTGGCCAAAAATTTTATAAACACAAACAATAAAAACACACGACACTGATAACAATGGGGTCCGGACGTAATGACATTGACAATTTGGATCAATGCACATGCGCATTTTAAATTTGAGAGGGTTCAATTTGGCGTATTTTTTTCATATGACGAAATGGGCACTGCTCATCCAGCTTTATTACAGATCAGTGGAGTGGACAGTACAAAAATTACCAACATGATAATAAGGACTTCATTTTCGTACATTCCTCTGTATCCATATTTATAGCGTGGAAAATATCCACGCAATTGTGTAGACACAACAAACACTCAAAATTTCAAGAGACAAACTAAAAGATTCACTGGACCAGCAACGCTCTGTTTGCCCGTTTTGTTTTGACCCGTTTAAGCGTTATCTTTGATGTTGGAGAGAAAACCGACAAGTGATGGGAACGCCGCGAACCGTTCGCCGAATTGCCAGGATTTGCGAAACTGTTTGCAAACGCGTTCGTAGCTCCGTTCAAATTAGTGTCCTGTACGCCGCGCCGTTCGGTTCGTTGTTCAGTTTGTCGTTCGTCATCATGTTCAGGTCTGTAAAAGCTTAACAGTTCATGATATTATTCCACAAGCAAAATCAATAACTTGTATCGACAAAGTAACTTATATCAATACTGTATATAACTTTTTTCAAGGATATCTGCTGATGTCGCCATCTCGTCGTAACTATTTGCTCGAGTATTCACCATCAAATACTGGAAAACTGCCTTACTTTTCTTTCTTCAGTAACACTTATTCCGCCGCTGTCACCAATTGTGTACGCAACACGTCCGAAAACAGTTTTTTTGGACTCGCAGACTTCCAGGACTGGCTACGCTCGTCCTAGAATCTTGTCCTCTCGTCCAAAAAAACAGTGTTTTCCGGACTTGTTACGTAAATTACTATAAGTCAACTCTGTATGTCTACTTTACTGTCTGTTCGCTTCTCGCGTGTATTTATGTTTCCAATACGGTTCTCGAGATTTCGGGAATTCCCAGACTCAATGAGAGAGATTATACCGTTATTTAGAACCTTTTTTTGAGAGTGGTGAGGCCCGGCTCCAGGCTTGTTACAATGTAGACAATAACTTCGATATGACTAATCATTCCCAATACTTTTCTACTTCAGAATTGTCAGAGTATGAATTGGAAGATATTATCGATAGAGACGCTACACTATTTTCTGATCCAGAAAGTGAATGGACAGGCACCTTCAGAGTTGAAGAACCAGAAGATGAACAATTCTTCAACGATAACGATGATCATCGTCCTGAATCTGAAAGACCCAATGGAAGCTGCGAAGAGGGTTCCAGTAATCACAAAGTGCCAGGATTCACATTTGAAACCAACACATAGGTACAATTCACCGTTTTGGCTGAATGTGTCCGGTTGAAATAGATTTTGTTTATTGGTTTGTAAAATGAACTTATTCATTTGGTTATGTTGAGGTTGTGAGAGAGATGTATGGTTTTTGTACTAATTATTGGGAAGTTGAAATTTGCTTTAATCAGTTAACCAAGATTTGAAAAAATATAAAGCAAATTTAACCAACAAATGTGATATGGTTTGTGTATATTTTTATACGATAAGTTTAAGTATTATTCCTATGATCAAGTTTTAATTATCATAACATAGGCATTCGTTAAGAAAAAAATCTATATAAAAATTATATATAAAAAACGTTTTACGACAATCATTTTTCTGGTATTAGTAGAAATTATAATTCTATAATATCTGTATTGTCATCCTTCCATGTTGAATGATGGTTATTTTTAAGCATTGATCTTGTTTCTATCTACAGAAGTTGGGTGTATTTGATCACGACAATGTAAGACATCATTTCACTATGTTTTTATTCATAAATAATATTACAACAATCATGACAATTACAGAGAGGGTAAATAAAACGTATTTAACAAGTGAATAAAATATATACATTACATAAATATCTTACAAATACAATAATTCAAAGAATAAAAATATATTATTTTTTTGCAACCAAATTGTACAATGGAGTTAACTTGGTGAACATATTTGAAAATATCACAAATACATGTGTATATCGAAACAATATTAACATTCGAGACCATAGTCAAAATACTGAAAAGAGGTTGCAATGAGACAAGAGCGGGTTGCAATTTCAACAGACCTTATTGGCTCATCTTACTTGTCCTTTTTGAAACACCCTACTTGATGATTTTAATTGAATTTTTGAACATGCCAGTTTGAACAATGGTCACAACCAAAGGAACATATATTAAACATCCACTTATTGCTAGAAAAGTTGGCACTAGACAAATTTTCTGTTCAAAACTATTCTGTATTTCCAAGAAACATTGATAAAAAAATATTACACGTGGAAGTTGAATTTGAGAAAACTCATTACATGAAATATTTTTCCAATATTGAAATTTCTCAAATTTACTATTTTAAGAATTTGGTAATTCACTGTTAAATTATATATTTTTTTAATAAATCAATTTTGTTCCCAATTTATTTTTATTTGTTTGATGATTTGAATGTCTATTTGAGTGATTATAACTTGGAACATTAAGGTAAGTTAAAATTATTCTGATACATGGGTGGCAATCCAGGGTTTTTGACCCAGCATGATAAATATTTCCAGTATTAATCAAATTAATACTTCTGAACCAAAGCAAATATGACTTTGTGATAGAAACGCAAGTAAAATGAATACAGTTCACAGTCATATTTTCTTTGGTTCAGAAGTATTAATTTTTATTAATACTGGATGAATTTATTATGCGGGGATCAAAAACCCTGGGTGGGCACCCATGTATCTGAATCATCCTTAAGAGAGCTGTATGAAATTCGCCACCTAATTTGGACCTTTTTTCCAAACCCATGAAAGTTGGAATTTATATTTTTTGAGAAGATTCCCCATTATCATAAACTTTTGGAAAATCCTTTTCCATTTGAAAAAAATATTAAAACAGTTTTATTGTTACTTATGATTTCTGAAGTTATAGGAATGTGTCTCGTTTTGTCCGACATGAATTATTCATAACAAAAAAACTCACGATGATTGAACCTTTTTTTAAAATGAACCCTTCTTAGTGAAGCTAAATGGAAGGAGGAGTTTTTTATTAGAATCGTAAACAAGCTCATATTCTGCATTTGCATGGAGAAATTTCCACATTTCTTCCAAAGATCAGACTTAACCAATATTTATTTATTTCTCCACGAAAATAAAGATAAAAGTTGTTTGGGTCCCTTTAAAAAAGCACGACTCAGAAACCGAAAACAACAGTTGCAAGGGTTATCTGTTCAAAACATTGCTTGTATATTCGGCAGCAGACCTATCTGGATTTTTTTATTGATCTTCTCAATTTGTAATGGAAATGATCGTCATTGAATCTTGCATAATAAATTATTAAATTAGCATAAAATATCGGCCGATTTAGCAGCACGCCACTGATAATAACTGCTAAGCGCGAATTTAGTATAAAACGCACCAACATGACTTGCAACTAATAATTTCTGGAATTTTGTGTTTGTACTAGTCACTCATTTGTTAGCCATTAAAAAAGTGTCAAATGAAGTACCAAAGTTGCCAATTTTTTCATAATTAGAGTCGCAATATTAAAAAAAAGTTAAAAGATATATTGAATAAATCACCGATTTTCGTCCTCCAGATAAAGTTGAATCAACGCTCAAGAATTCATCGAGGATGAATAGATTGAATTATCAACCACCCTGTATCTTGCACCATCTCTTTGCTGCAATTTCAGTATTGACAATCAGATCCCAAATGTACAAGTGAAAATAATATTTAAAACTATCTTACAATATATAAACTAGAAAGAAGGTAACTGTTTCCATTTTTTCTCATATTCGTAGCCATAAATTGGTCCGAGATTTTGATGTTACATTAGGGAATGGTCCCAATTGATCAATAGATTATTATTGCATATTCCTATATCCACAAATTGTTGAACTTTCATTCAGATTTTGAATTGAACTTATCACCATTGTTTTCATTTCATCCGCAGCAAACCTTATGGAAACTGACTCTCGGTGAACATGGCTGAGACTGAATATTGTAATATCGATGTCCTGAATAAATATTGGTAAAGGTAAGTTTAGTGGAATTCTTAGAAAAAAAAAAGTGACGTTTCTTGCGAATCTTAAAACCTATCATATTCAAACAAAAAATCGCACAAAATGCCTTACTTTATTTTTTTGTCAACCTGTTTTTCAGACGCTAATCTAATTATATTTCACAATTTCAACAATTTTACACAAAAATTCGACCTTCTTTTAACCATAAACATAACCTATAATATCAGTTATTTTGGTTATTGCCGTATGTTGGTCACCTGAATTTCATGACGATCGGAAATATCCAATGTTGCAAAGTAAGAGCAAACATGTACAAGATCAATGAGAGTTTACTAGCCTCACTCGCTATCCCATGGCTTAGAGATGAAGAAAGAAACAATGACCTAACCAAAACTAGCTATGACATAGCGACGAAGAGAGGCATATTCTCATTAATTTTATCCGTCAAGTGACCGACTCACTGCAAGAACAAATATTACAAACATTTTAGGTTATGTTTGAGATTACAAGGTCAAATTTTTATGCACAAGCTGTTGTTTATGGTGTTTTTATTGTGAAATATAATTACATTAGGGTCTGAAAAATGTTGAAAAATAGATTTCTCACGCCACTTTCGGAGCAGCACCGTTCATTTTTAACCCAACAGTGAATCATGGATGGTTAATCTCAGCCGGTTACGAAATTCAATCATTCATCAAAAACTTCGCACCGGCTGGGGATCGAACCTGGCAACCTTCGGTCCCAAGGCGAGCGCTATTCTAGCGCGGTTAATCCCCTCTCTCAGGGTCGTTGATATAATGAATTTAATAATCTTTATTTGAAAAATATAACCAAGTACAAAAATTAACCTATAAGAAATCTATTTTAGTTTCACACAGATATACATTTCACATTGAAATATGATTAGGTTAGTAACCATAAATTGGTTTCGTTCACAAGTGACAGACCCTGGAGGTAAAACAAACTCAATCGTAAAAAAAGAAGAAATAACCTCACATTTCCATTTCGTGTCGTTTGCTGTTGTGTCATTTTCAATAATTCGTGAAATTTTGTGATTTTTCTACTGAAAAGTGATTGCGTTTCCATTGAAAGACTCTAAAAAACGTTTTAGTATAAATAAAGTGGAAAAGTGGGGTTAGGTTAGTTGTCAGATATCTTAGGTTAGGTTGTTTTACCTCCAGGGTCTGTCACTTGTGCACGAAACCAATAGCACGATTATTCTAGATGTCAGTCTAGGTAATGGTTCTAACCTAATTAAAATTTTCCAAATCTCTCGTTTAAAAACATTTGGTAAGGAGATGGCTTTGACTCTATCTTTCGAAAGCGCAGGAGGGCCAAAAGTGGTTTTTTTTCATCACTTCGACTTTAAAGTCGAAATTTCGAGAAAAAAGTCGAAATGATTAAATTTCGACATAAAAGTCGAAAGAAAAAAGTCGAAATCAGTCGAAATTTCAAGAAAAAAGTCTATCTGGTGGTTTGTTCAAGAAATTTATGAAGTTTTATTGAGCGTTTTTTCTGTTACTGCTAACCTATGTACAATAAAAACTAAATTGAGTACAAAAAATCGGTACAAGGAATTTTACTCATATAATAATAATGTTTATTTCACTTAACTCCCAAACTTATTAGACATTATACAATATCTTTCATAATTTGATAAAAATCAAATCTTGATTATATTTATTTTGTTTAAATATAAAAACTGTTCAGATTTTGAAAATTATAATCAGAAATAATATTGAAAAAAAAAAAAATTGTTTTGAAATAGATACTTGTGAGTTCTTGAGTTATATAAGTTTTCCTCACAACAAGCTTCCTTCTTAAGGTTTTTTCTAGTTTATTTGCTGAAATCTATAAATTTATGTATAATTTTGGGTATGTATTTATTTGTGAATAAACACATTAATTATTATTTACGATGCAGAAAAACTTACAATATATATTAATATTATTTGTAAATATCACTAATAGCTGAAAACGTCAATTTGACAGTCTTTGACCTTGATTATCTTAAAAACTGTCTTATTTTCGACCTTGCACCCACGGAGATATTTACAGGATATTCTGAAATTTCAGTCAATTTCACCAAAGGCACTTCACATAAGGTTTGCTGCTGGGTGCTTTCTGCACTTCTTATTATAGAAGTCGAATTTAAACCACAGATAAATGATTGCATATCAATTTACCCATGTATGAACCAACATTGATAGACAGCTATCTAGAAACAAGATTGCAGAAGAAAAAGCAAAATTTAAATTGAAAATATCAACAGGTGAATAAGATTCATCCAATCATATATAAATAAAAAAAAATACATATATTCAGAATAAATTTTCAACAAAACAACCCCACAGTTATATGAAAAAAGTGATAATACACCTTTTTATGCTGAACATACTCTTCGAAGTTATATAATTTTTTCTAAAATACCTAAAAAACAGCTTCAGTATTTTAAATAATGAGTTCGCGAGAGATGAATTTATTGTTGAAATTTTGTACTATTCCAATGTTGAATTTCTCAGGAATATTTGCACAAACAAAATAATTGGTACTGGCAGATTTAACAAACAAAAAAAAAAAAAACTTTAGACCCCTCCAATTAAAATGAAGGGTATACAACTATACTATGGTGTGTGTATATTATGGAAATATACAAGATAATCAGTGTGCCAGTCTGAACTATCACAGAACGTGTATAACTCTAAAAAAATGTATGCAATGCTTTGAATCCGAATGCAAGGAAATTCTTGTAAATAATGTGGAAAGTACATTTTTTAATGGAGTCGAGTAATTTCTTGGATCGATTCTACGTAACTTGAAAGAAACCCTACGAGGAAGGATTTTCATCAAAAACTCAACAGCAGATTTATATTCTCTACTTATTTATATGTATGTTTTCGGTTCCTCCTAGATGATTAAAATGATTGCTACAAAATAACTCCTACTCAGATTCAAAACACTGTGGAATTCATATCAAAATTTTATAAAAATTTGCCCAGCCCTGTTCAAGAAACAGAAATGTTTCAACAGTGGAGCTTAAAAAAATAATTTAGGGCTAATCATCTTGGGTTATATATGTGCACATAGATACAATATATACATCTAAAATATTCATATTATTGTGTATAAGATATAATTGTTGGACATCATTTTCTGGATATTTTAGGGATTTTTTTGGTACTAATATTGAACGGTTTCATTGATATGTTCGGATACTACACAAAAAAGCAATTTCAGAAATACCACATACACTATAGGAACTTCATCAGAAACATATTGAAAAAAATGACAGAGTGGCCAGCGCGGTGGGCAAATCAATTATCATGACCAACTTAGGAAAAAAAACACTAAGTTGCTGCTATAACCTAAAATATCTCAGAGTATTATAATAATACAACATTTAATCAATGAAAATATAGAAAGAACAATAATGAACAAAACAACAAAAATATTATATATTCTCTTTATCGATATAATAAAAAATATATTACTTAGAAGGTTTGATTAAAAAACAATAACATGAATTGTATTTTGAATTCGTATTAATAGCTCAATAATTCTGCTCTGATACGCATAGAAGTCATATCTGACAAATTCATTTTAATGAGAGACTTCATATTTAGTAACATTTCTTACGCCACCAAATTGAAATATTTGCAAATATGACTAAACATTGCGGAGCCACTGAAATAACAGATTCGACTTGGGGGCTTATCAGAGTGATGGGTTTATCAATTTGGATTTGCACACATCTTAAGCCGGGTACTGACTGGCGAACTGTAACTGCAACTGCAACGGTTACTGCAACATATTTCGGTTAGTACGTTCGCCAAGACGTCGACGAACAACTACGAATCGCTTTGTGTTCGCGACAAATACCGACAATTGCCGGATCGCTGCGAACCGTTCGGACTGCGTTCGCGAACACGCTTTGCAATGCGTCTTTACTGTGAATTTTTGTTGCAGTAACCGTTGCAGTTGTAGTTACAGTTCGCCAGTGAGTACCCAGCTTTACACTGCAAATATGCAGATAAGTCTTCTATGCTTAACAGGGCAGAATTGGTCGACGAAATACATTTTATTGAAAAACATCAAGTTAGCTGTGACCCGAATTCGAAGATACTTGTAGGCTTTGGTTGTCAATAACTTTTTTGGTATAAGAAAAAACATCCAAAAATAAGTCTTCAACTGAGAAAACTGAAAAAGTAATAGTTTTTAAAATTTGGCCACTTGTGAAAAAATTAGACACAAACACAGAACTGTTTTATCTTGTATTATTTCGAATATACAGTGACCGCCAAAAAGTATGTACCATATGGGAAAAAAGTTTATTATTAGACTATTGGAAAAAAGATTCTTGGTAAAAGTTTGTGCATGTCCGATAACCTAAAAATCGATTTTGACACATGTCTCGTGATCGCTGGTATGGCGGCAAATTGAAAAAAATTACTATGAACAGGCAAAAAGTCAGGTAAAATGGCAAGATATCGAAAAAAATTATTTGTAAAAGTTGCTAAGAATTCAATTTCATACACATATAGAAAGTTTTTTAAATATTTTCCTAGCTGTATAAAAATATCAAATTATTTTGTTATGAACAGCTTGACCATACTGAAATATTTGTATTTCAATGATAATAACAAAACTTTCTCATTTTCTTCACACCAGAGAGCACTAAATTAAAAATTGAATTTTGTCAGAACCCTTGCTACATTGGTTCGTATCTAAGAGTTATAGCAGAATTCCACGATTCTTGCGATGATAGGGAAATCCGAATATATCGTGTTTTCCGATTATAATCAATTTTTGATGATAATCGTGCACGAACGTTTTACTTCGCACATAATCTTAAAAAATGTGCGTCAAATTGAAGAGGCTAGAGTTTTCAACATTGCATGCGAAGTGAAACACTCTGGCACGATTGTCATCGAAACTTGATTATAATCTGGAAAACACCATGTATAGCTGTTATATACGAACCAATGTAACAGCCAGGGTTTTAACAAAATCCAATTTTTTCAATTTAGTGCTCACTGGTGTAGAGAAAATGAGAAAGTTTTGTCATTATCATTGAAATACAAATGTTTCAGTATGCTCCAGCTATTCATAAGATAATAATTTGATATTTTTATACAGCTAGGAAAATATTAAAAAAAAATAGCTGTTTTCAATTTTTCCTCATTGTCTTTTTAAACTTGTAAAAAATTTAATTCTAAGCAACTTTTTCAAATTACTTTTTTTGCCATTTCACCCCACTTTTGCACTTTTTTTCAATTTGCCGCCATGCCAGCGATCACGTGACATGTGTCAAAATCGATTTTTAGGTTATCGGACATGCACAAACTTTTCCCAATTTTTTTTTTTCTAATACTCTAATAATAAACTTTTTTCCCATATGGTACATACTTTTTGGCGGTCACTGTACATAGAGTAACTCCACCAATCAGAAATTTACAAATAATTTAATTTCCATAGTAACCAATTCATATCGCTACACACAAACAAACTGACAATCTTCGTAATTATGCAACAAGTTATCGATGTATATACCGAATATTCTGAAGTACTTATAGTTTACATCTGAAAATGATTGTTGCTAAACAATTGTTAACGTTGGAACATTACAAAAATGAAAGTCATAGTTTTTTCACAAGTAGCTAAATTAAAAACAATATATTGATATCTCAGTTTTCTGAAAATCAGTTTTTGGTTTAAATGTGACTGGCCCTGTGTAAGACACTCCACTGTGACCCATGACCTATTGTGGCTCTGAGGACTTCATACTATGCCTGCATTCCAGAAATAAAAAAATTCTGTTCCTCGAAATATACAGTATTTCTGAAATTTGCCCATCAGGAATAAACATTCTTTAGAAAACAATTCTATTTTTTTGTTGACGATATCAAAACATATAATCTATTTTGAATCACTTTAGTTCCTACTTACTACATGTTCTGGAAACACTCGTAATTCTTAAAAACATCGTTCAGGTCTAAGTAGAGCTTTTTCTATCTATATTGGACTGCCTAAGCAAAGCTCTAATGCTGTCTAAGCTCTGTCTGTGCCTGCTCAATCTTGGATCATGTGTTACATCAGGTTGAGAATTATGGAGATGTAAAGCTCTACAAAGGTTGTGTCGAAGACAAGTAGAGATTTTTGACAACGATCCGCTTTGTCAAGGGAGTATCTCCACATAGTTTTCAGGTATCAAGCCCGTTTTACCGTTCAAGGTGCCTTCCAACCATCCTGGTTCAGGAGATGGTTTTACTGAAAAAAATATGCTCGATTTCTTAAGATTGAATACTCTTTGGAAATACTAAATTAATGCATTTCACTCTATGCCAACGATACTTCACAACTCAACATCAGCCTTAACTCCAATAAACAATTTAATCTAATTTTCAAGAAGTTATATTTTTTCCTCTACAAACTTCAACAGTATAAATAGCTATTTGTATTACTAGAGAGGAAAGTGCCACTTTTCCTCCCGCAGGATGCAGTTTACTGCCCGACGCGAAGGAAAAGGCACTTTACTCCCATGTAATACATATGATTTTTCCTCCTACCCACTTAATGAACCTTTTTTTTTTAATTTAAAATGCATCTCAACTGCTTTTTTCTAAAACGGACCTATACTTGCATGATGGAAAGTATAGACAATACAGTCATGTCCATCTGAGAATCTGCGGTGGTGCAATGGCTAGCGTCTTGAGCTTGTAATCCGAAGGTCACGGGTTCAGCTCCTGGCAATTACAACTTTTTTTTTAAAGAACGTTATTTTACTTTTTTCTTGTTAGTGATTTGAATTATTGGACATTTAGATAGCTTATACATTTCGGATTGCTATTGAGTGATTTTCTCATAAGTAATGTTATGTGCCTATTTGAATGAAGTGTCGATCATTTTTTTTCTAAGAGCTGCGCTTGTAGAAAAAATAATGTGTGTATTTCGAGCACAAAGTGTCATTGTCGTTCTCCAAAGATCAATCTTTTTGCCGAGCGACAATCAGTCACTTTGCGCTCTAAATACACAAATAGCTATTAAAGAACCAAAGTAGAAGTAACATTCATGTTTCATTTTTACCAGAATACAGGATATATAAGATGTTCTATAAATTACGGAAACAATTTGATTATAATGGATTCACAAGTTTCATCGTTTACAACTTACTAGAAATAGGGAGGGAAAGTATGAGTTTCCTTCCTGGTTTGAGGGAGGAAAGTGTGTACTTTCTATAGGGGTAGGAGGAAAAATATTTTTCCTACGAGCGTGCGGAAAAGTAACTTTTCAGCACGATTTTTCGTTTTGAAAGTTGTACTTTTCCGTACGATTTAAAATCGTGCGGAAAAGTTGCTTTCCCGCACGATTTTTACTTTTCCGTACGATTTTACTTTTCCGCACGATTTTTGTATTGTTGAAAATGAGGATATTTAGGACTAACTAAATAATTTATGTAACTATTCTGTCTTATTAGTCATTTTGTAGCATTATTATAAAAATTTGTTTATTAAAAATCTTGTTTTTTCATAAATAAGATGGACAAAAACACTCGTAGGAAAAATATTGTACCTAACTCTAACGGAAAATGTCTTTTCCGCCCTTAACGGCTTGCCCGAACTCCGCTCCGCGTCGTTCGTGCAACTGCCGTCGCGTGCGGAAAAGTACTACTTTCCGCACTTGTTAGGTAAATAACTATTTTCAACGGGCGTGCGGAAAAGTAAATTTTTCGCACGATTTTTCGTTTTGAAAGTAGTACTTTTCCGTACGATTTAAAATCGTTCGGAAAAGTTACTTTTCCGCACGATTTTTACTTTTCCGTACGATTTTTACTTTTCCGCACGATTTTTGTATTGTTGAAAATGAGGATATTTAGGACTAACTAAATGATCTATGTAACTATTCTGTCTTATAAGTCATTTTGTAGCATTATTATAAAAACTTGTTCATTAAAAACCTTGTTTTTTCATAAATAAGATGGACAAAAACACTCGTAGGAAAAATATTGTACCTAACTCTTACGGAAATGTCTTTTCCGCCCTTAACGGTTCCGCGTCGTTCGTGCAACTGTCGTCGCGTGCGGAAAAGTACTACTTTCCGCACTTGTTAGGTAAATAACTATTTTCAACGGGCGTGCGGAAAAGTAAATTTTTCGCACGATTTTTCGTTTTGAAAGTAGTACTTTTCCGTACGATTTAAAATCGTTCGGAAAAGTTACTTTTCCGCACGATTTTTACTTTTCCGTACGATTTTTACTTTTCCGCACGATTTTTGTATTGTTGAAAATGAGGATATTTAGGACTAACTAAATGATCTATGTAACTATTCTGTCTTATAAGTCATTTTGTAGCATTATTATAAAAACTTGTTCATTAAAAACCTTGTTTTTTCATAAATAAGATGGACAAAAACACTCGTAGGAAAAATATTGTACCTAACTCTTACGGAAATGTCTTTTCCGCCCTTAACGGTTCCGCGTCGTTCGTGCAACTGTCGTCGCGTGCGGAAAAGTACTACTTTCCGCACTTGTTAGGTAAATAACTATTTTCAACGGGCGTGCGGAAAAGTAAATTTTTCGCACGATTTTTCGTTTTGAAAGTAGTACTTTTCCGTACGATTTAAAATCGTTCGGAAAAGTTACTTTTCCGCACGATTTTTACTTTTCCGTACGATTTTTACTTTTCCGCACGATTTTTGTATTGTTGAAAATGAGGATATTTAGGACTAACTAAATGATCTATGTAACTATTCTGTCTTATAAGTCATTTTGTAGCATTATTATAAAAACTTGTTCATTAAAAACCTTGTTTTTTCATAAATAAGATGGACAAAAACACTCGTAGGAAAAATATTGTACCTAACTCTTACGGAAATGTCTTTTCCGCCCTTAACGGTTCCGCGTCGTTCGTGCAACTGTCGTCGCGTGCGGAAAAGTACTACTTTCCGCACTTGTTAGGTAAATAACTATTTTCAACGGGCGTGCGGAAAAGTAAATTTTTCGCGCGATTTTTCGTTTTGAAAGTAGTACTTTTCCGTACGATTTAAAATCGTTCGGAAAAGTTACTTTTCCGCACGATTTTTACTTTTCCGTACGATTTTTACTTTTCCGCACGATTTTTGTATTGTTGAAAATGAGGATATTTAGGACTAACTAAATGATCTATGTAACTATTCTGTCTTATAAGTCATTTTGTAGCATTATTATAAAAACTTGTTCATTAAAAACCTTGTTTTTTCATAAATAAGATGGACAAAAACACTCGTAGGAAAAATATTGTACCTAACTCTTACGGAAATGTCTTTTCCGCCCTTAACGGTTCCGCGTCGTTCGTGCAACTGTCGTCGCGTGCGGAAAAGTACTACTTTCCGCACTTGTTAGGTAAATAACTATTCCCCAGCCAGCTTTACCAAGTTCTTATTGGTAGAATCCCTATTCTCATCTTAGATCGGAGGATAGTGACCGATTTTTTGATACGATTTCACTCAGTATGCCTTTCGGAGGACAGTACTGTCTTCAGCCAATAGAATCGGAACTATAGTGAAAATATAGCTTGTCGCTGTATTTTCACGGTGATAAACCTGCTTAGTTTTTGTTTTACTATCTGTCAAGTGAAAATAATGATTTAAATTATAAACGATATGAGCGATCGTTGGGGACAAATGTCCATTAGTATCATAGATGAGGCCGTGGAAAAGAGTATTCCGTTGAATACGGCTAGAAGTAAAGCATCAATTACCAGGTGACACGATTTTTCTTTATTTCAAATCGATATATTGTCGTCCTAAATATAATTCGTGGTATGATTAAAAACCTATAATTTTTTGGAATATCAATTCATTGGCAATCCCAATGCAAATACCACTCGTCCTGCGGACTCGTTGTATTTTCAGGTTTGGGATTGCAATTCATTAATATTCCAAGAAATTATCGGTAATTATCATACCACTTATTATATTACCCCTGATAATAATGTATGAATCAAAGAGTCGTCGTAGGATCTTCATATTAAAAAATTATTATTATTCAGGTGCGATTTTAATTATAGTTATGATTTAGTAAAACTAAAATACTCGAAAACTCATTGGCATACCGTTAGGGTGGGTCCGAATGGCTGGTATGGTCACATGAACTTGTATTTGAAAACAGCAATTCTCCGCCCACTCTCTGGACACTCCAGATTTTTCCATTTTATCTTAGATAAAATATATATAGATAAAATGGATAATGATACCGAAATTTTGCACTATGCCAAGGAAGGTAGAGTTATTTAGAATCCTTAGAAATTCATAAACATAAACAATGCGGATGCAATTTACTCAATGATCAGGTAGACTTAGTATACCGGGTGACCTGGAGGTGATATACGCCCCCTAATTTTTCTCTAGTTTTGAAGACTAGAACTATTTGTTGGTACCTATATTTATTAATTTTTAACTGATGACGTATATATTTTTAAAGTTTTAATGACGAGCATTAGAGGATATGTATGTATAGGCTTATTCCTGATTACCTTTTATGTAGATTTTAATAACTTATTGGATTGCATGTTGTTGGATATTTCCAGAGCTGCCTGTTGGTACTGCTATTATTTTTTCTATTTTAAACTGATGACTGTTAGTGTTACTAATGTTTATTTTTTACTTTTTTATAATTAAGGTTATTCTTAAGAAACAAGCTTTGTCAATGAGAACAAATTTCTTTGGACAATAAAGTATCTCTCTCTCTCTCTCTCTCTCAATTTTTCTCTAGTTTTGAAAATACAGATTTCAAATTTGGTGTGTCGCTATAGTACTTGAATATGCATATTTTGAAACTTCTACTGAAAATTCACCACTTCCGGTTCATCCGAAAGTGACCCCAAACTTTATTTTTTCAAAGTCCACTCTGTACATATTTTTCCATTATCCGAAAGAACACGCAATTTGTGATAATACTGTTTTTCAATCGGTGGTAAAATGGCGGAGATATAGTTGATTGTTCAATCGAACAAAGTTGGCCATGAAACTCAAACTTAAATCATCACAATTGACAAACGACATCAGAAGTTACCAGAGGAAGCTTCGAAGTTCTAATGTAATTACACGAGAGAATGAGTTTTCAACTGTATCGCACTTCGAAGCCTCCTATGATAACTTCTGATGTCTTGTGTCAGTTGTGATTATTCAAGTTTGAATTTCATGGCCAACATTGTTTGACTGAACAATCAACTGTATCGTCGCCATTTTTCAACCGATTTTCAATTTTGAAGAACTGTGTTATCACAAATTGCGTGCTCTTTCGGACAGTGAAAAAATATGTACAGGGTGACATTTGAAAAAAAAAAGTTTCGAGTCACTTCCGGTTAAACCGGAAGTGATGCATTTTCAGTAGAGGGGTCAAAATATGCGTATTCAAATAATATAGCAACATACCAAATTTGAAATCTGTATCTTCAAAACTATAGAAAAATGAACACATTTTCTGGCACAAAGATATAGGTAATTACTTAGATGTAAATATTTTTATTTTTATTATGGGTTGAATTGTCATTTTTAGTGAATAAGAAAAGCCTGGTATGAAAGGGAAGTGTATACGTATATTCAGTTATCAGTTTGAAATATAGTTTGATGTCCATATAGAACGAAACTGCAGTAACGCAAGTGTTACAAATATAAAGTGGTATAAACCATAGGAATTTTTATTTTCTCATTTTTCATACAAACTTATGTGGAATTTAACGATTGTACACTCTGTCTATTGGCGAGTAAATCGACCGATGGTGCCGCCCACAGACCACCTACCCCTAGACGATTCACGCAGGTTAAGTGACCATGAACCTTTTTTTTAGTACCGATACCAATCTTTTGGGGGCGCTGTGATCTGTAGAGTTGTTCTTCGTTCTATGCTTGGTTCTAACACGTTCGTCTTGTGGTCACAGAACCCATAATTATGAGTTCTGTGCGTGTGGTATCAATGGTCATGTTAAATTTAAGAAGAAGAGAGTACTGACAACAAAACAAAATGTATATAAATAAATGGACTTCAACAAATAATATTACTTATAGAACTGTGTTTCTGATAGTGAAAATTGTTATTGTTAGTGTGATTTAAAAGTGTTTACTGTGAAATTCTGTAGTGATTATTCATTTTCACCATTCATCATGGTTTACCACAATAAATGTTGCGTTCCTCATTGCGATGGCTCTAATGAAATAAGGCATAGATTCCCTGATCCAAGTAAAGATTTAGTTAGGTTCAACAAATGGATACAGGCAATCAATAATTTGGAACTGTTAGAAATGAATCAGAAAAAAGTTTATGATTCTAAAAGGCTCTGTCATCAACATTTTGAGTCACAATATATTTCTAATTGGTCTCACAAGTTATTTGCAAATGCTGTTCCAACACTAAATCTTCCTGGTGAGTACAAAACTTATTCATGAAACTTGAATGAATAAAATGCCTGATTTTTTTAGGTATAAGTTCAACTGGCTCAAATGATATATGTGACACTCCATCAACATCCACCAAATCCATACAAAATATTTCAAGCAAATATTCTACTGAAGCAAATACTCAACTGTCTGAACCTGGTGATTCAGTTATTGGGATTTCAGAATGGACTAACCCTGCCGATAGTATCAAAGGTAATGAATATAACTTAATTAATACAGTAATGAACTTCTCGTCCTGAAAACTTTCAAAGAATCATCTCCCGAAGTTTGTCAACATACTTAATTAACACCCTGTATTTACATTTTATTATATTACATTCACATTATAAACTGTGTGTAAAAAACTTATATTTCGGTAGTTTTTTTTGTATCAAAATTCAATATTTTACTTTTTCAAACTTATTTAATGACTTTTTTCATATATATTGACATCATAACAAATTCAACTTTTTTTCTACAACACAGAGTCTCCATCGAATATAATATAAAATATAAAACAAAATTAAAAATATGAAACAATCTACAACACTGTGATTCTATTATTTAATCTTTAATTGGTTATAAAAGTGAAGATATTTTTATTAAAAACATATATTTAGATTTCAAATATATATTTTTTTAGGTAATACAGGTAATGCCCTATTGCCACCATATCAGTTACTGAAACAAACTGGAATTGAAAGGCATACAATAACACCAAAAAAGAAGAAAATGTACGAAGCAATGAAACAACTGCGCAAGAAATATACAATGGAAAGAAACAAGAAAAATTCTTTCAGACGTAGATTATTCAAATCTGAACAATTTAGAAACAAACACCACCTCGAAGAAAATTTTTCGAATAAAATCAAACTACAAGCAAATAAAATTCGTATGAACAGAATTAAGAAAAAAAATGCCAAACAACCTAAACATGTGATTGCCCAAGCTGTTTAATGTTGAAATATCAAATGAAATTCCAAATTTCTTGCACTCTACTAGATGTTGATAACTAACTAGGGTTATTAGAGACATTTTATGATGAAATTTTTATTTTTTTTTGCTATATGACAATGGCAGTTTTTATCCGTTCTTTGTGTAGTGTGACTTTTATATTGAATTATATGTGTGGTTCTGCTTTCGTTATATCTTTGGTTTTAATTTGTCAGTGACGTAATATTTATTAATACAACAAAATGTTCGCTGGCCGCAAATTTCACTATACTCATCAAGAATATTTGATTGTTTTCAATGTGATTACCTTCTAATATGTATCTTGTGTTATGTCTGTTCTTTTACATATATTTGGGAATCATTTATAAACATTGTTGTACTATACAGTGTGACACAGACTCATGGTTCAATTTCCAAATGGGACGATCTGTATATTGATACACGATTGGTTGGGAATGGTCATAAGGAATCCATCGATACCAGGTTCGATAGTGTTATCTCCAAAGAGTACGGAGATATCGCTATTTATCATTTATGAGCTTAATGAGTGGGAGAGAGAAACTTTTTCTGGATATCTCGGTAGTCTTTGGGGATAACACCATCAAACCTGGTATCGTTGGATTCCTTATGATTATTCCTAACCGATCATGTATTAGTATACAAGGTGACCCATTTGAAAATCGAAAGTTGATATCGTTTCCGGAAAAACCGGAAGTTGAGTGAGCATAGTCAATGTTCCAAATTCCAGAAATATAGCTAGAGAAACAACGAGTCTGTGTCACACGGTATATGATTTTACCTTATCCACATAATGTACTATGCAATATCCATAGTTTTATTCATCCAGGTAATCATGGATCAATTGCACCGACTTTGTGCTCTATATGACTTACCATATGTACTCTCTAATATGAGGACCCATATATTTTGTACTGCACCCATATTTAATTTTTTAATTTTTCAAACAATGTGTTGATTATTTTAAGCTTGTCCAATGAGATTGTACATCTTCGACAATAAACCACCTTTTGACTTGAAAGTGTTTTTTTTCACCATTACCACAGAATATCGAATACCTAATATACTATAAATTAATTTTTACATTTTTTGAAAGTTTCTTATGTTGTTTAAACTTCATACAACACTTGATATTTGAAAAACTTTGTAGTCGTGATATCAAGTGTTGTTTGAGGTTGTAAACAACATTATGAAACTCACGAACATCTAAGTATGTGGTCTGTGTATTAAATTCAAGATTTGAATTTCCCGCATCGTCACGGTAGTACCGATACCAATCTTCTGGTGGCGCTTATTTCAGTCTTCATTAGTTAGTGTTGTGGTGAACCGTCTAGGGGTAGGTGGTCTGTGGTGCCGCCACTATCGCTAGGAAAATGGCGGCTTTGTCAAGGACTTTGTTTACATTTGTCATTTGTCAGTTTTGTTTGTCATAATATGATGTTTGAAATTTGAAATATCAATCATTGTTATTTCTTGTTTCGTTCAATTTAAATTGTGTTTAACTTTTCATTGTTGAAAACGAGTGTTTTTTTTATACAAAGCAGGTCAAGTTCATGCAGGAAAACATAACCTAACTTACCTAACTATCCTTGACAAAGAGGTTCAAATATTTCCCGGTAGGGGTCGTGACCTTATGCTAAACTCTCCAATAGATGTTCATAACCTATTTATTTCATGTTATGTATTAAAATTTTCGACGTGTTTTTATACCAATATGGTCTCTTTAGTGACTAACTCGCCAAAATTGAGTTCTGACAAGATCAACTTGTGTGCATACTGAGATTGGAAGTGTCCCTATATTTATCTTCATACTAAGATGCCTAAAAACCCTGGCGACTCATACCTGCAAAACTGTGGAATAAAACGCGAGACATTCGCCAACTTGATTAATGCGAAAACAAATGAATTAGTGGTATGCTTTCCGAATGTTCCGCAATACTTTCGTGTATCGCCACCGTCGATTTTCTTCTTAAGGTGACTTTCCATGAATAGAAATTTCTAGTATTGCGTACGACTATGAAATTAAAAACAACATATTAAGTGGAATATACGGAACTACTGTCCCAGGTAGTATTTGCTACTGATATCAATTTTAGAAAATCTTTATTCAATTTTTGTTGAAATACAACTAGGTAAATGAAAAGTCACGTTTAGTACTGTCAACGACTGAATCATATGAAGACGCCATCTCTGGATCCAATTATAGAAGCACACCACCAATAAATTTGTTTTGTCTTCAAAATAACCAAAACAATATCGAATCAGTCGATACACCAGGATTTTTAGACATCTTACTTCCTCCTTATTTCAATGTCTTATCAAATCCATATACTGAGAGTGAAAAACACTATCTAAGACAATCTAAGGAACTTGTACTCACCATTGGTAATTATTTGATTTGGTTCAAACGACAGCTCACCATCGTGCTCACCCAAGCATGCATATAAAGTCCTCACTCTCCTAAAAAAAAAACAGTTGATTATTTTCTGAACATCATCCATGTAGTGCAGGCTCTCAGTGTTAATCGTGTAATGATTGAAATGTTACGTCTTACCTGACTCTATTAGTGGAAGTTGGATTAGCCCTCCCAGGGGAAGTGTTAGTAAATAAAGAAGAAGAATGCGGCGTCCTAACAGATTAAAGACGAGTTAAAAGACTAGAGAAAGTTATACCAGCAAACATGCAGGAAACAATGATTGTGTTTTTTTATAAAAGATGCAGTAAATAGTGGGCACATTTGCTTATAATTAGTGATGAAACGATTGCAATACTATGATAATAATAATCTTAATTCAAATAGATGAACCTATTACAAGTACAGAATATAAAAAGTATATTTATCAATTTGAGGTAGGATTAATCACAGTACCTTTTGTTTTCAGTAAATTAAACTAATTTTCAATAAAATTTCCACAACTTGAAATCTTATTTTTTCTATTCTTAATAATATGTTTCACAAGCTGCCAAAAGTTTCTAGATACTTGAAAATAAAGTTGAAAATCAATGAGTAGAGTTTGAAGACAACTAAAATATTTGTCCATCGAAAAGAAAGAAGAATGGCCACTCCAAATGTGACCAGTACAAAAGCCCCATATGTGCAAAACAGAAACACAGATCAACATCATGCACTCAATGTTAGAAAATATTCATCTTTTTCACCTCATTCTTGTGTGTTTGTTTAGAATACATGTTATTTTCAATTATAAATATAAATAAATTACCAACCGCCATTTTACTTTTACAGTTTATGGTTATTTGAAAAAGTCCATTATTCAACTTCAAATATCTCGAAAACCGTTGATATTTGTGAAACGAAACGTATTCCTTTTTTGTATAGAAAATATCGGGGATTAAGAAAAAGAAGACGAAATCGATATTAATCCAGTGGCGTGAAATATGGGGCGGGGCGATTAGGGGTACCCACCTGCCGTACGCCCCTGTTAAGAGTTACAAACACATGATTTGTCTTGAAATATGAAACTGAATGCTGTCAAGTGACATACCAAATTTCATTAAGAAAAGTTAAGCCGTTATGGAGTTATTCTAGAAAATGTATTTTTTGTGTCACTTTCTACACCCTGTAACTTGGTTAATACTCCGTTTTAGGGTATATGTTTTTTGGAACTTTCAGCCTTAAAATGAAGTGAGGATTCTACCCTCGGAGTTTGTCCCCTTTATTCTGGGACACCCTATATAACTTCCCAAATCCCAACCATCAAATACTTAAAAATTATACTTAAGTATTTTCCCGCAAAAAATTTGTAGTTGTATGTGTTTACAGAAATGGCTTATGATCATTCGATATGTTCATAGAGAACTTGTAAGAAATAATTAAATTAATTAATTCACGAAAAATTCACTACATTCAAGGTTACTATGTAAAATTTATAATATCAACTTTCTCGAAGTCAATGTGCAAACTAAGGTATTTTTAGACTTTAATTTTACACTCACAACATAACACAAATTATTTTTGAACCAACTAAGATAACAAATATTCCATCTACTCCGTTAGATATTTTTTTTTTAATTTTGAAACTTATGAAAAAAGCAGGGTTATAAATGAATACGTTATCGGATAGATACGGACAAATGATAAACTTTTTCATAGAAAAACCTGAAGAAAATGAAATAAAATTGACCAAAACAGAATAATCTCAAAAATTGAAAAATGATTCAGTTCAAACAGGATCTCGCTGAATAATTTTTCATGCTGACTTGATAAACTAAAAAATATTAAAATATTGAAACTCTCATTAACATATGATGAAAATTGTAATCATTTCATCACTAATTATATAATTAAAAAAAGTGGCTTACTTACACATAACCGGGGGATTTATAACTTTTCGGATAATTCAAATAAAAGGAAGACCTCTCGCTTTTCTTTGGCGTCACTTGAACAATATTGTTGCCATCTCTAGAAGTGGAAGATAGCGATTCGTTTGAGCTGCTGGTACTGTTCGGATCTGGAAATGATGACAATGAAAAATACTATCGGAAAATTTCTCAATACAACTCACCCAGCCGACCGTAAGAGTTCCGAAAATTTGTAGGACTGTAACTCTGCAGGGTGGGAAGATTAGTATCCGATTGGGATGCTACCGTGGGAATTAACTGTTTAAACCTGTGCTGAGGGGGCTGTTGTCTATTTGACATGTGTTCGCTCCTGGACATGCCATATTTACCATTTGTTGGTTCGTGGATGCTGTACAAACTTGAGGATATCAGTGGTTCTATGAAAGATGTAACTGTCTGTAAAAAAACAAAAATGTTTTTTTTTTTCAAAGTTTCATCAGTCGTATGGAATACAACAGTTGCCAGATAGACAGGGATCGTTAGATAAACTACTTTTCGGGCTATAGCCACCAACCGAACATTGAAATATCAATGAATGAGCACAAAACCCATAGTCATAACTTTTTTTTCGAGGTCGAAGAATAATTTATTTTTGTAATTTCGTTTCAATATGGCGACCTTTTGTTTACATTTTGTAATGTCATATTTGCACAAGTGTGAATATGAGAGTTCATATGAGGCCATTATTTGCAAAACTTGCTATTTGCTCGGGAGCATTTTTTTGAGAAATAAAAAAAAAACAGCTTAGTGGTGTTGCTTTCTGAAAATAAAGTGATTTATAAAATTTGGTTTAAGCTTTTAGGAGCGAAATTTGCAGACTAGAATATTTACAGCTTTGTTTAAAAAAAAAAAAATTGTAAATAGCCAGTTTTGCAAATAATTGTACAGTGACCGCCAAAAAGTATGTACCATATGGGAAAAAAGTTTATTATTCGAGTATTAGAAAAAAGATTCTTGGGAAAAGTTTGTGCATGTCCGATAACCTAAAAATCGATTTTGACACATGTCACGTGATCGCTGGTATGGCGGCAAATTGAAAAAAAGTACTATGAATAGACAAAAAGTCGAGTAAAATGGCAAGACATCGAAAAAAGTAATTTGAAAAAGTTGCTTAGAATTCAATTTTATATACATATACAGAGTTTGAAAAGAAAATGTGAGAAAACTGAAAATAGCAATTTTTTTAAAATATTTTCCAAGCTTTATAAAAATATTAAATAATTTTCTTATGAATAGCTTGACCATATTGAAATATTTGTATTTCAATGGTAATAACAAAACTTTCTCATTTTCTCCACACCAGAGAGCACTAAATTAAAAAAATTGAATTTTGTCAGAACCCTTGCTGTTACATTGGTTCGTATCTAAGTTATATCAGAATTCCACGATTATTGCGATGATGGAGAAATCCAGAAATATCGTGTTTTTCTGATTTTAATCAATTTTTGATGATAATCGTACATGAACGTTTCACTTCGCACATAATTTTAAAAATAGTGCGTCAAATCAAAGAGCCTAGAGTTTTCAACATTGCATGCGAAGTGAAACGCTCTGGCACAATTATCATCGAAACTTGATTATAATCTGGAAAACAGCATGTTTCTGGAGTGTCATGTCATCACAATGGTCGTGGAATTCTGATATAACTGTTCGATACGAACCAATGTAACAGCAAGGGTTCTGACAATTTTTTTTTTTTTAATTTAGTGCTCTCTGGTGTGGAGAACATTACAAAGTTTTGTTATTATCATTGAAATACAAATATTTCAGTATGGTCAAGCTTTTCATAAGATAATAATTTGATATTTTCATACAGCTAGGAACATATTTAAAAAAAATAGCTATTTTAAATTTTTTCTCATTATCTTTTCAAACTTTGTATATGTGAATAAAATTCAATTCTGAGCAACTTTTTGAAATAACTTTTTTTATATTTTGCCATTTTACCCCACTTTTTGCATTTTCGTACTATTTTTTTCAATTTGCCGCCATACCAGCGATCACGTGACATGTGTCAAAATCTATTTTGAGGTTATCGGACATGCACAAACTTTTCCCAATAATCTTTTTTCCAATACTCTAATAATAAACTTTTTTCCCATATGGTACATACTTTTTGACGGTCACTGTATAAAAAAAAAACCTTTTTGCGTAATTTTCCGCATGGACGAGGTTCCACAAACAGAATTTTCACCTACAAACTCTATAATAATTATAAAACACTAACTCTTTCAAATTCAATGGTGAACCACCTGCTTTGTCTCGTTTGAATACAAACTACTGAAATCCGTTTCTTATAAAAGGATAAATTGTTCTTCCAGCCAGTTTTGCAAGTAAAACGTCTTTTCTTTTGTTCGAGGTCCATTGCTGACAGCACATACGACACACTGTCGGTACCAGTAACTTACGTTAGCTTATTAATTCGCCCAGTAGAACGGCCGCATTTAAACCCGAATAAAAATAGCGATAGTGAAAAATTCGGCCGAGAAAGCCGTTTTATTTTAAGAAGGAAGTTCTCAACTTTTCAGTTATATCTTCTTCATCATGAATGAAGTTTGAATAGGTATGCCATGTGTATTTATGATTTCTGTACTGGATAGTCATATAAGTTTTTATAAATAAAGGACACTCACACAAGTATATGGTTGTGAATATCCTCTAAAACCAGAAGGTATCCTCTGTTGGCCATTGCCAACATAAGACCTATTCATCCCATCATCCGCAGAAACGTAGGTGGGCAGATGATTGTTAGGCGAACCATATATACTCTGACTATTGCTGGTAGGTCCGTTCATATTTGTTGATTGGACAGACTTTGGGGACAAATTTTCTGGTTCATTAAAAAATATTCTTTGGTAATTATCGATGAGAATTTCGACGACTATGTTGTAAAACTTTAGGTCCATTATTGAGGCCACCGTTTCTTCTTCTGGGCGGAGTAGTGTAGGACCGAAGCAAACACCCAGATTGCTTACCGTCATAAGATTCTTGTCACTTTTTGCAACAACGCTAAAAAACAAAATGACATTGAACAAGGCAATATTAAGTTTTTTCACAGAATCAGAACATAAAAACAAATTCATCTATTATTTTGATCATGCGATTTTGAATGGATGGGTGCCTCTGAGTAAATAAAAATGGTAATATTTTCAGAATATATAAAACCTAACAAGATATACTGGTTGATCCAGAACCAATTTAACAAATGTATCTTCTTTGTTATTTTTTATGGATGCTTCAAATTGGTTAGGGTAGGATAACAAATATCAGCCAAATACGACTCTTTTGGTTTAAAAGGAAACGCATCCAATTTTTTTTAGTTTGAATAAAAAGCATATTTTTTTCTGAAAATTATGATTCCATATAGGATTATCGTTCCAACGATATAACAAAATCATACTTCCAATTCACAAAATACTGATAAATTTAGATTTTCATAAAAAAGAAATACTTTTTGCATTCCCCTCGCAACGGAACATTGTCATTGAAGTTTACTATGGAAGATTGAACAATAGCATGTAAGCAACAATAATGCTGTGGTTATGACACTAAGGTAAAAACCGATTAAAATTTCCACAAAATTTATTGTCTTTGCGACATGTTTCGATACACCGTATCTTTTTCAAGCGAATGTAGTACATTAAACTATTCTTCATTGAAAGTACTTAAATACCTTTTTTTACCCATTAACATAATTAGGCACTACCTATAATTATCGCTAATACCTAGATTCATACAACTTATAAAATTGACATAACAGTGAACCTACCTGGAAATATCAAAACATAGCTACTACTTAATTGAATAAATTTAACAAAGGGGAACCGTTCAGGTCTAGTTGATAATTCAATAAACAAGATGAATTTTTCAATTTATTAATTTCTAAGAATTCTAAATAATTAAGCCTAATGCCCTCATTCTCCACATGAAGAATTTCGAAGTTTTCATCGAAGTCATGGCCTTCCTCCAAAATATGTTTGGCATATCATGAGTGTGCTTTATTGTTTATATAATTCATACGGTGTTCACGTATGCGGCTTTTAAATGGTCTACCTGTCTGTCTGGCCGATATATACTTTGGAGCAAGATCCATAATTCAATTTATAAACTCCTGATTTTTCAGATTTCTGCGTTTTTGTTATTCTTGATAAACCTTCCCAGTGTGTTATCTGTTTTATATGCTACTGATACTACTGATAAAACAGATAACACACTGGGAAGGTTTATCAAGAATAACAAAGATAAAACGCAGAAATCTGAAAAATCAGGAGTTTATAAATTGAATTGTGGATCTTGCTCCAAAGTCTATATCGGCCAGACAGGTAGACCATTTAAAAGCCGCATACGTGAACACCGTATGAATTATTTATTTATTTATTTATTTAAACGGGCAAGCCCAATTCAGGTTAAAATATTACAGTAGTGTATATAAATAGGTAATACAATACAATAAAGTGGTTAGAAGGTAAATTATGTGATTAGTACAGATGCAGTTTTACAAGTAAGTCAAATAATAGAAGAAGAGAAGATGGGAAAATAAGTACACTTTAGTAGCAATATAATCAAGTCTGATTCGTGTAGGCCAAGTAGCACTAATCCCAACAAATGAGCAAAAGCTGTGAATATAGAGTATTAAATATCAAACATCAAATAGCAAGATCGATATAAACAATAAAGCACACTCATCATATGCCAATCATATTTTGGAGGAAGGCCATGACTTCGATGAAAACTTCGAAATTCTTCATGTGGAAAATGAGGGCATTAGGCTTAATTATTTAGAATTCTTAGAAATTAATAAATTGAAAAATTCATCTTGTTTATTGAATGATCAACTAGACCTGAACGGTTCCCCTTTGTTAAATTTATTCAATTAAGTAGTAGCTATGTTTTGAGATTTCCAGGTAGGTTCATTGTTATGTCAATTTTATAAGTTGTATGAGTCTAGGTATTAGCGATAATTATAGGTAGTTCCTAATTATGTTAATGGGTAAAAAAAGGTATTTAAGTAATTTCAATGCAGAATAGTTTAATGTACTACATTCGCTTGAAAAAGATAAGGTGTATCGAAACATGTCGCAAAGACAATAAATTTTGTGGAAATTTTAATCGTTTTATACCTTAGTGTCATAACTATGGATTTCCATCAAGTAACGGCCACGTCAATCCAAAATAATATATATATATATATATATATATATATGATATATAATGGTGGGATATAAGGTTCAAACTTACTTAGTCAAATGCTTCATTAGGATTTTCAACACCTCAAAGTTAGTTTTTGGTAATCTATACAGCAAAGTGTGGACGTCATGTATCCTTGTTTGTTTTGATTCACTCTCTATAAAAAAAAAAACATTATAAAATAGTAAACACTAACCTAGTGAATTTGACTTACTGACTGCCGCGATGAATCCATTATGGAATCGGTAAGTCATAAGAGGCTCTGGCAAATTTCTGAGATACATTTTCAGGGCGCTGGTAATGGTCTTGGTTTCCCATTCGAAGGGATCGTCAAGAGACAGCTTTTCACTTTTCCTCCTATCCAAACCCATATTTAATAACTTGTTTACTTTCGAACTAACGCCAACTACCCTTTAGAAACAAAAAAAAATATTCAGTAAGAAATTATCAGTTGAAGAATTATCTGAAGATAAATATATGTATATTCTGTAGCTATGGATGACGAAGAATGTACATTACATTATTCAGGATACAATTTTCAAACAAAACTAGTAATTTCTTCGAAAAGTGGTTGGCTCTTCTAGATCATAAAATGCGAATCATCATGTTCAAGGAGTTTTAAAAAGGCAATACAAGAAATGTTCCATCAAAAGCGAGTTATTTCAGTATGCCATGGATCTATGCACAATAACAAATATTTATGAAACGTGTCTACTAACCATGATCAAATAGTTATTTATGCAACAAGTGCAAAAAGTAAGTGTTTATTGCACTTGACGTGAAATTGTCCGACGAGGCCGTTAGGCTGAGTTGGACAACACGTCGAGTGCAATAAACAGTTTTTGCACGAGTTGTCTACAACATTTTTTCTCCGTTCATGCAAAACGCAAAAAATGTTTCATTAAGGTTCGGCACTAGTTGTAGGAAAATGAAAAGCGCAACTTAAATAATCAATTGTTACTATCGATTTGCATTGAAACAGATTACTATCATCTATTTTCCCATTAACAATACTCATTCTAAAACTGTCAATTCTTCTGTAATTGTCGGAATAAATTTTTGACTGACGTTTCTATAACCACAGTTGCATTATAAAAATCAAAATCATAGTAGCCGTAGCCGTGAGCGCGTATGTTATCACGAGGTGTCAGTGTTGCCGACAAAAAATTGTCAAATTATACGCCAGTTGTAACCAGATTATACGGTTTTATACACCCAAAGCCGTTTTCGATTTGGTCGAGAAAATTTCAGTGTATTTGACAGCGTTTGAGCTGATGACGTCATAACAAGTATTCGGTTACTTTCTCTCAGTTTCTTGGCCTTTGCTTCCAATGTGGCGCATTTGGCCATCTTTTCGGTTATTTTAAATAAACCATTACTGAATGACGTATGACAGTCACATGTCACAGAAGTAAAGCATGAAATAAACGCTCTGTGATTCCACAAAACAGGCAGAAAAATAAAAAATATAACTGATTCTACAATGACGTATGACAGGTATATATTCTGTGACTGTGACAAGTACTTCTGCATCCAAACACTAACGTCTAATGTCTTACACACCACTGCCATCTAAATCTAGGGTTTCAAATCGATCAACCATCTTAAATTCAACATCACGAAATTATACGGAATTATACGACAATTTTGGGGGTACGAAAATTATACACACCCAAGCCAAAATATACGAAAATCGTATAATTATACACTGATTGGCAACACTGCGAGGTGTGGTCATAGTACCAGTGCTGCCGTTTTGTGAGTAATTACTCCTTTTGTGAGTATTTTCAACGCTGCGGAGTAAAAGCGGAGTAATTGTATATTTGTGAGGATTTGTGAGGATTTCGATGGGTCCTTTAAAATCATTTAATATAATTTAAAAAAGGCCATAGTTTTCTATGATCAAATTTGGGTGGATCACGGAACATGAAGTATAAGATAGAACTTCTGTTCTGACTGATGTTTTATGATTTTTATGCTAGTTTATTCACTTTTTAGTTTTGGGCGGTATATTTTGAATGAGTTATACTGACAGATGACAGGTGACACCTGACACTTCACTTCATTACGATTACGTTTTTTTTGGAAGATTAGTACAATTGTTCATTTTTTCAAAGAAATCCATATCATTTTATTCATAACAATTAACAATCATAACCATTGTGTCAGTTTCTGAAAAAATATTGGGAGGATTTTGTGAGGATTTTCAAAGTTTTGGGAGTAAAATGCGCGGATTTTGATACGGCCTTGTGATCCTTTTGATTAGTGCCCAGCGGCAGCACTGCATAGTACAGACAGTTTGCTCTATGCAGGTAGACGGTTTAGAACAAAGCGGATCAGTTTTGATTATGGAATTATTCTCGGGAAGGCATTGTTTGTTTAACTCTGGCTAATAACATTAATACAAAATAATATAAAATATGTAACTGTTTGAAGCCTATTGCCAATCTCACAGAATATCTGGTAAATATGTAGTGGGTTTGAACGTTTATGTTTGTCATGATGACAGCACGTTGAACTTGAATGACAGATGAGTGCAATAAAATCTTTATTGCACTAGTGCAATATAGTTCAATAAAGTATTGCTATTTGCATGAATGTAGAAAAAAATATTTGTGTGCATTTTCATTTGTGTCTTTTAATCAACAAAGTTCATATTTCTGCCGCACAATGTATTAGAAACTTCAACCAACAAACAAAAATTATCACTTGTAAAGTTGCAAGTCTAGTTTCTGAATAATGATTAATATTACCTGTATATGCCCTGTTCTTCCAAACCTCTGCTTTCAAGTACTTCAATACACTTTGTTATGAATTGCATTCCTGTTTCATCTAGAACCCGCTCTTCGGAGTTTGGAATCTTATTTATATTATTACTCGGCATTGTGTAGGTCTACAAAGAAATTTATTTCGGTTTATTCTCATTCATGGATGAATTTAATTGGACGTTAGAAATTGAAACATAATAGGAGAGTTTGAGAGTGATTGTTCAACAGTTTGTCAGTGTTGTGCTGCCCACTACCCATCTTTTGATATAAAAATTGAGGTAGTTTACAAATTTTTTTTATAATTACAATAATGAATCTGCCCTGTTCATTCATAATATTCACTATAAAGAAATGTAACTTAACACTTCAAAATGGTTTACAAAAATTCAAATTACTATACAGTATTGGAAACAATTTATCTAGGGTATAGACAGAAATCTACGCGAGCAACAAGGAACGCAATGATATCACATAAACAAGAGAGACGCCTCTCCTGTTACCCCACCCGGCGCATTAACGGACCACGTGGCAATGCGATGCGACGCACCGCACAGAGTGCACGTCGATATCTCTTCCTCGAGCGAGTCGAGGAGAAATTGAAATGCTCTCAAGATGAAAAATTTCCAATACTGTGCAGATAGCATAGCATTATCATACAGTGTGAGCCATTTAAGATGGAGATTTTTCAACCGATTGGAATGTTTTTTTTTCTTAAGGTAGACATTCAAAAAGATCACTAGGACACTAAATTTCATGAATAAATCTTCATTTCCAAGGCCAACTAATCTTATTTTTCAAGGTAAAAAATCCAAAATAAAATTACTAGCAATTTTCTTAGAAAAAATATGACTACACCACTGGATTTGCGACATTTTTAAATTGTTCATACAGGGTGGGGCACCGAAAACGAAGCAGATCGAATATCTTCAAAACGCATGTGTTCTGAAGTCACTATCACCCAAACAATTTGAATAGGGAAAGTAGTGAGTGTGACACATCATTAAAAAGTTAAATCAACTGTTCCGTATTCCAAATTATGATACTGCATTTGCAAGCTGATTTAACATAAATTCGGTGACAATGAATTATGGAATTTTTCACCAAAAACAAAATGGCGGATTCAGAATGGCAGGTAAGATTTGAAATTATGGTCCGATTCTATATAATAAAAATAGAATTGGACCCAAAACGGATCCTTGCGGCACTCCCGAATCTATCTCAGAGGATTTTGGAGTTTTGTTAGACTACATAAGGTTAGTTCGTTTGTTTAGACCAGACTAACCCGAGAACAAACTCATTTATTAATTCAGTGCACGAAACGAGAATATTTATATAATCCAGACAAAGAAATGTCCTTGTGAATAAATGATATAGGTATGAATTGTTGCCGGAAAATTGTCGGCGAAAAATTGTTGGGGATGAATACACCTAGACCCATTTTATAAACTGGCAAAATCTTTCATGAATATTTTTACAGTAAGGTCCATTTTGTCCATCTCCTTAAAGTTGACAGATTATTTTTTATTGCTTACCGGTTCTTTTCCATCCATAATATCCATCCAAGCTTTTCTGTCTTGTTCCGACAATGCTTGAAAAGTATATACAACACCTGGTTTTTCATCGGATTGAATATCGAAACAAAACCTTTTTTCAATAGAATCAGACATCCGTCTGACGCAGGATGTAAGGACCATTCTCTCAGGTGGAGGAAGCTGAAATTGAAACTACGTAAAAAAAGAGGCTTATGGAAGCAAAGTAACTACTCACAGATTTTGTTGTAAGCTGGTTATAAGGAAGCATACTGAAAACTTTGTTATCCTTGTCATAATTGCAGTAGTGTTTTGACCAAGTAGTGCCAAATGCCTCTGAAAAATCAATGAATGTAAACATTTTCCACAAAAAAATGTATATTATTATACTGTGATAGAAAATGTTTTGTTACTGTCGATAGATGAGATAGTCGACAAAGTTGAGAGGCTCCAATATAACTTTTTACCAATTCATGTAAGGTAAAGGACCACGCACATCTTATAGGAAAATGTCTTTGCCCAATTCGATCGTATAAATAGAGCCGACGCTAGAGGGCGACAAATTATACTGTGTGCGACTGGGTATTCCTGTTCGTGAGAAATATTTTTCCATAACACAGAAACAAAAACGCCTCTGTTTTTCTACAGGGTAGGTGATTGGAATCAGACCTGATCCACAAAATTATTAATGGTAGTATCACAGAAATAATAATAGTAATGAGTTTATTGGTATAAAAAGAATTGTAAATACAATTCCATTCAAATGACGGTGATTCAAATTTAGATTTTATAACGTTTACAGGATTTGATAATAAACACGTGTCTAGTATACCTACAAGCAACAAAGTGGACACCACATACGAAAATATAAATTACAAAACACATGCAATTTAATATAAAAGTACAGGAAAATATATAAGAAATAATAAAATTAAGACATTGAATCTATAACGTTAACAGGATTTGATAAAAACACCTGTCTAGTATACAACCAACATAGTGGTCTATAAATATGAAAATTGAAAATTAGAAAACAAACATACAATTTAACACATAATTAGATAATTATATAAGAAATAATTGAATGAAGACATTAAACTAATGAACTGAAATGGAATGAATTCTCATTATACCGTCCATAGGCAGAAGGCTAAGACTTGCAAATTCATAAGTATTAT
This sequence comes from Chrysolina haemoptera, assembly GCA_958298965.1. Classification (NCBI taxonomy): domain Eukaryota; kingdom Metazoa; phylum Arthropoda; class Insecta; order Coleoptera; family Chrysomelidae; genus Chrysolina; species Chrysolina haemoptera. The sequence goes on along the minus strand of OY282601.1, from coordinate 17,453,735 downwards.
GTAGACTTCTGATTCATATTTAGGATTATTTAAAAATATTGTGAAAACAGTGTGATTGTTGAAAATAACTTTCGCGGCCGATGTGTTCCCTATCACTATATTTATTCGAGTTTGAAGGTCGTAGTTTTTTTTGTTTCGTTATCGCGAATGGCATATTTCTTCAGAGGTCTGTTCATCTGTGATATTTCAAGGTTTTCTATTCCACAAGTTGTATTATTTATGCCTTGTTCAGTATTTACAATTTCTTAGTTCCTATCTATACTTGTCATTGCATTGTTATTTGATAGCATGTTTTTACTTGTTGTCATTAAATTATTCTTGGTTGTCTTTTCCCTCGCATTTTTAGGAATGGGATTCTAGATCCGGCCGAGGTTCAGAGTCTCTTCTCTGTGTATTTGTTCACCAACGTACCACTGGAAGATTATTTGAGGGAGATAGCCAACATGTTTACGAGTGATACTGTCGGACTCCGAAAGTTACCTCTAATGGAAAGCAGTTTTTCATCAGCGATTAGAAGGTGTGCCAATGGAAGTCCACTCAGTCCAGTGATAGTCAACTTCTTCATAGAACAATTTGAGAAGAAGGCAATAGACCATGTGGCTACTATATGTATATGGATGACACCTTCGTCATTTGGAGACACGGAAGGGATAGACTGAACCTTGTCCTAGAGCACCTACATTACATTTCCCATGGAGACTTAACAGGACCAGCAGATAGCTTTCTTAGATGTACTCATCGAAAGCTGTGGCACGAGACTTACCAACAAAGTGTATCGAGAACTAACGCACACGGAAAGCTATCTTGATGCATTATCAAACCACCTTCCGAGTCAAAAGCGAGGATTTATCTCCACACTAACAGAACGTGCTCGAAGAATATGTGAACCGGAGCATGTGCAAGAAGAATTGGAGCATCTTCCAAGTGGCTTTGAGATCGAATTGATATGGTGTAGCCGAGATACACAAGGCCATGGAACAAAAGACGTAGGCAAGTCAAAATAGGGAGGAGGCTCAAACGGGTCACTGACAAAATTGGAAAACTCTTGGGAAAACACAAAATATAATATAAAGATACACAGCCTCTCACAATCTTGAGTTACGTAGTTGCGTCAGCTAATATATTTTTTCTTCACTTTTAGAGATAACACTGAGGTATAAACAAATGGATATTCTCAGCAAAATCACCCATGAAAATGTAACGCTATCTCCCGGATAAAAGTGTAATTGATTAACAAGACTACCTGAGGTATAAATACAACTTGCGGAATAAAAAACCTAGAGTCATCGGTAAAATATCAGAAGAGTAGATCTCTGAAGAAGTTGGCCACTTGCGCCGAATATGTATATGAAACAATTCCAAAAAAAAACGACGACGTTTAAACTCGATTAAAATTGAGACAGTGAAATTGTTGTTTTCTTCGTACTTCTAGCCGATAGTAATGGCTTATAAACATACATATGACATACATAAACAAATAAATAATTGAATAAATAAATAAATTAATCAGTACGTATACCATTTCATTCACAACCATCATTGTCCGTTTTTATCAGAAAAGGGATTTATTATACATGATTTATTGGATGACGTTTGTAAACAGAAACATTATGACTTAAGAAGATGCCAGCTGTAGAAAAAATATTTCAACAACTTTGTTATAAGAATGGAAAACACTTACTTTTTTCTAACAAAAACAAATATCCTTCTCTGCAACCTTTAGCATTTCTAACTGGCTCATCCTGTTTCTGTACTTCAGACATTCGTTTCTTTAGTTTTTTACTGAAATCGTCGAAATTGTTCCGGGTTTTCTGAATTTTCGTTTGTAATTCCTTCCAATACGGATCACATTCTTTCTTCAACTCATATCCCTGTAAGTACAAAACTATTGTTGAAAAGAAATAATACGGTTATAACACAGATAAAAAAATATTTTCCTCCTTTATAAAAGAAAAACAGAAACGGGTGTACTTTAGAAATCGGAACATTATATTTATCCTTCATCCTTATTTAACTAATGGAAAATGACAATGACAGCATGAATGAGCATTATCCATCGATGAATTTAAAAGATCGTCCTAAACTCCTAAGTATTCAAAGGGCGCCAAAATATTCCATGAATGCAGGCGGCGATAACCATTGCGGGAGCCCTGGGCAGGCCCGGATTGGAGATTTTTTTCGGCCCGAGCTTTGTGAGGAACCGGCCCATCGATGAAATAATTTAACAAAGTTAAAAGTGACTCTTACCAGTCTAACCAGACAAATAAAAACAATTGATTCAAAAATATTTATTCGCTCATATTTAGATGTTAAATACTTAAAAGTTTAACAGAAAAATTTGTTATTCAACAAAGTATCATTCTATTCATAATAGCAGTAACTGAATGAGAAGATAACTCTTTTTAGCAAGTCTGTCAATAATATTTTCATTGTCCAATGCTAAAAGAATATCCATGGACAGACATTAAAAGAAAAGCTTCCAAATGTTCTTGCGATAGAGAATTTCGTAATCTGTTTTGTACATATTTTAATTTGGAAAAGGTCGTTTCGCATCGTACTTGAGTACAAGATAAAGTCAGAACATATCTAAAAACAATATAAAGGTTTTACTATGCTAATGTATGTCCTTGAATTTGTTAATACAGAAAAGCAACATATGATGCAATTCTTGCTTGTATTTTGCAGTTAAACGCTGACTGCATTCACTTTCCTCAAAAAAGTTTTCATCTTTATATTCCTGGTTTGAATCAACAACAACGGCTATATCCTTAATGGTGTCCCATTTTGAAGCGAAATCTTTCAATTCACTTTGTATTATGTGCTTACTGATGTGAAAGGTTGGGTTGTATTTTTTAATTTTCCCAGAAATGAACTGAAAAGTCTCATTAGGAATTTTCTTCAAATCTTAAAAATTATTTTCCAGATAACACAGGATATCCTATGGATATCCATTTTATGTCCAATTCAGGTCGGGATATCCTTGGATTTGAAATGGATATTCATGGGATATCCATCAAAGGATTCGAAATGGATATCCTTCAGCGGATATCCTATGGTTGCTACCAATGAGATAGTTAATTATTGGAGAATTGTACAGGTCCACCTGGTCATTCAAAACTATGTTATTATGGAATCATCTGAGATACATCATCTATATATTTAAGGGATATCTTATGGATATCCTTGGAGCATATCGTATGGATATCCATGAAAGATATCTCATGGATATACCCTGAAAATATTTTATGGATATCACGGATGGACATATTATGTAAGTACACGTTGGTACCTCCCAAACATCCATTGGACGTCTATAGTATATCTTTTGAATATAAAATGGATATCCATACTATTCCTGCACTCCATGATCCATGATCCAGTGGATATCCACTGGACTGCCATGTATCATATGGGATACGTTATTGATATATTTTATGGATATCTTTTTGATATCTTTGAAGCATATAGTATGGATATCTACGAAGAATATCTCATGGATATACTCTTGGGATATCTTATGGATATCCTTGAAGCATATCGTATAGATATCCATGAAGGACATCTAATGGATATACTCTTGGGATATCTCATGGATATCCTTGGAGTATATCGTATGGATATCCACGAAGGATATACTCTTGGGATATCTTATGGATATCCTCGAAGGATATCTTAGGGATGTACAGGTTTGTACCCAACGAACATCCATTGGACGCCCATAACAGATGTCCACTGGATATCCACTGGATGTCCATGTGTTATCTGGGTTGGATCCAGCCAGGAGATATCACTCAAAAGCTGCTCATTTTAGAAGCATGCGCAGTTTCACAGAACTGTACGGATTCTTTGAGTTCTGTGGGACTACGCATGCTTGTGATGGTTTCGGACTGTTTATTTTGTGAAAGCGAACAAACCTTTAAATAGCTTCAGTTCGGCGGCCCACCTGTGTCCGACCATGGCCGATGATTTGTCGCGGCGCTATTTCCGCTTTCAGTGGCGTGTAATTTTGTTTCTGGAATAATTATTCGTGTTTTGTGCTTTTTTTTGTTATTACACCTACACAATATACCGGCCCATTTTACCCCAATTTAGATCGGCCCATCGAGATTTTCTCGGTAGCTCGCCGGCCCAATACGGGCCTGGCCCTGGGCAGGGGTACATTTTTCTGATATTATTGTGTTGTCATCGGTTCTTAAATACGTGTGCAAAATTACAGCTCAATCGGATTCTAGCAAGTTCTTTAAATAAAGATTGCAAGTTGTGAATCGGAAAAACAGAATGAAGGACGAACAAAGTTGAATAAAAGCTTGTAATACGAAGGTAAAATCTCGCACAAATTATTCGTCTTCTAAAAACCTAACATACTATTGTTCAGCAAGAAGGGGGATCTGCCAGCACTATAAATAATTTGCGTAGAATGAAGAACATTTCTATTTATAAACGGCGCTATTACCTGGTGGTAGAATGTGAACCATGCATAAACGAACGCCAGCAGCGTTTCGACAAATTCAAATTTCTTTCTCTCGTGGACTTCCTGGATTAAATACACATAATCCATGCTGGCAGCGTAGAAATGGCGCTCGGCCATGTCAACCGAGGCATCAGCCTGAAAAAAAAAGAAGAAGAAAATAAAAATTGGAAATGAATTCCAGGTGAATGATCATTGGTAATACTATAACTTCTTCGAAATATTCGGGTTATAGATCGATAACTTGTTGCATAATTACAGTGTCAGTTTAACAGTTTATTCTATTAAACTGACACGATTTGTAATTGTTTGAGATGTATAATCCTAAAATATTTTGAAGTACGAAATGTATTTTATCTAATTCAGTTTCGAAAAGTCAGGTTTTACATGACGTTTGTGAATTATGAAACGTCAGTTTTTTCAAAACTGTCACTTGAGACAAGTGAAAACTGAAAATGAGTTGGGTAATATTCATTTCCGTCGACCGTTCATTTATGATGTATTTTAACGCACTCAAAATCGTTGATTAATGACCCCTGTTAATGAATGATTTTCTATTAATCAACGATTTGATTATATGCAACCCAACATACATTGCTCTTATACATTTTACATTGGTTACCCAGACAACACACATACATCCATTGAATGTCCATTTCATATCCATCAGATTGACGGATGTCCATGGACCTCCATTGGATATCCATATTGTAGATTTACAATGGACATCTAAATTTGTACATACATTTGACATCCATTTTGTAGTTGTATAATGGACATCGAAATTTGAACATCATCCGATGGATATCCATTACCTATCCAGTGAAAATCGTTTTGAAGAATTAAAATTTATAATTTTCCATTTCAATTGAAATATGTTTTCCGTCAATGTATTCGCTTCTGCCTATTATTTATTACGGAATCATCTTGAATTTGTTTTAATAAACGCGCAGTGTACCATCAAGTGGCGCCACGTGGCCTTTGAACAAACTAAATTAACGTAGTTCAATGCTCAACCATATAACGAAACACCCTCATTTGAGCTTGCTCTCACCGTTTCAGTGTGGCGGTCTTTTTAAAATAACCCATTGTATTTAATGATTTTCTATTAATCAACGATTTGATTATATGCAACCCAACATACATTGCTCTTATACATTTTATATTGGTTAGTACTATCTGTCATTATTTATTTGTCAATTTTCAATTAAAATTTCAGAAAATGTTCATTACACCAGTTGTCACTCAAAACCATATGTGGTCCCGTGGAGTAATGGTAAAGTTCACCTGGTAGGCAACACTGAGATCGAGAGTTCTAAACCCACCAAGGGTAAATTTATTGTTTTTATTTCACACGTTAAATTATCTCTATTGTTAATCGCCCTTATTAATACACTTGTTCGTTGATGGTTATTTAACGCTCCGCTCACGCGTTAAAATTACCCTCGGTGGGTTTTGAACTCTCGACCTCAGTGTTGCCTGCCAGGTGAACTTTACCATTACGCCACGTGACTATTTATGGTTTTTAGTGACAACTGGTGTAATGAACATTTTCTGACATTTTATTTGAAAATTGACAAATAAATAATGACAGATAGTACCAACCAATATAAAATGAATAAGAGCAATGTATGTTGGGTTGCATATAATCAAATCGTTGATTAATAGAAAATCATTCATTAAAGGGGGTCATTAATCAACGATTTTAAGTGCGTTAAAATACATCATAAAAGAACGGTCGACGGAAAATAAAGTTTTGTTGATTATGAGAACTTAAAAATGATTAGAATAAATTTCTAGCAACAAATAGCATTCGTAACTCAATCTGATTTTGTTTTATTTCAGTTATACCTCAAGTTTTCGCAATTACCCCACTCTACACGAAAAGCGCGCCACCCGCATGATTGAGGTGGATATTTTGCCGAGCTTGTTTACTCGAATGTGGGTTCCAAAGAGACCGTCTCGTTATTATCATTTGCATTAGTTTTCGCTGGCAGGCTTTTTGCTATTGAAATCATTTGGGACATGGTCGATATTATATTCAAAGGATTAAACATTAAATGAGAACTCAACAAACTTTTATTGACAGGACGGTCAGTCAGCACATATTTTATGTTCACTCAATCAAAAGTGAACATATTCATATATACAAAATATATGAACTAATAATATCAATAACTTTCAATCATCTCTTCAATTTCGTCTGCAAGTTCAGCCTTCCTTCAGATCTGTGCATTTCCTTCATTTTCCGAAGAATCGGGTTTCTCTGCTACCTCAGATATTCCTTTATTCTGTAGTTAGTACACACTTATGGTGTATCTATAGTACTAGGTGTTTCTGGAAATAATAGAAGAGGGTAATCCGATTCCTGCCCTTTCCTAACCCATATGTTGTCTATATGTCGTCCCCCACGTTGTACATTTACATTCATTATGATAATTTATCTACAACTATTGAATAATATATCTATTATATACGATTTTTTATAGGTAATGCCATACATTACTACCAATTGAATAAAAATGACAGTTGTGTCAAATATGACAGATCAAGGTATATGTCAGTGTAAAGTGTCATTTAGTTTGCATCAGTCAATATTTTTCTTGAGATGAATTAGCGGATAGTTGCAGATAAAGCATAGTATTCAACACGCGTGTAATGGCTATTATCCACTAAGATGTTACAACACTCGCCTCCGGCTTGTGTTGCAATTTCATCTTCGTGGGTAATAGTCATCATTATACGCGTGTTGAATAATATACTATTAGGTAACAACCAATCTATCCTTGTGCCTATAATTACGAACTTCAATAGGTTCATTAGTTGAAACTTGAAAGTCTCTTATATTTGTTTTTGAGTCGTAGTCTCCTTGCATATTGTTGCTAAAATTGTCAATTCCATTAACCGGCTGCCCCCTTACGAGCAACCATCAGAAGTCTTCGAGAGACTTGTGCGAACTAGGGAAGATGTAGCCCTTACTTCTAAACGTGTGATGCCATACACGAGGTCGGTGACGACGCGGCGAATCGAATCCGCGTACCTTGGCATACTAAGCGAGAACACTACCTGCGCGCCACCAAGACCCATATTTGAAATTAAGTTTCAGCATGACTGCCCATAAGAAGTTGTAGAATGAATAATTTTTGCAGAACACAATATATTTTGGCAGATTTTTTTATATATAATACATATAATAGATTTAATTCAATACCCGTCGTGGTATAAGCCAGGGGAGTAGTTGTTTTTTTAACAGGTATTAGCCATAATCGCCTACAGCATTGTAGATTGATGGGAGTAAAAAAGAGTAGAACATCGGTCGGAAACGACTATCGCTTCTTTTTATTTGTTCATCAACCTTCAAAGACGCGCTACTGAATGGAACACTTATGTTTTGACACAACGGCCAGGTACGATCTCTCGATATTCATTAACTGTGGTTCCACAAAAATAACAAGCGGTCTCTCATTATTAGTTGTTTATGGTATTTAACAAGACTTTATTTCGAAGTATTTCTGTAAATCGATCGTTCAAAAGGCATTGATAGCAATGGATCGGACGAAAGAACATTACACGGAAACTTCCATGGTAGTGATATGAACCATGAAAGTTTTCGTGTACGCGAACATAATGTTTTTAAGGGCACAAATTATATCCGATCCATTGCTAGCAATGCTTTTTTGAACGATTCATTTACAGAAATACGTCGAAATAATGTATCGTTAAACACCATAATAAACTAGTTAATAATGAGAGACCGCGCGTAACTTATCTGTAAAATTAGGACTTTTGAAAAAACTCTCAGTACCTTTTTTCCAAAGATATGTGGACGATACAATCAATACCCTCAATGTATTCGGCAATTAGGTCGTCAAATATAGTAAAGTATTGCATCATTGAGGTATTACCCTGAAGTTTTAAACTTCAGTCCTTTCGCAGTGCCTGTAGACCTTTTCATTTAGATGAGTTTTTAAGGCGCATGCTCGTTTTGAGCCCCAAAGTCTGATTGGATATTGGGAAAGTGAATAGCCATTGGTTACGTTTTGAAACAATAATTTGAGATTGGCTCAGTTCAAAATTCGCGGTCTGTCAACCTTAATTTCATGACAACAACAACAACAATGTGCTTTGGCCCCAACAAAATGATCCATTGGCGTTCGTTCTCGTAATTTGTTACTGATAGTTGTAGTTTATTTTTATTTTTGTGCGTTTGTGATAATAATTAGTGTAATTCGAAAAAAGTAACTCAATTTATTACCTCGACTCTCGACTTTACTGTGTTGTGTGAAAGCTACAATGGTATGGAAATGCTGTTTGTGGGGAAGAAAGGGGAAAAACCATACTCGAACCTTTCACAGGTAAGTTTTAGTTTACTTTGCAAATAAATTCAGAAGTCGAACGAATACATGGAATGGGTTCACAGTGTCTATCTTGCAGTTATTATAATTTTATAAAGTAAGGAAAGTAGCATTGACCTTTGGACACTTAATTTTTGTTATTTCCAACCATAGGATCCCCATTGATGTCTTAATGCTTCTATCCCATAACTGAATAAAAAAAAAATAAAACGAAAAATACCACAACGGAAGAGGATTTACAAATATAATCTGTATCCTGTCCTCTCGGTTTGTTGTCTCCCTCCGCTTCGCATAGGGAGACAACACAACCTCGAGCTAAAATCTAATACTTTTTTCCCTTGTATAATAAATAACTATATAGTTAGGTAATTTTAACTATCCATGAGAAAACTCGGAAGGATTATTTTAATTTCTTTAAAAAGGAAAAATATTCGCCGTCACTGCCGTTGGGGCTGTCAGGTAAACAAAGTTAGTCATTTGTCATCTAAATAAAAAGGCGTATTGAGACGCTACACGTTTTCGTTCATATAGTTTATCCAAGTTTTGCAAAATTTCCTTGGTTGTAAATTCTTCTTTTGCAAAACCTCCAAATGAGCCTGACAGGTACTTCAAAAAATAAATAATTCACGCTACGCAACAAAGTTGGCAATAGGATTAAAAGTTTGAATATAACACCTTTTATAAGTTAATCCTATTTTAGTTCTATCGTGTTTTCGAAATCGGAGCAATTAAGAAAATAGGTTGTTGTATGGAACATAATATAACAATAAATGGCAAGAATTTTATATTTGAGGCAATCAAAAATTTTCAAAATATTGGCGCTTTTAGTAACTTTTGTTTGCTCGCAGACAGTGTTTCAGCTCGGTTTGCGTAGACCTCTGATCAGTGATTACCAAAAGTGTCTTAAAAACTCTTAAATTTAATATCTCCTGAAATAATTTTGTTTCGTCAAAAATGTATTCTTTTATTTCGGAAATACAATGTATAATAACGATAGTCGTCGCCGACCGATGTTTTTACCCTTTTTACTCCCATATACACCTACTACGTAGGCTAATTGTGGCTAATACCACGACGGGTATTGAATTATATCCAACAGATACTTGTGCAATGTACCTCATTGCAGAGGAAACAATTGCAAGCGCTCCCAGTGACCAAATTGCAGAATTTTGTTTTGATTCGGGCAGGAGGACCACCTGCAGACTAGTTTCGATGTTCTTGGCTGGTCATCAGTACAGGGTAGGTCACTAGTGTCACTACAGACAGCTTTGAAGCCATTTGTTCCCTGTCTGAATCATCCCAGAATTCCGTCATCGCGCTGATGAAACGGGTGTAAGCCGCTCCACCTGGTGGCGAGTAGATCAAGAAGCACTCCGATTCTCCGGGTTGAGAAATTCAGTCAGATATCTGAAACAAAGCTCAGAGGTCTTTTGGGAGATCGTTTGATAACGATAGTCGTCACCGAATTACCCTTTTTACTCCCATATACACCTACAACGTAGGCTAATTGTGCTAAATACCTGTCAGAAAACAACTACTCCCCTGGCGACGACTATCGTTATCAAACGATCTCCCAAAAGAACTATGAGCTTTGTTTCAGATATCCGACAATGTATAATACTTATCTGAGTGGTTAATTGCACTCAGATATATATTTTTTTGATAATTAGGCAACAAGTTATATGATCAACGTACCATTGAAAATAAACTGTACGAAGCAAATGAAGAATTCATGGTCCCAATTATACCATCAACGAAGCCGTTGAGAAAAAAATACGATTCATTACGAAAACGGATATTGCCAATATCCACTTCAGTTGATGCAAAATTCCATGAAGTTCTACGACTGGTACGAATTTAAAGGGATGAAATTTGTTTACGGTATCATTGATGGATAGTGTAGGATCGATACCAAAATATCCAATCACTGCTAGCTGTGTATATTCATCTGATACTCCAGTGAGGTTTTTTGCTAAGTTTTAACTAGCTCGCTTTTTTGTTCGTCTGTTTGTTTATTTATTTGTTTGTCTGTTCGGCGGTACAAATTTTGTAATCGATTGTAAACCAACTTTGTGACGAGCTAGAGACTTGAAATTTTGAAAAAAAACTCAAAAATGAAGGAATATATATAGGATGTTCCGAATTAAGTCGGCACCATTGCCAACTCCGTTATTATTGATGCTACGAATTCGGTTAAATGGGCAAACTAGTAGCATTTTGAATGGCCTTCTCGACGCCGAAAACAAAAAAAAAATTGACAGTCGCGTTTTCGAAATAGTTCATAAAATGATATTTTTTTAAATGGAACACTCTATATTTTATCATGCATTTCGATTCGTAACTACATTCTCAATAACAAAGCTCCCATGACTTTTTTCCTAACGTTGAAAATAAGTCAGGTTTGTCTATAGGAAACATTTATAAAAATCGGATTTGATAAAGCGCTATGAAATATCGAGTAAATGTTCATAAAAACACCGCCTTATGTTTGGTCTAGAGGCTAAAGCTCCTTCGCCTCACGCCGGCGACCCGTGTTCAAATCGTGATCGAGCCATTTTTTCTTTATGCGTTAGAGATATGGATTGTATTGCTAGTAATTTGGATACCGACTTTGGCTATATCTATTAAAAATTGTCAGAATTGTACATTCAATTTTAATCTAGTAAATAATAAAAGAAATGAATATTATTATAAGGTAATCAATGATCAATAAAGTATCGAGTGTATTGTCTGTATCTAAGATCTGCGTTTGTCGAAAAAATATTGTGTGTATTTCGAGCACAAAGTGTAATTGCCGCTCTCCAAAGATTACCGCGCTCTGCTTCGTGTCAAGCGGCAATCCATCACTTTGCGCTCTAAATACACAAATAGATATTTCTAACCGCATTAATATGACGCTCCAGCATTTTCTGTTCTGTACAAAAACGGCTTCAAAGTTATCATTATGGCAGCAATATTCTAATTACGGCTAGTGGAATGGTTTTAAGATGGAAATTATCGTTTTTGTAAATTAATACCAAATAGCTCAGTTGTGTCAATTGACGGGTTTCACGAGTTCAAATCCAAGCGCAAGTTTTTCTTTTTACTGTCTTATTTTGCTGTTAGTAACAAAATATTGTATTCGTATAAATACCAAAATTGGGTGTTTGGACAATCATGAGGTTTTACTCGCCAAAACAAAGAAATTTTTTGTACTAGTGAAAAAAATTAATATTTCCACATAAGTCGCTCATTTTCAACTTTAGGAAAAAAAGTCATAGGAGCTTTGTTATTGAGAATGTAGTTACGATTCGAAATGCATGATATAGTGTTCCATTTAAAAAAATATCATTTTATGAAATATTTCGAAAACGCGACAGTCAATTTTGTTTTTGTTTTCGGCGGCGAGAAGGCCATTAAAATGCTACTAGTTTGCCCATTTAACCGAATTCGTAGCATCAATAATAACGGAGTTGGCAATGGTGCCGACTTAATTTGGAACACCCTGTATACCTTTACTTAAATAGAAAAGTTATTAGGTGTTTCGCACTCAAGTGCTTATCAGTTCGGTAAAATCAAGTGCAAAGTTATGCACACTTGGATGTAAAATCAGAAATGGAAAGTGACAAAACAGGAAGCCAACCGGACATTTGTGGCAATCGGCTAAGAGACCTTGTCAACTAACGTCGTCACGGAGCTCGGAGGCAGCTATAACTACCTGTGTGACAACCCTAGCCAGGAAAATATAATGCTTCCAGTTTGTCACGTTCCATTTCTGATTTTACATGCAAGTGTGCATAACTTTGCACTTGATTTTTCCAATATTTTGCCGTACTGATGACCGACCACTTAGGGCGGAAATAGACGGACCGCAATATGCGGTTGCTGCCGACTGCACTTTGCAGTCGCATCTAAGCAATACACGGTTTTCAATAGGGCGAAACAATGGAGCGTCAACAAGCAGTGGCAGTAGCTGCCATGTTGCTGATCATTTCTAGGGAAGGGCGATACGATCATAGAAATTATAATATATACCTATACTTACTCTAGAATGCCAATCCCCTCTTAGTGGGACACTGAAAAGTGTTGTAAAATTCCAAATGTTTTCATCAATGCGCATGCCCATAACCAGTCTCCTAGCTCTGCAGCGTTGACAAATTTCAGAAAATTTTATATTTGTAGTCGAGATTCTGTCGAAAATAATCTAATATTACTGTGAAGCCTACCCAAATTCCCGTTGAATTGTTGGGATCGTGCAACAGTGTTAACAGTTTTCAATTGCCGCAGAGGAAGGCCGGTAGTTTGCCAGAGCCGGTTTGGGTTAGTTTGGTGGTTTAGGCGATTTGTGTTCATTGTGAAATTAACCATTAGCGTTATTGTGTTTATTTAGATGTGATTTTCTTATTACTGTTGTTTATTTCAATTATTCATTGGTCGTGTGTATGTTATTGGTTTTCGGGTTTTTCTGTAGTGAAACTTTAATTTTGACAATGTTGACGTGCTTGGTTCTATGGTGTGGAAATCCTGGAATCCATTATTTTTAGTAAGTACCTACTTGAATATGAATTGAAGATGGCAAATCTAATAAATAATATAAATAGAGCAGAAATAACTCCCGTCTTTGATAAAACTGAGAATATTAATCCTTTCTTCACGTTTGGCTTATATAAATCAGTTTAAGCTTGACGAGAGCAAGCCATGACATTTGGATGAGACCATTTTGGGAAGAGTTCCTACCGTGGATGAGCATCTGACTGAAAAAAATGTCATTTGCAGCAAACCTTTTTCTTCAAACGATGTATATATGTAGAGTAGTCGAATGTTATTGAAACGAAATGCAGTTCCAAGTCTTTTTTTACGAAAAAATTATGAAGTTCCCACCCAAGAAAGGTAAGTATATATATATAACAAGTGTAGGAATTTTCAAATCTTTAAAATCTGTTCAATTCATTCATGATGTAAGTTTTATAAAGGATTGCATTTTTCAAGGAATTCTGATTGATATTATAAAACCACATCTGAAATTATGCAAACCAAAAAGAAAATGTTCCTGGTGTTAGTCTTCATGTTTCTTGTACACCTAGTATTGAAATAGCAGTCAGGTAAGATATTTATAATATGCATAAAATTTGCTTTTGGTGGCATAGTCTGTGGGGGTAGAGAAAATAATGGATAATATTATTGTTTGCTGAACAAGTATGTTTTCATAATTATCCAAGTGGTCCCTGTTAAAAAATCATAAAATAGGTATATTTCAGAAACATCACCAATAGTTACCTTCTCAAGATATATTTTTTCATTGTTATTTCATTCGATGAATTTTTCGAATATAATCAGTTTCACAACATAGGTATGCCCACCAAAACTTTTCGTGTCTCATATAGACTACCAACGTATTATCAAATCGATTTTACTCAATATCATAAATCATTTAAAAATCTCACTGAAACCCACCCTGGTATGAATGAAACTGGTCCTGATCATGCGCACTAAATAATGCATCGAACTTTTTACAACACTTTCGTCCCATTGAATTGGCATTCTAGAGTAAGTATATATATTATAATTTCTATGGATACGATACGATACTTCTCGGTATAGATATTTTAATCTTCGATACTCCATATTTTGTGTCCATATCTTTCAAGTCGATATTTTGGAATACCGATATTTTCCATTGAATATCGATCGAAAGTATCGAATGATTATTCACTACCCTGTCATCGTTTTAGACGAGCGCCTAAATGCCAAACTAAGATTCTCAAACTGCGCATGCGCAGTAGTATTGAGTCGTGATTGGTCACTGTAATAGCGGAGCGTTTAAATAAAATACAAGAAAACGGCAAACTAAGTTTAAAATGCGTGAATTTGTTTTTTTGCTCGCGATCAAAAAACGAAGCTAACCTGAGCCAGCCTCTGAGTAATAAAAAGATAGAGCAAGCTGTTCTAGCTCGCCTGTTCACCTCAGGGTTGTGTGTTGATCGAGAGCGAAAAACGAAAAACAAATTCACTCATTTTCAACTCAGTTCGCCTTCTTGTCTTGATACACATTCAGGCAAGCTAGGTTAGCTTGCTCATGTTAGGTTTGTGTGTTAATCGCGAGCAAAAACACAAAATCGCGCATTTTCAACTCAGTTTGCCTTTTCCTTGTTTTTCATTCAAACGTCTCGCCTTTACAGTGGCCGATTCCGCCTCAAAACTAAGCACATGCGCAGTTTAAGGATTTCAGTTTGGCATTGAGGTGCTCGTATCATACGTAGTATCGAAACGGATCCATATTTGAAGTATCGATATTTCAACATTCGATATTTTCTTGTACCGATACAAGAGGTACAATACATATCGATACGCAGTATCGATATTTTTAGAAGTATCGCCCTTCCCTAATCATTCCTCTGTGCAGTCCGAGTGCAGCCGAACAAAGAACGTATATACACGAACTGCAAAGTGCAGTCGCGACTTGTCGTGATGTTTTGAGTTTCAAGTGGTCAGTTCGGACCAGGCCCGGTCTGGCCAGGGCGGCTGGTCGGCGATCGCCGAGGGCCTCCGGCTCAAGGGGGCCACAAGTTTGTGACATAATCTTGCAAAAATAATTTTTTTAAAACTATCGCCGCACCGTTCGGCTCGGCTCAGCGAGCGGTAGTGACGCGACAGCGGCGCGGCGCGTCTGCGCCCTGTCAGGACTCAAGCAGACAGCTCAGCCACAGCTTAGATATCTAATCTATCTATCTATTAAACATAGGCTAACTATTTTGTCGTGAGAGGACATAGTGTCCTCGTTATATTTCCGGCGGGGGGGGCTCAAATCACCGTCTAGCCGAGGGCCACCAATGGAGCCAGACCGGGCCTGGTTCGGACTTTCTACATGCAGTCAGATACGGCAGCAACGTGCAGTTCTTACGTGCAGTTCTAAGAACTGCAAATGCAGTCGATACGGACTGCTCTGAGCTGCCCAACTTGACTTCACTTGAGGTCCACTCTCTCAAACTCTTCGAATTTTCTAGAAGCATCTCCTCCAGACCCCTCGAATTTTTTGAAGCTTTTCTTCTAGATTTTTAGAATTAGAAGTTCTTCTTTCAAATTATTCGAAATTTCTAGGAGTTCTTGTTTCAAGTCGTTTTTTGTAACAGTTTATGTTCCAGACTCAACGAATTTTCTTGAAACTTTTCTTCTAGATTTTTCGAATTTTCTAGAAGTTATTTTTTAAGCTCACTGAATTTTGTAGAAGTTTATCTTTCAGTCTCACCAAATTTTGTTGAAATTTGTCTTCCAGACTTTTCAAGCTTGACGAACTTTCTAGAAGTTTACCTTTCAAGAACTCAGTTATTTCTTCGAGCTTATTTATAATCCAACTCAAATCGATTCCAGAGACTTCAAACAAAAATGTTACGGGGTCTTCACATTCTTCAATCAGTCCTTCTGCGAGTCTTTTTTGAAGAATGCCCTCCTCAACCTTGATTCCAGCTCCCTTTCTTCGAGCTCTTCCTTCAATTTCGATACCTTTAAATCGGCCAAAAGTCTATTTGGCGCTCGAAACGTCTATTACTCCGCGAGACAGAGATTGTCCACCAATCTAAAGTTCAACGCGCAACAAATCACTTTCGCCCCGATCACAGGTCTGTTTCACACTAAAGAAGTACAACTGTCCTCTGAAAAGCACGTAATTCATCTTTACTTTTCACTTGTTACACCAGTTGTTACGGAAAAAATTGTCTAAACGTTTAAAATCTGATTTATTTGAACACTCTAATTTATGTTAACAATCCGGTTATACAGGGTGGGTCACTGTCGATGATACCTTAGACGTTTACGGAGAACGGGACATAGGATCATTCTGAAAATTTGGTTTCTCAAGTAGTTGCTCTTGGTCTATCGATCTAAAATATTTTCAGCATTGCAGCGTTGCCGCTTATACCAAAAAGTAGCAGCATCTTTGTTATGTCAAATGGGTCACCCTGTATATTACCGCATTTTTGAACTTGTCATTCCTTTCTGATTATCTCTGCCTCATACTCCCCTATACCTATCTCTAGCTCGAATTGAATGTTTATTTCTGCTGTATTTGGATTCTTAGGTAGTTGCAATTTTGTGTTTAGTTCATCAAGATCATGTACATTGATTCTGTATAGAGAAGTTTGTTCTGCGTTATACAGGGTCGTTCAAAATTCATGATCTTACTGCTAGATACGAAAAGGGTTGAAAGTGCGATTTTTTAAATGGAACATCCTGTATATTATGAAATATCCTGAAAGATGACTAAATTCCCTTCGAATTGATATATCATGTTCCTATACCTGAATAGTCAGAATTCCGAGATACTCTGGCCACAAAGATTCCTTCATAGCGTACTGACAGGTTTCCCGAATGATCGGGAATTTCTAGTCGCGACTAGATGACGCTCTCGAATGGTCTTGTCTAGATGGCCAGCGGCGAAGTTGAATGGTGACATCATCGACTAAAAATAGCGGTTATTTGTGTGATGTTTACGAGCTTCTTCAGGACCGGCTTGAGTAGGAATCGTTACTGAAGAAGTTGAGAATTTACAAATTGGTTCCAAACTTTTTCGAGTGAAAATTAGTCTTTTTTAAATTAAAATTCGTATACAATCGAAAAATAAATGATTTCAAACAAAAAAAAAAAGAGCGTTTACATTAAGTTTCATTTTTTTTTTAATTTTTCTTAATTCAGGTCACCCTGAATTCTCCGACCCCCAATACTGCTAAGAATTATTTAAGAATACGGTTATAGAAAATTGGTTTGGCTCTGGTATACAAGTGTTTTGAAAAATTTCTTCCATAATATAAGAGTTAGAATGACAACTGTCTACTATCAAAATTCTGGAATTGGTAAATTCCACAACGGCTGTGGAAAAAGATTAGTCACACCTTTTTAAAAGCTTCACGGTTCTCAACAATGCGGGACTCAGATGACTGACCTCATCTCTTCACTTCAACCTGCATAAAGATTTTGTAAAGACTACCAGAGATGGCATGATAATGAGGTCTATTTAATCATTTCCTTAGTACCATTTGCTGCAATGAATGAATCAGTCCAAGTGCACGAGAATGACGAACAATTAGATCAATTATCTATTTTAGTGAATTAACTGTGTGGAACGCAACAGAGGAATTCAAAGAGGTTGCATATGATTACCTTTTATGAAGAATATGGAAGTTGACCATCAGTACCGGAAATTTCTCAATTACCATATACTTTTGGAATTAATTTGGTTGGAATGGGAATGGAAATAATATGGAATAAATAAACATAATGACATAATTTTATCCTATTGTATGCACAAAAATAATATGACGTAAGGATGAATGTACTGTTATGAATTGGAACATCTACAATCACCCCACTCTTCGAGTTTTTGCCTGCTCTACCTACAATAAATTTATACTCACTTTTAGACGAACAAACTTAGTAGTCCAACCAATATAGCAAAAATAAAGGCTGTTTTGCAAATTAATTCTAATAGTAAGCGACTTGCGCCATGACTTCGGGGATACTTTATAAATAACTAAAATCCAAATTGCAACTCAAAATTTTTTTTGTGCAATTGTTTAAACAATGATTATTAAACAAAAGGGCCCTTTTTTGGTTTTTTGTAAATATCTCAAAAGGTACTGGACGAATGGCTTTACTCATAAAAGACCGTTTGTAGAGAATGAAAAAACCTACAAAATGGTTTTTGGAAAATCCCGATACGACCATTTTTCGCCGAGAAAAGCCGGAAAAACGCTTAAAAAAAGGCCTTTTGTCAAAAATTCGTATCTCCCTCAATTTTCAATATTAAGGAATAATTTTTCGGGAAATGGTAGCTAATATCATGTACGTTGAGCTCTCGAAAGGTGGAAATTGTCGCTTCAATAGTTTTCCTACAATCGGGTTTTAAAAAAAATTACAGCCATATTTTGCATGATGCGTCATATTACGGGAAATAGTCCGATTTGAATTTTTAAAGCGGCATTTTGAAGTTGAGGTTAAAAACTACAATTTGTCTATCTCACATTTTCCCATAAGTTTGGAGAACATTGTTAAAAATGCTTCTGAACACAGCGCTTCGAGTGAAAATTCGTAAAGGTAGTAGTGGAGGGGGCGCCGGTAATTCAGGAGCAGATGTGTCCGTTTGGCCTTGAACGCCGCTCTCAAAGGCGGTCTATGTTAGTTGCCACGCAGCTTTTACATTGTCCAGATCTACGGTTTTTGGAGAAGAATTAAAAATTTTCTTATTATTAAATTTCAAAGTTTATTTTACAATGGCAGTTTTGTACCAGTGAACATCTTAACAAATTAATATATTCAACGAGTATTAGTTAATTATTATTAACTTTACTATTGTTTATTTGAACTGCAGGTGATTAAGTGCAATATTTGGGTAATAAACTGCATAAAAGTAATGCAATTACAAGCGACGTCTTTGCTGTATACAAAAAAGCGCCTTGTGCGCGCAACCGGTCTCTCACTTCTCCTCCGCTTCTCGGCGCCCCCTCCACTACTACCTTAGCACGACTCGGCGACGAATTTTCACTCGAAGCGCTGTGTTCAGAAGCATTTTTAACAATGTTCTCCAAACTTATGGGAAAATGTGAGATAGACAAATTGTAGTTTTTAACCTCAACTTCAAAATGCCGCTTTAAAAATTCAAATCGGACCATTTCCCGTAATATGACGCATCATGCAAAATATGGCTGTAATTTTTTTTAAAACCCGATTGTAGGAAAAATATTGAAGCGACAATTTCCACCTTTCTGAAAATCTCGCTGTTTGACAAAATACTTTATCGTAAAAAACATGAGTTTTTGGACGGCCTTTGAATTTTTGAAAATGTAAATTGCTTTAGGGTTCTTTTCGTACGATAAACAACGCAGATGTGAATTGCAAACTTCACGCTTGAAATTGTTTATTTTATTTTTCATGCAGGATGTGTACCAGCGATTATTTTCAACATTTACTGAAGAATATGCCGGGAAAATGGGTGTGTTGAAAAATGAGTGAGGCAGGAGGTAAACCCAGATTTCTTTGGTATGTATAAGTGAGACCTGTCTCACTACTATATAGATAGAATAAGGTATGTGGGCGGACGGAGCCATAAGCATGTAGGCCTCTCAATCGGGCCCGTTATGCACCCACCAGTGCTGGGAGATGGTTCAGTTTTGAAAGTAGCCTATCTCGCGAACGAAAGGGGCGCCAGCCTTCTAGCCGATACCTCCCTCACACTCTCCGGGTTCAGTACGATACTCCCGAGGTGTGCTTCCCGTGTTGCTGCCACAGCCGGGCATTCCGTGAGGATGTGGGTGGCTGACTCCTCATCCTCCAAGCACCACCTGCATTCGGTATCATCCGTGAAACCTAAAATGTTGAGGTGCCTGTTGAGATGGCAGTGCTCCGTCAGGAGCCCTGTCACTGATCTGATTTCCTTTCTGCTCAGTGTGAGCAGAGTCTTGGTCCTCCTAGTAGAAGGGCTTCCGATGTGGAGTTTCGATTGCCTCATGCCCGCATCTTTCCATGTGTCCTGGAATTTTACTTCCAGAATTTCCTTCATGGTTGAGACGCACCATGATCTAGAAACTCCTAGGATAGGTTCTGGTCCAGTCGTTGGGCTCTTCGCACCTTGTTTGGCCAAATAATCAGCCCGTTCGTTTCCAGGTACTCCGGTATGACCAGGGACCCAAAGTAGCTTTACTTCATTGGCGGAAGATAGCCTTTGCAGATCATCTATGCATTCAGTCACCAGCAGCGAGGTGACGATATAATGTGAGAGCCTTGATCGCCGCTTGGCTGTCGGTGCATATCTTGATTTGCTGGCCGCGGTAGCCTCTGTTGAGATTTTCTCTTACACAGGCGAGTATGGCAAACATTTCTGCCTGGAATACAGTGGCAAAAGTTCCTAGAGTGTAACAGAGTTCCGCTTTCGGAGACTGCCCGTATACCCCGGCGCCGGCTGACTTATCCATCCTGGAGCCATCTGTGTACCAGATGATCCCCTTGGTGGGAAGCAGGCGCTTTCAGTCCTTCCTTTTGGGAATGACTGTCTGCTCAGTACTCTTAAATCGTTGCATACAATCCAAAGATTTTTCAGGTTCCAACCCTGTTTTTTTGGTTACCAATTTTTTTTTTAATAATACAATGTCGATATGTCACGTGCCGAGTTTCAGAGTGCTAAAATTAATTTTTCACTTTTAGCTCGAGTTTGTCTGTCGTTACTGGATTAAATTACAAAAGGGAAAAATGGAACAAGGCTTGTTTATTCACGTGTCCATTGAAATTGGTGTTCTCTTTGATGAATTTCGGTGTAGGTAGATACGTGCAAGGTAGATAGCTCGTGTAGTAACCAGTGATGCATTTATCATTAACTGATGGCTTCGTGTTATTGTCAAATGTAAGCAACTCGTAACAAAGGTGACAGCCATGTCACCGATGGGTAATTTCAACTTATGTGCTCTCAATGCTCTCGCTTTTAGTGTAGTAGAAATAGGGTTAGAGGTTTAACTACTGGCAACAAAAATGATTATTGTTGTAAATGATAGGTAATTGGCTTGTAATTAACATACTGTAAATATATACATCGGTACTATTGCGCAAAATGTTTTTTACCGCCATTTTGGAAAAATTAATATTTTTGAAATATCATGAAAAATTATGTGTGTTATCAAATTACAGGAAATTTCATGGGGAAAAATAATAAAACATTGGTTTTTAAGAGTAAAATGTATATACCGGATGTCCACGGAAAGTGGCTCGCACCCATAACTTTTTTGGTTTTGCAGATATTGGAATGAAATTTGGAGAATCTATAAAAGATATAAAACTGCATTTTTTGACAAGTGACTCAGACACCCGGTATATTTTCCCCTTTTTGGTCTCCATATGAAATTCTGAAAACAACCATGTATCAGTTGTTACATTTTGTGACCAATTTTTTTTTATTTCGATATTTAATTTTTAATGGATATGTTCAAATTATTAATTTTAATCCCAAAGTAGGTATTGGAAAAAATACAACTTTAAGGTTTTCGGTTAAAATGCATCTGCTGTGTGATTTTTTTTTATTTATTCCTACTATTCTATTTTCAAATGACAACATAGTGGCTGGTCGGGTCAGAAAAAATTGGAGTATTTGAATACGACTTATTTTTTTGAAGTTTGAAGTAACTCAGTTTCAGCAAGTTCTAAAATTTTTGTGGAATATTGTTTTCAGTCGAAATATTTCTGCTATGAACATACAATTCAAGTTTAGAATTTGTACTACTAATTTTTTAAATGGAAATTTTGTGAATTTCATTACGATTATGTTGATACCGCTTTAACTACTGTTATAGGTATCAAACAAACTTTCGTTGAAAAAAAACTTGAAAAGATATCTTAAGATCTTTCTCAAAATGAAACATTTCAGATTAAACTAAGATTCAAATACATTGGGTAACCTGTGACCTACATAACTGATAGAACAAGTTAGTTAAGGTATATTAAAAAAAACACTACTTGTCGATATGTTATCTTACCTCACTCTCCAAATCTAAATTCTAAATAAAAATCTAAAACTATTATGTACGCTATTGATTGAAAAACATGTTAATAATATCATTTATAAAAGAATATATTAGTTTTTGGATTGATGGTTTTGTTATATCATTTGTCACAGGTTACTCGATGAATTTTAATATTATTTTAATCTCAAAAAGAAAGATCTACCGTAATATTTTTAAGTTTGTTGACGAAAGTTTCTTCGAGACCTAATAGTGTGCGGTATCGAATTCATCGTAATGAAATGCTATTTTTTTTTCTGACCCAACGAGCCACTATGTTGCCATTTGAAATTTACGTAATTGGCAATAATTTTTTTATTTCAGAGCTCTGAGGATAGCGAAATGTATTCCCGAAACGTTGACGTTTTGAAAAATATCGAAACCCAACAACCTGCGATTAATTTCATTTCGCACTATTTCATTTAATATTTTATTTCGAACTAATGCCAAATGCGCAATTTTCTGTGCTATTTTACAGTGCGAAACGATACGTATTACAAGTAGGTTGTCGGAAATGTTTTCACAATCAACAAATGAACATATCTTCAACTATACCGATTATTTCAATGAAATGGCAACGGATATGTTACAATAATAAGACGAAAAAATCAAATAATGTGTCTGCTCCTGGGAAATTCATTCTAGCATGCTGTCGATGTAAACAAAACACTTAAACATTGCATAAATCAATACCGAAAGCACGCAATATCCACCAGTTTCAAGTACCGACCAGTATTTAAAAAGCTTCATTCATAACATAAATTATATACTTATGTGAATCACATACTTGAAATACATCTGCGGGAACATTCTCACTAATTCCCCCCAAAAAACTGGGTCATGTTATAACGGAGAATTGAAAGTCTAGCGATGGAAAAGCACTTCTTCAAAATACACTGACAGACAGATTTACCGACGATATTATCACCCTTGCAGGTTCTTCTGACAGCACGTAGAAAATGAGTAATGCCCCATAAACGAATGTCAATTTATATAGCATCTTGTGAATGAACGGGACAGTGCGCACCCTCAGAAACGATGACGTATCGGTTCGATACGCACCCCCAAAAGTGTGACGTCATATCGTAATCTGTCTATAATACATACGAGGTCAGATCGATACATTTCAGCTTTCCGCGAAAGGATACGGGTCGAACAGAAATAAAATATAGTTGATGAAAAGTATTTTCGAATATAAGCTTTCATTCGAATGAGCAAAATAGTAAAAAATAATTTCTCGAGATGTTAGACAGGTGACACACTGGAGAAATTGATTGCGTGAAATTTGTTCATGAAACATGTTTACATAAAACTAGTTTCTCGTTCAGTGCACATTGTAGAAACTCTTTTCATCATATAAAAGATGTTATAGGATAACAGTTCCACACGATAAGGATAAATATACATCAATGATTAAGAAACTCATTAATACTATAAATACAACCTTTCCTTCTCTAAATTTTTTAAATCATCAGGTAAATGATTATAAAATATTGCCCCTTTATAAAATGGAGAATTTTCATACATACAAGTTAAATGTTTCTGAAACCTCATCAATTCACCGTGTCTAGTAGGATATGCATGAAAGTCACTATTTCGATTGTAATTCTGTATTTGTTTTTTGAAAATCAGAAAAGCAGACATGACTTTATTCCTAATAAAGGTTGTCTACAAGATTATCTGTAGTCTAATTTATAGATTAGGCGCAACACTCTTTTTTGCGAGACAAATGTTTTATTTAGTTTTGTAGAGCAACCAAAAAACAGTAATATTATAAGAAATATGGGAATATATAACAGCAAAGTAAACGTTTAAAAGTTAGGCTTCATTGAAATTGGACCTCAATTGTCTAATTTTATAATATCCACTTTTAACTTTTTTACTTATACAGTGCGGCCCTAAATTATGGGATAAATTCATTATTTCTGAATATATTTCGGAAAAATCCTCGGACAGGTCGATTTTCTTTTCCGATGGGCCAATCTTTGAACCCCACCCAAAATATATAGGGTTATCCGCATTTGAGTGAAAATGACTTTGGTGATATTTTTAAATGGGACATCCAGTATATTTCTCCATATGCCTAATGAGTGCGACTGCGAGTCTCCACACGATTCAGAAGGTAAAAGTCTCTGTCGCACTCATTAGGCATACGGAGAAGTTTTTTGCCCATATCTCCGCAGCCGTTTGACATAATCCCATCAAACCTGGTATCACTGGATTCGTAATGACGATCCCTAACAAAATATGGAAAAATATACTGGGTGCCCCATTTAAAAGTCATTTTTACTCAAATGCGGACAACCCTATATATTTTGGGTGGGGTTCAAAAATTGGCCCATCGGAAAAGAAAATCGACCTGTCCGAGGATTTTTCCGAAATATCTTTATGTTCAGGAAATTTATTCCATAATTTACGGTCGCACTGTATGGTTTATACCTGACTCCCAGGTCATGTTACCATCGATATAAGTACCAAGGAATTTGGTGCTATCTGATGATGCAATCATTTCATCACCTACTTTAACAAGGAAATCATCAATTTTCCTATTTCTACTAGAATAAAACGGCAGCAGGACAGTCTTCTTCACATTCACCACCAGAGAGTTTTTACAACACCAATTTGTAAACTCGAGACTCAAGTTGTTCAGTTCCTCTGGGTTATCGGCAATTGCTGCGATCGTTGTATCATCAGCATACAGAACTATATTATCTGTACTTATATAATTAGCATATCGTTGATGAAAAGCAAAAAGATGGGGGGACCCAATATAGATCCTTGAGGAACCCTTGACTGACAATTGTCATATGGTGGGCCGCAGACGCCGAAATAGAGTAATTAAGAAAAAAATACGCTTTTGGGTACATCCTAGTACTGTTCGACAATTTTTACAAGTTCAATATAAAAATCGTTTTTTTTGTATATTTTGAATAGCTACTAATAATAAAATCCAAAGAAGAATAATTATTTCTATATAAGGACGGTATCTTATAGCACAGTGAATATTACGCAAATAAAATAATTTCATGAAACAAGTAACAACAAACAGAACACGTTGCATTTCGCGCAACTTGATAACGAAACAATTTCTGGCCTCCTGTTTCCGAAACACCAGATACTGAAACGAATTGCATGTTTCTTGAAACGGATTTGACGAAATTCAGTGTTTCTCCAGTGTGTCTCACCCGCTCAGAGTAATAAAAAATATAGAGATATCCTGCTTATACCTACACAATCCTTTTCTTTACAATTTGTGGGCGAGGGGAGGTGACGGGTGGTGAAACGTTATGGACAGTTTGTTTACATTTAGAGTAAGAACGACCCTAATACAAACCAAGAATGACAACTTGATCCGAATGAAATGAGCGGATATACACGAAACTACCCGAATGAATACGAACCTAACATGTTTAAGGCCCTCGCTTGTAAACAAACAAAGTTATGTTGACTTCAAGACGAGGATGGAGAAGGCATCTCTATGGTCTTTTATTACTCTGAGGTCACCCGCCTTAATGTAGCTCTGTGAGTTCAGATTCAAGAGCTTGTTGTCTGAAACATTTATTTCGAATACGAGAGTGGAAAGCTTTTGAATCTGTAATTCACAGAATAATCTACATTAGACATCTGAAGAAATTATTTTTTACTTGTTAGCGCATTTGAATCACCAGCTTGTTTTCGAAAAGCTTTTCTTTATTATATTATTTTGTGCTTTTTAGTTAGTAAGCAATAATCTATGGGTTTTTGATATATCATGGTCGTTATAAGGCCCGTTTCCTGTGATTTTTGAGATATCTTACTCTTCAATAAGAAGGCAATCTGAATATTAACTCGTCCGTCATCCTGGAGCCGCCATACTGAATATATGAATCTTAGCAAAACCCCAAATCACCCCATATACCAATTTTAAGAAGAATCGGATCATAATTAATATCTTGGCCGCCATCTTGGATTCATGAATTTCGACAAAAAAATTATAAACTTCGACCTCGAAAACTCCCTCATGAAATAAATACAATCTAGAATAGGTCTTTCTCATGAGACGGCGATTTCTGATTTGATTAATGAAAAGTAAAATAGATTTTTTACAGACTCCAAAAATACAAATCAATTACAAGTTTGAAATTTTCAATTTTCATATTGGTTAGTCGACTGACTCGTCATCACTCGACTTGCCAATAAAAAACCTGGTAAACTGGCAACCTTGGTTAAAAACACATCAACATTTTGAACTACTCAGATGAACTACCGATCTGAATAGGTCTGTTCTTTCTCTTACACCATTTTTACACCGTATCACTCTCTGATGCAACATCTTTCCGAGTCCCCATGGAACAAACAGAGAACGCATGTAAAATATGAAGGTTGTTGTTGGTGTATTGATGGAATGGAACAACCAGTGAAGAAAGAAAGGGCCAAATGCTAAATATAACAAAACAAAATGAAAAACGATCAAAGTAGTCATATTTATTCAAAGAATTGATTATTAAGTTTTTTCTAAATCATCTTTGTTCATTTTAATTGGTATTCCAAGAAGAACAAACGCATGACTGGTAAGTGCTATTTACCTAATTTAAAGGTAGGAAATTAGGCATGAACATCAGTTTTCTCAATATTTTAGGCAGATTTTAGTATTCTATAAACCAGTCTTGTCCAATTTCACATCATCGACATTGTTTGTGGAGTGAAAATTAATTTTTCCAAATTGTGAAAATAGTGACGAAAACACTAACAAATAACAATAACAAATTGCATTATCTCCATAGGATTCTTTGGCAGCACTGATATAAATAAGGTGAATTGAGTTAGAATAAAAATAAGTAAGTACCATACTAACTTTTTGGTTTTTTCATGACGTACTTCAGCACTTATGAATTTCATATTATTTGCAAAATTGTCATGGACCATTTCGCTGGTTACTTCAGGTAGATTATTAGAAGCTGCTTTCTCAAAACCCAGAGTCAATCTATTAGACATTTTGATTGAACTCAATTCCCACAATACAGAATACAAATTGAACACACCACAGAAACACAATGTTTTGCTTATAAATAAACAACGTAATGTTATCTTATAAATTGTAGTAGTTCAAAAGTCTCATCTCATTTTGCTGTCAATGTCAATGCTGTACCAAGGTTGCCATTTAAAAGGAAAACTTTCAAGTTTGAATTATTTGAGTTTCGCGCACAAAAAATGAAAATATTGTTTTTTTGGCGAAAAGAGAAAAATTTTTTTTTCTTTTGATTATGTTATATTATAATGTTATCCTTATTAGAAACTGTAATAAAGAAATCGATTAGAAAGACCCATTATCCGCCATATTGAAGCCGCTATTTCGAATTTACGAATTTTGAAAATTCATAATCTCCGATCCCGAATATCCCCACATACCAGTTATCAATCGAATTGGATCAAAATCAAAAAACTATTCCGCAAAATGGAATTCATAAATTTTGACAGCAAATTTATAATCTCCAACCTCAAAAAACCACACACACCAATTTTGAATCGAATTGGGCTATAATCACAAAACTCGTCCGCCATCTTGAGTTTATGAATGAACTGAAAACAATATGTATTTCATATGAGAAATCCTTTTCCTTTCAGTAATTCTGCTATATATTTTGTTCCACTTCATTTCTTCGCATTTCAATTTTATCACTGAGAGAAAACTCAATTAAACCTTGAACTAAATATACCAACAGCCCTATACGTAACATGTAACGAACAACTCACTTATTCTATTAATAAACGCTGCGAATAAAGTTCCATTAAGGAGCCTGTGCCACACTTAAATCGTAAGGGAAAATGCTTATTTCCAGACAACGGAAATTACAACTTCGACAAAACTTCCAGATATGACGATAATCTAGTTTACTTTCATATTTTCTTGAAGACTACATCTATTTTTATCTGCGAGAATTCATCTTTACCCTTTTCAATATGAATTCGAAAAGGAAACAATTTTCTTATGATTCCGGGAAATATGATAACTTCACTGACGTTCCTTCCAAGTAGGTGTATTCAATTGGGACTTTATAAATATGACATGGACGAGGATATCTTACAAAGTCGATATTGATAAAGACTTCCAATGTGGAAATGGAAATCTGAATAGCGAAACGGCATCTTTTTGATTGTAGGTATTGAGAACGGCACGTGTTATACGAAACGCAATTCTAAAATGTCAAGTTCACAATGATTCCCTGGAAAACAGATGTAAGTTATTAGGAAAGTATATGTTATTTCATATCCATATGAAAATATGAAGCGCCGTTCGGGTAAAAAGTGTTTTTGCAAATATACAGTGTCCGGCATAAAGTTCGCATCATATGGAAAACTTTTTTATTGTTGATTTCTCAAAAAAAAACATTCCTGATAAAAAGCTCTGCTTCATCCCACGACACTATACGAGGGAGATTAAAAAACATGCTTTAATTTCAAGAAAATACGATCCCATCACTTTATTTTTCACGGTAGAATCAAAAGTCAAGGGGAAATATTGTTCAGAATCGAATGTTGATCCAGAAATTCAAATCATAGCCACCTATGACCATTTTAATTTTTTAACTTTTTTCCCCATTTTCTCCTCATCGCCCTGTACGATATGAGGAATACTGTGCTAGATGAATGGCATATTGTTAGATATGATGATATCACTTCATGGATGTTTTCTCCTTTCTCCCTCCCATCGGAAAATCACATTGATTGAAATATGTGACGGAATTTCACAAAATCTTGCTGCAAATAGTAATTAAAACTGAATTGTCTCCAAGGTATGATACCAGAATGAAAATTAATTTATTTTCACACTACGAATAACGAATTATTATATACAAATATGGCCCAATACTCTATGTGGAGGCCTACATATTCGATACACTACATTGAACGGCGTGCATTGTGGACATCTTTTAGTATCTGGTAGTTATTCTTCGAATAAAGTCAGGAATTGTAAAATATGATAATTTTTCTATAGTTTCTCATCAGAAAGCATCTACAAAATTTCATTGAATTATTCATCTTGAAAAATTTAGATTTTAATCCATTCGAAAAATGTATTCACATATTATGCACTTCAAAATATCTGAAAAGAAAATTTTAGCGCACCGGCTGGGAATCAATCCTGGGACCTTTCGGTCACCAGGCGAGCGTTCAACGACTGCGGTAATCACTGCTTTTTACTGCAAACGATTGAGATAGAGAACATTTTCCGATCACAGTTGGCTTTGAAAACAAATTCTAATTGTAAACAAACCATTTTTGTCGTATCAAGAATAGTAGCTTTCATAAAAAATCTGTCTAGTAATTTCAGTAGTTTTTCAATTCAATCATGGCTGGTCGACTAAGTATACAGGAAAGAGTGGAGATCGTGATGATACATGGTGACAATTATCATACTTGTAGAGAGACTGCCGATATTTTTAATGAAAGACATCCAGGTAAAAACGTCCATAATTCGACAATTACAAGAATTTTAAAAACATTCAGGGAATCTGGATCGGTTTCGAAAAAATACAAAGTAACGCATAGACGAGCGGTAACTGAAAATGAGGAAACTGTTATGAATATTATGCTATCTACGGTTAAAAATCCAAGAATGTCATTGTCGCAACGAAGAGAAAATTTTGGTATATCCGATCGATCAATGAGAAGAGTTTTAGCTAATAATAAATTCAAGCCGTATAAACCGAAATTCATACACACTTTGAAACCGAGAGATCCGGATAATCGCTTGGATTTCTGTTTCTGGTTTCAGTCTATGATAGAAGATAACAGACAATTTTCGAAAAAAATTCTTTACAGTGACGATTCAACCTTCACATCAAATGGGGTAGTCAGCTCCCAGAATTGCAGGTGGTGGGCAGATAATAATCCCCATTTCAGGATACAATGTAGAGATCAATATCACTTCAAAGTTAACGTCTGGTGCGGAATTCTTAATGACATTATTGTTGGACCAGTATTTTTCAGACAACCACTGAATTCTGCAAGATACTTAAGAATGCTGCAAACACTTCTCTCCGATTATTTAGATGATATTCCATTGGACATGAGAGCTGGAATGTACTTTCAACAAGACGGTGCATCTGTACATTCTACGAGAGAAGTGAGAAGGTGGTTGAACAGAACATTTCCAAATCGATAGATTGGAAGATATTCCAATAACGCTTGGCCCGCCAGGTCACCGGACCTCACTCCTTTGGATTTTTTTTTTATGGGGATATCTCAAACAAAAGGTATACTCAAGAAGGCCGTTTCAAAATATATCTCATCTGGAGAATACTATCAGGGATTGTATACGGGGAATAACTCCCCAGATACTAAGAAATGTTCACGATGCAATGCATCGCCGTACAATGCAGTGCATTGAAAATGGAGGACAACACATAGAATAAACCCTAGGGCATATTTGTGTAAAAAAATGTTATTTATATCCTAAAAATAAATTAATTTTCATTCTCGCCTCATATCTTGGAGATAATTCAGTTTTATTTACTATTTGCAGCAAGATTTTGCGAAATTCGGTCACATATTTCAATAAATGTGATTTTCTGATAGAAGCGAGGAAGGTGAGGATATCCATGGAGTGATATCATCATATCTAACAATATGCCATTCATCTAGCACAGTATTCCTCATATCGTACAGGGCGATGAGGAGAAAATGGGGAAAAAAGTTGAAAAATTAAAATGGTCATAGGTGGCTATGATTTGAATTTCTGGATCAACATTCGATTCTGAACAATATTTCCCCTTGACTTTTGATTCTACCGTGAAAAATAAAGTGATGGGATCATATTTTCTTGAAATTAAAGCATGTTTTTTCTCTCCCTCGTATAGTGTCGTGAAAAATTCAATTCTGGTGTATGCATTTAAGGTTTGAGATGAAGCAGAGCTTTTTATCAAGAATGATTTTTTTGAGAAATCAATAATAAAAAAGTTTTCCATATGCTGCGAACTTTATGCCGGACACTGTATATAATTTCTGTCAATATATTTATTAATTTAGCAATATAAATTATTTTGCGTGTCGATCTATTTATTTTCGATCAAACACAATATATTTAAATTTCAAGTATTACTAATATACAAAAACATGAAGTCTCATATCAAACAACGCTCATATATTTATAAATTTGTTCTATTTTATGTCGTCAAGAGATGGCGCAATCGACACGATTTGTGACACGTTCGAGCATATGGCAACATGGGAACGAAGCAAAGTCATTAGTACAGAAATTGCCGAATAGATGGCGGCAGTATAATATTTCAGATTGGGTCATTTAATCCTAGAGGGCCTTCGTTTCGTTTGACCCACACATAGTCACTGAATTTAGAAGGCCGTGCCGTTCTTACTTTCTTAGTGTTCTGTGTTCTGTTCTTACTTCTTACCGGCACGGCCTTCTAGGCTCAGATTCAGTGAGCCTACCCAAACCATTATTAATTTAAAGGAAGAGAATATTTCTCGTTTGCAGACATTAAACAATACCCAACCTGACAACCTAACGCCCCTCACCAACCTAACTGCAATCATGCAGTGGAGAATGGAGTGGATCATTCAAAGTCAAAATACCTAGAACTGGAAAAACGTGTTGAGTACTATTTTATGAAACAAAAATGCCACAGCAAAGTAACCTTACTTTTCAAAATATTTGTTTACTTTGGAGATTTCTTTATACAATGCTTTGGAGAACAAAGTTTATAAATTTATGTTACAATATATCTAGATCATGGCAATTCATTGTATGAATGCAACTAGAGGTGGCAGAATGAGATATTATTTAGGTGGGTGGTAACTTTTTGTGTATTCACTCATGGTTAATTTTTATAATTCATGATACTGCATTTAATTTCTAAATAGCTTGGATATATGCCTTATATCGTGAAGGATCTATTTAAAGAGCTGATCAAGTATGGTTTAATCAGATAATTCGAATCAATGAGTGGTTGGTGTTGATCTTACGGTCTGCAGTTAGGAAAGATGAAAAAGTAAGTACATAAAGTAAGCTTGTGCAAAGCTTCCCATACCAGTGCTGTTCTACTACTTTGAACAGATTCTCACCGTCCCAAATCAAAACCAAAACAGGCCTGTTGTCACTGTATGTTAATGAACAAACTTCATCAAGGATCTTTGATTTATCAGGAATGCCAAGAATTGGTCGGGAAGTACAACAGAAAAAAACCGTTCTGAGAAACAGATCTCTGCCCTATGAAGTGCCCAATTGTAAAGTAGAAAACTACACAATAACAAAACTGCCTGTGCTACTGCTATCTGTTAGCCACTTTATGTACTAACTGCCATGTTGCCACATGCTCGAGCTTGGACAAATCACGTCGGTTGCGCCATCTCTTGGAGACATAAAATAGATCGAATTTATAAATATATAATAATAATATTTTTATAGGTATATTTGTAATGTTTGGAAAGTAAATATATTGGTGCACCCCCTTCAAAAACTGAAATGAGAAAGGGGGTCGTGTTGCACCTTTTTCAAAAGGGATTTCAATTCGCTGATTCAGAGGGGGTACCAGAAGGAAGTAATATTTCCATACTGTAAATTGTCAAATTGAGAATAGAAATCGACCTGTTTCAGGTTTTTTCAACGGATACATAATTTACAGTGTCAATATTTTTAAATTTTAATAACAAATTTTCTCAGTTATGGTTGCACCAAATATGAAAAACTAAGTATTGCTGAACAGATAATGAAAATCATTTTCGAACAAGATGCCACACGACCCCGCTTCTCATTTACATTTTTTGAAGGGGTGCTCATAATTCAGAGGGGGTGCAAGAAGGGGGTAATATTTTCATACTGTAAATTGTCAAATTTACAATAAACTGTTTCGGGATTTTTCGGAAAAATTACTTTTCCGCACGATTTTTACTTTTCCGTACGATTTTTACTTTTCCGCACGATTTTTGTATTGTTAAAAATGCGGATATTTAGGACTAACTAAATGATCTATGTAACTATTCTGTCTCATTAGTCATTTTGTAGCATTATTATAAAAACTTGTTTATTTAAAACCTTGTTTTTTCATAAATAAGATAGACAAAAACACTCGTAGGAAAAAATATTGTACCTAACTCTTACGGAAACTGTCTTTTCCGCCCTTAAAGGCTTGCCAGAAGAACTGCCGTCGCGTGCGGAAAAGTATTACTTTCCGCACTTGTTAGGTAAATAACTATTTCCATAAAAAAAACCTTAACAGAATAGAAATGCTTTTTTTCATCATTTCGTAAGATGCAGTTTCCTATGCTTTCTGCCCATTTTTTAATCGTTACAGCAATATTGGGTATAAATAATTTAAGCACAATCAGGAGGAACTGTACTCGATCTATCGTGCAGTCCTGTGATATCCGTTGTATATTAACGGTTACGGACCATGGAACCATTGTTGTTCGACCCCAAATCTGACCTAATTATATCACATTGTCGAAACAGTCTTACATAATGAAAACTGATTACTTTGGCGGCAAAAATACTTTTTTCTTTTCAAGAGGAACACTGTAAATGCCACTAAATAATATATTTTTAACCTCGCTAATCCAATTAACTATCAACCAATACAATTTATCGTATGGAACATGGTGGAGTTCATGTATAAATTAGTCAATAATCCTCAAATTAATGATATTAGAATCATGCAACAAGCAAGCGTTGCGCCCATTGTTGGTTTATTTTGCGAACTGTCAACTTTGACACGTTCATTCCAATTTAGTAAAATTTTATCGACATTAGTTCCGCTACAAATAAAAAAATTCAAACCTTATTATCTGATAAATCCCGAGATAGATACTCAAATTTATAATAAATTATTTCTTGTTATCCTTTTCTATTAAATAAACTGACATTTAAAAAGAGAAATTAATGAATTTTACTTTACGGTAAAGTACCTCATTACGAAACTCATATCAGTATTGTAATGACTGACATTACATATTGATAGTAGATAATAGTTATTCACGTAATCAGTTATGAAAAGACCGATATTTTTCGATAACGAGCGAACGGAGTGAGTGAGTTTTGTAAATTACGCGAGTCGAACAAATAAATCTTTTCATAACGTATTTCGTACAAAATTTTATCTAATGATATCATTTCATGAATATAATACAATGGTTTTCTCCTGATATGGGACAGTGGCATTGGCACTTGTCAGAAAGAATATTTAATAAGCAATACCAAACGTGTCAGACTTATGTCAAAAATGAGTAGTTGTTCCGACGAAATAGCGTCTGATACAGAAGAATCGGCAAATGAAGCATAAAATGAATTATTAATCCCACAAAAATCTCAAGTTAGATATGACGCAGCAAATCCTGTTTTGAATATTTTCAAAGATAAAATTATTAGTTTTATTCTATTTCATTACACAACTAGTTGTTTAATGGTTATTTAACGAACAAATGCATTAATAAGGGCGATTAACAATCGAGATATTTTAACGCGTGAGCGAAGCGAGCGCGTTAATGTTTGAGATTGTTAATCGCCATTTTAATTTACGAGTTTGTTACAAAACTTTTCCGTCGACCGTAGTTTTCAAAAATAGATATATCTTACTTTCAATGTTTACTCATTTAATGATACGATAAAATACAATCACTATTTCCTATTTATATTAACTCAAAGATAGTTTAATTTTCCTTTGTGATAGTTTTATTTTATTTTTTCAAATTGAAATAAAAAAAAAACAAATAGAAATTGCCCTCATGTGGGTTTGAACTATCGACGTCATTATCACCTATTGGATGTCTCACTAACTTTCCTATTACGCCACGAGACTTATTGATTATTGGTTTATTGAAGATTCTTTGAAATTTTATTTGAGAATTGACAAATAAATAATGACAGATAGTACTAACCAATATAAAATGTATTAGAGCAATATATGTTGGGTTGCATATAAGCAAATCGTTGATTAATAGAAAATCATTCATTAACAGGGGTCATTATACAACGGTCGACGGAAATTAATATTACACAACTCATTTTCACTTGTCTCAAGTGACAGTTTTGAAAAAACTGACGTTTCATAATTCACAAACGTCATGTAAATCATGATTTTTCGAAACTGAATTAGATAAAGACTTTTTCAAGCTAACTGCCTCAATTCACATATATCACTTGGGATTAATTAGCAATCGTAACAGCAGTTCAAACTTTATCATTCATTAGAATTGATATTATAAAATGTTCAATGATCATAATATTGAGATGTACATCATAAAAAATGAGTATGGTTCATGGTATACTTCTTCAAATCTACAGAGTAACCCACCTCTATAAAACTGTTATTTATTATTCGATTCAGAAGTTTATTTTTTCAATAGTTTTAGTTTAGAGCCAAAAATTCGAAATAAAAATAAAAATTTCAAAGCCTACTTCGAATTTTTTTCAAAGTAAAAAATCCAAAAATCATACAAGCCATTTTTTTAAATAGAATTTGACGACGCCACTGGTTTCACGACATTTTCAAGTGGTCAATGTGAAAATTACGTAGGAATGCGTCCATCAATAAAAAAGTTACGTGGGAATAAAATTTGAAAATTATGTCAATTAATCAACACAAAACTTTAATTTCCGAACTCTTATCAAAATTCTGACCACACCACTGGATTCAGAATATTTCGAAATATATTTGGCCAGAATTTCATCAAAATCTATTCATAAATAAAAAAATTATAAAACAATGAAATTAAGAATGTGTTTTGGTGGAATTTCAGAAAATTTTTTTTTTATTATTTTAGCCAATTCTTCTTGTTGTTCAGTTTTGGGTGTTATCCTTCATTGGGTGTGCCAGGGTAACTCTAATGTTGTCTCACCTAGTCTTGGCACTAACGAGTGTGGATAACAAATCAAAAACAACAACAATTAGCACTTGCACATTGCACAAATGGATGTCAGATGAAAGTCAGTGTTCATAGAGGGGAGTAGTTGTTTTTTGACTGTTACTTTGGCGGGGATGGAATAGGGGCGAGCGTGTTTATGAAAACATATATCGACGTGTTTCAGAGTTTTAAGTTTTTAGGACCTCACTGTATAGTAAAAAATTGATAATCATGAACGGAAAAAATGTCACCTTGATTCACTTTGATTCAGAAATTCTCATAGTGCATTTGTCCTTCGAAAGGACAAATAAGCGACAACAGCAAACGGAAATAGTCATTAGAACGACTATGTGCATGAAAATGGCAAACGTTGAACGTAACAGAAATTTTAGAAACCGCGTCGATGGAATTGCAAACTAATTGTTGTTTTGTATACAGCAATTTCTAAAGCGATGATAGTGCAGTTTTTCAAGAAATAATTAGCAATTATTCGAATGTGTGGAATGATGGTCGTCTTTTATAATAAACGATGTTGAATATTTTGAAACCGTTTGCAATAAATGCACATACAACCATTACAAAAAGTAGTAGATTACATTTCATGGTATTGACGTGACAATATTTTTCCTTGCTTAACAACCAATCAGTGGATTTAAAATTTTGAAATTCAGCCAATAGAATCGGAACTACAGTGACTATTCCACTCATGCTAAAATACGCGTTTTTGATTGGTGGAAATTTTCATATTGATAATTGAAAACAGCATGTTTTCGATTTTGTAGTTCGGCACTTGATTGGCTATTAGATACCTTTGTAGTTCGCTTCGTCATTGGTTGTTTTATAAAACAAACTTACCCCACCAGCAAGTTGGTATAATGACACAACACCGAACTTTGACCCAAACCATGATGAGCACTAACTATTAATTCATATCAACTTCACAATTTTCGACAAATTTTTACACCACACCGAACTTTGACCAAAACCATGATACGCTTTACTTTTCATTCATATCAACTTTTCGACAAATTTTGCATACACGTAAACCAAAACTCCGCCCTTTCAATTCCCGTAAAAGCATGAAAATGAACGATGAGTCACTATCTACCTACCAATGAACTAAACAATTTAATAGGCTTGTTCGCGTTCGACGCGTTCACAAAATAAACTGTCCGAAACCCGAAACCGTCACAAGCATGCGGAGTCCCACAGAACTCAAAGAATGCGTACAGTTCTGTGAAACTGCGCAGAACTCAAAGAATGCGTACAGTTCTGTGAAACTGCGCATGCATCCGATGGTTTCAATGTTTGTTTTATGAACGCGAACAAACCTAAAGACAACCAACGAAAGACGCGCCCTGTGAATGGTCACTGAAATAGCGGGAAGTTTGAAATACCAAGACACCTGCTGTGCGCAGTTTACTCCAAATAGTACTTTTAAAAATGGTTTTGATTTCATTCATGGAATAGTCTTAACAAATACAACTCGTGTACCGCGCTCGTGTGGTTGCCAAGCAACATAATTTGTTTCTCAAAGTCTAAGGAATTTTTATTTCGATAATCACCAATACACTTGTTGTATTACCTACGAAAATATAGCTTGTCGCTGTATTTTCACGCTGATAAACTTAGTTTTTGTTTTACTATATGTCAAGTGAAAATAATGATTTAAATTATAAACGTCAAATTTATGTGTTTTGACTAGTTATCTTTATCAATATGAGCGATCGTTGGGGACAAATGTCCATTGGTATCATAGATGAGGCCGTGGAAAAGAGTATTCCGTTGAATACGGCTAGAAGTAAAGCATCAATTACCAGGCGACACGATTTTTCTTTTTTTCAAATCGATATATTGTCGTCCTAAATATAATTCGTGGTATGATTAAAAACCTATAATTTTTTGGAATATCAATTAATTGGCAATCCCAATGTAAGATCTCCTTCGGAGTCGGGCATTTTTCCTTTCAAAAGCATACCCTCCTTCGCTACATGATCGCTCACCTCTTGAAGAGAATTCGTCTTTTTCGTCGTCAGATTTAAATATCTCTCCTGGTTCTGGCAGAATTTGGCCGTTTGTTTTTCGAATTTTTTTTTCTCGCTTTTGGCCCCTCCGATGTATTTCTTGCGGAATTCTTCCAGAGGTTTCACCACTGCGCCGTTAGCGTTCTCCAACTGAAACAAAAAATATAACTGTAACATAACTACGCGCATATATACACTGCCCGTCTAAAGTCCGTTCCCCCCCTACTAATTTTTGAACCACCTGGTATAGCGCAACTAAATTTGGGAGAATTGAATAAGAGATAAAGACCTACATTTTCATGAAAAAATTACAGCTAAACGTTTCGGAATGGCAACTGAGCGCCATCTTCAATATTTTTTTAAAATAAAACACCCGGTATATCATCGATCATAAGGAATCCAACAACACCAAGTTTGATGCTATTATCTCCAAAGACTATGGAGATATCACCTATTACTTTCTTCATAAGCCGAATGAGAGGCAGAGAGAATTTATTGACCCGCCAGAAAAAGTTTCTCTCTCCCACATTCGGCTTATGGAGAAAATAATAGGCGATATCTTCGTAGTCTTTGGAGATAATAGCATCAAACTTGGTGTTGTTGGATTCCTTATGTTCGTCCCTTACCGATCATGTAATGATATACCAGGTGTTCTATTTAAAAAAAATATTGAAGATGGCGCTCAGCTGCCATTTTGAAACTTTTAGCTGGAATTTTTTCATGGAAAAATTAGTTTTTATCTTCTATTTAGGCCTTCTGAATTTCGTTGCGATATACCAGGTGGTTCAAAAATTAGTAGGGGGGGGAACGGACTTTAGACGGACACTATAAATAATTATGTGTAATAGGCTACAAGAAATAGACAATTAATTTATAATAATTTCAAATGTTTTCAAACTTCAATACAAGGTCGGAAAAGGTTTAAAAACAAACTACATTTTACATGTTCCGAAGTCCGCAACATTGTCAAAATTGCAATTAACTTGAATTCTGCTATATACTGTTGAAAAAATTCTAAAAGTTCTGCAAACTTATACATCAGAAAAATATGTTTTCAACCAGTACGCACAGCAAAATTCAAGTTAATTGCCATTTTGACAATGTCGCGTACTTTGGAAGAGGTTGCAAACTGATATTATTGCTTTATTTGCTTTATGCGTCTAGCATAGTATTCCTTATGTCATACAGGGCGTTGATGAGAAAATGGGAAAAAAAGTTGACTAAAATTAATGGATCAACGTTCAATTCTAAACAATATTTGCTTAATTTTACTATGAATAATTAAGTGAAGGGATCGTAACAAAACATGTTTTTTAATCTCCCTCGTATAGGGTCGTGAAAAATTCAATTCTGATGTTAGCAATTCAGGTTTCGGAAGAAGCAGAGGTTTTTATCAACAAACATTTTTTTATAAGAAATTATAATGAAATAGTTTTCCATATGATGCGAACTTTATGCAAGACACTGTATAATCCAGTACATAACGTTTCGCTTATTTTGGATTAGACATACTTTAGTGCGAAATAGAGTTAACCATTCCTCATAAAAATTTGCATTTGAGTTATCGAAATTCTGAATTTCCAAACAGTGTACAGGGGAGCAAAAAAAATAAATTTTGATCAAGAGTGAACAAGTGAACTAGCCTCTTTTCGATATTGTGAAAAAAGTCTATTGGAAAAAATTGTTAGGAATTGAAAACAATATCCAAATTGTAACGCACAGCCACCTACGCACCAAAATAATTTTCCTATTTTTTATGATGAAAGTGATCGTAAATTCACAGATTTGTTGAATTTATTGAATTATTTAGAATTGATTAATTGATTTATTTAATAATTCTCTGCTATAAAACCATACTGATAGTTATTATGGAGATTCATAGAGAGTGTAATATCAAATTTGCACAAAAAAACTAGTAAAAATTCAAATCATTTTCAACAAACGTCTATATTTTAGTAAAAATAATAAATTAGTCCCATTATCGTATTGATTTATAACTATAGGAATATGAGGGAGCCACCTAAGTTGTATATGAGACACTGGTACTTTTTATAAGGCTAGAACAATAAAAAAAAATGGAAAAAATTATTTTGTTAGTAGGTGGCTGTGATTCTAAATCTGATTATTGTCTTCAATTACAAAAAACTTATCTAAATGAAATTTACTGGTGAATTCAAGAATAAGGGTAGTTTGCTAGTGATCTCAATTCATATTTCTTGTTCTCCCCTGTACACTTTTCGTAAATTTAGAATTTTGACATCTCGAATACAAGTTTTCCGCAATGCACCAATTTTTAAGAAGAATAAAAATTTCTGACAAGTGTAGTGGTGGAAACTCTATATAATCACGATGCTCTGCATGTTTATTGATTTTTGTTTTTACTACAGTACTTAGTAATACTTTCTTAACGTTTTTGAGGAGTACCTACATCTCACTACGATTAAAGTTTGTCCATATGATTAACGGTTTTCGCGATTATTGGCAATTCTAGTCATTTATACCGTTCTTGTCTCTGCTTGTGTTAAGAGGAAAAATGCAGAAAAACCAAATCTCCACACTCCTGACTAATTTTCGTTTTTCAACACGAACATAAGGCTAAGATAAGAAAAAATGTACTAGTACTACGAAGCCAATACCATGAAAGACATTCCCGTTATGGACGACTATAATAGGAAACGAAATGAGTAATTAGAAAGTATACAGATACTCCATGTTTCAATGTGCATGCCCACTATAACCAAATCCATACATTCGAGTGGGCGTTGATTTTTTCAGAAGTGTGCTTTTTATAAGATTTCTGTATTCACAGAGTTAACTGGCGATGAGTTTCTCAATAATAGCCAGTAAACGGAAGCGTAAATTCTAGTAAGGAGAAATGAGATTGTTTCATAATATCACAGTTTGCAAATTTCAAATTCATGAATGCAGAATACTTCATTGAATTTTGGTACGAAAGACATTACTTATATGCAGAAAAAATGCAGTAGCTTCAAGTGTTCAATATTGCTGTCCAAATAATGCTTGCGTTACTTGCTCTACTCAGAATCTTTGACGTGTAAAAATACCGATATCAATCTCATGATCTGAACATTCTTCTTCGTATACAGACGAAAAAATACGACAACAAGGCACTATAATATCTGACGGTTTCATTTTTGCTACTATTGCCACATTACCATCCTGATAAGTGTAGTAAATGATCAAGAGTGCAAAGTTCTTTTTAGAACAAGTTTAATGACCAGAAGAATATAACTAGTACTTTTTCAACAGGATAGGCACACAGTAGCGGGTCTCTCTTATTCATGTGAAGACAGAAAACATCTTGCGCAGAGTTTAACCAAGTTTTATTATCTATCAGTTTCCGAAATATTTGTTTTCCCTGATTTTCTCAGAACAAAATGCTCCGATCCGGTCGTACAAAAAACCATTTTGTAGGTTTAATAATTCTCTACAAAAGTTCTACTGACTGTAAAACGATTCCTTGAACAGTTTTGGGAATATTTGCAAAAAAACAAAAAAGTTGTAAATTTTTTCTTGTTTAAAAAATTCCACGAAGCGATTTTGCTGGGGCGAAAATCGGGGTTTTCATTAAAGAACTATCTTGTAAAAATTAGCATAGGCCATTTGCGTGTTTTATTTTGTGGGTGAAAAAACTTCTATAGCTTGGTCTATATGACTAATTAACTTATTGAAAAGAACTTTGATCTCCGCTGGTCTTCTAGCAATCTTAGAGCCACCAGGAGTGAGTAGAGATGATGGCAAACGTCCAGATGGCATGACATTAATCCCCTGGAGATGTGGAAAACTTGCTATGTGGGAATTCACACGTGCTGACACCTTAGCCCCCTCTCACTTATCGTTAACAGCTAAATCACCCGGAGCTGCTGCCATCTCTAGTGAAAAATTGAAACGTACTAAACATTGGAAGATAACTTTTTTCTATCCTGTAGCAGTAGAAACTTTTGGCGTCTTTGATCCCCAATCTCTCGATTACATCCAGTTAATTGGCAAAAGATTGGAGAAGGAAACCAAGATCCAAGAGCAACAACATTTCTCATTCAGTAGTGAAATAAAAGGTTTTGATTCCTTGTCAAACGTATTTTTATAGCATTTAGTAATGATCGCGTTACGGTCTAACAAACTGTTTAAAAAAAAAAAAGTTTCACTTCGATGAATTTTCTAATCTACGAACTCGACCTAGAATAATGCTTTGCAGCCATGTGTAAAACGCCTATCAACCAAGGTCGGCGCTATACTGATAAGTAAGACTATAAATTTACAGTTGTACCAACATAGGTGAACCTGTGAAACTCTCATTTATTTTATTGCGCCAACGTTCATTTTGAGTGCCGTATCACTGGATATATTCCGGACTAAGTCCGTTGGACGACGAGTGCGCATTATGGGCGTGCATGTTTTCACGGTTTCACCTATGTTAGTACAACTGTACATATAAAAAATTTGTTTGGAAAATGACACTTTATAGACTGTCAGATAATGACAGATTTTGCTGACTCATTTTCTCTCTTTCAACTACTGAAAATTATGTCATAGTACAGTAACCACAGACAAGTGTAAGCAACAAGTGAAGAATTAATCGCAGCACTTTGAAACTCGGCACATGACTTCTTGACATCATGTATTGTTAGAAAAAAAATGTTTACCAAAATATCAGGGGTGGAACCGAAAAAAAAATTATTTAAAAATTATATTTTTTTTGCTGTTGTTTCGGAAAGTATAAGATTTATCAAGAAACTATTTCAACAAGGTGAAAGATAATTCAATTCTCCACAAAAAATATACCTAGTAACATCTCACAAAATGCGCTCGTTTTATCAGAAAACCTGATTGAATTCCGATATCAAATTTTAGGCTAAATTAGATTTGTCATAACTTTGTTAAAAATTATAGTAGAAGAAAAAGAAAAAGTGTATATCGTTCCTGAAGACTTCTACTTCCTCATGCAAATATAACGTGTGAGTATCTGAGTACCTAAAATGTGTTTTGTCCCACTTCACATAACCCTTCTACGATATTTACGGAGGATCCGAAAGTCATGGATATTTTAGTTGATATGGAATAATTATACTGAAGCAGGAATCAGTACCCTCTTTGGACCATATGCAACGATTTAAGACTAGTGAGATAAGTGGGACCTGTCACACTACTCTAAAATTGTTGCATATAGTCCAAAAAAGTATGGGTTGCTGCTTTAGCATAATAATTCCATATTTACTAAATTGTTCATGATTTTCGGATCATCCGCATACATCTCCGTGAAGTGCGACAAAACACATTTTAGGTACTCAAATACTCGCATATTATATTTGCATGAGAAGGTAGGAGACTTCAGAAACGATATGAACTTTTCCTTTTCCTTCTCCGATCATTTTTAGCAGAGTTATGATCAATCAAATATTCGGCTCCGCCAGAAGTTACAGGGGCGGCTAAGCGTGAACCTGAAATTTGATGTCAGAGTTCAATCACGTTTTCTGAGAACACGAGCGCATTTCATAAAAAATTACTAGCAATCATTTTTGTGGAGAATTGAATTGTGTTTCACCTTGTTGAGTTGTTTTTCCGATAAATTATACACTTTCCAAGATTACAGCAAAAATCTATTTATTTATTTTTAAACGGAAAAAAAATATGTTCCACTACTAGAATTTTGGTAAAAAAAATTTTTTCGTCTTTGGTTTTTAACTAATAAATTGTTCCTATCTGTAAATGTGTTAAAATGCAATGGACGAAAAAAAAATTGAAATCTGCAATAATCCAGTACGATTGGGTTTTGAGACGAGGATCGATTGTAGCACCACCAAATTTGATATGCTAGTAGTTGGAAACATGATAAACACGAAAAAAAAATTGTTTATCAAA
Organism: Chrysolina haemoptera; assembly: GCA_958298965.1. Lineage (NCBI taxonomy): Eukaryota > Metazoa > Arthropoda > Insecta > Coleoptera > Chrysomelidae > Chrysolina > Chrysolina haemoptera. Next base: position 17,409,661 of record OY282601.1, on the reverse strand, counting down.
ATTCCAGGGGTGGAACATATTTTTTTTCGTTTAAAAATAAATAAATAGAATTTTGCTGTAATCTTGGAAGGTGGAAAGTATATGATTAATCGAAAAAACAACTCAACGAGGTGAAAAACAATTAAATTTTCCACAAAAATTATTCCTAGTAATTTCTTATGAAATACGCTCGTTTTCCCAGAAAACGTGATTGAACGCTGACATCAACTTTCAGGTTTACTCTTACCCGCCGCTGAAAATTCTGGCGGGTATAAAATATTCATGACTTTCGGATCCTCCGTAATTATCGTAGAAGGGTTATGGTTTTTGTTTATGTATTTACTGAAGAAATTATGGATTATGGGTAAGTTGAAATCTGAGGCATGCAGGAGTAAAACCCAGGTTTTTCTTTGGCATGTCTAAGTGAGACGTGTCTCACTAGTCTAAAATCGTTGCATATGGTCCAAAGAGGGTACTGATTCCTGCTTCAGTATAATTATTTCATATCAACTGAAATATCCATGACTTTCGGTTCGAATTATCTTTCCGAAACAACAGCAAAAAAATTATAATTTATTAAATAAAATTTTTTTGGGTTCCACCCCTGATTTTTTGGTAAACAATTTTTTTTCTAACAATACATGATGTCAAGAAGTCATGTGCCGAGTTTTAAAGTGCTACGATTCATTCTTCACTTGTGGCTTACATTTGTCTGTGGTTACTGTACTATATACTACCAAATCCAGCTTCACCCGACTATAATCTCTTCGAGATAAATGATTATTATTTTTCCGTGTCGAAATAAAGCCGACAAAATGCAGAATGCAGCAATATTTAAAGAATTATCAAGCACGAAGTGAACGTGTCACAAATGTCAAGGATGACACGACCAACGATTGAACATATTTGGTATGATAGATATTGAATTATATTTGCAATGGATCCGTTTTCACTCGAACATACAACTGATATAAATGAATATTATTGAGTTGTGAATATCTAGATTTGATTGGAGTTTAGCCGGAATGCCAGAAATATTATGCGACTATTGAAATAGATTCATTAATTGAATGAACATTTATCGCAGACCCGCCTTGCCGAAATTAATTTCAAGAAGGGAGTGTAAGGAAAAAATATTCACCCACCACTATACAGGGTGTCCCATATAAAACTTCGAGGGCAAATATCTGGAAAATGAAATATGTTATCCATATTTCGTCGAGGCAGATTATTTTGATGTCGAAGGGTCCTGTTATTCACATAGAAATCCATCACTAGGCGTCATCCGTTAAGGCGTCGCGACACCGACGCAAATTTTTTTATAGGGCATCCCAGATTTTTCAATGTGATTTTAGATTCTGCATCAAATTCTGAATACAGCCATATAGCACACTTGGAGTTTTCCTTGAATACTAATGAAAAATGGCAATTTTAATGCATATCATCAAAAGGGCCATGAATGAGTCAAAATAAAAAGCAATAACACGAGTTTGATCCAACCGATCTATCAGTTATAATTGCATAGCCTGTTCAGTTTCTTCTAGTTGTTTGTTTCTGTATACGCAGTCAATACAAACTAAAATAAATGTTTCAAATTACCAAAAATATTTTACTGTGACCAAAACTCGATGAGAGTAACAAAAAAATTAAAGTGATAAAATGAATTATTTTAATAAGTGTTCGAATTGCTTTCCTTCATTTAGAATACACATATTGTATCTTTTAATTATTTCTTGATTCGTAACAGCTAAAAGCGTCGCTCGGGAAATGGAAGCACAAACATTTGTGATACTATTTTTTAGATCCTCTACATTTTGTGGACGTCGCATGTAAACTAAGTCTTTAATATATCCCCACAAAAAGAAATCCAGTGGAGTCATATCTGCACTTCGAGCTGGCCATGGTGTTGGACCTTTATTTCCAATCCACTTCTCATTAAAAGTGTCATCCAAATACTGGGTAACTATTCGATTATTATGCGGAGGTGCCCCATCTTGTTGAAACCACATATTTAGTCGAGTTTGTATTGGTAAATTCCCCAAGAGATTCGGCAACACATGTTGGAGGAAAAGCAAGTACCTCTCTCCATTGAGAATTCCTTCGAAAAAATGAGGCCCTATCAAATAACCATCGATGATTCCGCACCAAACATTAACCCCCCACACAGACTGCTTTTTCATTTCTTGAATCAAATGAGGGTTCACGTCAGACCAGTAGTGACAATTATGTTTATTTATTATACCGTTATTATGAAAAAGGCTTTCATCACTCCATAATATTTTGTTCAGAAATTGATATCATCATAAATACGGATGGACAACCATGCGATGAAGTTCAATCTCCTATCAGCATCTCCTAAATATTAGAATAGACTATAGTTAGGAAAAATAAAACAGAAATATTATTACCTGGTTGTAGTCCTTGAACCAGATGAATTTTGTAGGGATGGAATTTGTTTTTTGATAAAATACGTTGTATTGATGATTTCGAAATATCACAATCTATTGCTACTTGTCAGGTAGAACTATGTGGTTCCAGTACCATTTGACCTAGCACTGCAACAGTGTGATTCTCATCTGTAGCCGTTTTTTGTTTTTTTTCGCTTCCGTTCATTGAAACATCCATTTTGTGCTAAAGATTTGGCTAGGCTAGTGAATGTTTTGTCTGACAGTAATCTTCTGTAAGGATACCGATTAGGGTATATTCTCACTGCTTCTGTCGCATTCCTCCTTGCCTCGCCATAAATACATATCATATCCAACTTTTCTGCATTCGAAAATTGAACCATTTTTCAATTTTACCAAAAAACCAGTCCAAAACTGAATAAACTTCCGTAAAAGCTGAGAGGTTTTCTGACAGATCGATGAATACTCGTATTATTGCATTTATTTTGACGCTTTCATGGCCCTCTTTATAATATGCAATAAAGTTGCTGTGGTGCATGTGTATTCCAGGGAAACTATGAGTGTGCTATATGGCTGAATTCAGAATTCGATGCAGAATCTAAAATAGCATTGAAAAATATGAGATGCCATTTAAAAAAATTGGCGTCGGTATCGCGACGCCCTAACGGATGACGCCTAGTGATGGATCTCTATGTGAATAAAAGGACTCTTTGACATCAAAATAATCTGCCTTCACGAAATATGGATAACATATTTCATTTTCCAGATATTTGCCCTCGGAGTTTTATATGGGACACCCTGTATAGAATGTATCCATCATCAGCGGTATACTAAAAGGGAGTACCCGAAACCTGCTTGAAAGATTTGAGAAAACTAGCAATGTGCAATTTTAGCATTGCTTGATTTTAATTTAAGCCGAAACCGGCCGTAACAAATAAATAAAAGTCGTAGTGGAAATTCGACAAATATTATTTTCTCTATATCCTATATTCAATAAAATTATTATTGATTTAGGACTATACGTGAAGTATATTTCATGCGTCAATTATTTATTGCCCCACGTCGTTCTTTTCGAATCCAGTTTTATACATAAAAATCTTATGTGCGTGTGTACGCCACTGAACTCTCTGAACATTACAAGTTTTTCGTTTTCGTGAGAACCAGAACTTGAAAAAAAAACTACTGAAAAAATTTCAAAAATGTTATCCTACTCGGATAACAGGGAAATACTTTCAGGTGAACTCTTCAACATGGTGTGTCGGAGATAGTCAAATAAATGCATCCATCCATAATTTCGACATCATCTATTTCAAATCCATTGCAGATTCATTCATGAAGAAAAAATAACCGATTTTCGATCGAACAAAACACGCGTTTGAATAAATAATGCGGTTGTCTATATTCAGATTTTGTTCCAATCCCTTCGGAATTCATTTTCGTTGCTATACATTTCATTCACAGCATTAGCGAGATTCATTTTAATTTCATTCATCGAATTACCCATGGCCTTGTCACATGACAATGGTTAATCAAAATGAGACTGATCCCAAAGCCTCCATTGTTCAATGCGTTCAGACAGGATTGAATACAACAATTCAATCTCGATATCAACTCAATTATGAACGAACGAATTTGTATCCACCGTTCACCAAATCGGCGAATATTTTTCCAACAACCTTTTGAAATGTGAATCCATCGTTGAATCTACCGAAACAATAGGAAAAATAAAGAAAAATTATTGACAAGTACTAATAAAACGTATTGTGAAAGGTAATTCGAAATGAAATCTGAAAATTTGGAAAAGGGATTTGAATCCTTTATCCAACACATGACAGTTATAATCCAGTAACGACAGACAAACTCGAGCAAAAAGTGAAGAATGAATTGGAGCACTCTGAAACTCGGCACATGACATCTCGACATCATGTATTGTTGAAAAAAATTAAAAATTTACCAAAAAATCAGGGGTGGGACCTAAAAATTTTTCCATTAAAAAAAATATAATTTTTTTTGTTGTTATTTCAGAAAATATAAGATTTATCAAAAAACGATTTGGATAAGTTGAGAGATAATTTAATTCTCCACAAGAATGATATTGTTAAAATTGTTAAAATTGTTTTTTCCGTTAACCAGCTGTCGTCCCCTTACGAACGGCAGCCCTCAAAAGTCGAAACTTGTGCGAGCCAAGGATTAACGAGGTCTTACCTTTTAACGTGCGATTCCTAGCACTTTCTCGGGCCATCAGATAAAAATCTGAAGTCGCTGAGGATTCGAACCTAGCCGACCAGCAGTCAATAGTTTGGAACGCTTCAGTCTCAACCACTGAGCTACTTGACCCTTAATATTCAGTAATAACTTATGAAATACGCTCGTTTTCTCAGAAAACGTGGTTTAACGCCGACGTCACATTTCATGCTCGCGCTAACCGCCACTGCAAGTTCAGGCAGGGCCGAAAATTAGATTTGTCATAACTTTGCTAAAAATTAGAAGGAAAAGAAAAAGTGCATATCGTTCCTGAAGACTTCTACTTCCTCATGCAAATATAACATGTGAGTATCTGAGTACCTATAAAATGTGTTTTGTCCCACTTCACATAACCCTTCTACGATATTTGAGGAGGATCCGAAAGCTATGGATATTTAAGTTGATATGAAATAATTATACTGAAGCAGGAATCAGTACCCTCTTTGGACCATTTCAACGATTTAAGACTAGCGAGACAAGACTTATACATGCCAAAGAAAAAAGTGTGTTTTACTCTTGCTTCAGTTTTCAACTAACCCATAATCCCGGCAATTTCTTCAGTAAATGTTGAAAATAATCTCTCATACACATCCTATACATAAAAAATGAAGTATGTGATTTCAAGCTTGAGGTATGCACTTCACAATAGTGTTATTATATACATACAGGATGGGGCACCGAAAACGAAACAGATCGAATATCTTCAAAACGCATGTGTTCTGAAAAAAATGCAAAAACACGTCGATTTTTAATCCAAGGGGGATATCTTCCTATCATAACTTCAACTGTCATACCTCTCGCCCCTCCCCTTGGTCACTATCACCCAAACAATTTGAATAGGGAAAGTAGTGAGTGTGACACATCATTAAAAAGGTAATTTCATAAGGAATTCAGCCATGTCAATTTTCGCTACCTAACTTCCTATTTTGGCGCGCTCTTGCGGGAAAAACACCTGTTCCGTATTCCAAATTATGATACTTCATTTGCACGCTAATTTAACATAAATTTGGTGACAATGAATTATGGAATTTTTCTGAGGCAAATAACAAAATGGCGGCTTCAGAATGGCAGGCAAGATTTGAAATTATGGTCCGATTCTGAAGCCGCCATTTTCTTTTTTGCCTTAGAAATATTCCATAATTCATTGTTTCCCAATTAATGTTAAATTAGCTTGCAAATGAAGTATCATAATTTAGAATACGGAACAGTTGTTTTCTCTGCAAGAGGGCGCTAAAATAGGAAGTTAGGTAGCGAAAATTGACATGGCTGAATTCCTTATGAAATTACCTTTTCAATGATGTGTCATACTCACTACTTTCCCTATTCAAATTGTTTGGGTGATAGTGACCAAGGGGAGGGGGGAGAGGTATGACAGTTGAAGTTATGATATGAAGATGGCCCCCTTGGATTAAAAATCGACGAAATATTCGATCTGTTTCGTGTTTGGTGCCCCACCCTGTATATGCAGGTTTGGATCAGCGATTATTTAGTGAAGAAAATGCCGATTTTATGTTGAAAATGAAGCAGGAGTAAAACAAAGTTTTTCTTTTTGGTATGTATAAGTTGGACCTGTTACACTACTTTAAAATTGTTGCATATATTCCAAAGAGGGTATGGGTTGCTGCTTCAGTATGATAATTCCATATTTACTAAATTATTCATGATTTTCGGATCATCCGCAAACATTTCCATGAAGTGCGACAAAACACATTTTAGGTACTCAAATACTCGCATATTATATTTGCATGAGAAAGAAGGAGTCTTCAGAAACGATATGAACTTTTCCCTTTCCTTCTCTGATCATTTTTAGCAGAGTTGTGACCAATGAAATATTCAGCTCCGCCAGAACTTTCAGTGGCGGGTAAGGGTGGACGTTAAATTCGATGTTGGCGTTCAATCACGTTTTCCGGGAAAACAAGCGCATTTCATAAGAAATTACTAGGAATATTTTTTGTGGAAAATTGAATTGTTTTTCACCCTGTTGAGTTGTTTTTTCAGTAAATCATACACTTTCCAAGATTACAGCAAAAATCTATTTATATATTTTTAAAGGAAAAAAAATGTTCCACCCCTGGAATTTTGGTAAACAAGTTTTTTTCGCGTTCCAACTACTAGCATACCAAATTTGGTGGTGCTACAATCGATTCTTGTCTTAAAACCCAATCGTACTGGATTATAATGACTAATGTTATTTTAAATCGTTGGATCAATTTTTTTCAAAAAACTTTCATCTTTCCGAATCGTTTCAGATTTCGAGTTCAGAACTGCATGTGAAACTCGGATATAAGAAAAACTACAGCATGCTCTATCGGTAAGGAAGTAAAAAAGGTTGAAAGTATTTTTAATTTTTACACAAATTATTTTCAATAATCCCTCAAATAAAATGTTCATATTTCAATTCGGAAAACTTTTACCCTCAACAAGAATCACTCTGTATAGGATCATCTCACTTATATGTTATTGTTGTACACGACAGTAAGTGATTTTGTAGGTCAAACGATTCGGTCGTTCACTTTGTTGTCAACTAATCGAAACAAAAGACGAATTACTATAAAGTAGTTTTTGTTTCGACACGTAGGTAGTCACACTATCGAGCAGTGGTGTACTCACTTGAGATCAACTTACAAAAAAATAAGTTTAAAAAACGAAAAAATCACGCTTTTTGATTTTTTGAATATCCTATTCATATTTTCGAACAAAAATCAAATTGTAATGCCCGTGACAGGATTATGTCAAAAAATAACTTTTAAAGTGTTAACGCAGAAGAAATATTTCCATTTCCAACCCTGATGTGTAATTGCTACTGAAGAGCCTGTCTGTCAATTCTGTCAATCTCCCTGATGAGCTTCTGTGAGAGATATTTTTTAATAACATTCTCCTTATCTAATTTATTTAATACGTTTTCAATGAACACTAGAGATAATTGAGAAAAATCAACTATCTGAATGAAAATGCGAATTTTCACTTCCAGATTTTTTCTTTTCAGTTAGAGTGTTAGATATTACAAGAAAATTATATGTTTAATTCTTCAATTTTCATGGAGAATATTCCATTTTTCAACATGTTTTACTTCCACCAGGGCCTAAGAAGTAAGAAATAATTGACAATATAATTACTCAAATGTAAAAAAAGTGTGGGTGCTTCTGATCTCTATTCCGATATTTTTTATTTTAATTCAATATTACTGAGCGTTCAAGAGTTCAAGAGAACTATGTCAAGCACCCCACGCTTTTTTTACATTTGAGTAATTACATTGTCAATTATTTTTTACTCTTTAGTCCATGGTGGAAGTAAAGCGTGTTCTTCAATTTATTATTTTTTAATGTCTTAAAAATCGAAATCTCCGACCCTCAAAAACCTCCACATACCAAGTTTGAATCGAATCTGACCATAATCACAAAACTCGTCCACCATCATGGGCCGCCATCTTGAATTCCTGAATTTTAACAAAACATTCATAATCTCTGACCCAGAAAACCACCACATAACAATTTTGATTTAAATCGAACCATAATGACAAATATCGTCCGCCATCTTGGAGCCGCCTTCTTTAATATATGAATTTTGACAAAAAATTCCAAATCTACGACCTAAAAATCTGACCCTAATCACAAATCTCGTGCGCCACCTTGAATTCATGAATTTTCACAAAAAAATCATGATTCCTCACCCCGAAAATCCTCACATATCAATTTTAAATCGATTCGGACCATTACCACAAATCTCGTCCGCCATCTTGGAACCGCCATTTTGTTTTCTTCAATACCAAAATGTCACATTGCATCATTGTCACCGAAATTATGAGGTGGTTTTCCCGGGTTTTCCTTCAGCTATAAAGTGAATACGACACCAAAAAATCAGTAAGTGGCCCCGGAGCACCATGGCAAATAATAATAGCCGTCCTCTACTTGCACAGGCTATGCCTTTGGGTATACTCTAAGAGTGATCACGTACAAAGATACCGTAACATACATAGATACATACAAGTGAAGCTAATATAAGCGTGTTAATAATAACACCAAACATAGTCACCATATTTCAGTTTTCGAAAATAGGAAAGTTTCCATATTTCATTGCAATTTGGAATTGGTGTTTCTGCATGCTATATGCCTCAGGGAACAACTTCCGAGGCAGCAAGTTCAAAAGCTTTGCTGTTCGTTGGGAAGACGAGACCTGGAAAAGAGATGTTCGGCATGTCTTGAATGTGACGGCATATGAATGGACCGCTAACCCTAAAGATTGATGATATTTCGGAAGAGCATCGTTCATTAAAATATCTTAAAAAAAACAGACAGATCGGCAACCTTCCTGCGGTGTTCTAGTGAAGTAAGCGACCTTGTAGGACGAATTGCTTTTTTTGGGCATAATCCTAAGGCGGGTGATACACTGGAGAAACGAATTTCATGAAACTCGTTTCAAGAAACAGGCATCTCGTTTCAATATCAAATAACCCATGTACTTATATGAAACGATGCGCAGTGGTGTTTCGAAAACAGGAGACCAGAAAGTGTTTCGTCAACAAGTTGCACTGATGGTTTTGTTTCCAAAGGATTTTTTTATAGGGATTAATGGTCTGGATTTTTTTTTCGGTAGATTTTTTTCTTGTTATTCCATAAAAGACGATATCAGTCATCGTTTCATACCGATATTTGAAAACATTCGGTCATAGTTCCAAGAATTATTTTGACTGCTACACCACTGTCCATGTAGAATCGATTCGAGAAAGTTATTCAAATTCATATTTTCCGCTATGCAAGTAAACAAAACTGAAACGTTTATATTTAATTTGATTGATAAACAGCAACTATGCGTGCATACATATGGTTTATCCAATTTCTTTTTTTTTTTTATATTCCTTACGTGAAATTAAATTGAAAACTCAAAATTTACTATAAATAAGTTATTGACGACTTAACAATTGGCACCACCATAAGACATAAGTCTTTAAATATGTTTATTCATTCACCCCAATTTTCAAATAATATTACTTTTTTCATTAACTATCACCATGCTTGTTGGGCATTGGATAGATATAGTTACCCCCCTAACATTTAAGCTGTTTTTTATAATTGTATAAAAAGGATTTTTTTCTTCTCCATAACTTGTATAAATAAGGCTGAAGATGGATTCATGCTGAATCCGAAACATGTACCCCCCCGAGTTTGGTCTGACCTGTCAGTTTAAAGTTGTGGAGATGATTTTGTGATATTTTTTCCCGTTTAAAAAAAGAATAGTTTAAAAAAGCTAAAGGACACGCTTTACTTCCCATGGACTAAAAAGTAAAAAATAATTGACAATTCAATTCAATTCATCGCCTTCTGACCACCAAGAAGGGTGGAATAAGATGTCAGATTATATGTTAATACAATTGAAATGTAGATTTAATTTTATAATAATGACCCTATTTATTTATTTATTTTGATCCAAGGTAAGCGAATTTGATTCACCGCGCTGTCACCGGCCTCGTGCATGGCATCATGCGTTAAAAGGTGAGGGCTGCGTCTTCTCTAGCTCGAACAAGTCTCTCGAGTACTTCTGAGGATTGCTCTTAAGGGTGCAGCCGTTTGACGGAAATAAAAATTTTAACAAAATAAAAGCAAAAAATGGAGTTAATCGGAAATTGATTACTTGCATCTATAGAAATGAAAAAACAACCAATCGATTTGTTTTTATAATGCTTTATTTCCATTGTATATAAGTAAGTATTTGGATAAAACTTTTTTTGAGTTATTCGAAAAAAAAAAAACACCATTTTCTTCTTAGAATAATTGAATCTATCGATAACTGCGTTTTTTTGTGGTGGCGTCCACCCCCATGGTGAAAGTGCACATTGGCACCATTTAACTTTTCTTTCTTGAACCATTTCTTACCGACTATGTAAAAATAACTTCGGAAAAAAACAGAAAAAAACCCTACGAACCATAAAAAAATTTCCGCGCACTAAATATCTACGCAATGTTAGTTCGTTCTGGTTAGATCAGACAAAATGTATTATAGATTTCCAAGCACTCAAATGTCTAGGTATGTAAGTACTCGCAAAATGTATGTAATAAATTTTCAAGCACTCAAATGTCTACGCAAGGTTAGTTAATTCTGGTTAGATCAGAGTAAATCATTACTCCTTTTTTTTCATTTTTTTTTTGGATTTTTTTTCGATGTTTTTTGTTACGGAGTTTTTTTTTCAGGGTTTACTTTACCTAGATTCGTAAATTTCACGTCAATCGGTTTAATCTGAAAGAATTCTCTGCGAAATTCTTCAAACGCTGGACTTTCAATACCGGGTATCTTCGGAAAGTGGCTCGCCCCTATAACTTTTTTAGTTTTGCAGATATTGAAATGAAATTTGGAAGATCGGTATGAGACATAAAACTGCATTTTTTTACAAGTGACTCATGCAACTTTTGGTCTCACCGGATGTGCTATACATTTTTTATTTTCAAATTCGACTCCCGGCATATTTTCACCTTTTTTGTCTCCATATGACATTCTGAATACAACCATGAATCACTTGTTACTTTTCGTAAACAAAAACTTTTTCCATTTCGAAATTCAATTTTTAATCTAGAGGGCTGTGGATACGTTCAAATTATTAATTTTAGTCCTAAAGTAGGTATTGGGTTAAATACAACTTTACGATTTTCGGTTAAAATGCGTCTGGTGTGTAAAATTTGATTTTTGAATTATTATTACTTTTTTATTTTCAAATGGCAACATAGTGGCTGGGAGGGTCAGAAAAAAAATTGGAGAATACGACTAAAAAGCATTTTTTGACAAGCAACTCAGCTTCAGCAACATTTTTGTGGAATATTGTTTTCAGTCGAAATGTTTTTGGCATGTAGATAAAATTCAATTTTAGAATTTGTATGACTAATTTTCTCAAATGGCAATTTTGTGTATTTCATTACGATTATGTTTACTGTTAAGAAGTTTCAAACAAACTTGAAAAGATTACTTAAGATCTTCTTTGAAATGAAACACCATTTTAGGTTAATAAGATTCAAATGCATTGAGTAACCTATGACCTACATAACTGATGAAACAAGTTAATTAAGGTGTATTGTCAACCTTACTTGTCAATACATTGGGTGGTATGAATAAAACCTAGCAAAAGCTTTTACTATAGGTTTGTCTCTCTCATTAATTAACAAAATAGATAGATCTGTTTCAAGAAATCTAAGTAAAAGCAATTGCTTATGGTTTATTCATTAGACCCATTATCTTACCTCACTTCTGTAAATTAGAAAACTATCGGGTACGCTATTGATTGAAAATAATGTTAATAATATCATTTATGCAAGGAGATATAAGTTTTTCGATTGATGGTTTTGTTATATCATTTGTGTTGGTCACATGTTACTCAAATGAATTTTAATATTATTTTAATCTCAAAAGGAAAGATCCACTGCCATATTTTTCAGTTTGTTGAGGAAAGTTTGTTCGAGACCTTAATAGTGTGCAGTATCAAATTGATCGTAATGAAATGCTCTTTTTTTCGGACTCGACGATACTATGTTGCCATTTGCGAAAAAATAGTAATTATGATTTAAAAATTAAATTTTACACAGCAGATGCATTTTAAACGAAAACCGTAAAGTTGTATTTTTTCCAATACTTTAGGAGTAATATTAATAATTTGAACATATGCATAGCCCTCTAGATTCAAAAATAAATTTCAAAATTTTTGAAATTTTTGGTTACAAAAAGTAACAAGTTATAACATGGTTGTATTCAGAATGTCATAAGGAGACAAAAAAGTAAAAATATACCGGTTGTGTCTCATTTAAAAATCGAAAGTTTATATCACTTCTGGTGAGACCGGAAATTGCATGGAGCTAAGTCACATGTCAAATGCAGTTTTATGTATTATATAGATCCTCCAAATTTCATTTCGATTTCTTGAAAACAAAAAAAGTTATAGGTGCGAGCCACCTTCCGTGGACACCCGGTATAGTGAAGAAATTCACCTAACTAAATATTGACAGCAATTAAAATCCTAACGACTATTTAATTATGATCATCTGTTACTTTCGGTTTATCTGTTGGTATTCCAAGCACGATAATTTTCATAGGAATTTCTAGCAAACACGATTACATTAAAGCGTCCAGTGTCATACGAAATAAAACACATGAGTTTATGAACTTCCTTTATCATATTTCAAACAAAAACGAAGTCAGGCTATAAATAACGAAATCCATCATTTCCATCATTATTATAATCATGAATAATGAAGTGTGCTTAGGAATAATATGTGTTTTCTGTTTATCGGAGGAATGCGGAGAAGGGCAAACAATTATTTGAACGAAATATGTAGAACCAAACAATAGAAATGTATGAATAAAGATTTCACACGCGATAGATATGGGTATTTCACATTTTGTAATTCAACAGATTTAATCCAGTACGATTGGGTCTCGAGACAAGAATCGATTGTAGCACCACCAAACTTGATATGCTAGTTGTTGGAACCATGATAAAATCGAAAAAAAATTGTTTACCAAAATTCCAGGGGTGGAACATATATTTTTTTGTTTAAAAATATATGAATAGATTTTTGCTGTAATCTTGGAAAGTATATGATTTATCGGAAAAAACTCAACAGGTGAAAAACAATTCAATTTTCCACAAAAATTCTTCCTAATTATTTCTTATGAAATGCGCTCGTTTTCTCAGAAAACGTGATTGAACGCCGACATCAAATTTCAGGTTCACCCTTACCCACCGCTGAAAGTCATAACTCTGCTAAAAATGATCAGAGAAGGAAAAGGAAAAGTACATATCGTTTCTGAAGACTCCTACCTTCTCATGCAAATATAATATGCGAGTATTTGAGTACCTAAAATGTGTTTTGTCGCACTTCACGGAAATGTTTGCGGATGATCCGAAAATCAAGAATAATTTATTAAATATGGAATTATTATACTGAAGCAGCAACCCATACCCTCTTTGGACTATATGCAACAATTTTAATGTAGTGTGATAGGTCCCACTTATACATGCCAAAAAAAACCTTGTTTTACTCCTGCCTCATTTTCAACTTACCCATAAAATCGGCATTCTCTTCACTTAATGTTGAAAATAATCGCTTATTCATATCCTTAATATACAGTGTGTCCTTAAAGTATGGAACAAATTCATTTTTAGCTAAACAGGTCATTTTAAGAAATAATCCTGAAACACGTCGATTTTTTATTTTAATTTACCTATTTTAAAATAATATTCTAATATACAGGGTGAATTACGTTCGAGTAGTGACGTCACCGTCATTTTTTTCAAATGGAACACCCCCATTTTGTCTCAATATTCGGATTACTCTAGTTGAGCTGATTCCAAAAATGTATCACATGTTGATTCCAATTGGTACAGGGTGGACAAAAATACGTGTGCTGATAAAGTACCGCGTAACATTCTTTATTAGGTACATTAACAATATTATCAAAAATACTTATTGTCTAGCGGACAGAATATGCTGGAATACATGACTTTATAAATGTTCGAACTGCAGCCCTTGCTGTATTTGACAGTAACCCAAACGGTGTACAAATTCTTGTTGAACCTTGTGTATGGTTTCTTGCGTAATATTGTTCTTTTCTGTTCGAATTTTCCCTTGTAGATCTTCAATATTTGCTGGTTTCGTTTTATAAATACCATTCTTCAGATGGCCCCACAGAAAATAATCCAAAGGATTTAAATTTGGTGACCTCGCTGGCCATTCAGTGGGTCCACGTCTACCAATCCACCTGTTCGGAAAAATTTCATCTAGGTACCTTCTAACATATACAGCATAATGTGGAGGTGCACCATCCTGTTGAAACCATAAACTTTCATCAAAACCTACAGGGTTACGTCTGCTGGGAAACAAATTACGTAAAGTAGGTACGAGATACCCCCTTAAAAACTCAAGGTACGTTGCCCTGTTTAAATTACCTTCGATAAAGTAGGGTCCGATGATTCGATTTCGTACAATTCCAGCCCATACATTTACCTTTTGAGGGTATTGTGTATGATGCACACGCATCCAGTGGGGGGTTTTCTTTTGCCCAGTTCTACAATTCTGACGGTTAACCTCACCATTTAACGTGAAAAGGGCCTCATCAGAAAAAATAATGTTTTGTATCAAGAGAGGGTCTCGGTGACATTTATCCATCATTTCTTCGCAAAATTGGAGTCTTCTATCGGGATCATCTTCGTTTAATTCTTGCACAAGTTTGATTTTATAAGGATGCCATTTTTCAAGCTTCAATAGTTTGTGTACCGTTGTTTTGCTAACACCGATATCGTGACTAACTTTACGAACAGAAGTGTGCGCATCTTCTTCAAAACTCAGTAAAACATCTAATGCTGTATCAGTATTTGCAGGGGGACGACCTGATTTGCGTACATTTTCAACCGTACCAGTTTCTCGAAATTTCGTTTCAATCTTACTGACATCTGAGTTCGCGATCTGTCTCCATACCGAATCATCATAAGTATTTCAATTCACTGTTTTACACTTAACTCCATTTCTACTTCCAATTAAATCTAAGCAATCATTCGAATATTCATGAATACCAAAAATATTGTAGTACTAAACTGTCACTGAACATCAATAAATTACTAAACAAATAATGACATTTCACAAAAAACTAGACGACTATGTTTTTATAATAAATAGATAAGAAATAATTTTTTCATTTTCTGTCTGCTAGACCACAAGTACCAAACATGTTTGGAAACAGCTCATTTTTATTACTCTAAACATGTAGCAAACTACGGGGTGTTACATTGAAACCAATTGCCACTAGACAATAAGTATTTTTGATAATATTGTTAATTCACCTAATAAAGAATGTTACGCGTTACTTTATGAGCACACACAAAACTATTGTATTTTTGTCCACCCTGTACCAATTGGAATCAACATGTGATACATATTTGGAATCAGCTCAGCTAGAGTAATCCGAATATTGAGACAAAATGGGGGTGTTCTATTTAAAAAAAATGACGGTGACGTCATTACTCGAACGTAATTCACCCTGTATATTAGATTATTATTTTAAAATACGGTAAATTAAAATCAAAAATCGACGTGTTTCAGGATTATTTCTTAAAATTTTTACCTGTTTAGGTAAAAATGAATTTGTTCCATACTTTACGGACACACTGTATATATTTAATAACACTATTGTGAAGTGCAAACCTCAAGCTTGAAATCACATACTTAATTTTTTATGTGGGATGTGTATGACTATGAGAGATCATTTTCAACATTTACTGAAGAATTTGACGAGATTATGGGTGGAGTATGGCAGGAGTAAAACCCAGTTTTATCTTTGGCATGTATAAGTGAGACTTGTCTCACTAGTCTTGAATCGTTGCATTTGGTCCAAAGAGGGTACTGGTTCCTGCTTCAGTATAATTATTTCATATCCACTAAACTATCCATGACTTTCGGATCCTCCATAAATATCGTAGAAGGGTTATGTGAAGTGGGACAAAACACATTTTAGGTACTCACTCACAAAAATCATTCGTAATACGCCTGAAGTTGATGATGAAAATGGCATAATTTCCAAATGTTTCTCTAGACGAGGGGTATATGTGACAATTCATCGCATTCTTGATTTTATAAATTCTGCTGACTTCACCTCACTTCATATTGTATTGTTGATTCCCAGCTCACCCTATGACAGAATAGTATAATTGATTCTTTGAATTTCGAAAATCAGTGATTCAATAACTGTCTGAAGGGTGATTGATTTATTACATCACTTTTTCTCATATTTATTCAATTCGAAATCAAGAATGCACGATCAGCTTTCATTTCATATGCTTATAATTGGCGCATTTTTTGTCTCCGAGTAACGCTCAACTTTCACTTAGTCGTTATTATTTTGTTGTGAAAAGTGATACACACAGTTTTTCTATCTCAGCTCTTTCACGCGGTGTTTGGCAAATGGTTGTGTTATATTACGTGTTTTTTTTTCAATTAACTCAACAATTGATCATTGTTTGTCAATATAGCAGTAACAATAATTCAGAATGTAATAGAATATTATTTTCTTATGCATCTGAGAGGAAGTGAAATATTTTCTGTAATTTTTACCAGCTATTTCACTAATATCGTTGAATAGACTGAGTTTACATGAATAAAAAAAAAAGTTATTCAAGAACGGTTATTAACCGTCTGATTTTTCACAGCTTTATTTTTGGTATTATATGGATCACGAAAATAAATTTGCATACACTTCTCTCATGTAAACATGCACATATACTTCACATCACATCACAAAACTATTGCAGCGCTTTCCACAGAAGAGAAGCACATACTTGATCTTTGTTTGAATCCATTATTGCCCATCGATTTTTCACATTCTGTCATGAAAAATAGGGTTGCCATTAGAAATGGTTATTTAACGAACAAGTGTATTCATAAGGGCGATTAACAATTGAGATAATTTAACGCCCGAGCAGAGCGAGCGCGTTAATGTTCGAGATTGTTAATCGCCATTTTAATTCACGAGTTCGTTACAAAACTTTTCCGTTGACCGTAATTTTCCAAAAAAAAAAAAATCGGTTCCATTTGGGTCTTGAACCCTCGACATCGCAATCACCTCAAGTCTCACACGAGCATTTTACCAGCCGGCTGCGTGACTACCTATAAACGTTACTGACAACTGGTATATTGAATGTTTTCTGAATATTTTTCTTACACAACTTTTCCGTCGACCGTACTTTTCAAAAATAAAAATATCTTACTTTTAATTTTCAGTTTTATTATTATAAATATTGATATTAGGAATACAACCATTGAAACTTAATAAATTTTAAGAAAATACAACAATGAAATGAATAATGACAGACACAGGTCACTAATAAGTATAATATGTATTGGAGCAATGTACGTTGGGTTGCATGTAAGTAAATCGTTGATTAATAGACAATCATTCATTAACAGGGGTCATTAATCAACGATTATTAGGGCGTTAAAATACAGCATAAATGAACGGTCGACGGAATAGTTATTTAACGAACAAGTGTATTAATAAGGGCGATTAACAATCGAGTTATTTTAACGCGTGAGCGGAGCGAGCGCGTTAATGTTTGAGATTGTTAATCGCCATTTTAATTCACGAGTTTGTTACAAAACTTTTCCGTCGACAGAAGTTTTCAAAAATAGAGATATCTTATTTTCAATGTTTATTTATTTAACGATACGATAAAAAACAATCACTATTTCCTATTTATATTAACTGTACTCAAAGATAGATAGTTTAATTTTTCTCAGTGGTAGTTTTATTTTATTTTTTATTATTTATTTTCAAATTGAAAAAAAAAAAAAAATTACCCTCGTTGGGTTTTGAACTCTCGACCTCAGTGTTGCAAGCCAGGTGCACTTTACCATTACGCCACGGGACCATATATGGTTTTAAGTGACAACTGGTGTAATGAACATTTTCTAAAATTTTATTTGAAAATTGACAAATAAATAATGACAGATAGTACTAACCAATATAAAATGTATAAGAGCAATGTATGTTGGGTTGCATATAATCAAATCGTTGATTAATAGAAAATCATTCATTAACAGGGGTTATTAATCAACGATTTTGAGTGCGTTAAAATACATCATAAATGAACGGTCGACGGAAAAAATATATTAATAACTTTCGACTGCTTTTGGCGTTTTCTCCAAAATATAGTACTTTAATCTTCTACGAATTCATCCACTACTTTACGAGAACACTGAATTTAATGGGCGCACTGCGCAAACAAAAGAAAAATTAATAATATATAGGGTGTATGAAAAAATGGTAGTGGATGTCATTATTATTTAAACGAGCAATTCTTATATATATATATATCGATCGAACGGCTTCAACGATGTGGATCAAAATTTGTATGTAGATCAGTTTTTGCTCATTAAGTTTATCTAAAAGGTGTTTCACAGAAAAAAAAATGTGTGTGACATGGCGCCATCTTATGAATTTTTTAGGTACTTGCATTGTAGCTTGTTCTCCTACTCTTCCTGAGATGGCGCTATATGACACGCGATCAAATCAATGTTAGATATTTCCTGAAAGAACATGCTGTCTTGACATTTAAACTCCCTTTTTATTGGAGTTTATGGAGTCAAAAGAAATCTCTCCTTGAGTAGAAGAGAGAGAGAGAGCGAGCCTTCAATATGTCACCTGTCACTTATTTAGTATAGGAAACGGTAGTTCAGGGTACAGTACCCGTCAGGAGCCCCACCACTATTCTGATTTCCTTTCTGCTAATTTTTTGATCATAGCAGTGCACCTAAATAATATTTGAGCCATTTTTAGTCACTGCCATCTTAACAAGCACCTCAACATTATAGGTATCACGGATGATGCTGCTGCACCCACATCCTCACGGAATACCTAGCAGTGGCAGCAATACGGGAAGCGCACCTCGGGAACATCGTTCTGAACCCGGAGAGTGTGAGAAGAGTATCGGTGGGTCCACAACGGGCCCGAATGTACGAAATCGCTGAACGGACACGATGAAAAAAATATTATAATTGCCAGTTTGAACTGACAATTAGCTATAATTCCCAGTTTGAACTGACAATTAGCTATAATTGCCAGTTTGAACTGACAATTAGCTATAATTGCCAGTTTGTACTGACAATTAGCTATAATTTCCAGTTTGAACTGACAATTAGCTATAATTGCCAGGTTGATCTGACAATTAGCTATAGCCAGTTTAAACTGGCAATTATAATTTTATATACAGTTCTAGTCTGAAGTCCGTTCCCCCCTACTAATTTTCGAACCACCTGGTATATCGCAACGAAATTTGGAAGGCTCAATAAAAACCTACTTTTTCATGGGAAAATTCCAGCTAAAAGTTTCAAAATGGAA
Source organism: Chrysolina haemoptera (assembly GCA_958298965.1). Taxonomy (NCBI): domain Eukaryota; kingdom Metazoa; phylum Arthropoda; class Insecta; order Coleoptera; family Chrysomelidae; genus Chrysolina; species Chrysolina haemoptera. Next base: position 17,390,168 of record OY282601.1, on the reverse strand, counting down.
GCTTAGCGCCTTCTAATTTTTTTTTTAAATAGAACACCCGCTCCATAAGCCGAATGAGAGGGAGAGAGAAACTTTTTCTGGCGGGTCGATAAATTCTCTCTCATACTCATTCGGCTAATGGAGAAAATAATAGGCGATATCTCCATAGTCTTTGGAGATGATAGCATCAAACTTGGTGTTGTTGATTATCGTCCTTAACCGATCATGCAATGATATACCGGGTTTAAAAAAAATATTGAAGATGGCGCTCAGCTGCCATTTTCAAACTTCTAGCTGGAATTTTCTCATGAAAAAGTAGGTTTTTATCTCCTATTTGAGATTTCCAAATTTCGTTGCGATATACCAGGTGGTTCAAAAATTAGTAGGGGGGAACGGACTTCAGACTAGCACTGTATATAAAATTATAATTGCCAGTTTAAACTAGCTATAGCTAATTGTCTGTTCAAACTGGCAATTATAGCTAATTGTCAGATCAACCTGGCAATTATAGCTAATTGCCAGTTTGAACTGACAATTAGCTATAATTGCCAGTTTGATCTGACAATTAGCTATAATTCCCAGTTTGAACTGACAATTAGCTATAATTGCCAGTTTGTACTGACAATTAGCTATAATTTCCAGTTTGAACTGACAATTAGCTATAATTGCCAGGTTGATCTGACAATTAGCTATAATTGCCAGTTTGAACAGACAATTAGCTATAGCTAGTTTAAACTGGCAATTATAATTTTATATACAGTGCTAGTCTGAAGTCCGTTCCCCCCTACTAATTTTCGAACCACCTGGTATATCGCAACGAAATTTGGAAGGCTCAATAAAAACCTACTTTTTCATGGGAAAATTCCAGTTAAAAGTTTCAAAATGGAAGCTTAGCGCCTTCTAATTTTTTTTTTAATAGAACACCCGGTATATCATTGCATAATCGGTTATGGACGATCATAAGGAATCCAACACCAAGTTTGATGCTATTATCTCCAAAGACTATGGAGATATCACCTATTACTCCATAAGCCGAATGAGAGGGAGAGAGAAACTTTTTCTGGCGGGTCAATAAATTCTCTCTCATACTCATTCGGCTAATGGAGAAAATAATAGGCGATATCTCCATAGTCTTTGGAGATAATAGCATCAAACTTGGTGTTGTTGGATTCCTTATGATCGTCCCTAACCGATCATGCAATGATATACCGGGTGTTCTATTTAAAAAAATTATTGAAGATGGCGCTCAGCTGCCATTTTCAAACTTCTAGGTGGAATTTTCTCATGAAAAAGTAGGTTTTTATCTCCTATTTGAGATTTACAAATTTCGTTGCGATATACCAGGTGGTTCAAAAATTAGTAGGGGGGAACGGACTTTAGACTAGCACTGTATATTGTATTGTTAAACTGGGCAATTATTTATAATTGCCAGTTTGAACTGACAATTAACTGGCAATTATAGCTAATTGTCAGTTCAAACTGGCAATTATAGCTAATTGGTAGTTCAAACTGGCAATTAGGTATAATTGTCAGTTTAAACTGGCAATTATAATATTTTTTTCATCATGTCCGTTCAGCGCTTTCGTACGAATGAGAGGCCTACATGCTTATATGGTTCCGTCCGCCCACAAAACATATTCTATCTTCTATCTAAATACTTTCACCAACACGGCGCTCCAGGGCTGACAAAAAACGCATTTCTTTCAATTTTTTCAAATTTAACCCCACTCCTACCCATTGCCCTTTATTTTTTTTATACATGAATTTCAAAGGAAATTAAATTCTCTACAACTTTCATTCAATGAACTTTTTGCTGAGATCAAGTCTTTCCCCTTTTTTGCGATAGAAAATGGAGGGAAAGTGAAAAATTTCTGAAATCGCAAAAAATTATGTATCAAATTTGTTGGAAATTTAATTGTCTACATTTTTTTAATCGAACATATTTTCAAAAAAATGAACTGGGAATGAGCTAGAGGCCAAACACTGAAAAAGGTGCCGATTTCTGACAATTTTTTCAAGATGGCGGACGAAGCAAGGGGGGAGGGATGGCGGAAACTTGGATTAATAACTACCTAATGGTCCTTAACAATATCAAAAAATAAAAAACGATCCCCATTTGATGTAGGGTGAAGTTTGTTTATTTACTGGATTATTCAATTGCCTTCGGTTGGGAGTCACTGGTTTGATTCTCCAGGCGGTTTGCGCAGGCTGTAGATCTTTGATCAGTGACTACCAAAAAAAATTTTAAAACTTTAAAATTCAATATCTGCCAAAATGATTTTTTTTCGTCAAAAATGTATTCTTTCATTCTGTTTTGTTTTGTCATTTTTTACTCCCCCTTTTTATCTATTGCTCCAATTTTGGAAACACTCTGTATATATAACACATTCAAATTCTCCTGGGACTTTTATGATTGTTATGATGCCTGTCAGGCATATATTATGTTAGCAAAATGAGGTAACAAAACTATTTCGGAATCAAAAGATCTCATGCGGTGGTGCAATTAATGCTAAAATGTTGCGTTATATTTTGAGGTAAACATGTAACTGTAATTGCAGTGTCTGGTCGTAGTTCACTTTACACTAATGCAAAACAAGAAAGATGCATTACAGTTTTACGACATACATTACAAAAGTTTTTCGAAATGTGAATAATTTGATGGAAAGAAAAAAAAGCAACGATGCTCATTCAACCCAGTTACCCGCAAGTTGAGTATAATTTATTAATAATAATATTTACGAATGCAAAAATAACTGAAACTTTCGTTCTTCAAGAAGATTTTTGGGCAAATTATTATGATTAACAAGTGAATTAAGAGCAATTTTCCCCGTGGGAGGTGGAAAAACCAAACCCTCATCCCATCTAGAATACTTACTTATCTGAACAATTTTTATTCACCAAAACCTGAGCAAGCTAACCTGGCTTGCGAGTTGAAAATGCGTGAATTCGTTTTTCGCTCGAACTTGAAACTAGGGGTCGTCAAATTCTTGAAAATTTCAAGATCTTGCCTTGATCTTGTCTTGATTTCAAGACAAGAAGTTATTTTAGATTTCAAGACAAGACAAGAAATATTTTGTCAATACCAGGATTTCTTGTCAAGACAACAAGAATCTAGAAATATTTTGACTACATACCATGGTTTGCTTTCAAGTGTCTTTTCAACCCCGAAGTGCCGGCATTTTTCATTTTCAGGTAAACACTTTTGTTGTGTTTTTGACAACATGGTATACATTTGGCTAATTTATCATTTTTGTTTTTTCCGTTGGCACTGGTATCCACCTCAATTTAAAAAAAAATAACCTGCCAGTATTGCCACTAGTACCACTACCACTATCCTGCATTGGTGAATGCTGCTGCTTTTTTCTTTTGCTGTCGCTATCGCAGACAACTACGGTTTCAGATTGCAAGTTGAAAATGCGTGATTTCTGAATTTGATGAACATTCAGTGAAATCGAAAGACATTTCATTATTTGGGTTCCATTAAGATATTTTTATGTTCATTAATTTTTTTGTCTGACAGCGCTGGGGATGCATGGTTTGATTTGGTGTACATATTTGATCCAATTTCGCAAGAGCCAATTGACGGTTGAATTGAGTTCTTAATATATACAGGGATAACTTCGACCACTTATAGAAAATTATACAGTATGCTCTCTCCGTCAAAACAAGTGAAAACCAAAGCAAAATTTGGAAATCTGGACAAAATTACCTTTTGTACGTGGAGAAAAGCGCCGCCTCTGGATGAACGCACGTGGAAAAGCAGAATCATTGTTCCTCCGTTACTACTCCTTAATCAAACGTGAAAATAAAGTTGGAGATTTGAAGTGTTATTTAGCAGGACTCGTAATAGAGGTTAAGAAATATATTTTTTTTGTAGAACACAAACACTGATAAAAATAAGTAAAATTGGTGTAGAATGAACTTTCCGCATATCCAAACAAAATGTTCTTTTGAGCACAAATCACATTTTATCCAAGCTATCAATGCCTTTTGAACGATCGATTAGCGAGAGTTCGTCGAAAAAAATGTCTCAGTCAAGACGATGAGTGATGAACTGAAATTGACAGACTGTGCAGTCAGGTGTTAATTCGCGTGGAACCATAGAAATTGCAGATTGGGCGATCGAAACACAATACCGGGTGTCCACGGAAGGTGGCTCGCCCCTATAACTTTTTTGTTTCTGGAGATATTGGAATGAAATTTGGAGAATCTAGATAATACATAAAACTGCATTTTTTGACAAGTAACTCAGGTTCATACAACCGGAAGTGATATAAACCTAATACATTTATATACATTAAAATTCTAGTCCTAAAGTATTGGAAAAAATACAACTTTACGGATTTAATTTTCAAATTATTATTACTATTTTTTTTCAAATGGCAACATAGTGGCTCGTCGGGTCAGAAAGAAAGGGCATTTCATTACGATTAATTTGATACCACACACTATTAGGTCTCGAAGAAACTTTCGTGATAAAACAAAACCATCAATCCAAAAACTAATATCTCCTTGTATAAATGATATCATTAACCTGTTTTTCAATCAATAGCGTACACAATATTTTCCTAGTTTAGATTTGAAGAAGTGAGGTAAGATAACATATTGACAAGTATTTTTTTTCATTACTCCTTAATTACCTTGTTCTAACAGTTATGTAGGTCACAGGTTACCCAATCTGAAATGGTGTTTAATTTTTAAAATATTAGAACTTGCTGAAGCTGAGTTACTTGTCAAAAAATGCAGTTTTAAGTCGTATACAAATCCTCAATTTTTTTTCTGACCCGACCAGTCACTATGATGTCATTTGAAATGCAATAATAAATTAAAAATTAAACTCCACACAGCATATGCATTTTAACCGAAAACCATAAAGTTGTATTTTTCCCAATACCTACTTTAGGACTAAAATTAATAATTTGGACGTATCCATAGCCCTCTAGATTAAAAATTAAATGTCAAAATAAAAAATATATATATATGGTCACAAAAAGTAACAAGTGTATACAAGTATACACCCGGTATAGGTGGTTCAGCAGCGGCGTAACTTGGAAGGTTGGCAATCCAAAAAATCATATAAATTATCTTTGAGTTCTCTGAAATTTCACAGGTGTGTTTCTACGTGATAGAGGAGTACCCCGTTTTATTTATAAAAATGGGCTGCACTGTATTTATTCCGAGTCGGTAATATCTATTGATTGCCATTGTTCAATCATGGTTAATATTACATTCAGTATATATAATTATTGTTTATTCATATGTTTGTATCCAATTTCATTAAATCTAAAATAACATTTTCAAATGCAATAAATGGAATTCAGCGTACTGTTTTGATGAATTCGACACCATTTAAAACAATTATTATTTAACAGAGATAACCTCGTCGACCTATATTTACGGCTGATTCAATTTCAAAATCCAAAGAGCGCTAAATGATAACTGACAGAATCTATTCGGTTATTTTAAGTAAGCGTCAGCGTTGGGTTAATGAATCTTCTTTTATCGACGTGGATATGTGGATTCACAACCTTAATGTATCAAAAAAGTTAATACCTACCTACTTAAACTTCGTATTTCGAGCTTTTTTTACTCGGTTACTGAAGGTATCACGAAAACTAATCAGTCTAATCCCCATATCGAAAGAAGGTACTTAGACCTCCCTCAATTTCGTCATAAATGCTTGTGGAAAGTCTCTGTGAAATGAAATCAAAATCAGAAAGTCACTGGGTTCAAAAACTTCATATACAGTGCGGTCCTAAATTAACGGATATAGTATATTGTACAATGAGCACGAAAAGGGTCGTTTCATGAAAATTGTACACTATACTTTTTCTACGACCATCTGAATCATAAACAAATCTGTAATATTTTAACAAGACTTTATCATAAACTTTCCTGTCGTCAAGATTCCTATAATACATACAACCTTGAAAAGGAATTGAAGATACAAATATTGAATATTATAATAAAAATCGAACACTAATCGATTTCATGAAAAAAAAAAAGTGGTTTGATTGTGATTTGAACCCTCACCCCGACTATCCAAAACCCGACCGTTCCCTCACTCATTACTCGCTGCTACGAGCTCAATAATAATATGATGAAATTAACTGCTATAGAAACTTCCTGCCAACTATTCGAAAATATATAATTCTATTATCATCATTCTTTATAATGAAATTAGCGGTGTCTATGTCAAATCATCCTCACGATTACTACTCATTTTCGATTACATTTTTTTTTTAAAGAATTTTGTAAATACAGATGTGAAATGTCAAATTATTAGAACATTAACAAACTTGATTCGATCTTATATTATTTATGATCATAAAACTGGCGTCTAGTAGTTCATGAAAGTCGTGATAAATGAAATATCCTGTACTGAAATAATCATTACAGTACAGCTCGCGATGTAGAAATGCAAAAGTGTTTACAATCGGCCTACTTCTTTGATCGATATAAGGCATAAAATGGACATATTTCGATTTGGTCGTAGAAAAAAATTTTGTTTACGTTTTTAGCCATTTTCAAGAAGACCCTTGAAACATGTCGATTTATGTTTTTAAAAAGACCACCTCCGTCGAAGTGACAGCAACCCCCTCAATTTTTTCAAACAGAATAGGGGGTCAAGTGATACCTCATTTCAAAGGGTATTCAATTGTATATAGCCATGTCTATTTTTTTAAATTTCGTTTATGCGTCATAAAAAAAAATTCAAAATGTTAAAGTATCACGAATAGGTACCATTAAATTCCCTGTATATTCTATGCACCTTTATTTTTTTACATGCTATTTTTGACTCTTACTGTCACGTAAAACAAACAACAGTTGGTAAATGAAATTTAAAAAAAAATTGTTCATTTAAAAATAGTTTTTTGTTTCGTTTCATTTACCACACCTGTAATGGCTTGCCTATGAAAATGTGGTCCAGACTATACAAAGTGGGTTTAAAAAAATTGCACCATATGGAAAACTTTTTTATTATCAATTTGTCAGGAAATTTTAATCTCCATAAAAATTAGTGTATTGCGGAATACTTGCATATAAGTTGTCAAAATTTCCAAACAGTGTACAAGGGAGAACAAAAAGTAAGAATTTTGATGAGGTGTCAACTACTTCTTATTTTTGACATTATCAAAAGTTTATTCAAAAAAGTTTTTTAGAATTGAAAACAATATTTAAATTTGGAATCTCAGCCATGGTGTCTTGATCAAAATTCAATTTTTTGTTCCCCCCTGTACACCGTTTGGAAATTTAGAATTTTGATAACACGAATACAAGTATTCCACAATGCACCAATTTTTATGAAGAAGTTTATCATGTGGTGGAAAATTTTTGAAATCCACTGTGTACCGGGTGTCCACGGAAAGTGGATCGCCCCTATAATATTATATAATGTTAATAATATCATTTATGCAAGAGATATAAGTTTTTGGATTGATGGTTTTGTTATATCATTTGTGTTGGTCACATGTTACTCGATGAATTTTAATAATATTTTATTTTCAAAAAGAAAGATCTACCGTAATATTTTCAAGTTTGTTGACGAAATTTTCTTCGAGACCTAATAGTGTGCGGTATCAAATCAATCGTACTGAAATGTTCTTTCTTTCTGACCCGACGAGCCACTATGTTGCCATTTGAAAAAAAATAGTAATGACAATTTAAAAATTAAATTTTACCCAGCAGATGCATTTTAACCGAAAACCGAAAATTTGTATTTTTCATAATACTTTAGGACTACAATTAATAATTTGAACGTATTCATAGCCCTCTAGATTCAAAAATAAATTTAAAAATTTTAAACATTTTTCGTTAAAAAAAGTAACAAATTATACATAGTTGTATTCAGAATGCCATAGAGAAACAAAAAAAGTGAAAATAATAATAATAATAATGATACTCCCTCATAAACATTCGTAGAGTGTACCCAAAGGCATAGCCTGTGCGGGTAGAGGACAGCTATTATTATTATTTGCCGTGACGCTCCGCGCTTCCAATATCTTCAAAAACAAAAAAGTTATAGGGGCGAGCCACCTTCCGTGGACACCCGGTATAGTCTGGACTACATTTTGATATGCAGCTATTATAGGTGTATTTTCGCCCTATACGGCTCGCATTAGAATCTTGTACACTCGTCCAAAAAACCAGTATTTTCCGGACTTGTTACGTAAATTACTATTCTGTTTTTTCTCTAGCAATCGGATTGTTGTCTTGGGTGGTTGCTTATTTCGGTAAAAATACAACTGCGATATAAATGAAGTCGTGAAGTAGCTCCTTTTTACAGTGACCGCCAATAAGTATGTACCATAAGGGAAAAAAGTTTATTATTAGAGTACTGGAAAAAAGATTCTTGGGAAAAGTTTGTGCATGTCCGATAACCTAAAAATCGATTTTGACACATGTCACGTGATCGCTGGTATGGCGGCAAATTGAAAAAAATTACTATGACTAGGCAAAAAGTCGGGCAAAATTGCAAGATATCGAGAAAAGTTATTTGAAAAAGTTGCTTACAACTCAATTTTATACACATATACAGAGTTTGAGAAAATAATGTGAGAATATTGAAAAAGGCATTTTTTTTAAAATATTTTTCTAGCTATAGAAAAATATCAAATTATTTTCTTATGAATAGCTTGACCATACTGAAATATTTGTATTCCGATGATAATAACAAAACTTTCTACATTTTCTCCACACCAGAGAGCACTAAATTAAAAAAAACTTGAAATTTTGTCCGAACCCTTGTTGTTACATTGCTGTTACAGTTATATCATAATTCCACTATCATTGCGATGATAGGGAAATCCATAAATATCGCGTTTTCCGATGATAATCCATTTTTGATGATAATCGTGGACGAACGTTTCACTTCGCACAATATAATCTTAAAAATAGTGCGTTAAATTAAAGAGGCTAGAGTTTTCAACATTACATGCGAAGTGAAACGCTCTTGCACGATTATCATCGAAACTTGATTATAACCTGGAAAACACCATGTTTCTGGAGTGTCATGTCATCACAATGGTCGTGGAATTCTGATATAACTGTTAGATACGAATCAATGTAACAGCGAGGGTTTTAACAAAATCCATTTTTTTTTTAATTTAGTGCATAGGATAATAATTTGATATTTTCATACAGCTAGGAAAATATTTTTAAAAAATGCAATTTTCAATTTTCACTCATTATCTTTTGTGTACTTGTATAAAATTTAATTCCAAGCAACTTTTTCAAATAACTTTTTTTGATATCTAGGGGAAACTCTTTTGATTTTATTGAGTCCTACTTAACAAATAGAACTCAGCTTGTAGAATATATTAATATCAAATCCACAGTTCAAAATATATTAACAGGAGTTCCCCAGGGCTCAATTATAGGACCACTATTGTTCATCTTGTATGTGAATGAGTTCTCAGACAACAAAGTCCATCTTATATGCTGACGACACTACTGTATTTCTAAGAAACACGGAAACAGTAAACAAAAATATAATTGAACAGACAAAACCTTGGTTCACCTCAAACCAGTTGAGTCTTAATTTAAAACAGTTCCTCTAAGTTTCTCTCTTAGAGAAATTGATGGGGAAATAGACAACATTAAATTCTTAGGACTTCATCTCGACTCAAAATTGTCATGAAAACATCACATCCAAGCTCTCACAAAAAAACTTGCAAGTATAACTTTCTTACTGAGAAAACTATCACAAAAAACTTCCACAGAAATCTGCAGGGTGGCCAAATATCATATGGAATACTACTGTGGGGGGTAATGCTACAGATTGGATAAAAATATTCCGTATGCAGAAAAGAGCTCTCAGAGCAATAACACAACTCCTTATTATGAAACATGCAGACAGATTTTCAAAAATTTAAACATACTAACTCTCCCAGCATTGTTTATATATCACTGTCTATACTACATCAAAACAAATGAGCAAAACTTCTCTAAACAAAATTCACTACACCTACATGACAAAAGAAACAAAAATAATCTGATAATTCCACAACATAGACTTGTCTTAACTCACAAAAGCTTTATCAACCTCTCTATCAAACTTTTCAATAAACTTCCCAAGCAAATGAAAGATCTTCCAACAGCAAAATTCAAAATAGAAATTAAAAAATGCTACTTACACTCAATGTCTACAACATTCAAGAATTCTTTGATGCTGATGTTCTCTCTGTGTATTTTAAGCCATTACTGTATTTTTTATGTATTTGTTTATCTAATTTTAACAATAATGTTTATTTTAACAAAAAACTATTTTATCACCCCCAATTTTGACGATGCTAAAACATCATATGTTATTTGAGCAAATAAAGCATTATTATTATTTGCCATTTTACCCCACTTTTTGCATTTTCATTTTTTTCAATTTGCCGCCATACCAGCGATCACGTGGCATGTGTCAAAATCGATTTTCAGGTTATCGGACATGCACAAACTTTTCCCAAGAATCTTTTTTCCAATATTCCAATAATACACTTTTTTCCCATATGGTACATACTTTTTGGCGGTCACTGTATATTCGAGCTCGCCTGGTGCACACAGTGTACGCCAGTGTTGTTCCTGGCTGCAATTTGACGCCCTTTTTGAACTAATTGCGCACGTCGGCACCACTTTCCTTATTTCTTCCAAAAAGTGCACCTTTTCATTTTCATTGAAAATGGCAATCAAAAATGTATTGTACTACAACAATGTTGAGAAGAAGAAGAAATATAAATTCTGTCGAATGTCAGTTATTATTGAGAAACGTGTTCTGCCATCTTAAGAGTGAAAGATAAGATAAAAATGCTACCTGGAGGATCACTATAATGGCGCCCTAATAAAATATTGCAAAATTATACCCCAAGTTTTTTAGAAACCATAAATTCTGAAGATCTATACAGATTAACATATATTTTAACATACTTATGTAAATTCCGTTTTTTGTTAATTTATTTTATCCAGAGTTTATTTTTTTGTTGCATATTTATTCATTTCATTATATATTGTTTTTTTTTATTTATTCATAGGTTTCAACTGTATTTGTTTCACATTCATTGAAATATACGTTTGTTCGAAATGTTTTAGTATTCATTTTTTGCAAACAATACCTATTTCTAAGATCTTTAAAAAGGTATGTATCAAATATTGACAAAAGGATATTGATATTTAAACGTAAATCTAGTAAACACTTTATAGTTCATTTAAACGTGACTTGCATAGTTGCATCACGCATTAATGGAAATCCTAATCCGCCTTATTCTTTGAGCAGTCTGTCATCACTGTCACCTGTCACAAATTAAAGACAGAGGCAGAGGGCAGTGCCACGCACCATGTGAATGTTTCCTGCGCATGCGTAGAAAGTTAGGTAATATGTAATAGTACTAATAAAAATCTATTACAAAAAATGTGCACCTTTGACATCAGATGTGCACTATTTAACTGAGAAATAACGCACCAAAAAAAACAACCAAGGAGCAACACTGGTACGCAATCATTCATAAAATATGGCTTATCCTGATGGACGTATCTAATCGAAGCAAATCAGCTTTTCGTAGGATGCGTGCAAGAATGTTCCGAGGCAGCGCTTCTCGACCGATGAGCGATGGTCTAGTGGTTACCACCAGTCTCACAACTTTTTTCCTACATATTATAATCTCGACGCCATCATTACGCAGGTTATTATATAGCCTTTCTACTCTATGCGGTAATCATTTCTGTAAAGAAAGAAAAAAGTCACAAATAAGCCACTAGATCGGTGAATCTATTCTAATTATTCATGGATCAATTTTGTTTTCTGTAGCACATTCTCGGCGTGTTCATATCATCCTATAATTTCGAACGTACTCAGGAGGCCATGTGCGCGATCATGTTCGGGACGCTTTTAAGGGTAAAAGAGTCAGTTGATAACTCAAAAACGGTTCGTCTTATCGATTTCAAACAAGGACAGGCTCGAAGAGAAAGTTTGGTTCTACGTATGTGCTGTAATGGAAATTGAATTTTCAATCCACTTTTCCACAAAAAAAATCTCAAAAATGTCCCAAAAATACAGTTAATAACCAGAACTATAAGAAGGTCATTAATCACCAACCACTCGAGATACCAGCAGGCGGTCAGGCCGTCCATATTACGCAGAGTTGTACCTGCCCTAACCATTCAATTTTGTTTTGTATTTAAATAAATAGTTATAATGATATTGGTTTAAGAAAAATCGCTTGATTATAATTGAGAATTATCTATGTACATATAATATATTATGATATATAACACACAAAAATTTATAAACATCACGATAATGAATGCGATTAGGGTTCAGAAACTTTATAATTTTGCGTTGTTTAGAATTAAATTTAATATACACACACTTACAAAATTACTCACTAAGATCAGTTTCACTCTCACTGTCGTCACCCAAATTGATAATAATCTTTTGTTGGGGAAGTTTTTCTATATCCATATATGTTTTTTCCACCTTTTTAATATGAAAAACACAGTTGGCCCAGCTGCTGTCAGGAATGTTTGCAGTTTCTGTTTGAATGAGAGCTACCACATTTGAACTTAAGGTTGGAGAAGTATTATTTCTTCGAACAGCTGACATAAGCTGATGCCATATATGTTCAATTGAGTTAAACATACAGTGATAAGGAGGAAGTCTGAGCACCGTATGTCCCAAGCTTTCAGCCAATGAATCACAAAAATATATCTTTTTTATCGAAAAACTGTGTAAAACTTCTAGTAACTGTTATTTTGTGTACTTTTCCTCATAGTACATATCATGATTTAACATATATTCTTGTATAGTGGCTTTGGTGTCTTTTGAACATGGTGCTTTATCTAATCTTCGACTGTGGTAGCTAGCATTATCCATGACAATAATACTGTTGGGTGGAATATTTGGTATGAGTTTATTTTGGAACCAGTCTTCAAATAATTCGGCTGTAGTATCATCATGATAATCGACTAAAGAGTCCTTAATATTCTTTGCCGATAAAGACAACGCATTTGGTATAAAACCACTTTCGGTTCCTGCGTGAATTATCGTAATGCGTTTTCCTTTATTAGACAGCGCATTAGTTTGGCACAAGTCAGATGAGTCTACCAAACTTTTTTTTGGAACATCATGTGTATCGAACGAAGTTTCATCCAAATAAACTATCGTTCTATCACATTCTCTAAACTCGTTTATAGTCAATAAAATTCAAATCTCCATTTCTTGAGGCGCGCAGATTCCATTATGATGTTTCTGCCACTACTGAGTTTTCTAAATTGAAATCCGTTCCGTAAAAGAGACGTCCTCAAAGTTTCTTTGCAACACTGGATACCTGTTTCATTATTTTTTAGCCGTTGCATTAAAATTTGCTCTTTATATAAGGCATATACTGTTCTTCGAATTATATCTACATCACAGCCATCTAGTTTCCTTGAACCACCAGAGTCTTTTCGTTTCTTTCTTTTTAAAATAGGGTTACTTAATATTTTAAACACTGTGGAATACGGTGTTTTTGTTAAAGAAGCATTTGGTCAACCTTATCTACTCAGCCAAGTGTTTGTCCAAAATTCCGAATAATGTTCTACCCGGCTGTTGTCTTTCCGGATATAATTCAAAATAAATTTGTGCTGTTTTCGTACTTTTCCTATCAAACTTATAATAAAGTTTCAACATATCTCGTTTTTCTACATTTGAGAATGAGGACATTTCGACTGAAGTATTTGTGCAAACTTATGATGTTTAATGAGTTCTGACAACTAGTGTTTATTAAACAAAATTTTTCGATGGAGTCATGACCATCTCAAATGAAGTTGTTTTTTTTAATATCTGTGGTTTCAGAAGAGCAAATCATAACAAATTATACATCAATGAAATCAGAATGAGAATTACTATTTTTCTGTATAAAAAAACAATATGGCGCCCATGACAAAAAAAAAGTTGATGATGAATGCCAAAAGACGAAACGTCGGATAGTAAATCTAAACATGAAAACGTGTAGCTAAGAAAAAGTATTAATGAGAATGTACTTTTGGTTTTGAGCTATGTTGTCAAATAATGACAATGAATATTTTTTCCGGCAACCGTCCGGGAAGTACGTAAATGTACGTAAATGTTCGAATTTCAACAAAAATATTTATATAAATAAAAATTAGAATGTTTCTGTTAGTACCTATCTTCTGTTCGCATTTCGATATTTGATACAAACAAGAATTAAAATGTTCTAAATTTTCTTCTACAAAGAAATATAAAAAATAAATGTGTCTCAATTTGCTATTCTACACGGTTGCCGAAAAAATTGTGTACGCAACACGTCCGAAAACAGTTTTTTTGGACTCGCAGACTTCCAAGACTCGCTACGCTCGTACTATTGTTGAAATTCGAGCTTTTCCCGGACTAGTCCGGAAAGTACGTACTTCTCAGACTAGTACGGGAAGTGACACTTTCTCAAAGAAAAATCGTCCAGGAAGTAGGTACCAACCCTTAAATAGCTCCAACCCTTAAATCTTTAATGGAAGTAGGGTTCATGTGATACCGCATTTTTAAGGTCATCGAATTCTCTTTCCGCCATTTTTTACTTTCTTTAATTTGATGCAGTATAGTTCTCGAGAAAACAAGTTTACAGCAATCATCGGCTAAGAATCTGAAGTTCGATTGTTTCAGCATTATTTCTCATCTTGTAGTACGGGTTTAATTTAAGAATGACTATTTTTTGTTTCGTAAAATTCTATCCTGGCCAACTATAATGAGGAATAATTTAGGGTCAGTTTTTTAATACATCAGAAACACGCATCTAATATTAATTCTCATGTGCATTTTTAAATGTTGGTAGTATACTATTTCACGCTTGCGAATCATAAAATCATGAAAGTATTTTTCGTATCTTTTACAAATTTATTAGTGAAACCTCATGGTCCAAGAGGCCGCTGCAAAAAAGCTGGACTATCGAGTTAGCGGATGATAATTTTTTTCAATGTAAGTACTTACTAGGGCCATTATGAAAGTCATATCATGTCCAGAAATGCGGCACAAGACTTGACATGTTGTGCGGCCAGGTTTTTTAAACCAAGAATGAGAATGCCAAGCAAAACATGTGAAAACAAATAAGGATTTCTCTGGAAATAAAAAAATTGGTACAACCTTTTGGTACACCCTGTACAGCTGTAGGTCTGGCAGGATATGAATTTTACAATACATTAAAAAAAATTCTCATCTGGTATCTCGATAGGCCAGCTTTTTGCAACGTGCTCCTGGACTACTAGTAGTTATTGCTGCTATGGAATTCGGTGCTTCCGTAAGAAAAACTGAAAAACTCAGTTTTTTCTCAAACCACTGCTATGAACACAATTCTAACAATTCAAGTTGAAAGTTGATACGAATTCATGTCAATGTTGACTTGTTAGTATATTAACAATGATTTCTCGAGAACTACTGCATCAAATTCCAAAAACTGGAAAGCGTTGGAAAGAGAATTCAATTACCTTCAAAATGCGGTAATATGCGCTAAAGATGCCCTTCTTGCAATGCGAACGATAAATATGAAATGTCGGCCTTGTTTCGTTTTCACTGGGCAACCCTGTATATAGCTCAATAGTTCAATAAATAACTAGGTACTCACCATTCTGTCTCTTTCATCTTCGATTTGGTTGAGCAAATCCGCAAAATTACCTAAGGAAGCACAGATGACCTGTTCATCATCGGTTTGGGTACCGCCCACACATTCGAAGGTGAAACCTTTGAGACATTCTGCGAAGGAGCGTTGAGCTCGTCCCAAAACTGCAAAAAAAAATATTTTCATCAATTTCGTGTTTTCAAAGATTATAAACACAAATGACTTTTCATCATTGGCGCAGCCAGAGGGAGGGGCTTTGGGGAAGGGTTAGAGATAGAGGGATTCTGCGAACGCCAATCGATTCAGAATGGCTGAATTAGTATATACTGAGAATTTGAACGAAAAAAATCGACGGACAAAAAAGTCGAGTATATCATGATAGATAATTTTTTGAAAACTGATTCAGAGCTGACCAACTCGAGAACGGTTAGAGATAGACGGATTCTGCGAACGCCAATCGATTCAGAACTGCTGAATCAGTATATACTGAGAATTTGAACGAAAAAAATCGACGGACAAAAAAGTCGAGTATATCATGATAGATAATTTTTTGAAAACTGATTCAAAGCTGACCAACTCGAGAACGGTTAGAGATAGACAGATTCTGCGAAAGCCAATCGATTCAGAGTTGCTGAATCAGTATATACTCAGAATTTGAACGAAAAAAATCGACGGACAAAAAAGTCGAGTATATCATGATAGATAATTTTTTGAAAACTGATTCAGAGCTGACCAACTCGAGAACGGTTAGAGATAGACAGATTCTGCGAAAGCCAATCGATTCAGAGTTGCTGAATTAGTATATACTGAGAATTTGAACGAAAAAAATCGACGAAATAAAAGTCGAGTATATCATGATAGATAATTTTTTGAAAACTGATTCAGAGCTGACCAACTCGAGAACGGTAAGAGATAGACGGATTCTGCGAAAGCCAATCGATTCAGAGTTGCTGAATTAGTATATACTGAGAATTTGAACGAAAAAAATCGACGGAATAAAAGTCGAGTATATCATGATAGATAATTTTTTGAAAACTGATTCAGAGCTGACCAACTCGAGAACGGTAAGAGATAGACGGATTCTGCGAACGCCAATCGATTCAGAATGGCTGAATTAGTATATACTGAGAATTTGAACGAAAAAAATCGACGGACAAAAAAGTCGAGTATATCATGATAGATAATTTTTTGAAAACTGATTTAGAGCTGACCAACTCGAGAACGGTTAGAAATAGACGAATTCTGCGAACGCAAATTGATTCAAAATGGCTGAATTAGTATATACTGAGAATTTGAACGAAAAAAAAAGTAGAGTATATCACGATTTTTTGGAAACTTTGTATGTACCAAAATTGAAAAACGGCAAAGCGGTTTTAGAGATATTGGAGAAGAATCGATTTTTTTAGTTAAATTTCGACATATTGCATCTCAGTCATGAAGCGGTTGCGGACACATGTTTATGAAAAAAAGTGTTATTTCGACCCAAGGAATTTATACTCCCTTGAAATATTTGAATTGAATTCCCTGTACATCTGAATAATGAAAAATATTATGTTCAGTTGTATTTTCACGAAAAATGTTGCTTTGCGGAATGCTCTACTCTGAAAAAGAAAATTTTACGCTGCTCTACTAATAAACTCACGAATATTGTCATTTTTGTATCGAAACATCTGTTTGATGATCTTATCGTACAGGTACTCCTAAAAAGATGCCGTTGTTTTTTAACGTTCATGTAAATAGACAGCTTCAACTTTGTTCATATGGCACAAGAGATTAAGATAATGATATGACAAGAAGGGTAAATAAAAAAAATAACACTCGGACGACGAAAAAAAAAACTGATAAATTGTATGTTCAGCCCCCCCCCCCCCCAAACTGAAATCCTGATAATCGAAATTGTGTTTCCTCAATACAACAACATTGAGTTTAGAAAACATAGTTTAGTTAATATTCCTATGCTGATGAAGATTCCTTGGTTAGGGAAAATACCATTTGTTCTCAACATTGAGTTCGTTTTCTTATGCAATTACTGATTGACAAAATGATTTAAAAAAAAAATTATTGGAGAAAGAAAAAGCTCTTGGGTTTTTAGTGTTGACCACACACAATCCAAATGAAAATTATGTTTAATTGCAATGTCAATGTTGAAAAGGGGAACATTCTCTATGAAAAATGAAAAATATGATTTTTTGTAATATCTAACAGAAAACAACTACTTCCCCGGCACAAGCCACGCTGGACATTGAACTACATCTGATAGATATTGTAAAATAACTCTGAAAACAAAAAAAACTGAAAGTGAAAATTCGCATTTTCAATCAGATAGTTGATTTTTCTTCATTATGTATAGTTTTCATTGAAAATTCATTAAATAAATTAGATAGGGAGAATGTTTTTAAAAAAATATCACTCACAGAAATCGTTCATTTCATTGAAGCAAGGTTCGCTTCTCTCGCATTTAATCCCCAATACATTTTGGTCGACGAAAATCTATTTCGCTTTGCCAAGCTCATCAGGGAGATTGACAGAATTGGAAAGCAGGATCTTCAGAAGTAATTACACATCAGGGATGGAAATGGAAATATTTCTTCTGCGGTAACACTTGGAAAGTAATTTTTTGACACAAACCTGTCATGGACATTGCATTTTGATTTTTGTTCGAAAATGTAAATAGGATATTCATAAATCTCCATGAAAATTGAAAAAATTTCATGGAGAATATTCTCCTTTCAACATGAATACCTCCAAAGAGGTTATCTAGAACGATGGAAAATAGCGACTAAAGTTTGTCTTTCAGTCGCAGTTGAACCCACAACAGATTTTATGAACATACTATTCATATTTTCCAACAAAAATCAAAATGCAATGTCAATATTTTGTTCTGAAAGTTGATTTGTAATTTGTCTCAAATATGAGATCTGAAATACTTTGTAGATGAACTTCATTGTCAAAAATTAACCTGACCTCTCCGGGCGTTTCATTAATTCACCAGCACTATTTTTTAAAGTTAAAGGAGGTTTAGTTTTCAAAGTCATGCTTTATATAATGGAAACGCATGACATTCACTCTAACTCTACAGACGATTTGAAAAAATTAAATAAAGAATGTTTTCAAGTCAAACGGTTCTATTGCGTGAAAAAACATAATAATGATGCATATAATGTACTTGAAGTAGAAAAATTATCACTTTAGGGCATTGATCAGACCAAAACAAAATCATGGGGTTTGATATGAGCGGCTGACTGTAGATAAACAAACTTCCACGCCCCCCCACCCACAATTTTATTTTAGTCTGATCAATGACCTAGATTGATGAGAATAGTGGTGTGCTGAAAGGGAATCTGGTGCCTACCTAATTATTTTTAAGCTTTCGAAACATTATTTGCATCGTTATTATGTTTCTCCACAATGAACCCGTCAAGCCCTTCATTTGTTACCGATACAGAGAGGGTTGAAAAAAATTATGTAATCCGTCATTTTGTGGCGGCTGTCATCATCAACTACACATAATTGTTATGTCATCAGAAGTTAAGGTGTGTACCAAACTTTAGATCAATCGGGAAGGGTGTTGAATTTCAATTACATACAATTTGACCAAAACAACAAACAGGTCAAACTAAATAAAACCGTTTAATAGAAATGCTGTTCTTTTGCAAATATCGAAGTAACTGGAAAATATCACCAGGTGTATATTTATAATCTCCGGTAACTTCGAGAATATCGGTAATTCTCGACGTTTTGAGATAAATCCAGAAATAAAAAAAATTTTAATCCAAAGAAATCTGTACAAGTCTAGAAGGGCAAATTAATTAATTTGCCCGATAAGTTACTGCGTTCACAAGACTGCTGTCTTGAAAGAAATTAATTTTTGTCAGTAACGTACCCTACACTGAATTTGCCTATCTGAAAAATTGAGATCGAATTAACAAAGAATACTTCTCTTTTTTTGAAAACTGTTGACGATTCGGAGGCTGTATCTGCCTCCGTTATCAAAACTTCTTAGAAAGACACTGAAGAAACTGAATTTGAATTGCGATTTTGGTAATAAGACCTTTCTTTGACAGAGTCAAATGAAATCTGTCATACATTCTTTTGATTGACATTTGGTATCTTGATACATAGGGTGTTCGGTATCAATCAATCACCATTCTATTAGTTCTTATTTCATCTCTGAGGAGGGGTAACCAGGTGCGGTCCATTTCGATGGAATTGGTTGAGAAGCAGTTGTTCGATAAAAGAATGCACGCAGTTTCCTTCAACTTTCTTTTTTCTTGATTTGATTCTCTCAATAAAATTTTGGTATTATTCCATTACATCATATGATCGCCATCAGATGTTAGAATATGTTCGGATATTTTCGAACCCGTTATTTTTCGATTTCTGATGTAACTTTTATGTTCTTCCTGGCGCACAATCAATAGTCTTGATGTTTCACCTATATAACTCTTACCACACGAACAAGGTATGTTGTAAACACAATTTTTTGAACATTCATCAGTGTTTTTGGGTTTTGTATGTGTGAGTATTGATCTCAATGTATTGGTTGTTTTAAATGTTGTTCTTACATCATACCTATGGCCAATCAAAAATAAAATATGGAGGAAATCAAACTTTCAATCAATATCCAGAAATAATTCAAACCACGTTGGGAAATTTTTCAAAATTTGCACATGATTTGTGAAAAATCATAGGCAATTCCTGGAGTATCTGCTCATCACCAGTTATCTTCAATACTTCTTTGATATGCGATGTGTTCATTCATGATCGTGAGATTGCCCAGCCTTCTATTGCTCATAATGCAACAAGAACCAACACAACCATTTCATTCGTAACCTTCTCCATATTAGTGAAAGTCTTAACACGTCAACTTTTAAATTTTTGCATTCACTTTCCGTTCATCAGGAACGGTTCCTACAGCTAGCTTCATCATTTGAATTTATCTCAACATATTTAGGCAAATCTTCAATAATATAGTTATTTACCTAACAAGTGCGGAAAGTAGTACTTTTCCGCACGCGACGGTAGTTAATTTTAAGCATGTTCTGAATCAGAATCTGATGTTAGTTTCGAAGTAAAAAATCTTTTAGTATATTTTTCCCAGTTTTTCACTTTTCAACTGGTCATAGCAAGCCATGAAAAAGTAAAATTTGGGTATTTCTTATACTTAGCATCAACTGAACACGTTCAGGCCCTTTGTGATAAAAAAAATCGAAAGCAACCGATCATTTCGGATGAATAAAAATTAATAATGTTGCTAGTAACAGATACCACCCTGTACATTTTAATGAATAAAACACTTAGATCTAGGGGTTTTAGGGTGTTCTGAAACAGAATCTGGTGTTATTTTTGCGATAAAAATATACAGGGTGTCTTACAAACTAGCAACATTTTCAATTTGTTTTCATCCGTAATCTTTGGGGGACTTTATGGTGTTCTAAACCAGAATTTGGTGTTTGCTCGGAGACAAAAGAATCTTCAGTATGTTTTCCTTTATAATTCAACTTTCAACTGATGATATCTAGGCGTCAAAAAGTAATATTTGGTATTTTGTACAGCATCAATTGAACGTTTTTGGGTACTTTATGACTCGAGAAGAAATTTGGTAAATCAACTAAACGCTACGAATAAATAAGCGTTATCAATTCTGCCAGCTATAGATGACACCCTGTATATTTTTTATGATTCAAGAATTGGGGTCTTGAAATTTTACGGTCTTCTCAACCAGAATCCGCTGTTACGTTTGTGCTACAAAAGTTTGTAATGTGCGTTCCACACTTTTTCACTTTTCGACTGGTCATAGCTAGCCATGAAAAAGTAATATTTGAATAATTTCTATATTATTCGAACATTCTTAAGTAATTAGTGATTATGGAAAAAAATCGAAAACAAGTAAACATTACGGATGAATAAAAATCAATACTATGTCAGTTACAGGTGACACCCTGTATATTTTAAATAAATAAGTACTGCTATTTGGGGGTTTCAGAGTGTTCTGGGATAGAACTTAGTGTTATTTTTGCGATAAAAAAATCCCTGGTATATTTTTCCCAATTTTTCACTTTTCAATTTGCCCGTAGGTAGCCATGAAAAAGTAATATTGGAACATTCCCTACAGCAATATTTGAACATTTTTAGGTTCTTCATGACTAAGGAAATAAAAATCGAAAACTACCAAACATGATGAATAACAAATAAAAAATGTTGTTAGTTACAGATGACATCCTGTATATTTTAATGAATTATCATTGAGATTTGGGGGTTTTAGGGTGTTCTGAAACAGATCCTGGTGTTATTTTTGCGATAAAAAAATGCCTAGTATGTTTTTCCCAATTTTTCACTTTTCAATTGATCGCAGGTATATAGCCGTGGAAAATGGATATACGAATATTTCATCAACCTGATATTTCTGGGTACTATATGTAATAAAAAACAAATTTTGAAATCACTTTACTGTCAAGAAAATACGAGGGTGTGGCTGCTCAAAGTGGGACACACTGTATATTCAAAGTCAATCGATATTTTCCACAGGATCTTGTACCCAAAAAATAAGAAAAATCCACTCATAGACAGGATTTTTCCATAATTGGCATAAGACATTCAACCCATATTTCTGGCTCACCCTGTAGGGCCAGAAAAAAAGTGTAATGAAGAAAGTTGTTCCCTTTGAACTCTACAATGATATATCCAAAAATAAAAAAAAAATCTGACGATCCCCAGGAATACATGTACCTATACAGTGCCATGTCCTTTACATCTTTTGATACCTAGTGAACACGCAACTTTAGACCGCTAAAGGTGCGTATTCACTAGAGCATTCGTTCCGCATGAGCACCGAACGAGCAAATGCTCGGACAGTGTGGACGCTGATTTGAGCACGAACACAATGCATGTTTACATTTCGCAGCATGATGCAGTCTGAGCTTGTACCGAGCAGCACATGTGCACCTTAAGCTACCGACCGAATGATCAATATTATTTAGTTTTTCTACGTTCATGCAAAAAACAAAACTTTATTGAACTATATTTGGTGGAAAAACTGTCTCTTTATTGCACTGAGTGCAATAAAGACTTTATTGCACTCATCTGTCATTCTACTATAGCGTTCTGTCATCATGACCAACATAAACTTTCAAATCGACGCCAAATTTAGCCCATTTTCTGTGAGATTGTATTACGTTTTAAATAGTTGCATGTTTCATCATATTCATTATATAATGGACTATGAAATTACTAGAAAATGCAATTTGTTAAAAATAATTTCCTTCGAATATCATCTGAATTACACAAAATGTTTTTAAATTACTTTTAGCAGATAGATTTAAATAAACAATGTCTTCCTTACAGTTTAGTGCCACCAAAATGAAACATTTTCTGGTTTTTGCATGAACGTAGAAAAAATATTGTATGAAACTCGTGCAAAAAGAGTTTATTGCACTCGACGTGAACACGTACATAAGCACCTACTTTTTGCACTTGTTGCATAAATAACTATTATACCTGCATTTGCTGTAATAAACGAAATTTAGGAGAATTCCATATTAGAAAAAGCTACTTGAAATGTCTGATTTACAATCGAATTCTCAGAATAGAGTCAGAGTAATAAACGTACGTATGACACTTCGTACGCGTGAGAACAGCCAATAAAATATGAACATTTGCTGTTCAAATATCCCAGTCCACATATTACATCATTTATTCAATCTTTTGATCGTGCATTAAATCACTAAAACCAACACGATAAAGAGTTATAATCGCTGGATGCCTAAAATTTATTCCGGAGAAGTCCTGTGCACGTGATAATCCATGAGCCGACAGGATTCCTTTCGAGCATTTCGTGAATGGAACGGATTAAAAAACTCGAAAGTACGAACATGTAGATTAGGAGCTGTCATAATTCAATTGACCATATTCACCGTCGCCATATTGTCATGCGACAATACTAATATGCCTAAAAACCCTGGTGTACCGTCTTAATGTGGCCTTCCATACCAGCTTTCAGCTTCAACTTCTTTCGGAAGAAGTGCTGCTATTTTTATATGACCAATTCCACAAGGGCAGAAAAACGCTACGCTTTACGTCAACTGTCAAATAATTTTTCTCCATTGTTAATTAATTTAATTGTCAGTTCTTGGCAAAAACACAGAAGAATAGTTTGATAACACTTCCTAATTTATTTGGTTTGGGTTTTATGACTTATATCACTTTATTCGTTTCATTTATATGTCTATAAAAAGAGATGGCAACATATTCATAAACAAAGATAGTCAACGGCATGACGCTAAAAGTAAAACTTGAACCAACAAACAGCGGCATGACCTTGAAGAAGCGGCGGCTACTTTTGAAGTACTCTGATTGGCTAGAGACAAAAAGCCAGCGGCAAAAAGCTGGTGTGGAAGGCCGGCTTTATACCTGCAAAACTGTGGGATAAAACGAGAGACACTCGCCAACTTGATTACGAGAAAACAAATGAAACTATGGGCTGTTTTTCAAATATCTCGCGACACTTAGTGCACCGCCACCGTCGGTTTTCTTGTTAGGGTTTATTTCCCGAATCAGTTCTATTTGTTACATTTTCGACATGATTTATTAATTTTTTTGCTGAAATATAAATAAACTCACATTTCACATAGAAGTATTGCAGTTTAGCTGCATCGCGCATCGCATGGAAATTCACCATTAGCACCTGTCAATCTTATGCGCATGACCTCGCGCTGTTATTGTAGAGCATGGACATTTGAAATTCAGACTGCCAACCTATTTCTATATGAATTACCCATTTTTCAGCCTTACATTCAACCCAAATGTGGATGGGTTCAACCCAGGCTCACTTTACCGTGACCACATTTGGCTCTAAAAGTAATGTGTGCTACCAACTGGCCGGATAGTCCTAGCAGCTGAGGCCAATCACATGAAAAGAAGAAGAAGACCTCGCGCTGATATCTCTGCATGTGTGTTTTCACTATAAAGTTTTTTAAAGAAATAAAGAATAATTTTGTCGCTTTGAGTTTAATTGCATTTGAGATTTAATATTTGTGATGAGTTAATGTGTTATATTGTTCTTCCACTTTTAAAAAACCGGTCAACTATGACATGTAATAGTGAAAATATTTCTATTGTGCAATTTTGTTCGACAGAAAAGTGTATTTTTTGATCTAACTACACTAAATAGTTATTTACCTAACAAGTGCGGAAAGTAGTACTTTTCCGCACGCGATGGCAGTTGCACGAACGACGCGGAGCAAGCCGTTAAGGGCGTAAAAGACAGTTTCCGTAAGAGTAAGATACAATATTTTTCCTACGAGTGTTTTTGTCCATCTTATTTATGAAAAAACAAGGTTTTTAATAAACAAGTTTTTATAATAATGCTACAAAATGACTAATAAGACAGAATAGTTACATAGATCATTTAGTTAGTCCTAAATATCATCATTTTCAAAAATACACAAATCGTGCGGAAAAGTAAAAATCGTACGAAAAAGTAAAAATCGTGCGGAAAAGTAACTTTTCCGAACGATTTTGAATCGTACGGGAAAGTACAACTTTCAAAACGAAAAATCGTAGGAAAAGATTTTACCATTTCAAAATAAAAGGAATACATGGTAAAATAACCAAAACCTTAACAAGCTTACTGACGACAAAACATTGATAAATTTCAGTGGGAATGGAGAAAAATTTACTCTATCGCGTACTTTCACTACTTATGGAAGTTTTCAAGAAACGGTAAGATATAAAAACGCATCCTGAGTTGATTAAATTGATTAGAAAACATTTTTGCCATAAAATATTGTCAACATGCATGGCTTTTTGAAATAAAATATCTGTTTCAAAGTATGTTACAGAGATTTTAAGTGGTAAGTAGTCAATTTCTGTACTGAATATAAATTAGTTACCTACTTTGTTCATCTTTCTGGATTGTCGGCACAAAAACGGAACTTGATCAAATTATTAAAATATAACGAAAATGAACAAACACATCAATAAAAATAAAAAAATTGCACAACATATTTCTCATAACACAACTATTGACTTTCAAATGGTTTTTAGATTTTTTTTGTAAAAAATTACACAATTTTAGTAGTGTTATTTTTTCAATAAAACTTGATCTTCCACTTCGAGTATGGACTATTACTTTCGTATGGTAATAAAAAAGTTTAATAAAATTCCTTAAAATTCAATTAGCAATCACAATCACCATGTCCTTGGAATGTTGACAGTGTTGACACGAGAAAGAAGACGCCATCACTGGAGTCGATTACAAAAGTAGACCACTAATTCATTTGTTTTGTCTTCAAAAAATTCTAAACAAAATCTAATCAATCGGTACACCAGGGTTTTTAGACATCTTGGACAATACCAGCTATCCATTGTTCCCAATGGTAAAAAATATAATGTATCTGTAACAAAACCGCAAAAATCAAGAATTTTTTATTTGGTGCATATTTCATGTGCGTATTAATTTGTGAGTTTCAGAAAAATGCAACTGAAGAGAAAATCTAGGATAAATGGGTAGACATACCACTATCGGCATAATCATATTTTTCATTTTTCAATTTTCATGGAGAATGTTCCCCTTTTCAACATGAATACCTTCCAAGAGGTTATCTTGAACGATCGAAAATGGCGACTAAAGTTTGTCTTTCAGCCGCAGATGATTCCACAACAGATTTTATGAATATCTAATTCATATTTCGAACAAAAATCAAAATCGCAAACATTGTTTTTAACCACGTAAATATTATTATGCAATTATAATAGTCATATGAAAAAAAGAGTGATTTAAAGTGATCCTTTTTAATTTAAATGTTAAAAAAAAACTACCAATTTATCGACAAACATGGAATAATCGCGAAAACCCATGGAACATATGACACTCGCGACCTGTTACAATTTTCAGATTTACCTCACAAAGAATGCCAATTTCACCCTATATCGAATTGCAACGACTTCAAATGTACGATGCGAAATCAACAAACCCTTATATTTTATTCCGATGAAGCGTTCTTAAAAAAAAAACAAGTACATCCATCCAATTACGAAATGGCATAGTGACGACGTCCTTGCCGCAGATGCCCTTAGAGTTCGTCAACCTCTGCACCAAATCGATAGTCCTCTCGGTCGTTTCGCCCCGAAGCGGCGAACAAGTGCAGCAAACTCAAACACATTACACAAAGCACACTGGATCTCCCCGAAGACCCAGATAAGAAGAAAATGTATATGGCGCGAAAAATACGCCCCTTGGATCCAGCGTCGAATTTCTCTGGTGTTTACGTCGAAAAATTGATATAAAAATGGTTGAATAAACGTGAGGAGACGAGAAAAACAAACAAAGAATCGTAATCGTTATGTAAACTTCCAATAATAGTAATTTATGTATCAAGTGAGTAAAGTGATAATTTTTTTAAGAGTAGGAAATATAAGTAGAAAAATACACTTTACTCACGAGTTTCATACAGTATTTTTTCTACAACTGTCAAAAAAAAATAACCAATTCATATTTTTCGCAAATATGAAATGAATTTGGCATATTTTTATTGATTCATTATTCGAACGAAGTTCGAAGAGTATGCCGGAGAGTTGAGTATCAAACAAATGAAACGAATAATTTCGACAGAGTCGAAATCCCTTTATCTTCACACTATCCCGCAAAATGGAAAATTTGAAGCGAAAATTAAAATAACATATTCATCGAGGTCAATATTATTATTATTAATGTTGACTTTCGAATAACTAGTCCATCGAAGTAACTTCATTTTCTTAGATTTGTATTCAAAATAAATAAACAATCCTCGTGAAGCAACGGATACCTTTTTCTTTCTTTGAACTATGTCAAGGAAATCTCATATTTGCACTATCCACGAGTTTCTCCGTTCAATCTTCATCACTTTCCATTTCTACTTAAATTAAATTTATAGTTATCAAGAATTCGTTATCTGAATAGATGCCCAATTTCACAAATTTCATTGATTATTGTTGTCAACTAGTTTCTGACGGCCAAACATCCATAGCTACCTTGGATTACCTATTGTAGATTAGGTCCAATAGTTAAAGGTATATGCTATTATTTTGAATATATTCGCCGCGATAGTTTGGAATTTTGATAATACTTATTTAATAGTAAGAATGCTAAGAATATTATTGGTGAAACATTTGTATATCAGATATTTATAGGTTATTAGTTGCCAAAGAAAATGAGAACTGGGTTTATGACAGGATTTCGTTATTATTCGGATCTGTCACTGTTGTTGCATGAAACTGTCGGTTGCCTAGCAACAGCCGTTAAAAAAAGTGCACTTTTTTTACGCTTTTCCGTTTAATAATGAAATCGTATGTTGATAGTGAAATATTGTAATACTTTACGCACACAAAAAAGAGGACTTATTTTGACAGTTGTAGAAAAATAGTATTAGTATCGTCACTGAAGTAAAACATAAACATTGAATATACCCAATACATCAGCATGAAAATATTCCATCATAAAATGTTAGTAGGGGTATCATACATTCTCAAACCACAATAATCCGTTTTCGAGGGACAGGGCCTCACCCATTTGCCTGTTTTTCCCTATGACTCGTCGACCGTTGAAAATATCAAAAAAGTATTCATTACAAAAGATCCATAAATTTCTTAAAAGAAAGACATGTACTAATTTTTTGTATAAAAAAATGAAAAAAAAAAACGAAAGATGACAAAACCAAAGTAGAACTATTCAATATTTTTTTTGTAAATGGGGGAAAACAACTCGCTGAAAAATAGTTATTTACCTAACAAGTGCGGAAAGTAGTACTCTTTCGCACGCGACGGTAGTTGCACGAACAACGCTGAGCGGAGTTCGGGCAAGCCCTTAAGGGCGGAAAAGACATTTTCCGTAAGAGTTAGGTACAATATTTTTCCTACGAGTATTTTTGTCCATCTTATTTATGAAAAAACAAGGTTTTTGATAAACAAGTTTTTATAATAATGCTACAAAATGACTAATAAGACAGAATAGTTACATAGATTCTTTAGTTAGTCCTAAATATCCTCATTTTCAACAATACAAAAATCGTACGGAAAAGTAAAAATCGTACGGAAAAGCACAACTTTCAAAACGAAAAATCGTGCGGAAAAGTAACTTTGAACGGCAAATATTATGATCTTGATGATCATTGAGAACGAATGAGTTCCCATCCAATCTCTAACTCTCCGACACCTCAAAAACGCCGTAGCCACCATGCACCCCCTAAGGTTGAGGCCCGGAGAAAAGAGAGCCCCAGTATTGATATATACTCGGACACTCCCCTCCCCCTTCCACCACCCCCGCTCTTCGAGCGGATCCTCATCCTGATGATTGGCGATCAGCAGAATAAAATCTGACCGTGTGATATGGAGTGCTCAGCCTTTACGCGCCTGAAGCTCCCTTATATCTGACATGAGTTGAATTGTTACAATGGCTTTAATGTGCATGATGCCACCCAAAAACTGGCTGAAGGCCCTGTCGTGGGGGCTGAAGGCCCCGCGTGTCTGTCTAATTTCGTAAAATCCTTGTTCCTGAAACATATAAGGTATGGTTAGTATCTCTTTATAATACTTTATAATAGTTGAAGTTGCCGTTGAAGTCGCCGGAGCTCCTGCCTTCGTCTTACTTCTTCAGGGGTGTCATTGTCCAGTTGGTTTACAGGTCGTCTATATTTGTCTCTGTCTCGGTCGTCTTGCTCGAGTCTGTTTTCATGTAAGTCTGTTAAGAGTGGGTTTGTGTGGATTTCTACTCTGCTGAGTGTAGTCTCCGCACGTTGTCGTAGTAGTCTGTCAACGTAGTTTGGGTGAATGTCCCGGTCTCGGTAAATGAACCTGTTGGCATGTAACGCGTTGCCACTCTCAGGCAGACGTTGAAGAAAGCCTGTATCTTTTGCCTATATGTGTTTGCGCATTGGCCCCAAGCAGCCGACGCGTATAACAGCATAGGCAGCAGAATTGTCTTGATGAGACGTAGTTTCAGCTCCAGGGCCATGGTGCTACTACGTCCTATGACCGGCCATAGCCGTAGTTAGTAGGTTACACTACTTATATTAGAATTCTAGAAAAACCGCTATCTTGATAGTCGCTTGGAAAGTATGTCTTCTCGGTAGCTCAGTTAGTAGAGTACTGACCAGCAATCTGGAGGTCGTGAGTTCGAACCCTGCACGAGGACAATCTTTTACTGGAATAATAAATTTTTCTGTATGCCGCCAATTTTTCTTCGCTATGATATTTTTCTAGTTTAACCTTACAATCACATTGTCGCTCCGCTGTTAGGCAATGAAATTTGCTTCAATAAGCATTCCAATAAGCATAAAATCCTTCCTTCATTGATGATTCAAATATTATTTTAAACATTTCAAACCGACGATATAACTACATAAACGTGAGACTACTTACGAATTCAGAAATGTGTATGCGAATTTTAACACGGCTCTATTGGCTTTCCCCTATCAATGATATCTGACGCATGGTGGATAAATGTTCAGAAATACGTGAAGTATTGAGAAATTTATCATAGTTTTGGCATGCGAATGTCATGTCGGAAGGAAATGAATCTGCCAACAAATCTTGCATACAAATTAACATAGCCAACGAATGAGATATTACCGTACAGGGTCGGACTGGACAGGGCGGCAGTTGCCGCCTGGGCTAACCTTAGAAAATGTGGGGGGGCCAAGTACAAAATGTGGGGCCAAGTACAAAATGTGGGGCCAAATGCAAAATGACACAAGCACAACTGAATAGCACTTTCACTGATCATTGATACTTGTCCCTTATAAACCTAAAGTTAATAGCAGAACTGAACATGGAGTCGCGACAGATGGCACCCGGCGACACCCCCTACCAAAAAATCAAATTTCTACGATATGTACTGCGTTTAGAAGATTACTGTCTTGAAAAAAGAATACAACTTTCTCAGTTACTTTTTCTATCTAAAAAAAATGTGTTCAAAATAACTAAAAATTACTTCTTCTTTTCAAACTACCTTGACGTATCGGAGACCAAATCTGTCTCTGTTATCAAAACCTTGAAAAGAATCATTTTTTTTTATTATCGAGTCAAATTGTTATTTCTTTGACGAAAAACAAAAAAAGTCTACCAAATATTTCGTATGGATGACATTTGCTATATTGATACATGGGATGTGCGGTATGTCGATTACCATTCTGTTATTTAAAACTTCTTTTCTGTGTAACCATACGCGGCCCATTTCGATTTGATTTTGATTTACATGTTTTGGTTTTTCTTCAGACTGTGCGAGGTTAAACACTCAAAAAACGATGTCAAGAAAACCACAAAACCAAACATTCAATCAAGCAATTCTATTTCAAAATAGTATATTATGTTAGCAGAGTTATAAACGTCCTTTCATTTCAGTAAGGAGTATTTTATTCACGAGTGCAGCGTTGCGGAACGACTGTCGAAACAATTGTCTCGAGGAGTTCATAAATGCTTTACATATACCGTACTTTTTTTACGAATTCATATTATAACTACAAAATTGTATGTTTTTAAGTTGATATCTTTTTCATCAAAACTGTTTCAACTGACAGGTGAAGAACGACTTACTCTCTCAGGGTTTTTAACCGCTGAAATCAAACAGTGACCCTAGCGATGTACTTAAGAAAATGGAATTGCTATGGTAATATTTTTAAAAAAATTCTTTAAATACAGATTACGAAATATGTAGATTGATAATTCATCGTGGTACGCTGAATGCCATTTTAGATATTATGTGAGTAGAAAAAGTAACTCAAGTTTTTAATTGACTCGGTTGTTACTTGATAGCACTTGACACTTGATAGCACTTCTTAGAAACATGAGTTACTGAAACTTGATTTAACACCATATGATTTCAAAAAATGATATAACATCGAGACATGTTTCGCTACACTGTAGTTTTCCAAGCGGTTAATATAATAACTGTTTGAAAAAGCGAAGTGTAGCGAAACGTGAAAAAAAGTGCTTAGTGCTCGAGATTTTCTAAAACAAGTTACTAGGTTTTACCATTGGAAGAAAGATTTACATTCATGTGCTTTTGATGTACCATAACAAAACTCTAGAAGCAAACTTGTAGTGTTCTCTATATTTTACATTTATTAGAATTATTTATTTTCGGTTGCTATTTCCTACTCATCGCATTTATTTTTATATTACGAATATTTACATTTCCTTTGAAATCCTAAAAAGCTCTTACTTTTGTGTTCGTTTATTTACCTCCTCTTATATTTTGTTTGTTATTTTACTGCCACATGGGCCAAATAAGTATACTGCCACATGGGCCAAATGGCCCCAGTCCGACTCTGATTACCAACTGCTTTCGCAACGAGGTGTACGTTCCTAACTTCAGTATTTTTTGACGTAGACCCCACACATTTTCTATGAAGACAGGCCTTCGGCAAATTTTGCTGAAATTTTGATATGTCCGTAATTTTGGCATTCTCATTACAGAAGCAGGAATATAGGTATGGAGTGAAGTCAAAAACGTTGTACTAAAAAAATTGAGCCTCCGCAAAACGCCACGTCGAATGGCTTTTCACTCCACTATATATTTTTTCTATGTTCTGATTCATACGAAAAGAAAAATCCTGTATTGTTCGTGAAAGCTGAGGGAAGGTAGGTGGGAACTGGTTTTCTTCTTGATTTTCTGAACGCTGTATGCCTCAGGGAACACCTCCGGAGGCAGTGAGTTCCAAAGCTTTGCTGTTCGTTGAACGAACGAGCCCTGGGAAAGGCATGTCTCCAAAGTGACGGAATATGGATGTGAGGACTGAGCTCGAGCGGTCAGTCTCGATGGGACCGCTAATGGTGAAACGATTCCTGATATTGTGGAAGAGAAGCCGTCCATTATATATTATTATTATATTATATCTATAAAACAGAGACAGATCGTCATCCTTTCTGCTATATTCCAGAGAAGTATCGCCGACGAGACGAATGGCTCTTTTTTTTGAACATAATTTAAGCGTTTCAATTCCATAGATGGTACTCCAGAACAGGTCGGATTTGTGCCTTATAAACAATAATCGGTTGACGAGAAGTCAAATACTTCTTGGCATGAAACAGAAAACCAAGTTGGACGGAAATATCATCAAAATATTTTTATTTGTTACGCATAATAGGCGTTCTTGAGGGCCCTATTAGAATTATTATAATTATAGGAACAATTTTAATAATTATAAAAATAAATGCACCTTCAACAAATAATCAATACAACTTTGTAATTCAAACACAAAAAACGACCCAAACACCAAAACTTGGTACGTCAATGTCACCTGACGATACAGAGCATGTAGCATGAAAGACGATATGGTTCCATGCGACAATGACGCAGATACTCGACAATGTCACCTGTTCACTGAATAATCTCAGAAACCGATACAGCTATAATGAAACAATAAAACTACACTGTTGTCAGTTCATGAAAGATATCTTCATTCTGCATATTGAACTAATAAATAAGTACTTATACAAAATACAAATTAGAAGGACAATATATTGAACAACGTAAAAAAGAAAGCTCAACAGGTGTTTGTTCATTATTTCCATCTGGTAACTATATCAATATTTCAACATGATGAAATATTTGCGGGAATCAGTTATTTTATCAGGTTTAACAACCGATGTGTTTATATTCACACCTATTTCGAAGAAAATAGTTAGATAATTTTTTCGGTTTACCTATTTCGAAGTAAAACGCTGCGTTTTAACTTAAAATTTGGTTAATTTATATAAAAATGCATATATTGTACCCCATTTACACTTTTCCAAGCCGTCTGAGGGGTGAAAGGGGGCTGATTAAAAAAAAAGCCAATAACCTCCTCGAATGGAAGAACAGCACGTTGTAGTTCTGAAATGTATTCAGTGCAGCTTTTTATAGTTCCTCCTCCTTATTGCTTATTGAACCTGACATTTTATTGGGAATTTTACTCAAAAAAATAATAGTTAAAAATACTAAAGAACACGCTTTACTTCCCATGGACTAAAAAGTAAAAAATAATTGACAATTTAATTTCACAAATTTAAAAAAAGCGTGGGTGCTTTCGATCTATATTCTCATATTTTTTAGTTTAATTTAACAATACAGAGCGTTCAAGAGCTCAAGAGAATTTTTTCAAACACCCTACGCTTTTTTTACATCTGAGAAAGTAAATTGTCAATTATTTTTTACTTTTTTAGTCCATGGGAAGTAAAGCGTGTTCTTTAGTTTTTTCAAATTATTATTTTAATTTTTTACTAAAAAATCGAAATCTCCGACTCCGAAAACCATACCAATTTTGAATCGAATCAGACCATAATGACATCTTGGAGCCGCCATCTTTAATTTATGAATTATGACAGTAAATTCGAAATATACGACCTAAAAATCT
Organism: Chrysolina haemoptera; assembly: GCA_958298965.1. Classification (NCBI taxonomy): domain Eukaryota; kingdom Metazoa; phylum Arthropoda; class Insecta; order Coleoptera; family Chrysomelidae; genus Chrysolina; species Chrysolina haemoptera. The sequence continues at coordinate 17,356,234 of OY282601.1, read as the reverse complement.
GACCATAATCACAAATATCGTCAGCCATTTTGAATTCATGAATTTTGATAAAAAATCATAATCTCTGACTCCGAAAACCCTTATATACCAATTTTGAATGGAATCGGACCATTATCACAAATCTCGTCCGCCATCTTGGACCCGCCATTTTGTTTTATTTTTATAACGAAAAAATGTCGTATTGCATTGCCACTATAAACACCTGCCAAATTTCAAATCATTCGGACGTCTGGAACATATGGTTGGATTCAGATTGGAATAGTCGAGAGTTATTGCAAACTTGCAGAATGTTTACCGTATACGTTATACCTTAGCGCTGTGTCGATGTAAAGTATGCGTAAAAAAATGAGAGTTATTGCAGTTGCTTAGTAGGGTAGTATCATCAGATTTTCTATATTAAAATCAAAAAATAAACTATCGTCACTTATTTTAACTATCTTTAGATCAAGTCACAACTACACCTCCTTGCAGAATAATTTTCATAATTTATCTGTGATTCTCATTTAACTTATCACGGAACAATAAAATTGCAAACATAGAACACCAAATATGTGTAACGTGTAAGGTTTAAAGCTGATCCTTATTCCTAAGAGATAACGTACGACGTTATACCTTAAAAATGTTTGCTTACTGCTGCGCATGCGCAGATGTCATTCTTAGGCATACCGTATAGCCCAAATGATGTACAATAACTCTCTATTAATTAATTGTCAACAATCGGCAATAGAGTTGCCGTCAATCAAGTAAAACGGTTGACCTGCTGGATTTATCAAACAGGCCTCGAAACTAACAGAAGAAAAATAAGTATTTTGTGTCTTGGGAGTTACCATTATAGGTAGACACTTTGAAAAACACACAAACAAACGAATGATATAGGTAACGGCATATTAAAATGTAGGCAACAAAGCATCGACTAATTTTTTTTATTGTCACCTTGAAACGTGCTGCTGGCATTCAGTTGACTCATTGAATCCAGAGCGTGCAACTTCATTCGAAAATAACGATGGATTTCTTTGGTCACGGTGGCCTTCACCGATTAATTATCATTTGTTTTGTTTTTATGGAACAAATGCATGCTAAACATCAACAATAATCATTAGCGTTTTTTTAATTTGATTTTCCGCTTTACCGCGCGAGTTATGCAAGACGATTATGTATTATAAAATTTTCCTAACGACTCGACCGATAAAGATATTCCAAAACACAGATCAAGTATTCACTAAAATAAAAAAAATCGGACAAAAAAAAATACAAGGAAACGTAATTCCTTCTACAGTGTGAACTACCAGTACGTAAAAAAGTCATTAATAACAGTTAGTTTTTTAGTTGTACCTCGAGATAATTCGTCAAAGTACCCGAAATTTTTGTCCCACAAAATGGATGGTAGGACTGAAGCGTCCCCCACTCCCAACATGTACCAATAACGTGGTCATAAAGGTACGTCCACACTGGAGCAACATGTGGCAACTTGTAGTAATTTTATGTTGCAACAAGTTGCTAAATGTTTAAATTCATTAAACATTGACATAAAACAAACTGTCCTCACTAGTGCAACAAAGTTAATGAATGTTTGCACTTGTCGAATCTCAAATTCAGTTGAGTACAACATTCTGTCCACACTGCTGTAGTTTTGTGACATGATGGAGGAACATTTATTAACTGCTAACGCATGCGTTCTAATTTTGTGTGGTGATTCACGAAAACGGAAGCGTAAATGTTGGGTCCGTCCAAGTTTGAAGAAAAGGGAAGAATATGGTGGACAGGAATTATTATCGGATTTAAAGAAAGATGACGTTTTATTAGAACTTCGAACCGATGGGTGCTTCAAAAATTTTTGCGCATGAGTAGTTCAGATATGGAATTTTTGCTGCAAAAAATTGCACCAGTGATTAGAAAAGCAGATACAAACTGTAGAAAGGCTATACCTCCACAAGAACGATTAGCTGTAACATTGCGCTTTCTGGCAACTAGAGTTATCTACAGCAGCTTGATGTATTTATTTAAGATTTCGAAACAAGCTATCTCAAAGATAGTACCAGAAGTACTAAGTTGATTCTCTGCATTTATATTTAACATTTTTAGGATTCCAAATACATGGATGTTGTCTATAATTGTCAATTAAATTTAAACAATTCTCCGAAGTCCACTTAAACGCCATCACGAAAACCTAAAAATTCACGCACAGGCACTTTTTATAGTAAAATACTAAGCAGAACACTGAGACGCGGTGGTCTGTCTACTGTCTAGTCACTCAATTTGCAACAGGTCTCAACTCGCAACAATCCGTCCACATCGAAGCAATGTTGACAAATGTTTCACTTTGTTTCATATTATCCTTTGATCTTTACCGCTAAAACGGATTTATGCAACATACTACAACTTATGTTGAATCGCAACACCAACTGTATGCAACGCAACACAACATATTCCAACAAATATAAACATTTTATGTTGTGACAAGTTTTTATTGTATTATGTTGGAAAATGTTGCTCCAGTGTGAACGCGTCTTAAGAAATCATTAGTAACCAGCGGATTTTTTTACCGTTGCTTGGTTAATATTTGTATAATAAGAGTACTGTCAGCTGACGTCACAACATGGCGGTCATGGGGGGACAAAGCATTTGACATTTGATGAAATGAAAATTCTTTTTTTGTGGGTGGATAATTGCGATCTTTATAAATAATTTTTCGCAGAAAATTGACCAGGAAGATTCACGTAGCCTTATGGAAAATGGGTTCAATGGGTTTGTTTTTGTTCAGTTTGGTTGTTTGTCTCCCTATGACATTATTCCGCAACTGTCATATTACGTCACTGACAGTGCTCTATTGAATGGACATATTGTACTACAAATTGAATGGTTCCCATTCCTACGCTCCGAAATTGTCAATTCCATGTTTAAAAAAATTATTAGAATTAAAGAATTTTTTTTTTATATTCGAAAAAAAATTCCTGGCTTCCGGTCCCTTTATCTTTGTACGGCAGTAGGTGATAGATTATTTCATAAGCTACCAACATGACTTATGCCATACAAAAATATTTGGTCGGAAAAGCACATCTTCAGATGAAAAATTATTATTATTATAGTAAAATGCACCACCCAGAATTGACGGCATAGTGTTCAAAGTTATATTTTCATGCTGGGTCAAATGACCCCCCAAAATTGTGATATGGGCTTGTAGTCTTGTCGGGCATTTGATTTTCTGTGACCAATATCAAGAAGTGGAGAAACAGTATTTCATTGCCTACAATGAATAATTCGGAAGACTTTGACCTCATCTCTGTTAAGAACCGAAAATGAAGAACAAACTAGGATGGAAACTTCCCAAACTCTTAATACTAGTTAAATGTTTGCTATACTAATAGCATCTCCCAGAGGACTTCTTAAAAATCAACGACTGGATGTGGACACGATTTGAAAAAACAATATTATCTTAGAACATTTGGTTTTATAAAAATTTCTCATGTTTCTCAGACATCAATTTCAGACACAATGTGAAGTTTTTCTTCGAACACCCTGTAAGAACACTTCATTATATTAACTTAATTCCATCACCACACCTGCTACTCATTGCAATGCATTTTCGAAGTCATTGCAATCAAGGTGAAAACTGTTTCGATTCATTGCAATTCCTTTTATGGAAAACATTCAATATGGAAGGACCTCGGATTAGCACTGTCGCACAGACAGGACGTTTTGAATATGATACACAGAACTGAGGTTGGTGAAACTTGAACCTTTCTTATTTATAAGTTTACACAAAAAGGGAAACTATGTACCTATACATCAAATATAATTACTTAAAAAAAACTCTTGAGTTGTTTTCTGTCGAAAGAAACAGTTCTGAAGAAGATGTCGAATTGAGTGGGATGACGGGTGAGTTGTTTGTCCTTGAATGAACGGGCGCAGAAGTTGGCAAACCCAATAACACTCAATTCACAACACTGTAATAATAGTGAACACTATATATTATATAAAAACGTACAAGGCGATGGTACGTGGTTGACATCGACTAGGAAACAAGTGATTATTATGACTTGGTCTGGAACTGATTTATCAATCGAACGAATGGGTGATAGCAGTCGAACGATTGACTGCTAGATATATACCCCATAACGTTATGACTCGCGAGGTTCATGGGGTCTTACCTGCTTATGACAGAAATTACTTGTTCCTAAAACGTATACATTATCGGAAATTTTTCATCTGTGGTATATAAGATAAGATACTGGAGCTATACTAATCCGCACATTTACAGTGAGTAACATCACCAGTTTCCTGAAAAGTGTATGTTAGCGCGTGATTTCGGGTAATCACTTTATTGGACGGAAACTAAAATGGAACATCGAATAGGACAAATTATATCAAACAATAAAAAAGAGTTTGAAAATCGTGAAATAATATATCAGCAGGTCGGGACACCTCCCCATTTCTATCATATGGCTGGAGCAATACAAACTTTCCTGGACGATTGATAGGTCGCAGGGGAAGTACAGAATGGCCACCAAGATCTCCAGATCTTACATCTCCAGATTTTCATCTTTGAGGGTATCGGAATTCGGAAATATACGCCACTGAATACCAAACAATAGAAGAGTTGAACAGAAGAACAGAAACATGTAAAGAAATAGATGAACAGACTTTCATCAACGTGAGAGAAGCTATTTATACTTGGGAACTTCATTATCAAGATTGAGGAGGGTGCATTCAAATACTTAATAAAATAATTGTTGGAGTTGAATGAAAGTGTTATTATTCATAATTAAACAAATTTTGTTTTTCAACCAAATAATTTGTTTTGAATGTGAATTTACATACTTCATTTCAAATCGAAATGTCGCTATTCAAACGTTATTTCGAAAACAATTAAATTTACGAGTGAACTGTATCGGAAAAAACTATTTCAAAAAATATATATTAAGGCAGTTACGCCAGTAGAAATAGACAATCAATTCACATTAATTCCAAAAGTTTTCTTTGGTCAAGTGAATGGTATACATCAAGAAAGCAATAAATCTCAGTTTGCAGCCTCTTCCGAAGTACGCAACATTGTCAAAATGAGAAAATTCCAAAAGTTCTGCAAACTTAGCGTAATATTGAATATATTATTTTATATCACGAATCAAGTTTGCAACCAATTCAAGTGTAGGAACATTTTTTTATCGAAAACTAATGTTTTTCTTTCATATACCGTAAGAGAAAATTCCAAAAGTTCTACAAACTTGTTAGATACATCGGAAAAATATTCCGAATGTTATGCAGATTTGCGTTTACCGGAACATATATTTTTTTAATTCGTGGTAATTTTTTTGACCAAGGTGTTCTCTAATAATTACAAAAGGTTTGAAACTTTGTTGCAAATTTTGAAAACATCTACTCTGATGTAGTCACATTTTGCAACCTTATACACGATCCGGAACTTCATGCAATTTGCAAAAATCTAATTTGTAAATTAATTAGATATTCTACTTCCTACTTCATTTAACGCTTCAATATCGGGATCACCCTGTATAATATTCAATGACATTCGTCATGCCCGTAATTAGTACAGTAACCACAGACAAATGTAAGCCACAAGTGAAGAATGAACCGTAGCACTTTGAAACTAACTCGGCACATGACTTCTTGACATCTCATTTTATTAGAAAAAAAAATGTTTACCAAAATATCAGGGGTGGAACCCAAAAAAAAATTATATTTTATTTTTGCTGTTGTTTTGTAAAGTATAAGATTTATCAAGAAACAATTTCAACAAGGCGAAAGATAACTCAATTCTCCACAAGAAATATACTTAGTGATTTCAGAAACATGATTGAATTCCGATATAAAATTACCCACCACTGCAATTTCCGGCAGAGCCGAGAACTAGATTTGTCATAACTTTGCTAAACATTATAGGGGAAGGAAAAGAAAAAGTGTATATCGTTCCTGAAGACTTTGTGTTTTGTCCCAGTTCACATAACCCTTCTACCATATTTACGGAGGATCCTAAAGTTGATATGAAATAGTTATACTGAAGCAGGAATCAGTACCCTCTTTGGACCATATGCAACGCGATTCTAGACTAGTGAGACACGTCTCACTTAGACACGCCAAAGAAAAACTGGGTTTTACTCCTGCCTCAGTTTTCAACTCACCCATAATCCCGGTAATTTCTTTAGTAAATGTTGAAAATAATCCTACATGAAAAATGAAGTATGTGATTTCAAGCTTGAGGTTTGCACTTCACAATAGTGTTATTAAACAAGTGAATGCCGGTTTTATGGGTAAGTTGGAAATGAGGCAGGAGTAAATCAAAGTTTTTTTTTGCATGTAAAATTGAATTCTAAGCTACTTTTTCAAATAAATTTTTTCGATATCTTGCCATTTTATCCGACCTTTTGACTATTCATGGTAATTTTTTTAAATTTGCCGCCATACCAGCGATCACGTGACATGTGTCAAAATCGATTTTTAGGTTATCGGACATTTCCCAAGAATATTTTTTTCAATATTCTAATAATAAACTTTTTTCCCATATGGTACATACTTTTTGGCGGTCACTGTGTATTTTTTACCGAAAAAAAAATATATTCCACCCCTGGAATTTTGGTAAAAAAAATGTTGTCTTGTTTATCATGGTTTCAACTACTACCATACCAAGTTTAGTGGTGCTACAATCGATTCTTGTCTCAAAACCCAATCGTACTGGATTATGGCTCTAACTCATCATTGAAGGTTTTAAAAATTGCATTTTTTTTCAGTTTATTGGTTCCAAAGTATTTGATAGGCACACAACGTTACCTAATTGAAACATCCAAAGGTATTTCCGTTTTAAAAAATATAAAAATCCTGAATACACATAGTTTCAATGGTGAGCTTTGAAGTAACGTCCCGTATAAAGATAAAATAATAAAACACCGCGTCGTATCCGACCAATAGGTGCTCGATAGTAGATAATAAAGTAAAACAACCTAGACGATAGTAGGTAGATAATAAAGTGAAACAACCTAGAGGCCAACGATGAAACCGTATATATGAAGTCGATCGAATACTCACAAACTTGCTATCTTCCATTCTTAATCTCTCAACCTTCGATAAAGAGTTTCCACTTACAGATAAGGCTTGTCTACTTTACCACATTGTTGGCTAATCGATAGAAAAAACCGAGTCGCTCGAAACGCAAATACTTTATTCTTTATTGTGTGAATGCATACCGACAAGCCCAACTTCCGCACATTTTTTTCCGTCTGGCGACAAACGTTGTCGAATTGGATTCAACGCACGCTGAACCGCTGAGTGATTTTCTGGAGCACACCTCCTCTAATAGATTGTTCAAAATTTATGCGACAAATTGGTATTACGTGATAATGGTTCAAAGGAAAGTTCTGAATTGTTTCGATGATTCAAGAGTAAAAAATCGTTCCGGTTGGCAAGATCTATTTTCGATTTAGGGATTCGTCCTACGAATCTATCATTTGAAAATTAGAATTTTCAGAACTGTGAAATTAAAGTCTTTATTCATGGTCGAGTAGTAGTCAGCCAATTAACTAACATCGCATTTTGAGATCAAGATGAAAAAATAAACCTTTTAGGAAAGATACTGAAATTTCTTCATAATTAATTGTCTGAAATGTTTTATATTATTCAGACAATCTAGTTTTCTTTAATTCGTTATACTCAAATTGATATTGAACTTTTTCTGAAAAAACTCGAAATATCCTATCAACCATTAAGATTCCTATTTATATGAGACGCAGTTCGGGTAAAAAGTGTTTTTGCAAATATATTTAATTTTGTGTCAATATATTTATTATTTGTAGCAAATATTTTCATTTTGCTTTATTTATTTTCGATAAAACACAATATATTTACTTTCCAAGCATTACAAATATATAAAAACGTTAATTCCCATATATTTATAAATTCGATCTATTTTATGTCGTCAAGAGATGGCGCAACCGACGCGATTTGCCCAAGCTCGAGCATGTGGCAACATGGCAGTCATTAATTAGTACAGTACAGTACATTAGTAGAAATTTCTTCATAATTAATTGTCTGATATGTTTTATATTATTCAGACAATCTAGTTTTCTTTAATTCGTTACACTCAAATTGATATTGAACTTTTTCTGAAAAAACTCGAAATATCCTATAATCAGCCATTAAGATTCCTATTTCTATGAGGCGCCGTTCGGGTAAAAAGTGTTTTTGAAAATATATTTAATTTTGTGTCAATAGATTTATTATTTGTAGCAAATATTTTCATTTTGCTTTATTTATTTTCTATAAAACACAATATATTTACTTTCCAAGCATTACAAATATATAAAAACGTTAATTTCCATATATTTATAAATTCGATCTATTTTATGTAGTCAAGAGATGGCGCAACCGACACGATTTGTCCAAGCTCGAGCATGTGGCAACATGGCAGTCATTAGTACAGTACAGTACATTAGTAGAAATTTCTTCATAATCAATTGTCTGATATGTTTTATATTATTCAGACAATCTAGTTTTCTTTAATTCGTTACACTCAAATTGATATTGAACTTTTTCTGAAAAAACTCGAAATATCCTATAGTCAGCCATTAAGATTCCTATTTCTATGAGGCGCCGTTCGGGTAAAAAGTGTTTTTGCAAATATATTTAATTTTGTGTCAATAGATTTATTATTTGTAGCAAATATTTTCATTTTGCTTTATTTATTTTCGATAAAACACAATATATTTACTTTCCAAGCATTACAAATATATAAAAACGTTAATTCCCATATATTTATAAATTCGATCTATTTTATGTCGTCAAGAGATGGCGCAACCGACACGATTTGTCCAAGCTCGAGCATGTGGCAACATGGCAGTCATTAGTACATGAAGTGGCTAAGAGATAGCACTAGCACAGGCAGTTTTGTGTTATTGTGTAGTTTTCTACTTTACAATTAGGCATGAGTGAATACACAAAAAGTTACCACCCACCTAAATAATATCCCATTCTGCCACCTCTAGTTGCATTCATACAATGAATAGCCATGATCCAGATATATTGTAACATAAATGTATAAACTTTGTTCTCCAAAGCATTGTATAAAAAATCTCCAAAGTAAACAAATATTTTGAAAAGTAAGGTTAATTTGCTGTGGCATTTTTGTTTCATAAAATAGTACTCAACACGTTTTTCCAGTTCTAGGTATTTTGACTTTGAATAATCCACTGCATTTTTGCAGTTAGGTTGGTGAGGGGCGTTAGGTTGTTAGGTAGGGTATTGTTTATTGTTTGCAAACAAGAAATATTCTCTTCCTTTAAATAATGGTTTGGGTAGGCTCACTGAATCTGAATCTAGAAGGCTGTGCCGGTAAGAAGTAAGAACAGAACACTAAGAAAGTAAGAACGGCACGGCCTTCTAAATTCATCGACCCTATGTGTGGGTCAAACGAAACGAAGGCCCTCTAGGATTAAATGACCAAATCTGAAATATTATACTGACACCATCTATTCGGCAATTTCTGTATTAATGACTTTGCTTCGTTCCTATGTTGCCATATGCTCAAACGTGTCACAAATCGCGTCGATTGCGCCATCTCTTGACGACATAAAATAGATCAAATTTATAAATATATAAGACTTCACGTTTTTGTATATTAGTAACACTTGAAATGTAAATATATTGTGTTTGATCTAAAATAAATATATCGGCACGCTAAATAATATATATTGCTACAATTAATAAATATATTGACAGAAATTATTTATATTTGCAAAAACACTTTTTCAATCTAGTTGTCAGCCACGATTACTAAAGGGTAGAAGATATTTTATTTGGATGAAACATTTATTAAAACATTCGCATTGAAAAAAAATTATATAGAAAATATTAACAAAAATAATAAATACAGATAATTCTTGAAAACATCGAACACATCAAGAACATTCACAAATGAAATTATTATTCTGAGTATAACTGTCAATGTGAACATCGCATTAAAAAAATATACGAAAATTTATTGCAGAAATTTTGTTAGTGAACTTCATAGAATTCATCGGTAATTCATATAATTCATCGAGAATTCTTGATTTTGTTCACCAGAATTCATCCTGAATTCCACCTCAGTCGGTATCACCCCGCATGCTTTTAAACGTCGCTATCAAGCCGGCCTTCCACACCAGCTTTTTGCCGCTGGCTTCTTGTCTCTAGCCTCAGAGTACTTCAAAAGTAGCCGCCGCTTCTTCAAGGTCATGCCGCTGTTTGTTGGTTCAAGTTTTACTTTTAGCGTCATGCCGTTGACTATCTTTGTTTATGAATATGTTGCCATCTGTTTTTATAGACATATAAGTCATATAAATGAAACGAATAAAATGATATAAGTCATAAAACCCAAACCAAATAAATTAGGAAGTGTTATCAAACTATTCTTCGGTGTTTTTGCCAAAAACTGACAATTAAATTAATTAAGAATGGAGAAAAATTATTTGACAGTTGACGTAAAGCGTAGCGTTTTTCTGCCCTTGTGGAAATGGTCATATAGAAATAGCAGCACTTCTTCCGAAAGAAGTTGAAGCTGAAAGCTGGTATGGAAGGCCACCTTTACTCATGCGATTTAGGGTAAAGTAAAGACGGTCACCGTGATTGACAGTTACCTCACGTTTGTTTTTTTGTTCCGCTTATGGTAACTCTAGCCGACGCGACGCATGTGTAGGTATTTGTCGATTGTTATTGATGTTAATACACGAAGAAACACCGCTAGGAGCAGTAATGGGTTTTGATTAATATGTATCGTAACGTGATTCGTCTGTGCCCATAAGCCAAAAACGAATTCGACTCGTCTGTCGGCTTTCACTTTCTCTCTTAACTTTCATTATAAACAATGGAATCGATCGAGGGGCAGACATTAGTATGTTCTTCAAATAAGGAGAAGAGTAGTTTTCTCCGAAAACGTGGGAGATTCGTAAAAACAAAGGACCCCGCACGGTTCTTATGGAAAATGGGTCCTAGTCGAATTGGCTGAAAATTTGGTGTAATGTAGTTTACGGTGTCCTGGTCAAATGTCTCCACGGGCACAACGCGATCTAAGAGACAGTTTTTGAGATACAGGGTGTCAAACATACAGAGAGAGGGTTGCTACTTTCCTTTAGAAAATCAATAATGTGGCGATTATTTTGTTACAAAAAGTTAGGGAGAATAATTGCAATCTTATAATTGTCGACTCGTAATGAAACGTCCTAAGACTCCGTATACAGGGTTATTAATAATTACATATTTTTTATTTGATTCTTTGAAAAAAATCAGTCAAACGCAAAAGCCATTAGACCTGCAAAATAAGTATATATCATTATTAAATTTTGTTATTTAATAGGTTACTATTATACAGGATCACTCAAAATTTTCTTTTTCCGTTGTATTCATTTAAATTTATTTATTATACTACCTGTACACTTATGCTGATTTGGAATTTTGAAACTGTTAAATTAGCTCAAAGGCTTGTGAAAGAAGAATTGTGACGAGCATTGGTACAAGAGTAAATGCTGTAACAACCCTCTCTCTGCATGTTTGACACCCTGTATCTCAAAAACTGTCCAGTAGATCTTGTGCCCTTGGAGACATTTGATCAGGACACCATAAACTACGTTATATCAAATTTTCCGCCAATTCGACTGGGACCCTTTAACAATCCTTTAACAATCCTTTAACAATCCTTTTCTTAATCAACATAATGAAATTCAAGTATTGTCATCGGTCCTAGATGTGTGCCAAAATTTAGATTTTTCGGAGGATTGGAAATGGGTGAAAATTGAATTCAAAAATTCTCATTATTATTATGATTATTACGTTAATATTGTAAAATTCGTGTTGATTGAAAGTTGACAGTTGACTTTCATGATATGACAGCCTAATTTTTTCAGCTATTTTCTGAAATTCAATGAAAAATTACGACTGAGGATAAGTACAATTCATTTTACCAAATTACCCGATTTTCGATACAAAGGACATAACAACATAAGTTTTTAAATTTTCTCTCAACATTATAAAAACCGACTACCTATACCGAGACCTAGACATACCATTATTTTTCTATTAGTATGCATTACACATAACGACATAACGTTATCTGTCTCACTTGCACTCCTTCATAATGTCATCAATGTAAACCAATACCATATCACGCCATATCCAGAACAAATCGTTCAGGTCACCCAAATGGTATATGACTGACAAATTGACCTTCGTCGTGCATCTCGCTTGTTAAAGAATTCCGATTTAATTTCTATAGTTCTTTCGAGTCGAATCTATGACGTCAGTAGGTCATATCCATTATTGGTTATTAAAACATCACTAAAACTACAGAGTTAAAAAAAATCATGACTTTTTTCCATTCTTATTGATTTTTTCCTGTAAATGCGACAAGTTGCTATTTTCAAAACGTGTTTGACTTTTTCCTACCGTTCTTCAAATTTTAATGAAGATAGTTCCTGTGAAAAAACACTCAGTTATGCAAATTGAAAGCAGCAAAACCGAAATGGTTATTTAACGAACAAGTGTATTAATAAGGGCGATTAACAATCGAGAGTTAATGTTTGAGATTGTTAATCGCCATTTTAATTCACGAGTTTGTTACAAAACTTTTCCGTCGACAGTAGTTTTCAAAAATAGAGATATCTCACTTTGTTTATTTAACGTTACGATAAAAAACAATCACTATTTCCTATTTATATTAACTCTACTCAAAGATTTTAATTTTTCTTAGTATTAGTTTTATTTTATTTTTTATTATTACTTTTCAAATTGAAATAAAAAAATAAAAAATTTACCCTCGGTGGGTTTTGAACTCTCGACCTTAGTGTTGCCTGCCAGGTGAACTTTACCATTACGCCACGGGACCATATATGGTTTTGAGTGACAACTGGTGTAATGAACATTTTTTGAAATTTTATTTGTAAATTGACATATAAATAATGACAGATAGTACTAACCAATATAAAATGTGCAATGTATGTTGGGTTGCATATAATCAAATCGTTAATTAATAGAAAATCATTCATTAACAGGGGTCAAACGATTTTGAGTGCGTTAAAATACATCCTAAATGAACGGTCGACGGAAAATAGATATTTTTGTATCTAGAATGCGAAATTATACTTTTGCGTTCGAGAATGGAAGTTGCTGAGCTTCAGCAAAGCGAAATAACCATTCGAGAACGCAAACGTATTTTGCGAGGTATTTTGTATTCGAGGTACAAACACTTTTTTTTTTTAAACTGCATTAAAAATAATATGAGAATGAAAAAATTATAAATAAGTATCTGTCATTGTTAACAGACATTTCGTAACATTTCGACGAACGAACGAAGTCTTTTACGTTCTAGTTTAATTTTCGAAAATACTTATTTATGATACAAGTGTTACAAATGGCATTTACGAAACGAGCGTTAGCGAGTGAAGCAACTTCACGAGCAAAATAAAATCACTTTTAACAAATGTATCACATAATAGTTTTTGGCACGGAAGTATAATTAAAAATATTCAGACGAAATTTCAACGTACTTGGTATACAGGGTGACCCACAAGGTTTTGGACAATGAATATCTCAGAACTCGGTAGTAGTAGGGAATTGTAATTTTGGGGTTGTAAAATTAAATTGATGCAGCTTTTTTTAATATTATGTTACCCAGTGGGTGTTTTGTTTTCAGTCACGTGACATCAGATTCAAAATTATTAATGGGACAACCTGTATATTTTGGAATTTCTATGTTCCTTGCGATAATAAACTATCATACTTGTGGTCTAAAACGTTAAGTTTAAGAACTACAGGTACTTCAATATCCTTTGACCCACGACGTTTTTTAATAGAATATGGATGATTATTATACTTTTGCCGAGTTTCAATCAATACAAAAATATAGGACTGCTCAAATATACAGGGAGACCCTAAACATAAATAATTGATGTCGTGGACAAAGGACATTGAAGTACTTGTAGTTCTTTAACTAATCATTTGGAAATGCCAAAATATACAGGTTATACATTCCAGGAATTTTGACAAGGAATTCATAATCTGCGACCCCCAAACTTCCCACATACCAATTTTGAATAGAATCGGACCATAAAGATTAATCTCGCCACCATTTTTTTTTTTTTTTTATAGTGCTCATGAGTTATGAGCACCTGTCAAATTTCAAGTGATTGGACAAAAAGAAGTTGATCAAATTTCACTTGCAAGATTTGACCCAAACTAAAGAACTTACAAGTGAAACTGAATGAAAGGTTGTAAAATATGTCTTTTTTATATTAAACGTGCGGTGTAATTTTTTAACAACTTCCACTGCTTCGAATGTAGAAATAATAAACATTTTTCCTTTAGAATCAACTTATTAAATGAAATTTGCTAAAGTTTCTATAATCATATATGAAATACCACATATTTTTGTTATTTACAATACCTATCAGGCTCAGACGAACAACTCGAATGTTTAGATTGTTACCACATCGCCTTTGAAAATGTCTAACGCAGATGTAGACAATGCGTCAGGAAGAATCACCTTGAGACCACAACCAACAAACCCAAAAATCAGGGCATGTTCAAATTATCATTTGTTTTTCGTCTTTCCTCCGCTTCAAAATTAAATGCATTTCTTTTAACTCTGAGGCATTATCAAATAAAGTTACATGATACATCAGAACCCAGTAAAACTGTTTGGAATTAATTATAGTAATAATGAATTTCTAATTAATTAGGTTGAGATAAGGATTTTAATAATGAATCTATTCATTTTTCTCATCAAGAGGTTAGTTTTGTTTATTCTGTCTGAATTTATGTAATCAATCAATGAATGAATCAATCAAAATTTTGCTGACCTTGTTATGTTCAACAATAATATTAGTGAAACTTAACAAAACTGGAAAATACTAACTACCCCAAGACAAAACCCCCAACAAAAAAACACTAAAAGACAGTTAATCAATAGAGTGAGACATAACATAAGTAATCGAATGTTGTTGGAAACAGTAGTTTCTATACATACTTATATTCAAATAAATATCACATCAAATGAAAGTAGTATGCTTTCTTCAACAGAAACAACCTTAGTTTATTCTTGAATACACTGACATTTGAAGATGATTATTTGAAGATGATTTTTTGACGCTGATAACTAAAATGTACTATTTTTCAGTTGTCATATCAATGTGAAAAATGGCACTTTAAAACACAAGTGCGAAAAGGAAATTACCAGTGCAAAAAGTAAAATATTTTTTATTTCTTGTAACCCTAGCTTCTTGAGCAAATTTTATTATTTGACAAATGCCAGAATTCAACTGTTGCTGTATCACATTCAAGGAGAACTGTCAAATTAATGATAAGCCTGCCAAATTGTGTAGACTTCAGTTTGACATATTTGATATTTAGTAATGTTGCACTTTTTCATCAGATATTGTGCTTTCATGTAGGCAGCAATGCTAATTGTTTCTTCAACACTGGCAATACTGTTCTTCAAAACGGTATCTTTCCCGACAGTCCTCATAATTTACAACAATTAATTTATTCCTGAATTTTTTTGCATGAATTTAACAACATCCTGTATACAAGGGATTGGGCATGTCTAAAAAAAGTAAAACTATTCTAACACTAGTAAATAAATACCTATATGTTCAGATTTATCAAGGTAAGCAATAGGGTTTCCAAAAAGTTGCTAGGATTAGCATAATAGAGAGCATGATTGAATTTTAAAACGTGAGCATTAGGTATATAATGTTTAGAAGAGGAATGGTGCTGGCTCGGGGACAGAACCCTGGAGTGCACCCAAGGGTACATCATGTTGTGTTCTTCATGAGAAGCTAGTTCACTGTGAATATTGAGGAAAAAATGTTTCATTGGCTACAAACAAAATGATGAATCTTCATACTATAAAAAAATGTATTGAATGATTCATATAGATTCAGATATACTGTGCTTATAATACCACCTCATAATGTGGTTTCCTGCATAAGCACTGTCACAACACTCACAACAATAAAAACATTGAGAAATGCAGGTCAAATACCAACACTATGGTGTGGAATGAAGTACCAATATAATAACATGGTAATTATGAATATTTCCTGGTAATAAATAAGTTCAACTTACGTTTAGCAGCGGACAGTAAATCTTTCACTTCTTTGATGATTCTTTTGATGTGCTGATTAGTTTTTTCGAGTTCCCTCTCATGCTTATGGAGATTTTCACGAAAAAACGGACTGTCATTCAAACACTCAGTGAATTCCAGAGGAGGCAAAATAACCCCCATATTAATGTTTTCACACACACTCAGCATCCATGAATATAAATGGTTCAAATGTTACTTATATTGGAACTTCTAAAGTACTCTTAATACACGATTAAAAACTCGTTATGAAACTTTAGCAAATTACACCACTCACATCCAAACGATTCTTAACTCTCAGACTGACGAAAACATGAAGTGAAAAAACAACCTGTAAGAATTAAACGCAGACTTGCGCAATGCAAGGGTAAACACAACGTATAATTATTTAAATTATATAAATAAACCAGTGACCACGAAACGATACGTAAGATCAAAAACTATGCAACTCATTATACATTCTACACATAAAAAACAAGGACATATCCGTATCCATACTCCATAGAACACGTCACATAATTTCTAAGATCCTTTGTCTTGTCTTGGTGTGACAGGTGACAGAGACATTTGACACAAGGTTTATTCGTTTGCATCGAGGTGTAGCAGTTTCCTACACCTGGTGTAACTTACACTCGATTTAAGTAATTTGACACATTCCTTTGTTTGAATTGCACTCAGCTACACTCGATTAAAAATCTGGTGTGAATTACATTGGGCGAGTTTTTAAATTCATCGATGGATAATGCGCATTCATGCTGTTATTGTCATTTTTCATTATTTAAACAAGGATGCAATGCTCATCGATGAATTTAAAAACTTGCCCATTTAACACCTTGATGCAAACGAATAAACCTACATTTACGTCTTAAGACTAGTTCATGCAAATGCGAAATTTGCAAATAGAATCTCTTTTCCATTTCAATTTCATGAAATGAAATGGGAACAAATATATATATATTTTTGTATTTGCATGAACTAGTCTTTACAATTCTTACGTCACAACATCTGCGTTTTATTTTTTCCATTGGATATAGAATGATTGTTGGATTATCTGTCATTCATTCGATTTTTGTTTACTTATATATCAAGTCATTCTATTGCTACATTGCTAACAGAGCCCGAAATGGAAAAATAAAACAACTTTTCAATTTCTGTAAAAACAAGGTTTTATTTTATTAAAATAATTAATACAGCAATAACAAAGTAACAAAATGAACGAATCAAAAGCAAACAATACCTTGGGAATCCGTTTCAAACGTTTAGTTTTCTATTTTTTGCGAAAAAATGTTTTGTATTAATGATACAATTCGTTTGTGAATTTTATAGTTTGGCAAAAAATTGAAAAAAATTGGTAATATCCCAAATTCTTACGGGAACTATCAATTCCACTATCGTTCTTGAAAAATGTATGCCTACAAACACAAACCCAAGATGTGCGGCGCAATGATAAATTTTGACTTTCGTGATGACGCGCCGATGAATCCTTGCTCCTTGCTCCAGGGGTGGGACTCTACTCGTTTTGCATAGCGAAACGAAGTTAAACGAAGCACACGCTACCTTTCTGGTGTACCGGAAAGAGATATAGCGATTGTTTCGCCTCGCTATCGCTCGTGGCTCACCTCGAATGCCTTGAAGTGACATTACATCATTTGCAGGCACAGATTACAAGAAACAAAACTTGCCTTCGTAGTTCGTAGTATCGTGTAGTTCATTTGCTCAGAGTAAGTTCATTTCATATTCATACGAGCACGGATTGATCTGAACTGGGATCCTAAACACAATTTTTCAAAACAAAGTGATGAAAACAAGCAACTCATTCCTATTTCTATATTTTATTTTGACTTTTAGTACTTTTTTCGGTTGAGTCAACAAAGTCAACAAAAACCAACAATGAGGCTTTGTTAGCTGGCCTAAGTTAGGCCTTTTGTACATAAGTACAAGTGAAGTCTTATGATGAGTTTTCCAACAGAAATCATCGAGGAAATTTTATTACGTTGTGATGGAAGAACTCTTTTAAACGCAAGGAAAGTTAGTGAAAAGTGGAAAAGTATAGTGGACTATCTATCTCAGGTGAGATTTTCATTCCAAATGTTTCCAAATCATATATATTTTTTTCTCTAGAGGACAAAGATTTGGAAGTGGTGTTGTCAGGATGAAATTCCCAGGAATCAACTCATCGAGTACTTGCAAAACTATAAGACGAATGATGATCAAAAATGGTTGAATATTTTCATCAACTGGAGCTCATGGGAGAATCCGAGCCAAGTTGTATGTGACATAATTTTGAGCCCTGTCGAGGTACCTAGAATATCCTGCATTGCCGTATCAGGAGACTTCATAGCAGTTGGTTCTCATGATGGGCGTTTAAGGATATTTAATAGCAACTGGAAGACGATTTTTGTTGCTCGAATTTTGGCAGTTAAAATAAGTAGTCTGACTTTTATCCAAAGTGAGATTGAGAAAAAATTTGGAATATAACTGTTTAACTTTTGAAGTTTGCAGGTGATGATGAGGATCCTGGAAATGATTTATGCCTAGTGATATCCTTCAGCAGTGGCCTGCACATATTTTACTTTGATGGAATAAACAAACATCAATTGGTTATTCATGATGTGAAATCACACAGGTTTCTAAAAAATTCAACAATGTATCCATTTCTATATAACTTCTTTCTAGTGTTTATAAAAACTACATTTGCTATGAGAAAACAGGAGGAAGAGTTACTATAGCCAAACTAACGAGCCATAATGGAAGGAAAGATCTCTCTGAAATATGGTTTTCTAGGATATATTCCCCCTCTTGTTTATCGTGCATGAAAATGTGGGATGGTGTTTGCACATTTCTCGTTAATAATGAAGTCAAAGTCATTCAGTATGGAGATAACGAAATTACCCCTATGGATCTAATGATGAAAAAAACCAGAATCAAATTCAACTCTCCTCTAGTGGAAAGCAACAATACCCAGATCCTAAGAAATGATATAATCATTTGTCTATGTAAGTAAAACAAAGGCTGAACTTTGGTTTACTGGAAGTCTGATATGAAAAAAACAATTGAACGTCGCCATTGTGGACCCCCAACTAATTCTAGTGATACTATTTTTGTTTTGCGGAAATGCGCTGTTGCCAAGCTTTGACTGACTCGCAAGCTAGGTTAGCTTGCTCAGGTTAGATTTGTGTGTCAATTGCGAGCGAAAAACTAATTCATGCATTCTCGACTGGCTCGCAAGCTACGTTAGCTTGCTGAGGTTAGGTTTGTGTGTCAATTGCGAGCGAAAATCTAATTCATGCATTCTCGACTGACTCGTAAGTTAGGTTAGATTGCTCAGGGTAGGTTTGCGAATCGAGCCTAACCTAACCTGAAACTTTCTCCTTTTTCTCCAAGTAATATGAGATTAAGAACACAAGATAAAACGCGAGCGAAGCGAGCGGGTCCGCCCGACATTTCGCAAATCCGTGCGAAGTGACTAACCTGGCAACAGCGCATTTCCGCAAAACAAAAATGGTGCCATATGAATCGCCTAATGGCACAAAATGTTCAATTTTTTTTTTAACAGATTTCCTGGAAACCAAATTTGTACCAAAACAAAAATGTGAACTGGCTTGATCTTGATTCAAAACTATGACCTTTGATGAATTCATCAATTAGGAACACTAAAAGTATAACTATTTTATTTCAAATCATAAAGATTTCAACTTATGCTGCAAATGTCCAAATGAATGATGAATTATTAAGAACCTTTCCTTCAAAATGTTATCAAGTACATGGAATGTAATAAAACATGTTTGGGGTGTTGCAGAAATGTTACATGTCAATATTGGTACTTCAACAAAGTGACTAATACAGATGAGGTGTATATCCCTGAATTTTTTCCGTGTTAGTATTTCAACACGAGCAATAGTTTTTCCAAGTCAGTTTCTATTTTTATCACCCCGACACGTGTTTCAATTACCAAGTGATCATCTTCCGTAGGGAAAATGGAAGAGTTTAATCTTGCTTTCAGAAGATGACCACTTGGTGATTGAAACACGTCTTGAGGCGCATCGACATCTGCTCTGTCATAACACCTTCTTACATCTCATCCAGCAGCTGCCTGTCCAAATCTTGAATGATTTCAATCTTCTGATCCATCATTTTAACTTTTCCTCATACATCACTCGTATCATGATCTTCATTCTTCATCAAGTCGACCATTTCTCGATAAATTCTCATGAATGAAGTGCGGTGAACATCTAGGACCTTCGGTAATTTTTCCATCGTTGTCCTGTCACAGTCACCAAATGTAGAAAATACGTAACACTTACCTGGCGAAATCTAACGTCTGCAAAAGAATTGATGATAGAAAATTACTAATAAAATGAACTTTATCGTTAAAACGCAAAATATGACAGTACTTTATTTTTTGTCTGACAAGTTTTTTCAAATGACAATACATTCAAATTCTTGTTGATACAGAGTCTTCCAAAATTATTCATAAAAACCATTACAAAATAAAATCTTGATCTTGAATTGGAGATTTTCAATATTTTTAAAAAAAAATTACAAAAAGTAACTAACGTATTATATTGTTTTTTTTTTGAAAAACATTTATTTCTGACCTCTAATCAGACTACGATAAATCTGGCACCGAGGCCTTAGCCTTTTAATGTATAGTAACAGATTCAATAATAATAGAGGAGGGTATGTTTTTGATAGGGAAATTTGGGCTATTCATGAAAAAACATTTAAATTCTTTCAAATGCTTAGAAATGAGTAATATAATAATACATTTTAATTTTTTTCAATTCTGAATAAGTTATCTTCTATAATTATGTTCTCATCAATTATTTTCAAAAATGCAAAGTGGCAACATTGCTCTTGAATTAATTCGATAACTTATTGTCAGAACCATCAGAATTGATATTTCCCATTTATTGTACATTGAAACCCAGGATAAACACATACACTTTTTTGCCAAAATATCTATTATATCATATTTCGCCTTTACAAACTCTGCTCTAAAAGAACTCATTTGAAGATGTTTTAGTTTTGGTTTGGAAGTAGAAATTTTGGGAAACTGTTTCTTTTTTATAGACCTAAAAGTGTGCAATATCTTATGGCCGGGAGAGTTCGCCCAGAAAAGCATACCCTCCTTTGATTTAGGTTTTTTTTACAATATTGATCAATCAATTATTGCCTCTGTTCTTTGAAAAATTTCTGTAGGTTATGGTACACAACTTTCTCACATCCTTCAAAAACTGTCTCTGGTACAGCATTATATGTACATACATTTCGATAAACTAATATACTATCTGTTGTGATTTTATGATGTTAATAATAATGAAGATTCAACTTAAAGGAAGCTCAATATTCAATGCTACCATAAAATGGTTGATATCAGTATAAAGATTTTCCTATATTACTCTTTTTTATGTTTTTCTGGTGTGATATCTTGACATTTTTTGTTTTGTTTTTGGGTCCGTATCATCCCTTCTATACTATTTGTAATCGTAGAATCTAATATTGTATTTGTCTGAGTTTCAATCGAAATGAATACAAACCGGCAATTTCCACCTATGAAAAGTCGAAAATCCGGCTCGAAGGACCATGTTTCGTATTGGGGGTTTTTGTGGACTATACTAAAATAGGGGGTTGAATTGAGAGATGGAAACTGCCCGGTGGATTTATAACGAATATATGCTAATTATTATGAGGGGGAGCGTGACTGTGTTTTCCTTACCTTTATGTTCATCTCCAGGAAGAACGAGGGATCCCAGTTAGCTATGTCTCCCCAGGTCACAGGTTTTCTATGTAGAGTTTATTGGGTCTTGCATTAACACACCTTTTCCCACGAAAAACTGGAGGTCTCGAGTTTTGAGGTTTCTAGGGGGCTTTTTCGAACATGACATGAACGACGACGTGTTGATTGAGAGTCGTTGGTCTCTCGCTGCTCAGGAATACACAGTCGGGTTCGCGAATAGGGGAATAGGGGAAATCTCAGACAAACACAAATAATTGTACAAATTTTACAAAAAGGGAGGTGAAGACGGAACAGATGTATTCATGCTCTTGTATTCACCCACTTATGTAGTTTTATTTATCATTCAATCCTACTTGTATGGCAGTTAAGAAATTATAGCAAAAGCCACTTAAATAAATCAGTAGATTAAAGTTAATGAGTTATTGTTTTTCCCCTCAAATAAAAGACTTTTTTTTTACAGGTAAAAATGATGATGATGTTAAATGTGACTTCATCGAGTTCTTTTTGTTGGGAGAGAACGATAAATATAGCAAGAAAATGTTTACTACTTGGGAAATATTTAGGTGTTATATAACCTGCATTTACCTTTATGGAAATACTCTGATTTTAGGAATGGATGTAGGAAATGTAAGTACCCTAGCAGACTTTTGTAACTTATCTTCACAGTTATGTAGTACTAAGGATCTCAATGACAGTCTTTATCGTCCTAGCCATAACTATTATCGAGGTGAGGCATTAGCCAAGCTAAGATCATTTATGCTGCTACCAATTTTATTCTTATACAGTTCATCCAAACTAATCATTGAAAATCTTGAGAGTCAGGTAGCCGAGTGATTAGAATCACCGCTTTTCAGTCATTCTGGCTGCCGTTCGGTGGTTCAAGGCCACGCGACTTCAGAATCATTTTTGTGATGGCCCAAGAAAGTGCTAGGAATCGCCCTTTAAAAGGTAAGACCTCGTTAATCCTTGGCTCAGACAAGTTTCGACTTCTGAGGGCTGCCATTCATAGGGGGACGACAGCTGGTTAACGAAAAAAATTATTTTTCAAACCCAAGTCAAACAAACTTTGAATAGTCTCCGTTATCAAAATTTGAAAGAATTCTCTTTGTATTAGATTTTGAGTCAAACAAGATATATCTTTATTTTACAAAAATACATTTTTGTACAACTGTCATTAAAAATGACGTTTTTAATTCATTGGCATATGAACTAAAAACTGGTGTTTTCACAAAATCACTTTTAACACTAGTGTTAAAAGTAAAATGACAGACGAGATGATGGATATTGGATACAAGAACGATAAACGTTATAATGAGTCATTTGAGACTAAACTTAAAAAATTTCTAATAGAAAATGCATTTTATACAATTGAACAGTTTTTACAATTTTGAAAAACCTCCTACATTTTAATCTGTCTGTGTTTGCATAGTCCTAGTCTTGTGTTATGAATGTATAGAGATGTAATGTGATTCATATTTTAATTGTACTTAGTATTTAATATTTAAATTTTATTCCTCTATTTTTTCTTGAGTAGTCCAATAAGTATGCGTTTGTCTTTTATGTAGAAAATACACATGTATATTTCTGTGATGAATAAAATTGATTTTTGATTTACTCAATATAGATCTCTCTAATAGAAACACTTCAATCGGATATTATAATCAGAACACCTGCTCAAGAGGAATCATTTATAAAAGTTCGTACATGTATTTGGCCGTTTGTGCAATTGGTAATACTAATTCCTTTTAAAGTTACCAATGAAATAGTATTCAGTCCAACGGTAGAAGGTCCTTCATCACTGATAAATAATGACATTCATTAATTAAGTGCGTTTGGGGTTTATTATATTTGGAGCCTCTTTGTAATCCAAAGATCGTGTGTTCGAAAAAGTAAATTTCCTCCATAAAAATACATTTTTCAAAAAGTGTTTTTTTTTTGTGAATCATTTTGGCAGTGAAAATCTCCAACTCTTCTTTTACCTCTGTCTTATCTTTGGGAGTAGCCGAAATTTGTTTTGGTTTTGTGCGAAGTTTTATCACCATATTGAGGGTTTTAAAGATGCCGTCAAAAACCTTGACTAACTCACTATTCTTGTGGTATAACTATACAGTATCGGAAACTTTTCATCTGGGGCATTGACAGAAATCTACGCGAGCAACAAGGAACGCAATGATATGATAAGACCACATAAATAAGAGAGACGCACTACTGCGCGCCTCTCCTGTTGCCTCGCCCGACGAATTAACAGCTCAGTTGATATCCCTTCCTTGAGCGAGTAGAGAAGAAATTGTAATGCTCTCTCAACATTATAGCAAGCTATTCTTCACGCTCTCATAAAACCACCATACCCCAGATGAAAACTTTCCGATACTGTATATTTAGGGGAGTTTTTTTGTTTTTGAAAAGGGTTCTGAATCTATGTTTTCTAACCAGTTTGTTCACCAAGTCCACAGAATAACCGTTTAGCCCTGCCACCTCCCCGATAATAATTTTCTCAGTGTTGAATCTCTTCTTGTTGAGTGGGACTGATAATCCCGCCATTTTGTGCTATATGCAATGGTGAGAACTCTCAGGGATATATCTGAGTGTAATCATGTCCTTCATGTAGACATGTAATTCAAGCTAATTTTGGTTGTTCCTAATTATTAATACATCTAAAAAGTGTTTTTTGTTTTCAGATTTATATGTGAACAATATGGTTTGAAACAGTCTATTCAATTTTATGTTGACTTGTTTTGTATCAAAGATAGCGAACACATATCTTGCTCCCATCTCAAACCTTCTCATGAACGATTTGGCTAGGAAGGGAGACAGAGGGTTGTTTATAGCTGTACCTACATCTTGTTCATAAAAGCAGTTATTGAACTGAAGCAATTCGGTCTCATACACAGGCCAGAGAGACTTGTATACTCTCTGACTGTTTCGTGTTATTGAAACCGTTGGTCAGCAGTAGTTTGCTCAGATATTCCAAAATTTTCAGTATTGGGACTCTTGGTATCAAAGAACTTACATCCAAAGAGATCGAGATCTCTCCTTCTAAACTCACTTTCCTAATCTAGTTGGTAAATTCTAGTGTTTTTTATGCTCAAGTTTGGTTATGCCACTGGAAGATTTTTCAAACTCATTTGTGAGTCGTTTTGCCATTTTGTATCTGTGGCCTATCGACTAGACGATTAGTCGAATCAGGTATGTGAATCTTTGGTAGAGAGTGTTATTTTTTTGGTACATTTGGGTTCGAAAGTTGTATTGTCCTGTTCAACTTCAGTGTGACCAATGTTCTATTTTTTCCTATTTATTCTAGATATTTGTCAATAAACCTTTTTTGTCAACCTCCTCATATCTCTAACCATCATTGGGTTAACCATGTTTAGATAACTTTCCAAGTTTGATCCTCATTTAGGTAACTATTGAGTTTAATTTTTTTTTTCCAGGTCTACATCTATCATGTGTCATGCTGGAAAAACTTAGATATAAGAAAATATAGTCACAAGCTTATCATAGGTAAACATCCTATAATAAGTATAGATGTTAAGGAAACTCCTAATGAAAGACGGTTTTACATATCTTCAAAGTTCAACATTCACGAAATTTCGGGATTTCTGCCCAATGTATACTAGACTGCATAGAAAACCTACTAATCAAATTTGTTTCGGTTTTGTTAATGTAGTTTTTATATTTTTTTAAGAGTGGTTTTAATGTGATGTATAACTTTACGATGGAATGTTTTTAGTGTAAGTGTAAAAGTTAACTCTAGAAGTTGATTTTGTCGAAATATATATATATATACATATACCGGGTGTCCACGGAAGGTGGCTCGCCTGTACAACTTTTTTGTTTCTGAAGATATTGAAATGAAATTTGGAAAATTTGTATAAGACATAAAACTGCATTTTTTGACAAGTGACTCAGCTTTATGCAGTCTCCGGTCTCACCGGAACTAATATAAACTTTCGATTTTTAAAGGAGACACCCGGTCTATTTCCACTTTTTTTGTCTTCAAATGACATTCTGAATACAATCATGTATTATTTGTTACCTCTTGAAAACAAAAAAAAATTTAATTATGAAATTTAATTTTTAATCTGGAGTGCCATGGATACGTTCAAGTTATTAATTTTAGTCCTAATTAATTCCGGTGAGACCGGAAGTTGCAGGAAAGTGGGTCACTTATCAAAAAATGCAATTTTATGTCTCATACAGATCTTCTAAATTTCATTTCAATATCTGCAAAACGAAAAAAAGTTATGGGGGCGAGCCACTTTCCGTGAACACCTGGTATATATATATATATATATATATAATAATCTTTAACCTTCACATATTAAGTATTAAGTGTGTTTGCGTAAAATCATTAATATCAAATCTAGTGTTACATGTCAGGAATAGCTAGTTGGACTCCAACTGAATATCTTCTATGACCATTTGGCAGGTATTTTATTTATTTAAATCCATTGAAATTAAATATTTGATTATTGATGTTATATATTTGTTTTTGTTTACATCCCTTAATAACTTTCTCTCTATGTTGCATTTAGCTTAAACTGAACGCTGGTGAGACTGTTGTGTTTGTATATTTGAGTATGTAAGAATGAGCGTCCATAGAAGAATAATTTATAACTTTTTTTTTGTTTTGAGAGTTTCAACGAGCATTTCAAATTACCACTCATGATGGTGCTTCCCACAAAATCTATTTCACACCCACCTACCTATTTTTGTATCCTGTACTAGTTAGTACAGTTCAAATGGCAAGTTTGCACACTTTGTTTTGATTCCAGACTTGCAATATATATATGGAGAGACTTTGACGTCATCTATATTCGTCCAATGAAATACCGGTAATAGTTCTCGCGAAAATAGCTAGTGTTTGAATTCTCCTCCAATAATTTTTTCCTAAATTTCCAGTAAGTAATTCTTTCAGTATTCTGATAAGCCTTTCCCACCATCCTCCCGACCGAGATGCAGTTGGTGTTTGGAAAAACCACTTGAAATTTTCTGAAGATGAATTCATCCCAATTGATAATTTTTAGTAAATTATGAGCACCAATAAAATTAGTTCCGTTATCGGCGTTATCGGAGTATATCACAGATCTTCGTCCGCTCCCATCACAAAGACAAGAAACGCGTCAGGAGTAATGAATGCACTACTTCCAAATAAACTGCCCTATATACACTGCATGTGAATAAAACAACCCATACTTTATCTTTCCCTTTTAGGTACAGTGGGCCAGCAAGATCTATATGTGTTACATTGTATCCTATCTTTATGAAGTGGAGCGAATGACGTATCCACAGCTTTTATGCTGAACCGTTTGCATCTGATGCATTTAGTCACCACTTCTTCGACAAATTTTCTTACCTTCACAATCTAGAAACGTACCCTCAACAACAAAGTTTCCGTATTGTAATGAAAATGTAATTTATATTTCAGAACTGACAATAGCTAATTTATATTTCGTGTCTGATTCACTGATACGATCATTCCGCTGTCGCGTGTTATTTATATGCAAAGTCGTAAAACTCCCGGTTAAACCAGAAGTTCCTAGAAATATATCGTGGCGCCGACCGATGACATCATTCGTTATAATTTATAGCTTGGATTTTTAGGATGGCTCAGGGTCACTACAGCATTTGATTTGTATAAGGAAGACGTATGTTATATCAACAGCCTCAGTATCACCGTGTTTAGGCAAAGGGATTGTTTGGGTCCAAGTCCCCCAGTTTTGTCAAAGGAGCGCCTAGGCATCAGAAGAAGGGATGCCCTTGCCCTTATAAGCACTTTTTCCAGATGTTTGTTCCAAGTGAGCTTCATGTCGAGGTTTAACCCCAAATATTTTCATTGAAGATTCGAAGAGCTCTGTTGGTCTCTAGGTTTCTCGTCCTGGTAAACAGTACGATCGTGGTTTTTTGATGAAACGAAAGAACACTTTTGTCTTATTTCCACTAGATTTTTATTGTTACGACCGGTTTCGGGTTTTATCCCATTATCAAGTATAAAAACTAACTAATACAAATTGTATACAATTGAACTCTAAGCCTAGTTATATAGGGAGTTTGCAGGTAGGCTGGATGGAGAGGTAATTAAGAGAACAAGGGTGAAACAATATAAATTTAGACCCTGGAGGTGATGGAAATTACCTGGGTTGTCAAATTTATAAATTCAAAAGTGGAGACCTACACAAATCGAGTTGCTCGTTGAGGGTTCTAAATTTCGGGTTTTTAATTGATTTATCAATTTCCATGGCTTCCAACAGATTCATTGTCTTCCCTTTATTACATGTGTGTAGAATTTTGAGGTTATCTTTACTTATCTTGTGTTTGGATTCTTGTAGATGTTCGTACATTGTTGATTTTTTGTCTAAACCGACGTGCTCTCGGAATCTTACGTCAAAATTTCTACCGGTTTGGCCTGTATATACTGCAGAGCATTCCCCGCATTCTAATCTATATATCCCTGATTTTTTCATTCTGTCTCGTTTAGGTTTTGCATTGAATAGAATTCTGCCTAAATTATTATTACTTATAAAAGACTTTTCAGTAAAAGATAAAAGAGCATTGATTGGATGGAAAAAACTGCTTGTGGTTCTATGGCTGGTAAATGGCTTTGAACGAAAAGTAATTAAATGCGGATGAAAATTAAAGACAGTTGAATAAGTTGCTTTTCTTTATTATAATCAGTCATAATATAGCAGGAATATTTACAAGAAGCATATTGTTTTTTTTTTGTAAATACCTATCTATTTAAAATGTGTTGCTCACAAGGAAATCAACTTGGTGAAAGGTTTTGTACATTTATAACAGAAAAAATCCCTTGAACAGACAACAAAGTCACACATCAAGGCACTTCCAACTGACAAATTCAGTTTTCAAAATTACAATATTCACAAACTACTCTCTTGTTTATGATTTTCAATGAGGCTAAATTTTATCTTAGCCCAAAATAACATAATAATTTCATGAAATGGTTATTTTACATAATAATAATAATAATAATACTCCTTCATAAACACTCGTAGAGTGTACCCAAAGGCATAGCCTGTGCGGGTGGAGGACAGCTATTATTATTATTTGCCGTGGCGCTCCGGGGCGACTTACTGATTTTTGGTGACGTCAAATGATGTATTTTGGAAAGGATGATATTATTTTGATTTTCTCAAATGAATTGTAGTACATATAAAACAAAGTTAGCAAATGAATGTGGACCATACAATCATAAATTATCAGTTATACAATTTACAATCAGATGACATCTGAAGAATTTCATGAATTATCATTATTCATTTGTTATTGTTGTTTTGTCCATTATATAATTTTTTTTTATCCAGCCTATATCAAAATTAAATATGTAGATTTTCGATATTTTCAATTGTTACCTACTATACATTTACTCTTTTCAATTAACTCTTACTGATATTGAAATGACAAATTCATTTTTGATATTGCTCAAATGCTCTACACTAATTTAGAATAAATTTTGACAGTACATCATTCCGAATAGTTACTACATTGTATAGTCATCCAAAATATTATTTTATTCCTGTGATTAGGTTCATTTTACTTCAACCAATATGAGACGTTGAAATCATAGTATCCGGTACAAAAAATAAATAATCGAACTAATGAACTAACTGAAACAAATCTGTCAAAGATCTGCATTACTCTTCAATTTCGGTTTATGAAACTATTCTAATTAAAACTAAATGATTAAGCACCAGATGAGTGTTCGTCATGACGAAAAAACTTATCACTAATATATCACAAAAATCGGACTTCGAAGTCAGTATAAAAAATATTATAGTTTATCAAGTACTGTGAAAACAATATTCCTGCACATTTTTCAAAATATTTCTGCCAGGGGAAAAATGACTAGATCGCGAAATCATACAGAGAATATGTGTGGTTCTTATGGTCTTGGTTAGGTGTTAGATTGACGTGTATTATACAATTCGTACATAAATTTGCTTTTGATGTTAACTACGTACTTAGAGAAAAAAATTAACACACTTGAATCTTACTACTGATTTCCAATTGTATTAACAAACAAATATAAACTTTTCAACTTGACAAGATCTACCACATCAAACCACAACAAAAAAATGCAGGAATATTGTTTCAACTGACAAATATCACCTCTTCATGTACATCTTTTATTCTTACTGTTGTGATTCCTTTTGTCACTATCTGAATTCATTGAAAGCACTTGCTGAATATCACTATCCGTAGATGTAGAAGCCTCTTCATCAATTACAATTTGTTTGTCAATATTAATTTGACTAATAGCAGATGCCGCTTTCGCTGCTATGCAGCTGACACACAGTTCTTGTCTCACTGGAAAAGAACTTCGATGGGGTAAGCTAGGGGTCATCTCGTCTGGAGTAGAAGCTCTGCTGCTGTCGTCATCAACTGAATTAACAAAAAACCTTGGCATCTGCAAGAGAAAGAATAATAGTTCACTAAAATAGAGACAGGACCTCAAAAGTGATCTGGGGAAAGCAGGAAATCATACTGAAACCTTAAGATACCCAGATAACACAAATACGTCCTCAGTACGTCCACAGGACATAAATCTAAGACATTCAAGACGTCCCGAAGACGTCCATTACTGGACATCCGATGTCCTGAGGACATCCGATGTTACAAATTGGAACGTTCTGGGGACGTACATGATATGTCCCTGTAAGGTCTTTCATGGACGTCCCTTGGACATCCTCTGATACAAACTTTTACATCAATTACAAAATATAATACCAATAGAACAGTATAGAAGTCACGGCTCACAACAGCAATAAATACGTGATATTATATTTTCTCAGATCATCGTATTCTTTTGATTGTAAAAATAACTTCAAATTCCGCCACAACCAGAAATTATGTTTATAAGTTAGGTTAGGAAACCACAACGCAAGAGATAAGACACAGCACAGGACCACAAATCACAGACTTCACGATGGACTCAGTCACAGGTTTGAAATAAAAGTCTATTTTTGGAAAAATTATTAGAGAATTGTTAGAGAAATAATAAACTATACGACAATAAAAGAAACGCAATAAGCGCTCTGTGATTGGTCAGTTTAAACGAAAAGATAAGAATGATGCAAATTGAGTTGAAAATGCGTGAATTACTAGCAAACCTAACCTGACCTGACTAACCTAGTGCGAACAGAATAACCATGCAAAATTGATAACGACTATTCATCGAATACTGGCGACAACTGGAGAAACTCACTGAGCTAAATAAGCTCAGTGGAAAATGTATGGAATTTATGACGGAAAATCAAACCAAAACACGTTTTAAAGTCATGAAAAAGGCACAAGACACGAAAATAATGTTGTAAGTCGGTAATATGAATTTGGCCTGAGTTTGGACGTCCTGGGGATATTCGCATCGGACGTCCAAGTCATTCCGAGTCGTACGTCCCCAGGATGTCCATATTAGGCTCTGGGACGTTCGGACCTAAATGGGACATAAAATGGACATCCTCGGGATGTCTAGTGCTATCTGGGTAGTCTTGAAGACAAGTAATCTGAGTTTGTACCCCTCCAGGGGTTGAGCTTAACTTTTGATGCCCCAAAAACAGGCAGGACAATATCTCAAAACCAGAATATCAGAACATGAGCGAAGCATAACACCCGAAAACCTCATAAAAATAACAAAGGTAAATTTGCTTTTCGACCAGAATCAGTAACGGAGTTGAAATTCCGCTGCAATTAATAGTTGAAATAATTTATTTGTCAAATATTTGAAGCAAATTTCAAACGCTTGTCAGTTTGAAACGGCTTGGCCGATTTCCACAAACGAAGCAGTGTTGGATAGAGAATTGGAAAGCCAGGTGCCACGTGACCCCGAATTACATTTGAAAAAAAAAGTTGATGGAACTTAATTAACACTAGGCCACGTGACCACAGTCATTTTATGCAAAAAAAGTAGTAAAAAGTTTGTTTCAATCAAAAGTTAAAGGAGGGGGAGGACTTTTTAAGTCCACACTGTATAAATAGATCAATGTCGAATTTCGTTGAATTTATGTGTTTTGTTCATTTGATACCAGATAGACCCATTCATTAAAACCCAACCTAACCTATACTCACTTGTCTATCAGATACTATAGCCCTTATTTCCGGTAAAGGGCTCAATCCTCTTAAATGTCTTGGACTATTGTTTTGACTTCCTAATGACTCCTGGATGCTCACATCTCCGTCCAGCTGAAGTATGCTTTCCTGGCTTCCGGTAAACTGTTTAAAAATAAACTCGTATTTATTTCAAGGAAATATTCGCGTCCTAGAAAGTTAATGAATGTTTACATATCGTTTATACGCCAGAGTAAGTCAAAAATGTGATGGAACAGTAAGCTACAAAATGAGCTTGTTTTTTGCACCAGACATGAATATTTGTAGACGAGCGTAGTGAGTGGTCGAACACTTCGTGTGCAAAAAACTCGTCATCTTGTAATATGTTATATACAAGGCTTTTTGTAATTTCGTTCATATTGTGTTCATATTGTGATTCTGTTGCCGGATAGTGAAAACACTGTCAGTCTAACCTTCAGTTGACAAGATGTCAAAAACACACAATTTTTTTAAAAATTATACGCGAGTAGAATACTTTCTCTACGACTATACGAAAATCTATAAATTTATGATGAAAGCTCAGTTTGTGGTACTTATATATGTATCTATTGAAATTATTACCTTCATTACCAAAAAGCAGTATAAATTACAAAGCAATATAAGGAAGAATAACAATTATACATGAATAACTAAATGCGTGAGGGATTAAATAGCAAAAAAAAACTTCCAGCAGTGGCTTTGAACTCACGCTTACAGTATCGGAAAGTTTTCATCTTGGGTACGGTGGTTTCATGAGAGCGTAAAGAATAGCTTGCTATATGTTGAGAGAGCATTACAATTTCTCCTCTACTTGCTCGAAGAAGGGATATCGACGTGCGCTGTTATCGGTATGTCGCATTGCCACGTGGTCCGTTAATGCGTCAGGTGTCAGGTGAGGCACAAAAGTGCGCCTCTTTTGTTTATGTGGTACTATCATACAGTGGCGGATCCAGGGGGGGCGCCCCCCCCTGAGCGATTTACTAATAATTTGCGAGTTTCACAATGTTGAGGACTCGACATTACGAAAAGAAAGCAAAGAACCACAAGGGACGACAGGGTGACGGGTAAATGATGTTTCGTCTTAGTGCGACGCAATCCGACATATACCCAAATCCGCTACGGTGTGTGAATCCCCGCCCACGGTATGTGAATCCCCGCGCTCCCGCGATGAGTTTTCTGTGCTACTAATAATACTCAAACTCAATTCAGTTGCAGTCAGACGACCACACAGCATAATCTGAAAATTATTATTTCGCATTCTAGAGGTTTGGTGTGTTGACTGTGTTTATGATCTGATATTGATATATTACTCCATTAGTGCGAAACATACCTTTTACCTTGTGAACGTAGAAAGTTTTTCAAGGGTCGGTGCTGTGCTTCCATACAATGGCAGAAAATAAAAGAAAAAAATCAGCTGTGAATACTACAATTGACAATAATTTAAAAAAATTCAAACCGGAATCGGAACCGGCTCCTTCGACGAGTACAAATATAACTTATAGTGGAATTGTTAGAGACAATGTTGTTATAACCAATATATATGCTACTGCCCCAAAAATTGGCAAGATTTGTTTATATATATTTGATGATTTTGTAATAAAAAGATTTTGCCGTTTGTAATTGACTGAAAATCCCCGTTATCCCTTTGCCCTATATATATATTTTTAAATGATGATGTTTTATATTTCATGTTGAATATGGAAAAATTACTTTTCAATATTTTGTACAATTCCTTCTGTATAACTTTCATGTGAATTCGGTACTGTGCGCCCCCCCCCTGAAAGAAATCCTGGATCCGCCACTGCTATCATATCACTGCGTTCCTTGTTGCTCGCGCAGATTTATGTCTATGCCCCAGATGAAAAGTTTCCGATATTGTATATCTATACCTTCAACTTTTCTACCGCGCAATCTTACCACCGTTCACCAATCAATAGAGCATGAAATGAGTGATTTTTTATTGTTTTGGACTTGCAACTATCATTTATTAATTTGATATAAACATTTAAAACACTCTGGTTGCTCCAATGGAAAGAATTGTAGAGAATTGATATACAAACAAGATAAGGTTTTGTACGACCCGGTCGGATCTTAGTAACAAAGAAAAATTGGAAGAAAGGAAAATTTGGCGATTTTTTTAAAAACTCACAACTTCGCCATTTTTCAGTTTTTACGAAAGTAGTGAATCATATGTACGTAATTTGAGCGCAAAGAGGTGCTGTCGTACTATTAGTTTAGGCTCAATTGCAATTTAATTTTTTTTTTTCACTATCTTGCAGCGTGCCTGGATGCTCTAGTAATAAAAGTCCGATTTCACTTTCTCAAACAGACTCTGAAAGTGAAAGTATAGTACTACAAAATGTATATTCTCATTTCTCGTTGCAATGCTGCGAAATGGGCGAAAAAAGGTTACATACTTGACTGAAAACGGCCGAGCCTGTCTTTGAGGTAGAGTTAGAGCACAGCTTAATAAACACACAGCTAGGAAACTCAGACAGCATTTGGAAGTAGTCGGGAATGACCTTGAAGGTGCGATTCTGGCGTAAAAGTCAAGGTAGAATTAGAAATATTCGCTGGGAAACAGACAGGACCGTACTTTATAATTCTAAAAACTCTAAGAATAATCCAGTTTCCAACAAAAACTATTGAACAGTATATATTCGGTGGTTTTAAGTTGAAATAATTATACAGGCATTGGTTATATATTAAGTATGGATAGGGGTACATAAAAAAACGATATACTTTCAAGAATCTTTATTATACTAAAATACATGTACCTAAAATAGGTTAATTACTACAGGTTGCGTAATATAATTAATTTGTTTTTAATATATTTTTGGTCCCTGAAGTTCCTATTAATGTTTTTCAAGGTGTAATACAGCCGAACCCTCAAATATAATTTTACAGCATATTCCTTGGGAAAACTGTCACAAGGGTGTGAAAAAGGAAGTTCATTCGCCATTTCGAAAAGATTATGACACACTAGTGGTTTCAAAATAGAAGTTTCAATTTTCTGTTGCAAAATGGTTTCAACGTCATTCATGAAATTGACAAAACCGTCACTTGGATTATTTAAACGGCCAAATAAACTTCCTTCAGCATTTTCAAAAGCCTTAAAATAAATATATAGGGAGGTATCATCTAAATGTTTTTGTTCATTTGCATAATTGATGCAAATACCACAACTGTGTATTTTTAAAACTTTGTTCATCACATAGCCACAAACATATCTCTCAAAATTTTTCTGTAACAAATCATGCTGCTGATAATCAGTGTCTATAAGTTGATTTGTGAATGGTGGCGGAGATACTGTGTCCGTAGAAATGTCCTTTAATTGTAATAAAACAAAATCAAGATCAGCCTCACAGTTTTCAGTACCAGAATGATATAGTTTCAGATACAATAATTTTCTAAAGGATCCCTGGAATTGAACCGGAGTGGGATTCCTACAATTGCCATTCTGTTGTCTCACACACCCAAAAAAGTTTTCCAAACAGTCCTGATTTAAACGGCGAGTTAAAAGGTATTTAACTTCTAGTTCCTTTAGGTCATCCCACAACAAGAGTATGCTATTGATGGATATTTTAATACATTTGAAACTTTTGATTAAATTTTTTATATTTTCAACTTTGTTGTCTTTTACTTCAATTTGATAAATTAAGGAAAGAAATTCTTTAAGAAGTTGCGTTTGGTGAGGTAGACCTTTGAATGCTCTATTATATAACTTTGAGGATTTGGTACAGGACGAATTGAGAACATCAAAAACTTTATCAATATTTGACACAAACTCAGATGTTTTATATGCTTGAGACGGCAGCTGTCCAAATCGAATATAAACATTCATGCCACTTGCCACTGTCTCACTGAATACTTGGGTGGCATATTTCGTTTTCATTTTTTCAAATGAATTGGAATATATGTGTGACTTTGTCAATTTTGGTGCTGCCCTCATCTTTTACATCCATATTTTAGTCTATATCGAAAATCTCCCAAAAGAATGACCGAATGCCGTGTTTGAATTATCATAAAAAAAAAAATATGTAACTGGGAAAATTATTCAGAATTCACCTTCCAGAAATGTGGGCATTCGTGCTAGTTTTTGAATGGAAAGACTTCAAATCGCTGATAACAGTCAATTCAAAAAAGGCAGTAGAACACCAAAGATGAAGACACAAAACACCAACACTTTTGAAAATACACCTTTTGAGCAGACATCATATTCATCATTATCATTCAAATAATAGTTGATACAATGATACTGATTTCAACTTCATCTGTTTTTACTACTATTGATAACAACATTCAGTTTTCTTTGATGACTTTATGAATATCACAACAAAGGACGAAAAATTTACTCACCTTGCAACATCACTGGGAAACCTGAAGAAACGTTTGTTACAGTTATAACTTTTGTTCTTACACAATCTGGCAGCACATGTCATTCCCATGTTTCAATAAATATAATATGCACTAGAAATTATAAAAAATATCCATGCTCCCACAACTTCAAAAACAAACAGAAAACACGACTTAACTCAACACAGCACCACACAGCATAAAAATACGAGCTATCCGTGACTACGCCTATGGAGCTTATAAATTTGGATGAATCGTAATCCCGATACCTGCCACTGCTTTGATGGGTTTTATTCCAAAAGTGGGGGGTGCGCGAATATCTGCGTTGACTACCCCCTCCACAGCGAGTTTCCCAGCTGTGTGTTTATTAAGCTGTGGTTAGAGTAGTAGGAGAGGCTGAGATAATCCCTTTACAATGCCTCTCCCCTCACTTCGCGGTCTCTTCTTTTAAGCCCGCTACAGACGAGCCAAGCCGTGACAAGTCCAATGAAGCAAAGCCTTCTTGAGAAATTTGTTTAGTACGTTTGCTGTTTTGTCATTGGTCTAAACCTCTCAGTTACCGTGGATCTGAAAACTCTGAATCTGCGATTGGCCCAGTGCCGTTGAATAATGAGTTAGGATCCACGGTGCCTTGGAATCATCTTCATTCTTCAACTAATAACCAATATGAAATCAATGTAGAATACAAAATAGTCGTAGAGAAAGCCAGTTCTACCACTATTACTTTAGTAAACAAATCTAGCATTTACCTCCACCAGTGTTAGTAGTGTGTGCAAGAAGGCCACAACTTGAGGGGTACGAAAAAAGGGAAATGGTATGTGCTATCACCTATATCACAGATAAAGTGTTTGTTTCTACAGTAGAAGGTGAAGGACTATACTAGAAGGTATAGTTTGTGGTGAAAGGGGATACACTGACCACGAATCCGTAGTGTTTGAGTATATCCATCTTGCACATTGGACACGTTCGATGTTCCAGTAACCACGGGTCTATGCAATTTTTGTGAAACTCATGCCTGAAAAAGAAAAATGGGTTATTCGAGAAATATACAGTGACCGCCAAAAAGTATGTACCATATGGGAAAAAAGTTTATTATTAGAGTATTGGAAAAACGATTCTTGGGGAAAGTTTGTGCATGTCCGATAACCTAAAAATCGATTTTGACACATGTCACGTATGGCGGCAAATTGAAAAAAATTACTATGAATAGACAAAAAGTCGAGTAAAATGGCAAGATATCGAAAAAAAATATTTGAAAAAGTTGCTTAGAATTCAATTTTATAGACATATACAAAATTCGAGAAAATAATGTGGGAATATTGAAAATAGCATTTTTTTTTAAATATTTTTCTAGCTGTATAAAAATATCAAATAATTTTCTTATGAATAGCTTGACCATACTGAAATATTTGTATTCCGATGATAATAACAAAACTTTCTCATTTTCTCTACACCAGAGGGCACTAAATTAAAAAAATTGAATTTTGTCAGAACCCTTGCTGTTACATTGGTTCGTATCTAACAGCTATATCACAATTCCACTATTTTTGAGAGGGAAATAAAAATATCGTGTTTTTCCGATTATAATCAATGTTTGATGAAAATCGTGCACGAACGTTTCACTTTGCACATAATCTTAAAAATAGTGCGTCAAATTAAAGAGGCTAGAGTTTTCAACATTGCATGCGAAGTTAAACGCTCTGGCACAATTATCATCGAAACTAGATTATAATCTGGAAAACACTATGTTTCTGGAGTGTCATGTCATTACAATGTTCGTGGAATTCTGATATAACTGTTAGATACGAACCAATTAACAGCCAGGGTTTTAACAAAATCCAATTTTTTTAAATTTAGTACCCACTGGTGTAGAGAAAATGAGAAAGTTTTGTCATTATCATTGAAATACAAATGTTTCAGTATGGTCAAGCTATTCATAGGATAATAATTTGATATTTTTATACAGCTAGGAGAATATAAAAAAAATTTCTATTTTCAATTTTGTCTCATCTTTTCAATTTGTATATGTGTATAAAATTTAATTTTAAGCAACTTTTTCAAATTACTTTTTTTGATATCTTGCCATTTTACTCCACTTTTTGCCTTTTCATAGTAATTTTTTTCAATTTGCCGCCATACGTGACATGTGTCAAATCGATTTTCAGGTTATCGGACATGCACGAACTTTTCCCAAGAATCTTTTTTCTAATACTCTAATAATAAACTTTTTTCCCATATGGTACATACTCTTTGGCGGTCACTGTATGTATGTTTTTGAAATACAATTAAAGAAATGAATGAAAATATAAATGCGAGACAAAGAAGTATGAATACACAAAGGAAACGTTATCTCACTCCGTGGAAGACCATTAAGTCATAGTAGCGAAGGATGACATGAAACGTTGATTATACAGGGCTTTTCACTATGAGCGTGTACTGGGGCCGATTCAGATACATGTGTGCACATCCAGGGTGTATCAAGCACGTGCAATTTACAAGCATATGCTTTTTTAACCCGTGTGCCTGAAAACTGCAAGACCATTCACATATGCCTTTCACTTATTGCGTTTCTATCAGGTCATATTTTCTCTAGTTCTGTATTAATTTTCTAAATACTGGAGTATTTATAAATTTTTCAAATTATCCCGTCGTATATTTCACTGAATCTTTCATTCTTTCATTAGGTGAACTAGAACATGTTTTAATTCCCTGAATGCTCACCCCGCGTTTTTCACGCACGCCGACAGGCACAAGTGTGAACGTCGATGGGTATGCATTTCTCATGCAGGGTCAAAAATGCAGGGTGGGCACCCATGTATCTGAATCGGTCTTCAGACGTTTCTAGTGAATCGTCTCTGAAAATTTGGTGTTGATCTATCTACCCCTGTAATAGTTATTTACCTAACAAGTGCGGAAAATAGTACTTTTCCGTAAGAGTTAGGTACAATATTTTTCCTACGAGTGTTTTTATTCATTTTATTCATAAAAAAACAAGATTTTTAATAAACAAGTTTTTATAATAATGCTACAAAATGACTAATAAGACAGAATAGTTACATAGATCATTTACCTAGTTAGTCATAATTCGACAAATTCGTTCGAAGATTCGGAATCAGCACGTCAAAATACGTACGAGGACAAAAATTTGAGATTTGAAATTCGAAAAATGAAATATGAAAAAAGTTCAAGAAAATCATCTATCATGATTTACTCGACTTTTTTTTTCTTTCAAATTCTCAGTATATACTAATTAGGCCATTCTGAAACGATTGGCCTTCGCAGAATTCGTCTATCTCTAACCGTTCTCGAGTTGGTCAGCTCTGAATCGGTTTACAAATGTTTTTTTTGGCGCCAAAAATATTTCCGATTAGTTTTCGACATTTTCGTTCGAAGATTCGGAATCAGCACGACAAAATACGTACGAGGACAAAAATTTAAAATTCAAAAATGAAAAATAAAAAAAGTTCAAGAAAATCATCTATCATGATTTACTAGACTTTTTAGTCCGTCGATTTTTTCCTTTCAAATTCTCAGTATATACTAATTAGGCCATTCTAAAACCGTTGGCGTTCGCAGAATTCGTCTATCTCTAACCGTTCTCGAGTTGGTCAGCTCTATTTTTGGCGCAAAAAAAAACCATTCAGAGCTGACCAACTCGAGAACGGTTAGAGATAGACGAATTCTGCGAAGGCCAATCGTTTCAGAATGGCCTAATTAGTATTTACTGAGAATATGAAAGAAAAAAAAAGTCGAGTAAATCGTGATAGATGAAAAGTTACTTTTCCGCATGCTCGTAGGAAAAATATTAAGGACGATTCAGTGTGGTCGCTTCTACTAGAAAGTACAGGCAACTTCAGATATTTTAAGTCAATTCTTGTAGCTTTACACCTCAGTCAAATTTCACTTACCCTCTACTGGGTGGTACATGAAATGAATGAAAATGAAGTCCATATTTTCAAATGAAACACACTGTATATTTTGTCGTTTTTGAGTTCTGCTAACTATTTTAATAACGAACCGTTTTTGGAAATGAACTGTTAAAAAAAATACTACCGTGGTTTATTGTATTCATTCCTCGTACCAGGGCCGTATTTAAGGT
The DNA here is from genome assembly GCA_958298965.1 of Chrysolina haemoptera. Classification (NCBI taxonomy): domain Eukaryota; kingdom Metazoa; phylum Arthropoda; class Insecta; order Coleoptera; family Chrysomelidae; genus Chrysolina; species Chrysolina haemoptera. The sequence continues at coordinate 17,315,824 of OY282601.1, read as the reverse complement.
CTGTAGACCCCTACTGAACATGAACATGTGGTGCGGGCCCTACTTGGAGGGATTTTTCATCATAACCTAACCTAACCTAACCTAACCTAACCTAACCTAACCTAACCTAAGCTAACCTGCAGAAGTCACGTTCTGGGGCAAGAGCTGACTCGCTGACTCGCTTTATGGTATCTGCTGTTCACTGAAGGGTTAAGCCAAATGGTGCGGGCCCTCAACTCAAACCATCATGTAATCTTTTCGACAGATTATATCAGGTGTAACTTTTCTGATAGACTCTGGAGATAAACTATTCCAAGCAGCTTCAACACTGAATTGCATGTCATCTTTGGTTGTTACTGGGGAAGAGTATACAACATACCTTCAATGTAACCCCACGCAAAATAATCCAGTGGATCAGGTCTGGTGTTCTAGTAGGCTAACGAAAAGGACCATTATTACCAACATCTATCATCGATTCATGATGGAAGCAAGAAAATTAAATAATGAAATGTGATAAAATATCACATCATGAGAAAATTATAAACATCAAGTAGAAGAAATGATGACACTAAAAACACGGTTTCAACAAACAAAGTTTCAGTTGAAATGTCAAGAAGAGTACTTCGACCAAGCCACTGAAGATGACTGCTGCAGTTGCAGTTGAAACGTTTAGAGATTTTAATCGAAGAACACTAACGGCAAGACCCTGAAACCAACCAAAACAAAATTACGTATGTTGGTGACCAGCTTTCTTTGAAAACTGTTCTTTGGCTTAGTAGTCTATGGATGTATGAAATGAAAATAAATATTTGATGTAATTTGATGGTTCTTCAACATTGTGTTCCATTTCTATTTACAACACTTAATATTACAATGCTCAAGGGGGATATGATCGGTTTGCGCTCGACAGATTAGCGCTGCTCTTATCTCTAATCGACCGCTTTGTACTCTACAATTTTTATAATATAAATGTATACGTATCTTCTTATGTATGCATGGTCATTCGCCAGCGAATCTCCAGATAGTCCGGTGGCAGGGAGGGTTTTCGTAGCCGATGAAGCGCGACGGGATCACCCAAGTTATTCGTATGTATTTTGACCCGCTGAATCCGAATTTTGAAGGTGATAAGCCGTGAAAGCATCCGGAAAAGTTTTATGGGCGATTTTCCGAGGGAAATCGAAAAATCCATTTTTTTTCAAAAACATATATATATATATATATATATATATATATATATATATATATATATATATATATAATATTTTGCATAAGATTCTCTACAAAAAAGGTATCTACAAGTTTTTCTTGAAAATGCACCGTTTTCTAGTAAAACGTGCTCGAAATTCGAAAAAATGCGATTTTCTCAATTTTCAGTGCTCTCTCATTCAGTCACATAATGATATTGGACTGTTCCAATAATGAATATTGACTGAAATTGATGTATTCACTTACCCACAAGGCAATATCCTCAAGGTTTCTGATAATTTATAAGGCTCAATGCAAATCGCACAGCATTCACAGTCACCTTGTATTTCCTGAAAATATTTCAATTTATAAGAAAAAAATATTTTTACTCTGATGGAATTTAGTAATGAGTGCATTTGTTCTATACTGAAGATGTGTTTAGTGCAGAGGAAATATTGTTAATAGTAAGTCAAAAGTAGGTAACTATTGAAGATTATTATTGAAAAATAATAACGGAGTAGCGGGTAATAAGGAAGACTTGGATGAGACACAGAAGACTTCAATGGGATATTGGTTAAATTATATTTTTCTACGTTCATGCAAAAAACAAACCTTTATTGAACTATATTTGGTGGAAAAACTGTCTCTTTATTGCACTCATCTGTCATTCTACTATAGCGTTCTGTCATCATGACAGACATAAACTTTCAAATCGACGCCAAATTTAGCCCATTTTCTCTGAGATTGTATTACATTTTAAATAGTTGCAAAAAAGGCAAATTATTGCCTTCGAATATCATCTGAATTACACAAAATGTTTTTGAATTATTTTTAGCAGATAGATTTGAACGAACAATGTCTTCCTTACAGTTTAGTGCCACCTAAATGAAACATTTTCTGGTTTTTGCATGAACGTAGAAAAACTATTATATGAAACTCGTGTTGTCAGAGACAATTTCACGTCGAGTGCAATAAACACCTACTTTTTGCACTTGTTGCATAAATAACTATTTATGATGCATTTAAGTTCTTTTATTTATATTTAATTTACATTTATGATGAGGCATTGTCCTGCAAAATTAGTTTTATTACAATGATATACCTTTCATCAACACTTAGTTTTCCCCTACACCCATAAATTTCCATAAACATTCCTTTTTTACGATCTAAAATAGAAGTGACAAACTAACCCAATTTTTGAAAAATAGAAAATCATAAAATAATGGATTGACATTTACAGTGCTGCCTACTGTAAATTTTGAATAGAATTCCTGAAACGAACTTCATAATAGGGTTTTCAATTTGTAATAATAATACAAGTCTTGTAAAAAGCCTATTACACACGAATGAAAAATTACGTAATTCAAGTGCGTAATTGATTTACACCACGCATTACGTACTATACTTTACCTACGGCCATATACAGTGTGTCAAAAAAGTCTGGACACTTAATTTCTTATCAAATGAGATACCTGTATCTCGTTGCATCTTTGGATTTTTTGAACAATTTTATTTCGAATAATTTTACAAAATTATAGAGAATATATGTTTCACAACTTTGATGATCATTTTGTATATAATTCGTTCTATTTATTACTACGTTAGTTCAATTAACATTAGGAACATTATAATTATTTATGGTTACTGTACAATTATCAAATATGTTAGATCTATTTCGATGTGTCCAGTCTAAGATGTCTAGAAACCCTGGTGCGTGCACTTATACCTGTAAAACTTTGGGATCAAACTGAAGACACCTGCCTACTTGAAAATGCTTGATTTTTTGATAATTAGGTTCGGGTTCCGAATTCCGATGTTCAGAGGGCGACTCAGTTATATTTATACACAAGGTGCTCAAATTTTCGTGAACATTTTTCTTCCATGACCATAGATTTCTCTTTCTGACTGTCTGAATTTTGACAGTTTGTGACGTTTGTGTTGAGAGTTTGTGTCTGTTCTGATAAAATGTAAAGTAATGTTATGTTAATAAAAATTCCAATCGATTAACTTCGAAAAACTGTGAAAACGCCATAATGAGATATTTCCGGTATTATTATTATTATAAAATGCACACTCGGGTCATTTTCTAGGCACTAATTTAAGCAAAAATGTTCAAGAAAAACTCTTGACTGAAGTGTTGAACAATTTATAAGATGAAATAGGTAACAATCCAAAAATCAGGAAAACAAGAAACTTGATCGGAAAACACCATAAACAACGAAGAACTAGAAACAACACAATACACAATGAAAAATAGGACAAAAACTCCAATCACTACTAAACCAGAATCAAAATGAAATCAAATTCCTGATAAACTAATTCAAAATTCAAATTTATCGAAGTAACGTCAAATGTATGACAGCTTCGAGCGTTTTTAACGGAACCAATAAGAGAACAGAATAAAAATAAAAGTCGCAAAACGTCGTTATGTGTAAGCAGCCTAACAGTTTCTTGTCAGCGCTATAAGCGCCACGTACTAAAGAATGTGAACTAGGACCTAATCCAACAGGAGGTGCCGTCCATAAAAATCAAAACAATATCGAATCGTTGAATTCACCAGGGTTTCTAGACATCTTAGTCCAGTCATATGACATGTTGACAGTTGCTATGACTAATCTTTGATGGGCGATTGCGCGATCATTACCTACTTGCGGAATTATTAAATGTTCCGCCTACTTTTACGTATTAGCTATTTATGTACCTAGTGCGTTATATAGATCCTAACGCCCGGAGGGTAACATTCACCCGAGGGCCTTTGGACCGAGGGATGAATGTTGCCCGATGGGCGTTAGGATCTAGTAACGCTCGTGGTGCGTACAAGATTTTATTTTTCACGGAAAAATTATCTTAAACGACGTTGTTTACTTCATAATTTTTTTTATTTTTCACGAAAAAATTATCTTAAACGTCGTTATTTACTTCATAAATTTCTTCTCATAGTATTTACTGCGTTCTGGTCGGCAACTGAGCACACGAGAGCTTCTCTGCAATTGCCATGGAAACATTAAAGAGGTTGCTAAGGGTTGTTTATTTAATAAAATGACGCTGCATTTTTGTAAGAACTGACAAGCTTGTTAGTGGAGGAAACTAAAAACTGTTGTGTTCATAATAATTATGGAGATCCCACATAATGTGACGCTCAAAGCTGAAAAAGCGTTAGGAAATTTACTGCATGTGAAATCCCAATACACAAGAAGGAGCATGATCATTTTTTGAAATGGAAAGATGAAAACAGAGTGAATACCGTAAATGAAACTGTCAATGGCATACTTCCATTTGCAAATATAATCTGTATCCTGAGAAACTTTCAATATGGACTCATTACCCAGAATACAGTAAAAACTAGACTCATTTGGGTGTATTTCAAAAACTGTTGTTTATCATTTTGTTTAGATTTATGTTCATTAATTTTATAGCGACGATGTCTAGTTTTCTTTAATATGCCAACTGTGAGGACTGTTGTCAGCAGAATCAAAAAGCACCCATCATTTTTGGAACGTCTTGATCTTCACAATCTACCTATATCAAATATTTATTGAAACATTCAAAGGACCACAAAAAACTGACCTGAAATTCCATCAAATCTCAAAAGTAGCGCGTTTCGCGTTTCATCAACAAAATTTCTCAATTCTTGGATATGTTGAAAGTTAACCAACTTCTTAATTATTAATTTTTAATTTAAATGACAGATCTAAAATAAATGTAGGTATAAACCTTCATATGCGTTCTTTTGTATTAAATATTCTCGTTCTTAGTGTCATTCTTAGTGTAGTTAAATCTACATATGGAAAAAAAAAACTTCTTTTCTGTGACGGGGAAAAAATTTAACATTTTATGTCTGTTGACAGGCAATAAAATATAACTTTTGGTAAAAATTTGGTTTACTGGAAATCTGTTATGAAAAAAAAAATTGAACATCGCGATTCTGTGGCATTAGGCGATTCATATGGTACCATTTTTGTTTTGCGGAAATGCGCTGTTGCCAAGTTGACCTCTTCGGATTACTGGAAATCTGATATGAAAAAAAAATTGAACGTCGCCATTGTGGACCCTCAACTAATTCTAGTGGTACTATTTTTGTTTTGCGGAAAAGCGCTGTTGCCACGTTTTGGACACTTTGGAGATGTGGATATCTGATATGAAAAAAACAATTGAACGTCGCGATTGTGGACCCTCAACTAATTCTAATGGTACTATTTTGTTTTTGCGGAAATGCGCTGTTGCCAGGTTAGTCAAATCGGATTACTAGCAACCTGGAAATTTGTATTGATATGGATAAGTCAGTCGAGAATGCATGAAAACGTTTTTCGCTTGCAATTGACACACAAACCTAACCTGAGCAAGCTAACCTAGCTTGCGAGTCAGTCGAGAATTCATGAAATCGTTTTTTGCTCGCGATTGACACACAAACCTAACCTGAGCAAGCTAACATAGCTTGCGAGTCAGTCGAGAATGCATGAAATCGTTTTTCGCTCGCAATTGACACACAAACCTAACCTGAGCAAGCTTACCTAGCTTGCGAGTCAGTCGAGAATGCATGAAATCGTTTTTCGCTCGCAATTGACACACAAACCTAACCTGAGCAAGCTTACCTAGCTTGCGAGTCAGTCGAGAATGCATGAATTAGTTTTTCGTTCGCAATTGACACACAAACCTAACCTGAACAAGCTAACCTAGATTGCGAGTCAGTCGAGAATTCATGAAATCGTTTTTCGCTCGCGACTGACACACAAACCTAACCTGAGCAAGCTAACCTAGCTTGCGAGTCAGTCGAGAATGCATGAAATCGTTTTTCGCTCGCAATTGACACACAAACCTAACCTGATCAAGCTAACCTAGCTTGCGAGTCAGTCGAGAATTCATGAAATCGTTTTTCGCTCGCGATTGACACACAAACCTAACCTGAGCAATGCATGAAATCGTTTTTCGCTCGCAATTGACACGCAAACCTAACCTGAGCAAGCTAACCTAACTTGCGAGTCAGTCGAGAATGCATGAATTAGTTTTTCGTTCGCAATTGACACACAAACCTAATCTGAGCAAGCTAACCTAGCTTGCAAGTCAGTCAAACTTGGCAACAGCGTATTTCCGCAAAACAAAAATAGTACCACTAGAATTAGTTGGGGGTCCACAATGGCGACGTTCAATTGTTTTTTTTATATCAGATTTCCAGTAATCCGAAGAGGTCAACTTGGCAACGGCGCATTTCCGCAAAACAAAAATGGTGCCGTTACAATTGGCTGAGGGCCCACAATCGTGACGTTCAATTGTTTTTTCCATATCAGATTTCCAGTAAACCAAAGTTCAGCCTAACTTTTTATGAAATTACTTTTTCCCCCGAGAACCAGGAAAAAAGTGAGTACTTTTTTCCCACGGGAAAAAAGTGAGTGATTTTTTCCCGGATATATGTACAAATAGGTAAAGGTGGATATTAAATCGTCGTTTTTCCTGTCACAGAAAAAAATAGTGTATTATACACGGGAAAAATATTAGATTTTAGCTCTCGGTTTGTTGTCGGGAGACAACACAACCTCGAGCTAAAATCTAATACTTTTTTCCCTTGTATAATAAATAACTATATAGCTAGGTAATTTTTGCCTACTTCATACCACCAAAAACCTTCCATTCATATACAAAATGATGTACCTACACGAATTTTTCTGATGGTGAATTTTCTTCTCCATATAAATTCAAGTTAACTATCCATGAGAAAACTCGGAAGGATTATTTTATTTCCTTTAAAAAGAAAAAATATTCGCCGTCACTGCCGTTGGGGCTGTCAGGTAAACAAAGTTAGTCATTTGTCATCTAAATGAAAAGGCCTATTGTTGTACGACAACGCAACAATTATCGTTTCGACGGTCGAATCGACTTGGGTTGCACAGTTTGTCGTACAACTAATTGCATAGGCGAGGGGCGTTTGGATCTTTGTGACTCAACTTTTATAAATTTTTCCGACCGAGGAGTGGATGGAAACGTGTTTTTGCCTATTTGCGTTATTTGCATCATTTATGCAAAAAATGCAAACGTACCGAAAAGCTTCTCCGCACATTGCTGTTTCTGGTCAAAAAATGAAGCAAATACACGAATACGCTACGGCAAGTGATTATTTGTGTTATTTTTGATGGTAATACTGCATATTATGGCGAAGGATCCACGACAAAATTTAATGTAAAATTTGGTGAAGGATCTGGTCAACAAAAACCTGCACACACGAGTTTCGAGCTTTAGTGAAGTATTGTCGAATTAGCGTCATTATGAGCCGGTTCGATAAACTAAAAAGAAGCAGATAGTGGGATAGAGGATTGGCAATAAGACTAATTAAATTTCAGCTGATTTACCCTGAATATATATATTTTTTTGTACAACTATCATTAAAAATTACGTTTTTAATTCATTGACAGATGAACTAAAAACTGACGTTTTGAAAAAATCAATTTCAACACTAGTGTTAAAAGTAAAATGAAAGATGAGATGATGGATACTCAGTAATATAGATCTCTCTAATAGAAACACTTCAATCAGATATAATAATCAGAACACCTACTCAAGAGGAATCATTTATGAAAGTTTGCACATGTGTTTGGCTGTTTGTGCAATTGGTAATACAAATTCCTTTTGAAGTTCAAACGAAGTAGTATTCAATCCAACTCTAGAAGGTCCTTCATCACTGACAAATAGTGACATTCATAAATAAAGTGCGTTGGGGTTTATTATAGTTGGAGCCTCTTTGAAATCCAAAGATCGTGTGTTCGAATCCTCATAGATCTTATTTTTTTTGTTTTTTTCTTACTAGCAGTAACTGTTGTACAAAAAAAATTGTATGATACAATTGTTAAAAGTGATTTTATTTTGCTCGTAGGGTTGCTCCACTCGCTAACGCTCATTTCGCAATATTCCCAACTCACAAAATAAAATAGCACTTTTAATACTTGTATCATAAATAACTATTATACCTGATTTATGTCAAATGAAAATAATGTGAATGATTGTTGCTAGATAACAACGCCAAGTTCTCAGTTTCATCATTAGACCGGAAGATGATGACAGATTTTGGGTGAAGATTCTACTGAGTATGCCTTTTGGAGGACAGTATTGTCCGTATATCCTCATGATAATAATGCATGGATCAAACAGTCGTCGTAGATTCTTCATATTAAGTAAATAATAATATTTTCAAAAAATTATGTGTTTCGGTACGATTCCAATCAGGCTGCCATGTGTTTTATAAGGAAATAATAGAACTAAAATACTCGAAAACACAGCGGCTTAGACATTATCAAAAAAGTTTATCCAAAAAAGTTGTTTGGAATAAAAAAAAAAAACAAATTTTAATTTAAGCCAAGTACAAAAAATATATTTTTTCCTTATATTATGATAAAAGTGGTCAAAAACTAGCATATTATTTAAGGGTATATTTTAAATGAGCACGTGCCAAGTTTTACACCCTGTCTCCAACATAATAATTGGCCACCAAAAATAATAGACGAGAAGACAAAAAACCTCAACCGGAAATAGAATTCATCAGCACCTGAAATGTTAAAAAATTGGCATACATATTAAAGTCGTACCTAATGATAAACATAAACACCAAAAACGTTAAATAATCTCTCACGCATTTTCAACATGCAAACTAGGTTAGCTTGCTCAGGTTAGGTTTGTGTGTCAGGCGTGAGCAAAAATCTAATTCATGCATTTTCGACTGGCAAGCTAGGTTAGTTAGCTTGCTCAGGTTAGGTTTGTGTGTCAAGCGCGAGCAAAAAACTAATTCAAGAATTTTCGACTCGCAAGCTAGGTTAGTAAGCTTGCTCAGGTTAGGTTTGTGTGTCAAGCGCGAGCGAAAAACTAGTTCACACATTTTCGACTCTCAAGTTGGTTAGCTTGCCTAGGTTAGATTTGTGTGTCAAGCGCGAGCGAAAAACTAATTCAAGAATTTTCGACTCGAAAACTAGGTTAGTAAGCTTGCTCAGGTTAGGTTTGTGTGTCAAGCGCGAGCGAAAAACTAGTTCACACATTTTCGACTCTCAAGTTGGTTAGCTTGCCTAGGTTAGATTTGTGTGTAAAGCGCGAGCGAAAAACTAATTCAAGAATTTTCGACTCGAAAACTAGGTTAGTAAGCTTGCTCAGGTTAGGTTTGTGTGTCAAGCGCGACCGAAAAACTAATTCACGTATTTTTGACTCGCAAGCTAGGTTAGTAAGCTTGCTCAGGTAAGGTTTGTGTCAAGCGCGAGCGAAAAACTAGTTCAAGTATTTTCAACTCGCAAGCTAGGTTAGTAAGCTTGCTCAGGTTAGGTTTGTGTGTCAAGCGCGAGCAAAAAACTAATTCACGCATTTTCGACTCGCAAGCTAGGTTAGTAAGCTTGCTCAGATTAGGTTTGTGTGTCAAGCGCGAGCGAAAAACTAGTTCACACATTTTCGACTCTCAAGTTGGTTAGCTTGCCTAGGTTAGGTTTGTGTGTCAAGCGCGAGCGAAAAACTAATTCAAGAATTTTCGACTCGAAAACTAGGTTAGTAAGCTTGCTCAGGTTAGGTTTGTGTGTCAAGCGCGACCGAAAAACTAGTTCAAGTATTTTCGACTCGCAAGCTAGGTTAGTAAGCTTGCTCAGGTAAGGTTTGTGTGTCAAGCGCGAGCGAAAAACTAGTTCAAGTATTTTCGACTCGCAAGCTAGGTTAGTAAGCTTGGTCAGGTTAGGTTTGTGTGTCAAGCGCGAGCAAAAAACTAATTCATAAATTTTCGACTCGCAAGCTAGGTTTATTTTGGTGCTCAAATATTTAGCGTTCAAGTGAGATTTGTAGCATTAACAATATAATTAGTTGCTGCTGGAATATATAAAATAACTTCAAAACTCAATACTCGGGGGCTCCAAAAATAAATAATCTGGTAATCAAATTTTGGTGCTCAACTATGATTTTTGTAGACTCAAGATAAATATTTGGGAATCATATCAATATTAGTTTGGTGCTCGGTTAAATACGACCCATTTAATATAGTTCCGCATTGATATCATAATTATTATTTGCTCTACTGAAACTTAAAAAAGCCCCTGGACCAGATGGTATGAAACTTATAAGCTGCTTTATTGAAAAGCCCCTTACATTCTTAATTATCAAAGCTATTATTATTAGGTCTGGAAAATTTCCAACAGCTTTCAAACAGGCAGTGATAAGGCCACTTTACAAAAATGGTACCGATGATAATGTTATCAATTATAGTCCCATATGCCTCATTAGTAATGAAAATATTCGAATTAGTATTGAAAAAAAGGTTAACCGGTTTTCTCGAGAAAAATAATGTACTATCTGATAAACAGTTTGGCTTTAGGCATGTCAAGTCAACGGAACACGCAATGACATATATCATTTTAAAACTATATGAATCAATTGACAGCATTAGACCAACGCTTTGTATCTTTGTTGACTTAGCCAAAGCCTTCGACACGGTATGTCATGAGAAACGTCTCAGTACATTAGGAGGAATTAGAGGAATATGCTATGACTTGATGGCAAGTTATCTGGACAATAGAATATACCAGGTGAGCATAGATGGTACATTGAGTTCCACAGCAACTATGACTTACAGTGTTCCGCAGGGAACAGTTTTAGGGCCACTCCTTAATATGTATATAAACGATTTATTTAAACTTCAAACGTCCGGAAGCATAGTCAGCTTTGCTGATGATACGGCACTGGTAAATCAGGCAGATACTTGGTCTCAAGGTCTTAGGTATTAAGAGCGCAAAGTAATACTTTGCCGCTTGAGAAAAAAGTTTTGAAAGCGGCAAAGTTTTTACGCTCGAATTACATATAAGATATTTTCTACAACCGCAGATATTACAAAAATATTTGGTAAAAATTAATGATTATTGATAACCTCAATTTTGACAGTTCAGATTTTAAAACGTGCGAGCATTACTTTCTACCACCTATAGTAGTAAAAATTGTTAAAAAATAAAAGAAGAATAACTATTTTTTAATTACGTTAGTTATAGAAAACTAAAGTTTGTAATTTGCTTTATTTATCGCTCTATTTATTGTAATGTACATAGTAAATTTATGATGTAGAACATAAAACTCAATTACTTATAAAACTCAGCGGTAACTCAGGTAACTCAGCGAGCGATTTGGTTACTTTGTAGCTTCGCGAGAGGAAAAGTAAAAAAACTCTCGCTCCTCGATAAAGTGTAATTTTGCGCTTTCTTTTTGAAGCGTAAACATGGTACTGTTCTCTTGGCTGTGGAATTTTTTTTTAATATCATTAATAATACTTCAACACATATGAAGTTTAGAAGCGCAATCTCAACTCTTGAAAAGGATATTGAAACGTTTTCAAATGAATATACCAATTAGAAATGAATATCTTACCTTATCTTCAGACTTCAAATTTTTTGTTGGTATTTTTGATAGTGCCTTTTTCGCTGCATTACCCAGTCTCTTCTGAAATCAAGGGTCACTTTTAATATAAATATAGCTTATTTAGTTAGTCACCTACGCACCCATTTTGAAACACGAATTTCTACACAATAACATCTTTTTAGATTTGACACATTTTCAATCGACAAGACAGAACTTTTTATACATTATGGTCCATTCAAAACTTGACACCATTCCTTTATTATGTTTATTTTCACCAAACATGTCGAATTCTGATATTTTCAAGTGACTTATTCGTCAAATAAAATATTATATTCGTTAATTTGAACGTTTGTATGATGGCTCTTAAATAAAATCTGCCAGAAGAAATTATACAGTGACCGCCAGTCATTTTAAGGATTTTTCGCACAGGGGCGGATCCAGAAAGTCTCTAAGGGGGGAAGAGCAATTATATAGAGTTGACATTTGAAGTAACTGAAAGAGAGGTGATGATATAGGACTCGTAGAAGGACGACGTGTAAATTTTTGCCCCCCCCCCCCCCCACTCTGGATCCGCATTACTAAGTATTACTATAAATGTTTCAAAATGGTTTCATGTAACTATAAAACTAATACTTAGAATAAGCAGATGGTGTTCAAAAATTGCAGAAGGGCTTCTGTCAGGCTGCCAAGAAACGAAAAAAAAAAAAAAGATATTTTTCGTTTTTTGACACATACTATGGATAATAATTCAATTGAACTTACCGAAATTTTATCTTTTGTTCGAATGTACCTAAACCTTTGGACGTAGTAAAACACTAACCATGTCAATGATATGATCATCAGTACTATGAAGGTGACTGAAACGAACAACACCGAAGTCCTGAAAATAAAACACAGTATTAGAAAATAATTTCTCGAGAAAGTTTTAACAATAATTTGTAAACATCATAACAAACATTACTGTTATAATGAGAATTAACTTTACTATAATGGTTATTTGTATTGAAAGACAAAAAACTCTCTTGTTGTTTACTTCATATATTTCTTCTCTTAGTATTTACTGCGTTCTGGTCGGCAACTGAGCATAAGTGAGCTTCTATGCAATTGCCATGGAAATATTGAAGAGGTTGCTAAGGGTTGTTTATTTAATAAAATGACGCTGCATTTTTGTAAGAACTGACAAGCTTGTTAGTGGAGGAAACTAAAAACGGTTGTGGAGATGCCACATAATGTGACGCTCAAAGCTGAAAAAGCGTTAGGAAATTTACTGCCTGTGAAATCCCAATACTTACACAAGAAGGAGTATGACCATTTTTTGAAATGGAAAGATGATATTTTACATTATTTCAGTCTGAAAATTATAGTGCAAATAGTCTATGAACCAAATACTCACAGCTGAAATCAACATTAATTGTTAAAGAAAACATTAATATCAGCATTCAGTCAACTGATGGCCTTACTGAAAGTTAATTCAAAAGGATACTAAAAAATCAAAGGTGTTGGAAGGTGGACAAGTATTACTTTTCATAAGAAAAGCTCCAGATGATACTTTTCTGCTACATAAAGTTGTTCTGGTAATGGGCGTATTTGGAGGCTTAAGACGTGATGAAATGTCAAGATGACAATTGATGACATTGAAGACAGAGGAGCCGTTTTACTGATCAAAGTACCAGAAACCAAGACCTGCACCTCAAATAGTTTCACCAATGTTGAAGAAAGCGAAATAGGAGCCTTGAACTTAGTTAAAAAGTACATTGCACTAAGACCAAAAGGATGTAAACAACGTAGGTTTTTTTAACCTACAGAAATGATAAATGCATTGAGTTACCTGTAGGTAGAAATACTATAGAAAGTGTTCCTTCTATCATAGCGAAATACCTTAATTTGAAAAACCCGAAAGGTTACATCGGACATTGTCTACGCCGAACGTCGTCAATGCTTCTTGTTCAAGGTGGTGCTTCCTTTGAAAGACTAAAATTACATGGAAAATGGAAGAGTAGTATACAGTAGCGGAGAGCTATATTGAAGAAAGTATCTCCTCGAAGAACAAAATTGCTACAAAGATAGTCCATTCCGTTTCCGAAAAAGAAAATGTTAACGTTCCGAACGACACCGAATGCACATTGAGGAGTTCATCATCGGTCAACTTACTAATTTTTCAACATTTAAAAATTGTGATTTCTATTTGAGAGAAAATAATTAGTCCCTTTTTTATGTACAGTTATAAATAAAACTTTTCTGAGTAATTAATTTATTGACCTACAGAAAAAAACATTTAGCGGGCGTTATGATTCATAACGCTCCGGCCGTTATGGGTCTGTTAATAGCAACCGTTCCAAAGCAGTATGGACAAGTGAAAAATGAATCAAAGAATGACTCATCATCTCTCACCGTTAGCTTGAATAAATGGAATCATCTGGATGCGGATGCCCGAACCGTGAAGCGTAAATTCGCGGGATTTCTTGAAACCTTTCTGTACCATATCTAATGCAGCGCTGACCCGACGTAAATATAGTGAAATAGAAAGCCAGTGAATTTAGAAGTGAATAACAGACGGCCTAGTCCAATATTACCTTGTTCTGAATAAATTACCTAAATAAAGTTGAGTGCATTTTCATTACATTATTTTTCAAATATTGTTGAATACGACAAGCGAATCTGTTAGATAAGAGGCACCACAATATAGGTATCAAATGATTACCACTGGAATAATTCTCTAAAAAGAATGTGATCGGAAAAATTGACGAATCAACCTATTGCCATCCATACGTCAGTTTCAAAGCAGAATGAGCTGGTTAGTTCTACCGACGCAACCACAGCGGTTTGTGTTTCCCACGACATTATCGATTAGAGTTGCCATACGGAAAAAATGTTTCGATTTTTCCAGAACCGCTTACTCCAATTATTCCACCCATTATGAGATAATTGGGATAAACTTTCGACAAACTAACATTAAAAAGTGATCATTTCATTTTTAGTACAGCGCTTCTATAATAGGTGTGTCTGTGATGTCGGTTGTTAATTACAATTCAACAAGGACGGAGTACACGGTTTCATCGAGTTAATTTTATACATAAATAAATATAGACAGGAAGTGTAAAAGTAGACACTGACATCGACCTTAGTTGCCCGTGTTCATCTCTAAAATATGTTATTCGTTATTAACAGCAGTTTACATGGTATGATTTCATTCGCTGTCAGATTAAAAACCCAAAACAAGAATATTTATTTATCACCAATGATGTCATCCATTTGGATACTCGGCATAACTCTATCATCAAAGCCATTTCGTCCACTGCCAAAACTACCTAATAAACGCAAGCTTTTCTGTTTCATGGCAAAAGCTTTTTCACTAGCGAAAAGGGAAATTCTGTTATGTTCAGAAAACATCGTGAGAACCGGGGAAAGTAGGCAGGAATTGCTGTCCTTGGAATTCTGCAGACTGTTTGTCTCGGGGAACACCTCGAGCGGCAGTAAGTTCCAAAGCATTCCCGATCGTTGGACGAACGAGCCCTGAGAAGAAGAAGATATTACTTACGTGAAGGTAGCGCCCGGAGCTAGCGCCCAAACCCAGCGCCCATCCCCCACCACCAAGTCCAGTTCACACTAGAGAAATGAATCGGCGCTGGCGCTAGCACCCTCAATGTTATAAAAACGAATGAATTTACACACTTTTCATGAATCAAATTAGACAGGAACCAACACTCTACTTGAGTGTTACCAATCTGCTGAATTTGGGTTTTCCAAAGTATCGGTATCACAGTGAAATATCCCTCCTCTCTGAGAATAATTTTTTTTTCAACAGCGAAGTTGTCGCGGAGTTTGTTTAGTCAGAAATCAACCCTTTATTTGAGAACTACCAACACTCTTAATTTCGTTTTCCTCAAATAAGTCCTCCATATTAAAAAATACCCCTTTTCTCAAAATAATTTTTTTTTTAATTAGGGAAGTTGTCACGGATTTTGGTTAGTCAGAAATCAACCCTCTATTTGAGACCTACCAACACTCTGAATAAGTCGTTTATAGTAAAAAATACACCTTCCCTTAAAAAAAAAATATTTAAAAAAAAACAGGGACGTTGTCGTGGATTTTGGTTAGTCAGAAATCAACCCTTTATTTGAGAACTACCAATCTTCTGAATTTCGTTTTCCTTAAAAGAGTCCATCATAGTAAAAAATATCCCTTCCCTCAAAAAAAACATTTTTTTCGAAAAAAAATATTTTCGAAAAAATGTTTTTTTTTTTTTTGAGGGTATAGGTATGTTTTACTATGAAGGACTTATTTGAGGAAAACGAAATTCAGAGGGTTGGTAGTTCTCAAATGGAGTGTTGATTTATGACTAACCAAAATCCGCTACAACTTCCCTGTTAAAAAAAAAAATTGAGGGAAAGAGAATTTTTTCTATGATGGACTTATTTAAGGAAAACGAAATTCAGAGGGTTGGTAGTTCTCAAATAGAGGGTTGATTTTTGACTAACCAAAATCAGCGACAACTTCCCTGTTTTTGGAGAAAAATTTATTTTTTTTTTAAGGGAAGGGGTACTTTTTACTATGAAGGACTCATTTGAGGAAAACGAAATTCAGAGAGTTGGTAGTTCTCAAATAGAGGGTTGATTTATGACTAACCAAAATCCAGGACAATTCCTTAAAAAAAAAAAAAATTTAATGAAGGGGTATTTTCTTCTATGATGGACTTATTTAAGGAAAACAAAATTCAGAGGGTTGGTAGTTCTTAAATAGAGGGTCGATTTTTTACTAACCAAAATCAGCGACAACGTCCCTGTTTTTTTTTTTATATTTTTTTTGAGGAAAGGTGTATTTATTACTATGACGGACTCATTTGAGGAAAACGAAATTCAGAGGGTTGGTAGTTCTCAAATAGAGGGTTAATTTCTGACTAATCAAAATCCGCGACAACTTCCCTGTTTAAAAAAAATATTTTTTTTGAGTTTTGAGGGAATGGGTATTTTTTACTATAAAGGACTTATTTGAGGAAAACGAAATTCAGAGGGTTGGTAGTTCTCCAGTGGTGTAGTGAGATTTTTTATAAAAAAATCGCTAGTAATTTTTTTTTTGATTTTTTACCTCGAAAAATAAGATAAGTTGGCCCTGGAAATGGAGATTTATTCATGAAATTTGATGTCCTGGTGGACTTTGTGAATGTCTACCTAACGAAAAAAAAATCATTCCAATCGGTTGAAAAATGTAAGTTTTAGAAGGGTGCTTCTATTTTAAATGGATCACACTGTAGAAAATCATCACACGAAAATGCTCACCATTTAATTCCATCGTTTGACCAAGGTGAACGTGTCAAGGATCTGAGTACGTTCTCTATTAAAAATGTCTCTAACTTTTTGATGACGTCAGATTTGACAAATCGCATCAGAGTTGCCATAACTCCCAGTAGCAACCCTCGTACTTTTCGCAAACACCTCGTATGCTTTCAAAACAGAAGATTTGTCAGATTTGTGAGTTTGTTCCGATCCGAAAAACTATAAGATAATCGATCGGAAATTATTTCGGGTTATACGAAGAACGAGTCATGATGTTCGTGAAACTCAATCGGGAAGGTCAAGTTTGAAATGGAAATGAACAGCCGGTTCGATAAGATTTGTATTATACCCATTTACAATCGCGTGTTCAAGGAAACATAGCCAAGGTTAATCGATTTTTGTCGGCATGTCTATGATTTACCGAACAGGAAATGTGGTAAAGATGGTAGCGGTCTTCTAAACGGGTCAAATTTTGTATCAAATACGATGAGAACGAAAAGATGAATGATGACGGATACGATCTCCTCTTTTATAGAGTTTATTTACAATACGATCGCTTTATTTTTTGTTACATCTTGATGGAACTCTCAATTTCCTCATTTTCCTTCGAGCACAAACATTTTCTGAAAAGCTGAGTGAAATACTCGGATACGGATGTGCCTTAGGGCATAATTTTAAAATTAAAATTGTTTCTTAGACCAAGCTATAGAAGTTTTTTCACCCACAAAATAAAAGACGTAAATGGCCTATGCTAATTTTTATAAGATGGTTCGTTGATGAAAATCTCCGTTTTCGCCCCAGCAAAATCGCTTTGTGGAATTTTTTAAACAAGAAATAGTGAAAAAAATTACAACTTTTTTGTTTTTTGCAAATATTCCCAAAACTATTGAAGGATTCGTTTTACAGTCAATAGAACTTTTGTAGAAAATCATTAAACCTACTAAAGGTTTTTTGTACGACCGGATCGATGAATTTTCCTCTAAGAAAATTCGGGTAAACAATATTTCGGAAACTGATAGATAATAACATGTGGTCCAACTCTGCGCAAGATGTTTTCTGTCCGATGTGTAGTTTTTGCACAATTGCGTTATAAACAATTCAAGGGCTTATCTTGCAAAATGCGCAGATTTAAGGAAAATCATCATATTCAAATTCTGTGAACGGCATCTGGAAGTACAGATCAAACACTACAATGTGTGTATTTTGGATTTTCATCTGAGAGGTGGGAAATGTATTGAAAATGCCACTGAAAGTTGTTCTAAGTAACAATAGTGGAGGAACTATCGAGGAGAGGAGAGTATAACCGCGCGATTCTGCCACAAACACACTTTCAAGCGTTTGGAGCAACTTTCAGTGACATTTTCAACACTTTTTCACCTCTTAGGTGAAATTCCAAAATAAAACATCTTGCGCACAGTTTAACCTATTATATATCAGTTTCCACAATATTTTTTGTTCAGCTTCAGATTTGTACAAATTATGAATTTTTGAAAAATGGTGCATTTTTCTAGGTTCCAGAAAAATGCACCGATCCTGTCGCTTAAAAAACCGTTTTGTAGTTTTTATAATTCTCTACAAAAGTTCCATGGACTATAAAATGATTCCTTTAATACTTTTTGGGATATTGGCAAGATACCAAAAAAGTTGTAATTTTTTTTACTATTTCTTGTTTGAAAAATTCCACAAAGCAATTTTGCTGCGAAAACCACGGTTTTCATTTACGAACTATCTCATAAAAAGTAGTATGGGCCATTTCCGTCTTTTATTTTGTGTGAAAAGAGCCTTTTAATTTTATCTAGAGCTTGGCCTACCTCCTTTAATATAAAATAAACGTATTGGTTCCTGTTAGATACTCTCAAATATTTCGATCACGTGTTATTTATTTGTTGATTAAGAAACAATTCATCATTCAGACTTTATGTTTTGCAAAAGCTTTACTACAAAGTAATAAATCAGTACGTTCGTGGTTTATATACACTGATTTCATTTGATCCTGCTTTAATTAGAATAAAAGCACTCAAACAGTTCCATTATCATATTATTATTCAAGAAGCATTGCGAAGTAGTTTTTGTATCAAAAAGATATATAATTCAACGGTCGTAGGGGGTAGAAGTTGTTTTCAGCTTGATAATTGTACAGTTTAATGCAGATGATTGGATTATAATCCATGTTTCATTAAGTACTCTGATTAGTTAATGGTCTTCTGTCAAAAATAGCGAGGAGGAAACCGCTGGGGAATTTTGGTGTACATGTCTTCGGTATTAGTGGCATTACTCGGGTATTAGTCGGGAATTAGTGGCATTACTCGGGTATTAGTTGGGAATTAGTGGCATTACTCGGGTATTAGTCGGGAATTAGAGGCATTACTGGGGTATTAGTCGGGAATTAGAGGCATTACTCGGGTATTAGTCGGGAATTAGAGGCATTACTCGGGTATTAGTTGGGAATTAGAGACATTACTCGGGTATTAGTCGGGAATTAGAGGCATTACTCGGGTATTAGTCGGGAATTAGAGGCATTACTCGGGTATTAGTCGGGAATTAGAGGCATTACTCGGGTATTAGTCGGGAATTAGAGGCATTAATCGGGTATTAGTTGGGAATTAGAGACATTACTCGAAAATCATTGAGCATTACAGGTATTACTGGTGTCGGGCATTAGAGGAATTAGTTAGGAATTATTAGGCATTATTCGAACAGGAATTGGGAGAAGTCAATTACTGCCCTGCCTAATGATAATCGGTGAAAGGCAAAAAAAAAGGTCTTCAAAACATGAGTTGGAATTGTCTGACAAATTAGAGAAATCTCAAAGAAATTGTGCAATGAAAAAAAAAAGAAAAAAAAACATCTGACTAGTAAAGACACGATTTTATATTTTTCTTACTTTTCTGACTGGCATTACTTGGGGGTATTACTCGGGAATTAACTACTGGGTATTACTCGGGAATTACTTGGGTATTAGTGGCATTACTTATGATTTTTGGGAATTAGTGTACACAATATTCTCAGCGGTTTCCCCCTCGAAAACTAGTTTTGTCCACTCTTCATAAAATTACTGTTTCAATTATAACAACTACGATATTTCAGTATCGCTCGTATATTTGAAGCGAATGAAAAATAAATTAGGTGTTCGCTAAGTTATTGGTTAGAAACAATACCTACTCTCCGAATTTTTTCAATATTCTGATTTCCGTAAAAAACGAATACTGATCTTTATTCTTTGTTTTTTTATTTCGAATATTTTTTTTTAACACTCCCTCCTCCCAAGTAGCATTTTGGCGACGACAACCACATAATACATCAAAATTAACGTTGTAGTTGGTGTAGAAATTAGTCATTTATGAAACGACGCTCTCTAAACCACCGGTCAACGTTGTTTTAACGTTGAGCATGACATCAGTCAAGCTACCACGTTGTCATAACGTTTACTCAACCGACTACAAGTAGTAAATATTCTGCTAACATGAAGACAAACAGTTTGGAAATCTTAAGTTTAATTTCTTTAGGAACAAGTGCCAACCTGAATAGAGAGATATTGAGAAAAGCAACAACTTTTTCAGAGGAACAACTGTATTATAGCCAGGAGAAACAACTCGATTATGACCATGTACAACAGTTTAATAATTTGGAGGAACTGAGGGAAAAACGCGAAAGAGACGGGTTACAAAATGTGGAGTGGAATGTATTCGTTAGTTGGAATTGGTTAAGTTTTTGGTCCGATAAGCAACTCCAGTCGCGCTTCGGGTATAAAGTTGGTTGTATGGCAGACTAACGTTGAAAATTAGTATATTTTTAGTTACCTGACAACCAAGGTCGCGTTGATGACTTGTATACTCCTACGCCAAATTGGAAGTGTAATTCTATTTGGAACCAAGGTCGGCCAGTAAAACTTGGTATGTAAAACAAACATTTACAAAGGATTTTAAAGCCTCATTTTAGTTTTCTAGAAATAATTCATAGGTATTCCGTATTTAGTTCACGCTTGAATCGATATCAACATTGAAAATTGTTTATGAAAATATATATTTCCTATTCTTGACATTTGAAAACTTCGCAACAGATTGAAAGCCCACGTGTTTTTAAGCATGAAACAATGGAATATTTGACAGTAAAATGTAATGCGCTGGCAATTTCTGTTTCGTAATCGTTATTTTTCGGTAATATTGAGCATGAAATATTTCGATATTGACTTGCGGTAGTAGTTGCCAGAAAGTTTTTTCTTAATGTCCATTTTGGCCATCAGTAATTATTTGGTTGATAAATCAACTATTTTCTGAACACCATAGAAAATAAACTGTCATTGCCGCTTGAGAGGGCGCTGGTGTGCAGTTGTTCTTAAGTAAATTCAGGAACGTTTAGGAAACGACCAACTGCTACCTACAGCTGCAGCAGAAACGTTTTAAAAACCTAAAAATGATTGACCAAATTGGTGTAAAACAGGGTTGTGACAACGTTGTGTTGACGTCGGCAACGCAACTTATGTTTGGTTGCACAACTTTTTCGAACACGTTGCCGCAACGTTGAATTGCTACTTGGGCTATTAATATCAAATCACTTATAATCTCGGAGACAAAGCATTGTTGTTCGGCGTCAAGGTTTCGAATTGAAATGAATGTCACGTTTGGGTTATAACAATGAAGATTTGTTAAAGTTGTCGAAAGTGTATGTGAATAGTTATTTGCCAGGTACCAAAACCGAGACCAAAACAGCCAGATACAATACTGAATAATTGCCAAAGTTAAAGAACAATTTTGAGAAAAACCATAGACTTATTATAGCTATGGAGAAAAACTGAGGATAGTGAAATGAAGAAGTTAGTCGAATTATAGGGTAAGATAATTTTAGTGAAATTCTTAAAAGAAAAAGTAACTTTAGTAGTAGTAGTTTTGTCTCCTGAACAAGAATCTGAACAAAATCCCAGGGTGTCTCCAATACTTTTCGAGTTATCCCCCTTCTGGATCTTGAAAATCGACTATGTTCAAACACGAATTTTTCGTTAAAAAATCGCACAAAATGTCTTCTTTTATTGTCAATTTTTTTTCAGACCCTAAGCAATTCACATTTCAAAATTACAAGCACCAAAAACAACCGTTTAACAGAATAATTCGACCTAACCTACAGTGTTAGTTATTTTCGTTTTTGTCTTTGAGTTAGTCACTTGCAATATGCGCCGCCAGCCAGCTATAGCCTGGTGTTTTTTGGACGACTATTTTTCTGTAGAGACCGAAAATTCTGAGCGAGGTGTCATACGATTCGTAATAGAAAAAGTTTCGAAAATAGTTATTTGTGTATTAAGAGTGCAACATTTTTGCGATCGAATTATATACACACAAGATGTTTTCTGCAACCGCAGATTTTACAACAAACTTTTGGGTCAGATACAAATTTTTCATACACTTGCCGAGCATGGTAATGAAAAAGACACATCATCTTTTGAATTTTCGGAAGATTTGGAAAGGTTTTTCCGTAGATTCATCGCGGCTCTCACTCATAAAAGGGCATTCTGAATATTTAGGATTATGTAACGCTCCTGCTCTGTTTCCAAAATTTTACTATTTCTTCATCATAGATATTCCACAAAACATATTAACTTATTGTCAATATCTACCAGAATCATAACAATAACTCTTTCAAATTCATTGCAACATTTTGTTGACATTATTTCTTTAGAATATCTTTTGCAAACACAACTTGTTCATGTTTACTAAAACAATATTTACAAACAGTGGCAAACACATTTTCAACGAAATTGGTATTTTAAGCCGATACGTCATATTAGGTAATTAACATGTTCCTATTAGCGATATTTAACAGTTCATCTCAATAAACCCCAAATTAAGTATGTTAATTGAGTAACCTAAAACTAAAAATAATATTTACCTTTTCTTTTTTTATAGAATAACATGAACGACTGTTTAATATTATTATGAAACTATTATGTGAAGAAACATAAGTAAATAAGAAAATAATAGTCAATTCTCTCAGTGGAAGACCCGAGGGAAGGCCATAAATTTTCACTTATAATTAGCCATAAATTCGTGGAGGCACCTGAAGGTTTTCTTGGCATTCTGTTATAAAATCTATGCAGCACAATTCAACAAATAAGCTTCAATTCTGTGAAAAACATGACAGAATTGCCCTAACATGCGTTTTTGTAATAAAAATTATGAAAATTGGCAATAAAGAATTTTTAAATGGTGTTCATCAGCGAACTCCTTGTATATATTAGATATGCATAAATTAATTGGAGTGTTTACAATTGTCTGTATGAATAATCAACAAACAATGGATGACTAATGGTTATAAAGTTTCCAACTCATAAACATGAACGTGACATTTCAGAAAATCAGAGAGGACGTTTTCTGTACACATACATCACTATTATGGCAATTTTCCAATAAACGGACAGTTAGGTTTTCGTTATGTTTGTGTTTTCTAAAACCCGAAAAACAAAAACAAAACTGAAACAAACCCAAAACACTTGTTTCCATTAAGAGATATTTTGTTCGAGTTTTGTTTTTGTTTTCGGTCCTTTTCCACTGGTTGTCGCGAAGTAGTAAGAACACATATATTCAAGGGTAATACCACAAGAGGTTTTTATTTTATCGGATAAACTTTCATTTTGCACGAAAACTTGGTTTCTTTGGTAATTGACGAGAGCAAATAACATGATAAAATCACGACACCGAAGGTGGAGTGATTCCATCTAATGTTATTTGGTCGAGTCATATTACAAGCTACCAAGTTTGAGTGGAACAAAATTAAAGTTTATACGATGAAAACAAAACCTCGAGTGGTATTTAGTGAGATAATTTAACGAATCAAATAACTGAATTATTAAACAAAAGTCACTAGAACATAATTTATTTAATTAAATCAATAATTCATTGAACAAAAAGTACATTTAACAGGAAATATTATTTAAATGTACAATTAGTGAAAGTACAGTTTTGGTATACAATCCTACCCGAAGAAGACTGCTGAATTTGATTATTTTCCTCTCTTAGATTTGTCACTAAAGTGGAATGATGCTGTGAGTCTAACTGAAGGTATGGCTTCAGAGAATTGGCGTTCGAATCTCCGGTCAGCTTGATAATTTGTTGTTCTGAGACTCCTGCTTTGGCAAGAGTAGAAATAGTGCAGCCCTATGGGAGTAATTAGAAATTTTATTTTTCAGATCTAGACTAATTTTTTCTGCAGAATTTCTGGTCCACTTTGAATTTTCGTTTACACCAATGGGCACAATTTTGTACCATCCCTTGGCATTTTCATTTTTCCAAAACGGATTTGGTGTTAGAAACAATCTATCTGAAGAAATATGTTTGCTTCGTTTTTCTAGAAGCATTTTCAACAATCTTACAGGACACACGTTCGGATTTTCTTTATTTGTAGTCAACCACTTTACTGTCACTGCACCTTTTATCTCCACCTTGAGCTGTTTTAGAAAAGACCGTGTTGTACTCCACTTTGCCTGTCAATGTTCCATTATTGTATTTTTCGGGTTTGAAATTAGTTATTTATGCAACAAGTGCAAAAAGTAGGTGTTTATTGCACTCGACATGAAATTGTCGAGTGCAATAAACTCTTTTTGCACGAGTTTCATACAATATTTTTTCTACGTTCATGCAAAAACCAGAAAATGTTTCATTTAGGTGGCACTAAACTGTAAGGAAGACATTGTGTTGTGTGTTGTGTAATTCAGATGATATTCGAAAGAAAACATTTTATTTTTAACAAATTGCATTTTCTAGTAATTTCATAGTCCATTATATAATGAATATGATGAAACATGTAACTATTTAAAACGTAATACAATCTCACAGAAAATGGGCTAAATTTGGCGTCGATTTGAAAATTTATGTCTGTCATGATGACAGAACGCTATAGTAGAATGACAGATGAGTGCAATAAAGAGTTTTTCCACCAAATATAGTTCAATATAGTTTTGGTTTTTGCATGAACGTAGAAAAAATAAATTTTACAATGCGCACTTTCACCACCTTTCCAGGCGAATTCAAAAGCAGCGATATGAATAAGTTTTTTTTGAAGTCCCATTGGAGTATTTTCATCCCACTGCTCTGCCATTTTTATAACTTCTTCTTTACTTAATGCTATAGAACCTTGTCTTCTTTTATCTAAATTGATCTGCAGTTGCTTGCGTTTAGCATTTTTAGCGTTTCTAGCGGCTTGAAATGTCACATCTTTGAATGGGTCAAACACAATCTTATAATCCATATAATATTTTTCTTGAACAATTTTGGCTACAGTATTCCACATTGTTTTAACTACGTTCCCTTGTAGTCATTTCCGTCTGATTTCTTCATATTATACGCCCAATCTGCCAATATGCTTGAGATTTCCGGCTGCGACGTTGAAGGTAATAGTTCATACCCCTTTTCTCGACAAAATAATTCAAACTGCCTCCAAATTGATGATTTGGTGTTTTTTGGAGTGGCGTTGTCTATTGCAGAATTTATTATTTAAGTAGTTGCACTACCAAATCTAACGTTAAAGCTCATTTGAAATTAAAAACAACACTTTGTAACAAAAAGTATGAAAATTTGTTGTCATTTGGCTTTGTTGATAGCAACGCGTCCTTGGGTACAGCGTCGGATTCAATAGTCATACGACAATTATTAGTTGTTGCCGTGGTGAAGGTAAATAATAGTTTATCCACTTGCAAACAGTTACGTTCCTATTTATCTGATATCAAACTGCCAAAACTGACGTTTCTTATGGACAATTTTATACATGAGTTGAATTATCTTCAATAACCAACCAACATATGTTTAGAGAACATTTTTTTATTCTGGGTTGTGGCTGGTTTATACTGAAATGCTTGGGACAAAAAAGTAAGTGTATGTAGGTACGGTGCCTATTTTAAAATAAATGAACCAGTCCGTGCAAAGCTTACTGTTTCATCATCTGAAAATAGAACTTTTAACTGGTGATGATCAACTGTATTGCCAAATATAGGCCAAACTAACTGACAATTATAAGACAATAAGTATAGCTGAGGCACCAGTCAATCTAATAATAACACCGATGCTCTTCAAACACGACTCGACCGGCGGAAGCACCAAACTTTTACGAAAATTCGAAATAAATGAACACCTTGATCTAGCGGACCACTATTATGATCTTTATGCAGTCATTGTCCACTGTGGTTCTGGCGTTGAATGTGGTCATTATTACGCACTGGCCAAAGATACAACGGACTGGTTTCAGTTTGACGATAGTTGTGTCACTGAATGTTCTGACGATGTCTTGAATTTATTGGAGCCTTTGGAGACGCCCTACATTTTATTTTATGAGAGAGAGGACATTGGCAGATCAGGATTATCGAATGATCTGGTGCTGCAGGTTTTTCCGGGTTTTCCTGCAGCTGAAAAAGCAAATGCGCCACTGGCATCAGTCAAGTCGCCCCGGAGCGCCAATTAACTTTTGTTATTGTTTTATAATTTGTATTACTTTCGTTTCATTTTTATTTGTGTAATAAAAACAGAATAAAAAAAATATATATGTATATATATGTTAGTTTTGTTACACACGTCCTATAGCATCTATACAGGGAGTAATCTTGCACTCCCGTAAATTTTAAATTTAGTTGGAACATTCAGAAAATCTTGGAAACCGCTGTTCGAAACTACACAGTTTCTTCCATCCGGCAGTTCCAGTATTAAAAAATCGAATTTTTCACACCTGCCATTCGTTATAAAATGGCATTATATACTCGTCCTTCACGGAAGTGCAAAAGGTTAGATTACACAACCTCTGACTTTGAACTTTTTTTTTTTTTGATAAGTAACAATAATAAAAAAACAAATCGGATTCCATATTCGGACCACTTACGCTGATAGGTAATTTTGGTCTTCTTGTCACATATTTTTCAATTTGTTTCTCAGGATATTTTTGCATTTTGGTCAGTGACCAGTCCTGTCATACAATAATACAAAAAAATGTATATACAGAGTGACCCATTTGAAAGCGGGCCACCTCTCTAAAACTGTTATTTATTATCCTTTTCAGAAGTTTTTTTCAATAGATAGAGCATTAATAGTTCTAGTTAAGAGCCATAAATTCGAAATCAAAATAAAAATTTCAAGGCCTACTTCGAATTTTTTTCAAGGTCAAAAATCCAAAAATTATACTAGCGATTTTTTTAAATAGAATTTGACGACACGACTGGCCTCACGACATTTTCAAATGATAAATGTGAAAATTACGTAGGAATGCGTCCATCAATAAAAAAGTTATATGGGATTCAAATTTGAAAATTATGTCAATAAATCAACCCAAAACTTCAATTTCAGAACTTTTATCAAAATTCTGACTACACCAGTGTATTCAGAATATTTAGAAATATATTTTGCCAGAATTTCATCGAAATCTATTCATAAATAAAAAAATTATAAAATAATAACATTTGAAAAGAACTTTTTTTAGTGGAATTTCAGAAAAAATTGATTACCTACATTATTTTATAATTTGTTTATTTATGAAAAGATTTCGATGAAATTCTGACCAAACATATTTCGAAATATTCTGAATCCAGTGGTGTCTACAGAATTTTGATAAAAGTTCTGAAATTCTGAATAAACTATTTGAAAATGTCGTGAATCCAGTGACGTCATCAAATTCTATTTAAACAATCTCTAGTATGTTTTTTTGATTTTTGACCTCGAAAAAAATTCGAAGTAGGCCTTGAAATTTTGATTTTCATTTCGAATTTATAGTACTTAACTAGAACTCTTGATGCTCTATCTATAAAAAAAAATATTCTGAATCGGATAATAAATAACAGTTTTAGAGAGGTGGTCCGCTTTTAAATGCGTCACTCTGTATATAAGAAGGGAAGAACCAAATTATGTCTATTATCACAAACGATCATTCCTCTGAACCATAGAGGGCGCTATCGTAATTCCAGATCGACATTACTGACAACAGTTGTCTTATTGATCCATAAAGCGATTCTATATTTAGGTTAAGGGCATGTTCCAAGTACATGATAAAATTGTTCATTAATATTTCACTGCCAACTCCATATATTTACTTTTCCTTTATATGCGACAATGGATTATTGTTATTATCAAATGCACGTTTGTACATATACTTTTAGAGTTATGCCGACCTTTGAACTACCACCGCTTTATCATCTGTCAATATGTACCTGGGAGTTAAAGTATAATTTGTATATACTAATCTAATTAATGTGTTTACCCTACGGTTCGAGGTAGTTTCCATTTGGCATTGAACTACTTTGGCATTCATTAATATGCACAACCCCTTTCCAAGCAATAACACGCACTTAATTCCCGCTCAGCAAGGACGTTCTGGATTTGTAACGGCTCTCTGTTTTTTGAACGGAAGTCATACTTTGCACCCTGGCCCATCGACCTTGATAATTATGACAATAAAGATTTTCCTTCATTAACACCATATAGCAGGAAATCTACCTATCAAAAAAACGCTCCTCAAACGATGGACCTGAAGTCGGGTGGCGCTGCGACTGACTTTTACTGTAAGTCGCTGCTTCATTTGTGAGGAAATATTAGTTATACAGTGGATTATAATTCATTGGGCTGGGGCAGGACGACTTTAATGTTGTCCGACCTACCCTGTCGCTGACGAGCAGCAAGAAACGCGTCTGCAGATGGTCTTCCCCAGCCAAATGAAGGATAATTTGCTGTATAAGTATAATAAGCAACTGCAACTGTTTGCTGGAATATCATCAAGAGTGAATGATGTACCATCAGCGTATAATATAGTCCCATAGCCCGGGATTCCCGGGAAGTACTGTCACTTTAGAATACTTCATAGTATGCAGGCTGGGTTTTTTATCGTTGGTAGATTATGTGATACTCATCACGAAATCAATCGTCAAACCCTTGAGTAGCGGTGGGTTGCACAGATACAGGGTGTTCAATATTAAAAATTAAATAATTTTTTTATTCATAACTTCCACAGTTCTGTAAATTTTACAGTTTAATTCGAAAAAATGTTTTTGCTCAAAAAATATGCCATTTAATCAACCCACCAATTCAATTTCAAAACTTTCATCAGAACTTTGACTACACCACTGGATTCAGGTAGTCTCGAAATATCACTGACTGTAATTTCATAGAGATCTGTTGATAAATAAGGAAAATAAAAAATTATGAAGTGAACTGACAATTTTCCTAAAATTCCATTAACATATTTTTCAAATTTTATTATCTTATTATTTTCTTACTTATGAAACTTTGACCAATGATATATCAAAACTTCCTGAATACAGTGGTGTATTCCGAACTTGATAAAAATTCTGAAATTGAATCAGTGGTTGATAAAAGGGCATATTTTTCAAATTTCATTCTGTTATAACTTTTTTATTGATCGACGCATTTCAACGTAATTTACATTCGAAAATGTCGCGAATCCAGTGGTGTAGTCAGATTTTTTCTAAAAAAATCGCTAGTAATTTTTTTGGATTTTTGGCCCTGGAAATTCATGAAATTTAGTGTCCTAGTAGAATTTTTGAATGTCTACCTAATAAAAAATAAATAAATAAATAAATCATTCCAATCGGTTAGAAAATGTAGATTTTATTAGGGTGTCCCGGCCTTAAGTGGGTCACACTGCATGTGTGAGAAATTCTTGAATTTGGAATTATTTTAAAAATTAAGTTATAAAATTTTGAATTTTTTTAAAATTTTATTGAGTACTTACAAGTCAGGTAACAGGAAGTATTACAATTTGTGAAGACATCTTAAATATAATTCACCTACCACCAATATGTAATATCAAACATTACGATACTGATATGAGTTTAGTAATGAGATACTTTACCGCACTAGTGCGGTAAAGTAAAATTCATTTCAACCAGTCCATTTAATGGAAAAGGATAATAAGAACTAATTTATTATAAATTTGAGTATCTATCCCGGAATTCATCAAGTAATAAGGATTGAATTTTTTAATTTGTAGCGGATTCTATATCTGAATCTATTCTCTAATGGTCTGAACTAATGTCGATGAAATTTTACTAAATTGGAATTAACGAGTCAAAGTTGACAGTTCACAAAATAAATCAACAATGGACGCAACGTTTGCTTGTTGCATGATTCTAATATCATTAATTTAAGGAATATTGACTAATTTTGAGTAAATAATTAATATTATTGGTGGTAGGTGAAATATTGTACAATATTTGTGTCGTAAATTCATATTACAATAATCGATAAAGGCATCGTTTGACAAATGATCCATCTCATATCGTAATATGAATCTTTACGACACTTATATCGTAAATGTCTATTGTAACATTTTTTGGATTAAGTCAAAGGCCATGTAGATTTGTCAGGTTATTTTTAAAAGAGAGATAATTACCTATCTGTCAAAGTCAATGAGTAATACTCGATACCAACTTGTGGTAATAATAAACTGAAATGTTTGATTAGTAAAAGGGTAGACAACATAATTCTAATATTGAAATTGTTTTGAAAAATTTTCATTCTGAAAAGAAAGTATGAATTTAATTTTAATGAATAATCCTTTGATGAGTAGGAAGGAAATCTCTGTAAAACTTTACGTGAGAGTTCAAGCAGTGCTCACTATTGGAACGTTCTTTTAAAATTCAAAAAATACTCAAATGTGTCCCTGGTTTAGGGACACACAATATATCGAGCAATATACTATAGATCTAATAAAACAATCGCATTTTTTTCTGAAATTAAAAATTAACAATTTTTCGTATTTTTACAGTATTCAATTGTGCTCCCAATGTTTACTTATCGTCTAATGTAAATGTATCATTATTCATGGTAGTTCGCCTATATTATGATGATAACGAAACTCATTTGTTTGACTTTGTACACTCACCTATTGATATTAGCTGCTCTGGATGACGTATGCCCAGCTATCGTTATGTGAATGAAAACTTTTGAGTCATTTTCTAATTTGTTTGCTAATTCGTCGCCTTTCCATTTATAGATGAATACCGCACTGATATTCCCTGAAACAAAAAAGGTTGTATAAAAAAAACAATGGTACAGTAACCAACAAGGTTCAAATTCCACACAAACCAATTTTTTTTTCTTTTTTGAAATCAAGTAGTGTTCGATTTTTATTATAATTTTCAATATTTGTGTCTTCAATTCCTTTTTTAGGTTGTATATATTATGGGAATCATGACGGCAAGAAAGTTTATGATAAAAAGTGTTATTAAAAATATTACAGATTTGTTTATAATTCACATAGTCGTAGAAAAAGTATAGTGTACTACGTTCATACTACAAAATTTCATTGTACAATATACTATTTACTATTTTTGCATTTTCAACGGTATTGCATCCGAACAATATTTTTAAAGTCGACTTTTCAACGAAGAAAATGAGCACTGATAAGGTTAAAAAATTTGTAATTCGTTCTTTTCATCCGTGATGGATTTTTTTTTTTTAACGAATGAATAATCGTTTCTTTTGAACGGATCGGAAACACTTAATTAAAATACAAGAAATATAATGAGGAGAAAAATGTTCCAGTTTGATGTCAAACCTGAGAGAGGAGCAGGATAAACTCAAGTAAGTGTTCTGCGCATTCGGCTTGAAAATCAGCGAAATATGTAGGTCATAAATACATTTCATCTCGACTTGGAGCGGAAAAGATTTTCGCGTTGTTAATTCAGAAAACATGGAAATGGAAAGAATCCAGAAGTAATTCAAAGAGAAAAATGAATTTGTGCCGACTTTACTACAGTCTACTTTCGAATTTTTCTCTTTCGTGGAGATTTTATAAATTGGTTTATAATTATCTTTTTCTACGTTCATGCAAAAAACAAAACTTTATTGAACTGTATTTGGTGGAAAAACTGGTACTTTATTGCACTCATCTGTCATTCTACTATAGCGTTCTGTCATCATGACAGACAAAAACTTTCAAATTGACGCCAAATTTAGCCCATTTTCTGTGAGATTGTATTTCGTTTTAAATAGTTGCATGTTTCATCATATACATAATGGACTATGAAATTACTAGAAAATGCAATTTGTTAAAAATAAAATTATTTCCTTCGAATATAATCTGAATTACAAAAAATGTTTTTGAATTACTTTTAGCAGATAGATTTAAACAAACAATGTCTTCTTTACAGTTTAGTGCCACCTAAATGAAACATTTTCTGGTTTTTGCATGAACGTAGAAAAAATATTGTATGAAACTCGTGCAAAAACAGTTTATTGCACGTCGAGTGCAATAAACACCTACTTTTTGCACTTGTTGCATAAATAACTATTTTCCCTCATTGCCAAATGTGAAATGATTATCGAATTATCAAGAAGCTTGATGAAAGGTTAATAATATTCGAAATATTTTGGGTAAAAAAAAACACAATGAAGTTGATGAAGAGGAGTGGGAATATTCGATTAAAACAGATTTTATGAAATATGACAACGTTCGAAAGAAGAGCATTAACTGACAGTTTGATAACGAATTCCTGCATAATTGTTGGCCATTCTCCGCAAGAGAACAACTACTGCCCCCTACTACCTTTGCATAATATCTGTTTCAAAATTTATCTGTTCATCTCACAGCCAAACTCAACGTACATAATATAGGATATCGTCATTATCTATATAAGATAAACGTACTTATTCAAAACGAACACTAAATTTTAACAAATACACAATAATAATATTTGTTCATTCACAAAAATAGTTAAAACAGTTATATTATTGTGTATATTGGAAATTTCAATTCCTCTCTATTCCAACTAGGAGGTTATTTTTTTACCAATCTGAAAGTTGAAAGTTGATGTCGGCGTTCAATCACGTTTTCTGAGAAAACGAGCGCATTTCAGAATAAATTACTAGGCATATTTTTTGTGGAGAATTGAATTGTCTTTTACCTTGTTGTCTTGTTTTTCCGATAAATCATATACTTTCCAAGATTACAGCAAAAATCTATTTATTTTTTTTTAACGAAAAAAAAAAAAAATGTTCCACCCCTGGAATTTTTTCTCAAATAATTTATCATGGTTCCAACTACTAGCATATCGTGATTGGTGGTGCTACAATCGTCTCAAAACCCAATCGTACTGGATAACTAAGATTACTAAGACCGTTGTGTCGACTTGGAAGCTTAAATGGGAGCATGACTACTACTTCATTCTGATAAAAAAATCTGGGTATTGAAGGAAAAAAATAAATAAAAAACTAAAGAACACGCTTTACTTCCCGCATGGACTAAAAAGTAAAAAATAATTGACAATTTAATTTCTCAAATGTAAAAAAAGCGTGGGTGCTTTTGAACTATATTTTCATATTTTTTAGTTTAATTTAACAATACAGAGCGTTCAAGAGCTCAAGAGAACTTTATCGAGCACCCCACGCTTTTTTTTACATTTGAGAAATTAAATTGTTGATTATTTTTTACTTTTTAGTCCATGGGAAGTAAAGCGTGTTCTTTAGTTGTTTTAAACTATTATTTTTTTTACTAAAAAATCGAAATCTCCGACCCCGAAAACCATACCAATTTTGTCGAATCTGACCATAATCACAAATCTCGTCCGCCATCTTGGAGCCGCCATTTTGAATTCATAAATTTTGGTAAAAAATCATAATCTCTGACTCCGAAAACCCTTATATACCAATTTTGAATGGAATCGGACCATTATCACAAATATCGTCCGCCATCTTGGAGCCGCCATTTTGTTTTTTTATAACAAACAAAATGTCATATTGCATTGTCACCAGAACCATGAACACCTGCCAAATTTCAAATCATTCGGACGTCTGGAAATGGGTGAAAATCACGCCCTAAGGAGTCAGTTACAAACATACAAACAAACATACACACAAACATACAAACAAACATACAAACATACAAACATACAAACATACAAACATACAAACATACAAACAAACATACAAACAAAACAACAAACAAACAAACATACAAACAAAACAACAAACAAACAAACATACAAGTGAAGCTAATATAAAGCCTGTAAAAAAAGCTCTATAAAAGTGAGCACGTAAAGGTTGGGACAAATTCGTTAAAAGCTCGATATGGACATTGGGGAAAAATCTTAGACACGTCGATTTTGTTTTTCAGTTGCGCATTTTTTGGTTTTATTCATACTTTTGTACTTTTGATGACGTCATCATTGTTCAAGCTCTTTTAAATAGTAACACCCTATTTTGAGAATATCTTCAAAAAGAACGCATTTTTCTGTGAATGGATGCCATATTTTTTCTTATGTTATACAGTGAGTTTCAGAAAGTTTGCACCATATGGAAAACTTTTTTATTATTCATTTGTCAGATAATTGTATGCCTCATAAAAATTGCGAAAAACTCGTATTAGAGTTATCGAAATTCTAAATTGCCAAACAGTGTACAGGAAAGAACAAAAAATAGGAATTTCGATCAAGAGTAAACTACCTACTCTAAAATATTCAAATGTCCGCACCAAAAATTTTTTGGTTATAAACAGTAAAAAGTGATAGGTACATGTTGGAATTCAGAATGACAAATGTAGGCAAAAAAAGTGAAAATATACTGGGTGTCTCATTTAAAAATCGCTTTCGGTGAGACCGGAAGTGGTATGAAAATGCAGTTTTATGTATCATACAGATCCTCCAAATTTAATTTCACTATCTTCAAAAACAAAAAAGTTAAAGGGGTTAGTCACCTTTCGTGGACACACGGTATATACAGGGTGACCCAGGGTGAAACCGCTAAACGTTCAGTAACGATATTTTAGGTGAAAATAAGATTTTTTCTTCCTACAAGCATGTGCCCCAACTTGCTTCGCTTTCGAGATACAGGGTGTCAAAACTTTTTTTGCTGATTTGGATTAAACTCGGCATGCTTAATTGCAGTACTAAAAGGCTTATTTTGTGGTCCTTATAATAAATAAGAATAATTTTTTCTGAAAACTTTGAGACTCTGTCTCTTAAAACGAATCAAGTTGGGACACATGCCTGTATGAAGAAAAATCTTATATTCACCTGGAGAACCGATATTGAACGTTTGGCGGTTTAACTCTGGGTTACCCTGTTTATATTTTTTTAATCAAGAAAACCAACTAGTATAACAAAAAAATTGCATTACAACCAGTACTGTAAAAGATTTGTAGAAAGTACTTACTAAAAGTATAAAGTTAAAATACAACCGAAGCCAGCAAAATTTCCAGATTCCTTATTTATGTTTACACACAATTAAAAAGTAAATGCAATAATACAGGGTGGTAATTCAAAAAGTTCATATCAACATATTATGTCCCAAATGGCTTGGTTTTCGAGATACAGGGTGATAAAAATACATTTTTTTCAAGATTTTTTGGAGTCAACTTCGACATTTTCGACAATAATCAGTTCAAATTGGGCAAGTACAATTCGTTCAACAGTACGCACGATACAAAATAATTAATTTCTCAAATAATTCACAGGGTCCTCTTTTATTCAGAGTCAAGCCTTGTTCAACCCTCCAGAATTTTTTCCCGCCGTCACTGAGATATTATGAGAGAGGAATGATCAATGATGTTTCATTCAACATCTTTTTGTTCTCTCAAAGTTTTTCATTTACTTGTACCGTTCAGGAGCTACAATGAAAATATTAATGTGAACATTTTATAGTATTGCATAACATAAGGAAATTTGAGAAGCAAATATTCGACTTTTTGACGTGAAACTTAACCCTAACACTTCTAGTAAGTTATTGATCGTTGCTATGGTAAAGCAATATTATCTATGAAACCGGTACAGGCTAATTAGATATCGATACAGTACAAAATGCACACATAATGTTCTCTGTGCTAAACTTCAACCAATTTCACTCGGACATATAACAATATGTGGATGCAATGATAATCGAGGTTCAGCCATTTCACTGAAAATTGAGAGGAGTGTCAAACAGTAATGTCGAACATTCAATTTACTCACTATTGATTCACTCACTATTGATTCACTCGGCCATTGATGGGTAATTATCTGTCTATGTTTAATATGGATATTATTATCATTCCAATTTGAAATTGGGATGGGTGAAGTTCAATCGATTATACGCTTGTTAACAGTCATACACAGTATAAATAATAGACAAAGAAAATGTTCGGCCAAATGAATACATACGTTAAAAAATGTTGATACTTATTTTGATATAAGAGGATGCAATCATCTGTAAAAAAGTGCAATCATCATGGGTGATGAATATGACCTAATTGTATAAATGGAACTTAAACCATTAAAGAGATCGAATGAAACCCTACAACTTATGTATTTAACATTTTTTGTGATATGTAAAATAAAGAAGTTACGGGTGGGGCGACAGACTTTGAATCCTCACTGTATAATAAGCCACGCCAGCGCAATGTGAGTTGCAGTTGAAAAAAGAAACAGAGTGAAATATACATAAGACGGCTTATCAATCTGTATAAATATGACCTAATT
Organism: Chrysolina haemoptera; assembly: GCA_958298965.1. Lineage (NCBI taxonomy): Eukaryota > Metazoa > Arthropoda > Insecta > Coleoptera > Chrysomelidae > Chrysolina > Chrysolina haemoptera. The sequence goes on along the minus strand of OY282601.1, from coordinate 17,279,605 downwards.
GTATAAATGGAACTTAAACCATTAAAGAGAAGGAATGAAACCCTACAACTCATGTATTTAACATTTTTTTGTGATTTGTAAAATAAAGAAGTTACGGGTGGGGCGACGGACTTTGAATCCTCACTATATAATAAGCCACGCCAGCGCAATGTGAGTTGCAGTTGAACAAAGAAACAGAGTGAAATATACATAAGACGGCTTATCAATCTGTATGAATATGACCTAATTGTATAAATGGAACTTAAACCAATAAAGAGATCGAATGAAACCCTACAACTTATGTATTCCACATTTTTTTGTGATTTGTAAAATAAAGAAGTTACGGGTGGGGCGACGGACTTTGAATCCTCACTATATAATAAGCCACGCCAGCGCAATGTGAGTTGCAGTTGAACAAAGAAACAGAGTGAAATATACATAAGACGGCTTATCAATCTGTATGAATATGACCTAATTGTATAAATGGAACTTAAACCAATAAAGAGATCGAATGAAACCCTACAACTTATGTATTCCACATTTTTTTGTGATTTGTAAAATAAAGAAGTTACGGGTGGGGCGACGGACTTTGAATCCTCACTATATAATAAGCCACGCCAGCGCAATGTGAGTTGCAGTTGAACAAAGAAACAGAGTGAAATATACATAAGACGGCTTATCAATCTGTATGAATATGACCTAATTGTATGAATGGAACTTAAACCAATAAAGAGATCGAATGAAACCCTACAACTTATGTATTCCACATTTTTTTGTGATTTGTAAAATAAAGAAGTTACGGGTGGGGCGACGGACTTTGAATCCTCACTATATAATAAGCCACGCCAGCGCAATGTGAGTTGCAGTTGAACAAAGAAACAGAGTGAAATATACATAAGACGGCTTATCAATCTGTATGAATATGACCTAATTGTATAAATGGAACTTAAACCAATAAAGAGATCGAATGATACCCTAAAACTTATGTTTTTAACATTTTTTTGTGACATCTGAAATAAAGAACTTACGGGTGGGGCGACGGACTTTGAATCATCACTGTATAATAAGCCACGCCAGCGCAATGTGAGTTGCAGTTGAACAAAGAAACAGAGTGAAATATACAAAGACGGCTTATCAATCTGTATGAATATGACCTAATTGTATAAATGGAACTTAAACCAATAAAGAGATCGAATGAAACCCTACAACTTATGTATTCCACATTTTTCTGCGATTTGTAAAATAAAGAAGTTACGGGTGGGGCGACAGACTTTGAATCCTCACTGTATAATAAGCCACGCCAGCGCAATGTGAGTTGCAGTTGAACAAAGAAACAGAGTGAAATATACATAAGACGGCTTATCAATCTGTATAAATATGACCTAATTGTATAAATGGAACTTAAACCAATAAAGAGATCGAATGAAACCCTACAACTTATGTATTTAACATTTTTTGTGATATGTAAAATAAAGAAGTTACGGGTGGGGCGACGGACTTTAAATCCTCACTGTATAATAAGCCACGCCAGCGCAATGTGAGTTGCAGTTGAACAAAGAAACAGAGTGAAATATACATAAGACGGCTTATCAATCTGTATGAATATGACCTAATTGTAACCATTAAAGAGGACGAATGAAACCCTACGACATAGCACTGAGAGAAATCTGGAGAACATATTGGTATATTCAAGAAATTATCATAAAAGTTACAATAATTTTTGGTAATCCTAATAACTTGGATAGTAAGTGGTAAAATACCAATAAATAGTTGAAATATTTTATGGTTAACGTTAGTATAAATCATTGCTGTCACATATAGTACCAGAAATTATTGTAAATATCACTATACATTTTTCTCCGTGAGGGTATGGTCCGTATATCACCGAACATTTCAGATCGGTAAGTAGCGGTTTCTGAGTTTTCAAGCAACCGACTGCACATATACGGACCCCTTGTCACTTGTCTTTCAGACCCAAATACCTTCTTTGAGATATATATTAGATTTTTGATCCAAAGTTTCAAATGAAATGATTCAATTTGACAAATGACAAGAGTTCCCGAGTTACCAAGGAAAAAGTACGGTTGTTCTGGTGACAGATAAATCACCGAAGTTTCAGGAAATAGTCATCGAATTTTCAGGAATTTGGTATATACGGACCGCCAAATTAATGACCATCCCCTTAGGTACCTAACATTTACTTGGTAATATGTAAAATGAAGAAGTTACGGGGGAGGCGACGGTTTTTTGGTCCTCACTGTATGTATAATGAGTACACCGGGCACATGTGTATTTTTCATTTACTCAATGTCGAAAAAAAATTCTGATTATATTTATATTAATCAGTGTTCTCTTGGAATACCGGAATAGTAGGTCGCTGCAGAGAAATAGGGGCATGTTTCTCAGACTTCGCATATTCAAATCATCTCCAATTGGAGATGAATTCATCTGCTACAATTTTAATTAATCAACGACCTAAGCGTGCTGCGAGATTAACTTTTTAATCTCCATATGGGGGCCAACGGGTGGGATGATTGCATGTTTTGACGAACTGTTAATTCAAGATGCACAAGATGCGGTGGAACCCGCATATGTTCTAAAAATACCAGAAACTTCATCTGTTTGTCTATTTCCCAATCGCTTCGTGTTTACGAGATAGCCATTGATATTTGCTGATAAGTTATGTAAACAAATTAGCACTCGCAAATCGTAAATACACTTTTTGACACTGAGAACTAAAATGTGTAAATTGGAACAATTAGAAATAGTACATTTTGTATCTAGTAGTAAAACATTCCCGGACGACGTAAATTGAAGAATTGAAGTCTGGAAATGTGCTTTTACTACGAGGTACACACAGAGAAAAAATTTCTTCAAATTAACAAATATTGTTACTGTCGGGGATAGTTCTGATGAATCGCACCCACACGAAACAATACTTTATAATGGCATACTTGTTGTTTAATGACTAATAATAATAATGATAACACTCCCTCATAAACACTCGTAGAGTGTATCCAAAGGCATAGCCTGTGCGGTGAGAGGACGGTTATCATTATTATTATTTGCCGAGTAGCTTCGACTGATTTTTGATGGCGTAATGTATATTTTCATCTGTAGGAAAACACGGAAAACATACAGCAAATCGAAACTGAGACACAGTATGTTTTCTGCCAAGTAGCGTTTTCAAGAAGATATTGGGAAATTTGCAACTATCGGAACGATAATATGACGATTACAAAAAAAATAGGGGTCGTTTATGCCCGGCAACGGGAGAGGTGGCAACCCTATGCCATAAGATGGTAACCTTTTACATGGCAGTGCACTTTTTGTTATAGAGCTTATTCACCGATATTGGTTAAAATATTAATAAAAACATTAAGGTGGTGCTGTATGTTTTCCGGGTTTTCCCACAGCTGAAAAGTGAATACGCCACCAAAAATCAACTACTGGGTCCGAGAATCATGTGCCCTGAGCAGACGGAGTGAACCAAGGATGACAGCCTTCTGCATTCGTCCGGCTAAGATTTCTGCCACATCACGACAAGCCGGTATGATTTTTAGATTAGAGAGCAGCGTGTCCATCATTCCACCAAGGACCCCTATAACCAGAACCACCATTTTAACAGAATGATTTGGGTAGAGTCTGTGGAGTTCAAAGAGTAAATCTCGATATTTTGTCCTCCTCTTTTCGGACGACGTTCGTTTCGCCAGGAGCCGAAAATCGCCTTACTTTGATGGTCGAGGAAGACTACATCAGGCTTGATGGCTTGTATTTGCCGGAGGGTGGGAAATGAGTAGTTCCAATTTATTCGGCACTTCTCATTCCCCACACCGTACTCAATATCCCCCGGAGCATAAGGCAACACCGGTGTCTCGTCTATACCGTACGAGTGTCGTAGATGGTAGTACAACACTCGTAGAGCCGCGTTGTGCCTGTGGATACAGGCTGAGACCGCATATGCTGGAAATGCTCACAGCAAATGCATAAAAGTCTCGGGCGAGCCACGACTCGCTCTGCATCTAGTGTCGGGGACCTCTATACCCATCACGCGGCTAAGGTAGACCAGGGTGTTGAAGACACCATCCTGGCAGGCCATTATGAATCCCTCGGTCTCCGACTTCAGCTTACTTGACCTGAGGAAAGCAAAGGTCAAGTTTTTGGATAAGCCAAGATCTTCAATGTTCTTGAAGAAGACCCCAAGGATTGGCTCATCCTTGTGCAGCTGCAGGAGGACCTCAGTCTCCGTAGCTTTGATGTGACCTTTTTGCTGAACGGGTTCCAACTCAGTGACAGAGTTTGGGTTCGCCCGTTCAGTGTCGAATACGAGACCAAGTTCATCAGCAGCCTTGAAAAGAAATGCTCCAATCCCTGCTTTTTCATTGTCGCGGACCATGCAGAGAAGGGGATCTGAACTCCTGATGTCTTTACAGGCTCCATCCAGCACCATTCTGTTATGTAGACACTCCTAACTGAAAAGTCCCCGGCCTCCCTGTTGTCCGATTTTCCGAGTTTTAACGTCGAGTTATCTTCCTGAGTCCATTTTACTACTCCAAAGAAGTAACGTAGAATCGGAACGCAGCAACTTCCCCGACAGTTTTGATGACCAGATCTGTCGGAGTTTGTGCTGACACTTGCCGCGGAGAGAGTTTTTAACTGTGTTTACCTCTTGGGATCGGCTGGCGTTGCTCCACTACCAAGTAGGTGTACGACGTACGTCTCTCCGGCATCAAGATGATGTAGGATGCTTCCGTCTATCCTCTCCGTATCCCTCGCATCGTCCTCTTTTGAGATGAACCGTGGCACATTTGTCAATCCCGAACTCCATTCCGATAGCACGCGTGTACTCTTGCACCACCCTTAAGGACTGATGTAGGTCCCTTTCTCCAGAGGCATACAGTTTGCGGTCATCCATATAAAATGAATGGGTGACTTTATGCCTCCGGTTGTTGGGGGTGCCGCAGTTGTATCCACGGGTTGTCCTGAGTGTAACGGACAATGGCAATAGTGAGATGCAGAATAGAAGAGTGCTGAGGGGGTCTCCCTGAAATACGCCCCTTCTTGAGATTACCTGCTCTGTTTGGACCCTGACTTGACCTGATCTTATGGTGAAGCGAGTCCTCCAGAGCGGCATCAGTTGTTCAATGCATCTCACTATTTAATCGGGTACCGCAAGGCATCTGAGCAAATGCATGATTAGCTTATGCGATGTTGTATCAAATGCCTTGCGGTAATCGATCCAGGCCATCGAAAGGTCCCGCTTATACTGCACGGAGTCCTGCGTTATACATCTGTCGATGAGCAGGTTCTCCTTGCAGCCAGCGACCCTCCTCTTTGACCCTCTTTGCTCATATATCCGTGCGCGTAAACATCTTATAGCACGAATTCAAGCATGTTATCGGCCTGCAATTCTTTGGATCTGACAAATCTCCGTAATTGGGGATAAGCACGGTTCGCCCCTCGACAAAAACTCTTGCCAAATGGTGGTTGGTACTGGGGAATTTTTTCCACCAATTATTGTTTAACCCATCAGGGCCTGGAGCAGCGAAGTTCTTTGAGCCTTTAAGGGCCCGTCGAACTTCTTCCGGGGTTATCGGATTGCGCAGATCATTGAGCTCAGGCTGTTGAAGCCTCCTGCAGAAAGCTTCAAACTGCCCTAGGGCTGGAGTGTCCACGTTAAGCGGTTGCGGATACTCATAGATGTTCTTCCAGAAGGTTTCCACCCGATCAGCGGCCGGCGGATTGTCGACAACACGTGGTTTTATTATTATTATTATTACTATTATTATTAGTCAATAAACAACCTTTTGGAATTTTCAAGCAATGCCTTGGAATGCGTGACCAAATTCCCGAATCTAAACGATACGAAAATTTTGCAGTATGCCAGCAAAGGTTGGAAACTCAATTATTTAGAATCTTTAGAAATTTATAAACATAAACATTGTTGATGTAACATTCTGAGTGAATGATTTCCTACCTCGTAGTAACGGCAATATCCATCAATTTATCTCATAATTACCATTGTCTCTCATGACAATAATTGTTTGTTTTCCCAAGGGCTGTTTGCATGACAGCTGGCGTGTGACGCCATGGGACTGCTGTCTATATATCGATTTGATAATATAACCTCTGATCGTAGTAACGGGTGTGAAGTTATCCACATCCACAATGTACCTTGAGAAAAATTTTAAAAAATCATAGAAGGCACAAATGGCCTTCTACACGTTTCTGATCGGGATATGTTATGGAAAATGCTCTTTCCTTCGTCCCCGATACCACGTAGGAGAGTTCCAGGCTGTCCAAGGGGGTGGAATGGGTGGTTAAATTCCGAAAAAAATCATAGAAGGCACAAATTGGCCAAAAGGCTTTGTACACGAATCTGATCAGGATATGTTATGGAATAGTTATTTACCTAACAAGTGCGGAAAGTAGTACTTTTCCGCACGCGACGGCAGTTAAGGGCGGAAAAGACATTTTCCGTAAGAGTTAGGTACAATATTTTTCCTACGAGTGTTTTTGTCCATCTTATTTATGGAAAAACAAGGTTTTTAATAAATAATTTGTTATAATAATGCTACAAAATGACTAATAAGACAGAATAGTTACATAGATCATTTAGTTAGTCCTAAATATCCTCATTTTCAACTAAAAATCGTACGGAAAAGTAAAAAATCGTACGGAAAAGTAAAAATCGTACGGAAAAGTTACTTTTCCGCATGCTCGTAGGAAAAATGCTCTTTCCTTCGTCCCCGATACCACGTAGGACATTTCCAGGCCGTCCAAGGGGGTGGAATAGGAGTGCGTCCTATGATTTTTTTTTCAGAAATTCACTGCCATTACACCCTCTTGGGCGGCCCGGAAAACTACTACGTGGTATGATGGATGAAGGAAAGAGCATTTTCTATAACATATCCCGAGCAGAAACGTGTACAAAGCCATTTGTGCTTTCTATGATTTTTTATCGGAAATTCATCCCTATTCCACCCCCTTGGACGGCCTGGAAAACTCCTACGTGGTATCTGGGACGAAGGAAAGAGCTTTTCTATAACGCATCCCAAGCAGAAACGTGTACAAGTCATACAAGAATAAGCGATTGCTTATTCTCGTACAGGAACAAAATAGTGCGGAGGTGCTCCATCTTGCTGGAAATGAAGCCGATCAACATTATGATTTTGGACATCTTCTATTATTTGTGTGATGAAAGGATCAATTGCGTCTTCAAGCATGTTTAGGTAGATTTCACCATTTAAATTTCCAGGAATGAAAAGTGGTCCTATGATATGACTTCCTAATATGCCACACCAGACGTTTATTTTTTGAGGGGCCTGGGAATGAACCTCACGGAATAAGTATGGGTTACTGTCATCCCATAACGGCAATTATGCCTATTCAAAGCTCCATTCAAATAAAATGTACACTCATCTGTAAAACAAATGTTACACATATCTGCAGTTTTTTTCTTACACTTATCTGCAGTCGTTTTCGACAAAATCACGCAAACGATAAATAGGGAATTTAGTTGTGATAACAAAAAATTATCATTGAAACGTTGCTTTCGGCAAAATGAAGTAATTTAGAAATGATTGTCGTTATCCTGATTCCTAGTAACCAAAACTGATTTGTATTTTTCATTAATACCAAAATTATCTAGTTAATGTTCTTAAAGCCGTTTTCGGATTAACTGTTTCAACAAATAGGGTATCATTGGAAAGATAATTTTATGCCCGTTCAAATGATATATCACTCGACCCCACGTTCCATTTAAAATTTTAGGGTTAAAGACACAAGTTGCAAAATATATCTAAAATGTGCCCCCCTCAAAGGCACACTTCACGTGTCCGAGTATATTTGCTATGAATTCCAAAAAAAGGAGAAAAGCTAGGTGCATACTTTTCGTTGGACCACTCTGTACATCTATTCGACATCCTTGCTTGACGATCTAGTACAGTAACCACAGAAAAATGTAAGCTATAAGTGAAAAATGAATCGCAGCACTTTGAAACTCGGCACATGACTTCTTGACATCATGTATTGTTAGAAAAAAAATTGTTTACGAAAATATCAGGGGTGGAACGCAAAAAAAATGTATTTATAAAAATTATTTTTTTTTGCTGTTATTTCGGAATATATAAGATTTAAAATTTTAGGGTTGTGACACCCCGTCGCTGGGGGGTTGAAGGCACAAGATGCAAAATATATCTGAAATGTGTCCCTCTCAAAAACAAACTCCACGTGTCCGAGCATTTTTGCTTGCAATTCCACAAAAAGGATAAAAGTTAGGTGCATACTTTTCGTTGGACCACTCTGTATGTATCTATGTATATCAAATTATCAAATATCTCACACCGTCAAGTAGACGACTCAATGACTAACGACTTGCACAGATGTCATGAACCCGACACCACCGCTTTCCATTCTAAAAATAAACTCGATGCGGGTGAAAATAAAAAATATCAGATTTCTATTTGTGTCCTTCAGTCAATCACTCGTACGTTCGTAACACGTTTTGAATATGAACGTTCGTCCATTTTCGCTTTGCAAACTGAAATTTCAGCATGCAATAATCATACTATCAAATACAAATATTCACATTTACAGGATGAATGATAAATTTTGTACAATAGAGCACTGTCAGTGACAGTTGACGGTTGTCAAACATTCGATGGGGGGACAGACAAAGCCATTTTCCATAAGACTACGCATGTGTGTCCTTTTCGTGGATTTTCTGCGAAAAAATTTCTAAAAACACGTTCTTGGCATTTTAGTGAGTTTATTAATTCATTGTGTATAGTCTGAATTGAGTGCTTAACTCTGTATGAGATGTTATAAACATGGATTTTCCGATTCAAAAATACGTTGTTATGATGTTATCATACAAACAGTTTTCTCTTTTAGAGTTGAGTGCATAAATCATGAAGACTTGTGCTGTTATGGGTTGTTATAACCGATCTGATCCAGACCAGCACGAGAAATTTACAATTTCCTTATGTTCTCTTCTATGAGCAGGAAGACCTTTTAGGATAAGCTGCAAAAATTATTGGACTGTCCGATGATTCTATCCTATCTTCTTCTCTATCTAGTCTTCAGAGAATCACGACGGTAACATTTTTTCAAACTAGATAGTCTGACGTGCCGATGTTGTTCAGATTTTTTTAGAATTGTTCCAATTTCACTTTCGCGAGTCTTCGCACCTTTTTCGGGGGAGTCCGACCTCCTGTATGGCCTCTTTTTTTCCTGATTTTTCACGTTCCATACGGTAGTTCCATGTTTTTCACTATTTTTACAGATTTTTCCGATCTAATTATGCGAGTTTTCCGAGGAGTTTTCACGTTTATTTCAAGAGGGAGAGGGGTAGAAGGGTATTTTTTTTTATTACACTATCCGATGGTCTAGGTTTTTCACTATTTTCACAAATTTTTCCAATTTTATTTCAAAAATTTTTTTAGAAAGAAGGAAATCCGAGTCCTCTGATCGACTTTTTTTGCCGCAATTTTCGACGTCCGATACCGAGGGACATTTTCCCGAATTGCTACGCGTTCATAGGGACAGGGAGTATCTACAATATTTTCCGAAGAGGGGATTTGAGCCCCCCAACCAAATGGTAGGTGTGAAAAATGCGCAAAACATTTTTGAAGAGTTTTAACATTTTGTGAAATATGGGTCGACATTTTGGGAACCTCTGTTCGCCATCCTTCCATACCAGAAAAGACAATTGCCAGTGAAGGAAAGACACTAAGATTGCGTTGACAGAAGTCCAGAGAGTCTCTCACCCGCATCATGGGTTGCAAGCTGATGGAATAGGAAAGTAAGTATCATGCCAGCACTAGTAGCTGAAGACAGGGCCACACATAAAGGTGCGTTTAAAGTGGAGAGAACAAAAGCGAACGAACAAATTCGTTTGTTTGAGCTAGAGTAATTTACACTAAGAATCAAACGCGAGCGAACGACCACGTTCGTGTTCGTCCATGTTCCGACGTTTGTTGGTAAATCAGCGAATCATCAAAGGAAATTCGTGCTCGATCTGGACAGAGCCGTAAACCAAGCGGGAGAATTCGTTTCGAACGCTACTGCTGACATTTGCCAAACGACATTTTTGCAAATTAGTTGTTACACCTTTGTTGTTTACTGCGTTTTGTGGGTTAAGTTCCAACAGTATGGAATGGACAAATGAAAACAATCAAGTTTATAGAATTATATAGGAGCGAACTTGTTTATGGGATCCCAAGTCAAAACATATTCGACCACCACACTCTCTTCCTTTTTTTTTTCGGAAGACCCGCTATTACTATGAAACCAGCGGCGCTAATTTAAACATCCTCATCTGTATCCGACATGGCGAACGGATCATCGACGAATGCGAATGCTCGTTCTTAATTTGAATCTTGAATGCCCCTGCTTACAGGAACGAAACGAACGAAAAAATACCTACGAATTCGTTCCTTCCCGTTCGTTCGCTTATGTTCGCTCCAATTTAAACGCACCTTAACACATCGCAAATTAATCAACAGAACAGTTCAACAGTGGATTCACACAGGATTTGTTTTCGTAAACAACCGGATCAATGACCGGACCATGGCTGGACATTTTGCAACAACGAACGAAAGCAACATTGTTGCCAGTTCTCGCGCTAAGTTGTAATGTTCGAACAGTCCTAAACTTTTCTGACTACAACTAAAAATTCAAGATGACATACCTATGACTCCAGACTCTACCCAGAATTGTAATTTTCTACCTCATTCATACATGCGTGTGTTCTCTTGTGTTCAACACTTCAACCCAAGCACGGGGCAGTTCGATATTTAGAGTACGAACAAAGCAAACGACAAACATGTTCCACTTAGTTCCCGTCCACAACGCTGCCTCCGTTGAAGTGAACTGTCATCGTGTCATCGATCCGGTTGATGTTGATAAACACATGTTCACAACATCTGTGGATAATAATGAAATGTTTTGATTCGAGTTGTGTCTTGTGTGTGGCAGTGTGGCCCTGTCTTCAGCTCCTAGTACTGCCTTCAGCTACCAATGTCCCAGTTGGGATACTCGATAACCTATGAGGTTTGTTTGTTTTCATTTTACTGTGATAATTACGTTCCTATTCCATCAGCTTGCAACCCATAATACGGGTGAGATACTCTCTAGGTAAACGTAATTTTAATTCAGTTCGATATTCAGTGCCTTTCCTTCACCGGCAATTGCCTTTTCTGGTCTGGATAGCGGACAGAGGTACCCAAAATGTCGACCCACATTTCACAAAATTTTAAAACTCTCAAAAAAAATTTTTGAATTTGTCACACCTGTCACCCGTACTTCACGGGAGTGTTAGATTACACCCTGTACAAGGAGAGAGCTGTTTGCAAATCATACATACATTGCACAAAACCTCTAAACAACAGTAATTCACCTTAAAGAAATTTGTTGTTATTATTGTTATTCTAATTAGTGGTTTTTTCATCATTCAATGAACCAACCCACTATTTTCAAGAACTCTGTTTAGGTGACCTACAAGCAATGAATGAGCGAAAGTCTGAATCATTCGCGAGAATAACAACAGTAAACAAAGACCGGTGTTGAAAAAATAGTAGTCGCCTTGGATTGGCGGATATTTCATAAGCGTGGGGTGTAGTTTCACAATCATTTGTTATTCGTATATTGATGTAATTTATTTGCCTCAGTACACTTTTAAAGACAATATTTTACTAGGAAAATCAACAATGAGACCAATAAGTAAATAGGTAGATGTAGGGTACAGTGCGCGGCTAAAGATTTCAGGTTATTGATAACAATAGTATTTTCAGAAAATTCTTGGAACGGGTAGGTTTTCGTCAGATTTCTTTGATTTTTAGCTTTTAGAGGTCAGAATAAGTAACCTTCTTCATCAGACAAGCAACACAAATAGAATCAATCCAGTAACGACAGACAAACTCGAGCAAAAAGTGAAGAATGAATTGTAGCACTCTGAAACTCGGCACATGTCATCTCGACATCATGTATTATTAGAAAAAAAATTGTTTACCAAAAAATAAGGGGTGGAACCTAAAAAATTTTTCATTAAAAAAAAATATATTTTTTTCTGTTCAGAAAATATAAGATTTATCAAAAAACGATTCCGATAGGTTGAGAGATAATTCAATTCTTCACAAGAATGATTTTCAGTGATACCTCATGAAATACGCTCGTTTTCTGGGAAAACGTGATTTAACGCCGACGTCACATTTCATGCTCGCGCTAACCCGCCACTGGCATTTCCGGCAAGGTCGAAAATGAGATTTGTCATAACTTTGCTAAAAATTATAGTAGAAGGAAAAGAAAAAGTGCTTGTCGTTCCTGAAGACTTCTACTTCCTCATGCAAATATAACATGTGAGTATCTGAGTACCTAGAATGTGTTTTGTCAGAATTCACATAACCCTTCTACGATATATCCGGAGGATCCGAAAGTCATGGATATTTTAGTTGATATGAAATAATTATACTGGAGCAGAAATCAGTACCCTCTTTGGGCCATATGCAACGATTTAAGGCTGCTGAGACAAGTTTCACTTATACATGCCAAAGGAAAAACTGGGTTTTACTCTTGCCTCAGTTTTCAACTCACCCATAATCCCGGCAGTTTCTTCAGTAAATGTTGAAAATACTCGCTCGTACACATCCTACATAAAAAATGAAGTATTTGATTTCAATCTTGAGGTTTGCACTTCACAATAGTGTTATTAAATATATATGTGCAGACTATGATTATTTTCAACATTTAGCGAAATGAATGCCGATTTTATATGAAACTTTTTTTTTTGCATGTATAAGTGGGACCTGTCACACTATTTTAAAATTGTTGCATATAGTCCAAAGAGGGTATGGGTTGCTGCTTTAGTATAATAATTTCATATTTACTGAATTATTCATGATTTTCGGATCATCCGTAAACATCTCCGTGAAGTGCGACAAAACACATTTTAGGTACTCAAATACTCGCATATTATATTGGCATTGAACTTTCAGCGGCGGGTAAGGGTAAACCTGAAATTTGATGTCGGCGTTCAATCACGTTTTCTGAGAAAACGAGCGCATTTTATATGAAATTACTTTGAATAATTTTTGTGGAAAATTGAATTGTTTTTCAAATCTATTTATATATTTTTAAACAAAAAAAAATATGTTCCACCCCTGGAATTTTAGTAAACAATTTTTTTTCGTGTTTATCATGGTTCCAACTACTAGCATACCAAGTTTGGTGGTGCTACAATCGATTCTTGTCTCAAAACCCAATCGTACTGGATTAAATGTCTAACGCCAAATATTAGAAATACTTTCTGCAAATAGATTTTTCTTGATTTTTGGGTATAATATGATGTGAAAAATATCGATCGACGTTGACTATATATATCAATTATGGTGTATATGCACATACTTACAGGATGAGGCAGAAACTGCGTTTTTTTTTCGAAACTCATTTCTTTGCTTCTCGCCCAAGTGTGGACTTTTCGTTGACTCTTTCGAAGCATATTCTGAAATGACAACGCTTTTTGAAAAAGAGAAGTACCTACGTTTTTAGTCAATTTGAACTTATTTTTGAAACGGGTAAATTTCCGAATACGATACGTTATTTATAAAATTTAACATTTTTTTCAAGACAGCAGTTTGTTATGATTTTTTGAAGCGGCGCGTTGTTTTTGTTTTCCATGTTTTGGTAGGTATCCATGTTGTTGTTGTTGTTGTGAATAAACTGATTGTTTTTTGAAACATTCAATAATTGAATGTAGCATTGAATCAAACTTAAAAATAGCCACCAATTTCTATACAGGGTGTAACATAAGTACCTTAAAATATTCAAGTGACGTATTCCTGAGACAACTTTAAGAAAAGAGTCTATATTAACTTGTGTCCGGAAATGCTTCGTTTCGGACATACAGTGCGTTGAAATTGAATTTTTTTTTTCGCTCTTTGAAAATAACTTTTGCAAGAAATAAGTTATTTGCACGAAATTTGGTATCCGGGGTTTTTTTGCGTAGGAAATCATAATTTCGCATCAATTTTCATGTAACATCCAGAGGGCGCTGAGTACGCTGTCATTATTCATTTCAAATTGCCCTAACATTTTTGACAGTAAACTTTTGGTACTTTTCAGGAAAAAACCTCATTTCCACACCTTTTCCAAGTAAAAAAGGTACACTTTCTCAACAATGCTGGAGGTGATCGTTTTCGAGATATTTGTAATTTTGTAATTTGTAACAGGGGAAAGCGGTATTTTGATAGCATGCGTGACTGCAAGAACTCTCCCAGAGTGACGGAAGGGGTAGACGCTTTAAAATACAGGTATCTTCATGCAGTTTGCGCGCGAATTCAGTATTGGGGCGACGTGAATATGTGTAAATTGATTGTCTGAAATGTTTTTTTTTGTTTTTGAGTTTTTTATTCCATAATCAGAGTGCTACAAATCACCATAATATTCTTCTGCTTCTAAGGAAAATGTTTTGGAAAAATGTCTTTTCTAGTTTGAAAGTTGACATATTTACGTTTTTCTTTAATTAGCATTAGTATATATTTTGCTATATTTTGTGGGATTATTCTTCCAGTTGGACATTAACAGTCTTCTTCTGTTTTTAATTTTTTTTGTGGCGGTTGTTGCAGGTCCGTCACATTTTTTGTGTGTAGTAGGACAGAACTGCTATAGCCGTGATTTGTTTTTTGTCAAAGAGTACGAAACAAAAATTTGTATTTCATACAATTCGTCACACTTGGACAAAAATAAACTCGATTCAGAAAAAAAAAACGGTTGATGATTTTTTGACATCATTCGAATTCCCACTGGCCACGAATGTGTTTTAAGTAAGTAATATTTCACACTTTCTTACAATTTACTTGAATACCCACACATAAATCAGTTGAGCTGTTTTTTAAATCACGCATCATTTGAATACTACCTACTTGGAATCATTGATTCTATTTCAGGTTGTTTTCAACGAGTAAATACATGATCTCAGCTGACGATTCTAATTGACCTTATTAAAGGGTCAAGTGCTATTATCGAAATTAATGGTCATTTTTATTTTTTCTTGATTGGATGGAAAGCGTAACACTATAACATAACTATGTCCGGCAGATTTTCAGATACAACGAGGAATAGTTATTCATTCAATCAACTAGGCAGCAAAGTATTACTAGATTGATTTCCAAGGCTCATAGCCTACTACTAGTAATTCGTGAAAAATAGACTACACTGTATACTTGACGGAAGACCATCAACTAAAATAGTAATTTATGTATCAAGTGAGTAAAGTGATACTTTTTTTTACGAGTAGGAACTGTTGACGCACGACGCCGGTAGGCGGAGTGCGGCATTCCTACGAGTAAAAAAAACACTTTACTGACGAGTTTCATACAGTATTATTTCTACAACTGTCAAAAAAAAATAACCAATTCATATTTTTTTGCAAATATGAAATGAATTTGGCATATTTTTATTGATTCATTATTCCAACAAAGTTCGAAGATTATGCTGGAGAGTTGAGTTTCAAGCAAATGAAACGAATAATTTCGACAGAGTCGAAATACCTTTCTCTTCACACTATCCCGCAAAATGGAAAATTTGAAGCGAATATTAAAATAGCAAATTCATCGTGGTCAATATTATTATTAGTAATGTTGACTTGACTTTCGAATAACTAGTCCATCGAAGTAACTTTTCATTTTCTTAGATTTGTATTCAAAATAAATAAACAATCCTCGTGAAGCAACGAATACCCTTTTCTTTCTGTGAACTATGTCAAGGAAATCTCATATTTGCACTATCCACGATTTTCTCCGTTCAATCTTTATCACTTTTCATTTCTACTTAAATTAAACTTATAGTTATCAAGAATTCGTTATCTGTATAGATGCCCAATTTCACAAATTTCATTAATTATTGTTGTCAACTGGTTTCAGATGGCCAAACAGCCATAGCTACCTTGGATTACCTAGTGTAGATTAGGTCCAATAGTTCCTTAGAGGTATATGCTATTATTTTGAATATTCGCAGCGATATTTTCGAATTTTGATAATACTTATTTAATAGTAAGAATGGTAAGAATATTATTGGTGAAACATTTGTATATCAGATATTTATATGTTATTAGTTGCCAAAGAAAATGAGAACTGGCTTTATGACAGGATTTCGTTATTATTCAGAAATGTCACTGTTGTTGCATGAAACTGTCGGTTGCCTAGCAACAGCCGTTAAAAAAATTGCACCTTTTTTACGCTTTTCTGTTTAATAATGAAATCGTATGTTGATAGTGGAATATTGTAATACCTTTAATGAAACGAAAGAAACACAATTTTGTCTTATTTCCACTAGTTTTTTATATTTACGACCGGTTTCGGGCTTTATCCCATTATCAAGTATAAAAACTAACTTATTGTAATACTTACAATAATAACAATATTGTAATACTTTACGCACACAAACCACACAAAAAAGTGGATTTTTTGACAGTTGTAGAAAAATGACTATTTCACTCACTTGCGAAATGAACCAATCAGAAGCTCTAGACAAGTTCGGATTACCGATAATACCAAATTTGACTCTTACTCTGATTGGCCTATCAAGTTCGGTATTTTCAGATTTGTTTACAGTGCATGTGACAGTTAAACGTCAAATATAAGTGATTAGGCTGTGCACGCATTCAAAAATGTTTGTGAAACAGTCTAATAATATTCCACTGTCTGTCTTTCATTTGTGATCTCAACCTGCGGACTCGTGGTGTTTTTTCGATACAATTCAGTTTCCGTTCGACAATGTCGAAGTACCCTTCTCTCCAAATATTTCCACCATGTGGAAAATATGAGGCAAAAATCTTACAGAAAACAACTACTTCCCTGGCTAATACCACGACGGACATTGAATTACATCTGATAGATACTTGTGCAACGTTCTTCCGAAAAGACCCAGTTGCAAATGCTTATTGTAATTATAGAGCAGATTAGGATTAGGATAGGACCACCTGCAGATGCGTTTCGAGGTTCTTGCCGCTCGTCAGTGACAGGGTAGGTCCGACAACATTAGTTACTAGTTATACGGTGGATTGTAATTCATTGGGCTGGGGCAGGACGACTCTAATACTGTCCGACCTACCCTGTCACTGACGAGCGGCAAGAACCGCGATTTTACTATTTTATTAATGAATAATTCCATCATAATTTTTTTCAGTATCAGACAAGAAGAAACAAGTAAGTCAAGGTGAATTCACAGGTAACTTTTCGAAATAATATTTAAAACACAGAAGTGAGGAAACTGTTTAATGAAATCATCAGTTTGAATACTATAAAACTGATCTGGTATTGCTGTTTTCTAAATTCATTGAAATATATTTTTTTTATCCATCGGAGACGATCCATTGCATACAGTGGAGGTGAGATTCAATAGGAAATTGAAAAAACTTACAGTCTAACTGTGGAGTAGACTGTAAGTTTTTTCAATTTCCTATTATATTTTTTTTACTGATTCTGATGAACTGTGGTTCAAGTTGATCGTTTCATATCTAAGTACTATAACTTTGACCATTTTTTTTTTTAATTTTGGTATATTTCATTGTACGTCGACACAAAATTTGGAACTCGTCACCACGTGAAAATTTCCGACAATCGTAAACAAAAATTATCCGAGCCCAGGCGGATAAAGAAAGTTGGCTGTAAATTCGTGAAACCAAAATTTGAAAAATATATGTGGCCGTAAACACCAGGTGTTTCTTTTCGCCAGCGGAACCGAAAACTAAATAAAGAAGGTAGAAGTGAACTCATATGAACCTTCCCGCAATGATATTCGAGTAGACACAAACATTATTGGCCAATGAAAATTTAAAATTCATATAGAGACAATAAGACAGGCCTGGATTTATTTTCAACTGGAATCAGCTGATGTAGAATTTTATTTTACCGTTTCATTTTCCAGAACAGTCATTGAATTTTCCGACTTCTGCTGAAAACCGCAAAATTCCCTGACTTTTCCATGACTTTTTGAACAATTTCTGAATTCCCTGACTCTTCCAGGTTTTCCCGGTTTTCCAGGTCTGTGGGAACCCTGGACTGCCTGCGGTGCTCATGTGCCAGGAGACACTACGCAGCCTGAGCTTGTACCGAGCATCTCATGTGCTCATTCGGTGCTCATGTGGAATGAATGATCCAGTGAATACGCACCTTTACATACAAACTTCACAGTAAGGGGCTATTGGATTATTTCCTGTTCGATGCTTGCCGAAAACTCCTATAGTATAGGAAATTCGTTAAAGACTGGATTATCATTATCCAATTTAATTATCGATTTTATGATAATTACCACCAATTAAAAACACCAGTAAGCCAACTTTCTTGGAAACGTGAAGATTTCGAAATAACGCTGGAAAAAAATAACGGTTTGCAATCTCCTTGTGTGTAGACTGTTTATTGTAACAAAGCAAATATAATTTCCCGTCGAAGGCTGTTCCTTTTTTTGCTATAATATGTCGACATCTTCATACAAATATTATTATTAATAGGTTATACGGCGATAACAGGAAATTGGGTGGTATAAAAAGGTTCGGTAAATACTACACAACCCAGATTTAGATGACTAATATTTGAGCTGCCATTTGCGTGATAAACACTGTCTGGCAATTGAAAAAATATGAACGATTTCCATAATTACGATTAGATGGAAATTACCATGTAGTGGTAACACATACCAATCTTGGATTTCGGGTCATCTGATTGGACTGACTTTACCAGATATTTTGTGAAAAGTATCTATTACTTTTAGTTCGAAAATATGAATAGGACTTTAGTTCGAAAATATGAATAGGAAATTCATAAAATCTTTTGTGGAATCATCTGCGAAATAGATTTTTGTCGACCAAAATGTATTGGGGATTAAATGCGAGAGAAGCGAACCTTGCTTCAATTAAATGAACGATTTCTGTGAGTGATATTTTTTTAATAACATTCTCCTTATCTAATTTATTTAATGATTTGTTCAAGGAAAACTAGAAAGAATTAAAAAAGTCAGCTATCTGAATGAAAATGCAAATTTTCACTTTCAGATTTTTTCTTTCCTTTTCAGTTAGAGTCTTTTCACAATATCTATCAGATGTAGTTCAATGTCCAGCGTGGCTTGTGCCGGGGAAGTAGTTGTTTTCTGTTAGATATTACAAATAAGTCACATTTTTCAATTTTCATGGAGAATGTTCCCCTTTTCAACATGAATAGGACATTCATAAAATCTGTTGTGGAATCATCTGCGACTGAAAGACAAACTTTAGTCGCTATTTTCCATCGTTCAAGATAACCTCTTGGGAGGTATTCATGTTGAAAAGGGGAACATTCTCTATTCATTTCATTTTTCAATTTTCATAGAAAATGTTCACCTTTTCAATATCTATTACTTGTTTCTATCATTGATCGTGTAGTGTGCCTCATGGCACAGCATTAGATCCAATATTATTCAATATGTATCTCTATGATGATTTATCCAAATTGAACATAATTAGATTTGCAGGCGATACTGTGATATTTTTGAAGTCGAAACATGGAATGTTCTTCAGAAACAAAGTAGAAACAGTTTTTCCACAATCAACTAGTGTATGACACCTTGGTGAACATGATTAGATTTCCACAGATTTTATTATACTCGCGACATGTTTCGCTGAACAGGAGCTTTCCCAAGCGATCAGTTGACTGTGTACTAATCGCCAAATGAAGCTACTGTGTAGCGAAACATGTCGCGAGTATAATTAAATAGAAAATTTGAATAGTTTGAAGGAAGAACTTCGAAAACACTTCTAGAAAATTCAAAAAACCTAGAAGAAATGCTGATGGAAAATTCGAAGGGTTTGAGAAAAGAGCTTTCAGAAAACTCGAAGAGCCTGCAAGAAGATCTTTGTATGGAGAACCGGTTAGAAGAAAGAACGGGGAAAAATCAAAGATGGCATTCAAGAAGAAATTTGAAAATTTGATGGAAACAATCAGTGATGAAATCAAAGGCGGAATCGAGGAAGAAATCAATAAAATGAAAGGAGAAATCAGTAAGTTGAAACAAACTGACACTACCCGTACCACAGACACAAATACCTCTTATTATTGACATTATCAAAAAGTTCATTCAAGGAGATTGTCCAGAATTAAAAACAATATTAAAATTTTGAGTCACAGCCAGCGTAGTTTACTCTTGATCAAGATTCTATTTTTTGTTCCTCCCTGTACACCGTTTGGAAATTTGAAATTTTAACAGTTCATATGCAAGTATTCTGTAATGTACTAATTTTTATCAAGAATAAAATTTTGTGACAAATCGATAATAGCAAAGTTTTCCATATGGTGCAAATTTTTTAAACTCACTGTATATAGTCTGGACCATATTTTGATAGGCAACCTATTTTAGGCGTATTTGTCTATTTATGAAACTTTATAAGAAATAAGAAGTATGTTTCATACGTTAAACAGAACGGTGAAGATCGACTTCTCTTCGGCTCCTGTACTATAAGTACGAAAAAAGCTGATAAAATGGAAAAAGATGCCTACCTGTCGCTTTGAACCACGTACCTATGGCGTAGTGCCGCAATCCTACCGATGCGGCTATGAACCGTGTTTGTATATGTAGATGAAATGGTTGTTCATAAGAGAAAACGTTAAAGACCCCGCGAACCGAAAGGTCTTAAGCCGTAGACATTTGATTTTTTTCACTATCAAGTCGTCGTTTTTCCCGTCACAGAAAAAATAGTGTATCCCGATTCGCGTCGGGAGACAACGCAACCTCGAGCTAAAATCTAATACTTTTTTCCTTGTATAATAAATAACAATTTTTTCATGCTGAAGTTTTCTTAATTTTCATCAGTGGCATCCCTGTAAACATGCCCTGTCATATTTTTTATCAAAATAATGATAAACTACTGTTTTTTTGGCAAATAAGTATCATAATTTTTGTCAGTAACGTACCCTACACTGAATTTGCCTATCTGAAAAAATGAGATCAAATTAACCAAGAATACTTCTCTTTTTTTGAAAATTGTTGACGTTTCGGAGGTTGTATCTGCCTCCGTTATCAAAACTTGCTGGAAAGACGCTGAAAAAACTGAATTTGAATTGCGGTTTTGGAAATAAGATCTTTCTTTGACAGAGTCAGGGTGTTCGGTATCAATCAATCACCATTCTATTAGTTCTTATTTCATCTCTGAGGAGAGGTAACCAGGTGCGGTCCATTTCGACGGAATTTGTTGAAAAGCAGTTGTTCGATAAAAGAATGCACGCAGTTTCCTTTAACTTTCTTTTTTCTTGATTTGATTCTCTCAATAAAATTTTGGTATTATTCCATTCCATCATATGATCGCCATCAGATGTTAGAATATGTTCGGATATTTTCGAACCCGTTATTTTTCGATTTCTGATGTAACTTTTATGTTCTTCCTGGCGCACAATCAATGGTCTTGATGTTTTAGCTATATAACTCTTACCACACGAACAAGGTATGTTGTAAACACAATTTTTTGAACATTCATCAGTGTTTTTGGGTTTTGTATGTGTGAGTATGGATCTCAATGTATTGGTTGTTTTAAATGTTGTTCTTACATCATACCTATGGCCAATCCGTTTTATCTTTTCAGACAGTCCAGGGACATAAGGTATAGGTAATGTTGTTTGTTGGCTGTGTATGGAGATGTCGCATGACTGTGTGTTGTGTTGTTCGATTGTGAAGTGTATTATTTTTTTTTTTTTGGTGTGTTGGCATCGACTACTTTGGTCATTAGCCAAGTGTATTATTATTTTCAATTTCATTAATTCCACGAATTCATTTGGATACGCATTTTCCCTGAGAACGGACTTTATAAAATTCAATTCTTCTTTCAGATTTTGTGTTGAATTGCAAACCACTTGTGCCCTGTTGTAAAGATATTTGACAATTCCTTTTTTCACGCTGGTGTGGTGATTTGAGTTATATTGGAGATATCTATTGGTATGTGTTAAGATTGTGGAGAAGAAGTCTCATTGCTGATTTGATTTCAATACCTATAAATACCTCGATCTTTCAAACTCGGATGAATTTCTTGGTGAATATTCATTCAACAACCAGTTTGCCTTTAAGGTGAGAGCACTCGCAACAACTCGTACAAAACTCTTCCTTATTTCTTTGTCCTTGTTGACGGATTCGTTTCCTTAATTTATTAACGACATTCGAAACGTGGCTAGCCTCCGAATTACCTTACTATTTGCATCCTTTGTTCGATCCATTAAAATTTCATCGCCGCTTTGCGAGAGACACTTGCAAATGAAACGCATACTTTGGTGCTTGATGTTTTATTAAAGTTTGGTTTTTCAGGCGAGATTGATTCCAAGAATAAATAAATGGTTGAGTATCGAGAAGTGTTCATTTGAGAATAGCAATGACATGTTCTGAAGTGTACGCCATGGTGGGTTATAAAAAAACGATGCCGATAGAACAATAGAATTTCGTGAAATATTGTTGGAAAAAAATCGGTTGTTTTTTTAATTATTTTTCCTACAAGCGTGCGTGATTCACCCTCTACCCGCACGCAATTCAGTTTGGAAAGTGTCATTTTCCCACAGTTGTGCGGGAAAAGTTTTCCACACTAGTGCGGGAAATTTTTTCCCACACTAGTGCGGGAAAAACATTTATATGATGTCCTCGTAAAATATAAGTGGTGGGTGACAAAATATGAAAGTTCAAGCTTTTTTGTTGCAATACTAAGTGAGTTTGTTCAAAATCATGCTAGGTTCGGTCTGGCAGGGCGCTCTCCTGTTCTCCTGACCGGGAGCAGGAGAGTTGCTACTTCTGCGCCATCTCCCACTCCTTCCTTTCCCCCCTGGGTTAGAAGTTGTGGAACATGAGATATGTGACATGTCATTATTTGTACAATGTAGTTGTATATAATAGGTACGTGGTTCAAGGAGACAGTTTGGCATCTTTTTTTTCATTTTATCAGCTTTTTTCGAACTTGGGAATAAAGGCCGGTTAGGTTAGTAGTGTGCAGGTTGAGTGATGAAAGTAGGGTTAGAGCCCCAAGCTGAATTCGGATGCGTATTATGTCACTAAAATACATTGACATAACTATGTTATTATGATTTCTGTTCGAAAATATGAATAGGATATCCATAAAATCTGTTGTGGAATCATCTGCGGCTGAAAGAGAAACTTTAGTCGCTATTTTCCATTGTTCAAAATAACCTCTTTGGAGGTAATCATTTTGAAAACGGGAACATTCTCCATGACAATTGAAAATGAAAAATGTGATTTATTTGTTATATCTAACACAAAACAACTACTTCTCCGGCTAAAGCCACGCTGGACATTGAACTACATCTGACAGATGTTGTGAAAAGATTCCAACATCCCATTTCCATAAAAATAAATCCAGTAAGGCGTGAAGCCAATATACATGACATTTACGTGTTCGGTACCTAAGTGTCTACTTTTCTTGTGTGTCGAAAATGGCCTCCTTTGTCTTCGAAGTGAACATAGGTAAAAGAAAACATCGCAAAGAATATGATGATTTTCCTACAACGCAACTGTTCTTATCAAAAGGAGTTTGATGGTTTTAAAAAAAAATCATGTGATCTTATTGATATTCCTACTAAAGCAGTTGTCTTTATCGAAGGAAGTTTGTGAAAATGAGACTTAGAATTGAAAAGATTATTTTGAGGAAAATAATTAACAACAATAAAGCAAGTGTAAATGTGTTTGAAAACATGTTTTCCTGAAATGCTCAGTAAGGTGCTCAATCAACAGTCATAATTGCAGATTTTTTTTGCAGGGTGTTCCAGTTAAAATTCTAATGTTCCAGAACTCTGTTAATATACCGTGAGTCATCATGTATCTAACAAAATCCCTTGAATATTCTTAGTGATTTAACATGTATTTAGTGTCAAAATTCATTATTCACATCGTTGTTAGTATTTTCTATAAATACCCAATATAACGTTAATAGGTAAAGGTGAATAACACGCTATATTATTTTTTTTCATTCATTACCTATAGTTTTTATATAGTTATAATAGTTATAATAGCTCAGTCGGATCTAGTTTGTTGTAAAGTTTGTATCAATAACAGTAATTTTATTTTACATCTCGCTTATGTTTGTAACATTTGAGTTTCTTATTATATTTTTTGTAGTTAAGAAAAGCTTGTACCAATTATAGTATTACACGTTTATTTTTGAAAAATTTCATTTCGTATTGTATGTAATGAATCAATTGTTTATTTTACCTTGAAATGAGAATTTCATTAAAATATTTTATAATAATAATGTTCTTTGTCTGTGGAAAATATACAAAACTGCTTAATACTTTTTCAGGATTTTCTTTGTACAGGGTGTCCCAAATTCGATACTTACCATTGGGATCTCGGAAACTATGAAAGATACAGCAAAGGTTAAATAATTATGGCAAAGTTGTAGAAAATTTGAAGCTTAAGTTGATCACCTTAAGCTCCATATTATGCAAATTTGGCAAAATTCATTCTTTGCTGTATGTTTTATAGTTTCTGAAATCCCAATGGTGAGCATCGAATTTGGAACACCCCGTACCCAAAGCATTATTTCCTTTATATATGTTTTTGGATCAAGAACATGAATATCTTTCAACAAGGAAATATACATTTGCAACAAATACATACATTTTTTAAATCAAGATAATTGATTAAACATACTTAGTAAATATTTCAATTATATTATCTTGCGGTAAAGAATTATTTATTTCATCTAAGATGTTACCGGTTCTTCTAGTTGAAGATGTTGAAGATATTACCGACTATATTTAAGACAACATTCATTTGGACATATACAAGATCATGGCGAGCTTGATTTAATTTCGTTTGACCTTATTTTAAGAGAACTCTTTTATCTGTATAAGGATTTGAATGCATCTTGCTTTAATGAGTTAATGCTTGATTAGTTAAGCCAAATTATAACTTAAGTTCGTGCAAACGGCAGTATGTTGATAATACCTAACTCCCATTGCAACCAAAAATTACCCCAATAATGTTCACCATTACATACGTAACTTACCCACCATTTTGTCATCATCACGAGAATCATTTTTTTCGCAGAACTTCCTGATTACCAGTCAGAACTCTTCATCCATAATGATAGTAATACGATTTTTTTTTCTTCATTTCGGTATGTTTTGCAATCAGCTGATTCATTCGAACGGAGTAGTGTTATCATTCATGTGTTCTATTCATAGCTTGTTTGTTTTGTAATGAACGTTATCGTGCTAGTGTTTCATTCATTTGCAACAATGCAATGACAAAATTTATTTTAATGACCTTTTTAATTACTATGCTATAATTGATGGTCTTCAGAAAAGCATGCATGCGTACTCAATATGTCAAGTATTCCCAAATGAATAAATAATATACCTTATCTTTCTTATTAGTAGTAATACTATAATACTTCAAAATATTCGGTTAAACATCGATAATTTGTTGCATAATTAGAAAGAGTGTCAGTTTAACAGTTTATTCTGTAATTATTTGTAATTGTGCAGGAAGTTTGAGATGTATAACCCTGAAATATTTTGAAGGACGAATTGTATTTGATGCGATTATGTTTTGAGCGACACAATGATAAGATAAACATCAAAACTTTAGGACGCGCTTTGTTTGTGTGTAAAGCGATATGAATTGGTTACTATGTTAGTCAATCAGCAACTATTGAGCAAGGTGTACCTCAAGGTTCAATACTTGGCCCCTTACTTTTCCTCGTATACGCCAACGACCTGATGCAGTACTTCAGTAGTCTCACAGAATTTCATGTAGTTGCTTATGCAGATGACACCAATTTTCTCATCAAGGATCATAATGTGTTAGATCTCACAGAAAAAACACAAAGTGTTTATGAGCGGGTGGTAACTTGGGCTAATAAAAATCACTTGAAATTGAACTTCTCCAAAACCAAACTGATGAAATTTTCATTGAACAATGTCCCTGAAGACCTGAAGAGTATTTTTGAGAATGAGGAGTTAAATGTTGAAAATTGCTCAACAACAATGATGTTAGGTCTTACGCTGGACTATAAACTCACATGGACTCCTCATATTGAAACTCTCTGCAATAAATTAAGGAAAAATTGTTACGCACTGAGGTTCATGTCTAGACATTGCAGTAAAGAGGTTTTGCTGAACCTGTATGACGGAACTATCCACTGTCATCTACGGTATGGAATACTCAACTGGGGTACAGGGTCAACTGCAGAGAGGGTTTTCATTCTACAAAAGGAGGCTATCAGAATCATTGCTGAAATCGGGTGGAGGCAATCATGCAGAAATTCATTCAAAGAACTCCGAATACTAACGGTTGCGAGTATTTATATTTATGAACTATGCATATATATTTATAAGAACAGGCCGAACTTCACATCTAATCAGCATCAATACTCGACTCGCTCTAAAAACTTGTTAATACCCAACATGCACCGAACCACCCTTTACCAAAAAAGTTTTCTCTTTCTTGGACCAAAGTTTTTCAATAAGCTAGATGAATCGGTTAAGAAGTCACCAAATTTAACAATTTTCAAATCGAGATTGAAAACATCTCTTATCCAAAAAAATTGCTACACCCTTGACGAATTCTAGGTTTATATAGTCCCATTTTACTGTTTTAGTAGACTGTGAAGTCGTTTTAGTTATTCTTGCCTCTGCATACATCTTTTTTTATTTCTAACATATCTTTTAGATATATGTATGTGTTGTGTATGTATATATACATTTATATTTAGCATTGTGACGTTTTCCTTATTATTGTACCATTTAAGTCATCTTCTATTTTGTACTTTTCAACAAGAGAAATAAATATATTATTATTATTATTATTATTATTATAATTATTATGGAAATTCAAATATTTATAAACTTCTGACTGGTGGAGTTATTCTATATAGACCAGGATCCCAGGTCTATTTTCAAAAATGATTAATAACAGAGTGAATCTGCCTGAGTAGCTTCATTTTGCCGAGATGCCCAACTTTTTCCTCTACGAAATTTCTCGATAGTGGTTGCTAATAAACTGCGCAGGTGTCAATCATGTCGATTTGGTGACTGCAAAAAGGCATTAATAACAGTTAGTTTTTTATTTGAACCTCAAGATAATTCGCCAAAGTACTCGAAAACACTTTTGTCCTACAAAATGGATGGTAGAACTAGAGAGTCTCCCACTCCCAACATGTACCAATGACGTGGTCATAAGAAAGCATCAGTACCCAGCGGATTTTTCTACGATTGCTTGCTTTAATTTGTATAATTAAATGGTCACATTGTCCTAGGTAGGTTTTCCCAGTCCTACATGCAAAAGCCGTAGTATACAGGGTGCTCCATTATGTTCTTGTACAAACTTGATGAAGACCCATATTTAAAAAAAAATTGGCAAATTCTAGCAGTTTGTTTTTTAGTTATAACGGATTGAGTGATAATTAAAATTGATATTGCAGTATTCATCTATTTCTGTGAACAGTTTCTTGCCATGCTGTAATACAACATCTTTTGTGAGATATTATTTTCATTCAGATGAAGGGACTTATGATCTCAAAATTAGATGCAAAAAGGTTATTTTTAAGAAAGTTCAATTTCGAGTTTGAACACGAGAATCAAATCGATGCATAATACCCAAAATAGCACAAATCGAATTTTTGACACCCTGTAGCTCGCAAACTGGTCTGTGGAGTAGACTGTATAATAATGATAGACAACAGGATCTACAACATATCAAATGTTGAGCAAAATTAGCCGAAAACCATTTTACGTAGTAAATGTGCGGGGTCCTTCAACATTACCAAACAATTAATAATACTCTACTCTCTAGACTATTTCCTTCCAAATCGATAGATCACTCAGAGCTTGATTAATTCGATATTTTGATTATTTCTTGTAGGACTAGCGATACATACCCGTTTTTTTGTAGGACACTGTATTATTTAGGTGCGAAGAATACACCAACCTTTCATGTGTTATCATTGTCTCACAGTTACTAATAATTTTTTTTTACCAAACAATTGACAATTTCGGAGCGTAGGACTGGGAACACCTACCATTCAATTGGTAGGACAATATGACCATTCAATTATAAAATATCAACCAAGAAACGGTAAAAATCCGCTGGTTACTAATGTATGACCACGTCATTGGTACACATTGGGAGTGGAGGACTCTTCAGTCCTAGTATCCATTTTGTAGGACAAAAGTTTTCTCGAGTACTTTGGCGAATTATCTCGAGGTTCAACTAAAAAACTAACTGTTATTAATGACTTTTTTGCACTCACCAAATCGAAATGATTGCCGCCTATCGAGAAATTTCGTAGAGGAAAAAGTTGGTCGTCTCGGCAAAATGCAGTTATTTAGGAAGATTCAGTCTGTTAATAATCATTTTTGAAAATAGGCGTGGGATCCTCGTCTAATATGTATAGTCAGGTATTATAGAAATAATACGAAGTAACTTAACTCAATTGGATTGGAAAATATTTATTGGGAGGGTTAGTCGGTGAATCAAAATATACAGGGTGTTCCTTAAAGACATGCTAATATTTGAGGGGGTGATTCTTTGACTTATTTTAAGGAAAAAACTTTCTATAAACGTATGTCCTAAAAGTCCTAACTTTTGAGATACAGGGTGATAAAGTTTTGAAAAAAAAACAGTTTTTTAATAATAACTGAGATAATATTGTAGACGTTTTTATAAAATTTGGTACATGTCTTCTATGCATCAAGGTGCATTTTTTAATGCACAAACATTTTCATTTTCTCAACCAGTGGCGTCCGTACGGGTTTTGCATTGAATATTTTTGGAGAAAAAAGTACTACGCCACTGCTTTCTCCTGAAAAAAAAATACTTTTGAGATCCTCATTTATTTTTGAGCAAATTTGATCTCCTGAGTTTTCTTTGTCCGCCGCATGGTTTTCGCTTAAAAAAATAAAAATCGTTTCATTTCAGGATCAATTCTTCAAAAAATCTGATGCGGTGTGGAAATGTTTATGCATCGACTGAAAGCAAATCTTTTCACCACTTCTTAATCTTTTCACTTATAATCTCCCAAGTGCTTGAATTATTACCTGAATGGATTTACGATATTAATTCAGCTACCTATCTGTAATTAATAGCATTTTGTTCTTCAAATCACTATAAATATTGTGTTTTCACTAGTTATGAATACCATTTTGTGTTTGAAAAAGCTATAGGAATAGCGAAGCGCACAATTATTTACTTGATTTTTAAGTGTGTTATTGAAGTTATTTTGGTTGTCCGCCGTTTTTCTGAATATCGATAAATATGGTGAATTACACGAATGCAGAAATGGCGGCAATGCATTACGTATATGGCCTCGCTGATGGTAATGCAACAGAAGCCAGACGCATTTATCAGGAAAGATATCCTAATCGTGCCTTACCAGATAGCCGTACCTTTTCAAATATTCATCGCCGACTTAGGGAAACTGGTAGTTTCAAGAAAGGTACTTCGGAAGGTAGACCTCTAAGCGTCAGAACTCTTGAAATTGAGGAAGCCGTTCTGCAAGAAATCGAAGAACATCCTGAGACGAGTACGAGGAAGATCGCTAGAACTCTGAATATTTGTCATCAAATTGTTTGGCGTATTTTGGTTGATTTTTTGTTATACCCATACCATATTTTACGAGTACAGGCATTACTCCCTAGAGATTTTCCACAGCGTGTGAACTTCTGTCAGTGGGATATCTTCAGAGTATTGCACTAAATCCGCAGTTTGAGTCACAAATTTTGTTCACAGACGAAGCAAATTTTTCTCGGAATGCTATTCAAAATTTCTATAACAATCATATGTGGGCAGAAGAAAACCCCCATACCATAACCGAAATCCATTTTCAACACCAATTTTCGGTTAATGTATGGGCAGGAATTATTGGTGATTATCTAATAGGCTCATTTTTTCTACCAGGACGCCTTGATGGTCGGTCTTATTTACACTTTCTCGAAGAAGAACTAAATGGGTTGCTTGAAGATGTACCAATTGCGTTAGGGAATCGAATATGGTACATGCACGATGGAGCCCCTGCTCATTTCAGTGTAATTGTCCGAAACCATTTAAATACAGTTTATCATAATCGTTGGATAGGTCGCGGAGGACCTCAGCAATGGCCAGCAAGATCCTCTGATCTCAACAGTTTAAATTTCTTTTTATGGGGGCACCTGAAAACTCTAGTATATAAAACTCCCGTTAATACTTTAGAAGATTTAAGAGAGCGAATAGTTGCCTCGTGTGAAACTATTCGAAATACGCCGGGAATATTTCAACGTGTGCGTAATTCAATGCGTAGACGGGCGGAAGCATGCCTATTAAGTGAAGGTGGCCATTTCCAACAATTTTTATAATCAGTGTTAGTATTGTCAATAATTAATGAATTTGATCCGTTCATTTAAACTTACTTTTATAAAATAAAATAAAATTCGTTTTTGTACAAGCTGAAATCCATATTTTTTTGATTCTCATTCATTTTGGAACAAATCTGATCCCTTTATTTGCTTTAAGTCGATGCACAATCATTTCCACACCACATCAGATTTTTGAGGAATTGATCTTGAAGTAAAACGATTTTTATTTTTTTAAGCGAAAACCATGCGGCGGACAAAGAAAACTCAATAGATTTTTTTGGAGAAAGCAGTGGCGTAGTATTTTTTTCTCCAAAAATAGTCAATGCAAAACCCGTACGGACGCCACTGGTTGAGAAAATGAAAATGTTTGTGCATTAAAAAATGCACCTTGATGCATAGAAGACATATACCAAATTTTATAAAAACGTCTACAATATTATCTAAGTTATTATTAAAAAACTGTTTTTTTTTCAAAACTTTATCACCCTGTATCTCAAAAGTTAGGACTTTTAGGACATACGTTTATAGAAAGTTTTTTCCTTAAAATAAGTCAAAGAATCACCCCCTCAAATATTAGCATGTCTTTAAGGAACACCCTGTATATCAATAGACACGATGATGAGCAATGACGATAGTACAACTCACCTTGTAGAAGTTGGAATTTTGGGAATTGACATTTAATTTTTTCGATTTCCTAGTTCTTTAGGAAGAAGCTAGTATTGAACCTACTATGGAAGAAAACTAGGTGGTGACCATATTTTTAAACAGGTAAGGTGAATTGTTGTCTCAGTCACCCCAACGCTCGCCTGTATTTAACCCAACATCATCTCCACTTCGAGCTTGCAAGGATTTTGAGCGTCGGTCCCCGAGACAAAACCTGGTATAATAGTATATCCATCATCAATTGCAGAATATAAAAGCTCGTTCCGAATCCTTACCGTCAGTTTCATTTGATCTGATTATACCCCTTTTTGAAAAGATGAATTATAACTCTCCAGCCTCGACCAATACAATGTGTTAAACCTAACGATTCGCCGTTTTAATTGGTTGAACAGCAAGGATTTTGCATTTTGACGCACGTTAATCAAGTCCACGTGGACCAACGCTTTCTCTGAATTTATAAGAAGTGTTGCGATTGATACTTGATGAACTGTAACTTCGAGAACACCTTCAGTGGTATTAAACGAGTAACAAATTGTAAACGTTAAATTCGGCTGATTGATAACCTGAAAAACCTATGGATATTTTGAAAAAAAAATACATCGCTGAACTGTAGGATGATCGATCTGCAAAACCTAAAATAATAGATTCCATTCTTTTCATAAAGAGTTATCTATAATGCTTGACGGAAGATCAGCAACTGATAGACCAGAGGTAGGATTCTGTGTACCATAGAATTCTATTGTCGACAGGTTTCTCTTTCTCTCCCATTAATTCAAGCATAATGTTATCTCACTTTGTCTATCGACAATATAATTCTATGGTATACAGAATCCACCCCTGGGCCAAAACGATTTGCAATACCCGAATTTATGAAAAATTCTTAGCAGTATGTGGATGGTCGGAATATTCAGGGTAAGTTATGAGTGAATCAAGAAAAATCACGACGACTCAGTGAAAGTTCCGGAAGGGGGGTAGGGGTAGCTAAATATACTTTTTCAGAGTGGGATATTCGTTTTTTACAATTTGAGATATGCATCGGAAAACTGGAAAAAATGGAAAACTTTTTTTTATCGATTTTTCAGAAAATTGTATTGCGCATCAGGTCCAAAATGAGCATAGTGATTATACAAAAATTTTCACTGCTAGGACTAGAACTGGTCAATTCCGTTTCATACAGTTTGCTCATGGATCGACTTTAGACGTTAGTCGATTCGACTAACGTTCGTCAATAGCCTTTTAATCAGAACTCAGTTCTTCATCTGTGCGTCTCAAGTCTGAGTTAGTTTGTCAAACTCTGCTATCTTCAAACAACTTGCGACTCTTCGATAAAACGTAATTATTCCAGTTTCCGTACGAACAGCAGACAACAAAGGCGGTAGAATGCGTTTCTATTCTACAATAAAGCAACTCAACCCATACATCTTTTAATGAAAAATCCAGAAAGCGATAAGGGCAAACCAGGGCATTCACCTGAATGAAGTTGCCAACCAACCCGATTTTTGTGATAAAAAATATTCAATAACAAATATCAGACATTAAACATGATATTTTGAAAGAAACGGACACTTTGAGTTTGACCTCTCTGTCAAGGTTTGTTTACCTTCGAATAAACAAAGAAGCAAATTCATACCAGTATTCTATAACTTGAAAAACACTCACAGAAAAAATCTTGCGTTGAAAGCGTTAATTGATGGAGTTCTTTGTGTTTCAACAAAACAAACGCGAGTTAACAATTATCCGGTTAACTGCGATAACAAAACACGCTGAATCAAATCCATTTTTTTAATTATAGACAAGGGCCAATAATTTTTGAAACAAAAAAAATTCTTAGCAGTATGTGGATAATGGTAAGTTGTATAGTAAGAATACTCAGGAGACGACTCAGTAAAAGTTCCTGAAGGGGGCGGGGTAGGGCTAGCTACATATACTTTTTTTTTTGTGACGGGAAAAAGTTTGACATTTTATCTCTGTTAACAGGTACTAAAATATGACTTTATTGAAATTAGTTTTTCCCCGGGTTTCCCCGGGAAAAAAGTGAGTACTTTTTTCCCAGATATACAGGGTGTAACATAAGTACGTTAAAATATTCAAGTGACGTATTCCTAAGACAATTTTAAGAAAAACAGTCTATATAAACTTGTGTCCGGAAATGCTTCGTTTCGGACATACAAGATGTAGAAATTGAATTTTTTTTTCGCTTTATGAAAATAACTTTTGCAAGAAATAAGTTATCTGCACGAAATTTGGTACCCGGGTTTTTTTGGTGTGGAAAATCATAATTTTGTATCAATTTTTATGTAACTCTAGAGGGCGCTGCGTACGCTGTCATTATTCATTTCAAATTGCCCTAATATTTTTGACAGTGAACTTTTTGTACTTTTCAGGAAAAAACCTCATGCCCACTCCTTTTCCAAGTAAAAAAGGTACACTTCCTCAACAACGCTGGACGTGATCGTTTTCAAGATATTTACAATTTTCTATATTGATGCATGTTAGGGCGCTAAGTGATAACTTGAAAATGTCTGAATATTTTCTAATGAATTATTTTTCTGTAGTCGGTGATGTGTTCATCTGATTGCCGTTTGATGCAAAGTTATCGATCTGTTGAAGATTGATGTCTAGATGTCTAATCCATACACGACCTAAAAACGGCTCTAAGTTATCTGGAACGACGCGACGTTCAATATCTGATTTTTGTAATTTAATGTTTAGATCCAAAGCTCGAAATTATGATTCTTGTAAAGAGTGAATCCTGCGCCTTAATCTACCTCAAGAATTATAAAAGAAGGGTAACGAAAAATTTCTCATTGACCATGAGTGATTTTCAAAAACATAAAGAATCCTATTGATACTGAACATATATAGTCATTTTCTGGTTATTTTCTTCTTCGATGTGATGAGTGAAATTTTTTTTCTTTGTTTCTTGGCCAATAGAGTGGACATACCCACAGATTCCGCATGACCATATTTTCGGCATGTGTTACAATACAATTTCTTGCGATCGATACAGTCTTCAACAAGGTAAAATTTACCACAGAGTATACACGGATTGTCTATTTCTTGTTCTCGATAGCCGATTTTCCCTTTTGAATTTGAACTGTTTTCTGCGTGATATTTGGTGTAAGATCTTCTTTCAATTTTGTTGAAACTTGATGCACTACTATATGACAGCTCTTTGCTATCTTGCCAAAGCTATTTCTACCAATTTTTCAAAGGATTTTTCATTCGACACTTCACAAATTCACTGTGAATTCGGAAAACGATTGATTTTCTTGTTGGAATGTTGACAAAAATTTGTGTTGTGAAAATAGCATGTCCCGTTTGGAGAGAAAAAGTTTTTCAACTAACGTGTTGGTATTGTAGATTGTGCTTTGGTAATAATATTTATTAGTTTTTTTATACATCTTTTTTGATATTAGTCAAATCTGACATAAAACAATAGCAACTACTTTGATCACAAAAGGCAATTTCAAAATATTAATACAGAGTGAAGTACAGGTTACCATAGTACTCCCCCCTCAGTGTCAACAATACGAATACTCTATATTTAGTGATTGTTTCGAATAACAATAATATAATGTAAGTAAATAACAATAGAACTAAAAATGATCTCAAAGGTGCGATTTGGTGCCTTCCTGCTCGTAGAAGAGAACATGGACTTCTCCGCTTACGAGGGATTTGGGTGAAGAAGGGGTCACTCGAGAATCATTGTACTCATGCCAGGTGCCTACATACGGGTGTCCACAGTAAGCCGTGTAGTGTCCGCTGTATGTAGTCCCGCTATGGTTAGATAAGGCATACAGACTGTACCGAAAAGGTGCTACATTGTCAACAATATCATTTTTAAAAACGAAACTTCACTTTTCTCCCTGAACGTGTCTTAGTAGAAGTTGTATTAGAAATATCCTCGACGTTGTTTTTCATGAACGTTGGTTTGAGTCTATCTACTGATACATTCTTTTCTTTGCCATTAATAAATATTTTGTAAAATTTTTCCGTTTTGTTCAATACTTGATGAGGTCCTGAGTAGGGTTGTTGTAATGGTTACTTCCTTGTTTCGGTATGAATTCTTCCATAGCAGTACTTAATTCTTCCAAGAACTTTTGGGTACCTACGATTTTCTTATCATTATTTTGGACAATCATTTCCCCTGGAATCCTCAATGTTGCACCATACAGTAGTTCTGCGCTGGAAGCATCCAAATCTTCTTTTGGCATGACTCGTATTCCAAATAAAACAGTTGGTAATATTTCAGTCCATTTATCGTTGTTATGGCATTTTAAAGCAGTTTTCAGAGTTCGGTGGAATCTTTCAATCATCCCATTGGAACAAGGATGATATGCAGTTGTTCTCATATGTTCAAAACCTAATAGTTTACTGAATTCTCGAAATAGGGTAGATTCAAAGTAGAAACAAGATGTCTTGCAATACCAGGACCATGCTTATTGCCATAATCCTATACAATAGGAATAATTGGGTCGAAAATCCATCAGAAAACAACTACTTTCCTGGCTAATACCACGACGAACGTTGAATTACATCTAATGAATTTCCGTGCAGAGTCCTTACAAGGATGTCTTCGCAATTGCTAGTTGCATAGAAATGTTCATTGAAACATTTGGACCACCTATAGATCGATTTCTGGGTTCTTGCCCTCATCAGTATAGGGTAGGTATCTGCAGACAATAACTAATGTCTGCAACAAACGATTCAACAAAATCTCCATGTAAAGGCAGAAGCTGAGACACCGCCCGCAGCCTAGCGTTCACTAAACCACGGGCGCCATCTGAACTCCAGCGCCTCAACCGCAATACCCAGAACTTGCGTGATTAATCTAACCACTAATACAAATTAGAGAAATCTGCATTGCATTGTTCACAATAAGCTTGTCAAGAGAGAAACAAGATGTCCTGCAAACCAGGACCATGCTTATTGCCATAATCCTATACAATAGGAATAATTGCATGGATTCCATGAGCTGTTTAAACATTTCTGTATCCATAGTAATCCATTCGATCTTGAGTTTTCTTGATGGTGTCAATTTGTTGATGATAACTACTTGTTCGGTTCGAAATTCACCTTCGTCGCCAATTTGTTGTGACTTTTTCAATTGAAATAACTTTATTAACTGTACATTGACATTTTCACATTTTTTTGATATGACGATATGCTCCAACATTTCATTTCATTTATGTTCTGAGATAGTATATGTTTTTTGCCGATAATAATGTATATGACGACGAAATTGTATCAATATCCACTGTTCAATTCAAGGTCGTGTAATGATTATGAAGGATTTTAGTAGTTATCTTGCATTTTTTCAGTCTCCTTTTGACTGCAAACACTCAAAACGTGCCCACTTGAAAAATACACATATCTCACTGTCCGTCCTCACTATCTACGAAGCTAGAAAAACTTTATCAGGTTAAATCATACTCGAATAAAATAGTTGAGATTACACCTATCGCCGATTGTTCAAAGTCCGCTTACACGTGTCCTGATACTGTTCAGGTTATAGACTAAGAGCCGAAGAGAGGCGACCATCACCGGTTTGTTTAACGGATGAAACATATTCCTTATGAAGTTTCATAAATTAATAGACGAATACGTCTAAAATGAGTTGCCTATCAAAATGTGGTCTAGACTATACAGTGCGGCTTTATATAGTCCCCCCCCCCTGTTAACTTTTGAACGGTTTGCCGTAGAGAGAAAAAAAAACCGTTTCGAGGGTTTCACCGATACTACTTTTTGAAATATAACGCATTGTGATTGCTCCATAGATGGCGCGGGGGGGCACAAAAACATAATTTTTTTAAATGGCATGGGGGGTCGAGTGACACATCGTTGAAAAGAGAATTTGATTCTCTTTTCAACCATCTAATTTTTTTTTATTTCGTTGACACGTTTTTTCACAATAAGCATTTGAAGTGTCAAGTGTAAGAGCGGATCTGAATTCGTTTCCTTACCTTACCTCAATAACTTTTGAAGGGTTTGATGTGAAATAATGGGACGGAAAATATTTTGGGTGGTATTAAAATAATAATGTTTGAAGAAAAATACCTTAATTGTTCTAGTGATTCACAATTGCAATCAATACCACGAAATACGGTCAATAAAGACAATTCACAACATTAATAATTATTCATTTTGAATTCCTTTCAAAGCTTAATTAGGTATTAGGATATCGAAATTATACCCATTTCATTTATTTTTAATGACAAAAGTAATAACAGGTACTACGAAAGGACTATTTATTGGATTTGTTTAAATGACAATAATTAATTAGTTACCTATAAAAGTACAATGGATTGATGAATTATTGTATTCATATTCACTGAGGAGTTTTGTCTACTTATAATTATTATTTACTTTGAATATTTGATATCATCATTCGTATACGTCCTTTCGAAGAAAAAATTGAAGCAATTTATAATTTTGGTCAGGCCCATCGGAACTACCACGAAGCGGAGAGAATTTTTAATGAAAAATTTCCTGAACATCCCATAACTCGGAAATATTTGAGGGAACTAGTTGAAAAATTCAACAGAACTGGCAGTGTTCGTAGGAAAGGTGGAGCTGGTCGAAAATCAATTCCGAAAGAGACAAAGGTTTCGATAATTGCAGAAATGGTGGTAAATCCGCAACAAAGTACCTCTCGTGTAGCAAGTACGATTGGGGTCTCAACAGCTACAGTAAAAAAATATTTGAAGAAACACAAGTTCCATCCATACAAATTAGTAATGTTACACCAACTCACAGAAGACGACCCAGACCGAAGAATGGAATTTTGTGAAATTATGGAGGAAAAGATAGCTAGGAACCCCAATTACATTAGGAATATTTGTTTTTCAGATGAAAGTACCTTTTTTTTTGAACGGAAATGTGAATACACAAAATGTGCCATACTGGAGTGATATAAATCCCCATATCTTTCGAGAAGGTCACACACAGTTCCCACAGAAAGTAAATGTGTGGGTTGGAATTCTGGGAGACCATATTGTAGGTCCCTTATTTCTGGAAGAAAACTTAAACGGTAATTTGTACCTGGATTTACTAAGAGATACGGTTGAACCACTCATGCTTGGAATATTAGAAGAAAATGAGAATGAATTTCAGGAACACATCACCTTCCAGCAAGATGGGGCCCCTCCTCACTTCCAACGTCAAGTTCGAGAGTATTTGGATGTAACATACCCTATGAGATGGATTGGACGTCGTGGACCAATCGAATGGCCGGCACTATCACCAGACCTTACACCTTGTGACTTCTTTCTGTGGGGATACGTCAAATCCAAAGTGTATGAGCAACAATCCAACTTAAAGAACGAATAATAATAGTTTGTTTTCTTTTTGTTACATTGACACTTCAAATGCTTATTGTGAAAAAATATATTAACAAAATTTAAAAAAAATTAGATGGTTGAAAAGAGAATCCAATTCTCTTTTCAACGATGTGTCACTCGACCCCCCATGCCATTTAAAAAAATTAGGTTTTTGTGCCCCCCCGCGCCATCTATCGAGCAATCACAATGCGTTATATTTCAAAAGGTAGTATCGGTGAAACCCTCGAAACGGGTTTTTTTTATCGCTCTACGGGGGCTATAAAAAGCCGCACTGTATAAAGTGACCTGTGGTAGAACGATCAAAAACCATCGATCAGTTCAATGGTATCATAGACTATGTTTCGAACCTATATAGGTTCATCATCAGCTAAGTTTAAAATTATGGAGAGAAAACTGTTATATAGAAACTTTAATGAAATTTTAAAAAAGATTATAAACGTGACGTTATGAAATCAATTTTTTCTTCATTATAAAGAAACCAGCAGGCAGAAAAAAAAATTCCGAGCTATATAATAATAACAATGCTAATGTTTATTTGCAGTATGATACATAATACAACACAAAAACAAAAAAGAAACATTTATTGGATCATGCCAGGTGAACCGAAAGGTGTGAAATGTACAGGGTGTTTCCTGATGACGGTTTCTAACTACAGGGGGTGATTTGTTGAGTCATTTTAAGAAGAAAAGTTCCTATGAACATATGTCTGGTGTTGCTTCGTTTCTGAGATACAGGGCATTGAAATAAAAAAAAATAAACGGTAATTATAAAATATCATTAACATCCTAGAACCGATTTGGTTGAAATTTGGTACATTAATTTGAACTAATAAGGCGCTCATTTAGCCTCAACTAGGTTGAAATCATTAGGGCCAGTTGCGTCTCAGTGGGCACCACAGCCAACAATATTGAAAAAAGTACGCGACAGACTTTTTTCCCCTAGATTTTTTTGGATTGAGTAACTCAACTGAAAATACAACTTTTTGGTCTCTTGTATTTTCTTCATATCTAGCTTCGTTTTCGCGAAAAAACAAAAAAATTCACTTCAGCTCAGTCCAAAACCTACGAAAACGCAGGAGAGCCACAAGAGTTTTTATCATATCATTTCGAGAAAAAAGCCGAAATTCCGAATTTAAAAAAAAGGTCAAAACTTCGAAAAAGAAGTTCGAGAATATAGTAGACATTTCTCAAAATTTCGACTTTTTCAAAGTCGAAATAATGAAAAGCACTCTTGTGGCTCTCCTTAGTGGCGCTTTCTTACTTTTTAGAATGAGTTGAAGTGAATTTTTTTGTTTTTTCTCGAAAACGAAGCTAGATATGAAAAAAATACAAGGAACCAAAAAGTTGTATTTTCAGTTGATCATTCTAAACAAAATTAAAATCTACGGGAAAAAACAGTGGCGTACTTTTTTTAATATTGTTGGCTGTGGTGCCCACTGAGACGCCACTGGCCTTAATACTTTCAATCTAGTTAGGGCTAAATGAGCGCCTTATTAGTTCAAATGAATGTACCAAATTTAAACCAAGTTGGTTCTAGGATATTCATGATATTTTATAATTACTTACCGTTACTCTTTTAAATTTCAACGCCCCATATCTCAGAAACAAAGTAACTCCGGACATATGTTTATGGGGACTTTTCTTCTTAGAATGACCTAACAAATCACCCTCTGCAGTTAGGAAAAACCCTCTATATCACACACCTTTCGGTTCACCTGTCAGGTACTTGTGCTCATCGAAAACGCCTGCCTGTCAATTTTTTTTTAACTTTGCAATGAATCGTATAAAAATTTTCCTACGGGCGTGCGGAAAAGTAACTTTTCCGTACGATTTTTCGTTTTGAAAGTTGTACGCACGATTTTTACTATTCCGTACGATTTTTACTTTTCCGCACGATTTTTGTATTTTTGAAAATGATGATATTTAGGACTAACTAAATGATCTATGTAACTATTTTGTCTTATTAGTCATTTTGTAGCATTATTATAAAACTTGTTTATTAAAAACCTTGTTTTTTCATAAATAAGTTGGATAAAAACACTCGTAGGAAAAATATTGTACCTAACTCTTACGGAAAATGTCTTTTCGCACTTGTTAGGTAAATAACTATTCAAGCTTACAACAACCAGTTTTTTTTAAATTTTATATACACTTTCAAATATATAGGGGTTGATGACGTGCAGGGCTGAGGTTGAAGTGATGGTTACCGTACTTAAACTCATCACTATAAGAATTTCTAGCCTTACAGACATACCGTTACTCGGAGGGTTCACTAGCTCTTGGTCTACT
This sequence comes from Chrysolina haemoptera, assembly GCA_958298965.1. Classification (NCBI taxonomy): domain Eukaryota; kingdom Metazoa; phylum Arthropoda; class Insecta; order Coleoptera; family Chrysomelidae; genus Chrysolina; species Chrysolina haemoptera. The sequence continues at coordinate 17,238,985 of OY282601.1, read as the reverse complement.
ACTAAATCACGCCATGACAAAGCAAACAAGATATTTCAAAGCGGTACTCACGTCTGGAATCGCTGGATAGCTTCATCTTATCCAAGGACGCGGAATCCCTGTCGTTATAAACCAGCACACCGGCAGCGTTACTCCTGAAGGCATTTTCAACTTTGACTTCGAAGTTACACCGCCCCCTCATGATCAGGGCGATCCACGGGGTGCCCGGAGGAGGGAGTTTTTGATCAGTTCGCGAACTTCCGAAAGGCAACTGACAGCCCGTGTGATCGTCTTGCTTGCTCAGTGACGTCACGTGGATTAGTTCCCCGAATGCCGGACCTGGAATGAAATCAAACTCAAGTTCAGAAATTATCAAAAATATTATTGATTGAAACATCACTCTTATAAAGGTGGGTGAAAGATATTTACTAGAAGTAAGTAATCTAAAAAAAAATTGTCCGACAAAAAGTTTCGGTACTTCCAGTTTGTCCACCATTCGAAACGTGTCGATTTCACGACTTGTAAGGCAGGACGCGCACCGAATCCGTTCGACTCGGATCGGCACGGCACGGCATTGTCGAACGTTTTGCATTGTTCCTATTTCAATATACCTCCGCGCACTCATTCAGATCGGAACGGCAGAGACCGTTCGACTCGACTACGGCCGACATTCCTTGGAAAGGCAACTTTTGCTAGTCGAATTAGTGCGCGTGTAACCGTCGCGTCGTGCCGATCCGACCCGTTCCGTGCCGATCCGAGTCGAGCGGATTCGGTGCGCGTACTGCTTAAGTTGGCGACAGGCAGCAATCTGAGTTTTCTAGGAGCATACAATAATTAAATGAGATTTTCAATGGCACCATTGTCCGACAAAATCAATAAGGTTCTTCAGCAGTCCGACGCTCCAAGATGTCGATTTGACGACAACAATGTTGGTGATAACCAGCTGTGAGACAAAAGTGGCAATTGAAAAAATATATAATACTTATCGGAAGTATGGATTGTCCGACAAAAATATTGGACTGTTTAGACTGTCCGACAAAAAAATGTTGAAATTTTGTAATTTCAATGTTTCTCGCGATAGTTTTAAAAATTTAAAATTATATAAAAATACAATGTTGGTTCACAGCTTATTTCTTAACAAGAAAGATAATTAAACATAAATTTTCATAAAAAACAGTAGATTCTTCGCTCGCACTGAAAGAATCACTTTCATCGCTTGTCTCGGATTCTGATGCACTAGCAGAGTGAACGTCATCTAATTCTATATTGAGATCGCAATATTTATACAGTGTGTCCGATTAAACTTAAAATTTTTGACAATTTAACCACGTAGTCAAATCAATTTTTTTTACTTTTTCATATTTCCGTTTTGACGAATCGCGATTTACAAATGAGCATAAAAAACACTCCATTATTACGAAATAATTCCACGAGACATACACGAGAATGTTTGTTTGTTAGAAACATTCGCATTGTATTTTACCTGACGACCATTTAGTGTGCCTTCTCGACAACGGCCGGCATACCATTTCATCTCTTATGTATACCCGCACGTGCGAATTTCATTGCGATTTCAAAACAAATCTTTCAGAAATTTCATTGTTTCTATTTGTTTTTCAGGAATAAACAGCCTGTATATGTTTACATGCCTAAATGTCTGTGTTTTTGTATAGCTGGTTTTGGTTGGTGTTAAAACATAAAGAGAAAAATGTTGACTTTTTTTGTCAGTTTTTCAACAAATTTACTTAATAGTCAGACAAGTACTTATATCACTAGCTTATATATTTTATTTCTTTGAAAAAAAAAGTCATTATTAAGATCTTTATTAATCTTTATTAATTTTGTCGGACAATGGTGCCATTGAAAATCTCATTTAGTGAGGGTTTTCTATATTCATTTTGACACCAGATGTCGTAGGAGTCAGGTCTAAACAACTCTCAAATTGTACTGATTTTCCGAAAATTTATCGTATTCGAACTGTTTTAAAATATAAATATGTATTACGGACAAAAAAAAGTATCTGAACTAAATATTGAGCTCAAACGCAGAGGTGCAAAAGTCACTGGTACCAAGAAAAACCTTATTGAAAGGTAACTTTTGCTGCCTATATTTGAAAGATAATTAAATAAAAAAATAATCGTTAACTACGAGACAGCTGTCACGTACTTTTACAGATGACTATAGACCTTACGCTGCCACCTCATGGATCTTGTTACAGAAAAGCCTCATTGTTGTATGCTTCTAGAAAACTCAGATGGCTGCCTGTCGCCAACTTACAAGTCGTGAAATCGACACGTTTAGAGTGGTGGACAAACTGGAAGTGCCGAAACTTTTTGTCGGACAATTTTTTTTTAGATTACTTCTAGTAAATATCTTTAACCTTTAACTTTAACCTAAAAACTGAATGCTGGTCATTACCTTACATATAAATGCGAAATTGACATGTTTTTCAGAAAGCCAAGGAAAACTTACCACTGTCAAGGTTTCCTCTCTGCGAAATCTTGGCGTACTCGGCATACTTAAACAGTACAGGCTAAAAAATCGAAGTGTATGCCATCTAACAATTATGCCAGCAACTACCGTAGGTGTGAACAACAAAGAATGGCACATTGTTAACCGTGTAAACGACTAGCTGAAATTTCTTAGATTTCCAGTTTTTCTGATTAGATAAACACCTAAAAGTTCTTAGAATTGACCATATGTGAACTGTAGTGTTTAGCTGTTTGGTGTTGAAGAATATAAACATGCAGAATATTTATAGAAACCTTCCCACCAAATCGCGGAAATTTTGTTCTGTACCTCAATGTTCATCTTATTGCACATCAAATATCAGTCTTCATAAATGTCCCCTTGGTCATAGAAAGCTTTGTCTCAAATGGAAGACAGTGCTCAAGATTGGAAAATTTATCATGCAAAATATGCATGTTTGCAGTCTCCACTTCCAAGAGCTATTGTTACATGGTAAGTAAATACATTGTTTCATTTGCAATATTCTAGCTCAATTATTATGATTTGTTACAGCTACACCTCTAACAATTAAGAGAAAACTCAAAAAAAGAGTAATTTCCAGTCAAAAGATCCTTATTAAAATATCGAAAACCAGTAAAAGGTTAACAGAAGTCAAAGAAAATGGTGAGTCAACAAATAGATTGTAAAAATAGGTGAAAGTCGATTTATGCACCCCTACTTTATAACTAAACCTAAGACTAAAAACTGGAACTAACAGTGAACCAGTGTGTATGTTCTTAGTACTAGTTAAAGTTCGATAAATGTTTGCGTAGTTTCCCTATTGATGAACTCTTAGTTCTAGTATTTGATGTAATTCTTAAGTAAGAGTGCATAAATCGACCATAAGTTATTTCTTACTTCAATAATTCATCTGTAACCTATTCAAAGTTAATTTTAAGTTTCATGTAGATACAAACCTTATTACTGATTTTGATTCGAGCTGATTGAAAATTAGGTACTTTTTTGCCTCGTTCTTTGAAAAATTACTTTGCTCATTCAAGAGACATTATTATATTCATAAAAATGTGATGGGAGTTTTACATGTAATTTTAGGTTGAAGAACGCAATGGAGGAAGATTTAGAAAACATCCAAGTGAGGGATAAAATGAGACTGCAGATAATGAGGACGGCGAACATGAAATTCAAATGAAAATAGATGTGTTTTTTCAAGATATAAAGATATGTAATTATAAAACGTATGATTTTTCAGTTTCAATTTGTCTTGTTAAAACATTTATAAAATGTTGAACTTATTTTTATTCGTAAGCTGTTAATAACTTGCAATGCGTTTTTTTGTTCATACATTTTACTGAAATTTTAAACATTTTATTTTAATAAGACCAATCTACACGGCCAATGTTTGTAGCTAATTACATTTGTCATTTTGTGACATCTTTTTGTAAACTAGCATTGCTCTTCATTCAAATAAATAAATAAATATACTGGAACAACCAAAATAGGTCTTTTACCAAAAGATTGGAATCTTGAATAGTAAATTATATTCTTTGTGGATTTTCATGATTCACCCAAGAATGGTAGATATTTTTAAAATAGGAAATACGATCAAATTATATGTTGTTCACCCTTAACGGTAGCCATATTGCTTTATTCAGCGACATCTAGTGGTTTCCTTTTTTCGCCTATACAAAGTTACAACTTGCTGGTTATCACTTAAGATTTTGTACGAGGGCTTGCTATACTATACATTAGTTCTGTATTTGCGCTCTTGCGGTTCGGACATGGATGAAGAATTATTGTTAACAGCGGTTGCCAGTGCTTTTCCTTCTGATCTCCATCCACTTGTTGATACAAACGCAAGTGAAAGCAACGTATGTGAATTGTCTTGCAGTTTACAGGCACAAGGGTCAAAAATATTTGCTTGTAAATTGCCCATGCAGGGTTTTTGAAGAATGTGCAATTTACAAGCATGCAGGGTTTTTGAAGAATGTGCAATTTACAAGCATATATTTTCGACCCTTGTGCATGTAAACTGCAAGACAGTTCACATGCGTTCCATATACAGGGTGTCCCAGTATAAAGGGGACAAACTCCGAGGGTAGAATCCTCACTTTATATTAAGGCTGAAAGTTCCAATAAACATATAACCTAAAATGATTATTAACCGAGTTACAGGGTGTTGAAAGTGACACAGAAAAATATATTTTCCAGAATAACTCCATAACGACTCAACTTTTCTCAATGAAATTTGGTATATCACTTAACAGCATTCAGTTTCATATTTCAAGGCAAATCATGTGTTGTAACTCTAAGCAGAGGCGTACGGCAGGTGGGTACCCCTATTCGCCCCTCCCCAACTTTTACGCCACTGGATTAATATCGATTTCGTCTTCTTTTTCTTAATCCCCAATATTTCCTATACAAAAAAGGAATACGTTTTGCTTCACAAATATCAACGGTTTTCGAGATATTTGAAGGTCTGAATCTTGGTTTAGTAATAAGTGGTATGTGTATATAATAATATAACAACTAAATGTCATCGTGCATACTATGACGTATTCCAAAGTGACAGTACCTCCCGGACTATAATTTTCAGGCATACTTGTACACGTATTGAGTCAGTGGTTTTCCCCTCGACTCTGGCACATCGAGAGCCATTGAGTATGAGGAATAATGGGAACCTAACCTTCAAAAAATGCGGAAGCAAGCTAGCACATCCATAAACACATATTGGCCTATATTGAGAATTTCACAAGGATATAGAGGGAGAAACCAGTCTAGTATAGAGAAACACATCTGTGAAATTTTAGAACAATTCGAGATAATTTATATACAGGGTGTTTCGAAATTGGAGCGATTAAGAAAATTGGTTGTTATGTGGAACATATTGAAGCAATCAAAAATTTTCGAAATTTTTATGAAATTTTATGAAATCGTGATTGAAAGTTTGATTTTGTGGAGGAAATCCGATTCTTGACATGATTTTTTGGGTTTATGACCTTCCACAATCTGAAAATGAAAAAATGTTAATCCAAAGAAATCTGTACAAGTGTAGAAGGGCAAATTAATAGTTACTGCGTTCACAAGACTGCTGTCTTGAAAGAAATTAATTTTTGTCAGTAACGTACCTTACACTGAATTTGCCTATCTGAAAAAATGAGATCAAATTAACAAAGAATACTTCTCTTTTTTTGAAAATTGTTGACGTTTCGGAGGCTGTATCTACCTCCGTTATCAAAACTTCTTGGAAAGACGCTAAAGAAACTGAAATTGACTTGAGGTTTTGCCCTTCTACACTTGTACAGATTTCTTCGGATTAACATTTTTTCATTTTAAGACTGTGGAATGTCAAAAACCCAAAAAATCATGTCAAGAAACTATGAAATCGCTTTCATCAGTTACCTTTGTTTGGGAGCCACTGGTTTGATGCTCCAGGCTACAGTGTGTCCAACCGAAAGCAGTGTTGTAGTGCGGTTTGCGCAGGTTGAAGACCTCTTATCAGCGATTACCAAAAATATTTCGAAAACTTTAAAATTCAGTATTTCCCAACAAATTTTTTTCAACAAAAATTTATTCTTTTATTTCGTTTTATTTTGTCACCTTCTACTTTCCACTTCATTTATCTCTCCAATTTCTGAAACACCCTTGCTGGCAGGTTTTTTCTGAAGGCTTCTGTCTATTTCATTTCCTTCGGAGGTTGATTTTAGCCCTTCATCCCCTTTGCAAATGAATGGAATTGATACGGCACGTTTATTTCGTGAATAAGAACGTGTTTTCTAAATTTCAAGTTGGCAGGTTTTTTCTGAAGATATATTTGTCAATTTTAATACCCTTTATACCCCATGCAAATGCATGAAATTGATACGGGACGTGCATTCTGTGAAAACATGAATGAATATTTTCACAGTATTCCAATTGGTATCCGAACCATTGAAAATTATATTTTTACCGACGCCACTGATGATTTTGGATAGAAAGTTACTGCTGATTAACTGTCAACTTCACACCGGTGCAAATATATAGCTTGGCAGTAACGTTTTCATCAAAGAAGAAGGGGCCAATCACAGTATTACAAATTATGAAATGCTTTCGTGGCCATTGTTCCGGGTTTTTAGGTTGACGACGTTTATTTTGAGACTTGTTCTAAAGTAAGTAGTGTTCAGTAATCTGAGCTGTAACATACCACTTGAAAATGCCAACCACTCGTCTTGGGGAAACGTCGAAAACAGCTCAAAATAAACGTCAAACGTCGGTCTAAAAACCCGGAAAACCATTATTAATAATAACAGTATTGTTTAACAGTCCACATAATAAAGATGAATGTATTATGTGGACTGATCTGTGAACTAACTGTTTATTAGCTGTATAAATATTGTATACATATTGTATAAATATTGTATAAATATTGTATAAATATTGTATAAATATTGTATAAATATTGTATAAATATTGTATAAATATTGTATAAATATTGGTTCATCAGTCCATAAAATATGGTAACAGTGAATTTTCTGCTTATTCTCCTTAAATCCCTTTCCTCTGAAGTATTTATGAATTTTGGTTTAAAGGCTTTAAATTTTAATTTTTTTTTTTTGATTTTTTTGTACAGTAATAAAGTGTATATCAAGAGATGACGATATCTGTTTTATTGATGTCTTACCATTTTCCACAACCGTTAAATACACTTCTTCTTCTACCTGTGAAGATACTTCTGCAGCTGTGTGAGTTTTTTTTGAAATGAGTGTTAATATTGCCTGTTTCTTTACGGTTAGGATTTCTGGCACTAAAAATGTTCGCAACTTGTCTGCTTGGAGTATTTTCACTACACAACAAAATAATCTCAACATTTTTTTCTTTAGTAACCATTTTAATATTATTTTTCTACGTTCATGCAAAAAGCAATACTTTATTGAACTATATTGCACTAGTGCAATAAAGTTTTTATTGCACTCATCTGTCATTCAACTTCGACGTGCTGTCATCATGACAAACATAAACGTTCAAACCCACTACATATTTACCAGATATTCTGTGAGATTGGCAATACGCTTCAAACAGTTACATATTTTATATTATTTTGTATTAATGTTAGCAGCTAGAATCAAACAAATAATGCCTTCCCGAGAATAACTCCATAATAAAATCTGATCCGGTTTGTTCTAAACCCTATACCTATATAGAGCAAACCGGCTGTGCTATGACCACACCTCGTGATAACATACACGCTCACGGCTACTATGATTTTGATTTTTATAATGCAAATGTGGTTATAGAAACGTCAGTCAAAAATTAATTCTTACAATTACATAATTGAAAGTTTTAAAATGAGTATTATTAATGGAAAAATTGTGATAGTGATCTGTTTCAATGCAAATCGATACTAATAATCAATTATTTAAGTTGCGCTTTTCATTTTCCTACACCTAGTGCCGCAACTTAATAAATCATTTTTTGCTTTTTGCATGAACGTAGAAAAAATGATATATGCAACTCGTGCATAAATAACTATTAAATAGTGCTTATTATCAAATAGTACAAGTACAAGTACAAGCCAACAAGCATGATATGTTCCTTCTCTACCTTTTAAGTGAGACGAGCATAAAGTGGAGACTGACACGACCGGAAGTATAATGAAGAAGTAAGGTTTCCAGGATTTGAGGCTCGGAAAATAAAAACAGTGCCAACTCGGAGAGAAAAAAAAATCTCACAGCGTTGTCACACAATTACTTCCTCCGTAATGTAAAAAAAACACTTATAACCTTTCTCTCTTCCCCCTTTTGTCTCTCTTTCTCTTTCTTTTCTGACGCTCTTTTCGTTCACTGTATAGTATAGTCAGTATGCTTAGTTTCAAGTTTATTGTTATTAATGGTTTGAGTGGAAGAACACTTTCTTTTTGGTGTAAAAAGAAAACTGAACTCATACCTTTTATTTACCTACCTTGTTTCAATGTGTTTGGAGAATACTTTTTTCTACAACTGTCAAAAAAAGTCCACTTTTTTTGTGTGGTTTATTAATGGTTTGAGTGGAAGAACACTTTCTTTTTGGTGTAAAAAGAAAACTGAACTCATACCTTTTATTTACCTACCTTGTTTCAATGTGTTTGGAGAATACTTTTTTCTACAACTGTCAAAAAAAGTCCACTTTTTTTGTGTGGTTTGTGTGCGTAAAGTATTACAATATTTCACTATCAACATACGATTTCAGTATTAAACGGAAAAGCGTAAAAAAGGGCACTTTTTTAACGGCTGTTGCTAGGCAATCGACAGTTTCATGCAACAACAGTGACAGATCCGAATAATAACGAAATCCTGTCATAAAGCCAGTTCTCATTTTCTTTGGCAACTAATAAAATATAAATATCTGATATAAAAATGTTTCACCAATAATATTCTTACCATTCTTACTATTAAATAAGTATTATCAAAATTCCTATCGCGGCGAATATTCAAAATAATAGCATATACCTCTAAGGAACTATTGGACCTAATCTACACTAGGTAATCCAAGGTAGTTGTTTGGCCGTCAGAAACTAGTTGACAACAATAATTAATGAAATTTGTGAAATTGGGCATCTATCCAGATAACGAATTATTGATAACTATAAATTTAATTTAAGTAGAAATGAAAAGTGATGAAGACTGAACGGAGAAAATCGTGGATAGTGCAAATATGAGATTTCCTTGACATAGTTCAAAGAAAGAAAAAGGTATTCGTTGCTTAACGAGGATTGTTTATTTATTTTGAATACAAATCTAAGAAAATGAAAAGTTACTTCGATGGACTAGTTATTCGAAAGTCAAGTCAACATTAATAATAATAACATTGACCTCGATGAATATGTTATTTTAATATTCGATTCAAATTTTCCATTTTGCGGGATAGTGCGAAGAGAAATGGATTCTGTCGAAATTATTCGTTTCATTTGTTTAAAACTCAACTCTCCGGCATACTCTTCGGACTTTGTTCGAATAATGAATCAATAAAAATATGCCAAATTCCTTTCATATTTGCAAAAAAATATGAATTGGTTATCTTTTTGATAGTTGTAGAAAAAATACTGTATGAAACTCGTAAGTAAAGTGTTTTTTTTACTCGTAGGAATGCCGCACTCCGCCTACGCGTCGTGTGTCAACATTTTCTACTCGTAAAAAACTATCACTTTACTCACTTGATACATAAATTACTATTATTATTTTGTGCTAAATAATATGTTTATTACTGTCACTGAGTACTTACCGATGTAGCCTCCTCCATATCTCCCGACATCAGTTTTGTCCCACTTCCAACCATCTTCAGTCATGAAAGTAACGTTCAAATAAGCCGACGTGAAAGTGTCCGCCCGAGTGTCGTCGGCCGTAAAGTGACTGAAGGGGGAGCCAGAAACCCAGTCCTCGGGCACCGGAGAACTAGATCCGATACTGACAACTTGGACGAATAGAAACATCAACGTGAATTTTTTTTCCAGACCTCGAAAAAGTTTGCAGTTTTTGGAGCACATTTTTGAAATTTTTCGTATTCCTTACGAATCGAAACAGGAACTAGAAGAGACTGAGAAACAACATGTTAGTTACAGAAAAGTTTCATTATCATCGTCATATCTTATCAGTTGATTGTTGGAAGAGGGATTGTGAGAAATTTCGTGATGATTAATTGGGGTTCTCGTAATTTTTTAAATAAAGCGAGAAAATGCAATAATGAGTATGACGACATAGTTTTATAAGTGAAAGGTTTTTACTCAGTAAGTAAACTTGTGCATTGTACACTCAGTTGAAGATTTTTTGGATATGCTGCCATTTTTTGCAAATATGTTACTAATCCAGTAACGACAGACAAACTCGAGCAAAAAGTGAAGAATGAATTGTAGCACTCTGAAACTCGGCACATTTCATCTCGACATCATGTATTATTAGAAAAAAAATTGTTTAGCAAAAAATCGGGGGTGGAACCTAAAAAGTTTTTCATTTAAAAAAATATAATTTTTTTTGTTGTTATTTCAGAAAATATAAGATTTATCAAAAAACGACTTCGATAGGTTGAGTGCTAATTCAATTTTCCACAAGAGTGATTTTCAGTAATACCTCATGAAATACGCTAGTTTTCTCAGAAAACGTGGTTTAACGCCGACGTCACATTTCATGCTCGCGCTAATCCGCCACTGCAAGTTCAGGCAGTGCCGAAAATTAGATTTGTCATAACTTTGCTAAAAATTATAGTAGAAGCAAAAGAAAAAGTGCATATCGTTCCTGAAGACTTCTACTTCCTCATGCAAATATAACATGTGAGTATATGAGTACCTGAAATGTGTTTTGTCCCACTTCACATAACCCTTTTACGATATTTACGCCGGAGGATCCGAAAGTCATGGATATTTTAGTTGATATGAAATAATTATACTGGAGCAGGAATCAGTACCCTCTTTGGACCATATGCAACGATTTTAGACTACTGAGACAAGTCTCACTTATACATGCCAAAGAAAAAATGGGTTTTACTTCTGCCTCAGTTTTCAACTCAACTATAATCCCGGCAATTTCTTCAGTAAATGTTGATACTACATAAAAAATTAAGTATGTGATTTCAAGCTTGAGGTTTGCACTTCACAATAGTGTTATTAAATATATATATATATGCAGGATATGAATGAGCGATTATTTTCAACATTTAGTGAAGAGAATGCCAATTTTATGGGTAAGTTGAAAGTGAGGCAGGAGTAAAACAAAGTTTTTTGGCATGTATAAGTGGGACCTGTCAATTGTTGCATATAGTCAAAACGGTATGGGTTGCTGCTTCAGTATAATAATTCCATAGTATTCACTAAATTATTCATGATTTTCGGATCATTTTAGGTACTCAAATACTCGGCGCATATTATATTTGCATGAGAAGGTAGGAAGCAGTCTTCAGAAACGATATGAACTTTTCCTTTTCCTTCTCCGATCATTTTTAGCAGAGTTATGACCAATCAAACATTCGGCTCCGCCAGAACTTCCAGCGACGGGTAAGCGTGAACCTGAAATTTGATGTCGGCGTTCAATCACGTTTTCCGAGAAAACGAGCGCATTTCTTAAAAAATTACTGGGAATCATTTTTGTGGAGAATTGAATTGTCTTTCACCTTGTTAGTTTTTTCGATAAATCATATACCTTCCAAGATTACAGCAAAAATCTATTTATTTATTTTTAAACGAAAGAAAAAAATGTCCCACTTCTGGAATATTTCTGTAAACAATTTTTTTTATGTTTATCATGGTTCCAACAACTAGCATAACAAGTTTGGTGGTGCTACAATCGATCCTCGTCTCAAAACCCAATCGTACTGGATATTTAATAACATGTAAATATATTATACCTCGGATACTGTCCAAGGAACCGCAGAAGGCACCTCGACTAGGACCCTGACTTCATATGAAGCCAACGATATCACATCCAAATATGTTCTTGTAAAAAACTTTTTCAGGTGTTGGGCAGAGGTGATTCGGCAGTCGTATGGGGCTGTTGAATTATTTTAAATTCGATGCTTGCCCATAGTATAATGAAGGCTGGATTATTCGTAATCTATTTTCATGTTATCAAATTATGGCCTTTCGTCAATATGCACAATTCCACATGAAAATTGAATTTTATGATTTGATTTGCTCAATTTGAGTTTCCCTGATTTGCATATAAATCAAATGTTGAAAACGAATGAGTGTCCCTCAAATCTTCATCAATGGAGTTTATAGTGAGGTCTATGTGAGATTTTTTTAACAAACATTTAAATTAATTCTGTAGTATGTACTTGTGTGTAAAACCCACAGGTACAGGTATGAAGTGCATGGGCAGTCATTTGTCAACACTAACTTTCGATCCAGCAGTAAACACACCAGTGGCGTCGATCACAATATAATTATTATTATTATTATATTAATTATTTCATCAATTTGCAAGTTGAAATTAACAATTACCACTCCGAAAGAATTAAAATGGACAAATGCTTTCAGAAAAAACCTGCTAACTTGAAATTCACAGAACAAGAACTCACTTAAACATGATAAGTACTTTTTTTATCCTGAAGTAAAGGATGAAAGTATTGTGAATGTAGAAGATGTGATTATGAAAATGAAGACCAACGTAGAAATCGATTTGCTTTCTAAACTCCCAGATGTGATCTCTCAGTAGTTACCTAGGTAGTTAAATATGTTTTCCTGTTTAAAACTAATTTAGAATTTTTAACTTTTGTTTTTTTGTTTTTTCATATTTTATGCAAGAAATTTATTTTCGGATTTTTATCTATTGTACAGAATAAATTATTTCAGTTTCAGTCTTTAACTTGTTAACATCCTCCGTATATGTTTATATGGTAACTGTACTATCTAAATATTTTTTTATGAATACTCTTCGAATTCACCCTTATTTGTGTCTAAAATGAAACAATAGCTTTTTCTAATGCAAGTTCTAATTAACCCCACCTATTGGGGTAAATTCGAACACTAAACAAAATATTATATGTATATACTAGATATATGTAAGTTTAATTTTGACAATATATGAAAATGACAGTAAAACAGTACTTTCCAAATAAATTATTTCAATATTTTTGGAGTATGCTCTCAAACATTATTAGGAAAAAATCGACATCAATTCTGTTAGAAATTAACGACATCAAATTGCTTGGCAACAACTCCTCAGATCAGGAATTGGACTATCAAAGTCAACATTAATAAAAATGATACCAACCGTGCTGATAAACTGGTAATTATGAATAAGTGAGTATATAATTTTATTTCACGCATATGGTACCGAATCAAAAACGTACTGGTAGAAATTTACGCTTTTATATTAGGGTGAAGTGGGGTAAGTGTAATCAGAAAAACAATAGTTGGACTTTAAATGATAATATCAAGAGACCCAAAAGAGATTCCTTTTAGATTTATCACAGTAGTACTACCTATCTAATAGACAACTAACTGAGGTAACTGATTTTGTTCTACTAGCAACAGTGAATTTGTTATCAACAATAATAATAAGTTATGTTCGCTGAACACACTTACCCCAGCATTCGGCCAATGAAAAATGGAATCTGCAGAGTTTTGGTCGGATTTTTTGAGAAACATAATTAATGGTTGCGATTCTTCATCGAATGCTGTGATTTGACCAACATAAAAAAATATATTTTTCTTTCCTTTGAATGCGACCAGAACCCAACTTCTAACCACAGGTGTTTTGATGCCAGTAAGTACCGCAAATATGAATTGAAAAAAAATAAATGTAATCACTGATTAATTTGCCCCAGTCTTCGTGATTACACTTACCCCATATGTACCTTTTGGTGGGGTAAATGTAATCACCACTATTTTGGTTTTTGTGGACATCAAAATCAAAATCTGACAGCAGAATCGGATTCCCCGTTGAAAATAACCTAAGGAAACAAATTATTGAAGCCTTAATGAATTTTTTGCCACCGTAATAAAAACATCAAAATTACAATCGGCACTTGCATAACAAGTGAAAATGCAGGTGATCCATAACTTAACTAACATTTCGAACAGAGACCTTGAAAAAGATAACAAACATCATATACAGGTAAAAAAAGGGTTGCAATTTCAAATTATAGTTGGAAAAATATTAAAAACGGTAATACAAAAATTAGAGAGTGCCTGATTACACTTGCCCCATGATTACATTTACCCCACTTCACACTACCATTACAACCTCTACAACAACAAGTTTGATAATGAAGTCATTAACTAGATACGAATATCTTTTTCAAAATAGGTTGACAACCATTTAAATATAGGTAATCAGTGTCGATTACATAGTGTAAGTTTATTATTATAATCAGTTTTTTTTTATTTTGATAACAAAATGGTTGCAATAGTTAAAGCAATAATCAAGTTGGTTTTCCTATCTCATTGCAATAAAAAATGGGAAAAAATTTATTAAGACATCCCACTTTCCAAAATTTCAATTGCCATGGTTGATAGTCAGTGCGCATGAAAAAAGGCAGTAAAAACGTGTGGAATTACATGATGAAATATAGGGTGTGTTCCATTTAAATATACTGGAGTTTTATCCCAACACCAAACCGCTTTAAGGTTTCAAACAGTGCAGTGCATGTTCCATTTAGAGAAAAAAAAATTCTTGAAATAATTTTGAAAACGAGATTGTTAATTTTTTATTTGTTTTCAGAATCAAGATGGTCATAAAAAAGGCTATTAATTTGTAACGTCGCCCCCTCGCTGTCCTTGTTTGAAATCGATAAGATGATACGTTTTTGTGTAATCAATTGACTCTTTTACCCTTAAAAGCGTCCCAAATGTGATCGCGCTCATGACCTCTTAAGAAAATATAATTTTTTTTTGCTAAACAAAACAACGAAAAAAATAACGATTTTCAAGAAAAAAAGTTTCTTAAAAAAATTTGAGTATGGCTTAAAAACGCATTTGTGAATTAACAATTTTTTATGTGCCTATAGTGAATATTAATATATGGAACCGTTTTTTCATAAAAAACCATAATTTACTTATATTTCTCTTTTATATTCTGGAGGATTATTTTTATTCGTTTATTTAATGAACAAATTGTTATACGTTAATTAATTTCCTAGACAGCACACATTATCCATTGGATATCTAATGGAGATAGCCCAATATCCACTGAATATCCAGTCCATGAAATATATCTAATGGATATCCATTAACTATACTCCATGGATATTGAAAAAAATCTTTTTTGTATATTTAACTGATAATATAACGAATAATTATTTGAAAAATAGTTCCGAGGAATGCTCTAATACATATCTCCAAGGTATAAAAATGTCTGAATCTCCACAGATATATCCACTGGATATCCATTGGATATTTATTATTATCCAGTGGAATACAGGATATCCAAAAAGGATATCCTGTGAATGTCTTATGGATATGCTGTGCTGTCTGGTTTTGGAGTTATATTTTTTTACAATTATTGAACAAAATAAAACTAAACAACCATGGAATGATAAAGTTAAAAAGAAAATATACTCAAAATCCTCAAAAATACAAAAAATATCCCAAAAAACAACACATGGATGTTTTTGTTTTATTTTATGATTGAAATTTATTTATTTATACAATTTCTTTATTGAATAAACAAATATAAAAAATCATATCTTGATATACGTTTCTCAAAACTTACACTTGGGGTGAGTAAAGAATTGTCATATTAGAAATTGTTTTCTGGCATTTGTTTTAGGTTCTTTAGTTTTTCAGTTTCATTCCAGTTTTTAAAATATTTTATCTACAGTGTGACTGATTTAAGATGAAAGCACCCTTCTAAAACATACATTTTTCAACCGATTGCAATGATTTTTTTTTCGTTAGGTAGACATTCAAAAAGTCCACCAGGACACCAAATTTCATGAATAAATCTCCATTTCCAGGGCAACTAATCTTATTTTTCAAGGTAAAAAATCTAAAAAAATTACTAGCAATTTTTTTAGAAAAAATCTGACTTCACCACTGGATTTGCGACATTTTCAAATGGTTCATTGTAAATTACGTTGAAATGCGTCAATCAATAAAAAAGTTATAAGGGATTAAAATTTGAAAAATATGCCATTTAATCAACCCACCAATTCAATTTCAGAACTTTTATCAAAACTTTGACTACACCACCGGATTGAGGGAGTCCGTAAATATCACTGACTATAATTTCATTGAAATTTGTTGATTAATAAAAATAATGAGATAAAATGACATTTTTGTGAAATTCCATTTACATATTTTTCAAATTTTATTATCTTATAATTTTTTTATTTCTGTACAGATCTAGATGAAATTTTGACCAGTGATATATCAAGACCTCCTGAATACGAATACAGTGGTGTGTTCTGAATTTCGATAAAAGTTCTGAAATTCAATTGGTGGGTTGATTAAACGACATATTTTTCAAATTTCATTTAAAACTTTTTTATTGTTTGACTCATTTCAAGATAATTTACATATGGCCCTTTTGAAAATTTGGCGAATCCAGTGGTGTAGTCAGACTTTTTCTAAAAAATTTGCTAGTAATCTTTTTAGATTTTTGACCTTGAAAAATAAGACAGTTTGGCCTTGGAAATGAAGATTTACTCATGAAATTTGGTGTCCTAGTGGACTTTCTGAATGTCTACCTAACAAAAAAAAATCATTCCATTGAAAAATGAAAGTTTTACAAGGGTGCTCCCATCTTAAATGGGTCACACTGTATACTTACCTAAAAAAATGTATTCACACATTTCAACAATTCAGTTATTTATATGTTGTATACCTACCTATGTCTGTAATGTGTTGTTTGTATTTACGCACACTTTTTATTGAAGCCCTGAAGACGGTGAAAATTGTGCCGAAACATTGGCATGAAAAGTGTAAAAATCTGGGGATTGCGTTTCACACTTGTCCCCTTACTCGTAATTATTGAACAAAAGTAATCTTTGGACGTGAAAACAGTTTCCGTTTTTATTTATTTTTTTGCGGTTTGAACGTTTGCTATAGGAACGCCAGTACTCAGGCCGTATCTCCGAAATTACTTGAGACCGCCAAAAATTTAATTGGGATTTTTTGTACAGGAGACCAAAACACGTAGACAAGTTTCACAGTTTTTTATTTTTAATCACTGTAACCAAAAATTTACCGATTAATCTATTACCTATATGGGTGTATGATTTATTTTAAAAATTGTTGTACCTATGTTTAGTTTGTCACGAATTTGTGCCAACGTTCTGTATAAAATATTTTCATCAAAATCTGCTCGCCAACCTTGCCTAGGTGTCATACGAAACTGGCAATCGAACAACCTCAAATTGGATGACAGTCCCAGTTTTTACAGCTGATTTCGTTTTCCCAAGAACATGTCAAACCACGGATTGTAAAACCTTGATAGTTTCAACAGGTATTACTTGCTGATCGTGGGGTCAATAATCATGCATAAACGAAATCCGGAAACTACAAACCAGTATATCGAGGTTTACTTCCTACTTTCAACAACCAACAAAGAATACAAGAAAAAAATAATCACATTGGTAAAGAATTCCTTCTGTAGCTGCTCATAGACTCCTGCTGAGCTTTTTTCACTTGAACTGAACGAGTTTTTCACACTGAGAAGGGTCCGTTGTAAAAAACTAACCTCTCCTATGAACACGTCAGTTAGTTCACGCGCACGGTACAACTAACACACCGTCTCGCATACAACTGACTGACTCATTTCTCCGCACGGCAATCCGCAGTCGGGGCAAGTTTTCAGGCTTCCGAAGAGAGAAGACATCGGCGCTTCGTATAGCGCAGGTGGTTTTACTATACATATTCTGTGCTATTATTTCAGTCTGCAGTCAAGGTTGCCGGTATCTGAGAATTTTGGTGTGTTTCCTGGAATTTGTAGACGAACAGCGGGACCTTGCACTGCTTGACATTGTTGATATTCGTTTTCCACTTAAGCTTCGTAGAAAGCAGATTTTAAAATGAAAAATATACACCGTCCCGCATAAAAGTTCGCAGCGTATACAAAACTTTTTTATTATTGATTTCTCAAAAAAAAACATCTGCTTCATCCCAAACCTGAATGGCAAAGCATTCTTTGTTTTGAAAAAAAATATGACCCCATCACTTTTCACGGTTTTGAAGGTCAAGGGGAAATATTGTCCAGAATCGAATGTTGATCCTGAAATTCAAATCATAGCTAGCCATCTAATATGTGCGGCTTTTCATAGGCCCCTCCTCCCTGTTAACTTTTGCACGGTTTGATGTACAAATATGGAACAAAAACCGTTTCAGGGGTATATTCGATACTTATTTTGAAATAATAAATACGGTAATTGCTCGACAAGAGGCGCGGGGTGGGGGATAGGGGCACATCTACTTAAAAATTTCAAAGGGCCAAGTGTCGCATCGCTGAAAAGAGAATTTGATTCTGGTTACAGCCATCTAAAATTTTTTGAATATCACTATATTTTTTTGTAATTCGCTTTCGAAATATCAAGTATAAAGTGCGGTATAGTAATTGCTCGACATGGGGCGCGAGGGAGCACAACAACTTGAAAATTTCAAATAGCATGGGGGTCAAGTGTCACGTCGCTGAAAAGAGAATTTGATTCTGGTTACAACCATCTAAAATTTTTTGAATATCACTATAATTTTTTTGTAATTCGTTTCAAAACATCAAGTATAAAGTGCGGTATGGTAATTGCTCGACAAGGGGCACGGGCGGGCACAACAACTTAAAAATTTCAAATGGCATAGGGGTCAAGTGTCACATCGTTGGAAAGAGAATTTGATTCTGTTTACAATAATCTAAAAAAAAAAATAATTTCACTAATATTTTGTTGTAATTCGCATTCAAAATATCAAGTATGAAGTGCAGTATGGTAATTGCTCGACAGGGGGCGCGGGGGGCAGAACAACATAAAAATTTTAAATGGCATGGGGGTCAAGTGTCACATCGTTGAAAAGAGAATTTGATTTTGTACTTTTTGGGAGAAGATACATTGCAACTACTCGACAGATGGCACTGGGGGTGCATAAAGATCGAAATTGGGGAAAACGTATTCAATTTTTTTTGAACGATGTGTCACTTGACTCCCCATGCTATTTGAAAATTTTGAGTTGATGTGTCCCTGCGCCCCATTTCAAGCAAAAACTTATTTCAGAAAATAATATCGGTGATACCCCCCAGTGTTTTTTTTAATGTTTGTTCTTGGAACCGTTCAAAAGTTAAGGGGAGTTAAGTTAGGGGGGGGACATAAAAAACCGCACTGTTTATACTGGTAAAATAGCAGAAAAAAAGGAGACCACTAAAATAAAGTTTGTTTTGACCATTGATCTGCGAGCCACGTGCCGACCGTGTAGTATGTGCGGCCTGTGGCCGCCCCTTGTTTGGTTACGCCCGCGCGCGGTGCAAGCGCTGCACACCTGCTAGGATCGGACCTGATTGGAGATAATTCAGTTTCATTTCTATGTATTTCCAGCAAATTTTGCAAAATTCCGACATATATATCAATGAATGTAATTTTCTGATGGAAGCGTGGAATCTGAGGACATCCAGAGAGTAATATTACCATATCTAAGAATATACCATCCGTAAAACATAGTATTCTTTATGTAATACAGGACGATAAGGAGAAAATGTGAAAAAAAATTGAAAATTAAATTGGTCATAGGTGGCTATGATTTAAATTTCTGGATCAACATCCGATTCTGAACAATATTCCCTTTTGACTTGTAATTCTACAGTGAAAAATAAAGTGATGGGATCATATTTTTTTTTTTAAATAACGCAGGTTTTTTAATGATCCTCGTCTAGTCGGGACTCCTTGACGCCAATAATACCGGTATGATGTACGTTTTTGAATTTTATTATTATTATTTCTTGTTGTTTCTTAATATAAAAGTTTGATTATTGATGATGACGACCTTCAAGAACGCTCACTTATTGTTTTAGTATGTACATTGCAATTGTTAACGTCTATTTTATTATATACAGTGACCGCCAAAAAGTATGTACCAGATGGGAAAAAAGTTTATTATTGGAATATTGGAAAAAATATTCTTGGGAAAAGTTTGTGCATGTCCAATAACCTGAAAATCGATTTTGACACATGTCACGTGATCGCTGGTATGGTGGCAAATTGAAAAAAATTACTATGAAAAGGCAAAAAGGGGAGTAAAATGGCAAGATATCAAAAAAAGTTATTTGAAAAAGTTGCTTAGAATTAAATTTCATACACATATACAAAGTTTGAAAAGATAATGAGGGAAAATTGAAAATAACAATTTTTTTAAATATTTACCAAGCTGTACAAAAATATCAAACTATCATCCTATGAATAGCTTGACCATACTAAAACATTTATATTTCAATGATAATGACAAAACTTTGTCATTTTGTCTACACCAGTTAGCACTAAATTTAAAAAATTGGATTTTGTTAAAACCCTGGCTGTAACATTGGTTCGTATCTAACAGCTATATCAGAATTCCACGACCATTGTGATGACATGACATTTTACAAACATGATGTTTTCCAGATTATAATCAAGTTTCGATCATAATCGTGCCAGAGCGTTTCACTTCGCATGCAATGTTGAAAACTCTAGCCTCTTTAATTTGACGCACTATTTTTAAGATTATGAGCGAAGTGAAACGTTCATGCACGATTATCATCAAAAATTGATTATAATCGAAAAAACACGATATTTTTGGATTTCCCTATCATCGCAATAAGAGTGGAATTGTGATATAACTGTTAGATACGATTTACGAACCAATGTAACAGCAAGGGTTTGGACAAAATTCAATTTTTTTAATTTAGTGCTCTCTGGTGTGGAGAAAATGAGAAAGTTTTGTTATTATCATCGGAATACAAATATTTCAGTACAGTTAGAAAAATATTTAAAAAAAATGCTATTTTCAATATTCCCACATTATTTTCTCAAACTGTGTATTGTATATGTGTATAAAATTGAATTCTAAGCAACTTTTTCACATAACTTTTTTCGATATCTTGCCATTTTACCCGACTATGCGTCGATTTATCACAAATGCTACTGTTGTATTCTAATTAAATCCTGTTCAGTCCAGCTCTCTGCTATTGCTGATGAATCCGAATTGCCTGTTACTCATGAAGTTGTTTGTTTTTTGAAAAAAAAATCATTCAGGTGGTTTTTCAGGGAATGCTTTGGGCTCTGTGTTCAGATGTCTGACGAATTCCGCTTGAATTTCAACATCGTTAAAAATCACTGAAATGGGACTATTGAAAAAAATTAATTGGTGTGGAAACCTGGTGCTGTGGTTATGCATTCTACTCATTAACCGAGTATATAAATCGAATACTAGCTGGGACAAGAATTTTTCAGTTAATTGCTGTTGTATACTGTTATACTGTCACTATTTTTACTTAAGTTCAAATCCAGTCGTTTTTTAGAATTGTTTGTCAACGTTTCATTAGCGCTGTTACCATTCTCCCTATCTAATTTATTTAATGAAATTTCAATGAAAACTAAAGAAAATTATAAAAAAATCAACTATCTGAAGGAAAATGCGAATTTTCACTTTCAGATTTTTCCTTCAGAGTTTTCAGTTAGGGTCAATTCACAATATCTATCAGATTTAGTTCAATGTCCAGCATGGCTCTAGCCGGGGAAGTAGTTGTTTTCTGATAAATATTACAAATAAATCACATTTCTCATTTTTTAATTTTTATGGAGAATGTATTCCTTTTCAACATGAATACCTAGCTCCCAAAAAGTTATCTTGAACGATGGAAAATTGCGACTAAAGTTTGTCTTTCAGCCGCAGATGATTCCACAACAGATTTCATATCAGCGCAGAAGAAATATTTCCATCAATTTCCATCCTTGATGTGTAATTGCTTCTGAAGAGCCTTTTCAATAATGTCAATCTCTCTGATGAGCTTGGCAAAGCGAAATAGATTTTCGTCGACCAAAATGTATTGGGGATTAAATGCGAGAGAAGCGAGCCTTGCTTTAATGAAATGAACGATTTCTGTGAGTGATATTTTTCAATAACATTCTCCATATCTAATGTATTTAATGAATTTTCACTTATAATCTCCCTAGTGCTTGAATTATTGCCGGAAATTTTTCGAGTACATGAATTTTTTGAAAATTATCCGAGTCGCGCAGCGCAAGGCGCGCGTTTTACCAAATTCAAATTTGCTTCACATTTTAAAATCTGGATTGTTCAAAACTTTCAAAAGTTACAATTAAATGAAACAATGTTTCATGATTTAATAACAAATTAGATGGTGCACACAAAAATTCCAGTGATTTTGTTATACATGCATGCGACCTATTTTGTCAAGGATTTTGATACCTGATCACAATGGAATTTAATTTTACAAATACATGTGGTTCTTGGTCTTTCAACATTCTCCATGAAAATTGGAAAATCAAAAATGTGATTTATTTGTAATATCTAACAGAAAACAACTACTTACCCGGCACAAGCCACGCTGGACATTGAACTATATCTGATAGATATTGTGAAAAGACTAACTGAAAAATAAAAAAAAAATCTGAAAGTGAAAATTCGCATTTTCATTCAACCGCAGATGATTCTACAACAAATTTTATGAATATTTTATTCATATTTTCGAACTACAACCATAAAGTTCATATTATTTTGGAATGAATGAATTCAACGAAATTCAAATTGATTATTATTTCGATGAGAAACAGTATAGATTCTCTGTGCAACAGTATTCGCATTCAATAAATAAATAAATAAATAAATAAAAGTTTATTTCCTATAAAATTACAGCTCTAAAAACTTAAGAAATCTCAGTATAATTTCAACTTCCTTCTTCGAGCTCATCCCGGGGGATAATAGGGAAGATGGGAAGGACGGCATATGTGCACTACGACCCCCTGTCGTTGCCGACTCGGGGGCCGCGCACGTTGCCCAGGAATAGCCTTGAGTCCTCACAGGGTCATCGATCATACGAGATCTCAGAGAGGTATCAACGTAGACACTGCGAGATATTAGTTTGATGTGTGCAGGCTAGTTGGATGTTGCTCCGGAAAAGGTTATAAGAAAAAATCCGGATCTTGATACTGAGCGTTTGGTTTAAAACTTGAATTTCCTAAGCCGCCGGTTCTTCCCAGCGTTCAAGGAAAAGGTCGAGCGCTTGATAAAGAACTCCGCCGTGTTTGCGGGGTTCATTATCATGGATCCTAAGCCTAGTTAGGTCTCTAGTCAGTGGACTTCTGGGGAGAAAGTATTTATAAAACTTGTAAGATACTTGTTTTGCATATGTCGGGATGGAGTCGACGCCCGCAAGCGCTCGCAGCACATCCACACGAGTGTAACTATCCATATTTAGGATTATACGGAGAACTTTGTTCTGCATAACATCCAGTCGTTTCCACTGTTTATTGTAGAGGTTGCAGAACGCTGGACAGGCGTATAACAACGCCGGGCGCACCATCTGCTTGTACATCAGCATCTTATTCTCTAATGAGAGATGTGACGTACGGTAAATAAAGGGATATATCCTCTTTACCGCCGCTGCCGCTCGTTGAATGGCAAGCGTCAG
Source organism: Chrysolina haemoptera (assembly GCA_958298965.1). NCBI lineage: Eukaryota > Metazoa > Arthropoda > Insecta > Coleoptera > Chrysomelidae > Chrysolina > Chrysolina haemoptera. The sequence goes on along the minus strand of OY282601.1, from coordinate 17,215,493 downwards.
GTGCGCATTCATTGTTAGTCGCCTGTCCATAAGAACTACCAGGTATTTCACAGGGCTTTTCGCCTTTATGGCTTTGCCCGAGACCACAAAATCACGATAAATTTTGGTAAATTTATACTTTCGAGTGAAGTTGATGATCTCGGTCTTAGCCGGATTCACCACAATCTTGTTCTCCTCCAGATACGGCAGGATTTCTCTATCCAGTCTGACCCGGATCTGATATGGCATTCAATATGTATTTCTCGTAATATTCACGTTGATATTGTCACCCTATAACGTGAAATTTGAATGCGAACTCACATGTATGAGTCATAAGGTTTCTCAAATCTCTTTACAAGGATGATAATTTTCACAATATAGGTAAATGGGTAATTACATTTAGGGCACCTGTACGACTTCCTATTAGTTGTCAGACAGAGTGGGCGTATTTCAGGATTCTTAGTTAACGAATGTAGATGTTTTATGAAAACTTAACGTTCAATCATCTTTCTAAGAATTGATATATACATATACCTTCTAAAAAGAAATTGCAGAATATTTTTTTTGTGTTTTGGCATCGACTGCTGTAGTTATTAGCCACGTGTTGTGGGTAAGCTGTGGTACTAACGCCTTACGCCACTTCAGGAGCAGCACTGTTAATTTTTAAAGCAACAGTGAATCGTGGAGGATTATTCCCAGCCGACAATGAGATTCGAGATTCAATCATTCAGAAAAATAAAAAATGCTTGCCCCGGCTGGGAACCGAACCAGGGACCTCTCGGGTGCTAATCCCCGCTTCATGAATATTTCTGATCGACAATTCCGTGTTATTAAAATAACTACTAAGTATAAATTATCTTTTTAGATTTTTCCTCAGGCAGATTTCTTCAATCTATAGTTTTCAAAATTTCATGTTACCTACATCAGACAGTATTATATTTCTCTCAGTTTTTCCCTGCTTTTTCTATGATATAGAGCGCATGCGTATTTTGAAGATTTCAGTTTGAAATTTACGCCATCTATAATCATTTCCTTGAACTGATAAAAACCATATCAGGCCTCATTTGCCATAAGCGGCGGTGTATTTATTTTCTCTGTTTTCTCCTTGATTTTCAATTTTTGGACAATAAATTGAGTGATAAGTATTCTCTAGTGTTGATAGTCTCAGAATCAAATAACTTGAAATGGCGAAATAAATCAAAAGTTCCATTACATATATGAAAATGTCTGATAAACTTATTTCTACTTTCGACATCCTAAATAACCCAATAAAATTAGAATAATGATAACAATAAACGTCATTGTCACTCATGGAATTTGGCAGCTGATCACCACTAAAAGTTATGCACCTTAGGGTCACTGCACCGAATCGAAATCCTAGAAGGCTTTGATCTCAGAGTAATAAAAGACATAGAGATGCCCTGCCTATACCTACATATATACTGCCTATACTTTACTATACAATTTATGGGCGAGGGGGCGACGGGTGTTGAAATGTTATGGACAGTTTGTTTACATTTAGAGTATGAAGGTCCATAATACAAATGAAGCATGACAACTTGATCCGAATGAAATAAGCGGATATACACGAGAAACTACCCGAATGAATACAGACTTAACATGTTTAAGGCCCTCGCTTGTAAACAAACAAAGTTATTTTGACTTCAAGACAAGGACGGAGAGGGCATCTCTATGGTCTTTTATTACTCTGAGGCTTTGACCCTATTGCACCCATAGAAATTATAATATATATATCTCTCTATATATATTATAATTTCTATGATTGCACCTAAATTATGAGCGCCATCTGGCGGGAACACCTTTTGCTCGAGTTCGTATAGAGCTCTTTTTCGTACGAATTTTTGATAGTGTGGCGTGTAAGTAGCGATGTTGTCATACTTTTGTACGTGGTAACCTTCGGCAAGTTGATAAAATGGACACTGATGGCGCTGCAATTTCAGTCAAAAATACCATAGCCGGATTTTTACTTTGAAAGTGATTGGGAATCCAACCGTGCTGGAAGGAAAGGAGCATCACCATATTGTACTTTATAATTATTCATTTAGGGCCGGTTTCATACGTTCAGTATGAATTCCAGATTGACTTACTAATGGTTGGAATGGGAACTCTATAACGCCGTTTAATGATTCCCTTTCACATTATAAACCATTAGTTAGTCCATTTAAAGTTAACTGAAACCTATAAAACCGGCCCTTAGTGCGAGTTGTACAAGACAAGTTCCACAAAGTTTCAAGTGAACAGAGTTCAGCTGGTTGCTATTGGAGAGTATAGCATTAAGTCACGACCCCCTGTCGGGAATATTTGAATCTGTCGAGCAAGTGCTAGCACGTGCTACTCAGCTGTTTTTTGTTTGTGTACAACTTAACCTGTAAAATATCGCAGTTATTATTTACATCGATATCAAACACGATAAAATTAAACGAATCCACAAATGTAAACAAACAAAGACTGCCTAAGTCGCCATTTTCCTAGCGATTGTAGCGACACCATCGATCGATTTATAGGATGTATGTTTTGGCTAGAACGGTTCGAGAACCGTTCAAAGTATAGTAGCTCAGTCAAATTCTGATAAATTTATTTGCAAGCAGAAATCCTGAACTTGAATATGACACTGCTACGAACTAGTTCAGAACCGGTTATGAAAGGAACCAAAACAACCCTTGTTGAAGGCCAAACAGACGAAGAAGAAGAAGTAAAAAGAGAAGGAGAACCCTTGTTGAACCTGTTTTGTACGTACAACATGACTTCATAGTTATCTTAAAATAGATTATTTTAACTTTGGATTTCTCTCATCATTTTTAATTTGTGATGAATATATATTCTTGCTAATATATATCCGCTTCAGCCCATCTAGAACGTGGAGGTAGATTTAAAGAAATATGACGAATTGAAAATAAAAGATTTTATTATAAATTTGACAAAAAAATCTAATATACACAATATATACATAATAATAAGTACGTAAAATCCTACCTAAAATAGTGATGAAAATCTAAAACGAAATAACAAACTTATGTCAGGAATATTGATAAAACCATCAACGTAATCTCAGTTCATTTCTTAGAATCTTTCCACTCGGGTTTCTTGGAATCGATTCAATAAATTTCACACCTCCCACCAATTTTTTGTAGTGCGTCACTTTCCCGTTGACCCAACGTTGAACGTCTTCTTCGTTGATATTCTGTCCAGGTTTTAGCACTACATATGCTCTCGGAACTTCACCTGCTAGTGAATCAGGAACTCCCACCACAGCTGCGTCAATAATCCCTTCTATTTCCATTATCACATTCTCAAGTTCAGTCGGTGATACCTAAAACAATAAACCACTATAAAAAAACTCAAAAATAAAACTTAATTTTCGGAACAAATCTGTTGGTACTTCTGACTTGTTGAATTATTGCAACACCGCAACGTCAAATTTCAAATGTCATACTTCAAACTTTGCATTATCGGTCAACGGTCAAACCCGTCAAACTTCATTATTGTTGGCATTTGTAAGGTTGAAGTGTACATGTATCTTTTGTGTTGATTTCTTGCAAGATAAAGGAAAACCTCTATTCATAAAACATCATGGAAAATCCCGAGGAAGTATTACATAGTCTCGAAGAATTTTCGAAAATGAAACCCAAAGACATTCCCCGTGAATTGGAAGAATACCTGTGTTTTGTTGCGAAAACAGGTAACCCAATTTATCAATGGCCCACAATTAAAAGCCTCTTTCGAGAGAAACTTCTCAGTGTTATCACGGAGTTTTATGAATCTTGTCCAACTGTCGATATTCCACCATGCCCGAATGTAGAGTTGTTCAACTATGATATGATGAAAAACTTCATTCTTGAGAAACTCGAAACATTTGCTTCGGCCCCATTCACTGTTCAGAGGATATGCGAACTCTTGACTGCCCCCAGGAAAGAATATAACAGAATTGATAAATATATGAGAGCACTAGAGAAAAACATTCTTGTGGTGAGTACAACAGAACCAGGACGTAGATCGGCCGAAAATGGAGAAGGTATAATGAATGGTATTGAAACAGAACATGTACCTGAGAGCAGCAATTCTAGTCATGATATAAACATTGAGGACATGGATGAAGCTCCAAGTTGGCAACGAGTACCAGTGCAGGTGGCACCTGTGCTTTTTGATAGCAATGAGAGCGAGGGTGTCTTAAATGAAGCTGAAGAGACAACAGAAGAACCAACTAGTCTTGAACCTGAGCTTGAAGCAAAACCAGGTAAATTTAAATTTTTTTAAGTGCATTGTTTTTCATACAAATTTTTTATTCTGGTTGAATTTGAAACTTCTTCATAATGTAAATGAGTAAGGATTTCACTTGTGGGATTGGGCTTGCTTGGCGATAGTTAAATAGATTAATAATTATCCAGCCTTTCACAAATTTTTCATGTTATGGGAGGATTTTCAGCAAGCACACACAGAACAGAAAATAACCCAACAGCATCGCTGCTGAATCACCACTGCCCAACAGATGGCAAAGTTTTTCTACAATAATACACTTTACTAGCCATTAAAGACTGTTACTAACTGTATCATATCTCTGATATTCACTGTTTTCAGATCTTCCAACAAGTAGCACCCTGGAGGAACCTGCAGTTCAGCACCAGGAAACTGTAATAACATGTACCAGTAGCGAAGACACAACTGCACCTTTTGTTTCAATAGAAGCTGTTCCTTTAGTGACCTCACGCCAGAATGTTTTAGAAGAGAGTTCGTCTGATGTTTCTGTAACGATAACTGCCATACCTGCAAATGTTCAACAACGGCGAAACAGTGTTGAAAGAGTAGAAGATAATGACCCAGTACCAGTAGCTGCAGAAGTAGTGAAGAGCCCATTTGAGGTGAGTCGATTTACACTCTCTCTGAGAACCGAAGTAATCCATGTTTTTTATAGATTGAAGAAATCAAATTGGTTGAGAACTCTCAACTTCAAGTCGTACAAGAAGAAGTGGTAGTTTCGGAATCACCCTCAGAGTCTGCAGAACCACTCAAAGTTGAACCAGAGCAGTCAACAAATGAAGCAGAGGTAGCTGCCCCAACTTTTGAGGAGAATATTCCATCTGAAGATAGGTCACCATCTCCTGAAATGCTCCAGGCTGAGGTTAGTTCTGTATCAGAGAAACCTCGGATAGATGAACCAACAGAAAGTTTTGAAAAACCACCTGAACAAGTGAAAGATGAAAACGAAGCAAAACAAGCTGAGGATACAGACATTTCCATTTCAGCAGATGCAGATGTAAAGGAAACAGTATTGGTATCTGTGTGTGAACCAATAAGTTCGTCTGTTTCTGCGGATGAAGCGGAGGTTGAAAATATTGCTGATAGCTCAACTGACTGCAAAGAAAGTGAAGTTTTTGAAGAATGCAAGGAAGCTGTAGAAACCTGTGAAGAAATGAAAGTTGAAGAAATTGAAGAAAAACCCAGTGTTACTGAAGTGCCTGAGAGCAATAAAGAACCCGAGGAAACTCCTATGGAGTTAGATGTTGTGACTGAGGACACAAATAAAAAACCTGAAGAGAGTCAGGAACCGTCATCTTCTGTGGACCTTTCTCTGTAGTGCTATTCTTAGGCTAGTGGATTTTTTTGTTTTTACTGACTTAGAAAGAGTGATTACAGATTCTCTGTTTACAGATTCTACAGAATCTCTTTTTCTTATTTTAAGATCTCTAGTTAAGCTGTAAAATGTTGACATGAACTGCATTTTTAAACTAGTTTGATACATTTTTTGTATTTATATTTGAATAGAGAGAAGGATCATCATTTGCAAACTTTCATTATTGAAATTAACTTGAAAAAGGGCCTCATTGCTGACTGAAAAATTTTAATAATTAACAATTTGGTTTTTGCCATTAAAGTACATTCATTATCATTGGACTATGATTTCATAAAATTTCCCAAAATTTTAGTTTTGTTTAATATTTTCTATATTATAATTTTTTTCTACTGGAGGACTTTTGACGAGTCTTAAAGGACTCTTGACGAGTCTTAAAGGACTCGTGATTTTATCTTAATTCGATTTGTTTGAATGTTTTTGCCTCAATTAAAAAAAATTGAGTTATGAAAATTTAAAAAATTCTGATGAAATTCAAAGAAGCACTTTTATGTGGAATGGGTATTTTTTCACTAATTTGGATGGTGGCTTGAAAATATATATTTTTCACAAAAAAGTTCAACTGAAATCTATAGAAGTACGTTGAATTAATTCTGAAAATTTACTCAAGATGTCATAAGCAGCTAGTTGTCAGGATAACTCTAATTTTGTCCGGCCTATTCTTGAAATGATGAGTGGGAAACAAACCGTGAAACATCTCATTTCTGCAGATGGTCATACCCAACCATATGGGGTATAAGGGATAATATTCAATTCTTCATTAAAATTAGCACTTATTGCAATTGTGCCCTCTTGGACGAACATTGCACAGATTGATGTCAGATGTAATTCATTTTCGTAGGGGAAGTAGTTGTTTTCTGACAGATATTTGCCTCAAAATTTCCACTTTGGTGGATTTGCTTGCCGCAGCTACTCACTTGATTTAAATTAAATGTATGTTTTAATGTATGTTGTAAACGATTGTTTTATTGTTTTTTCTCCAAAGAGCTGGTGACATGCTACAAATGTTTTTAGACATAGATTTTCATTCTATTACATTCTATTCTAGTTTGGAGAGAAGAGGAATTCGACTTCGTCGAAATTTTTCATTTCATTTATTTGAAAATCCTCTCACACTTTTCAGACTTTGTTCGAATTCATGCATTGACTCTTACCGGACTCTGTGCTACCGAGGAGTTCTTCTAGTTTTTGAGTTTTGGGTGTTATCGTTCATTGGGTTGGCTAGTATAACTCCAATGTTGTCCGACCTATCCTTGCATTTTGATGCAACCAATGGGGGATAATATTCAATTCTGCATTACAATTAGCTCTTGCAATTGTTTCCATTTGAAGGAGCATTGCACAGATTGATGTCAGATGTAATTCATTTTCGTAGGGGAAGTAGTTGTTTTCTGACAGATATTGGCTTTGTGGAATAGTGTGGAGAGATGGGGAATTCGACTTTGTCGAAATTTTTCATTTCATCTATTCAAAACTCTCCGGCACAATTTTCGGACTTTGTTCGAATTCATACACATTCATGCAATTTCCTGTTCCAGTTTCACGTTTGATAAAGGAATTGCGACAAAAGGATATTCGGCTATCCACGTGCGAAAAACCAGGAGCGGCGCGTTCTTACACTTACACAAGATAATATTTTTGATACAAATTTCCACATTACACGTAGTTTTCCACTTCTTCTGGTGATGAGAGAACAATGAATAATTTTCGGTAAGTGGTCATAGTTCACCCTGTATATTTTAATGTAGTAGCTCTTTAGACTCGGATCGATCTTTTTCTGACTTCATTTGGTTTCTCTTTCGTTGTTCAAAGGGGGTGATTCCACCCCACCTCGGCGAACCCGTACCTTGGAATATGGTAAGATTGGGTTTTGTTTTAGGGCAAGAGTGTTAGGTAAAATTCCGATTGTATATAGAAGGTGCAAAGAGTTTGACTTTTAATCCATATGTTATGAATTAAGCTACCACAGGTAAAATATTTGATATCGTTAGATTCTATAGCGTTCGGATGGTTGAAATCTTGTTTGATGGGTCCAATGTGTGTCGGTTTTCTGTACATAGATATTCTGATACATCTGTTTTGAATGTATTATAGGTATAACGTGATAACGGACGAAATATCAGATAAGAAAAGGGAAGTCATAAATCCTATGGATACTTGAACTGTATCACAGTTTACCATCTCCTAATGAGAATTTGTATCACAGCTTACAATCCCCTAATAGAAATTACATGTACAATTCGAAGGTATAGCAGAGTGGGGTCCTTTGACCCAGCATGAAACATATTCCGAACGATGCTGATATGCGAAAATAGTAATTTATGTATCAAGTGAGTAAAGTGATACTTTTTTTACGAGTAGGAAATGTTGACGCACGACGCCTTAAGGTACAAACATAGAGGAGCGACGCGACAAGCGGCAAGCGACGCGACAAGCGGCAAGCGGCAAGAGACGCGACTAGCAACGAGACAAAAGACATGCACATAGTAACGCGACACTTTTTGATTTCTTGTCAGTTGGAAATATGAGTTCGATTATATTAATTACGTGTTAATTTACTTTCTTCAGCTACTTCTGCCCATAATTCATCCATTGAATACCGATTTCGGTGATCCGGGTGGGATTGATTCCATATAGCTTGTCTTTTGAACACAGAAGTTATCATCTGTTCGGTTTCCATCGTTCTTGTACACTTAGCCCAAGTACTAAAAGCAATAATCAAATTTACAAAATGCACCCTCCTTCCAAATCAAACGATTGCACTCACTCTCACGCTAGAAGCAGCTGTCACGCGTGAATAAACATTGTCGCTCGAGATACGTCGGGCGTCATCGCGTCGCTTACCTCCTCACTATGTGCACTCTAATACAAAACGCACAGAAATATTTTAGTCGCGTCGCTCCTGTATGTTTGTACCTTTAGGCTCACGAGTTTCATACAGTATTTTTTTCCACAACTGTCAAAAAAAAATAACCAATTCATATTTTTTTGCAAATATGAAATGAATTTGGCATATTTTTATTGATTCATTATTCGAAGTTCGAAGAGTATGCCGGAGAATTGAGTTTCAAACAAATGAAACGAATAATTTCTACAGAGTCGAAATCACTTTCTCTTCACACTATCCCGCAAAATGGAAAATTTGAAGCGACATATTCATCGAGGTCAATATTATTATCACTAATGTTGACTTGACTTTCGAATAACTAGTCCATCGAATTAATTTTTCATTTTCTTAGATTTGTATTCAAAATAAATAAACAATCCTCGTGAAGCAACGAATACCTTTTTCTTTCTTTGAACTATGCCAAGGAAATCTCATACTTGCACTATCCACGATTTTCTCTATAGTTATCAAGAATTCGTTATCTGGATAGATGCCCAATTTCACAAATTTCATTAGTTATTGTTGTCAACTAGTTTCTGACGGCCAAACAGCCATAACTCTACCTTGGATTACCTAGTGAAGATTAGGTCCAATAGTTCCTTAGAGGTATATGCTATTATTTTGACTATTTCACTCATCTTAAAATTCTCACCTGATCTGACCAATCGGAAGCCAAAGACAACTCGTGTTATCGCGACAATTTCACTCACTATATGAAAGTCGCGTCTCCTGCGATATGAGGACCAATCAGAATGGGATTTCGCGAAAGTACACGCTTCCTTTCGCTTCCTTTCTTTCCGATCCGGAAAGACCACGTCGTCAAGTCAACCACAAATATAAACAGCAATGATACATCTTGTAATCTAATATGACATAAACGTCAGGTTGACAGACTTCATGTTTATTATTCATTAGTTGCAACTATTGAAGAATTCACTTTGTTTACTCGATCAAATTTCAAATAATAACTGGTTAGTTCGTGAAATTATCTCAATAAATACGACTCGTGCTCACAATACAACCGATAATTCTGTCAGAAATCTTTAACTCGATCAAATTGCTTTGAGGTAACGCAATTTGATCTCGTTGATTTCTGACAGAATTATCGATAGTATTGCGACCACTCGTGGTATTACCCCCGATAATACCATCTGTCTTTCAATTCTGATTGGAGGATCAGCTTCGGTATTTTCAGCGACGTAACCATGACGAAATGAATACGTTTGACAGTTCGATCAATAATAAATATAGCTGATGGATATGTCAGAATGAGTCGCTTCACTGCAAATTCAAATGAAATTATGAAACGAAACATTATAATATTGACGATTTTGATGATTTGTATATGACTGTCATACATTGTTCGTATTTATATAAATGAAGAAACTTTATTCGTGAAATAGTCTAATAAAATTCAACTCGTGATTGAAATTTCGCGATAAGTCTGTCTTTTATTTCTGAACTCAACTGAATTGTTTTGAGAAAACACCACTCGTCCTGCGGACTCGTGTGGTGTTTTCACGACGCAATTCAGTTTCGTTAAGAAATAAATCGACAGACTTACCGCGAAAATTCAATCACTAGTGGTATTACTCCTGAATATATTCGCCGCGATAGTTTGGAATTTTGATAATACTTACATTTCTATATCAGATAGTTATAGGTTATTAGTTGCCAAAGAAACAGCCGTAAAAAAGAGTTCACTTTTTTTACGCCTTTCCGTTTAATAACGAAATCGTATGTTGATAGTGAAATATTGTAATACTTTACGTACACAAACCACACAAAAAAGTGGACTTTTTTTGACAGTCGTAGAAAAAATAACTTTAGGCAATATCAATGATAATTCGGAAGATGTGCCTTTCACACAAAATATTCTTGTACGGCATTCCTTCAAGTTTATAAAATAATAATCTCCTAGAACCTACTGCCGTACCTACAAAATAATGGTACCGGAAACCAGGAAAATTTACCGGAGTGAAACTGGCAAGACGAAACCGACAGCAAGATGAATGGCGTCATGCTTAGATAGAGTCGTGCTTGGTATCGGGGCAGCATAATATAGATTTTCATTTTATCACTTATTATAAATGCATGTTACGTTTTCACTTAAATAAGTGAAATTAGTTAGTTATTTTATGTCAACCAATTTGTGAGGTGTGTGCAGGAAAGAAATATGTACCCTACGCCACTGAGCAGTCTTTCAGTCAGTTTTTTGCCTACCTTCGGAAAGAAGACGTCGACCAAGAACAAAAAAAGCAGTGCCGATCAGTTCTTCGTCACAAGCTTTCTTTCATTCTTTCAATACGCATTCATTATTGAAAATTTGTTTGGCGCTATTTTCTTGTGCATCAAGAATCGTGGAGCTTCGCCTCAGTTGTGTTAAGAACAATTACATATTTCATATTAAGTGTGGTGATCGCTTTTTGCAGTGTGTGTGTGCCCAACTTTCACGGATGCCTGGATAAAGAAGGGGCGCCCAAACATCACAAAACCTACATACAGACCCGGCTGACGATCTCCTAGGAGTCCTCTACGATTGGCTTAGGTGAGATTGTTCAGTGGTTTTCTCATGACTTTTATTTCTATAATATACGCCGCCTATCACAAATTGCATTACACAACCTGTGGTTCATTCATCTCATCACATTTGAGTTATCGAAGCTAAAAAACGCACAGCACAAGTGGTTTGTATTTTATCGGGTAAATTTGGGTTGTTTAATGAGAAACTGTTTCCTAGCAATTCGACGAGAATAACTGTCAACTATTAAAAACACGACACCGAAGGTGGAGCGTTTTTAGGTTGATAGTTATTCGAGTCAAATTGCTAAAGGAAATAGTTTAGAATTTGAACAACACCAATTTACTAGCGTCTAGCGACAGCCCGGATATTTTGGCTGGCGAGCATATTGACAGTATCATAACTTCCAAATTGGCAGCTTCCTTGGTCTGATTTCTCAAAAACACATATAAAAGTAATTTTTCACAATTAGGTATGTCTTCCTCACAATTCGTAAATCACAATATTCACAATTTTTCACATTTTTAAAGAAGGCTGAATGGTTGAAGAAAATGTGAAAAATTGCGATTTACGGGTTTTGAGGAAGGCAGAATTGTTGAAAACTGTGAAAAATAACCTTTGTATGTGTTTTTGAGAAATCAGACCAAGGAAGCTGTCAATTTGGAGATTATGATGCTGTCAATATGCTCGCCAGCAAAATATCCGGGCTAGACGCTTGTCACAAATTCACCCGATATCAATACAAACCTCGAGTGTAATTCGGCAGGACAATTTAATGAATAAGGAATTCAGAAACATATCAATGTCAAACTATTCATTTTGGCAACCAACACCGCGATAATTGATAAACAAAAGAATAAGTGAAAAAACCACTAGTATTTGTCAACAGTAAAAACACAAGAGCTTTTTTTTTATCGGATCTTTCTTCAACGAAATAATTTTGCCAATTGGTAATTTCACGAGAAAAACGGACATGAAAAAATTGCGAGACAGCAGGTCGAGCAATTTTGTTTAATGTCAGTGTTTCGAGTAAAATTACTGATGGAACAATTTTGAGTTGAAAGAAATGTATCCTATAAAAAAAAAGTACGAGTGTTTTTTGGCAAGATAAATCAACGACAATACATAAATAGGTACATCACAATAATATTTACCTTCAGTAAAACAGCTATTTGACGGGGCAGTTGATAACAACACAATTGTAATAATCCTTGGAATTTGTTGAGATGAAACTTTCCCCAAACGATTCACATCGTGTCAATAAATAATACTGAACAATCATTACTATCATGACAAAAATTCAAGGGACGGCCGCTTACTAGATGAAGTCTGGTTTTGAGGAACAAGCATTTTTATCGCGATAAAAAAGGTGCATCCATTTTTATCGCTGTCAAAATGACTCACATGTCAAATTTAAATGTGTTTCTTTCTACAGGAGTTGATTTATCAAAGGTAATACCACGAGTCCTTCAAATTTTATCGATAAATTTTTATTTTCCACGAAAACTTTATTATTTGGCAAAAGTATGAAGACAAACCGATTGATAAATCTTATTCGCTTTGTTTGAATGCTTTTGCTTGAAAATAAAAAAGTTTTGAGTGCTTTGAAAATGAAAATTTATCTAATTAAATTTGAAGAACGAGTTGTAGGTATTTGGAGAGATTATTTATTGAACAAATCAAAGGAAGAACAACCTAATTCATTAGTATTTCATTAACATGAGGAGAAAAGAATGAAATTTAATTCCACCAAATTTCAAATATCAAACAACAATATAGGCCTTCTATGATCCAGAAGAGATATGATGCTTATGCGATGCATATGATATAGATATCTATAAATTATGATAGTTTAAAGCGAATCTTAGTAATTCTTTCTGACGATACCAAGGGATGGCGCCACACCTCTTCATTGTACAAGGTTGATAATTGAAAATTTCTTGGGAATTGAAAATCGCGCCAGAATCGCCAGAAGGAACATGAAATTATTCGTTAGGTTGTTGTATGAAGATCTTCATACAACTGTTTCGTCTCAAACCACAAAAAACAAATTTAAATTTAACAAAAATTAATCGTACGCCATCGTCATTTGAGTTCAGGAATATCGGTCTACAAGCCGCTAGTCGTCGTTTGCGATATCTGCCTCTGCCCTGCCTGCCATAAACTTGGTTATGTTCATTGTTCATGAGCTATTTACGTGTGTGAAATTTGTGTGTTTATTGAAATGTGTCGTTTGTTATTATTATGTTGAAAAAGTGAAAAGTGAATGACTATTAATAATGAGGTAACTTTTCATTCATGATAGTTTTTATTTTAACCTTGTATGTATAAGCCAGTTCAATAGAATCGACGCGGTAAACCAGAAACCTTTTTTTTATCGGATAAATTTCTTTCTTCAACGAAATAATTTTGCCAATCAGTAATTTCACGAGAGAAACTAAAAAAACCGTAAGGTCGAGCAATTTTGTCTACTGTCAGTTTTTCGAGTGAAATTACTGATGGAAAAATTTTGAGACAAAGAAAGAAATTTATTCAATAAAAGAAAAGTTCGAGTGCTTTTTGGCAAGATAAATTAACGACAATATATAAATACACCACAATAATAATCACCTTGATTGAAACAATTATTTGAAGGAGCAATTATTAACAACACAATTATAATAATGCTTTTTGTAATCTGTTCTGATGAAACTTTCCCAAAACGATTCATATTGTGTACACAATACTGAACAATCATTGCTGTCATGACAGAAATTGAAGGGACTTCCGCCTACTAGATGAAGTCTGTTTTTGAGAAACAGGCATTTTTATCGCGATAAAAAAGGTGCATGCTTTTTTATCGCTGTCAAACTGACTCAGACGTCATATTTAAATGGGTTTTTGGGTTTATTTCTACAGGAGTTGATTTATCAGTATAAAACCGAATGATTGGCGAGAATAACACGCTGCTATTGGCTGAAATACCAAAAACGTCACATTTTGACATGTGAAAAAAATCGTTGTAAGAGGTAATGCTAACTTTTGCCGCTGTCTAAGTGACAATTGCACTGTGGCATATTATGCGATTTTTTATACATGAATTAAATTGTCACGTTTATTTTCGTCTGTGAAATATTTTCCTATGAATTTTTTAATCATCTTCAAAGTACTAGGTATAATGAATAGCTATGAAAGCGTGTAGGTATATCTTGAAGTAATGAAAGTGAATCGTGAAAAACGATTTAAAAAAATGTTTCTGATTCTTTATATCACCTTTTTGGATTTTTTTTTTCACGAAAAGTATTGAAAAATGAAGTATTGAATACGTTGAATGTGAATGTTGATTTTGTCGCATTCATTTGACCCCTTTCCTCCACTCTATAAATAATGAAAAATATGTTTCTAACTTCGATTGTCATCTTGCTGTTTTATTTTTTTTAACAAAATGGAGAAAAATGATGTTTTGAATACATTGAAGGTAAATGTGGATTTTGTCGCATTCATTTGACTCTCCCACCCTTCTAGAAATAATGATAAAAATCAAAAATGGAGTGTTGAATACGTTGAATGTGAATGTTAATTTTGTCGCATCTAGAAATGATGAAAATGATGTCAATTGAAGTCAAACACATATTTTTCATTATTTCTAGAGTGGGGGAAGGGGGTCAAATGAATGCGACCAAATAACATTCATAAGAAATTGCTAGGAATAATTTTTGTGGAAAATTGAATTGTCTTTCACCTTGTTGAGTTGTTTTTCCGATAAATCATATAAGTACTTTCTAAGATTACAGCAAAAATCTATGTATTTGTTTTTAAACGAAAAACAATTCTGGAATTTTGGTAAACAATTTTTTTTCGTGTTTATCATGGTTCCAACTACTAGCATACCAAGTTTGGTGGTGCTACAATCGATCCTCGTCTCAAAACCCAATCATACTGGATTAATAGTAATTACGATAATTTTTCGTGTGTTTGATAACAGAGGATCGAGTCCATTTTCATATAAGACTACTTACTTGATTTCCTTTTACTTTTATGAGCTCCTTACACCTATCGACAATATAGAAATAGGCATCCTCATCGTAATAACCTACATCGCCTGTATGCAACCATCCATCTTCATCGATAGTTTCGGCCGTAGCTTTCTCGTTGTTCAAATATCCCATCATTACCTAGGTAATAAAAGACTGATTCTGATCTGTTTTTTACAGGATATTTTATCATTACCTGAGGTCCCTTCACCAAGAGTTCTCCGGACTCGTGAGTTCCAAGAACTTCACCGGTCGTAAGACTTATAATTTTCGCTTGCGTGCCTGGATATGGAATACCTATCGTTCCTATTTTGGATGGAGGAGTTAATTTCGGCATGAGAAAGGTAACTGGGGCACTTTCTGTCATTCCATAACCTAAAAAATAGTATATTGAAGTATAAGTGGATAAAACCTAACCTAACCTAACCTAACCTAAAAAATAGTATATTGAAGTATAAGTGGATAAAAAGGTCTTTCAAACACGCGCGAATTTTCGAGCACTCTGGTTGCGCCGTCGTGCTCGAAAATTCTCGCAAGTGTTTGAAAGATCAGTTATCCACGAATACTTAATAATTTTTTTTAATTGGTGCACTTTGAAATCATAAATACTAGTTCCATTATTACAAGTGATGGAAATAAGAACTTATAATGTAAAATGGTTGAATTCGTGATGTGACATCAGTATACCGTTCGTTAACCCTTTGCGGTCTTTTGTCGGGACAGCCCCGACAACAAAATTTTACCGTTCCGGTCCAATATTAGGTAATCCCCGAAAGTATCACGTTCCAGTCCGATGTCGGAGCAGCCGGCTTTGGTCGAAGTCGCTACTTGTTTGTTTTAGGTTTTTCCCTGTTTTTTTCCTCTGCAGGATTTGAATGGACTGTTTTTCCTTCCTTTGATTATGAAAATATAATTGGACCGCAAAGGGTTAATGTTTCAATAAAACTTTTGCATTTGTTTGTAATATTTCATTTGACGTTATGAGGTACTCCTGTCAGATCAATAACCATAACATTGTCATTCAGACTTCACTGTTCTCGAGTTGTTGATGTATCCATGGTAACTTTAAAAAACGCGCGTTTTTGAAAGTTCAATTTGCACACGCTGTGACGTGCTTCAAATAGGTAAAAAGGGGCACCAATTGAAAAAACGAACAATAAGATCCATAGATGGACACAGTGGCGCAGCCAGGATAAGCCAGGATTTCAGTTTTAGGGGGGCTGAACATACAATTCATCAGTAACCAGAGCTTTTTTTTTTCGTCATCCGAATGTTATGAATAACAGTAGTAATTTAGTGGCTTGGGGGGCCTGCAGCCCCAAGGCCTCCCCCCTGGCTGTGCCAATGGAAGGACATACAACAAGGGCCGAAAAACCCCAAGTTATGCTTATGTATTTTGACCCGCTGAATCCGAATATCGAGGGTGATAAGCCGTGAAAGCATCAGGAAAATTGTTATGGACGATTTTCCGAGGAAAATCGAAAAATCCATTTTTTCCGAAAGCAAATGACGGTATAATATATTCCATAAAATTCTCTACCAAAACTTTTTCACAAATTTTTCTTTAAAATGCACCGTTTCGAGTAAAATATGCTCGAAATTCGAAAAAATGCGACTTTCTCAATTTTTAGCGCTCTCTCATTCAGTCACATACTGATATTTTCAGGATCACCTTGTGCGAAATTATTCATATATGTCTCGAATAATAATAACAAAGGAGGCATTCCTGAAAAAATCATTCGTGTGGATTTCCCGTTACTGAATTTCCCGATAATTTTAAAAACTGACAAAAATTGAAAATTGAAAAAGTTCGCGTTTCTAACGCGAACTCTTTTGTTTAGACGTATTTTCACTGGTTTAAAACATCTCGCGCTACAAGCGTGCGGAAAAGTTAACTTTTCCGCACGATTTTTTGATTCGAAAGTTATACTTTTCCGTACGATTTAAAATCGTGCGGAAATAGTAATTTACGTAACAAGTCCGGAAAACACTGTTTTTTTGGACGGGTGGACAAGATTCTAGGAAGAGCGTAGCGAGTCCTGGAAGTCTACGAGTCCAAAAAAACTGTTTTCGGACGTGTTGCGTTTACAATTTTTTCGGCAACCGTGTAGAATCGACAAATCGAGACACATTTATTTATTATATTTCTTTGTAGAAGAAAATTTCGAACATTTTAATTCTTATTTGTACTAAATATTGAAATTCGAACAGAAGATAGGTACTAACAGAAACATTCTAATTCTTATTTATATTAATATTTATATTAAAATTCGAGCATTTCCCTGACTAGTCCGGGAAATGCGTACTTCCCGAACTGGTGCGGGAAGTGATACTTTCTCAAAGAAAAATCGTCCGGGAAGTAAAGTTACTTTCCCGCATGATTTTCACTTTTCCGTACAATTTTTACTTTTCTGGCGCGATTTTTGTATTGTTGAAAATGATGATATTTAGGACTGACTAAATGATCTATACAACTATTCTGTCTAATTAGTCATTTTGTAGCATTATTATAAAAATTTGTTTATTAAAAACCTTTTTTTTTTTAAAAATAAGATGGACAAAAACACTCGTAGGAAAAATATTGTACCTAACGGCTTGCCCGAACTCCGCTCCGCGCCGTTCGTGCAACTGCCGTCGCGTGCAACTGCCGTCGCGTGCGGAAAAGTACTACTTTCCGCACTTGTTAGGTAAATAACTATTTTCTTTTCAACCCATTGGATTTCGGGTTCATTGAAGAAGACTCTATGCTTAAACCGCAAAGGGTTGAAATATTGATCTCCCAAGTACAGAATTGGTACCGAATTGTACTTGCCAAAGTTGCTTATTATTATTGCATATTTGCCGTCAGATAGTGACAGATTTAGGCGCCCCATTTTCGCATACAAGCCTCGAATAGGGTTGAAAAGTATATCGATTTGGAGTAAAATGAAGATATGTTTACGAGTGGCTCCTGGGAATAACATACCGAGAATTAGATTTTCCAGAACAGTGTTTATTTCCTAGGAATTTTCTGGGGAAATTTTTTCTCTGAGATTACTTATGAACCATTCAAGAAAACTTATCATACTCACCATTCTTTATTGCAACGTCGTTCCTACCAATCTTCTCCCTGAACTTCTGTAACATTCCCTCTGTGAGGGGGGCTGCGCCAGATTGAATCCCTTCTACCGAAGACAGGTGCTCAGCAGTTACGGCTGGATGTGTAGCCAAAAACAAAAGAAGCGATGGTACTACGAACAAAAACGTTGGTCGGTACGTTTCAAGTGCCTTGATATAATCTTCGGGAGTGAATCTTGGGATTGAAATAATATGAGCGCCTGCATTCAACGTCGTGTTCAATATTCCGTTAAATCCAAAGATGTGAAAGAACGGTAGTACAGTGAGAGCTTTGTGTTTCGAACCATCTGAAAAGAAAACAAAATATTATATTTAATTGTTTTCTCTTGCGTACTGACTTTCATACACAAAACAATACTAATTTTTTGGACCTACCTTTAGCTTGTCTTTCATACAAAGCAGGGTGATCTCCTTGAACAAGATTAGAGACAAGGTTGTAATGTGACAACATTACTCCCTTTGGAAGGCCTGTGGTGCCACTGGAATAAGGAAGAAGTGCTAATTCTCTCGGATTTATGCCTGGTAGTTCACTTTCATGCCCAGCTGGAACATTGGAAACATAGTTTCAGATCATAAATGTTTCATTTGATTTCTACCGTTTATAAAAATTTGTAAAAATGTATCTGATACCTGTAAGCAGACTTTGGAGTCCATGCACATTTTTTGATAGGTCATCATCTCCTCCAATACATATGGTTGATTTATAATCTGGTAGATCTGGTGCGATTGTAGTAGCTACCTCTAGCAGGATAGGCACAGTAACGATCATTTTCACACCTGAATTCTGGAACTGCCTCTTAATCTCGTCTGGAAACAATAAAACAATCATAAACAAAATTGAAACATAACTTTTCATGGCACCAATCTCGTCGGAGAAATGACATTCGAGTGAAATTGGCTCAGTTTTCGTGTTTGGTTAGTTTTTCATGTTTTGAATTATATTTACACCAAGCTTTCAATATTCAAAAGTAGGTTTTATATTGGTGAAAATCACAATTTTAACAAAAAACAATTTTAAGAATATGGAATTTTTTTTTAATAATAATTAATTTCGAAAGCACCGCGCACAAAAACATATGGGAATTCAAATGTTCAATATTACCTTTTATTCAGATACAGGGTGCGGTACATTTTTTTCAGTCCATTTATAATGTTTTTATTGAAATACTCAAAAACTGCTCCGTCTGTATCCATCACACACAGTGGCGTGTTTAAAATTTTGTTTTTAAATAAATAAAAATAATGCCAAAAATTGTTTTGGAATTGACGGCTCTGCCCCCCTCCCCCTCTTAAACACGCCACTGCTTCTCCATCATAAAGCCATTAAAGAAATCGCATATGTACACCATGGAAATATCGAATATCGATATCCCGATGTAGGTACTAGTTGAAAAGTAAATCGGTTTTCGTCATTTCGATATCTTCGTGGTTATCATCGAAGATGGTTTGGTTGTGAAAATTTGGAAGTCAGATTGAAGTTTCAGTGCCATGTCGCTCTTCTCATTTTGAAACCTATTTCATTACACCGTGTTTACAACTGTTTTCCATCGTTATTCCGAATACCGCGTTATCCAAGGAAAAAAAAAGACCAATTTATAGATTTTTTGTTTCTAAAACATGGTTTTGCTCTCAAATTCGATGTAGAGTTTAGGCCAGGCTTTGTGTATTTTATTGAGTACAAGACCGCGTGCCAGTTCTTGTTTTAGTACCCTATAGTGTACTATAGTACCCTATCTAGGGTGTACTACATAGATTGCTTTGTTGTACATGGTGGTCATTCAGTAAATTCAATCATGGCGATATTTTTTATTGTAATGCAGATATTTGGGGTGCTCCAAATCGATTTAAAGAATTAAGCCGACGGGTGAGGAATCTAAAAACAAAGCTAAGGATTATTTTGGGAAATCGTCAGTCCCATCCACCTTCAAAGCACGTAGAGGCTATTATGCCAAATATCTGTCTGGAACAATTAGCTGATACCACGACGGGTGTTGAGTTATATCAAACAGATACGTTTGTTATATTCCTTATTGCAGTACCCATCCTATACGTGTCTATACTATCGTATTGCAATGAATCGACTCTGTCTTCCACGCCCTCCGAATAAAACATTGAACTGACGATTTACAAAAAAATATGGCTACATCAGAACATTAACTCATAGCCACCCGCCTCAACACCCTTTCACTGCGGCAATGCCAGCACATTACGCACATGGAGAAACAAGCAGAGTTAATAAATTCCGATAAAACGGGGCGTGGCGCAGTGGAGGAGCTTCCGACTCCGGGGTTGAGATTATGGAGTTGGTAACAAGGCCTACTTATGACACAGTAGTTAATGGCCAGAGCTCCTGACATTAACCACTATGAAGACAACAAAAAAAATCCGGCAATACGTATACTGCAGGATTATTTTTGTTCGAGATACTTCGGAAATAGATAAAATCCTTTTCAGTGACTTTCCTGCCATCTAGCCACCTTCTAGATGCTTTGTATTCAACTCTAGGGTGCTCTTCTTCGACGCCCCCATAGTCTTAACCCCAACCGACTCATTCACAGAACTCGATTTACTTCTCAACTACTGAATTTCTAACACGACTTCAACAATATCGGTTCTGTAATTACTCTATGTTCAACCATAAAGCTTCGAGACAGGATACAGGATCAAAAGCTCCCTTTGTCTATACAACTCACCTGGGGTATATAGAGGATTGACAAATGTGACGGTTAATCCGGCTTCTAATGCACCGTGACATATGATAATGAATTCTGGTACATTCGGTAGTAACAGTCCAATAACATCTCTTGGTTTCAGTCCGCAGTGGCCTAGAAGGGCTTGTGCGCATCGATTGATGAGCATTCTCAACATTCCATAAGTGTAACTTCGACCTGTAGCTGCACATGTCTGAAACAATACATGAATGAATAAATAAATGAAAAATCCATAAAAATAGTGGGTAGTGATGGATGTTTTTCATTGTCAAATGACTCGACTATAATATAATATAACAGTGTGCTTCAAATTTACTATTGAATTTATTGTATTAAAACTGATTTTGAAGGGTAATTGAAGAAGTAAATGAAGGATTACAAGCATGCTTTTGATATGGAAATTTGGGCTATTCCTGAAAAAATATTCAAATTCTCTCGAATGTTTGGAATTGAGTAATGTAGTAGTACATTTTCATTTTTCCTATCTAGAATAAGTTATCCTTTATAATATGTTCTAATAAATGCAGTGGCAACATTGCTCTTGAATTAATTCAATAACTAATTGTCAGAACTAACAACATGGTTGAAAGAAAAACTGAGCACTCGACATCATGACTTGAAATGTTGGTTGAAACATTTGGCCTCAAATGTTGCCCATCATCAAGTGTGCAATGAACAATGCCAAATGCGAGAGTACCAGCTGCACCTCAGCTCAGCATGCCGAATGCGAGTATGTGAATAAGATAATTTCGACCCTCAGATCACCCCATATTCACAATGCATAGCATTTACTTCGCAAGAAGCAAGAAGTGTTCATGATATGCAACAGAATCGACACCAGATGAAAAGCTAATCCTTATGCAGAAGGAGACTACCCATACACAAAGTGCCAGTGCTAAAAGGACAAGAAATAAGTTGGACTCAAAGAGGGACCATATTGTCATCACAAAAGTGATATCAGCTGTTATGTAAGTTAGTAGGTATCAGCTCCAGATTCTTTAGGCAAACCTTCATGAGTACCAATATCACATATCAGCGTGCTACATCTATAAAGCATGGACCTGCTGAGCAAGAACTAGTTTTCCGACTGAGAGACTGTCCCTGAAAAAATGGGATATTCAAGAAAAAATCTTCATGATTCTTCCTCGAGAGCAGGGACGAGGACTACAACAACTCTTACATTGAACCCAAAGTTATAGGTACTAATCAAATACTAGGTCACACTTCAACGGGTTTACCTTATTTCTCATTTTCAAAATTGATTGTTGGAAACGAATACATTTTCATTGGAATTCAACTTTGGAGTACTCCCATTTATACCTTGTATTTCGTTTTACAATAGATCATCATCTCAGGCACATAATTAATGTTGTAAATCCTCTTAGGAGTTTGCTATTCAGGTTCAGATATTTCTCAAATATATTGGAAATTTATCATATGAGGATATTATATACTATGCTCTGATAGAATCTAGAATCCAGTATGGAATACTGGGATGTGGGGGTGCTTTAGATGTTCACCTGAAAAAATTATCAACAATACAAAAATACTTTTTAAAAATTATTCACAGAAAAGAAAGAAAATATTCGACTGATAAATTATTCAGTAAAACAAAAAATTCTGACCTGAGACAACTCTACCTCTATCACATAATGATACATACCTATAAGAACAAATCTACACTTTTATTTTATGTATATATATACACACTTTTTTTACCTTCCCCTATTCTAAAATTAGTTTTATATCTATGTTACACTTACTGTTTTCTCATCTTCCTTCTATTTTGTAATAAGTTTTATCACTTGATCATATGATTTTATCAATCTACTTATATATTAAATACCAACTACGTCTATTTGTAAGTAGGAGATTTGAGCCGGTTCTGGGCCTCCCCCCACCACTATGACGTCATCAGTGACCTTGACCTATGACCTCGACCTATGACCTCGACCCATGACCTTGACCCATGACATTGACCTATGACCTATGACCTATGACCTATGACCTATGACCTCGACCTATGACCTCGACCTATGACCTCGACCTAGGACTTGACCTAGGACTTGGGCTTGCCCTTAGCCTTGACCATGATGTATATTGTTGGGAGGTGTTCAGGGTTTGTGTTTGACATTGAGATTATAATGACTTGGATTTTTTTTTCATACACGGACAAGTACTTTTTCCAAGTACTTAATTTATTTTTCTTACCTCAATGTCTTCCATGTCCTTCATGTATACTTACTCTGCCATTGTGTATGACCCTTATGTGTGGAGTACACATACAAATCTATACCGAAGTATAGAGAGGGTACAACACGTCTGCACACCACGGAGATCCAGTCAGATATGTGAACTCTGATTACTCTCCAGTGATGTATACCTTGCGATGGTGGTGGGAGGAGGGGTCGCGTGACGCTATGCGCATCCACCCTCGCTCTCGATAGGGTGGGGTGGGTCCGCGCTGACGTCACACACCCATACGCTGCGGTGACTCATCGACTACTATTTACTCTCCGCCCTCTATCGATGCGATGCAAACTCGCGCATGGTGGGGGCTTTGTATCATACATGTTTCATAAGTCTGTGGTGGGGGGTGGTTCACTATCTATTATAAAAGAAGTTGGTATGGTGATATGAAATCAGAAGTTGTATACCTAGCAGTCGAGCAGTCAGCAAGAGTAGTGAAGTTATTCAGTGCCTACACAGTGAGAGAGATCAGTGAGTGTGTTTTTCTATTGAAAATTATTTATATTTTCCATATATATTATCATCATGTCAGTTCCAAAAGTAGATTTACAAAAAATCAATTCTATAATTAAACAAGAGATGGAAGTGTTAGAGCAAAAAGTAATATCATCTTTGCCACTGAATGAAGCTTACCCAATTAAGACGATGTCAGTTTGTTCTACCCGGTTTGGTAAATCCATTTTATTGATACTACTTGATGTAAGCAATGATACATTATTCAAAACATGGCTGCCAAAACGCGTTTCAGAACAATTTACCGATGATGATGTAGCATGCATCAATTCATCAGGTGGTAAATATACAGTAGCATATTTGGGTCAGAGTCCACAAAGCTTTGCCGGCATGAAAACGAGATCGTTGGTCAAATTTGATCTCACTGAATAATTGTAATATATAATTTCCACTTGTCATATCTTCTAATTCTGATTCTTTTATATTATAGGTGATAATTGTAAGGAAAATATAAAAACTTTTCATACATTGTTAAACACACTCTTCGGTGGAGACATCATCAAAAGTCTAATGTGAGTAGTACTGATTATTTTTGTAGCATTCTTATTTCAATAATTTCTCTTTGATCATAGCTTCATTTTTGAAAAATGTGGATGATGTATGCAAGTCAACACTGGACCGAAGCCATAGACATCTCTTCCGCCGTTGAAAGGTTAACTTCTGAGTTGCGTGCTTTGAGCGAGGATGCTCACCACGCCACCATTTATGACCTGAGCGTATGCTATGATGAAGAAAGGATCCAACACTGTATGCGTGATTACGAGAACTACAAAAAGGGTGTGGATCTCTGCGAGAAATATACAGATGGTTCTTTCGATCTACATCACCTCTGCGACGCAATGATTGAATGTGAGCTGAAAAGATTTCTCCACCGCCTCCTACCATACCTACCTGAAGACATCATCAAAAAGTACCAACTGGATGATGATGATAGTGAAATCGAAGAAGGAGAAAATTATGATGAAGATGAAGAAGAAGTTATATTAGATTGTTTGTACATACCTAAGACTATTTGAATTCTAAGCTAATGATATTTGAATAAAAAAACATAAAAATTTTTTACACATGTTTTATTTACCTATTTCTCTTTTACATGAATAAAGAAAGAAAAATGAAAAAAATGTGTGTGTGTGTGTGTCTTCATCAATATCTGCAGTGAACTGAACCATCCAATGCATTGTATGTCAAAAATGTATCATGCAGAATGAGTGCATATACTTTGGTGTTGGCTGGGAAGTTGACTTTCCTAGTTTCAAACTCGAGCTTAATATCAATAGTTGATGATTTTGTGGCATTCGGCTGATGTGAACAATCAATGATGAATAGTGGATTTTTTCGAAATTGACCAATGTCCATGAGAGGTTCACTCATATCTTTATCATAATAACTTCGTTGAAAGTTCTCATAGGCATAATAAGCCGAAGTATCGAGTTTTTTATCGAAATCCAAATTCCAACGTTCATATGGGTATACTTCAGAGTTCAAGTACACACGAATGTTATTGATATCAGCAGTTGTGAATTTAGTGATGTCCTTTGTCCTGTCTTCAGAAGTGGTAGTGCTTTGGAATCCAATGATGATGTAACGAGGTGTTTCAAGGGCGTTGGTTGTCTTGATAGCCCATATGTCTGAAGACGTGCCACGTAGTGATGGAAGTTCATAGAGATCCCACATGCGATAAGCCAACTTGATTTTAGCATTCAGACCGCTTTTGTTGATTCTATTTAAAAGTTTGAGCTTGTGCTTATCTTCTGGCACTATGTGTCTTATTTTCCACTCAATTTTATTGATTTCCAAATCAGCATCAACCTCACCAATATATGAGTTCTTGAAGGATCGAGCGATTATTAAAATCATTTCTTGTTTGGCATTCAAGATACTTTTGTTGTAATCTTCAGCGAAACCCATCAAATATTTCAGTGGTAATTTACCACTGAATACGTGACTAGTTGTATCCAAGATATCCTGTTTAGTTTCCGAAAGTCCCCATCCAGTTGTCAATAAAGTGTTAGCATGCGATTGTCCAAATGATATCATATTCTTCATTGTAGATGTTATCCCCGGCTTCCTGACCACAGCAACTTGTTCACCACCCATTTCGTAGCGAATTTCATCAAAAAGGAAGGCGATTGCATTATTCGAGAGATAACATAATTTTGTTTCATCTTTAGGTGTGAATTTACCCTCTATATAAATGAAACTCTCAGCAATGTCAAGTATAACGTCTTGATTATTGATTGCAATTCGAATTTCATCTGAATTCCTAAACAATGGTGATCCATATGGTTTATATGTATGCTCATGTAAACTTGTGAGGGAATGATCGAGCATCGGCTCGTCAAATATATTCAACTTTTCACTATTTGTTTCGAGCACCATTGTTCCTTACTTTCAGTCCAATTGATTTCAAAAATTTGAGATCTCTCAGCGAGAGAGCAGTGTGGTGTGCTAACTGTTTAGCGTACACTTTTGGAATGAGCCTTTTTCTATTCGAACCTTCCTTTTTAGCTATTTGTGGAATGTTTTCAAATCCTTGTCGATTCTGTCTATTATAACAAAAACCCATAATAGTTATTAGATTTTTTTCAATTCCAAAATTATAACAATCTCTTCTGCACTTCCAAAATCAATGAGATTATTATTATGATCCAAAATACGCACTGTGATGTTGTGAATCAACTGACGACCTTCTGGACTGATGGGCATATATATAATCTTGTGTGGTTCTTTTGTGAGATTGAATCCAGGCTCCACATCGATATCGAATGAAAAAAGAATGTGGGATTCTTCATTGTTTATGTATGAACCAGATATAATGTTGCAATCTAAGCGGATTAGTCTCACAGTTGTTATATTTATCGGATGTGAGGATTCGTGTATCTGATTCGGTTGAAATCTATCAAAATTAAAACCTATCATCTTTGCTATGGAATTCGGATGAGTTAGATCAATTTCATATTTTGATCGCATCTCACATTTGAAAGTATTATTATTGGCATGTAGGTAGAATATATCATCTGCATTGGTATCGTTTTGATTTTTCCCATGAAACAATCGAAACATGATATGTTTCTGAATAACTGCATTGATCTCATCTATTTCATAGGCACCACATGGAATTTCAATTGTGTACTTCTGAAGTATTGGTGAACTTATATCACTGATTCTAAAACTGATCACATTGTTTTTTTCAGTTATATTATTTACTGTGTTGCATCCATAGAATCCTAAAAGTCCCAATCCATAACGACTGTTTCTATCCAATTCAACGGGTGGGAAAAAGTCTGCACTCAAGACACTCGTCCCGACAGCTTGTAGTTCGAACTTCCGTGACATGACTGATAAATTTTATGGATTTCACTTCAATTTATTGTTGTCTACAACACACTCGGGACAACCTACGCTTTTTCGGAGATGGTTCATCAATATCCATTTCATTTTTATTAGCACCAATATTCATATCCTTTATATTGCAATAACAGCAGAATATTTTTCGAGGTATAGGACCATCATTCACATCAGAATCTGAAACGCTTTCGCCGTCAAGATTGTTGTGGTCATTGCAATATCTATATTTCATTATATCAACATCATCTTGTAGACTTTTAGGTAACTTTTCCCAAACAGAAGCAATCTCATGTGCAGCGCATGCGAGTATCACTTCCTTCGGCATATTTGCAAGCATCACTCGATCCATTCTTGTCAAGGTCCGATATTTTGAATACATTTTGAGTGATAATCCCATCGTCCTAATAGCCTCTCGAGTCATTGCTGGAGTTTTATCCATTCTATAATAATTCAGAGAGAAACTTCAGGCACAAGTGACCGCAGAAAACTGTGTTGAACTTCTGCTGGCGATCATAGTTATATAGAATTTTCACTTTCGAACATTTCTGGAAGTATTGAATCAACTCTATTGGTGGGGGTAGATTTCCAAAACTATCAAAGTATGTAATGTCTTTCCCACATTTGCTGTATGCCACCCAATGTGTTCCCGATCCTCTTATTCCATCTAAATTGACAATGGCGGTCTCGCGGTGTCGTGGACCTCTAGTGGGTAATGTATCACGCATGAAAATACCGCGAAAGTATGGAATTTTCATTTTCTTGGCATAATAAGTGAGATCGATGTCGGTGAGAGGTTTTCGAGGTAGGGAATCAACTAGTTTTTTGGATTGTATGGTTTCAAATAGAGTCCGAGTCCTTTACGGTAAGGTTTAAGGTATATACCACTACCACTTTTACCCAATGCCACACTTTCCATTTTCCTATTATGACGATTCGCTTCGATCAGGGCGGTTCTGCTTGCTTTTGCTGAATTCACAGCTCTGGTGATGCCTGCAACAGCACCAGCTAAACTTCCGAGCGCAGACAATCCAGCAAAAATTGGTATCAATGGTAGAATCCCTCCGACTTTAGGTATTGGAATTATGCGAGGCGTGCGGATCGTTTTCTTTCCACCGGCAGCTTTGAGGTATTTACGTGCTGCATGCAATGCCACTACGGTGGCTTTTTTCAAATTATTCGTCACAAATTGCTCACCCCCAGCTTTTTTCAGTACATTCCGCACTTTATGAACCACCCCAGAACCAAAGGCGATTTTTATGAGATTATTTTTCTTCTTCTTCGGTTGATTTCTCTTCTTTTTCTTCGGTTGATTCCTCTTCTTTGTCTTCACAGTAGTACTACTACAACCCATACCGAAACGTCTCTTTGATTTCATAATGTTGGTAACGAGTAGGGCAGCTATTCTTTCCTTAATACCAGCGTCCTTCGATTTAACCCTGTTCCAAGCTGCGTATTCGAGTTCTTTGTCTGCTCTATGTCTCGCTGTGAGATCAGTTAGATGATTCAAATATTGAATATCGTGTTGTTTGCATGCAATATCCAATTTATTGATTCCAGGATCTTTGCGGGCTAAACGTTTTTCCAATTTTGTACCGGGTCCACAATACTGATATCCTCCGGGTAAATGTAATTCGAACGGCAATTTGTTTATTAAATTATTAACGAATCCACGACCGCTTTTTCTGCATCCACTACGAACACATCCGTATCGTTTGATGGTACTCATTTAAATGAAATGTTCACAGCATATCATCGCTTACATAGTCTCCAACCACGGTACGATGCGCATTGTGAAGCAGAAAGAAAAGTTTGCTGTAGATAATCTAGATGAAAAATTCGGTTGTGGATTGAATGGACAGAAAGTGTTGCGGCATGGTCCACTACTTCCATCATCTGTTCGAGGACTCATTATCGGACCATCGAATTGTGGAAAG
Organism: Chrysolina haemoptera; assembly: GCA_958298965.1. Classification (NCBI taxonomy): domain Eukaryota; kingdom Metazoa; phylum Arthropoda; class Insecta; order Coleoptera; family Chrysomelidae; genus Chrysolina; species Chrysolina haemoptera. The sequence goes on along the minus strand of OY282601.1, from coordinate 17,186,573 downwards.
ACGAATGCCATGATCTCTCTTTTAACACATCCACAAGGACTGCGATTCACAAATGTTTATCTCTATTCGAAATCACTCAATCAACCCAAATATCAATTCCTACGAAATGTATTGGAACCCATCAAGGGGTTGGGATTTTATACATTCAGTAATAATGCAGAAATAGTGGAACCATCCGATGCCAAACCAAATTCTGTTTTCATTTTCGATGATGTAATATGTGAAAAACAGGATATTATAAGATCATATTTCTGTATGGGACGTCATAAAGATGTTGACTGTTTTTATCTTGCTCAAACATATTCACGAGTGCCCAAACAGTTAGTGCGAGATAATACCAACTTTATCGTAATGTTCAAGCAAGATGAAACGAATCTACACCATATTTATTCGGATCACGTGTCACCCGATGTAACATTTAAGCAATTCCAATTGATGTGTGTTAAATGTTGGGAGGATCAATATGGATTTTTGGTCATTGATAAGGATAGAAAAATGCATGAAGGTAGATATCGCATGGGGTTCGATAGTTTTATATATCCATGATAATACAATACGCATTCAATCGATCGCTGAATTGCATAGAGGTTACTTCAGTGTATTCTCTCTCTTGTGAAGCAAAATGAAGACAAAAAATGATAAAGTAGTTGAAGATAAAAACAGTGAATTGAATTTGAAACGCCAACTTGTTGAGACAACAGAAGCTGTACGGCAGAAATTTAACTCTATCAAGAGTGGACTTATTGAAAATCGAATGGCGCTTGAAAAACTCTATGATCCCATAATGAAGCCATTAAATGTTCTTTCTTCAGCTGCTGCTACCACGAAACCACAGCCACCACAGCCGACGTTTTCGATGAAGCAAGTGAATTCTCAGTCTACTCCAATAAAAGTTAGGAGTACTTCAGTGGGAAATAATTCATCATATAGTAGTGAATTATCATCTGTTGACAGTGAGACAGATACCATCAAAGAATTCGGAAAAGATGAAAAGTCCGTATTTGATAATTTTGAAGACAATACTGGAGATGTTTTGAAAAGACATTTGGAAAATGTCAAAACTAAGAATGCAGCTTATGACAGAATATTTGGCATACGGTTAGATCCTACTACACAAAAACTGAAAATGGGGAGTCACAATGTACGTTTCAGTGATGGAAATATATTATTTTGGAACAAAAATAAAACACGAACACATGAATTCCCAAGTAGTCTGGAGTTATACAACATGATTTTTTTGAAAAACCCACCTGAAGTTGATGATGATGATGAAGTTCGTCATACATATGCTAAAATATTGAGGCTAACAAATGCACCTTACAAACAACATCTACTGCGAAATGGTTTCAAACACCCGAAATCTAAAAAATTCCGTGAAGTTATTAAACCTATACTAAACTTATCACATTATCAGACGACCAGAAGTAGGACAAAAAAAGGTGAAGGGTTCCATCGAATGAAAATGCAGAAAATGTATGATCCCAAACCTGCGAATTATGTTTACTGGAATTCACCCAAGGAGTTAGTCGCTCGTTTGCGGCTATTGATATCTTCAAAGTCAGCTGGACACACTGGACATGATAATGAAATAATTTCCATAATTGAAGAATTACGTGAGGAAGGTATAATAATCTAATACATCAGCAAAAATGATCAGTTTGTTCTCATTATATGATGCCGTAACATTGTCAAATTGTTTGTCTGAATGAAAACAAATAAGTGATTGCGAGGAGATGGATAATGAAATAAGTGATGTCAAACGACAAGTTGTCAATGAGTTACATAAGCCGGCAAGACGTAATTTCATCAGAAGAACCACCACCGTCAAAGGTTTTGCAGATCTGTGGCAAATAGATCTTGCCGAATTACAACCTTATGCTAAACCTAACAAAGGATATCGATATGTTCTTGTGGTCATTGATTGCTACTCGAAATATCTATGGACGAAGCCGATTAAAAATAAAACAGGTAGTGCTGTAACCAATGCAATGGAAGATGTGCTGAAAGAAGCCAACTATTCCCCGAAACATCTACAAAGCGATCAAGGATCAGAATTTTTCAATAGTTCTTTTTCATTTTTGATGCGAAAATATAAGATCAACCATTATTCAACATTCAGCACCATGAAGGCGGCCATAGCTGAAAGAGTAATTCGAACAATAAAGACGTGGCTTTATAGAGAATTTTCAGCGATGGGACACAACAAATGGTTGAATATTCTTCCAATCATAACAAGCAAATATAACAATAAGGTGCATCGTACAATTGGTATGAAACCAATCGATGTTATGCCAGCAACAAAACTGAAATTCAAAAGTTCCAAAGTAATCCCTCGAAGAAAACAAAGTATTTCCAAATTTCGAATGAATGATATTGTACGTATAAGCAAGTACAAGAATATTTTCGAAAAGGGTTACACTGCCAATTACACAACAGAACTATTCAAAATTGTTAAAATTAACCAAACATACCCCATAACTTATATTCTTGAAGACATGGATGGGAGCCCGATTAGAGGATGTTTTTATGGAGAAGAATTATTGAAAACGCAAAATCCTGACGTATACCTAGTTGAAAAAGTGTTGAGGAGGAAAGGAAATAAACTATACATTAAGTGGTTAGGCCTTCCAAGCGGAAAGAATTCATGGTTACACAAAAGTGCTATGGTTTAATATTTGAATGAAATTGTATTACTTATTATTCTCACTAAGCTGTAAGATTATTAATAAACTATAGAAAATATAGAACTATTTTTGAGTTTTTTTTCAAAATGAATAAATCATGAAGTGGTGAACGTTGCCCCAACCAAACGCAACGCCCAGTGTATGCCAAAACCGAAATAATCTGCATACTCCTCCCCACTTCATAGATTTTTGAAAAAGTCTTTCATTTCAACTCACAACATTGATAACATTTCATAATCCTCAGAGCTAATCACTATCAGATTGGAATGCGTGATCAAACTCTTTTCGCCACTTATCACGTACAGATGCTACCATATCAAAAAGTTTAGTGGACTCCTGAAGCTCAATCTCAGCTTGCATTTTCAAACAAAGGGCGGACTGATTCTTCTGTGTGATTTTGAAACGGAGTTTATCTGCATCTTCACACATTTTGATCAGTTCAGCCTTCGATGATACAATCTTTGCATCGAGCTTCTGAAGAACCACCTCGTCGTCCATGCTACCTCTTCGAACATCGTCATCGCATTTGACGATGATAGCTCTCGATTTTACGATGCTGCATTTCGCTTTCTTAAGCATGTCTCCACAACGCTGCAGTGGACCAAAAGAATGAAGCGATACATCTTCCAAATCACCTATCACATTCTTGAAGGTGTCATCTACTTTCTTCTTACGGGGTTTCCGTACACCCTTACTTGTTTTCTTGGGATTTGAAGCAGTAGATGCACACTTTCTCCTAGATGGTTTCGCTTTCGTATCGACACTAAGAGGAGAGAGAAGTGACGGGCATTTTGGTAGTGACAATTGTGAAAGGGTTGGATCAACACTTTCTGAAGGTTCCGGTATATCTCCCATCTTCAGATAATCATCAATGTTATATTCATCGATGAAACCTTCTTGGGATGACAAGTGATATACCGGAATATCTTCAAAACCAAAGTCATCATTTGTTGCAATACATGGCATTGCTTCTTCTTCAGCAGACAAATTTGGTAATGAGTTCATATTTAGCTCGTAGGAATGTGTGATATCAATGGGATGTGGACAGAAATGGTGCTGATGTTAATGCGACTCTAAGTTTTATTCAAACAAGTCGACTGGTACATGCGCACAATGAACATGACAACAAACCACCATAGAAGGAGAGGGAGTAGATATCCCTCCCTCCCAGGAGTTACCTTCACAAACTTCATAGGAAAAAGAAGTGTTGGACATCAAGAAAGTGAAAAATTCAAAATAATAGACCTACGGACGAATCCGCGGATTCGAGACCTTGACCGCTGTTTTGATTCGCGAGCGCGAATCAAAACGCGATTAAATTCGCGGCCGCGAATCGAACTGCGATTAAATTCGCGGCCGCGAATCGAACCGCGAAATAATTTGCTGGTTGAAAGTTATGATGGTGGGGGTAGGTCCAGAACCGGCTCAGATCTCCTACTCCTACTTATTTTTGAAAATTATATCTCACTCATGAATGATAATAAAGAAAAAGTTTGTTGGTCAAAAACATTAAAAATGATCATATCTTCCAAGAAAAAATATAAAATTGTAGGTTATACTTGAAATAAATTTTACAACAAAATCTCGATATCAATATTTAAAAAAATCATATCTCACTCATAAGTGGGAATTTCAAAAAAGTTCTATGATGAAAAACTTTCGCAATGATCATATATTTCCAAAAAAATATATAAAAAAAATCGCAGCAAAATATCTGAAAAGCGGTTCAATGCATTGCCCCTAATCAAAACATTCTGCACTTCAATGGCTGGTGGATACGCCAAGATTCAGATACATGGGTGCCCACCCAGGGTTTTTGACCCTTCATGTTAAATTCCTCCAGTATTAACAAAGTTAATACTTCTGAACTAAAGAAAATATCTCTTTTGAATAGGAACGTATGTGAACTGTTAGCAGTTTATAAACACAAGCAAGGGTCAAAAATATATGCTTGTAAATTGCCCATGCAGAGTTTTTGAAGCATGTACAATTTACAAGCCTGTAAACTGCAAGATATTTCACATACGTTCCTTTTACTTGCACTTCTATCACAAAAAGTCATATTTTCTTTGGGGGAATTTATCATGAGGGGTTAAATAAAGGTCTTTAGAGGTAGCTATAACGAATTCCTTCGGAGATCGCATTAGCTCAGTTGGTATAGTTTATATGTGTTGTGCTATTTGGCACTAGATGGACCAACTCTTCAGTTTTACGGAATTGTAGGAGCATGTATATTTAGTCGCATACATTTCAGGGGTTTGATTTAAAACATTCATATAGAAGAAATTTGACTAATTCTTTCGGAGGCTGCGTAGCTCAGTGGTGAGTTTGCAGTGTGCCCCGAGAAAGAAATCTCTCTATATCACCTAGGAGGTGGGTGGAGGGTGATATTAAGAGATTTATTTCTCGGGCTTTTTTTGGTTTTGTGACCTTGAACTCGCCCATCAAAAAAAAAACCTATCTTTTCTGTTCGATTATATTTTTTTTGCATAATTCCATTTTTATTTTTCATATCTAGAATTTTGCGCTGTACAGGTTCGAATCCCAGCCTAAAATAGTTTTTTTTATTTATCGTTTTTTAATCAATGAACCTCTCTTTTCTATTCGATTATAATTTTTTTTTGCATTTCGGATCCCAGCTTAAAGCAAACATACGCTTGCTTTCCTTGACAAAATTCTCCGTTTCTGTAGACCTTTGTTGTTTGTTGTCTGTCTGTTTTGTGTCTGTATCTGTAGATGAAGTATCTGTGTCTGTAGAAGAACTCCCTGAGTCTGTAGTGTTTTTTGTGTCTTTTGGTTTGTCTGTCTGTTGTTCTGTTGGTTCGTCGTCGTCGCTAAAGTCCTCCACTCTATATTCTTCCCTAACACTCGGTTGTAATGAAAAGTTCGGTTTTCTCCATGCATTCCGGGCATATGGGCTAGCTTTTTTGACGATTTCTTTGAATTTGTCTATTTTCGATATCGGCCTACTACGCTTCCTTGCACTTTTCACAGGCGATTGTTCCACAATTTCGTTTTCTCTAATGGGTGATATGATAGTCGGCACTATATTTTCCATGTCCAACAGTGCCTTAACCGCCGCTTCACTTTCCGATTGAGATTTTGTTACTAACGCCATTACAGATAAAACACAACTGAACTATCGCAAAGAGACGCTATGAAATAAAAATTTACCCAAATGAAATGAATTTACGGTCATCTCAGGTAAAATTCACCCTCACCGGTCAGTTACTAAAATATTAAAGCTATTGTAGACGGCAGGTATCATTGGCGTTTCCATGCGGGGTTGAATCAGTGCATATTGGAATTGCTGTAATGTATTGTATCCGCGATATAATGGATTTTATCGAAATTTGCCATACTTGATAAAAGATTTGAAAGAGTAAATTCAACTAGAAAAAATATTTGAAAATATTTTTTTTGTCATGTTTCTGCACTTTAATTCGAAAATCAAACATTTCTTTTTAGAATCTCTAATATTTTTGTATCCACGTTATAATGGATTTTATCGAAAAATGTCATACTTGATAAAAGATTTGAAAGGATGAATTCTAATAGAAAAAAATTTGAAAATATATTTATGTCATGATTCTGCGGTTTCATTCGAAAATCAAATATTTTTTCCTAATAATCTCTAAGATTTTTTTATCCACGTTATAATGGATTTTATCGAAATATGTCATACTTGATAAAAGATTTGAATGGGTGGATTCTACTAGAAAAAAAATTGAAGATATATTTTTGTCATGTTTCTGTGGTTTAATTCGAAAATCAAATATTTTTTCCTAAATATCTTCAGTATTTTTGTATCCTCGTTGTTTGCATTTGCGTCACTAATTAGATGACGAGGAAATCTAGGTTAATGGAGGAATTGCTATTCTCAGGAGATGAAGTGTGGGTTTAGTGGAGGTGGTAACCCCCACTCACGATTGTAACATATAAAATCGGTCCAAAATCCTAACATTTCATTCGACTTTTGTATTTTCTGTTAGAAACTGTGTTTGTATAGCAATTATGGTTGATCAAGTTGGTTTTGCATTGGAAGCCCTCTCCCAATTAGATGCCAACAATCAAGTTGATGTGTTGGCAGGTGACGAGTTTGTTTGGGAACAAGAAGATGAAGTTGTAGTGGGTGAGAATGGTGACAATGGCGAATTCCATGACCTGGTAGATTTTGAAGATGGCCGCCAAGACATACCCGCTGGGGATGACTTCGTCGAAGAAGAGTTCCTAGAAGATGACGGAGAAGAACCAGAAGTAGACGATGGAATTGTACCAGACTGTGAGGATGTCCCCGAAACGATCGTGAGCAATGCCCATCAGATAAATATGACAGAGGTGTTAGAAGACGTTGCAACAAATTTGTACTGTTGCAGCTTTTCATTTGTTACTATCAAAACTTGTGATAATGAAAAACGCTTCCTATGTGATATTTGTTTTGTACGGTATTGCGGCATGAATAATAATGGTGAGTGGTATCAGCATGTTAATTCACATGATACACTCGAGTATGCAAATGTTCCCACTCATAATTGTTATTCTTGTCACTCACCCCTATATCTGCTCTGTCCCGTAGGTGGATGTGTACATTGTAACAAATAACAGAGCTGAAATAGGGGTGGGGTTATGATGGGGTGGGGTTTTCTGGTCTGAGGGATACTGGCAAAAGAAAGAGGTGTGGCTTAAGACATAGTGGGGATTGAAGTGGAAGGTCGGAGTAGGTGGTCGAAATGGGGACTGGAGTAGGAGGTCGGAGAAGAAGAAGAGGAGTGGGTGGTCGGAGTGGGGATTGGAGTAGGAGGTCGGAGAAGAAGAAGAGGAGTGGGTGGTCGGAGTGGGGATTGGAGTAGGAGGTCGGAGAAGAAGAAGAGGAGTGGGGTGGAGGTCTGAGTGTTTAAAACAAGAACTTCCTCCGAATAATCTTCAGTCACTCTTCTGAACTGACATCAGCTACCACATCATCCACAAGATCACCCGCCAGATCAACCACCAGCCAACTGAATTAGCAGACTATAGCAAGCTGTAATAATTTGAGAGTAAGTTAACAATCTTGTAATCATGAACCCGTTTAATTTTTTTTTGTATGTTTAGCTATGGATTCTCCCGCATTAACTGGTCTTGCAGCAATAACGATCCTGAGTAACATCAGGGTGGATGGCGCCGCACCTCAAATGCCAGACGAAGAGCACTTCAATGACGTTATGGACGTCATCAGGAGAGAGGTCCCCGAAATGCAGTCGATGACGATGGACCAACGCAGACGGCAAGGTGGGTTCATTAACGGAGTTGCTTCCAAGAGATCCCGTGACGCAGGAGCAAATTCGTCGATGGAAGGTTTGCCTATAATCCAAATTGCTGACAGCGATGATGATTTCCTGCCTCCAAAACCACCGAAGAAATCATCATCGAGGAAGCACGCACACAACAGCAGAAGAAGGGTGTCCAAAAAGACATCCTCAACTGTTGTGACACCGGTTATAGACGCACCTTTACCACCTGTCGTTGAAGTTGCCCCTCCACAACCCACTGCTGAAGAAGTCCACCCTCCAGCACCTATCGTACCTGAGCTGGAGATGAGTGTGCAACGGGCAAAGCGTGGGATAGAGGAGGCCCAGCGGGACTATGATGACAGTCAGCTGGCGCGGGCAGAACTCAACCGCCAGCTGGAAGAGCTTGAGCGCCAGCAGGCAGAGCTGATGGCCCGCGATCGGCAGCAGAGTCTCCGGGAGGTCCAGCTAGTCACCAGGCTGGAAGACGCCAAGGCGCAGGGGGTGGCTTTGGTGGCACGGCTCCGAAGCAACCTGGAGCAATTTGCTAATTTTAATTTTTAGATATGTTAAGGTTAAGGTTAAGTTATTTGTAAGTAGATATAAGTTTTGTATATGTAGATTTAGAATAAAAATAGAAAAAAAGATGAAGTGAAATAGGAGTGCACATTTAATGGTCTGGTGCACATTGAACAATGCGGAGGATGGGGCATTTTTCTTCAATTCATCTGAATTATGTTTTTACATATTTTATTTATATTTTATTTATATACATATTTTATTTATATTTTATTTACATATTTTATAAAATAATATGATGTGTATTTCTCCCATCTCCTGATTTCTCTCAGCCTTCAAACCCCCACTCTCTTCTCCCACCCTACACTGCCACCCCCGAACTAGTATAAATTCAATGCCAGCTCAGATTATAGTATCAGTCTTCCAAGATGCCTCTTCCAGACTCCACCTCGTCTCCGAGACATTGTGCCGAATTCGAAGATGATTTGGAACGGGAAGCGATGATAGCAAGATATCAGATCGTCTCTGCCGTACAGGTCCAGCAGGTATACCAGGGTGAGAGGCAGGATCCATTTTACCATCGAGATCCACGGGGTCCGATTCAGGTGAATGAGGTGTCGGACTCCACAGATGTGTGGAACTATCCATCTCCGTCGACTTCGGACGACGAAGATATGGATCAACGCGTCGACGACTTCGATAGCTCCTCGGAGGATGAGTTCGAGGATGATGGCCAAGTGGTCCATATCCGTGTCGAGGACATAAATATGGACCTCGACCCGGACGAGTTCCCCGTAGAGGACGACTCCGATGATGACACCATCATCTTGGTGTCATCGGATGACGAGGATGACGATGTCATCTAAGTCCTCACCCTGCCCCCCCCCCCCCCCCCCGTGGTCGTCCCGCATAAATATGCGGGATGGCACCCAGCTCTTCGGAGCACCCAATAGGCCCTTTTCAGGGCCACACAAAGAACATAAACACACGCATCTGCGCCACTCAATGGCAAAAATGTACAAAGTTTCCATAACTTGAATTGATACTTTTCAAAAAGAACTCACCCACTACCAAATTCTATAATATATTTGGTGAGTAAGAAATGAAAAATTTCAACATTGATTTAGAACATTTTATTTGTAATATTTTCATAATACAAATTTATTTTTCAAACAGCGGGTTCTGGATCACTACCTGGAGCCCACAGTTTTGGTCTATGTGTGAGCCAAACATCAGGATGTTTATTCTCCAATTCAGCTAACCTTCTTTCCAAATCATTATATTTCAGCATCACTGCAGATGTGACATTCAATGCATTGGCATCCAAATCATTTTTCAGATTTTTGCTGTTGTAATCGAGTTCAGTTGTCAACTCTGATATTTTTCGTGTCATTGTGGCTGTAGCATCCCATACTTTGATATCCACATCACTTTTTAGATTTTTGTATTTGCGATCTAGATCATCAGTCACCTCCTCTACTTTTTCATTGAATGCTTGACGGGCTTCAGGTACAATCTTAGCCATTGTGGCATGTATGGCAGCCTGCAAGGCTTTAAGGACAAGTGCCTTCGTCTCCGTAATTTGTTCATTGAGATATAATTGAGTTACACAATCACTCTCGTCTATCGGTTCACCAGCATTTTTCAGTCTTTTACCTTGCATATCATATTGGTCGTCAGGCGAAAGCTTGAATCCCATACCTTGAGGACCTTGGGAACCTTGAAGAACTCGAACTTTGACAGTACCCCATTTTCGTCTACGGCCGAATTTATCAATAGCTTTGGACATCTTTCTTCCACCTTGATATCTTTCATACTGATGATTTCAAGACAATTAAAATCTATATATCTCTGTGTAGATATTTATTCTCTTAAATGAAACAATAGGAAATCAGAATAACGTGTATATTTATATATTTTTATATATTTGGTAACTGGACAAGACATTAACTAAAATTGACTAGTATAATTTGACTTTTATATAATAAGCGTAATTACATCTCAAATACAAATAAATAAGTATGGTGGTGAATTTTCCATTTGAAATGATATTTCATTTGTTCAATTCAGCTGTTAATAAATGAAGTAATTGATCCAAAGGACTCTCTTGGGAAAAAGATTGAATAATATTGGAAACCCAACGAATATTCTCTACTGGATCATTCTGGTAGAATTCTATATCGCTATGACCCCAAGGAAGAGTGTGTGTCGTATTGGGAATGATGAACCGTTTATCATCATGGTATGACAATGCAACTTTGTTCTTCAATTCAGTATACATGTCATGCAATATGCTTCTGAACGAGTTCATCTTCCTGAATATTAGACCACCCTGTTCGACAATTTTCTTATAATCTTCACATGTCAATTCATTCTTTATGACGGATCTTTTGACACCTTTTGCTTTTTTGAATTCACTACCTACAGACTGAACATAATATGCTTTGGCACCGGTACCATAAAAGCTAATTATGGGATCATTCGGAAATTCATCTTTGAAATTACCCAGAATTGACTTTGTAATAGGAATATTGAATTGGTTTCCTACGTTGTAATTGGAAGTATCAAACTCGCATATATTGTTGGTCATGAAATCATAAAAATTATCGGTATTTACTTTCAAAATTAAAGAATCCGTGTCAGTGTAGAGTAAGGTGGCATTTTCTGCATAATGACGTTTAATACATCCATAGAAAAAGTTGTACATGACTGTTTTGGATAATTCTAGAATACAAAATCCCAAATATAGCGGTTTATCGTACAATACATTAACTTTGCCCAATTGAATAGCAACAAAATTTTCTGAAAAAATTGAACAGCTTTTGAAATTTGGACGTGATATTAGGGCGCTAGCACCAATTTTCCTCTTGATACTTTCCCAATGCGTAACCAGTCTAACATCAATTCTGTTATCAACGTTTTCCATTGTTTTCCCATAAACTGCATTATTCATGAGTTTATAGAAATCTTTTTCAGCTTTGTTGTTAGATCGATTTCGCATTTCAGTGTTCAAATCAATATAAGGTTTCATCCAACATGACTGCTTGAATCTCAACACTCTATGTGTGTTCATAATAATAAGACCATTGGCCACAGCCTGCTGTAAGTTTTTATAATGTACAATATATTTTCTTTTGTCATTTAAATTTGGAATTAATTTAGGAATTTTTGATTTCGAGTGTGGTGGTATTAAACTTTCAACGAGAAAGGGAAGATCAGCATGTTTGTCATGTAACTCTTGGGGATAATGAACATCTACTTCAAGAACATAACCGTATGGACTATCAGATGCCACTCCCATTACATCCAAATTGATTATTTCATCGGGTGTTAGCCATGCAAAATCGTTGGTGGGTAATGGTTGTGACATACTGTGACCATATAGGTTAGTTGCATCTAAATATGATATGTATGATGAAGGTTCATCTGGGTTATAATCGGGTAAAAATTTATTATTAGCTATATGCTTCCTTTCACTACACTGACTTATTCCGCCCCGTATTCCTTTTTTGAAAAAATTAATCATGTCAATGTCTGTCAATAATTCCAATTCAATATTCGTATACTTCAGCATTGCATCCCATGATATTCCGGGCGCTGTATAATACTGTGCCGGATCTAATTTATATTTATCTAAGCATATATTTCGAAAATTCTCAAATATGTCGCATAATAGAAGAACATCGGACTTCAAATATAAATCCGAGTATTCCCCTAAACTCTTACACTCGAATAAATGCCAAACAAGTTTCGCTCTCATATAATCCTTATCTGATATATGCTCTCCGTTAAGATTGTCATAAAACTGATTTTTAGTGGGTAGAGTTGGATAATTCAACTTGTCAATATGATCAACAAAGTTATATGGAAAAACACCTTTCTGTCTCATCAAATTGAATTTGTCAATTTGTGGAAAATGTTTATGCATCTCAATACACTGATCGGATGTTAAGTTAGCACCTAAGTTCTGCAAAGAATTCGACATGAATTTGAAACTATCTATAAATCTCATTTTCAAAAAATTCTTTTTTTCTTTTCCGTCTTTGTCAGTGTATGTGTGAGTGAATAGATGCTTAGTGAAAGAAATGTATTTTTCCTTAGTTTGTGGAATAACATCCACTTTGTCTTTGTTTCTATACAGTTCTTTTATGAACAAATGACAATCATACCCACTCAGATTATGGAAAATGATTGGAACAAAATTTGGCAATTTGAAATTTAAGTTACATACGGAATGTGCGGCAGGTGATCTTTTTTTTCCAGTGAGGTGGCAATGGTCTCTCACTTTCACATCACCACCCGTGAATGGTTTATCACATATTCCACAAAATTGTGTAGAAGAAAACTCTGCTTCTTCCGCGGGGGTTTGTGCAGCCATAGGAATTGGATACCTCAAATAATTGTGATAAATATTTCTCAAATCATCTTCAAGTTTTGTAACAAATTTCTCGGCTGCATCCTCACCCCTATATGTAACAAATTTCGATAATTTATCATTGTATGAACATTTTATCGAATAAGCAAATGAATAAGGTTCGTGTTTGTATGTTTTATTCGAGAATGAGTGTTTAGGGTTGGGTTGACTAGTTTGAATGGGTTTGAGAACTGATTCAAAATCAGCATAAACTACAAATGGCACCTTCATTTGTTTCTCAAAATTTTCAAACATAAGTGCATTACCCGGTAACATTTTACCATATTTGTTGATTCTGAAATTGACTGATGGTGTTGTAGTACTCAAGTGATTACAGTCATGCAACTGATGACGTAACAGTAATCGCTCGTGAGAGAAATACAATAAACATCCATCACAAAAATATTTTTTATGCTCATGCGCAGATAGTTGACTTGAAACTAACCTAGAAAGGTCTTTAATCCAACAATAATGACTATTGCCAGAATCATCTGTTATAAGTAACAAATTAACATGTCTTCTAAGTCTTCTCTGTGAGTAACGCAACGGACCAACCACTTCATATTTCATTTTACCCTTATCAAGTTTTGACTCTAACCCATACACATTAATTGAAATATCATTCATGTCCTCAAACTTTTTTATAGCTTGAAGTTTAACTGGAAAATCCATACCTGTTACATTCAAGACATTGGCGTAGTGGGGGTATGAGGAAACTTCTGACACTCTACCATTCGCAGGAAACAATGCAGATGTGATGGCCCATGCAAAACAATGTTGATCTTCATTACGAATATTCACAACGCCTTTTCTTGTCTCAATGAACTCGGGCAGCTTCACATACGAACATCCGCTGAGTGGACTATACTTGTTGATGTTCACTTCGAGGAACTTAATTTTTTCACAACTCCATCCTGAAACATAACAATAATTTATTATTCATATAAATAGAAATGAAACTTTAAATAAATACCTGAATCACGTTCTTCAAATTCCGTAGTCTGAGCAATAATGACATCACGGAATCCATCGAATAATGCACCCAAATCCGTAGACTGATCCACAATTTTATTCTGTGAATTGAATGACTTCGTGTCACTCAAATCCCGTGTTTGAACAATGTAGCTGCCAAATACTTCCATATTCACTTTAAAGATCTTGTGAACCTTTATTGCCTCTTCAAGTAATCCAATAACCTTCTCCCTGATCTCATTGAAGAATGGCATATATTCAGTGTAAACATTGGTACTTTCCACTCTATAACTCACAATTCTACACTTGAAAGCATTCCTTATAATCTGTATGCCATCACTCACTTGCACACATGCATTGTTCCTGTGTTGGAGAGTTCTTTTGTGAGAATTAACTTGGGATGTAGGAATTGTCACATTACAACAATTGCATGTGTACATTGGTGTCGATGCAGCCACATCTAACTTAATCCTTTTCACAGAAGGGCCACCTTGGCAACTTTGAAGTTGATGCCGACGGAGATTATCACTACGAGTGAACGATTTACCACAACCACAGGAATACATTTTATCGATGTCGTCTTCTCAGCACAAAACTCAACAAAATACTGATTTCACAATCATTCCCACCTCCTTTATATGTAATATCGATGAGTGGGAGAGAGGGTGAACAAATTCTATCCGCTTCGACTATTCATACAACGTCACAGCAGAACCATCCCCACCATATCAATGAAGAGAGGACGGAGAGTAGTCGATGAGTCACCGCAGTGTATGGGTGTGTGACGCCAGTTCACATATCTGACTGGATATCCGTGGCGTGCAGACGTCTCTATACTTCGGTTTAGATTTTTATGCGTACTCCACACATTAGATCATACACAATGGCAGAGTAAGTATACATGAAAGACATTGAGGTAAGAAAAATATATTAAGTACTTGGCAAAAGGTACTTGTCCGTGTATGAAAAAAAATCAAGTCATCACAATCTCTAGGACAAACACAAACCCTGAACACCTCCCAACAATATACATCATGGTCAAGGCTAAGGGCAAGCCCAAGTCCTAGGTCAAGTCCTAGGTCGAGGTCATAGGTCGAGGTCATAGGTCAAGGTCATAGGTCATAGGTCAAGGTCATGGGTCAAGGTCATAGGTCGAGGTCATAGGTCATAGGTCAAGGTCACTGATGACGTCATAGTGGTGGGGGGAGGCCCAGAACCGGCTCAAATCTCCTACTTTTGTACCATCTAGAAAATTTTAAACAAAAGTATACACTGTACTCCCATGTACAACTTCGAGTTTTATGGAATTCCTGTTTGTTTTACTTATAGTTTTAAAATGTAACCGTAACCTTTGTATGATATTGGTAAAATAAACATTATTATTATTATATGTCACCGAATTCAGTATATTGATAAATATACGACAGCGACAGAAAATCTACAGAGGAAAAATGCTTTGAACTTACCGCTGCAGGTTCGTCCATATATTGATCCATGTCTTTGAAGATATATTCCACTAAATTTTCGTTAGGAATCTTAGCACAATCTCCGAACGGAGATTTCACTATTCCTCCCCCTAGATGGCGTATACTCCTCTTTAGTCTCTCGGAACATTTCAGAAAATTCCTCTTTCTAGAAGCAGCTGCGGTCAAGCTGTAATGCCTTTCTTTTTTTCCATACACGTTTGGGAGTAGTGAAAGAATTCCATTTTGGTAACTTTGTAGAAGAAAAGCTGATTTTTGTCTCAAATGTATCATCGACATCTTGGAATTTGAATGTTGTTAGCCGAGTAATATCACAGATTTAGGACCTGAAAGAAGAAGTAAACGCTTTACCAGAAAGCTGAAAAAATTAATAGCGGGACATTGATTTTTTAAAACGAATTCTTTCCAGAATAGTTACTTATGTTACAGTAATCACAATTTTAACGATATGAGGTTTTGCGGTGAATAAGTGAATGTAAATGTTGTTTGTTCATTTTTTGCGTCACTTTGTCTGAATCATTCCCAAACACCAAAAGTTGATGAATATTTATTCATACCATCTGCAATATCATACATTATACAGTGAGGACCAAAAGTCCATCGCCCCCCCGCCCGTAACTTCTTTATTTTACATACAGGTTGTTTCCGAAATTGGAGCAATTTAAAAATGGGTTGTTATATGGAACATAATGTATTAATAAATTGCAAGAATTTTCGTTTTTGAAGCAGTCAAAATTGTTCGAAAATTTTTATAGAAATTTATGAAATTGTGGAAGGTGATAAACCCAAAAAATTATGTCAAGAGCTTTCAGTTACCTTTGTTTGGGAGGCACTGGTTTGATTCTCCAGACCACAGCGTGTCTGTCCGCTGGCAGTATTTCAGCGCGGTTTGCGCAGGCTGCAGACCTCAGATCATTGATAAAAAAGTCTTGGAAAATAATTTTTTTTCGACCAAAAAAGTATTCCTTCATTTTGATTTGTTTTGTCATCTTCTACTTCCCATTTCATTTATTGCCCCAATTTCGGAAACATTATAATAAGAATGTGTTTATTATTTGTTCCAAATCTAAACCCAGACAACTGTTTACTTGGATTCGTAAAAAAATTTCATAAATGTTTTCTTCATAAAAAAATAAATGTTTTGAAATTATTCTATGTGATGTGTAATTTTCAACAATTGGCATGTTGTTTTAATTATTCCATAAAAGTAAAACAAATACTTTAGTTAAAGCAAATATCCAAATTGTAATCCGCCTGCTTAGATGCATTTTCGTGTCAGTCTGTGTTTTTTATGGCGTCTTTCGATAAAGACGGTTTTTGAGAAACCCCCAAAGAAATTAGTCTAGAGGATTAAGGTCGGGGCTTCTAGCTGGCCAACGTACGTAAAAAAAGTGTTTGTTTTCAATACTATTAGAATACCTTTATAAATAGACCAGTAGAGATAGACATACAGAATCGAAAATTTAACAATAATTCCAAAAGTTTTCAAACTTTGGTCAAGTGAATGGAACATCGAGAAAGCAATAAATCTCAGTTTGCAAACTAAAATTTTTGGAATTAATGTGAATTGATTGTCTACTTCTAATTTCTACTATCCTAAAACATTGTGTGCGTGAATAATATATGGCACCGTACCTTTCCTGGTTATTTATTTATTTGTAATATTAGTGATCAGCAAGTTAAAAAAAGATACTAACAGGAAATATTCAGCGACAAATGATCTATTTTTATCAAAAATAAAAACATTTATCGCCTGATACGATAACCTTTCAAGGATGTGTTTGTGTAGATATTTATTATGTCTGAAAATTCAATTCAAGACAAAATTTATCAATATTCACGATTTTACATTGGATATTAGTGTCGTTTCAAATATAGTATCCCATTCAAACTTTCCTATTTCTTCCGCAGGAGGTCCGACTAAGAATGCTGCCTAAAGAAGGAATAAGTCGAAATTTCCAGAAAAAAGTCGAAAGTTCGAACCTGTTTGTGTTGTTTGGTTTTCGAGAGATACACCCAATTGTGTGTTTTTGAAGAAGACCCCATGCATTGGCTTATCCTTATGCAGCTGCAGGATCTTTAATGTGAGCATTTTCTGAACGGGCTCCAACTCGGTGACTGAGTTTGGATTAACCCGTTCAAAGTCGAAAACGAGACCAAGTTCGTCTGCTGCACAGGCTGCTGCTTTGAAAAGAAATGCTCCGATCCCTGCTTTTCCATGATCACAGACCAAGCAGAGAAGGAAATCTGAACTCCTGATAACTTTACAGGCTCCATCCAGTACCATTCTGTTATGTAGACACTCAAAAGTTTACTGTCTCGCTGCTGTACAACCGTGGATCGGACGATTTAGGATGCAAGCTCCTATTAAGATGCATCATTTTACGAGTTTCCACGTCGAGTTGTCGCAGCTCCTCTTTGAGTCCATTTCACCACTCCAAAGGAGAAGAGTAAGATCGGAGCGACAAGCATATTAGTTGCAGCAAGTTTGTTCTTCCCCGATAGTTCTGACGACCAGATCTGTTGAAGTTTGTGCTGATACTTGCCGCGGAGACAGTTTTTAACATTGGCTACCTCTAGGGAGCGGCGCTGTTCCACCCCTAGATAAGGGTACGTCTCTCCTGCATCAAGATGATGTATGATGATTCCGTCTACGAGCTGGACATACTCTCCGTACTCCTCGCATCGCCCTCTTTTGAGATGAACTGTGGCACATTTGTCGATCTCAAACTCCATTTCGATAGTATGCGTGTACTCTTGCACCACCCTCAAGGACTGATATAGTACTGATGAGGAGCTAGAACCTTGAAAATGCATGCATGCAGGTGATCATTTCCAAACAAATGAATGATAATATTTAATTGTTATCAAATTTGTCACTCGCAACGTTGAGAAACGTTGCACAAATGGACGTCAGATATAATTCAATGTTCGTAGGGGCAAGTAGCTATTTTCTGTCAGATATCTGCCTTATGTTTTTCACTTTGTGGGAATGTGTGAAGATAGGCATATTTTCGATTTTGTTCGTTCTACTTTGGAGTAATAGCAATATAGCAAAATGTACTTTGAATACAATACTTTACTCACGTGGAGTGGGTACACACCTTTTATTATCCTAGATGGAATATGAGAATGCAATTATTGTTTCACTTAACTTCACCGACGAGACAAATTCACGCCTGATTAGGTTATACCCCGTGAAAAATGTCAACAAGACCCAAAACACAATGAAATTATATAGATATCATATAACTTGCCGATCAAGGTCCAAACTCGTACTAACATTATCTCCGAGTTTGAATAAGCAAAACAACTCAGTTGAAATATTATGAATTATTATGCCTTCTAATTGAGGAAAACAATCTTTGGAAAATATGAATTAATTGTTTATAATGGGTTCAACTTTGTAGCAGATGCCAAAACCGTTATTATTAGAGAGTTATTTGCTAACAAATACTAATTCACAAAATTTCACACTATAGGTACATGCATATGCTTATTAAAATGTTAACAAAATCAATGTTTATTTAACGAACACGTGTATAGGCCGATTAACAATTGAGTTAATGTTCGAGATTGTTAATCGCCATTTTAATATAAAATGTATTAGAGCAATGTATGTTGGGTTGCATTTAATAAAATCGTTGATTGATAGAAAATCATTCATTAACAAGGGTCATTAATCAACGATTTTGAGTGCGTTAATGGTTATTTAACGAACAAGTGAATTAATAAGGGCGATTAACAATCGAGATAATTTAACGCGTGAGCGGAGCGAGCGCGTTAATGTTTGAGATTGTTAATCGCCATTTTAATTCACGAGTTTGTTACAAAACTTTTCCGTCGACAGTAGTTTTCGAAAATAGAGATATCTCACTTTCAATGTTTATTTATTTAACGATACGATAAAAACAATCACTATTTCCTATTTATATTAACTCTACTCAAAGATAGTTTAATTTTTCTTAGTGGTAGTTTTATTTTATTTTTCATTATTTATTTTCATATTGAAATAAAAAAAAAAAATTATCCTCGGTGGGTTTTGAACTCTCGACCTCAGTGTTGCCTGCCAGGTGAACTTTACCATTACGCCACATATATAGTCATATATGGTTTTGAGCGACAACTGGTGTAATGAACATTTTCTGAAATTTTATTTGAAAATTGACAAATAAATAATGATAGATAGTACTAACCAATATAAAATGTATAGGAGCAATGTATGTTGGGTTGCATTCAATAAAATCGTTGATTGATAGAAAATCATTCATTAACAGGGGTCATTAATCAACGATTTTGAGTGCGTTAATGGTTATTTAACGAACAAGTGTATTAATAAGGGCGATTAACAATCGAGATAAGTTAATGTTTGAGATTGTTAATCGCCATTTTAATTCACGAGTTTGTTACAAAACTTTTCCGTTGACAGTAGTTTTCGAAAATAGAGATATCTCACTATCAATTTTTATTTATTTAACGATACGATAAAAACAATCACTATTTCCTATTTATATTAACTCTACTCAAAGATAGTTTAATTTTTCTTAGTAGTAGTTTTATTTTATTTTTTATTATTTATTTTCATATTGAAATAAAAAAAAATTACCCTCGGTGGGTTTTGAACTCTCGAACTCAGTGTTGCCTGCCAGGTGAACTTTACCATTACGCCACATATATAGTCATATATGGTTTTGAGCGACAACTGGTGTAATGAACATTTTCTGAAATTTTATTTGAAAATTGACAAATAAATAATGATAGATAGTACTAACCAATATAAAATGTATAGGAGCAATGTATGTTGGGTTGCATTTAATAAAATCGTTGATTGATAGAAAATCATTCATTAACAGGGGTCATTAATCAACGATTTTGAGTGCGTTAAAATACATAATAAATGAACGGTCGACGGAAAAATTATATTATCAGTCATTTTCCTCAAATAACAAAATAACGAATAATGAACACCGAAAAATATTTGTTATTAATTTCGAATACATTTAAAAAATATTCGTAAGTAATATTTCACATGTCATTCATCATTACATAAAGTACAGAGTGTTGAATAATTGAATGCTGATCCTAATGGGCGATAATCCTTGGATGATTATTAGCAAAATTCTTCATCTGAACGCAGGTCCACAACCGCTTAATTTCTGTGATACAAGGTGTTGCAACCCAACGGAAAAAAAGTTTATCCTAATTTCTTTGAAACAACTTTATTTACAAATACATTTTTTACAGGGTGAAGCTTTTTTAATTTTCATCAGAGGCGTTGCTGTAAACATGTCCTACAATAACACAGGCTTTTATTTCAATTGCCAAGTTTGTGCGAGTCAAATCTTTCAAGTAAATTTTGACCCAATTCTCAACTTGGAATATAACACATGTTCATAATTCCAGTAAAAATACATTATCAAATTTTTGTTAGAGAAAAAAGTTAGTTGATTTTGCTAGAATAGCAATTTTTTTGAACATGTATTCAATTTTCAAGAATTTTTGCCGGAGAGTATCATACACGGGTAAATGAAATAGTAAATTCGACAATGTCGAAGTACCCTTCTCTGCAAATATTTCCACCATGTGGAAAATATGTCTAATACCACGACGGACATTGAATTACATCTGACAGATATTTTTGCAATGCTCTTCCAAGAAGACCCAATTGAAAATACTTCATTTGTGAGGAAATATTTGTTATACAGTGGATTTTAAGTCATTGGGCTGGAGCAGGATGACTTTAATGTTGACCGACCTACCCTGTCACTGACGCGAGGCAAGAACCTCGAAACGCTTCTGCAGGTGGTCTTCCCCAGCCAATTGCTGTATAATCACGAGAGCATTTGCTTCTTGGAAGAACATTCCACAAATATCTGTCAGATGTAATTCAATGCCCGTCGTGATATCAGCCAGGGAAGTAAGTGTTTTCTGTCAGATGTTTGCCTGATATTTTCCACATGGTGGAAATATTTGGAGAGACGGACTATTTCATGTATTCAATGAGAAATAAAATTTTGTTTATTTATTTTATCATTTATGAAACGCAAGCTGACGAGTTCAAATCTAACTGACAGATTTTTTTTTCATATATTTTTTTAAATTATTCTGGTGAATCCTTTTTGGGCGTAACTAGATAGGTTATATCATATAATAATAGAAATCTCCGACCCCGAAAACCATACCAATTTTGAATCGAATTTGACCATAATAACAATACTCGTCCATTATCTTGGGCCGCCATCTTAAATTCATAAATTTTTACGAAAAATTCATAATCTATGACCCCGAAAACCCTCACACACTAATTTTGAATCGAATCAGACCATAATGACATCTTGGAGCCGCCATCTTTAATTTATGAATTTTGACAGAAAATTTGAAATATACGACCTAAAAAAACCTCACATACCAATTTTGAATCGCATCTGACCATAATCACAAATCTTGTCCGACATCTTGGAGCCGCTATTTTGAATTCATGAATTTTGATAAAAAAATCATAATATCTGACTCCGAAAACCCTTATATACCAATTTTGAATGGAATCGGACCATTATCACAAATCTCGTCCGCCATCTTGGAGCCGCCATTTTGTTTTTTTTTATAAAAAAATGTCATATTGCATTATCACCGGAACTATGAACACCTGCCAAATTTCAAATCCTTCGGACGTCTGGAAATGGGTGAAAATCACGCCCTAAGGAGTCAGTTACAAACATACAAACAAACACACACAAACATACATACAAACGAACAAACATACAAGTGAAGCTAATATAAAGCGTGTAAAAAGTGAATAATAACTCATTTAACTCAGAAAACTTATTATATTTCGTTACAGAAAAAAATAAATATTACCGTAGGAAATTAAAAAAAACTGCCGTGAAAGCAAAATTGCTGTTTTGATATGAATTCAGCAAACAATAAATTTTTCTTGAAATTCTTCAGGAGATGATGTCTGAACATTGCTGAAATAGAAAAGTCCGAATAAAAGATTCCAACTAGGTCACACTTGAAATATTCGATGCGCGCTCATTTATTATTATTTTTTTTTAATATACTGAAAGAGTGAACATACCTTTGTTTTTTCTTGCGCACTCGAGCAGACCAAAGCACACTTAACAAAAACTATCAACTGTTTTGTCTTTGTAACTCGCTTTTTAGGGCAATTAAATAACTATTTGTTGTTGTGTAAATGACTGGCTATATAGATTATACACACAGCGTGGAGTTTAACCGGAGATCAAAGTCCAAATTTCTTCCACGCTCTTCGAAACCACGAGATTCTTGAAAAATACGTAGTAGACGGGGTGATACTTCGATTGTATCCTTAACGCATAACGGTTTACGGGCTAATTTACATTATCCGCTCCATTCATTTATCATCTTTAGGAGCCCCATCCGAATATTTAAAAATACAACTATGTTGTGTATTTGTATAGTGACGTAGGAACACACCTCCAGATTACTTAAATGCACTTTCTCTGAATCAAAAGGATTACCCGTTTAGAGAGTTTGTTATCTAAAAAGGAATTTCACTCTTTTCGAAAAATAGTACTTAACATGTATTACATATACACAAAAAAAAATTCTGTGAGATTTGAATAATTCAAATGTGTCAAAAATTCACATAAGTATGGGTAGGCAAAGGAGGTACCAGAAACAAAATAATTTGCAAACATTTCTCCAGGAAGTTGTATTCAATACAACTCTCTCTCTCTTTGTCTCTCTCTGTCTCGCTCTCTCTCTCTCTCTCTGTCTCTCTCTGTCTCTCTCTGTCTCTCTCTTATGCATTTTGCGTGTATTTCATTCAATCACTTGTATAAGAATAATATTCTGACATTATTTTAGCAAATGAAATGAAATGTCAAAATCATTTTCCGTTGGCTTTCTATTTGATTATATGTAATATTTGTGGTTGTGGAGAAAGCACAATCTGTTACTCGGTTAGAATGAAAATTCGTTATGCTCGTGGTTCCTCGCTCTAGCTTTCAGCTCGCTCTCGGAACTTCCAACTCGCATCGAATTTTTCATTCTAACTTTGTTACAGAATATACTATTATAACCAGGGGCGTATTTTAAGATTCAGCGTCCCAGGTCTGCAAGGTTTGCCGCCCCATAAATTAACGGAAAAAAGCAAAACATTTCAATCATAAATAAAAATCTAGCAATTTGATGATGTGGACTGATAATAATGATAAAAAAGGCCATAGGAAGAAATAAACACCATTTATTCAATATATTTGTGCCCAATTTGCATAAAAATGTAAAATTGTTGGTAACCCGCGTCATAAAAAGTTTTGCGCTTTCTTAATACGCCCAATAATTGGTCGCATGTCCTTGTAACACCACTTCTACCTCGCGGAACTCAGTCTTGTTTCTTTTTCTTAATAATTCTCTTGTGAATGTTTCGGTATTCTTCTGGCGCATTTTCTTTTACCATCCTCTTCGAAAGTATCAAAAGATTCCGGTTGTTTTTCTACACAAGTAATACGTTATTCGTAAAGCCTGGAAACTACCTCTACGTCTGTGTCGACACCTTGTAGAATTTTGGAAACTTATTAAATTATTTTAATACAGGTTCCCAAAATTCCGATAATATGGCCGTTTCTAGTGAATTTAGTTGAGCCAATAGCCCTGCAGCTTCATTTTTAACCAAAGCTTTTTGGTCAGCAGAGTTTTTTATAGCTTCAAGAGCCGCTATTATTTGGCTCCAATCCTTATTAAGGCTGGTACAAGCATCGTCCCTCGCGTATTTGACAAACTTTTCATAGTTACATTTTCATGCTTAGGTGAAATGATTGCAGTAGTTTTTTACGCTCCGTTGATGCTGTAATAGTAATTTACGTAACAAGTCCGGAAAACACTGTTTTTTTGGACGAGTGGACAAGATTCTAGGACGAGCGTAGCGAGTCCTGGAAGTCTGCGAGTCCAAAAAAACTTTTCGGACGTGTTGCGTACACAATTTTTTTCGGTAACCGTGTAGAATAACAAATCAAGACACATTTATTTTTTATTTTTTTTTGTAGAAAATTTCGAACATTTTAATTCTTATTTGTATTGAATATCTAAATGCGAACAGAAGATAGGTACTAACAGAAACATTCTAATTCTTATTTATATTGAAATTCGGGCATTTCCCGGACTAGTGCGGAAATTACGTACTTCCCGGACTAGTCCTACTTCCCGGACAGTTGCCGAAAAAAAATATATATAGATTTTGCAGCAACCGAAAATACTTTGTAGCTTCTAGGCAACATTTAGCTGCCGATGAGCCGATCAAGTTTAACGAATGCGCTAGGTACGTATGTTGTATACTGACATTTTTTTTTGAACTTGGCTTTTAGGCCCTTACTGCCCAGACATATTGCTCGCATTGTCATAGGATTGTCCTCTGCAATTGTTATTATATCGATATTCTGATTCAACGGCTAGCATTGCTAGCAACATGTCTTCTACTTTGTGACCAGTGTTTGGCAGAAAACAAAGGAATCGTTCCAATGGTTCTGCATTATCTTGAACAAATCTCAAAATCAAAGAAAGCGGTTGAGTCTACACTAAAAGAAAAGTATTTAGCTTTTCCAAGTTGTTCGATTATTGTTGCTGTGACTTTAGCTGCCATTATTTTTATAATTTTTTCGTATGCCGCGAAAAACAAATATGACGTGTTGCCTTTCCCAGGATTGCCGAAATTTTATATATGTTTTGCCAAAAAACGGATCAAATTCGGAAATTTACATGGAGATTTTGTTGAATCGTTTGTTGCAGACATTAGTTATTGTCTGCAGAGACCTACCCTATACTGATGAGGGCAAGAACCCAGAAATCGATCTATAGGTGGTCAAAATGATTCAATGAACATTTCCATGCAACTAGTAATTGCGGAGACATCCTTTTAGGACTCTGCACGGAAATTCATTAGATGTAATTCAACGTTCGTCGTGGTATTAGCCAGGAAAGGAGTTGTTTTCTGATGGATTTTCGACCAAATTATTCCTATTGTATAGGATTATGGCAATAAGCGTGGTCCTGGTATTGCAGGATATCTTGTTTCTCTCTGAATAAATGTATGTTCACCCTGTTGTAGAACACAAAAGGGAAAAGTATAATGAATACGAGATCAAGGTTGTACCGTCATTCAGCCATGGTATTAGCAGAATGAATAGGCATTTTGTTAATATTGTTAAAAATTCTCAGCAAAAAGCTTTACTTTTCATCTTTGACATCCTGCATCTCGAAAACTAGTTGGCCGATTTTGTTGTGCCCATAGACACCAGAACCGTAACTAGGTAGGTGGCGCCCGGGGCGAACATGTAAGTTTGCACCCCCTAACAATAATAAATTTTCAAAAAGATAATATCATTCAAATCAGAAGTCATTTTGGCGCCCCCTGCGGGCTAGCGCCCGCGGCCGAAGCCTTCCTTGCCCCGCCCTAGTTAAGGCCTTTTGCCGAGGAAGTCAAAATCTACAACATACCAAAAATTCATGGAGAGCCATTTATCATAAGGAATAAACTATCCAACGATGTTGTGAATTCTGACTAATTGTTCCTATGCATGTATTAATTTTTTTGCATTCATTGTATTAACTTGTTGATCTCTCTTTATTTTTTAGGATCACTTATGACTCTGTTCTCAGCCTTTATTTATACGTTATAATAATAATAACACCATTTCTGATATACCTACCTAAATAAACCAGCAATCTTCCGGATTGTACAAATGACAGTACGTTGTCGTCTATTTATATTTTGAATTTAATTGAAACGCCACAGGAAGTATAAAGTATAGGGGAGAAACACTATTTATTACACTTCATAACGAAACTTCCTGTTACAGGATTGAAACTTTAATGCAACAACCTGTCAATGCGCTGCGCTCATATATGCACATGCGGAGGCCTTATTATTTAGAGATTTAGAATTGATCGTTAATTAATGAAAATCCATCATGCACACGATGAGTACTTATACCAAAATTGAAACGTGTGAAGCTAACATATTGGTTTGTTCAGGATAGAGTCGCTGTATGCAATTTGACATTTGATCGTATATTAGGGTCGGGATACTCTTTGACAGGACGTCGAAAAAACGCGTTTTAGGTTATGTCTACCTTGTGAGGCTGACTGAGCACAAGGGCGTATCGTCAGGGAGGGAATATGTAAAAATATTGAAAGGGGAACATTCTCCATGAAAATTGAAAAATGAAAAATGTGATTTATTTGTAATATCTAACAGAAAATGGAGAATGTTCCCTTTTCAACATGAATACCTCCCAAGAGGTTATCTGGAACGATGGAAAATAGCGACTAAAGTTTGTCTTTCAGCCGTAGATGATTCCACAACAGATTTCATGAATGTCCTATTAGACCGTCAGCTAGTGACAGATTTAGGTGCCCCATTTTCTCATACAAGCAAGCATACAAGCAAAATGAAGATATTTTTACGAGTGGCTCCTGGGGATAACATACCGAGAATTCGATTTTTCAGAACAGTGTTTATTTGTTTCCTTCGTGTTTCTATTTACGGTACGAAACTACAGAGGGTGATTCGTTAAGTCGCCTTAAGGAAAAAAGTTCCTATGAACATATGTCCGGAGTTGCTTCGTTTCTGAGATACAAAGGCGTTTGAAAAAAAAATCAATGCTCTGTATCTCAGAAAAGAAGCAACTCCGAACATATGTTCATGAAAACTTTTTTCTCAAAACGACTTAACGAATCACCCTCTTTAGTTTCGTACCGTAAATAGAAACACGAGGGAAACAAATAAGCACTGTTCTGAAAAATCGAATTCTCGGTATGTTATCCCCAGGAGCCACTCGTAAAAATATCTTCATTATACTCCAAATCGATATACTTTTCAACCCTATTCGAGGCTTGTATGCGAAAATAGGGCACCTAAATCTGTCACTAGCTGACGGTCTATATTCATATTTTCGAACTAAGATCAAAATGTAAAAATATGTTTTGAGGTACACGTAACTATTAGGGTTACGTGATGGTATCTTTCAAAATCGGATATTTGTCAATGTTGTCAAGTGAAGCTTCCGAAGCGAAATAAATAATATATTCATACCGTAATGTGTTTGATACAGAATTGTGAGAGCAATTCCATTGATTTATATCATTTTCCTGGGGATCCAGCTCTATTACAAACATGGAAGACGGCGCTAACCCAATGGGCACATGTACGTTTTTCAAACGTGTTATAAACGTGTCATTGGTTGAATAAGCGTTTCTGGTTAAAAAATTTAACGGCAATAATTTAGTGTAATCTTCAACGTTGAAAGAATACGTTATAAAGATGTGTTTTCAAAGTTACTTCCTCAACAAGTCGTTAAATATACTTTTAACAATCGTTATGTTAATTCAAAAAGAATATTTAATCAAACTTGCTTTATGCGATTTATTTATCAATGTTTCTGATACCTTCCTTAACCTTTTATTTGGTCAAAACAATGTTGTTTTATTGAGTATCTTCGATATCCAAAAAACCTGATTGAAAACGGCAATAATGCGATAATTAGTAAACAATTGGTTTAATATTACGTTGTTTCACGCGACATTTTTTCGTTGAAAAAACGTTCGGTTTTCAGCTATTTCACAACGTTATTCCATCGTCCTTGTGCCCATTGAGCAAAGAGACCCGCGTGGAATATAACATCAAAAGCGCGAATTTGTCACGAGAATTGAAATGATAGGTCTAATATCTATTGAATTGATGAAACGCTTCGGCAGAAGAGTTTCCTCCGATCGAGAAAAACTCGACTAAATCTATACAAGGTTATTCAGAGTTTACATAATATTTTTTGTAAACAGGTACACTTCAATAAAGAAGATTTTGAGTGGTATGTCGCAAAGAAGTTGAAAACTGATGCTATTCCTGTTTCAAGAACGATTGAAGAGACTGAATTACTTGGTACTAGATCATTTCAAATTTTTCTGTGAGTGGAGGAAGATTTATTATCCAATGTTTTGAAAGAAAACGAGGAGTTAAAGTTAAAATTGGTCCAGTATGAAGTTCTCATACAAGAAAAAAAATATTTTTTTGGAACAAAGGGTAAAACGCGTTCAAATCTGAAATGAAAATTTGCAAACAATGTTGAATGTTTTCGGAAAATTTGGCTTCAATTCAGGTCACCTTACAAATAAAACTAGACTCGGTAATGGAAAAAGATGGCGACCTGAGACTGTGGAGGAAGCATTAGTTATTAGATTCGCATGTGGTACTTCTGGCTATGAAAACGTTGAATCGTAAAATAAGTCACATTCAATTTTCTCCAGGCATATAATATGAAATACTTCATTATTTGAAGATCAAAGTTCAAAATTTTTCAGATTGCAAGAAAGATTTCTGTTTATTTTTGGATGAAACAATTATAGAAACTGGGAAACAGTATTGTGTAGCTACTTGCACAAATATGGGAAGGGAAACGTTCGAGAACTCTTCAAATCTCATGGCTTTGTTGAAAAATCCCCCTGTGCAGATATTCTGCTTGCGTGATTTGATCAATGAGATATTTTTCATTCTGTTTACGAAACGCCACTGTTGACAGAGAGGGAAATATATTTCCAACTGTTAATACTATCGTTCGACCGTTGTCACATGAACGGTATAGATATATAATCTTCTGTTCTTGTTTGACTGATAGAATTTTACCATTCAAAAAATATTTGGTTTTGCCCAGGGTTCTTATGATAGGAAGGGTTATGAAATAGGTGAGCTTTTGGACAAGGGGGTACCTGAAGAAAGGGAGAGATTACGTCATTGGAGGGAAATTAAGTTGGCTATCATGAAAGTGGTAATTTTGGTTATATTTTCCACAAAATAAATATCCCTAATATTTACGAATAAACAAATAAAGCCCGTTGCTCATATCATATTCGTAAATTGTTGTATTTTTGCATTCCTAGTTGTTTATTACTTGTTTTTTCGTAGCTTTTATTTCTGAAGTTTAAAAAATGCCGGGACACTTCAAGTGCTCTGTTAAATATTGTGGCAATACATCTACGTGCCCTAATACATTGACTTTTCATAGATTCCCCAAGAATAATACAGTAAAGCAGGCATGGATCAATTACTGTAGTAATTCCAAAGAGTGGGTACCTACTGATAGTGCTAGGATTTGTTCCGAACATTTTAATGAAAGTGATTTTGAAACTAATCTACAAGAATCTCTGCTACATGTGACGCCAAGAAGAAGGCTGAGGAAAAACAGTGAGTTCATACAGTTCTAATTCAGAAACAGAACTCAATTCGGTTTTGGACAGAAAGTGTTGAACCAATATTTTTGCCATGACATTATGAAATAATGTTGGTGTTCGTTTCTAGTTATTCCTACCAAGACTACAGGTCTGTCTACTAGGATATGGAATGAATCTATTAACAATGATTCAACAATAACGTTACAAGAAGTAGCTGGAGTTCGATTGGAGACAGAGACCTATGGGCAAGAATCTGTAATGAAAGTCGATCATTTACCAACAAATAATGGTTAGTACATTATATTCTATTCATGATGTTATGAAATTATTGATATTGATAGGTGTTTTTATGCCATTTTAGATGGGGATTCACAGTCTTCTTCCACCACTTGTACGCAACAACATTGCAAAGAACAAGCAAAAATCATTGACCAGTTGAAACTGTGCAATATCACTATAGTGCAACAATTATCAGAAGAAAGAAAAAAAAATATATTTGAAGAATATAATTGAAAAACAAAACCAACAACTTTCCAAGAGTTGCACACCGGCTTGAATCATAAAATTAAACAAGTTTTTGTCTGGAATTTTATCACCTGCTCAGCTTGACTTGGTTTTGAAACTTAAAAATAAAGTGCAATTTTCGAAAGATTATTTATCCTAAGCTATTACTTTGAGGTATTTTAACAAGAAAGCTTACTTATTCCTACAGAAAGAAAAGTTCCCATTACCCAGTATAAGACCTCTCCAAATGTATTGCAGCAAGATAAATTTGTACTCAGGAATTTTGAAAGATGTACTTAAATTCATTTAAATGCAGTTTGTTACTGCATTGTCTGTGAAATGTTGAATAAGTTTTGTGAACTGACTAGTCTGATAAGTTTTTAGATTTATGAACTTTAAGAGCAAATAAATAGGTATGTATCTATATATCATTTGAATCATTTACCTCATTTCACATTCACACATTTTAGAAGTTGGGCAGATTATAAATCACACTTTCTTCTGGCACCTGAGATTTTGGAATGGTGGAGATTTAGATTGCAGGAATGAGGAAAATAAAATTTGGACCACTTTTAATTCTTCATTCGCGCAATCCAAATCTCCATTTTAAACTTGAAGGACGCAAACTCTACATAATTATTCTAGAATAGTGTCAACATAAAAAAGTAGTTATGATTTCTTTCATTTCTCTTAAAGGGTGCAATTTAATCACTGATATTCAGAAACATTGAAGAATTAATATTTGAAATATATTTCCACAGGAACATTTCAAATTTCAGGTTATGTGATTCTTCCACCTTTTCCGTTTCTTGAAACTGCTCCCTTTGTATAGAATTCACTTTATTCTTGGTACATCCAATTTGATAATTGATGCATATATTATAAACTACGACCGACATTCAGAATCTATGAAAAATTATCAAAATTTGTTCTTTTCGTCAACCGGCAACCGGCTGCACCCACGAGAAATCCTCGGAAGTTTACGAGAAACTTGTGCGAGCTAGGTTAGGTAATGTATTAATAACAAATATGCATTAATCACACGCACATAGTAATATTATTTTAATTCAAATTTGGCGCCTTCCCTCCAATGACGAAACAAGATGCCGGACAAATACGATGACATTTCATAACCCCCCCTATCACAAGAACCCTGGTTTTGCCCAGGGTTCTTATGATAGGAAGGGTTATGAAATAGGTGAGCTTTTGGACAAGGGGGTACCTGAAGAAAGGTAGAGATTACGTCATTGGAGGGAAATTAAGTTGGCTATCATGAAAGTGGTAATTTTGGTTATATTTTCCACAAAATAAATATCCCTAATATTTACGAATAAATAAATAAAGTCCGTTGCTCATATCATATTCGAAAATTGTTGTATTTTTGCATTCCTAGTTGTTTATTACTTGTTTTTTCGTAGCTTTCATTTCTGAAGGTGAAAAAATGCCGGGACACTTCAAGTGCTGTGTTAAATATTGTGGCAATACATCTACGTGCCCTAATACATTGACTTTTCATAGATTCCCCAAGAATAATACAGTAAAGCAGGCATGGATCAATTACTGTAGTAATTCCAAAGAGTGGGTACCTAATGATAGTGCTAGGATTTGTTCCGAATATTTTAATGAAAGTGATTTTGAAACAAGAATCTCTGCTACATGTGAAGCCAAGAAGAAGGCTGAGGAAAAACAGTGAGTTCATACAGTTCTAATTCAGAAACAGAACTCAATTCGGTTTTGGACAGAAACTGTTGAAAACCAATATTTTTGCCATGACATTATGAAATAATGTTGGTGTTCGTTTCTAGTTATTCCTACCAAGACTACAGGTCTGTCTACTAGGATATGGAATGAATCTATTAACAATGATTCGATTCAACAATAACGTTACAAGAAGTAGCTGGAGTTCGATTGGAGACAGAGACGTATGGGCAAGAATCTGTAATGAAAGTCGATCATTTACCAACAAATAATGGTTTGTACATTATATTCTATAATGGTTAGTACATTATATTCTATTCATGCTGTTATGAAATAATTGATATTGATAGGTGTTTTTATGCCATTTTAGATGGGGATCCACAGTCTTCTTCCACCACATGTACGCAACAACTTTTTTCTCAAAACGAATTCAACCATTTTACATTATAAGTTCTTATTTCCATCACTTGTAATAATGAAACCAGTATTTATGATTTCAAAGTGCACCAATTGAAAAAAATATCGTAAAGTATTCGTGGATAACTGATCTTTCAAACACTTCCTTGTATTTCGAAAAATCGCGCGTGTTTGAAAGACCTTTTTATCCACTTATACTTTAATATACTATTTTGATTAATTGATGCTTCTGATTCGGTCGACGCGCGTTCAAAGGTCATTACCCGTTTTAATTCCAATTTTCACCTCTAAAATAAAAGTACCCATAAATATTGGCGGTACAGTATCGAGAGGTACTGCGTTTTTCAGGAACTTTCCTGCTCTTTAAGGATCTTTTCTCAAATGTTGGGTATCACGAATAATTTTATTTGGTCGTCTAGATCAACTTTCTGACAAAATAGCACATGAAAACCAGGCTGTATACAGCGGACTCAGTTGATTGCCCTTCTTCAGACGTCTATTATTGGCGGAATGACTATTTTCATTGAATTGAACCCTAAGTAATAAATCAGCAATTTTGCACAAGTACTTCACTTCAACTGACGTTATTTTGATTCATTGATTATTGCACTGACCATATTTCACTGCCACATAACAAAGTCCGTTTTGCTAGTGTATTATATTTACTTTATGTTATATTTCTGTTTTTTTCCATCAATATTCATCGTTCATTTTGCCGGAGTAACACCCGTTAACTGAATTGTTCGTTCAGCCTATCCTATAAATTTCAACTACTGTAATTATGTTCTCGGTAACCTTTTTGAATCAACGACCACTCTCTGTGTTGCCTTGCGATCTATTTGTAGGTACTTTAGCCTACTTGATCTTGTTTAAAAATTATATAGAATTGAGTACACTAGACGATTATTCATTCATGAATGAGGCTAAGCGTAAATTGTAGATCGTGTGTCATAGGTTGCACGGTTCATGATTCATATAAAGTAGGTCAAGAAATAGGCTTCAAATCAAGTTTTACTTTGCCACTTGCTTACATCCTCTCCTCACTTTTAAGGGACTCATAGTACAATTTCAGGTTTTTACGGGATTCGAAAGTGCGCAGAGGTTATATATAGATCGTCAGATAATGACAGATTTTGCTGACTCATTTTCTCTTTTCTGGAATTCTAACCACTGAAAATTATGTCAGTGTTGAGCTCAAAAAATGAAAATTTAGCGATCGGACGTGTGTTAGGCATATTAATCCAGTAACGACAGACAAACTCGAGCAAAAAGTGAAGAAATAATTGTAGCACTCTGAAACTTGGCACATGACATTTCGACATCATGTATTATTAAAAAAAAATGTTTACCATAAAATCAAGGATGGAACCTAAAAAATTTTTCATTAAAAAAATATAATATTTTTTTTGTTGTTTCAAAAAATATAAGATTTATCAAAAAACGATTTCGATAGGTTGAGAGATATTCAGTTCTCCACAAGAACGATTTTCAGTAATACCTCATGAAATACGCTCGTTTTCTCAGAAAACGTAGTTTAACGCCGACTTCACATTTCATGCTCGCGCTAACCCGCCACTGCATGTTCAGGCAGAACCGAAAATTAGATTTTTCTCCAAATGACATTAAAAGCGGCCTTTTAATGACACTTGACAGACTTAGAAGTTGTACTTTTAATGCCTAGGCAGAAAAAGTTCGTTGCTAGGCAACCTTTCAAGTAATAATTTAAATCAAACTGGTTATTAAAATTGACAATGACATTAAGAAAACTCAAAATGATGCTGATGATAATAAACTGGTTTTATTGCATTAAAACTACAAACTACAACACGAATTTTTTTTTTATTAGATGTATTTATGGTGAATTGTGAACAATTATTCAATACAATTGAACTCTGTCCACTTCCCTCCTTTCCAGTAAAATTAACAACTTTAGTATCAACACTTGATACTCCGGAAACGCCAGAAAATATTTTATTGCCGATGTTCGACTTATTGGCTAGCGAGTCCTCAATATAGCCCTCCGCGACAGCGGAAGACTTCCATCCTCCATGTTGCTTCAACATTGTTATGTCCCCACCAGAATGCACCAGCAACGTGGCCGAAGTTCTGCGAAAGTAGTGCCCGGTATACTCTTACGCATGGGATAGTCCCAGAAAAGTAGCAATTTCTTCTGGCATTTTACCGAATTTGTGAATGCCAATGAATTGATGATGTGCTTTACCGTTCGCATACTCATAGAAGACACGCCGATTATTTAAATTCGAGGGTTTCTTCTCTTTGAAAAACTCGGGATTTTTTTGCATGGAAACCGTCTGACTGGCGTTTCAAAAAAGCCCGTAACTTCAGGTATTTTGCCAAATCAATGTTATTTTTTATGTTCAGGGTAGCTTTCAACATCGAATAGGTAGACCATAACGTTGAAGGCTTCATTTTCTTTGAAAGATCGGAAAAATAGACAATCAGCACATTTTCAGAGAAAGATCCTATATTTTTCTTCTGTCCATATTCCGTGGATCTGCTGTATGTGAGTTCATATACAGTTCTTGATTTTTCCGGTAAAAGGTTAAATTCCACATCTCGCGCCTGAGGGGCTATTTTTGACCGTTCGCAATATCAACGAGTACACGTATCGTTCCAGTCTTAGTTACAGATAGTATGTCAAAGACATGCAGATAACATCAGAATGTGACGATACGAGTACACGTTATCATTGCGAACTGTCAAAAATTGCACCCCTGGTCTCTTATCTCAGGTGGTGTTAATTGCATCAATTCATCCTCACTTTGCAGTAAATCCATTTCTAACATGGCAACTTTTCAAAATTGGCAATGACAAAGTAAACAGTAAACAAACAAATTCAACAAACGTCATCAGCGGTAAACATAGTAACGCAGGGCCCAGTTACCTTTGATGAAATAATTTAGTTATTTGGATATTGATAATGAAACGCAATTTAAATATGAAAATGTCGATTTTGCGTGGAATTGGAACAAATTTGAAGAAAAAATTGTATGTTTCACAAGGCAGAAAAGCAGATTTAATGTCTTGGCTGGCACCAGCCGCGGCATTAAATCTTGTGCTTTTATGCCTAGTAAAACAAATAACTATTGTTATAACTTTGCTAAAAATTATAGTAGAAGGAAAAGAAAAAGTGTGTATTGTTCCTGAAGGCTTCTACTTCCTCATGCAAAATTAAAATGTGGGTATTTGAGTACCTAAAATGTGTTTTGTCCCACTTCACATAACCCTTCTACGATATTTACGGAGTATCCGAAAGTCATGGATATTTTAGTTGATATGAAATAATTATACTGAAGCAGGAATCAGTACCCTCTTTGATCATATGCAACGATTTAAGAAGAGTGAGACAAGTCTCACTTATACGTGCTAAAGAAAAAGATGGGTTCTCCTCCTGCCTCAGTTTTCAACTCACCCATAATCCCGGCAATTTCTTCAGTAAATGTTGAAAATAATCGCTCATACACATCCTACATAAAAAATGAACTATGTGATTTCAAGCTTGAGGTTTGCACTTCACAATAGTGTTATTAAATATATATATATATATATATATATATATATATATATATATATATATATATATATATGCACGATATGAATAAGCGATTATTTCCAACAATAAGTGAATATAATTCCGATTTTATGGGTAAGTTAAAAATGAGGCAGGAATAAAACAAAGTTTTTTTTTGTCGTGTATAAGTGGGACCTGTCACACTACTTTAAAATTGTTGCATATATTCCAAAGAGGGTATGGGTTGCTGCTTCAGTATAATAATTCCATATTTACTAAATTATTCATGATTTTCGGATCATCCGCAAACATCTCCGTGAAGTGTGACAAAACACATTTTAGGTACTCAAAAACTAACATATTATATTTGCATGAGAAGGTAGGAGTCTTCAGAAACGATGTGAACTTTTCTTTTTCCTTCTCCGATCATTTTTAGCAGTGTTCCAACCAAGCAAATATTCGGCTCCGCCAGAACTTACAGCGGCGGGTAAGGGTGAACCTGAAATTTGATGCCGGCGTTCAATCACGTTTTCTGAGAAAACGAGCGCATTTCGTAAGAAATTACTAGGAATAATTTTTGTAGAAAATCGAATTGTTTTTCACCCCGTTGAGTTGTTTTTCCGATAAATCATACATCATAAGATTACAGCAAAAATCTATTTGTATATTTTTGAACAAAAAAAAAATAAATATATGTTCCACCCATGGAATTTTGGTATACATTTTTTTTTTCGTGTTTATCATGGTTACCAAGTTTGGTGGTGCTAAAATCGATTCTTGTCTCAAAACCCAATCGTACTGGATTATTTGAATTTGAAAAGCATTGCAAATAAGTTGTTCTTGTCGAAAACTTTTCCAAGTACCAAACAGATATAATTCAACTGTCGTAAGGGGAGGGGGTAGTAATTTTCTGTTGAATATTTGCCGGAGAAGTACTTATTGTTTTTCGTAAGAATGGATTGGAATGCTTCAGAAGATATCACATTTTCAGGGGTAATATAATAAGTGGTATGATTATTACCGATAATTTTTTGGAATATTAATGAATTGCAATACCAAAGCTTGCATTAGGATTGCCAATGAATTGATATTCCAAAAAATTATAGGTTTTTAATCATACTACGAATTATATTTAGGACGACAATATGTCGATTTGAAATAAAGAAAAATCGTGTCATCTCGTAATTGATGATTTACTTCTAGCCGTATTCAACGGAATACTCTTTTCCACGGCCTCATCTATGATACCAATGGACATTTGTCCCCAACGACCGCTCATATTGATAAATAAAGATAACTAGTCAAAACACATAGATTTGACGTTTATAATTTAAATCATTATTTTCACTTGACAGATAGTAAAACAAAAACTAAGCAGGTTTATCACCGTGAAAATACAGCGACAAGCTATATTTTCACTGTAGTTCGGATTCTATTGGCTGAATTTCAAAATTTGAAATCCACTGATTGGTTGTTAAGCAAGGAAATATATTGTCAGAATAAAATAGTGTTTTTCAAACAAAAATGACACCACATGTAAATTGCTCCCGTGCCGAAGTTGGGGCGGATCGCTAGACAGGTATAATCATACAAGAAGTATCAGAAAATATGCGTTTTGTGTGACCAGAAATATGATTTATATTTCGTAGTATTATAATTGATGGCAGTATGCTAACATATTCTTTGACACGCACGATAAGCTTTCAGAAAGAAAACCCAACAGAAATAAATATTTGTGTAAAGATATAAATCACACAAACATGTATGTTTACGTTTTCAGAATGTTGTGATTGGAAACCAGAGATACTCATATTTCCAGTGAAATTTTCATGACAGAATTCTCATCAAATATATGGAAATACTAAGCGCGATAAACATTTCACCTCTCGTGCGTCTGAGTTTGAGTGTTTGATTTGTAGAATGTTGAAGAAACTAGTCATCTCCCGTGATACTTATAGTATCATCCAACCACTGATTTTCGTGGCAAGAATTTTTGGATTGTGTCCCGTATCGTGTAACGAAGAAAAAGCACGTCTTGTACTCAGATGGTCTATTCCATTCGCTGTATACAGTTATTTATTGTCGACTAGTTGCAGTAAGTATTTTTCTCCCTGTACATTAAAGAATCTATTAATTCCGAAGTTATTTCGCATGTATTTCCATTCCATAACAAGGTACAGCATGAATATGAATAGATCATGGCAGACGTCATATTGACCCCAGAGTTGACGTCATTCGGACGTCTAAATGACGGTCAAATGTCAGTGTCGGTATATGGCGTCATTTTGACGTTACATATATGTGACCTGTTAGGTCATATACAAGATGTACATATGACGTCACTTAAACGTTATAAACATCGTCATTGAGACGTACTTTTTTAGTTAATTTGGGGATATGCAGCAAAAAATGCAACGTTTTTTCACAATATTTGTAGCAAGTGTTGGTATATTCGAATTTTTCTTGAAGAGAATCACAATCACAAAAATTATAAGGCAGTGTACTGGATGATCACTGACTGAAATAAACTAGATTAGAAAAATTCAATGTCGTGGTTACATTTTTTGATGCAGAGGATTAAGAAACTCGTGATCATGGGAAGAATTTTTATTTATAACATCATAAAACAATTTCGTTTCAGTAAGTAATACAGTAAAAATTTATTATAAAACTTAATTATGCATATCATTTTGAAATATGTACGTAATTGGTTAATTCGAGTTACTAAAATATCATTTTCCTATAACGCTATTAAAATATTTAATCTTCGTCCACCCAATCAACTCTATCATCCTCTGTCAGTTCCTTCAGGAATCGTGTCAAAGCATACACCTCTATACAATTAAGTTCGATCTTCTCCTGCTATTGTTAGTGTTATTATTACTAAAATTGCTGCTAAGTTGGGGGAGGGGGTTATGTGGAAGAACAGCTACGCTGAACATCGCCTCCCGAAATGATCCAGTGTTATGTAACATTAATTTAATGACTTAACTCTCTCCTACTTATGTGAGGGTCCTCCACAACAGCGGTCATGATTATTTCCTCATTTTCTTCGGTCAATACACCAGGGGGCCGCGTATGTTTTCTGTAGCTTATAGATCCCGTTTCACTGAATCTCTCTATTAATAATTTGAAACAGGCTTCTTTGGGGTGTCGATGTTCTGGGTATCTTTGCCTGTATAACTACTACCAAGAAAACAATTTTTATCACACTCACCCAATACAAAAATCATATTAATCATCTCTTCATACGAATAATTCATGTTGAATCAATGATTTTCACTAATTCGTTAATGACGTATGTCAAATCACTTTTATCCACAAGACAAAAATTATGTACTAACAGACTACTAGATCGTCAAATACGTTAATAACAGAGATGGGATTTGGTTTGAAATCGAGAAATACTGAGAAAATGCCATATTTTCCCAATAACTCGGAAGCTAATGAAAATATTAAAAAAATAATAATAGAAAATATTAGATCGATGGAAAGCCTAAAGAATGAACTTTCAAAAAACATCGAAGTATACAGGATGTTCCATTTGAAAAAAAAAACCTTTTCGTCGTTTGAAATCTGTAATTCTGGCAGTCGTCTAGCGAGCGCCCTGTATATTTCTAAACAATTTTCATTGATTCAGTGGATATCTTCATTCCTGTACTGGGAGCTGCAATACTTTTTTTTTGCGACTCCTCTTAGTGCTGAGTTTTTATGGAATTTAACCCTCCACAATGATTTTTCAGAAAATTTCATTGGAAATGCAATAACTCGGCAACCTCGCATACAATCGAAAAAAATCAAAAAATGTTTTAAAGCTTGTTATTCGCACTATCCAAAAATGGAAAAAAATGCAGGGTGGGTGATTTGAGAAAAAAAAAAAAAAATTTGGCACCTGATCTCCATTTGATCTCCAGGTGAAAAATATTTTTTATCTACAGTGGTTTAGGAGCTATTCTCCGATCTGCATTAGTTGGCTCACCCTGCATTGTATAATGAGCATGACATTGCATACATTTCCCACGAATAGGTATATGAAATTTTTTTTATACAGTGTGACCCATTTAAGATGGAAGCACCCTTCTAAAAATTACATTTTTCAACCGATTGGAATGATTTTTTTTGTGTTAGGTAGACATTCAAAAAGTCCACCAGGGCACCAAATTTCATGAATAAATCTACTTTTCCAGGGCCAAGTTATTTTATTTTCCAAGGTAAAAAATCTTAAAAAATTACTAGCGATTTTTTTATAAAAAATCTGACTACACCACTGGATTCGCGACATTTTCAAATGGTTCATATGTAAATTACGTTGAA
Organism: Chrysolina haemoptera; assembly: GCA_958298965.1. Lineage (NCBI taxonomy): Eukaryota > Metazoa > Arthropoda > Insecta > Coleoptera > Chrysomelidae > Chrysolina > Chrysolina haemoptera. The sequence continues at coordinate 17,146,566 of OY282601.1, read as the reverse complement.
ATGCGTCAATCAATAAAAAAGTTATAAGGGAATGAAATTTGAAAAATATGCCGTTTAATCAACCCACCAATTCAATTTTAGAACTTTTATCGAAATTCGGAATACACCACTGTATTCAGAAGGTCTCAATATATCACTGGTCAAAATTTCTTCGAGATCTGTTGGTAAATAAAAAAATCATAAGATAATAAAATTTGAGAAATATGTAAATGGAATTTCACGAAAATGTCATTTTATTTCATAATTTTTATTTATCAAAAAATTTCAATGAAATTATAGTCAGTGATATTTCGAGACTCCCTTAATCCGGTTGTGTAGTCAAAGTTTTGATAAATGTTCTGAAATTGAATTGGTGGGTTGATTAAACGGCATATTTTTCAAATTTCATTCCCTCATAACTTTTTTATTGATTGAAGCATTTCAACGTAATTTACATATGAACCATTTGATAATGTCGCCAATCCAGTGGTGTAGTTAGATTTTTTATGAAAAAATCGCTAGTAATTTTTTTAGATTTTTTACCTTGAAAAATAAGATAAGTTGGCCCTGGAAATGGAGATTTATTCATGGTGTCCTGGTGGACTTTTTGAATGTCTACCTAACGAAAAAAAAATCATTTCAATCGGTTGAAAAATGTAAGTTTTAGAATGGTGCTCACACTATATATACAGTGAGTTTCAAAAAAATTGCACCAAATGGAAAACTTTTTTATTATGCATTTGTCAGAAAATTTTATTCTACATAGAAGTTGGCATTTCCCGAAAAACTTTTATTTGAGTTATCGACATTTTGAATTTCCAAACGGAAAAGTTTTCTATAACATCTGATGGTGAGCAATCAAACCACTAATGGGATATAAGAATACATACTATAGGGTGCACTAATTGAAAAATTGAGTTGAAAAAAGTTAGAATTTGTAAAAATCATATATACTTACTGTCGTGTAGGTAATTGAAAGTCATTTCGAGTGAATTATCACTATATTCCTCCATAAACAGACTCGATATAATTCCAAAATAATAAGTCGAAAACTATCTGGGAATTTTTTTTATGTATTCCCTTTGCCCTAGGGGCATACTTTGATGTATTTTATAGCGAGTACTTGATAAAGTACCTCACTTTTTATTTTCAGTAACAGCTACAGTTGTTGCTCTAATGAATGATCTACAAATGGATGAATCAAAATCATACAGAATGGTAACGAAAAAAGGAAGAATCATAACGACTTGTGATATGAGTATAGTAATACTAATTGTTATTTTCGGGACAATAACACTACCATATCGTATGAAGAATTTTTGGAAACTTCTGGTCGGTGCCATTAAAGTGAAGTATTTTGTTTATTCTACTTTTTGTTCATTCGATTACAGATGAGTTTCAATTCAGATTCACTATGAACATTACGTATATGCTAATAAACTATTTTAGGATATTATTCAATTCATTCTCGGCTCATTTGATTGAAAAGATTTAGTCTTCATAATGAAACGCTGAACAAATTAGTTAAATTGGAAGAACAACATTTTTGGAACAAAAATGTACTACAGTGGCATAAAAATAGATTATTGGTAATTCAGCCATTTGCAAATTTTCTGTATTATAGTTTTATAGTTTCGTCGAACAGAAAATAATCCAACAGCCCTATACGACTGCCGAATCACTTCCCCAACACTTGGCAAAGTTTTTCTACAAGAACAAGCCTAACTATCCTAACCTAACCTAACTAGTCAATGCTTATTAAAACAGGTGACTACATACTAGTTTCACGGTTTTCTAACCGATCATCATATCAGACCCGGCCAGGCGGTCAGCTAAAACTCACATCCGCTATCCTGCTATTGATTTCCATTCGCATTTGTCAAATGGTCCTGCGAAAACTCCAGTGCCATCTAAATAATCAGACAGAGAGTCATCTGAAGCACTATGTTTTTCGGGGCTATTAGATAGCTCACATCTGAAACACACCAAAGATTTAACGAATACGAGTCCCATGACTTTTTTAATTTATAGATATACTAGCTGCCACACCCGTCGTTGCCCGGGTAAAAAAAATTGATCTTAGACAATTTCACTTGAGTGTTTTTTCCCCTACGTTCTAGAACCTTCCGAAGACTCTGTTCTGGTTCATTTCACAATCTCCACGAATTTTCTAGAATTTTATAGATATCACGAGAATATTCTAAAATTTTCTTTTTCTTATTCCAGAAATCAAGTACCTACACAGTTTCATTACCACGCCCCTTACCTGTTCGCCGAACTTTTGAGAATTTTACTTGGGTGTCTTTAGAGTTCAGTCTGGAACGGAAACTCTATTCTAGCTTATTCCAGAAGGTTCTATTCTAGAACTTTCTTTCGTATAATCTAGAAATTTATTTTTTATGTTCTGCAGATTTCCAGAACGTTTTCTCACCACGCCCTCTCCGTAATGTCCGAACTTTCGAAAACTGCACTTAAGGGACTTATCAGTATGTTATAAAACCTTACGAAGACTCTTTTCTAGTTTATTCCACGGAGATCTAGAATTTTCTAGATTTTTTTAGAAGCTTCAAGAACATTTTAGAATTTTCTTTCGCATGTTATAGAAATGTCTTTTTCATAATCTAGAATATTCAAGAAAGGCACATCACCACACCCTCTCTCTGGTGACCAAACTTTTGAACACTTACTTGACTGTATTTTCAGTATGTTCTAGAACATTTGGAGACATGCAGCGCTGCCTCGAGAGGTGTTCCCTGAGGCATACAGCATTCAGAAATCAAAGAAGAATACTAACTTTCCCTCGGCTCTCACGACGTTCTTTGAACAATACAGGACTTCCAAACCAGAACTTAAAAAAAAGTATTTTGTACCTCGACTAAAATCTCTGTATCTCCCTTGTTTTTGGGCGAAAATTAATAAACTAGAACGACTTTTAAGGAGGTTTATTTTTATGAACATATTGCACATGCTTATGAGGTATTCTGTTGTTTTGCTTTCTTCTCGAAAATCTACAAATTTTGTTAAATATGTCTTAAAAAGATCTTCTGATAATTGACATGCAATTTTGGCATGTATCTGCAAATCGGGGATCTGAAATACTTAGTATGTACATTTCAGACAATGTACAGATTATTGAATTTTGGTCATACCTCTTGATATTAATATCCATTGCTTACTAAAATTCAATAAATCATTCATTTGTAACTCTTTTTCGTTGCCACTATTCACTTTGTGTCGTATTTTATCCGATTCTACCGCTACTTAATCAACACAAAAAGGGCGCGTTGAAACAAGTACAGTTGTGTGCATAAAAAAGTCGTACAGCAGTTCAAGGCTATTGTGAGCCAGACTTGTCAATCCCAACTAAATTACCGACTTTGACAAGTAGAGTCAAAATTCAAACTAATTTTGTCAGTAATGCGCTTTCAATTTTTTTTATCTCAATTAGTTAGTGCAATACAATGCAATTAGTACAATGCCTTGTACGACTTTTTTCATGCACACAACTGTATTTGGTAGGTGCACGAGGGGACAGAGAAATGATTGTGGAGCTGCACCGGGGTTTGAAGTACAACCCAAAAAGAACCGATTGGTGTCGGTGTTTCGTGCACGTGAGTAGCTTCGGTGCTCCTCAAAGAACCAAATAGAAAGCTGCTAATAGCACCCATGTACCAGACAGATAATTGATGACGTGGTGGGGGTTGGTCCAAAACCGTCTAAGATCTTCTACTCTTTATGTATGTAACCTGGTCATGGAAATTTATTAAAAATTAAAATTATAACCTGTGAATATATCTACTTCTTCACAATACTGAAAATCATCTATTGAATTTGAAATGTTTTTCATTCATTTTCAGATCGAAAATGTTGTACCTCAGCTCAATTTCAGGAAGTACAGAAGAAACTCGATAATTTTTATCGGCAGTGTTTATTTCCTCTTCACAATAGTCATGGTCTTCGACATAACGTACTGGGTGAGAACGTCTTCACTATGCAACAAATCTGGCAGCCAATACGTTTTGAATTATATGGGATACTACATCTTGTACTACATCTTGATAACGCAAGAAATATTCTTCTGGCATCTTATTTATGTCATCAACATTAACCTAATTTTGTTGAATGAGTACCTTGTTATCGAAAAACATTTTCCAGAGCAGGAAATATGCACAGATATTGCATTGATGAAACAACAAATTGATGTCATCTACACAAAAACATTTATGAAAAATTATATGAGATCGAACGTAGATTTCAAAAAGAAATATTCTTCACTGGGGAATAACGGTAAGGACTTTTAATCACGTGTAGTATAATAAGACATATGTCAATTATTGTCAAGTATTTTTTATTCAAAATATGAGTAGTTAGTAAACATCAAAACTGTCAATCCATTCAGAAAAGAAAAATATTCTCCATTGAATATTGAAAAATGTTTTTTTTTATTATCTAACAGAAAACAATTACTTACTCGGCTAAAGCCATGCTAGAAATTGAACTGTATCTAACAGTTATTGTGCAAACTGAAAAGAAACAATCTGAAAGTGAGAAAGTTGATTTTTTTAATACTTATCTATTTTTACAATGAAAATTCATATAGTGCGGCTTTTAATAGTCTCCCTCTTGTTAACTTCTGAACGGTTCGACTTTTGCAATTAAAAATATCTGAATACTACTCATACCTCGATTTTGAACGGTTTGATGTGGAACAATGAAACCAAAAATTTTACCAAAGGCATAATATCGAAATTGTTAAAAAAATTATTTACAAAATTCAAAAATATTTGGATGGTTGTAAAGGAAATTGAATTTCCTTTTCAACGATGTGGAACTTGAACCCCATACCATTTAAAATTTTTGAATTGATGTGCCCCGCGCCCCCTGTCGAGCAATCGCCGTATATTTCATTCCAATAAGTAGTATCGGTGAAACCCTCGAAATGATTTTTTTATGTTCCTTTACATCCTTTACATCGAACCGTTCAAAAGTTAACAGATTCGGGGGGGGGGGGGACTATTAAAAGCAGCACAGTATAAATAAATGAGAATGTACATAGGGTCACTCACAGAAATCGTTTAATTCATTGATGCGAGAAAAGCTTCTCCTTCACCAGACCTGCAATACATTTTTGTCGACGAAATTATGTTTGACTCTTCCATGCGCTTATGTTTCCTGAACAATTTTTATAAATTTTTCGTGGGTCTTCTCAAATAATGAGGCTCAGTACAAAATACTGACAACTTTTATCCCACGTCAATATAGATTTAAATCGTATCACTATACACGCCTATATTGTAATGTAACCTCACGGCTAGAGAATGATTGGTGGAGCGTTTAGAAGTAAAAGATGGCAGGTGACAGACTGTACATGACAGATGTGTCAGATGACGTAGGATTGGTGGCAGATGATGGATAATGAAAAAAAGTGGCAAATTATGAGTGAGAAAAAAACAAGTAGTCTGTTATCAAAAACACGGATCCCATACTTGATGGCAGACGCGGGGTAGGTATGGAGCTCATGTCAACGCCTTGGATCAGCTGATTTCAACCATCTTTCGGTTTGAAATTCTGATATCTGAGAGTATACTCTGATACATTTAAAAATGTCATGTTTGAAAGTTGGCTATGGTCAGCAGTACAAATTTTATATTTGGTGGTGGGTGTGAAGTTAGCTACAGTTGGCGCTAAGGGTCAGTCCATATCAAGCCCTGTGCGGTTCTAGTGTATCCCCACCTACTAGTAGAAGTAGTAGGTATGGTGACACTTGGGCCAGACATGGACTCTGACCCCTGGCTACAGTTGTAGCTCGTAGGCATCTGTATTATCGACCAAAGTCAAGTTTCAACCGATGTTGCCTCTGACGTGTAAACAAACATTTCAAACGCCTCTGACGGACGTATTATTATTGCATTACACTTAAAACCCTTGAAAAAATGCAGTTTTTGTGTTTTCATGAATTCATAGAAAAATTACGGAATGAAACGTGTTTATGAACTCCGATGGATGAGCAAATACCCCAAAAAATTGTAAAAATCTATTTTAAAGCTCCATATCTCGAAAACTTTCCATTTTTGAGCTTTGTGGCTGTGAACACTTTTGATCAGCTCATCAAGAACTACAACCTACCAAAAATTCAGCCAAATTCACGGAATGACATTTCCCATAATAAATGTCCTTTAGCATTCCATGAGTATTTCATAATAATTTTGGTTTCTTGGATTTCAGTCAACAGAATGAATATTTTGGGAAACTTCTACAAGATTATAAGTGACGCCGTAGAGGTTGTAAATGGTACTATGGCCAATGGAACAATGGTATGACAGTCTAACCAAAATAACTGTATCAACACAGACTTTTTCCTACGTGCGGAAAAGTAACTTTTCCGCACGATTTTTCGTTTTGAAAGTTGTACTTTTCCGTACGATTTTACTTTTCCGTACGATTTTTACTTTTCCGCACGATTTTTGTATTGTTGAAAATGAGGATATTTAGGACTAACTATGTCTTATGTGTCATATGTGTCTTATGTGTCATTTTGTAGCGTTATTAGAAAAACTTGTTTATTAAGAACTTTGTTTTTTATAAATAAGATGGACAAAAACACTCGTAGGAAAAATATTGTACCTAACTCTTACGGAAAATGTCTTTTCCGCCCTTAACGGCATGCCCGAACTCCGCTACGCGTCGTTCGTGCAACTGCCGTCGCGTGCGGAAAAGTACTACTTTCCGCACTTGTTAGGTAAATAACTATTTCTGTTTTGTATTTTCAGCTCTTAACGTTGAGTTGCTTGACCCACTTGGTCATCACGCCCTACTTCCTCATTGCGGAATTTATGAAAATGAAGGGAAATACACTATTCATGTTTCTGCTTTCGTTTTGGATCATCGTTCACATTGGGAGACTTTTGATATTGGTTGAGCCGTGCCATAGATGTTCAAGAGAAGTAAGTTGAATTCATTGAATCATCTACGTAAAAAGGCGCAGGTTAGGTTTGTGTGTAAATCACAAGCGAAAAACTAATTCACGCATTTTCGACTCGCAAGCTAGGTTAGCATGCTCAGGTTAGGTTAGCTTGCTCAGGTTAGGTTTGTGTGTAAATCGCAATCGAAAAACTAATTCACGCATTTTCTACTCGCAAGCTAGGTTAGCTTGCTCAGGTTAGGTTTGTGTGTAAATCGCAAGCGAAAAACTAATTCACGCATTTTCTACTCGCAAGCTAGGTTAGCTTGCTCAGGTTAGGTTCGTGTGTAAATCGCAAGCGAAAAACTAATTCACGCATTTTCTACTCGCAAGCTAGGTTAGCTTGCTCAGGTTAGGTTTGTGTGTAAATCGCAAGCGAAAAACTAATTCACGCATTTTCGACTCGCAAGCTAGGTTAGCATGCTCAGGTTAGGTTAGCTTGCTCAGGTTAGGTTTGTGTGTAAATCGCAAGCGAAAAACTAATTCACGCATTTTCGACTCGCAAGCTAGGTTAGCTTGCTCAGGTTAGGTTTGTGTGTAAATCGCAAGCGAAAAACAAATTCACGCATTTTCGACTCGCAAGCTAGTTTAGCTTGCTCAGATTAGGTCCCGGCCTAACGCTTACCTGCTACACTTTGAGTTTGTTTGCGATTCAAATGATTATTCTTGAAAAACTGAAAGGAAATTCGTTTCAACCAGAGTGTAAATGTTGAATGGAAATTAATTTTCTCCATTGATTTCTTAGGGTCAGCGGACTACAACTCTAATATGCGACCTATTGCGACTGAGTAATATCGAAGGGGATTTCAAAACAGCTGTGAGTATATAAATAATCTGAAAATAACGAAGCGCTTTTTCGCATCTGTCTGGGTGGTTGCATGACGTTAGAAAGTCCATCCTGTCCTAAACGTGCCAAACTTCACAGGCAACAATTAGTACTGTATCAGTATTAGTAAATCATTACCTAAATAAAAACAAAAATTCGCTGCATATCGACAAACAACTAACCCACAACAAAAAAGGCGAATTGATTATGCGAAAGGGAAAGTGGGGGAATAGTGTGCGGCGGGTAAAAGTCAAACCCTCGGAACATTTTTTTTTCAAGTGCCTACGTCAAACCGTTCAAAAGTTAACAGGGGAAGGGGGGGGGGGATTAAAAGCCACACTGTATAGAAAATTCACATGAAATCAGGGCTTGATCAAAATTAGTTCATGGTTCTAAATAAGTTGCTACCGTTGCGTACATCATTGTTGATTCCGTTTTTACAATATTTTCTACCATTGTTAGTGTCAGATAGTCCGTGGCAAACCGAAAACTCTTGATGTATTTTCTGGTCATTTAAATATTGATAAGAATACATGGAGGGGAGAACGAGGTAGAACAATAGTCTAAGACTCTGCACTCAAGCGTCTCTATATCCCACGCAAATGTAATGGCTATTTCCATTTGCACAAGATGAATTTTCCGAAGAGATTCTAAGTACACAACCTATAGTTATTCTTTCAGTCAGATGACAATAAAGGCCATGTGATCAAGCAGGTTTTCTTTCAGATTAATTACATAAAATTCTTTAAAATTGATTACATAAAAACCACAACGATCTGGAAGCACAGGACAGGGTGAAACTTGACAATGTCAACATACATTTTTGTCGCCTGATCTTCTTTTGATTCGTTATTGGTCTTCACTATCATTTCGTGGCAAATTGATCTACAAAAATGTCAATACCATGGGTATTTGTTGAGAAAGGGGACATGAACACAAGCTGATGAATGCACTATAAAAAACATACTTGTAAAATTCAGGTAAATAACGTTGGTTATTTTATGACCAACGTTATTTACCTGAATTTTATCATCGATTCTGTAAAATTACAGTATCAGTACCTGAATAATAATACAATAAATATACTGCTTTTTTACTTGACGATTTACAGGTATCTATTTAGTGTTTTTACACAGTGATTTTACATTATTCTGGAAAAGTTCTATAGCACTTTTCATGTGTAATTTTACTCTGCTTTTTTAAGGTGTACTTTTACATTGTATTTTTACGTAACATTAATACTAGGTACATTTAAGTCTTTCACGACCCTCGCTCAATGTTCTATGTCTTTTGGGTTTTTGGTCGTGTATCCATTTTTCTTGGCATTTTTGGTCGTGTATCAGTTTTTCTTGACTTTTCTTGGAAACCCCAAGAAAAATGGATACACGACCAAAAACCCAAAAGCCATATAGAACACAGTAAGGTTTTTGCCATTGAAAATTCCAATTAAACTCAAACATTTATTAAACGAAAACACATCACTTGGGTAGACAATAAACACAAGATGCTGACGGCTAGGGAGTGCAGAGGCTGCTGGTGGAGTCTCATGAGAACAGTGAGGTTCTTCTGATGTCAAGTTAGATGTGGAATCTGAAAAAAAAAAATTAAACATGCCGTATTAGTGATTCAATTCACATGCCTCTGATAAACGTATTTTGAGATCTTTCAATAAGGGACTTTGTATGAAACATCTTTGTCGAAGCATAGTGCCAACAAATGAATATTCTCAACCTTGGGTCTGTTCCAAGGTTCCAAGTTTCCGAGAGTGAAATATATACCATTCAATTTATACTGGGTCGTTGCCGACCCAAGAGGGTTACAAATCTCAAAATATAAAATTAGGTTCAGTGCATTTTTTCCCTGGAAAAAAATATTTTCTTGGAACACAACTGCACTCCAAAAATCGGTAAAACACTTTTTGTTGAAGACACCCTATTAGACTGAGAAAAGCATAGATTTTCAATATAATAAACTAAAATAATCTAAATATAAATTTATTGGGCATAATTGAAAAATCGATTTTTTTGGGACTGACAAAACCGTAGTGCTCTAAGTAATATTTTTTCTTGAATATAATGAACGTAAAATACCATTCTTTCCATCATGTTTTTTTTTGTAAGTGAATTTGAATTAAAACTCAAAATATCCAATTCTGGAAAATTTTCCTTCTATTTTTTCAACATATTTTCATTGTTGAGAGTATCTATATCCATGAATCCGTCAATTATACATGTAGAATTTCGGTAGCAAGCTTTTCCAAATCATCATCATAATTTTCATCAACAGTTAGTACAGAATTAGAGAAGCATTCACTTGAAATATCATTAGAAGCAAGATTTTTTGTTTGGGCACGTTGGGACTTCTTCCACTAAGGTTTTGAGTATGGTGATCATTTGTATTTGGTTTCTCCACAAAATGTTTTCTACTCATGTAAACACGGATGTGTTGTCTGGTCTTGAACGAAGTTGTGCTCTTGCATTCCTTTTTAAATGGACATGCTATAGCATTATGACCTAATAAATATTCAAAAACATGAGACAGAAAGATTTTCGTATCATCGGTGAGCCCTTGCTGGCAGATATCACAAATTGAATTAGTGATTCGCCCTGTTTTTGTAATAACCTTTGTATGGTTCCTAATAACGTGCTGATTGAATGTTATACATATACTGATGAATGACACTTTGCAGCTGGCATACAGACAAGGAAATTCTGCTCCTCTAAATTGCCTATGCAAATACTGATGTCGATTATATTTTTCGATGGTTATACACTTAAAACTACAGGTTTTACAGGTAAACATACTGTCTATGATCAATATGAACTCACCTTTCAAGTTTTTCCACTCTTCCAACCACTATAAACAAAATATCTACGCACCCACTATAAACAGACCGCAGCCATTGAAATACCGGCAATTGCGAATTGAGGTTATAATCGGTAGCGTTCTGCATTCTTCCCGGTTCCCCCTCATGCACTGGCGTAGACGTCGCGAGTTTATTTAGGAATAGGTTACTGAATTTTACCAAATTGCTGTACATTCACTTTATTCCAGAGGGAAAACGCAGTGGAACTGAAACTCGCATGGTGAATTTAAAGTATTACTTAAGATTATTCAGTTGCGAACTGACATTTACATGGTGAAATTAGAAAAACATAATAAATAACAGAAAGGTACAATATTACATGACAAAAATAAGTTTTTGCAATGAAATTACTAGATTTGGTGATAATTCAGTAAATATTCTGTTTTATTTTACGGAAAATACTTTGTTTTTTCCACCTATTTTTATGTGTACTAAATTTGTTTCAGATTAACTCTTTCAACGCACAAGTAGCTCAAAAGCCGATACAATTTTCTTGCTCTGGATTGTTTCCAATAGACAGATCGATAATTACTTCCGTAAGTGAAATATCTCGTAATTTGTTATATTTTTACAATATATAATTTTTAGATTGCAGGATCGGTAACCACATACATTGTGATTGTGTTCCAATTTAGAAATTGATTACATTTTATATAACTTTGAAATGTTTCGAAGGATGCTAAATAAATTTATTGCAAGGTTTGAATAGTGAATGGTAAACAGAATGGTCAATCGCATATCAATGAATTACTGATTGATGAAATCGTTTTGATGTCTTCTGTGAATTAATTGAAATGTATATATATAATATGTGTCTATAGTAGGTACTTAAATACGCATATTTTGACGTCACTACTGAACATTCACCACTTCCAGTTTAACCGTAAGTGACTTTTTTTTTGCAAATGACACCCTGTAAATTTTCTTTCATTATCCGAAAGAGCATACAATTTGTGATAACGCTGTTCTTCAAAATTGGAAATCGGTTGAAAAATGGCGGAGATACAGTTGATTGTTCAACCAAACAAAGTTGGCCATGAAATTCTAACTTAAATCATCACAACTGACAAACGATATCAGAAGTTACCAGAGGAAAGTTCAAAGTACTATACAGTTGAAAACTGAGGTTCTCCTGTAATTGCAGATCTCATATATTCGAACAAAAATCAAAAATTACTCAAAAACGGAATTGGGTACCATTCCGTTTTTAAAGAAATGCTTGCAACTGCCATTTCTCAAATGGCAAACATGTGTTTTTTACTTTGTCATGATGAAAAATTATAAATTATTAGTTTACTCGTGTGAACGGTTTTGGAGAATTCCTAAAGGAAACGAAGATACAATCAGATTTCATGATGAGTGTTCATAAAATTGAATGTTCTTCAACGTAGGCTTAGGACATAATTAAGAAACCAATACACAAAAGCTCATTTCATTTCAACGAAGTTACAGTTTGTTCTACTTATTTAATCAATGTTGCTTTTTTGTTTAGATTTTTTATGTTCATGGCCGCCTCCGTTGAAGAATATCTAATTTTGAGAACACTTATGATAAAACATCTGGTATTTTCGGAATTCTTCAAAATTTTTCACACGAGAACTCTGATAATTAATCATTTTTGCCATTTGAGAAAGAGCAGTTGTGAGCATTTCTTTACGGGTACTATTCCGTTTTTAGTAAATTTTTGATAAATTTTGTATTATATGGAAGCTGCAATTACATGAGAAACTCAGTTTTCAACTGTTTCGCACTTCAAAGCTTCCTCTGGTAACTTCTAATGTCGTTTGACAGTTTTGATGATTTAAATTTGAATTTCAACAAGCGTCTAGTGACAGCCAGGATATTTTGGCTGGCGAGCATATTGACAGTATCATAACCTCCAAAAGGCTGAATGGTTGAAAAAAATGTGAAAAATTACGATTTACGGGTTTTGAGGAAGGCAGAATTGTTGAAAACTGTGAAAAATAACTTTTTTATGTGTTTTTGAGAAATCAGACCAAGGAAGCTGCCAATTTGGAGGTTATGATACTGTCAATATGCTCGCCAGCCAAAATATCCGGGCTGTCGCTAGACGCTAGTGAATTTCATGGCCAACTTTGTTTGACTGAACAATTCAACTGTATCTCCGCCATTTTTCAACCGATTTTCAATTTTGAAGAACAGTGTTATCACAAATTGCGTGCTGTTTCAGATGATGAAAAAATATGTATAGGGTGTCATTTGAAAAAAAAGTTTGGGGTCACTTCAGGTTAAACTGGAAATGGTGAATTTTCAGTAGAGGGGTCAAAATATGCGTATTCAGAATTTGAAATCTGTATCTTCAAAACTATAGAAAAATTGGGGGGCGTACCTCACCTCGTGGTCACCCGGTATATATACACAGAGAAGCCAAACGCATTAACAGGGCTAATTACCTCTTTTGCATTTGTAGAAGATAACAGATATGTTTCTTAACTGTTTAGCATATTACTGAAGTTTCAAACTAATATTACTTGTCGCATATCTCCACTTACAAATCTTCACGAGTACTGAACATACATGAAATGAAATATTAGGTATCATTACATAAAAGCATAAAATAAGTTACAAAAATTACTGAAACCAAAATCTTAGTTTCGAGGTGTGAGCCATAGAAAATACTCCAACCAATAAATTCTAAGGGGTAGCAAGGTCATTGCAGTTCCTCTAAGTGCAACTTGCAATTTGATATAAAAAAGTTTCACCAGAGTGAAGCTGTAGATGTAAACTTTGATATCATGGTTGTAAATTTTATTTATTTGTTTACATAATCATCCCTGCCAATTTGTAGGCATTTAAATTCACAAAATATTTATTATGTACAGTTGACTACATATTTCACAATGCTGTCGGGGTATTTTTCATTGGCTATGGTGAATGGGAATTTTTCCATACCATTACACGCTGCTCCGATGTTCCCTTTTTTATCGACTACGATGATTCCTCCGAAAAAAGTAGGATATTTTTCAACAATTCTTGATATTGCAGTAATAGCTGCTTTGGAAGGGGTAGATCCTTGTCTTAGTGTTTCTACCGCTAGAAAACTATAAAAGAAAAATATATGTATATATTATAAAAAAAAACTGTTTCTATGTTTTCACATGGTAACATTTTTATGAAACTTCTCACCAATTAGTATTTTGGAAGAGTGACGAATTTTTTTCGTGAGATCGAAAACTTCCTCTCGAAAATAGAGAAGTTATAACGAAAAAGCTTACGAAAATTCAGCAGTATCAATATAATCCAGTAAACTCGAGCAAAAAGTGAAGAATGAATTGTAGCACTCTGAAACTCGTCACATGACATCTCGACATCATGTATTATTAGAAAAAAAATTGTTTACCGAAAAATCAGGGGTGGAACCTAAAAAATGTTTCATTAAAAAAAAATGTTCCTATTTTTTTTGTTATTTCAGAAAATATAAGATTTATCAATAAACGATAGGTTGAGAGATAATTCAATTCTCCACAAGAATGATTTTCAGTAATACTTTAATACTTTATGAAATACGCTCGTTTTCTCAGAAGACGTGGTTTAACGCCGACGTCACATTTCATGCTCGCGCTAACCCGCCACTGAGGCAGGGCCGAAAATTAGATTTGTCATAACTTTGCTAAAAATAATAGTAGAAGGAAAAGAAAAAGTGCATATCGTTCCTGAAGACTTCTACTTCCTCATGCAAATATAACATGTGAGTATCTGAGTACCTATAATGTGTTTTGTCCCACTTCACATAACTCTTCTACGATATTTACGGAGGATCCGAAAGTCATGGATATTTTAGTTGATATGAAATAATTATACTGAAGCAGGAATCAGTGCCCTCTTTAGATCATATGCAACGATTTAAGAAGAGTGAGACAAGTCTCACTTATACATGCCAAAGAAAAAGGTGGGTTTTCCTCCTGCCTCAGTTTTCAACTCACCCATAATCCCGGCAATTTCTTCAGTAAATGTTGGAAATAATCTCTCATATACACATCCCACATAAAAAATGATTTCAAGCTTGAGGTTTGCACTTCACAATAGTGTTATTAAATATAAATATGCAGGATATGAATAAGCGATTATTTTCAACATTTAGTGAAGATAATGCCGATTTTATAAGTAAGTTGAAAATGAGGCTGGAGTAAAACAAAGTTTTTTTTTGGCATGTATAAGTGGGATCTGTCACACTACTTTAAAATTGTTGCATATAGTCCAAAGAGGGTATGGGTTGCTGCTTCAGTATAATAATCCCATATTTACTGAATTATTCATGATTTTCGGATCATCCGCAAACTTCTTCGATCATTTTTAGCAGAGTTATGACCAATCAAATATTCGGCGACGGGTAAAGGTGAACGTGAGATTTGATGTCGGCGTTCAATCACGTTTTCTGGGAAAACGGGCGCATTTCATAAGAAATTACTAGGAATAATTTTTGTGGAAAATTGAATTGTTTTTCACCCTGTTGAGTTGATTTTTCGATAAATCATATACTTTCTTAGATTACAGCAAAAATCTATTTCTATATTTTTAAACGAAAAAAAAAGATCCACCCCTGGAATTTTGGTTAACTTTTTTTTCGTGTTTATCATGGTTCCAACTACTAGAATACCAAGTTTGGTGGTGCTATAATCGATTCTTGTCTCAAAACCCAATCGTACTGGATTAATAGTTAATTCCTTCTTATTCAAAAACAGCCATTGTCACACATACGTGAAAATAATATATTGCTATCAAGTGATAGCAGTATAATATACAGTATCGGAAACTTTTTATATAGGGTATAGACAGAAATCTACGCGAGCAACAAGGAATGCAATGATATGATAATACCACATAAATGAGAGAGACGCACTACTTGCGCATCTCCTGTTACCCCGCCCGACGCATTAACGGACCACGTGACAATGCTACACAGCGCACGTCAATATTCCTTCCTCGAGCGGATCGAGGAGAAATTTTAATGCTCTCTCAACATATATCAAGCTATTCTTTACGCTCTCATGAAACCACCATACCCAAGATGAAAACTTTCCGATACTGTATGAGTGTATGGCTAGTAATACATGTGGAGTAGCATTTCATTGGAAATGTGTACACTATTGTTTCCAAGATAATTATAATTCCTGACTGAAATTTAAACTTTCGAATTCAAAGACTCGAATAACAACTGACTAACCTAGGTAAAAACCTCATCATGATATCCCCATCTCCGGTTGCAGCTGCTGCACCAAATCTGCTGTCCGCATATGCCCCAGCTCCTGGTATTGGTGAGTCTCCAACCCTCCTACGAAAATGTTGTGCAAGTCAGAAGAACCGTCGATGAAAATTTACAAATCTATACCGATATTCTGAATTCAAAATCGTGATGTTTGCTCGACAGAGGGCGCAGGTAGCACATAAAATTTCAAATAGCAAGGGGGGTCAAGTCTCACATCGCCTAAAAGAGAATTCAATTCTCTTTTCACAATTCTCTTTTCACAATTCTCTTTTCAACCATCTACTTTTTTAAAATTTTGTTGATTTTTTTTGCAATTGACATTCAAAATATGGTACTCCTCCATAAATTTGAACGGTTTGATGTGGAACAATGGAACCGAAAATTTTGAAGGGTATTATACCGATACTACTTTTTGAGAGAAGATACATTGCACTTACTCGACAGATGGCGCTGGTGGCAAATCAACTTTAAAATAAAAGCATAAAGATCGAAATTCGAAATATTAAGATGGTTTTAAAGATAATTGAATTCTATTTCAACTAATTTTCGACTCTCCATGTCCTGTATACGATAACTTGGGACACCCGGTATACCATACTTACTCAAAACATGCTGTAAGAACTATTAAAAAACACCTGCGAGATCATTATTTAAGAAAATATTATTACTTTTACTGAGCGTATTTGATGAACTGGTAGAAATATGTCCTCATTATTATCATTCCGATGATATAAGCAAATTGCTCAAAATCCGAAAACCCTTGGATTTTGGAAACATGACCCACATAACGTTTTGTACGAATGCAAGAATCATCTATTGAAATTATTTCAGTTTGAAGGATGGAGACCTACTAGCCCATAACAAATTATTCATACCTACCCTGGAATTTTGAATTTGGCTCCGTTCGTGGATGTTCCGGCTACTATATGCCCATTTCCAGAAATCACTATCATGCCGATAGTGTCATGATTTTTTGAGTTGTATTTATTTCGATAATACTGGGGTACATTGTTGTCAGCACCATCATACGAGACTTCGTATGGTCCACAACTGGTTTTTGGATCTGGCTGGACGTCCTGTAAAGTTTGTGAATGAAAGTGAAAACATTGATTATATATTATAACCCAAGTAAAATAAGCCATCAGATATTTATGGAGAGCATTTCAAAAATTACGTAGATTGGAAGTTATTTTCAATAGTACGTTGTTGCAGTTTTTATGACTGTATAGTATCCTATACCTATCGTTTTTGAGAAGATTAGGCATATTGATTTTTTTCAACCAATGCTTCATCTAATCGACAGTAGTAGTGAATATTATATATAAAGAGGGTTTCTTTTGATCTCATAGAACCATAATGAACACAAAAAATAAAAACCGAAAATAGCTTATTGTGGGCACCCACATCTCCAAAGTATCCTCATTCCAACCAGGTGGAACTCTCCGAGGACCCCCTAACCTATCCCAAACCAAAACCCATCTGAAACCCAGCAGGGGCCTAGCTGAGATTGTTTTTTTTATTAAAATTGTTTTTTCCGTTAACCAGCTGTCGCCCTCTTACGAACGACAACCCTCAAGATTCGGAACTTGTGCGAGTTAAGGATTAACGAGGTCTTACCTTTTACCTTGCGATTTCTAGCACGAAGAATAGATTTCAAAATGAGGTCGTCCGTAAGTCACCCATCCAAACTACAACCTCGTCTTGCGTTGCTTGGCTTCGGATATCGATGACTCACGCTCTACCTTTGGAGCTATTCTCTCGGGTGATGATACAGAGAAGCTCGTCGGAGCTCTCACACACCACCCCTCCCAAGATTTTTCCTTGGCCACACCAATGGGGACCTCAGAGTCAAGCCAAGGGATTCTCGAGCTCCCCGCCTCTCTTCCCCGACTTTTCCCTTTCGCCGAACCTGCATCCCGACACAACTCACCTACAGCAGCCAAGAAGCGTTTGCGGACCTCGAACAAGTCCAATCGATGGTCTGAATCAAAGTCTGCCCAAACGTACATGAGCCCAAACGTACGTAAGATACAGGGCTTTACCGTTCGACCTATCCTCTCGGGTGATGATACAGAGAAGCTCTTCGGAGCTCTCACACACTACTCCTCCTCTCAATATTTTCCCTGAGGCACCAGAAGCCAAGCCAAGGGACTCTCGAGCTCCCTGCCTCTCTTACCCAACTCTTCCCTTTCCCTGAACCTGCATCCCGACACAACTCACCTACAGCAGCAAAGAAGCGCTGGCGGACCTCGGCAGAACAAGTCAAATCGACGGGCTGAACCAAAGTCTACCCAAACGTACATGAGCCCAAACGTACATGAGATACAGGGCTCTACCGTTCGAGCTATCTTCTCGGGTAATGATACAGAGAAGCTCTTTGGAGCTCTCACACACTACCCCTCCCAATATTTCCCCTGCGGCTAGACCAATAGGGACCTAGAAGCCAAGCCAAGGAACTCTCGAGCTCCCTGCCGCTCTTCCCCGACTATTCGCTTTCCATGAACCTGCATCCCGACACAACTCACCTACAGCAACAAAGAAGCGCTGGCGGCCCTCGGCAGAACAAGTCCAATCGACGGGCTGAACCAAAGTCTACCCAAACGTACATGAGACCAAACGTACATGAGATACAGGGCTCTACCGTTCGAGCTATCTTCTCGGGTAATGATACAGAGAAGCTCTTTGGAGCTCTCACACACTACTCCTCCTCTCAATATTTTCCCTGAGGCACCAGAAGCCAAGCCAAGGAACTCTTGAGCTCCCCGCCTCTCTTCCCCAACTTTTCCCTTTCGCCGAACCTGCATCCCGACACAACTCACCTACAGCAGCCAAGAAGCGCTTGCGGACCTCGGCAAAACAAGTCCAATCGATGTTCTGAACCAAAGTCTGCCCAAACGTACATGAGCCTAAACGTACATGAGATACAGGGCTCTACCGTTCGAGCTATCCTCTCGGGTTATCATACAGAGAAGCTCTTCGGAGCTCTCGTACACTACCCCTCCCAAAATTTTCCCTGATGCACCAATGGGGACCTCAGAGCAAAGCCAAGGGACTCTCGAGCTCCCCGCCGCTCTTCTCTTCTTCTCTTCCCCAACTTTCCTCTTGGGTACCTCGGCAGAAGAAGTCCAATCGACGGGCTGAACCCGAGTCAACCCAAACGTACATGAGCCCAAACTTACATGAGAAATAGGGGCCCTCTGTATCTCAGAAACAAAGCAACACCGGATATTTGTTCATAGGAACTATTTTTCTCAAAACGACCTATTGAATCACCCTCTGTAGGTACGAAACGTAGTTGAAAAACACGAGGGAAATACATAAAAAAAATTAGGATTTTTTTTTTTTAAAACGTCCCCGAAACAAAAAAGTCAGAGGAAAACGGTGGCAGATTAGGTCCAATGAAGTCATACAGAAAGTTTGGAGAGAGTATCTACCAGTAAAATATACTATAACTATAAGGTAAACAGTGTAAAATTTTGGCACAATTTCAAAAGTGTTAAAAAGCCTTGATTGTTATCAATGCGCAAACCTTGTCATTTTTTGACGTTTGTAGAGAAAAAAATATAATTTTGCCAAGGGCGTCGCTATATCCCAATGGGCACACGTACGTTTTTCAAACGTGTTAAATAAACGTTTCTGGTTGAAAATTTCAACGACAACAATTTAGTGTAATCTTCAACGATGAAAGAATACGTTATTAAGATGTGTTTTCAACGTTACTTCCTCAACAACTCGTTAAATATACGTTTAAGAAACGTTATGCTGATTCAAAAAGAATTTTTAATCAAACTCGCTTTATGCCATTCATTTATCAATGTTTTTGATACGTTCCTTATCCTTTTATTTGGTCAGAACAATGTTGTACAAAAAACCTGATTGAAAACGGCAATAAGGCGATAATTAGTAAGGAATTGGTTAATATCCCGTTGTTACACGCGACATTTTGTTGAAAAAACGTTCGGTTTTCAGCCATTTCACAACATTATTTCAACGTCCTTGTGCCCATTGGGTTTTTTCTTGGGGGATAAAGGCTTTAATTTTTTTTCTTCTGATGGGGTGAAGGCTTAAATTTAATTAAAAATATGTCATCTTAATGACCGATTATGGACAACAAACCTTCCAGAAATTTGGTTGACAGTTATTTTCTTTCCAGTTCCTCCATTGTTCTAGCGAAAAATTTGTTTGTAGTGATTCCTCAGGAAAACCAAACTGCGTGGCAAAGTCTGTGGCCAAACTTCCCACCAACAACGAATGCTCCGAATGTTCTAAAACGTGTCTTGCTACCGAAATGGCATTCTTTATTCTTCTGATACCACCAACTGCTCCCATGTCCAGAGAGTCTCTAATGAAAAAAATAAAATAAAATAAATATTATTACTTAATCGCGAGAAAGTCCAAAAAGTTTCTATTTAGAAAAAAGCAAGTACTTATCACCTACAGTATTTATATCTACCTTCAGTATTCATAATATCGACAGTAGTTCAATTCGGAAAAGTGGGTTGGAATGGTGCCGCTGTGGGGTATATAGGAATATAATATTCAATATAGGAATAGTACCAAATAAGTAAAATACTCTGAAGAAAACCATACAAAGTGAGGCTGGGACATAGTTTTGGTGATATTTAATTCTGTACTAAATCAAGTGATTTGAAAAATATACCCGTGCAAGAAAATTATGTAAAGAATGAATCATATTAGTATTCAACAGAAATTCCAAATCAACCATTGTAGCGTTCACTCGTAGAAGGAAGTTAGAGAGCTTAGGACCTCTTTCACTTCGTGGTACCCCCCATACAGCTGTCAGGGGAAGTCAAATATCTCGGGGTGAGTTTAGACTCGAAACTGATCTGGAACCAACAGCTGACAAAAGTGAAGAAGAAAGTCAAAATGACATTGATGATGGTCAGGCGGGCACACGGTAAAACATGGGGGCTTAATCACAAAATGGTATATTGGATATACAACATTGTGGTGAAACCCATGACCACATATGCACGTTTGGTATGGTGGACAGAGACAACACAAAAAATAGCCGCGGCTGAGTTGAGCAAGGTACAAAGACTTGCATGCCTTAGCATAACGGGAGCTATGAAAACAACACCAACATGGCAGGGAAGTACTGTTGGACCTCCCACCGATTGACATAACAAAGTGGGAGAGGCAAGAATGGGACTTCCAAGGCAACAAAACACGAGCAACAGATCGCATCACAATAAGATAAAGGAGATAGTGGGAGGCAACATTCTCGAAATGAAACCAACGGACCACACGACTCCCAGGTACTTTTTCAACATTAACTTCGAGGTTATTATACAAGATCGAAGGGAAGGACAAACCTGGAGAGAGGATCTGGTACACGGACGGATCCAAAACCAGAGAAGGAACTGGTGCTGGAATATACAGTGAGGGGAGACACTTCCAAATGAGCGTCTCACTAGGAACAAACACCTCCGTATTCCAAGAAGAGATGTACGCCATCTTGCAATGTGTGAGAGAAATCAATATGAGGGAAATGCACAATGCACGGATCAAAATATGCACAGACAGCCAGGGGTCACTGAATCCGAAAGTGACATCAAGACTGGTATGGGAATGCCGAGAAGAACTCAGTTTTCTCACAGAACACAACAAATTAACTTTGATGTGGGTTCCAGGACACTGTGGAATCGAGGGCAATGAAAAAGCTGATGAGCTAGCCAGAGTGGGCTCATCAACTCCATACTTTGGCCCAGAACCAGTACTCGGGATTAATAAATCCGACATTCGAGGAGGCATTCGGGACTGGGTCAAGCGAAAACAATCATCATTAAACATTCATTAAAGGACCGTCAAAGCACAGAACTAGAGAACTACTCAAGTTGAGCAGGAATCAAGTTAGAACAATAATAGGCCTTCTCACTGGTCACAGCCCAATGAGAAAACAACTGCACAAAATGGGTCTGTACAACGGAGAACTTTATGCCACTATTGCCACTTTCATATAAGATGGTAACCCTTGATACGGCAGTGCACTTTTTTAAATAGAGGTTAATCATTGGCGTTGGTGTACAAAACAAAACAATCTTATCTCCTATGGATTTGTTGGGACTTTCTTTAACATAGAGGTGTGGAAGTCAGATTTTTGTTCGAAGTTTTGTCAAAACTCGCGTCTAATCAGTAATGACAATTTGAACCTGCGAATGAATAAAAACCATGAATATGACCCGAGGGCCAGGTTACTAGTTATTTCTTTAGCAACCTCCCAGACTCCCAAATCACATCTAGGATTTAGCCGCCGAGAAATTATTTAAAATTCGGTATATTTACAGCTAGGAATTGACAAAAATCGCAAACAAGTGATCTGTACAAACCTCAGACTGATGGTCGACATAGAGAGGCCTTTTACATCCTTGCCTTGGCAACATAACTTTGTTTACAAGCGAGGTCCTTGAACATATTATGTCCGTATTCAATCGGGTAGTTTCGCGTATGCCCGCTCATTTCATTCGTATCAAGCTGTCATTCTTCGTTTGTATTTATAGTCCGAATTACTCTAATTGTGAACAAACTGTCCATAACGTCTCACCACCCGTCACACCCCTCGGCTGCAATTTGTATAGAAAAGTATAGTCCATGTTCACTTTAAAACAGGTATTTGCCTGTACCTACACAAATACCTGTTTTGAAGTGAACATGAAGTATACTTTTCTATACAATTTGTAGGTTAGGTTAGGTTAGGTTAGGTTAGGTTAGGTTTGTAGGTTTAATAAGGTTTCATAGTCAGAAGTACCACATGCGAATCTGATAACTAATGCTTCCTCCACAGTCTCAGGTCGCCATCTTTTTCCATTACCGAGTCTATTTTTATTTGTACGTTGATCTGAATTGAAGCCAAATTTTCCGAAAACATTCAACATTATTTGCAAATTTTCATTTTAGATTTCAACTCGTTCTACCCTTTGTTCCAAAAAAATATTTAAAATATTTTTTTCTTGTATGTCAAAGAGTGACCCGACTCTAATATACGATAAAATGTCAAATTGCATACAGGGACTCTACACGAAACTACCCGAATGAATACGGACATGTATAAGACGCTCGCTTGTAAACAACAAAGTTATGTTGACGTCAAGACAAGGATGGAGAAGGCATCTCTATGGTCTTTTATTACTCTGAGGTATAGGCAAGGCATGGCATCTCTATGTCTTTTATTCACAGACCTCAATGAGGTCTGTGCTATTATTACTGTGAAGTACAAACCCATCGAAAACGATAGCATCTAAAGTGGTCTCTCCATTTTCATCTGGTGAACCACCATAGCCAACTGTGGTATCACACTGTTCGTCTTGACAAGCTTTACACCCGGCTGTGAGAGCATCCAACGCAACGTCCTGTTTATTGATTTCTCCCTCTTGTAAAACTCGCCAGGCTGAAATTCATACAATGTTATATCGATGAAAATCAAAAGTAATCGACTACTTATTACCCTTCTGAGTGGCACTTTTGAACGCCCAAGTGTTTATCACGAGAGGAATGTGTTGCGACGTAGCCTCAATATAAAAAACTACCAATAAAAAAACATATTTCATAATGCCCTCCACTGGATTTCTGAAAATTAAATATGAATTGCAATCCAGAGAAACGGATGGGGCTACAATATGATTTAAATGTTCAATGAGATGCGCAAACAGTAAACCTAACAACACAGATACATCCTAGGTACGTCCCTTTTATGTCCTAAAGTGTCCCATTGGGACTTCTCAGGGATGTCCCGTAGGGGATTTGTGTTGGGTGCCTTAGCTGGTACATCCTTGGGACAACCCAGGGATGTCCTGGGTACCGAATATACCGTGTGACATCCCATATTTGTTCCTTTTGGTAGCCAGCGAATGTCCGTGGGACGTCATTAGTAAAAATAAGGGACCTCCCCGCGATTTCCAGAGGATGTACCTGCGTTGTTAGGGTAGTAAGGGCTGATTTTTCAATTTCATGTTAGCGTAGTATGACTGACAGCTAAATTTGACTGGTGGTTAGAATGAATACAACATTATCTCAAATGAAGGTAATAAAGTCACATCCTGACTAGCTGTGAAATTTAGCTGTCAATCAACGCTAACAGGATATGGAAAAACCAGCCCTTACTGTGGGGTAAAGATCAACTACAGTTTTCCTTTATGCCATTTTTAACACCTCGACACGTGCTTCAATCACCAAGTGGTCATCTTCAAGAGGGAAGATTAACCCGTTTAATCCTCCCTTTTGATAATCATTTGGTGATCGAAACACTTATTATCGAGGTGTTAAAAATACCTGTTTGGTGTTGGGATAAAACTCCAGTATAAGATAAGTTTCAAAAAGTTTGAACCATATGGGAAACTTTTTTACTATGCAATTGACAGAAAGTTATCAAAATTCTGAATTTCCAAACGGTGTATAGAATAGAACAAAACATAGGAATTTTGATCAAGAGTAAACTACCCTTATTTCAATATAATATAATATACAAAATTGCTCGTGTACAGATAAATATCAATCCATGCGTGATATATAAATATAGACTTTTTGATATGGTCATATATCCATGTTATATGAATATATCAATATGTTCCACTTTCTACGAAAAACAAAACATACGGAAACGGCATAATAGCCACTTCCTCAGAAGTCGGAAATGCTCAAGTGATGTTCAACAGCTCAACACCCACGATTTCCCTACAAATCTGTAACAGTGTAACAATACCTAACCTCAATTTGAATTTAAAAAAATCTACAAAGTATTGTTTACATAGAGGTATGTGATATTTACCGAAATCCAAATGTGTATGATGTGAATCTTCGTGATTGTTTTTGTGACTGACGTAGATACTTGAAATTTAGTGATATCGGAATGGAAGATTCGGGCCTGTCCAACTCACACTCTCACAACAATGAATATTTGGAAAAAAAGAGGGATTATTACTCGATATTAGGATGCAGTCAAGATGCCACTTTTCAGGAAATCAAACGTAATTATCAATCTCTGATAAAGAAATATCATCCAGATAAACAGAATCAGGAATCCACGAGTATTATGTCTGACAATATATTTGTTTTGATTGATAAAGCATTCAAAACACTGAGAGATGAGAAAACAAGGAAGGAGTATGATGCCTCACTTCTACAAGATAGTTTTAGTGGGAATTCTTTAATTTACGCCGAGTTAGCAAAAGAGGACATGCATTTTACAGATAATGTATTCAGTTATCCTTGTAGATGTGGAGATAATTTTGAAATAGATAAAAAAGTGTTGTGTGAAGAGGAATGTATTCTAGAGTGTTCTGAATGCACAAATTGTATATTAATAAAATGAAAATACCTCAAAAGTTATGTTGTGGTAATTGATCAAAGGTGAAACGATTAACTTCAGTTCCACCAGGATAGTTTGACCTCTACGATGAAAAAATTCATGGTGCCTAACTGCAGGACAAAGCAAGAACAACTGTTCTCCATTGGAAAGAAAGAATGGTTTAGTACATGAGAGTCCAAATCTCCCAATCTGTTCTAGTTCAGCAGTGCATTCATAATGAATATTTTATTTACCTCAAGAAAAGGAATGATTGAAAATTATAGTGTTTGCATATAACCACCATGATATTGAGTTGTGTCAGGTTTGTAATTTCCTTTTAGTTGACGTATACTTTTATATATAGAAAATAGGGGTTCTATTTCATTGTTTGATTTCTAGCCTGTAATCTTTAATCTAGACTAATTGCATTTTAGATTTTAGCAAGGTTGGAAAATGAAAAAGTCTTGAGGATGTGATTGGATCAGCTCTTCTAGAGTAAGAGTAAAAATAATGAACCAGCATGGTAGTCTAAATTTTTTTGTATACAGTGTGTGCCTGAAGTATGGAAACTTGAAGATATCTTTGACACCCCGTAAGATGCAATAACAAAATTTTGGTTAAGGACCAGTTTATTATATGTTCATTTTTAAATGGGACAACCCATATATTTTACAATTTTCTATTACAGTTTTTTATTTCCAATTCAGCAAACAATCTGTTGATGGCCAATATTGACCAATAATTTCAAGAAATTTAAAAAATATTTTAATTTTGTAATGAATATATGAGTATATAAACAAAAAACAATACCTAAAGAAAAAAATTTAAGATGTTCAATATGACCTCCTTGTCTTTGGAAATAGAAATCCATTCTGAATGAGAATTCATCCAAGACTTTTCAAATCGTTTTCGGAGAAATTAGTGCTATCTCCTCTGTAACTCTATCAGTCCTTGGATAGTCTATGTGACCTTTCACATACACTTTGCTTTTTAAATAACCCCACAAAAAATTCTAAAAGTTGAAGATCCGGAGAGCTTGCTGATAGGGTTGTAGGACAAAAAAAACGTGTGCACAGTTGATGTGCTTGTACTAAAAAGTATCACTTTTATCAACTATATGAGCAGTTTATGAGCACTTAGTTTAGGAAGTGTTTTAAAAATACTATATTTATATTTTTATGCTTGGTGTTGAAACGAGACCATTCCCTCGCTAAAACGCCAAACTGCAAGCTGTCTGGAGTTTTTAGTATAATAGAAATATATAAAATGGAAACACTATGATGACAGGTCAAGAGTTTAATTCCCATTAGCCCAGCAATAATCAATTCAATGCCACGTGGCCATATGCTACGAATAGTACGAACTACGAATATACTAATATAGGAAGATAAAAGCCACTTTCCAATTGACTATATTCACCGTCGCCATATTGTCATGCGACAATACCAACTTACACAGGGTTCTCAACTAAGAATAATCAAATTTACCAATTCCATACGTCAGTGACAATTTAAAATGATATTTATTTAGGCAGTACATTTCTCAAAAAATGTTTAGCAGAGTGGGAGTGACTTTAGTATCAACTTGGCTTCATTTATAGATAAAAACTAAGGTTCGTGGACAAAAACATTTTGGAATTTCCGAAAACATCAAAAGAAAATGATATTTTGAAATACAAAAAGATTGCACATTTCTGTTTACCGCATGTATAAAAGGCAAATATATAAAGTTCAAAATGTTTTTTACTAAGTTATAGTGCCAACGTTGTCATTATTGAAGCTCGGGTGGAAGCTGATACCGATAGTGGTATGTCTACCCATTTATCCTAGATTTTCTCTTCAGTTACATTTTTCTGAAACTCGCAAAATACGCACATGAAATATGAACCAAATAAAACATTCTTGATTTTCGCGGTTTTGTTACAGATACATTATATATTTAACCGTTGGTAACAATGGATAGTTGGTATTGTCGCATGACAATATGGCGACGGTGAATATGGTTAATTGTTATGATCCTGAACTGAATAGATGGGTCTGGGGCCCTATTCTCAAATGTCGACTACCCTATGTCGCATGCGGCAAAATGTTACCATCACTTTTCAAGCATTGAAAAGAGAGAGATATTTTGTCGCATGCATTTGAGAATCAGGCCCCTGGATCACAGAACTATAGGGATATAGTTAGTGGGTCTGATTCACGGATAATAAAGACACGGTCGTCGCTTGTGACGTCATTGAATTATACTTGCGCGGCAAATTTAAATAAACTACCAAATACTTTACAGAACTAATACTAATGCAGTGTTGAAATCAGATAAGAAATGAGACTGGAAGGCTTTTATTCCATACAGTGGTCATTAGTTGATCATACTCGCTTCTATCCTTATTCTCTTTAGACCAAAACCAAGGGTTGTTAAATTCGGCCTTTTTAAATAATTAGAGTGTAATTTTCAATATTTTGACTCTCGAACCACTGCAGCTCGAACAATAACAAAACATAAAGCAAAAAAGAGTTCTCTTATAGTGTCTTTTTTTTGCCCAAACCACTATAAGAACAAAATATGAGACGAATGTTTACAAAAATTATAATTCATTGACGTCACAAACATGGCGAATGCGACGACCGTGTCTCTATTATCCATGGGGCTCATTTTGGCATATAATTTTTGTGCTTTGTGAGATCCGTTCAGGAACTAAAAACTAGGGTGAACGTTAATGCCTCGAGCAAGACAAATCCTTATCCAACGACGAAGCCTGTGTTATTTATGCAGGTTAAATGCCGGGGCAGCACGGATTCTCACATAAGAGTGAATTCACAATGCATCTCTGCTTTTCGCGTCGTGCGTCACACATTCTGAATTCTGATTGGCGAATTCTCGACACGAATCACTAATTCGCCAACCAGAAGGCGTGATGCGTAAAGCAAAAACGATGCATGGGAACTCACCATAACACATTAGGAAGAAGAAGAGGAAGAAGCAAAAGAGGTTAAATATGAAAAAATGTCGAATGTTAGGAAAACAATAATTTCAAATTGTGAAAAGAAATTTTTGATAAAGAATCTTTCTGAATGGAATGTAAGTGGGTCTAGCTAATATTTCTCCCATCTTATGTTTACTTAATTTGTAGAGGTTAGATGGCAGAGCTTTCGACGAATTTAGAAAAGTTAACCTAGAATTCGGCAAGGATTGGGGATGCTGTTATGTTTCTTTAGGAAAAACTAGGTAAGTCTAGCCTTGATGTTCGTGTTATGAAAACTCGAAGATAATCTAGAGTTTTAGCCCAAGTTTCGTGTGAAATTCAACAACCAAAATCCTCTAGACCAAGTGAGGGGATTCTGAATATAAACATTGAACTCAATCCAATAGCTGCACCTCATTTTGAAGCTGGTAGATCATCAGATTTGTCTGTTCAGTTAAATAGACTCTTGGAAAAATGTTTAAAAGATTCCAAAGCCGTGGACTTGGAGTCTCTTTGCATAAAAATGAACGAAAGGGTATATTTCACTAATAATTGTAATTATTCATTTTTCTCATTGCGCAGTTTTAGGTTTGGGCCATAAGAGTGGATATTAATGTTCTGAATCATGAAGGCAACATACTTGACTGTGCTTCGATAGCTGCTCTTGCTGCATTAACTCATTTCCGTAGGCCTGATGTAACTTGTGATGGGGAAGAATTCGTTATTCATAGCTTGAAGCAAAGAGATCCTATACCAACTGTTATTCACCACTACCCTGTGTGCATAACGTATTCAATATTCAGTGGAGGGTAAATATTACTTCAGTAGAAGTGGAGTTTTTTTTAAAGAACATTTGAGTGTAGTAGTGAGAAAATATTCACTTTGCTTTTTTGTTCAAAATTTGTTTTTTCTATCATTTGGTTGCACCCTTAGGAGCATCGCACAAGTATTCAAGAGACTTGTGGAAGCTAGATGAAGGCCTTATGTTTCCACCAGCTATGCCTAGCATCAATAGGTTTTATTTAACTAATATGTGACATATTTGATGAACTAGAAATGTCTATTTAGTTTTCCAAAGTGTTTCATTTATTTTTCATCACATATTGTTTCCGTGATTTTTGTTTATTTACAGCTTACCCATTATCATATCCATTTTCATATTATCACTAATTGTAAATAAATGTTTTTATATATCATTTATTATTATAGCCACATCTCCATGAGGTTTTCAGTAAATGTTTCATATTGAAAATTATTTTGTTTCAACAAAATTTTGTGATGAGTAGGTATTCTAGGTAAAGAAAGATGCAGTTGGACCAACTGATCTTATTTAAAAAATAATAATATTTTTCAATTGTTAATACAGAATATTTCCCTTTCAATGGGAATATTTTGTTGCGACTTCTACCAATCTATGGGTTTTACATTCTGAAGAATATCGTGAAACATAATATCGGCGAAAGGTTCTGATCTGTGAAAAAAACTTGACTATGAGTGGTATTAAACCACCATTCAACTCTTTAACAGCTTTCAAAGCACCATTTCTCTCACTCTGTTAGAGATTATTTAGTCAATAAGATATGCCAACAAATGGAATAGAATAGAAATTTAGTTATCATTAAAAAGTCTACTGTTGCATAAATAAATTTATAAATTCTTGACATGATTTGTTTGTCAAGAATCGAATTTCCTCTGCAAAATCAAACTTTCAATCAATACTTACATTTATAAAATTTTATCAGGCATGTATATTCAAAGACAGTTAAAAAAATAGAGTAAAATTATGAAAAACAATATTAAAAATCATTTAGACTGTAAAATTAATTATAAACTCAGTACCAAAGTAAAACTTCCTCTACAGAGTATAATGTGTTTGGTATAAGATGATTGTGAAGGGCTGATTTCAACAAGCAGAATCCTGGCCAAGAGCTAGCCGAGAATAGGGTAGTCGTAGTTCATTGCCTCTTCTTGTATTGTGATTGTGAATCTTTTCAATTTTGATATGGTGTGCTTCTTTTTTCTTTGGCATTTCAAATTTGGGAACAAAAAAAAGTTAGGAATCACAATCTCTTCGGATGCGCACCCGATGGAATATCTCCCTCACGCCCCTCAAAATCCGAATTTTTGCTATGCTTCAAACACTTGTGTGAGCCGAGTTTTCACAGAAAGGCAGTCTATAAGGCCATTATATCTCAAAGTAGAGTAATCACGTGCATTGATTTAATTTTTGATTTATTTTTCTGCTCGATGTCCGAACTATTTAATTCCCCTATAGGATTAAGGGGCCCAAGGCCTTACAGCCTCCCCTACATATCTTAGGTTACTTACCAATTTTTGGTTGTTTCAAGCTATAATAATTAACAATGTGGTTATTTAGCATTATTTAATAACATAATATTTTAACATTTTATATATATTACACTACATTATTTTCTTCTCCGTAATTTTCTTGAATAGCTGATGATGGTTCTACTTTTTGACGGCTATCTGATTGAGAGCGGTCATTCACCGTTTCACCATCCTTTTGAACTATATGGGAAATTAAATTGTGGAGACGACTTTGCGTTTTACTGATTTGTATAGTCTATAAGATATACTTGATTGTACAAGTCCAATGTTTGCATCTGATGCATTTATCTCGATAGAGAAATCTTTACTTATTGAGCATAATACTAGGTTTATTCGTTTGTATCAAGGTGTAGTGTAGTGTAATTTACACCACATTTTGAATCAAGTGTAGCTGAGTGCAGTTCATACAAAGGAATGCGTCAAATTTATCTGCAAACGAATGCTAAAATCGAGTGTAAATTACATCACATGTGGGAAAGTGCTACACCTCGATGCAAACGAATAAACCTACTGTAAAGCAGGTCATTCCAAAAGTCATAACCACTATTCTATAACAGACTTGAGGTCTTTGACATTTCAAATTTTGCAACAAAAAAAAAGTTAGGAATCACAATCTCTTCGGATGCGCATCTGATGGAATATCTCCCTCACGTCCCCTCAAAATCCGAATTTTTGGTGTTTGATATTCCCTAAAATTGCAGAAGGTCAGGACCTGTTTCAAAAGTGAGTCATTCAATTGGGAATTCAACATAAGGGATACTCCCTCTGGTGTCAATTTTTGACGCTATAGATGAGTACATTGAAATTATTGTTTTCGTCAAAATTCCTAAGATTTTGGCTATTGTTTATGTGCATTTTGTTAAAGCTGTTATCATTATTGATAAGTGATGAATTTCTGGTACATATAAATGGTGAATATTCTGTTCTTCTGTTGACTCGAGGGTAGTTCAATTTTTGCCACTTTGGCGCTGGCATCTAATGTTGAATTCCCAGATTGCTCTTGATGCTCTTGATTTTGATGCCAACTGGAGCTAACATTTATCCAGTGTAGATTTGCCTTTTCTCTCACTTTCTCTAAATTTGAAAGAATCAAATAATTCATAATGTTATAGTGATATCTTGAGTTGTGATTGGGAAGAATGCAAAATATAACTTCTGTTCATCTCTCATATATACGCATTAATTTCAGGGAATATATTTTGGCTGATCCAAATTTATTGGAAGAGGGCGTTGCTGACGCCTTTTTGTCAATTGGTCTGAATGCTTATAAAGAACTGTGTGGACTTCATTTGGGTGGAAAAGCCGATTTAAGTCCTGATGTCATTTTAAGTACTGCAGCTAAAGCTGCTGATCGGGCCGCTATTATTGTACAACAAATTAAAGACGCAGTCCAAATAAACAATGAAATGAGGTAAAATATTCCATCATATTGCCATATGTACATTTGATTTAATATTTTGGGCAACCACATCCAGGTTTTGATACATTTCAGTGACTCAATCAACACATTTGAAAAAATATTGAATGAAGGCTTATTGAATTTTATTTTTAGATTGGAGAAAAAAGAACAAGGCTTTCACAAAACTGTTCTTGAGGAAATTGGAAAACCTTTGGAGGATTTGAGTTTATGCCTAGATCAATGGAGCTCAAATAAAAGCAAGAAGAAAAAGAAGAAAAATAAAGAAAAACATAAAGGAAAAGAACTTATAGAAAAAGCCAAGGATTTCATTGCTGAAATCGAAGTCTTAGGTAAATATGGTTAAAAGGAAGGATTGTATAAATTCTATTGGAAATTTGAATCATAAATGAGCCCTAAGGAATAGTGTTACTTTTTTATGTCAATACAGTAATAGGCCAAGCAATAGAGCCACAAATGATTGCATTTTGGACAAAAAGATTACCTGGAAGCCATCCCGTGCTGGACAGTCCGTAGTTCATTCCCACCATGTCCTCTACTCGAAAATGCCATTTTTAAATTTGTTATAAACTATAAATAACAAAAAAACGTGTTTGTTTTAGTTTTTTTATTACAAAATGGAAACTATTGAACGGGCAAAGGGATGAACTGTTGAGAATTGAATTCCGAAGAGAATGACGGGTCAAACGATCCGATCGGATAATTAGAACCGGAGAAAAGCGGAAAAACCGGAAAATTGTGTGTTTTTTTAAAAATTGTTTTTTTTTATTCATAACTCTAATATTAAGAGCTGGAACTTTGCACGATAGTAGCTATTGACGTGCACTTCATGTGTGCAAAACCTGGATTTAGTCGGATTAATAATTTTCGCACAATCCTGATTTGAATTTTTTTGGAAATATTTTGCGGAGAGCTGGATGCGTTTGAGGTCGTCCGATTGAAATTTAAAAAATAGATTTGGAAAGTAGACGTGAACACAAAACAAATGTCTCTTCTGATTTTTCGATAAAAAGCGTTTAAGTGTGTTAAAAATTACTGAGAACATGAGGGAAAACGGCGACCGCGCGTGAGAGGTCGAGTGGTGAGGGCTAACAGCGGTAGATGTTGATGATTCTGATGTATTTTCTGCAACTATAATGTTCTCATCATTCCTGAATAAAAACACATTTATGAAAAAAAAAACTTATAAATAAACATGTATTTTCGAATGAGAAATTTTGAAATTATATTACCTAACAGCGGCAGATGTTGAGGCCTCTGTTGTATTCGACTCGTCGTTCGTCTTCATGACACGTATTATAAAATCTCACCCAGATATATACATTTTTAAGCACTAAAAATGGTAAATTTCACATAAAACTAACGGACGCTATGAATTTGTTTACCAAAAACGACGCGCACAGCTATAACTCTTGAAGCTACGAGCTCTCGGCGGTTAGTGAGGACCAGTGTTGCCAGACGAAATTTTTGAAAATCTTCAGACAATTCGACTAAAAATCCCTAAAATTCCTCAAAATAGAATACGGTGATGTGCGCATGCGTCGAAAATAAAGACAGCTGAATTTTCACTATGCGCATGCGCGAAAACCAAGGTTACGAAATGTTCAATGCAAAATTTAAATATTTTCTTGGCACAATAAATTTCTTTTTTCAAACTACGGAGTAATATATGAACAAAATAACTTTTATAATTTTTTCCTCATGGATATCAGGTACAAACGTTTGGAAACAAATAAACTGAAAGGACTAGATATTCCAATTGAAAGTGAATCAATCCGACAAAATAATGAAACCTGATAAATAGCCAAAACACCAAAACTCGTCACTTTCAGTAGACGCGTTTTTCGTAACGAGCTTATATAGTTCTTGAGAATTCCAATTTTGTTGGCGATAGGCGCATCGACTGACAGTGACGTAGTTTTAGTGTTTTGGGTAGCTTCTTTCTTGAATAGAAAACTCATACTTAACCTTACATTTCCTCTTTCTTTTCCAATGTCCCTATCACCTGATGACGATTTTATTTGATTCTCTACTAAATTCGTAAATTCTTGATTTACTGGTAGGTCAATCATAATACAGTAAAATTATGATATTTGTGATATCAATTCTATGTTTTATGGTTGGAAATCAAGGTGTTCAAAGAGATTTAGTTCCATTCCCTAACTCAAATATTGGTTTGATAGGTGCTACTAGTTTTTCTTCAGATTTCATTGATTTTCAATCCGAAATCCCTATTTCTTCAAACATTCGACAATTTCTTTAAATCTAAGGAAATTTCTTTGCATATGGCAACGCTGGTGAGGACCGTTGGCGTCCGCAGCGCGCGCCTATACGTTTCTCCTCGAGTCCCCCACCACTCGACCGCTCACGCGCAGTCGGCCGTTTTCCCTCATGTTCTCACTAGTGTTCAACACACTTAAACTCGTTTTATCGAAAAATCAGAATAGACGTTTTGTTACTGTTCACATTACTTTCCAAATCTATTTTTTAAATTTCAATCGGACCACCTCAAACGAATCCAGCTCTCCGCGAAAATATTTCCAAAAAAAATTCAAATTAGGATTCTGCGAAAACTATTAATCCGACTGAATCCAGGTTTTGCACACTTAAAGTGCACGTCAATAGCTACTATCGTGAAAAGTTTCAGCTCTTAATATTAAAAAATGGCAGAGTTATGAATTAAAAAAAAAAACACAATTTTCCGGTTTTTCCCGCTTTTCTTGGGTTCCAATATTATATCCGCTGGGATCGTTTGACCCGCCATTTTTTTCGGAATTCAATTCTCTACAGTTCATTCCTTTGTACCGTTAACACGCTTCAATAATTTCCATTTTACAATAAAAATACTATAAAAAACGCGTTTTTTTGTTGTTTATTGTTTATAACAAATTAAAAAATTGCATTTTCGAGTAGAGGACATGGTGGGAATAAACTACGGACTGTCCTGCACGGGATGGCAGAGGCGGCTTCCAGGTAGTCTTTTTGTCAAGGACAATATCTCTATTGCTTGGCCTATAATGGAAACAATAATATTGCCTCATTAAAACTCATATGAGTTTACCCAAAAACAGCCTGTGGGGGCAGTGACGGCTATTATTATTATTTGACATGGAGCTTTTATAATTACATGTGTTAGTTTTCATTTTGTTTATTTTAAACTTTATCAGGCACAGGTACAGCAGCCTTAGTTCCTAATGATTCTGAAAGCAGTACAAAATGGGAAGCTGTGGCATGCTCTGAAGATGATGATGAAGTAATGGTTGTTGAAATTCCAGCCCCTGTTGGTGAGTAATTAAACTATTTGGTACCATACAAAGCTTATTTTTGGCTAATTGTTTTGCCACAAAGTATTCGCAGTTTCAAAAATTCACTGCAAAAGTAAAAATTATGATGTATTACAAAAAAATTATTATAATACAAAAACATTATAATTGGTATAAATACCAAAATAATACAAATGATTAACAACCATTTACCAGCAATACCTATAAACGAAACTAATGTGTCAATTGAATGAAAAATAATAATAATATATACCAAATTTGTAGAAACAGACAAGGAACTAATCAATGTATACATGAAAATGAACATATTTAATTTTTATAGACATATTCATATAAGGATGTCCAGTACCTTAAGCACAAAATTCATAGTTGCCATGTCTCCTTATATTCTACCTGTTTTGAGAAAATGATGCAACTGTTATTAATATACCTACAGATATAATGGGATACCAGTCCATCATGTAGAAATACACCTATGAAATTTCAGAGATATCCGAGATCATTAATATAAAGTTTTTGTTCGCAACCTTCGAAAACACGCTGCTTAATTGTGTCTCTTCGCCTAAGTTACATACAAGTCGGAATCTAAATTTCTGTGGTTCCACTCGAATTAATGTGTAGTCTGCCAGTTTCAGTTCATTACTCATTGTATTTACTGAGACATTCATTTCGATGTATATTTATTTATCCATTGTTCATAAGGCGTAACTATCTTGCATCAAATGTGATTTGTGCTCAAAATAACATTGGTCGCGTATACGGAAAGTTAATTCGATACCCTATTATTCACTTCAATTTTTTTCTTCATGTTGATGTCTTGTATTCTTCAAAAATCATTTAATATGCAACCTCCAATTGGGATTCATGCTGCATTTTCAATATTCAGGCTTATGACTTAATTACAATTTGAAAAATAAAAAAATATTCATAAACGTTTTTTTTTTTTCAGTTGAAACAGTTGATATTGCATATTCAGGCAGTGAGGAAGAAGCAGTGGTGATTTTGAATGCCGATTTGAAAACTAAGAAGAAAAAGAAAAAACTCAAAAAAGAAAAATAATTTTGGAATCGACTACATTTCTATTATTGTAAATCTTTATTTCATATAAAAAAATCATCAACATAAAAAACTAAAACTATCATTTCCAATTACATTCAAGTTGTGTCATTATTGATGCCATTTTTTTGGTCCAACTTGTTGGCATTAGTTTTCACCGTATAGATGAAGAATGTTAATACTTCCTTTTCCTTCACTGGAATAGTTTTGAAGTGCTTCATAAGAGACTAAAAAAATAAAAATTATCAATAAAACCAAGGTCAATAAATTCAAGGTAGATGGAACAGTGCGAAGGCATAGAAGTGCCACATATATTTTTATTATTCAATTGAATTCAGAGTTACAAGCGACATACAAATCGGAATTCCGAGTTACAAGTCAGAATTTCGACATACAAGTCGTAATTCCGACATACAAGTCGTAATTCCGACTTACAAGTCAGAATTTCGACATACAAGTCGTAATTCCGACTTACAAGTCGAAATTCCGAGTTACAAGTCGGAATTCCGAGTTACAAGTAGAAATTCCGAGTTACAAGTCGGAATTCCGAGTTACAAGTCGGAATTCCGAGTTACAAGTAGAAATTCCGAGTTACAAGTCGGAATTCCGAGTTACAAGTAGAAATTCCGACTTACAAGTCGGAATTCCGAGTTACAAGTCGGAATTCCGACATACAAGTCGAATTAAAAAATAAAACTTTCACAGGATATGGCGCCGGATTAACGGGTACCATTCATTGCCGTAGTAACGCCACTGATCGGGCCAGAACCATTCTGCGGACTTGGAAAATCTTACTTCTGAGAAGAACTCAATAAAGGTGAACAAGCAATGAGAGCAACATGCTGGCTAAGACTTCCAGGGCTGAGGCAGGCCAACGATCTCCTCGGCAATTTCAACTGAGCAAGATCGAAGACACTGATTAACCCCAGCAAAACTAGTCTAAAGACAATCACGGGATTTCTAAAGAGGCATTGCAGACTCAAAGAACACCTGAAGAAGCTAGGCTTAGAGGAGGACAGCACCTGCAGATTCTGTGGGGAACATCCAGAAACACCCCACCATATATTGATGGAGTGTTACGCTGTACATCATAAAAGATTGAATATATTGGGATCATACCAGCTGACTGTGGGAGAAATACCATCTAATACTTTCTGAATTACAATTGAAAAACGAGTAGGTCATCGCAGACAATATTGAAACAGTCTGTTTTTCATGCAAATTCACAAAATTCTAGCTATTTGACTTGTGTGTGCCATCAGAGACCTACTTCATTAGCCAGGTAAATCGTTAATTGGAAGCAATTTGCTTGAGCCTGACATGGAATGTACTGGTAAAAAGGACTTTTCTCTGTTATAGTTAATGTACCAATAAATTGCCATCAGATGTATTTTACAAGTTGAAGATATAAATACTTACATCTGCCAGTTGGGCTTTATTCAGTCCTTGTCTCATTGGCACCTTGTAGTGTCTCTTGTACCTCCTCAAGGTATTGACTTGGAGTTGGTAGAGATCAACTTCCGGAACATCTGTGTCTGTCTCATTTGAGTCATCTTCCGAGTCTTTTCTTCGCCTTTTGGTTCTAGCACACTGGATGATCATTTTGTGATAGTCGCAGATATAATTGTGCCTTGCCTAGAGAAAGAAGAAATATTTGTGTTTTTTTTGTGTAAAGAATAATAATCAATGTGTGACATATTCACAGTAAATCCTCACTTGAAGGCTACACATATATATATATATATATATATATATATATATATATATATATATATATATATATATATATATATATATATATATATATATATATATATATATATATATATAGGTGAAGAGAAAGAGTTTTCGATTTAATTCACAAGAGGTCCACCATCCACCGACAGCTGTTTTGTGGTCTACCACTCGTCAGGGAGGCTTTATGGAGTCTCTTAGAATTAAATCGAATACACTGAAATAGTTGTGCACTAAGACAAAGAAGAATAAGGTGAAGAATTGCTTCTGACATCTACAGTCAAATAGCGGAAACTTAATTTGGATCGAACCCTAGACCAAAGACAGATGATCATCTGCTACATTGACAGGTCGACAACTGTTTTGTTATACTGACCAACCTAAGGTTCCATAAAGTTTCTAGTGTGTTAGGAGGAACGCAAAGACAGTATAAAGGTGATACAGATATAGGTGAAGAAAAAGAGTTTTCGATTTAATTCACAAGAGGTCCACCATCCACCGACAGCTGTTTCGTGGTCTAACACTCGTCAGGGAGGCTTTATGGAGTTTCTTGGAATTAAATCGAATACACTGAAATAGTTGTGCACTTACACAAAGAAGAATAAGGTGAAGAATTGCTTCTGACATCTACAGTCAAATAGCGGAAACTTAATTTGGATTGAACCCTAGACCAAAGACAGATGATCATCTGCTACATTGACAGGTCGACAACTGTTTTGTTATACTGACCAACCTAAGGTTCCATAAAGTTTCTAGTGTGTTAGGAGGAACGCAAAGACAGTATAAAGGTGATACAGATATAGGTGAAGAAAAAGAGTTTTCGATTTAATTCACAAGAGGTCCACCATCCACCGACAGCTGTTTCGTGGTCTAACACTCGTCAGGGAGGCTTTATGGAGTTTCTTGGAATTAAATCGAATACACTGAAATAGTTGTGCACTTACACAAAGAAGAATAAGGTGAAGAATTGCTTCTGATATCTACAGTCAAATAGCGGAAACTTAATTTGGATTGAACCCTAGACCAAAGACAGATGATCATCTGCTACATTGACAGGTCGACAACTGTTTTGTTATACTGACCAACCTAAGGTTCCATAAAGTTTCTAGTGTGTTAGGAGGAACGCAAAGACAGTATAAAGGTGATACAGATATAGGTGAAGAAAAAGAGTTTTCGATTTAATTCACAAGAGGTCCACCATCCACCGACAGCTGTTTCGTGGTCTAACACTCGTCAGGGAGGCTTTATGGAGTTTCTTGGAATTAAATCGAATACACTGAAATAGTTGTGCACTTACACAAAGAAGAATAAGGTGAAGAATTGCTTCTGATATCTACAGTCAAATAGCGGAAACTTAATTTGGATTGAACCCTAGACCAAAGACAGATGATCATCTGCTACATTGACAGGTCGACAACTGTTTTGTTATACTGACCAACCTAAGGTTCCATAAAGTTTCTAGTGTGTTAGGAGGAACGCAAAGACAGTATAAAGGTGATACAGATATAGGTGAAGAAAAAGAGTTTTCGATTTAATTCACAAGAGGTCCACCATCCACCGACAGCTGTTTCGTGGTCTAACACTCGTCAGGGAGGCTTTATGGAGTTTCTTGGAATTAAATCGAATACACTGAAATAGTTGTGCACTTACACAAAGAAGAATAAGGTGAAGAATTGCTTCTGATATCTACAGTCAAATAGCGGAAACTTAATTTGGATTGAACCCTAGACCAAAGACAGATGATCATCTGCTACATTGACAGGTCGACAACTGTTTTGTTATACTGACCAACCTAAGGTTCCATAAAGTTTCTAGTGTGTTAGGAGGAACGCAAAGACAGTATAAAGGTGATACAGATATAGGTGAAGAAAAAGAGTTTTCGATTTAATTCACAAGAGGTCCACCATCCACCGACAGCTGTTTCGTGGTCTAACACTCGTCAGGGAGGCTTTATGGAGTTTCTTGGAATTAAATCGAATACACTGAAATAGTTGTGCACTAAGACGAAGAAGAATAAGGTGAAGAATTGCTTCTGATATCTACAGTCAAATAGCGGAAACTTAATTTGGATCGAACCCTAGACCAAAGACATGATATATATTTATCAGTTCAGTAGATATAAATTTCATTAATCAAAAATCATTTATAATTGTTCTACAGTTATTAAAAATGTAGCACCATTAAGAATATGTCATTTTAAAAGTAATGTACCATTGTTTGACAATGAGTACATATTAAAATTAAAAGTACTCAAATGGGATAGCTTTAAAATACGCGTAAATGACGTTGTGAAACTGTCGAAAAAGAAAAAAATTACTTACTATTATGAAAAAATTGACAAATATAAAAATGTTTCTCAGATGATGTGGAAAACTTGTAAAAAGCAGTAATAAAAAATCATTCAATCAGGTACAATTTGATTGTGATAGGAAACCGTACATTGTTAAGAAAGAGACATCATTGGTAGAACATTTCAATAATTATTTTCTTAGTAATATTAGGCAGGTAATATAGAGCATTCAAAGTTATGAAGTGTGGTATAATTGCGACTCTAACCTTTACATGCCTATAACTAAATTCAAAATGGTCTCCTTAGAAGAATTACATTATAGCTTGATTTTTGTTCGAAAATATTTATTTATTTATAAACGGGGAAAACCCCTTTTCAGACAATACATATAATATTAGTATTAAACAGAGCTCAAGTAAGTTAAAATTTAATTTACAACACAAGTGTTTATGAACGAATATAAACAAAAGCATAGAGCTTAATATGATCATATGACTAGGTCTTTTAATTGGCGTACAAAACTATCACGGGTATAAAAAAAGTCGAGACATTCGTTGTACTGATTTGCTAAATTGGTCGAACGAGCGACAAATGTATTCCGTCCATAGTTAGCCCTACAAAAGGGTAAAATATATGGAATTGACGGATATGTGTATGAATGGTTTTCGAAATATCTTGAAGGCAGAAAACAAAAAGTAAGAATCAATAGCACAATTTCAAATGAAATCTTAAACGATAAAGGAGTACCTCAGGGAAGTGTTTTAAGTGATACACTGTTAGCTTAGTGATATAAACCCAGATGCTGATGTGCAGATAATGAATGGGATATCACAAAAATTTGACAAATATAATAAAATTAATAATTCAAACGGAATGTGAGTAAAACCGCGGCCATGATCCTCTAAAGAGTCACGTGGCGTAATGGTAACGTTGACCGACAGCCGAGAGATGTGACAGTGAGGTCGATAGTTCAAACCCACATGGGAGTAATTTTTTTTTTCATTTCTATTTGAAAAAATAATACAAAACTACCACTAAGGAAAATTACTATCTGTGATTAGAGTTAATATAAATAGGAAATAGTGAATGCTTTTTCAATGTTTTTCGAATTGTTAAATAAATAAACATTGAAAGTAAGATATCCCTATTTTTGAAAACTACGGTCGACGGAAAAGTTTTATAACAAACTCGTGAATTAAAATGGCGATTAACAATCTCAAACATTAAAGCTCTCGCTCCGCTCACGCGTTAAAGTATCTCGATTGTTAATCGCCCTTATTAATACACTTGTTCGTTAAATAACCATAAATATATCTGTGTCCTATACACCTATGTGTGTATATACCATTAT
This sequence comes from Chrysolina haemoptera, assembly GCA_958298965.1. Taxonomy (NCBI): domain Eukaryota; kingdom Metazoa; phylum Arthropoda; class Insecta; order Coleoptera; family Chrysomelidae; genus Chrysolina; species Chrysolina haemoptera. The sequence continues at coordinate 17,104,960 of OY282601.1, read as the reverse complement.
AATATTTGTTTTATATCTTTTATACTGGTTTTAAATGCTAGTTTTTAACTCTTGAACCTGTCCAACACCATGTATATGGTTTTTATGGATTAATAACAGCTTCCTCTGAAAACTTGAAAAATGCGAGTCTTGTTTTGCAGTATCCCAATGATATGTAATATTCACGGTTCCCTTCTGGATTGGTTAATAACGTATTTATCAGATCGCCTCCTATGTGTCAAGCTGAACGGATGCATTTCCGACGAATACACTGCTACTTCGGGTGTGCCACAGGGCTCCCATCTGGGGCCTTTACTGTTCAGTATATTCATAGATGACATTGTCAAAGACATTTCTGATTGCAAATTCCTCATGTATGCCGACGATATCAAAATATTTCATGTTATACAAAATCCAGATGATTGTCTCAAACTCCAGAATAGCTTGAATGTTTTTTCACGCGGCTGTTCCGCGAATAAAATGAGCATAAATCCTCTGAAATGTAAAGTTATCAGTTTCCATCGCACTGTGCACGAGGTAAATTTCAACTATAGTCTTGAAGGCACCGTAATTGAGAAAGTTACGTTGATAAAAGATCTCGGAGTCATCTTTCAATCTAATCTCCCGTTTTCTTCGCACATCGAGTATATCTGTAATAGAGCACTTAAGCAGTTGGGTTTCATAAAGAGACATTCCAGAGATTTTGTTCATATGAGTACAGTGAAAATCTTATTCATTTCTTTGGTTAGATCTCATCTTGAATATGCTTCGATTATTTGGTGTCCTTATGCCCAAGTCCTCATCGAAAAATTGGAAAGAGTTCAACGAAGGTTTCTTATGTACTGCTCATTTAGGTTGAATACTCTCTACTCTTATACCAACATGCTGTCAATAATGAATTTGAGTCCCCTAATCCACAGAAGGCAAGGGTTTGACACCATGTTTATAAAATTTTGAATGGTCTGATAGATTCTCCCGAATTATTAGAGGAAGTAAAAATATATGTACCTCCTAGATCACTTCGTGAATATGGCACATTTTTCCTGGCTGCACATCGATCTAATTATGGTGCAAACATAGGGATGGTTAGGTTACTGCGACAGGCTAATGTACACTCAGTGGCTACGGACATTTTTTCTTCCTCGCTTTGGCAAATGAAGAGAGCAACTATGTAGCTAAAGACCCCATTTTATCTTAATTTGGTATGTGTTGTCAGTCTAGTGTATAGTGTTTTTAGACTTAGGTTTTTATATACATATTGTATACATAGTTTTATTATTTTATATTGATGTAAATGGGTAACTTCCCGTGTAATAAATAAATAAAAATAAAAATAAATATCAGTTTCTTAACAGCTGGTTGAGCTTGTGGTTCAATGTTCTCTTTGCCAGAATGATCAATGTGGACACTTAATGGTGTAGTTCATTTAGATTCTGGCCCTCCAGCATCGTGAACACAAAACTTGCTACTTTTTTCAAACTCTTCTCAAACAGCTACTGTTACTACTTACTTCTTTACAAAAAAGAAACTCTCAAAAGCTAAGAGTACTTTTATCACAATTGTTCTCACTCGATTATCACAACCAAAAACACTTTCGAGAAGTATAAAATACTCCGAATATAGAATTTATACTGAATATTTGATAAATTCCTGGAGATGTATGTTGAAGGAAAGCTATGGGTAATCATAAAAGGGTGCAGAACTAAGTACTGCATGGATTCGTCAGACCCCACCGAGGTAAAGAAGGGTTTTATTAATGTCATTTAAAAACTGAAATTTGATTACGGCAATCGGAATTTACTCACGTTATTATCTATTCCCAAATTCAGGCGCCTCTGGGTCACAGTTTTCTGGATTCGTTTGCTGTAGGATGCGTTTCCAGCTGGTTTTGAACAACGCTCGCCGTTTTCAATCAAACAACAATTTTGATCACTCGGACCCCGTGAATCTTCTTCACCTGTGCTGAAACCGTTCATTTGGGATTCAACCAGACTCAACAAATTCCTAAATCAGCTGACGACACTACATCTTCTACTGAATTTTCTCTGTGCTAGACCCTAGCCCCTTTGTTTACGTTCACATCAACTCGTACCTAAAATCCGTATTGATATGAATTAAGATACTATTCTAGATAATATTGTTAATCAACTTCTATTCGCTCTTTGTAGTCTTTTCCGAATTATAAGCCGTCTGCTGCTCACTTGCTCAGCTGCTGTCGTTTTGTTATGACTTTTTTAATTGCTCGGAGTAAAGTTTTTGTTCTTTGCTCTCACTCTCATTAAATTCTTGGTTGATCTTTCATCCGGCGGTATAAACCAGCACGTCGCCCCCACCACTCATAGATTTGCTCTGCCCGGGCTAGTAGCCGGCGTAAAGGCGAAAATAAAGTCTTAAGTCCGTTTTCAATATGAGGTTTATTCATTTCATCAAAGTGTAGTGCGGTGTAGTGTAATTTACACCACATTTTCAATCGAGTGTATCTGAGTGCAGTTCAAACAGAAGAGTATATCAAATTCATTTGCAATTACACCAGGTGTAGGAAAGGGCTACACGTCGATACAAACGAACAAACCTATGTACTACCGCTTTCTGCCATTAGGTGGTGCACAATAATTATTTCAAATATATTTTACTTGTTGTTTCGTGTTCTATGCCAACCCACGTTATCTTTATTAGGTTTTCTTTACCCGTCACGCCCCTCGCCCAAAAATTGTATGGAAAAGGATAGTTCATGTTCTGTGTAGGTATAGGCAGGGCATCTCTATGTCTTTTATTACTCTGGAGGTTACCTTCAAGACAAGGATGGCATTACCCACCACTACCAGATTTCATGACCTCCAAACAAATTTTTGTTGCGACTACGCATGACTACCGGCGAAAGGCGACGGCATTTGATATTTTAAAAAATCTGCTGCACCCCGATTGGATGTTGGTGGCATAACTGGTATACATGCGCGTTCAGGGTGTATTTGTAGAGTTTGTGTGATTCTCTTCTTGTTCGTGTATACACGTAAATATTCTTTGGGTTGAGTTTGTTTTTCCTCCAGGGTCTGTCAACATTATGATATACTCATATCGACTGGATATACTTGTTATCAGTTCAAGCAATTAATAATAGATGGCGTACCATTTGCGCTGAATGCGAATTGCTACCTACTTTTGTTACTTCCATGGTGGAGGTTCTTAGTTTAAAAATTTCGGGACAGATGGCGAAGCTGTATTTTTTTTACAAGAGTAGCAAAGCAGTCGTCCGTGGATTCATGTAGAAAAAAAGTAAATGTTTTGCATCCAAAATAGTTCTGTTAATAGCGACAGTACTATATTTTTCTGTGGCAAAATCATCACTTTCAGTAAAATCGTTTTCGCTGCCGTAGGATTTCAATGTGCTGGTTCGATTCGAAACTTTGTTATACTAATTGTATTTCTTATTATGGTAGCAAGAAATATCTTATCAAAAACTCTTAAATGGGATGATTTTTCGCAGTTTGTGGCATTATAAATTTTGGGACATGAACTGACGATGAGGTTTATGTCTTATATAAATGTTTTAATAGTTTAAATTAACATATTGAAACTAACAAGAACAAAGTAAAAAGTAACTAACAAGACAAAGTAAAAACACGAAAATGATTGATCGGCGCTCCGGGGCGGCTTAAATGATATTGGTGGCGCATTCGCTTTCAGAGCTGCAGGGAAACCCGGAAAAACCTGCAACACCACATCATCTGAAGAGGTCCGACGAATTGTGACAATCTGCTCTATGGTATTCTATTTACGCAATTGCCATCAAATTCATACCAGTCCATTCTATGTCTTGTATGGTAATTTTGATCAATCTCAACTAGTTCATGCTTGTTTTTATTAATTAAGTCTCGGAAGAATATTTTTGATAAATCAACTCCTGTATAAATAAACCCATTTAAATATGACGTCCGAGTCAGTTTGACAGCGATAAAAAAGAACGCACCTTTTTTATGGCGATAAAAATGCATCTTCTTCAAAAACAGACTTCATCTAGTGAGCGGAAGTCCCTTCAATTTCAGTCATGACAGCAATGATTGTTCAGTATTATTGACACAGTATGAATCGTTTTGGGAAAGTTTCATCCGAACAGATTACAAAAAGCGTTATTATAATTGTGTTGTTAATAACTGCTCCTTCAAATAACTGTTGCAATCAGAGTGATTATTATTGTTGTGTTGTATATATTGTCGTTGATTTATCTTGGCAAAAAGCACTCGAACTTTTCTTTTATTGAATAAATTTCTTTATCCAACACATGACAGTTATGACTGTCATTATTAAAGTCATTTTAGACAAGTAAACTATCAAATAACACACTAGTTAGTTATAATCCATAACTCACTAGTGAGTTACTAGTGACATTAATGACATTAATAATTAATAATGAGTCATCATAACTGTCATGTGTTGGATAAAATATTGTATGCCACTCGTGTGTTATGTTTCCTAAGTCACTTTAGAATTTAATAAATCTTTCTCGCGTCACTTATTTTCAACATAACACACTAATGCCATAAATAACATTCGACAAAATTTTTTCATGTCAGTTTTTCTCGCAAAATTATTATGTCGAAGAAAGAAATTTATCCGATAAAAAAAAAGCTCTTGTGCTTTTACTGTTGATAAAAAGTTTTCGTATGTCATAAATTTCCGTTGCCATGTACAATTTTTCTGTGGAGTAGTATGAGCGGGGTTTATGGTAGATTGTCTTAAGTATATGTATTTTTGGAAAATTTCCAAGATTTCCAAGCCAGTCAGATGGTTTTCATAGGCAGCTCCCCACGCTAGGATACCATATGTAAGGTGACTTTCTGTTACTTGATTTAGTAACTTGTTTTACCTACTACCACTGGCGCACTCAAGTATTTCTCTTGGGGGGGCTCATAGAAGCCAATGAATATAGTAAAATATATGAATTAGGGTTCAATTCTGGGAAAATGAAAAACAATATGATACATATGTAATTTCTATTAAAAAAATCATGCCAGGATTGGAAATTTTGACAGGACTGGAAATTTTGCCAGGATTTTTAAAGAATTAGACATACCTAATTATTACTCTGTTAACGAACGACACTATTATTTGTGAAAAATATTTTTGTGACACTTCGTCTTGGGGGGGGGATTCGAACCCCAAAGCCCCACCCCCTGGGTGCGCCAGTGCCTACTGCCAATATGTAATATCAAACATTACGATACTGATATGAGTTTCGTAATGAGATACTTTACCGCACTAAAAATTCATTTGTTTTTATTTTAGTTCGAAAATATGAATAGGAAATTCATAAAATCTATTGTTTCTCTTTTTATATGTCAGTATGTAATGAAAAAGGATAACAAGAACTGATTTATTATAAATTTGAGTATCTATCCAACGATTTACCAGGTAATAAGGTTTGAATTTTTTAATTTGTAGTTTATTCTATATCTGAATCTATTCTCTAATGGTCTGAACTAATGTCGATGAAATTTTACTAAATTGGAATGAACGTGTCAAAGTTGACAGTTCGCAAAATAAATTAACAATGGGCGCAACGCTTGCTTGTTGCATGACTCTAATATCATTAATTTAAGGAATATTGACTAATTTTGAGTAAATAATCAACATTACTGCTAGCGGGTAAAATATTGTACAATATTGGTGTCGTAAATTCATATTACGATAATGGATGGGTTATCAAACTCGGCCTAAAGGCCTCGTTTGACAAATGTTCCATCTCATATCGTAATATGAATCTTTACGACACTTATATCGTAAATATCTATTAGTCACTTAATTGACACGTGTAAATTCGGCCTTACCCATTTTCTCACATAAATCTTTCATATCGGAACGGACTACCGAATTAGAGTTGGTACGGCGCGGCATTCGCGATATTGGCGTGTAGGACGGCCGAGGGAAGTTTCTCCCTGGAGATCGCAATGTCAATGTTGTGGAGTGGTGCAGGACCCGCGGCCGACGACTCGCTCGCGGAATGTTTACGATGGGAAGGAAGACTCCTGTCGGGTCACACTTGTCCCAAGGGTGGCACGAGGCGGATTCAGTTTGGGGCTAGTACGCTCTCACTTTTAAAATGTTCTGCGATGTGGAACTTTGTTTGGCGTCGAAGATTTTCACTTGTTATATCCGAAGTGCTGGAATAATTGCCGGAGTTTATTCGAATACATGAATTATTTGAAAATTATTTTTTGACAGTTATTTTTTGAAAATTATCGTTCAACGAATAGGTGCAGTCGTTGATGAAAGTTCCTACACAATTATCCAGCATGGCAATGTTCTTTCATGAACTGATAGTAGAGATCCTACTTACTCAGTGACCGCCAAAAAGTATGTACCATATGGGGAAAAAGTTTATTATTAGAGTATTGAAAAAAAAATTCTTGGGAAAAGTTTGTGCATGTTCGATAACCTAAAAATCGATTTTGACACATATCACGTGATCGCTGGTATGGCGGCAAATTGAAAAAAATTACTATGAATAGACAAAAAGTCGGGTAAAATAGCAAGATATCAAAAAAAGTTATTTGAAAAAGTTGCTTAGAATTCAATTTTATACACATATACAGAGTTTGAAAAATTAATGTGAGAAAATTGAAAATAGCATTTTTTAAAAATATTTTCCAAGCTGTATAAAAATATCAAATTATTTTCATATGAATAGCTTGACCACACTGAAATATTTTTATTTTAATGATAATAACAAAACTTTCTCATTTTCTCTACACCAGAGAGCACTAAATTAAAAAAATTGAATTTTCTCAGAACCCTTGCTGTTACATTGGTTTGTATCTAACATTATATCAGAAATTGGCGGAACAACACTGACAGCTAGAGCAAACAAGGGATGTCCGCAGGGAGAGGTACTATCGCCCCTACTTTGGGCCATCCTAATTGATGAATTAATTGAAAAGCTAGTTTCATTGCCTAGGATATGCCGATGACCTTGCAATTATTGCAAAAGGCAAATTTGCAAGGACAGTATCGGAGCTTACACAGTCAGCCCTAGATATAGTCGACAGGTGGTGTAAGGAGGAGGAGCTGACAGTAAACCCTCATAAAACCACAATAGTCACATTCACACGAAAAAAAGTACTGGAAGGACTTAGGTCACCGGTACTGAACGGGATAGAAATTCCATTTGCCCAAGAGGCAAAATACTTAGGAGTCATCTTCGATCATAAGTTGACCTGGAATCAACACCTACAAAAAACCATAGAAAAAAGTACTGTAGCCTTCAATCTGTGCAGGAGAATGTGCGGAAAAAATTGGGGGCTACAACCAAAAATGACTACATGGTTTTACGCCAGAGTTATCAGACCCATAATAACGTATGGGTCGGTGGTATGGTGGCCAAAGACCAAGCAGGCAGGAGTGGTTCGACGGCTCGGAGGACTACAACGACAAGCATGTCTGAGTGCCACCGGGGCCATGAGAACCACCCCAACAGCCGCCGGTCTTGCTCAACCTACCTCCACTACACATATACATCCAAGCCGAAGCCAGGTCTGTCACGAGCAGGTTGCTTAGAGGACAAGCACCCATTAGCAATATGCACGGGAGAGACTAGAACAAGCTATATGAAGAGTTGGATAACGACCCGGTTACAAGAATGCCATCAGATGGCATTCTTCCCAGATATAGCTTTGACAAAACTTTCAAGACAAGTATAACGGACAGGGATGCGTGGAAGGGGGGGCCTCCCATCAATGCGGAAATCGCTGTCTACACTGACGGCTTCAAAACGGATGAAGGTGCAGGAGCCGGCATTTATGGAACCAAGCTGAAGATGAAAATATCACTGAGCTTGGGCAAACATGCGACGATATTTCAAGCGAAAATCGTTGCAATACACCATTGTGCACAAGAGCTAATAAGGCACGATTTTTCACGAAAAAACACTGCCATATACTCAGATAGCCAAGCTGCGATAAAAGCAGTCAACTCAATGCAAGTTACCTCAAAACTTGTTTGGGACTGCATAGAAGCCCTAAAAGAGCTGGGCAGTCAGAACAGACTGACACTAGCCTGGGTACCAGCACACAAAGGTTATAGAGGCAATGAAGAGGCCGATATACTAGCCCGAGAAGGAGCAAGTAAGGCCCTGAATGGCCCAGAACCGTATTGCGGTATAGCAAAAGCTGTACTAAAAACAAACACCAAATCATGGATTCAACAGAAGTCCCAAGAATGGTGGAACAATGCACCAGGGATGAGACAGGCCAAAGAGTTTATCAAACAACCGCAGCCAATATTCACAGAGTATCTACTAAGCCAGAAGAGGAACACTACTAGAATAGTAGTAGGACTTCTCACAGGGCACTGTAGGCTCAACAAACATATGAGTACAATAGGCCTGGCAGAAGAAATGCTATGCAGGTTCTGTCAGGAAGAAGAGGAAACATCAGAACACATACTATGCCACTGCGAGGGCTTGTCAAGGCAAAGGTTTCTAACGCTGGGAGAAGAAAAACCAAGAGCTCCCAGATTCATGGGAGTTCTAAAAACTAGCCTGTGGAGTCTCGTAAAGAAGACAGGGCTAGACAAAGAACTCTAAATGATCTCGAGGACAAACACAATAGATCTGAAAAGGTCGCGGTGTACAGGCTTGTAGCACGAAAGTCCCTAATATATAATCTAATCTAATCTAATCTAACAGTTACATCAGAATTCCACGATTCTTGCGATGATAGGGAAATCCGAATATATCGTGTTTTTCCGATTATAATCAATTTTTGATTTTTAATTTTAATCGTGCACGAACATTTCACTTCGCACATAATCTTAAAAATAGTGCGACAAATCAAAGAGGCTAGAGTTTTCAACATTGCGTGCGAAGTGAAACGCTCTGGCACGATTATCATCGAAATTTGATTATAATCTGGAAAACACCATGTTTCTGGAGTGTCATGTCATCACAATGGTCGTGGAATCCTGGTATAACTGTTAGATACGAACCAATGTAACAGCCAGAGTTTTGACAAAATCCAATTTTATTAATTTAGTGCTCAGTGGTGTGGAGAAAATGAGAAAGTTTTGCCATTATCATTGAAATACAAATGTTTCAGTATGGTCAAGCTATTCATAAGATAATAATTTGATATTTTTATACAGCTAGGAAAAGAACAAATATATGAGATTAGATCAAATTCTTAAAATGCAAGAATTAATTACCTTTTTTGCCGCAATTGTTGTAATAAACAATAAAAACCACATTAACTTTTCTCTGCACTTTATGAACAGTTGACAAAACAGTTCACGTGTAGGTTGTGTGCTGCCGCTGTCTCCCTTCTACTGGATAGATGCGTCATATGCCGAACGCTTAGGCCTCGTGCCTCTCTCGCTTGTTTCGCGCTCTCTCTCTCTCTCTCTTTGCTTAGGCGGAACGTGACAATGAGTCATACTTTATCTTTTGAAGGAAGTAGTCCATACTCAAAGTGGAGTTTCAGTGTCAAAGAAGTAAAGTAAAACTCGAAGTCGTCTCCACAATATATATTTCAGCACAATGTTGAGGGGAGGTATGTAAACGCTAGTTTCACAAGAAACTTAAGGGTTAGCGTTACATGAAATTCAAAAACATGTGAAACTAGCGTTTACATACCTCCCTCAACATTGGGCTGAAATATATATTGTGGAGACGACTTCGAGTTTTACTTTACTTCTTTCATACTTTATCGTTCATCGATTTATAAGACGTTGCCACGTCAAAAAAGTCCTACTTTGACTCCAGGAATACGCCCTTGAAATATTTGTATTGAATCTAGAAACACCCTGTATAACATCAAAATTGAAGTAACCACGTTAAGCCATTGTTTCTAAAATGTCATGATTGATTAATCGGAAACGAACAATCATTACTTTGTGTAATGGGAACTTTACAAGGGGAAGGGCATTACATCGAGAAACGACATCGTTGGTGTTTTGGACACATGCAGGGCTATACTAACACGAACGAGATAAAAGCGTAGCAATCAACCACTTGGAATTTCGGCCACCGACAATGGCTCATCAGATATGATCTCATCGTGAGCCACGTGCTTCGCAGGCTCAGCTTTTGAGTGGCACGTGGCTAGACACGTCGGTCTGCACTCGCTCACCAGTCAAATTGTTATTTAATCACATTTACTAGGCCATTGATTGTTCCTGTTTGGATTACAATTGATTTGCTTTTCTTGTTCTAGAATTACCACACCGATTGGGAGATTGGGTTGAAGGGCTCCTCGCAAATCCATCAGGAAAATCCCGATAGATATTGAAAAGTTTGATGAAACGAAAGAACACTCTTTTGTCTTATTTCCACTAGATTTTTATTGTTACGACCAGTTTCGGGTTTTATCCCATTATCAAGTATAAAAAACTAACTAGTTAGTACTAACTAGTTAGGTTAGGTTAGGTTAGGTTAGGTTAGGTTAGTAACAGTTTCGGGTTTTATCCCATTATCAAGTATAAAAAACTAACTAGTTAGTACTAACTAGTTAGGTTAGGTTAGGTTAGGTTAGTAAATAGTTAGTACTAACTAGTTAGTTTTTTATACTTGATAACTAACTAGTTAGGTTAGGTTAGGTTAGGTTAGTAAATAGTTAGTACTAACTAGTTAGTTTTTTATACTTGATGATGGGATAAAACCCGAAACTGTTACTAACCTAACCTAACCTAACCTAACCTAACTAGTTAGTACTAACTAGTTAGTTTTTTATACTTGATAATGGGATAAAACCCGAAACTGGTCGTAACAATAAAAATCTAGTGGAAATAAGACAAAAGAGTGTTCTTTCGTTTCATCAAAGTGATCATGAATATCCACAAAATAAACAAGTCATCAATCACACAAATATTGAAAAGTTACTAAACGAATTTTGGTATCAACGTATTCTTTATACCTAATCCAGTAACGACAGACAAACTAGACTAACTATAGCAAAAAGTGATGAATGAATTATAGCACTCTGAAACTCGGCACATGACATCTCAACATCATGTATTATTAGAAAAAAAAAATGTTTACCAAAAAATCAGGGGTGGAACCTAAACAATTTTTCATTTAAAAAATTAAAATTTTTTTTATTGTTATTTCAGAAAATATGAGATTTATCAAGAAACGATCCGATAGGTTGAGAGATAATTCAATTCTCCACAAGAATGATTATCAGTAATACCTTATGAAATACGCTCGTTTTCTCAGAAAACGTGGTTTAACGCCGACGTCACATTTCATGCTCGCGCTAACCGCCACGGCAAGTTCAGACAGGGACGAAAATTAGACTTGTCATAACTTTGCTAAAAATTATAGTAGAAGAAAAAGAAAAAGTGCTTATCGTTCCTGAATACTTCTACTTCCTCATGCAAATATAACATGTGAGTATTTGAGTACCTAAAATGTGTTTTATCCCACTTCACATATAACCCTTCTACGATATTTACGGAGGATCCTAGTCATGGATATTTTAGTTGATATGAAATAATTATACTGAAGCAGGAATCAGTGCTCGCTTTGGACCATATGCCACGATTTAAGACTAGTGAGACAAGTCTCACTTATACATGCCAAAGAAAAAAGTGGGTTCTACTCCTGCCTCAGTTTTCAACTCACCCATAATCCCGGCAATTTCTTCAGTAAATGTTGAAAATAATCGTTCATACACATACTACATAAAAAATGAAGTATATTATTTCAAGCTTGAGGTTTGCACTTCACAATAGTGTTATTGAATATGTATATGCAGAATATGAATAAGGGATAATTTTCAACATTTAGTGACGAAAATGCCGATTTTATGGGTAAGTTGAAAATGAGACAGGAGTAAAACAAAGTTTTTTTTTGGCATGTATAAGTGGGACTTGTCACACTACTTTAAAATTGTTAGATATAGTCCAAAAAAGGTATGGGTTGCTGCTTCAGTATAATAATTCCATATTTACTAAATTATTCATGATTTTCGGATCATCCGCAAACATCTCCGTGAAAGGCGACAAAACACATTTTAGGTACTCAAATACTCACATATTATATTTGTATTAGAAGGTAAGATTCTTCAGGAACGATATGAACTTTTACTTTTCCTTCTCTGATCATTTTTAGCAGAGTTATGACCAATCAAATATTCGGCTCCGCCAGAATTTCAGCGGCGGATAGGGGTGAACCTAAAATTTGATGTCGGCGTTCAATCACGTTTTCTGAGAAAACGAGCGCATTTCTTAAGAAATTACTAGGAATAATTTTTGTGGAAAATTGAATTGTTTGTCACCCTGCTGAGTTGTTTTTCCGATAAATCATATACTTTCCAAGATTACAGCAAAAATCTATTCATATATTTTTAAACGAAGAAAAAAAAAGGCCCACCTCTGGAATTTTGGTAAACAATTTTTTTCGTGTTTATCATGGTTCCAACTACTAGCATACCAAGTTTGGTGGTGCTACAATCGATTCTTGTCTCAAAACTCAATCCTACTGGACAAGCCATAGGGATTAGACAAGCCATAGTTTACAAAATTTCAAGGATATGAGATTTAGGCTTGACAGGGGTATTATATCCAAGAATTGTTTTTTTTTTATATTTCATACTCCCCTATCACTTTCGGGTTTGCCATAAAGGTCTTTGGAATTTCAAATGTAACACCCTGTATATTTTAACTTTTTTTTGCAACCTTTTATATAGTTTCACCTGTCCCGGTGTTTGTGTGTGTGTCATCAAATCTGGCAAGTTAAATATGACACACTTCTAATCGTCCGATTGATTTGAAATTTGGCAGGTGAATGCAATATGACATTTTCGTTATAGAAATAAACAAAATGGCGGCTTCAAAATGACGGACGAGTTTTGTAAATATGATACGATTCTATTCAAAATTGGTTTTTGGGTTTTTTGGGGTCGGCAATTATGATTCTTCTGTCAACATTGAAAAATTCAACATGGTGGCTCCAATATGGCGGACGAGTTTTGTAATTATGATCGGATTCTATTCAAAATTGGTTTCTGGGGGTTTTTGGGGTTGATAATCTGATTCTTTTGTCAATATTGGAAAATTCAAGATGGCGGCTCCAATAAGGCGGATGAGTTTTGTAATTATGATCCAATTCCATTCAAAATTTGTATCTGGGGCTTTCGGGGTCGGAGATAATAATTCTTTTATCAAAATTGAATAATTCAAGATGTCGGACCCAATATAGTGGACGATCTTTGTAATCATGATCCGATTCTATTCAAAATTGGTAGCTGGGGATTTTTGGGGTCGGCAATTAAGACGAACGAACGAACTTTTTCCGACTACTTTAGCCGTTAATCGGAAGCACCTCCAGAACATGTTGGCAGTCCGAATTTTAAAAATATATTTCATTGATCTACATTAGACGGCTTACCTGCACACAATGGAAATAAAAATAAAAAAAACCGTGGAGTGGTGACAATGAGAAAACAACCTCTCACATCATCTCTGAGTGCGACGCAGTGCACAACCTAGAAACAGACCAGCACTTGAAACACCTAGTAGCTAGACTAGCCAACCTGATGAAAAATACGTGCACCTCAAGGAAAAATTGGTATATCTGTCGTCAGCCTTAACCTTACCAACCAAAGCGTTGAAACACCCTGTATATGTCTTCATCAGTTATGATATCCCAACCAGCGACCGGGAATGCGAGAATCAAATTCAAGATAAATATAGAAAACTCCTCAGTCGGACGCATTTTTATTTTATCCCCTGAATATCGAAGAAAATTATTCAAATAGTTACAATTCTTTGTTCGATCTAAGTCGGGAGAAAGGGTTGTGAACTAATAGATTTTGGAATTTTAAGAAATTTCCCTGATACATTCAATTTAATTCCAACCTGTGTCAGCCTTTAATTTCTTGAAAAAGGACCCGGAAACCAATTAACCGACCTGCTAGTAACCCTTTAATCGATGTTTATGAAATGAGGCTTCCGAAATTAACGGCATTACAGTCTCAAATTGGTTCTTATCTTATTAGGAGCCATGAAGAGCCACATTAACCCAGTAATTCGCTTTTACATCCTAATTAAATTTTCCTCTTAAAAGTCCACTTTGCTTCTTAATATGCTCGACAATCATGGATTCTAATTTCATAAGCATTCCCCATTTTTTTACTGAATGTTTTCGTTCCTGTACACTAACCGATATTCAAAATTAGAATTTTCATCGAAGGTTACACATCTTTTCTTTCCAATGTAATTCGAATACAGGGTGTTGGGGAATAGGATAAACTCATTGACTATATTAATGCACTGTTATGAGTCATTTGGGAATCTATCATACTTAAATGTTGCTTAAAACTGAAACTTCTGGTGCCATTTCGTTTTTTTTTCCAACAAAAATGATGGCGCCCAACGTGTTGTCAAATAACGCTAAAAAAAATGTAAACGAAAATTTCGATTTTCAGTTTTTTCCGGATATTTCTGGAAATGCTAGGAATTTTATAATTTTCAAAACAGTATCTCCGTATCTCCTGTAGTTTAGGAGATCCCAGTGGTGGGGGTCGAATTTGAATTACACTGTATAAAACCAAATGTCCCCTAGAAGCTTTGTTTGAAATCGATACGATGAACCGTTTTTGAGCTATCCATTGATACTTTCACCCTAAAAATCGCCCCAATTTCCTATTCAGACAGATAAATGAACCATCGAACTAAAAATTAATACATATTAATAGTTATTTAACGAACAAGTGTATTAATAAGGGCGATTAACAATCGAGATATTTTAACGCGTGAGCGGAGCGAGCGCGTTAATGTTTGAGATTGTTAATCGCCATTTTAATTCACGAGTTTGTTACAAAACTTTTCCGTCGACCTTAGTTTTCAAAAATAGATACACCTTACTTTCAATGTTTCAGTTTATTCAACTATACGATTAAAAACAATCACTATTTCCTTTTTATATCAACTCAAAGATAGTTTAATTTTCCTTCGGGGTAGTTTTATTTTATTTTTTCGAATTGAAATAAAAAAAAAGAACAAAAAAAATTTGCCCTATTGCGGGTTTGAACTATCGACCTCAGTATCTCCTCTCGGCTGTCTGACTGAATTTATCATTACGCCACGAGACTTCTTTGATTTTTTATAACAACTACTGGTGTATTGAAGAGTCTCTCAAATTTTATTTCAGAATAGGTCTCATGCATGTTTTTTCTTATTTGTTCCAATAAATTATACAATCCATTCAAATACTGGGAAAATAAGATGCCTTCAAAAATATCAATAATTAACAAGAATAAAAATGATTGAAAAATAGTGGAAATTCAAACGATTGTCTTTTGGCGGTAGGGTGTGATGTCAAAATACTTGTCAACAAAGATTATCCAAAGAAAACATAGTTTCGGTAGGTTTGCAGTAACTCAATAATAAAAAGATAATAATCAACCACTAGAAAAACTCTAGATAGACTGATCAAGAAGTCAATACCATGAAAATTACATTTTGTTTACATGAACTTTGACGTCATACTAAGGCGCGCGTTTTACCAAATTCAAATTTGCTTCACATTTTAAAATCTGGATTGTTCAAAACTTTCAAAAGTTACAATTAAATGAAACAATTTTTAATGATTTAATAACAAAGTAGATGGTGCACACAAAAATTCCAGTGATTTTGTGATACATGCATGTGACCTATTGACAAATAAATAATGACAGATAGTACTAAACAATATAAAATGTATAAGAGCAATGTATGTTGGGTTGTATATAAGCAAATCGTTGATTAATAGAAAATCATTCATTAACAGGGGTCATTAATCAACGATTTTGAGTGCGTTAAAATACATCATAAATGAACGGTCGACGGAAAAATATTTTATTAAAAGCTTGAGGCGTGAAATGTTATCACACTTAAAATTAAGCATCAATCTTGAAAAAAATATTTTAACATTTTTGAAAATAGGTATTTTGTTTTCATAAAAATATGTTTATTTCATTTTTGGGTTCAAAGTTTTTTTAAGTATAATACAAATTTTGTGTTCGACTGTGACCGCATTGAAAAAAATATCGAAATTTTTTTTAATGCACAGAAAACTAATAATTCGCATACAAAACGACAAGTGTCATCATTGTACGAAGCTAATGTAGTGTAGCGCTGATAAAAGCCATTCGCCCTTTCGGCAGGGCCCTAGTGAAGGCAGATGCAGTTCGGTTCTTGCTACATTTATATAATATAGTTGGTTGTTGGCTTGTGGTGTGCAAACTTCCACTTGATCGAAGATTCACTAAGGGATCGGGGCACGTGGCTTCAAATGAGCATTTGGCAGTTCTCGGTTCCCCTTTGTGTTATGCTTACTTCATTAAATAGTAGCAAATAGCGAACTGCATTATTGGGATAAAGTATTTGCTTTGTGATGAATGAGAATGAGTTACTTCAATGACAGTTTGAGTATCTACTCTTTCTGTTAGTGGGTCAGCTTACATTTATGACAACAGGTGCAATATAGGATGGCGAATATTTTGAATTAATAATTGAAAAAATTATCTTGGAAACAAGATATTTCAGATATTTATACGACTTTGTTATTCTTGTTGAAAAATCCCAAGATATTTCTCTGTCATGTGTACTTCAAATGTGATTTGAACCGTATCAAGTTGACTTGATAATAATAAATATAATAAAAAAAAAAATAAAATAATAATGACAGAAAATTAATCATCGATCTGATAGAATCGAAACCATAAACAACATACTTACTGCATTAATATAGTTGATCCGTTCTTCATCATTTGACTCGTTTCTTATTTTGGCTCTGTTCTAGTTTTTATATTTTAGTGTTTCAATTTTAATGTTATATGTCCGTTTTAATATTTTATACTGTCATTAACATTTTAATACGCATTTTATATGTGTGAGAATGTGCATTTTCATGTATATATATATATACAGTGACCGCCGCCAAAAAGTATGTACCATATGGTAAAAAAGTTGATTATTAAGAGTATTGGAAAAAATATTCTTGGGAAAAGTTTGTACATGTCCGATAACCTCCGTCCGAATTTGACACATGGCTCGTGATCGCTAGCAAATGAAAAAAAAAATACTATGAAAAGGGAAAAAGTGGGGTAAAATGGCAATATTTGAAAAATTTGATTAGAATTACATTTTATACACATATACAAAATTTTGAAAAGATAATAAGAGAAAATTGAAAATAGCTATTTTTTAAAGATATTTTCCTAGCTGTATAAAATTAACAAATTATTATATTATCTTGACCATACTGAAACATTTGTAATTCAATGATTAATGGAATTCTGATATAAGTGTTAGATACAAACCAATGTAACAGCCAGGGTTCTGACAAAATCTATTTTTTTTAATTTAGTGCTCTCTGGTGTGGAGAAAATGAGAAAGTTTTGTTATTATCATTGAAATATAAAATGTTTCAGTATGGTCAAGCTATTCATAAGAAAATAATTTGATATTTTTATACATCTATAGAAATATTTAAAAAAAATAGCTATTTTCAATTTTCTCACATTATATTTTAAAATTTTGCATATGTGTATTATAAAATTCAATTCTAAGCAATTTTTTCAAATAACTTTTTTCGGTATCTTGCCATTTTACCAAAATTTTTGCCTTGTGATAGTATTTTTTTTTCAATTTTCCGCCATACCAGCGATCACGTGATATGTGTCAAAATCGATTTTTATGTTTTCGCACATGCACAAACTTTTCCCGATTTTTTTTTCCAATACTCTAATAATAAACTTTTTTTCCATATGGTACATACTTTTTGGTGGTCACTGTATATATATATGTATATATATATATATAAATAAATATTTATGAGCCCAAATTTGGATTTGTTTTGTGTTTGTCTGTCTTTCTACTTCAATAAAATAAAAGTAAAATAAATCATTTTGTTGAAAAGGGGAACATTCTCATTGGATATTGAATAATGAAGAATGTGATTTATTTGTAATATCTAACAGAAAACAACTACTTCCCCGGAAAAAGCCACGCTGGATATTGAACTAAATCTGATAGATATTGTGAAAAGACTGAAAAAAAAAGAAGAAATCTTAAAGTGAAAATTCGCATTTTCATTCGGATAGTTGATTTTTTTATTTTCTCTAGTTTTCATTGAAAATTCATCAAATTTCCCCTTTTCAACATGAACCTTCCAAGAGCTTATCTTGAACGTTGGAAAATAGCGACTAAAGTTTGTTTTTCAGCCGCAGATGATTCCACAACAGATTTCACGAATATCCTATTCATATTTTCGACGGCAAAAATCGAAATAACATTTTGTATAATGTTACTACGAATCCACCCAATAAATATCGAATGAAACGGCATACCAAGATGAAGGTGGATATTTCACGCATAAATTTGACAATGACAACAATGACAGTTGTAAAATGATTTGAAATATTTCAAATGCATTCTAAATTGAACATATCATAACAAATCCAAATTTTTTTCCCATCCGGACAACAATGATTCCTGGTAGTATATCTCTGGCAGTTTGTACGGTGGTCTTGAGAAGAGTCATAGACACTGTCACTGGCCAAATAGTGAGGAAATTGATTTTTTATCCTTGAATATGAATTGATTTGTTTTTTTTTAGCCCGCTCTTCCAGTGAGTCAAGTCCCTCATCCCTCCACTCTTCTCATGTTCTCTGGAGCCTTGTATTGCCTATATAATCACCTAAGGAAAGGCACATTGGTGAAAATCGGCAGAGGACACAATCCCAAATGTTGCGCTTCATCATCCAGAAATTCTATACAGTACGTAGAAAGTGAATCGAAATATTTGGATTGCTACTGAATGTCTTGGATATTACTTTTAGGCACCGATCAAAAAACAGATCCTGGTTTCTGAGGAATGCTTGGGGACGCAGGAAAAACTATACGGACGCCGTGTACAGAATTGCGAAACAATTTTCCGAATCTTTAACCAATATGAATCCATGCCTTCTACTTCCGAAGAAAACATTTCAAGTTAGTTTTCCTAAAGAACAACGTGGGGGACCATCATCCAGAGATATATCTGAAAAAGATATAAGTCCTCAAAATTCCTGTGACCTAATCTATAGTAACGAAGCATTTGCAACTGAGTCAAATCTTGATATAAAATGTGACGATAAGAAAATTCTGGTTGATTCGGGAGAAGCGGGGCCACGCTCCAAAAAGGGAAGGAAATCTCTGAAAGTATTAAAAAGTGTGAAAAGACTTGGACACGAGACGAAATCGAGCGGTATACTTTCAAAAAGTCTTTCAACAAAACTTCAGGGAGAAGCAAAAAAAATAACTCGGAGTGGGAGGGTGTATAATCCTTTTACTTGAAACAATTTTAAAATCCTTTCGTTTTTCTGGGTATTGTGAAAAAACAAAATATATTCTTATATCAGTGGACAAGTGCGAATTTGCTTTACACCCTTCATCGGCAATTTTAGGTTTTTTGAAATATATACAAGTGCATATCCTCATTTCGAATCGGCAAGTCTAGGTAATAAATCCGTAAAAACATTTTCCCTTCTGGAACAAACGTTTATTGATTTACGAAAAAAAAAAATCTAGAAATTTACTCATTCAGGTGAATGAGAAAATCACAGGTCTGCTCTAACCAGATATAACCAATCCAAGAAATAGAAAATACCCACAACGTCAGGTGTAGTAAATCTTTCATAGAGATGTAATTAGTCTCAAAACTCACGACCTAGTGTGAGACTCAGCTGATTCCCCGATACCTCAGGGTTGCTTACTATAACCTCCACCAATATGTAGGTCCGATAGGCTGTGACACTTAGGCCTATTGGCTCATCGTATATCTACAGGGTGTTCCACGTCGATTAAATCAAAGAATATCTCGGAACTCGGGAGTAGTAGAGAATTGATACTTTGGTGCAACTTTTTTTGATATCATGTTTCCCAATGAGCTTTTTGTTTTTGGTCACGTGCAACCCATACCCTGTTGGAACTATATAATAATAATAAGAATAATAATACATTTATTATCCACTTAATTTACATCTAGTTTAGTAAAGTAAAGTTAAAAATGGACAATTGGCTATAATTGGTTCAGTCGTAGACGAATCCACTACTGTTCTTCCACCAATGCCGATAAATTAGGAAAACAATGTCGGTGAGTGAAAAATTTGTAAAAAAATGAGATGATTCAAGGAAGAAAGATGAAGTGTATATAAATAGGAAGGATAAAAAAAGAAGAGAAAAGCAAAAGAGAGAAAAAAAGACATGAGGAAAACTGATAGGAAAGTTGATAAAAACTTTATTGTCTAGTTATAAGGTATGCTTTGTATTTAGTTTTGAATGCTTGTGTAGATAGTTTCAAAAATGTTGGATCAATTTTGTACAGGTTGTTGATAAAGACTGCTACGCTGTGGGAAAATGATCGTTTGAAAAATGATTTTGTGTGTCTAGGCACACGAAGTAAAGTTTTTTGACGTATATTTAAATTATGAATATCAGTTCTGTATCTAAGTTTCCGATGTAAGTAAGGAGGTGTTTTTGTGGAGTATATTTTATGAGCTAAATATGCCATATGTAAACATCTACGATTGTACGTATTCAGCCAATTCATTTCTTCGAATTTATGTGAAATATGATGGTATTTTCTGATTCCGTGAACAAGCCTTAAACATGAGTTTTGGAGCTTCTGAATTCGCCTGCTCTGGATACCATCTATACATGGTCCATATACAGTATCACAATAATTTAGGTGTGAGATCACAAGCGAATCACATAACAATTTCTTTACATCAGATGATATAAATTGCCTTTGGGAGTTTGGATGATATATGTTTTTTAAATCTTACTTTTATATCAATTATGAGACCTAAATTTTTGCAGTGTGTTTTTATAGGTATTTCAGTGCCACCAATTTCAAGCAAAATGTTATCACCAATTTGATTTCGAATATTATCACTACAAAATATTAAAGCTGATGATTTATTGGGATTAATTTTTAATGAATGATTTATTGAAATATTGAAAATCTCATTTAGATCTCTATTGATGGCATTGACTGCATCAGATATATCAGAATATTTGAAAGAATAATACAACTGTGTATCATCCGCATAAAGGTGATAATCACAAACTTAAGCGAGTTTGGAAAATCTGATGTATATAAAATAAAGAATAACGGGCCCAATATACTACCTTGTGGGACCCCAGAAATGATTTTCAACGGTGCAGATGAGTCAGTACCAATAACTACAGTTTGTGTTCGCTTTTCTAAGTATGATGAAATAAGTGAGCATGCGCCGACATCAAAATGATAATATTTCAGCATTGCCAGCAAAATATTGTGGTTTATCATATCAAACGCCTTTGAATAATGTAGCAGTATAAATATTGTTATTTTGTCACAATCAATGGCACTAGTTATGTCATCAACAACATCGGCAAGTGCTATAGCACAGCTGTACCCCCTTCTGAAACCCGATTGCTTCACAGGTAATAATAATAATTTTTATCATCCAAAAATTTCCTTATTTGTATATCCATAATTCTTTCGAAGATTTTTGAGAAAACCGGTAAAAGACCAATTAGTCTTAGATCACCATAGTTATTGGGTGTGCTAATCTTGGGTAATGGTATTGCAACAATTTTAAATTAGTGTGACAGGTCCAACTTATACATTCCAAAAAGAAGCTTTGTTTTACTCCTGCCTCATTTTGAACTTACATGAATTCATATCCTGTATATGTTTAATAACACTATTTTGAAGCGCCAACCTCAAGCATGAAATCAAATACTTCATTTTTTATGTAAGATGTGTATGAGCGATTATTTTCAACATTTACTGAAGAAATTGCCGGGATTATGGGTGAGTTTAAAACTGAGTCAGGAGTAAAACACCGTTTTTTCTTTGGCATGTATAAGTGAGACTTGTCTCACTATTCTAAAATCGTTGTATATGGTCCAAAGAGGGTACTGAATTATTTCACATTAACTAAAATATCCATGACTTTCGGATCCTCTGTCAATATCGTAGAAGGGTTATGTGAAGTGGGATAAAACACATTTTGGGTACCGTAAGATGGGGTGAAATTGATTTTGTGGGGTGAATTTGATAATCCAACGGAACTTGTTTGAAATATTCAAATTAGGCGCCAAAAGTGATCTACGAACATCCGGCAAACGGTCATTGGAAAGAGAAACCATCAAATAGTATTGTGTTTACGTTGGTTCCTTCTACATGTTCCCTGTGATATTTTATGGGTAATTAAGAATAGAACACTGTCATTTAGTGCCAATTGACTCTGAAAAAATGTAAGTACTACTTTTTTGTTTTTGAGTAAATTATTTACCTCAAGTAGAATAAGTATTTGTTGTCTGTTGGTTAACCTTAGTTTACGAACATTTCGTTCATTTTGTGTCCATTCCGATACCACAAATAGTTTTATTGAATGGGGTCACTTTGATAACATTTTAGAGGTGACTTTGATTGCTATCAAAGTCACCCCATATTTTGAGGACAATTTTATATACCCAGCATTATTTGAATATTATTTTTTTTTCTATTACAGAGTTGATTGCAATAACAAAAATGGGACGTACATACAAACATAAAATAGGCGGAAGGCGATATAAACATTACACACAAGATATACTTGAAAAGGCTCTAGAAAAAGTTGTAGAACAAGGATGGCCCATAAATAAAGCATCGAAACAATTTGATATTCCATTCGGAACTTTATACAATAAATATAAAGGTTTGCATGGTAATAAACCTGGTGGTCAAACTGCTTTCAGTGAAGAAGAAGAACGAGCTATTATCAGATCTGTAATTACTTGTAGCGACTGGGGATTTCCCTTAGGCATAGAAGACGTACAAATGATAACGAAATCCTTTTTGGATGGACAAGGGCGACAAATAACAAAGTTCAAGAACAACACTCCTGGGCGAGACTGGGTTTACTCCCTCTTGAAAAGGCATAATAATATACTTACCCAACGCCTGGCGTCGAACATAAAACGTTCTCGTGCAAATGTCTCCGGAGAAATCATCAAGGAATATTTAAAAAATTTGAAAAGTAGCATTGAAAATGTACCCCAAGCAAATATATTCAACTATGATGAGACTAACATGGCAGACGATCCGGGAAGAAAGCGTTGGTTATATCGAAGAGGAAAAAAATACCCAGAAAATATAATTAATCATTCGAAATCAGCAATCTCAATTATGTTTTGTGGCTCTGCTTCGGGTACTTTACTACCACCTTATGTTATTTATAAATCAGAGCACATGTGGGATAGGTGGACAGAAAATGGTCCCAAAGGTGCCCCTTGTTGTACCGAACGATGTTGTAGTTCTGGTTCTCGATATAACAGGACTAAGAGTGGATGGATAGAAGCAAGTTGTTTTACAGACTGGTTCAAAAGCACTTTCTTACCGCATGCTATCAGGTTGTCGGGTAAAAAAGTGCTCATTGGTGATAACTTATCCTCCCACTTCACGAACGAAGTGTTACAACTTTGCCATGAGAACAATATAGCCTTCGTTTGTCTACCGCCTAATTCTACACATTTGACACAACCGTTAGATGTTGCATTTTTCCGGCCGTTGAAAATCGCTTGGAGGTCCATATTGTTGAAGTGGAAAATGGAAAATCCAAAATTTTCATCACTGAAGAAGGAGATGTTTCCAATGTTGTTGAAAAATACTCTAGATAAAATGAATCAATCAGGCAACCATGCAGGGGCCGCTTTAGAGCACGATTTGAAAAGCGGTTTCGAAGCGGCTGGTGTATACCCATGCAATCCAGAAAGAATATTGAAAAAAATCCCAAATGAAAATAAAGAAAATGAACAATTTTCTGAGAATTATGAAAGCAATTTGGTCACATTTTTGAAGGAAAAACGGTACAATAGCACCCCCGTCCGAGGCCCGACGCGAAAAAAGACAAAGTTGAATGTTATAGCTGGAAAAAGTGTTTGTTGTCCAGAAGAATCAGACCTTGAAGATGTCGATGATATGCCAAACCTTACCGAGGATACATCAGGTGAGGTTTCAACAAATGATGCTCTGCACGAAGAAGTCGAATATATTTCCGTTGAACCCGATAATATTGAAGTGGGGACATTTCTTTTAGTGCGTGTATTATCAGGAAAAAGAAAATCGATCGGTTATCGGTATGTGTGCATTGTCCAAGAAGAACTAGAATATAGTGAATATCTTGTCCTAGGCTTAAAGTCTACTGATTCAGAAAAAACTGTTTTCAAGGAGGTCGAAAATGATACATTCACAGTATCTTTTGCTGATATAGTTGCAGTGCTGGGGAAACCAAAAATTGAAAGTTCTGGCACTCGTATAAAAAGATATATTTTTGACAAGTCAGTCGATGTGTTTGAAAGATAGAGGCTACCTTTGAAAACCATTCATCTTTTGTGTACTTTTTTACCTGTTCAGATTTTTTAAGTATTTCAGTTTTGAATAGGAAATTCCTTCTTTCAGTTTTTTTATGTAATGCTTAAAACCAAATAAACGTTTGTTCCTGAAGTTATGTTTTATTCCGCTGGGGAATCACAGTTTGTTCAAAAAAACATTTTATATATAGTAAAAAGATGTATATGAATGGGGTGACTTTGATAATACATTTAGCGAACATGGAATATCAATGTCACCCCTAAGCCGTACAAATTTGATACCAAAAATTTGTGAACCAATAAGTGAATGGCTGAATTTGATAACTCTTACGGACAATACGTGGACCATCAAACAAAAATATTGGCGCTATCAAATTCACCCCCATGTAAGTATCTCTTTGATAACGCTTTTATTATTTTTTTGTAATTTTTTGTGGCTATTTGAGTGATAAATAATCATATAATTGTCTTCCATATCACAGTCTGGATCATCTGCTATATTTCTTTCAACGGGAATCTTGATAAACTTCAATAAAATGTGAGAAAACTGAAAAAAACTATCAATTTAACCCCATCTTACGGTACTCAGATACCCACATATTATATTTGCATGAGGAAGTAGAAGTCTTCAGGAACAATACACACTTTTTCTTTTCCTTATACTATAATTTTTAGCAAAGTTGTGATAATTCTAATTTTCGGCCCTGCCGGAAATGGTAGTGGCGGTTATCGCGAGCCTGAAATTTGATATCGGAACTCAACCAGGTTTTCTGAGAAAACGAACGCATTTTGTGAGAAATTACTAAGCACATTTCTTGTGGGGAATTGAATTATCTTTCACCTTGTTGAAATTGTTTCTTGGTAAATATTATACCTTCCGAAACAACAGTAAAAAAATATTATAATTTTTTAAATATAAATTTTTTTGGGTTCCACCCCTGATTTTTCGGTAAACAATTTTTTTTCTAACAATACATGATGTCAAGAAGTCATGTGCCGAGTTTCAAAGTGCTACGATTCATTCTTCACTTGTGGCTTACATTTGTCTGTCGTACAAGTAAATAAAAAATTTTCAATGGAAATCGTACTAGACATAATCACATATTTTCGAGAAAAACTCCAGAATGGGCTTTCCAGTGAGCGTAGATAAACTTTTATGTGGAAGCGACCCGGAGCTGTGTGTAAGTAAGAAGTGAAAAGTAAACACAGTGATAGATGTTTATTATAGAGATGGGTGGGTGCGGAACGGCCATAGTTAGGCAGGTCCCGAGGGAGTACAGGATGAATCTTAGAGGAGGAGCTGCCGGCCGACTTCTTGGACAAATTGCCGGAGCGGAGACCGGGGACCCGAATAAAATGTTCTGCTTCGTTCCACCACAGTCGCTGATGCAGGAGTAAGATGCCTAAAAACCCTGGTGTACCGACTTAAGGTGGCCTTCCATACCAGCTTTCAGCTTCAACTTCTTTCGGAAGAAGTGCTGCTATTTCTATATGACCATTTCCACAATGGCAGAAAAACGCTACGCTTTACGTCAACTGTCAAATAATTTTTCTCCATTGTTAATTAATTTAATTGTCAGTTTTTGCCAAAAACACCGAAGAATAGTTTGATAACACTTCCTAATTTATTTGGTTTGGGTTTTATGACTTATATCATTTTATTCGTTTCATTTATATGACTTATATGTCTATAAAAA
This sequence comes from Chrysolina haemoptera, assembly GCA_958298965.1. Lineage (NCBI taxonomy): Eukaryota > Metazoa > Arthropoda > Insecta > Coleoptera > Chrysomelidae > Chrysolina > Chrysolina haemoptera. Next base: position 17,078,924 of record OY282601.1, on the reverse strand, counting down.
GGGATGGCAACATATTTATAAACAAAGATAGTCAACGGCATGACGCTAAAAGTAAAACTTGAACCAACAAACAGCGGCATGACCTTGAAGAAGCGGCATGATTTATCAATTTTTTTGCTGAAATATAATTAACTCACATTTCAGCTGCATCGCATGGAAATTCACCATTAGCACCTGTCAATGTTATGCGCAGCGCATGCTCTCGCGCTGATATCTGTGCATTTGTGCCCGAGTTTTCACTATAAACTTTTTTAAAGAAATAAAGAATAATTTTGTGGCTTTGAGTTTAATTGCCTTTGGGATTTGATATTTGTGATGAGTTAATGTGTTATATTGTTCTTCCACTTTTAAAAAACCGTTCAATATGACATGTCATAGTGAAAATATTTCTATTGTGCAATTTTGTTCGACAGAAAAGGGTATTTTATGATCAACTACACTAAAAAGATTTCACCATTTCAAAATAAAAGGAATGCATGGAAAATAAACCAAAACCTTAACAAGCTTACTGAAGACAAAACATTGATAGATTTCAGTAGGAATGGATAAAAATTAATATTTTTTACATCGCGGACTTTCGCTACTTATGGAAGATTTCAAGAAACGGTAGGATATAAAAACGAATCCTGAGTTGATGGAATTGATTAGAAAACATTTTTGCCATAAAGTATTGTCAACATGCATGGCGTTTTGAAATATAATGTCTGTTTCAAAGTATGTTCACATTCTAAGTGGTGAGTACTCAATTTCTGTACTGAATATAAATTAGTTACCTACTTTGTTCATCTCTCTGGATTGTCGACACAAAAACGGAACTTGATCAAATTATTAAAATATAAGGAAAATGAAGAAATACAGTAATAATATAAGAAAGTTGCACATTTTTTTTATTACACCACAACTATTGACTTTCAAATGGTTTTTAGATTTTTTTTGGAAAAAATTACACAATTTTAGTCGTGTTATTTTTTCAATAAAACTTGATAATTCACTTCGAATATGTACTATTACTTTCGTATGGCATACAAAAGTTTAATAGCATTCCTTAAAATTCAATTAGCAATCACAATCACCATGTCCTTGGAATGTTGACAGTGTAGACATGGGAAAGAGGACGCCATCTCTGGAGTCGATTACAAAAGTAGACCACTAATTCATTTGTTTTGTCTTCAAAAAATTCTAAACAAAATCTAATCAGTCGGTACACCAGGGTTTTTAGACATCTTATGCAGGAGCATAGGTAATCTGTCGAAGGGAAAAGCTAACGACAATGACTTACTTTTTCAGGGCCCGCCATAAAGTGTGCATCAAGCGAAAACATTTCACCACCGATTCAAAAACTCAACGCCACATTGCGTTGGTAAAATTTGAAAACTATAATTGTCAATTATGCACCATTACCATTCTTAGAGTCATAATCACTGACCTCAAATTGAAACTGTACATTTCAGTTCTCATGATTGAGACTAAAATTAATTGCATAAATGCTCTTACTTAAATGTACGGTTTCGATTGGATGTTATAATTAAGACGGTGACTGTGACTATGACTATGATAATGACAATGGTAAGACTCTCTTTAATCGGACGCACTGTTTTCAAGTTTTTTCCTTGGTGGAAATCTGCACAGCCGTACGTTCCCAATCCCAATCCTGAAGTCGAGATGGACTCCTGTCTTGAGGCAATGAGGACAATCAGTCACCCCTGTTCTTATTTCCACGGAGATATTTGTCTGGAACGAATCTGCTCTGGTGCAGACTTGAGACTCATTTCTAGAACGTTTTCATTCTCTATATTAGGCTGGATTGTAGTCGCTAGGGCGGAGTTTTGCGTTTTTTCTCCTTTAAGTTATTTTCTTATTGTTTATACTTTACGAAGGCGTAAAAGGGCCAACAACAAAATATTTTTCGAAACATTTGGAATTGCCGCTTTGAAATGACAATTGTCACTTTGATATGACAATTGCCACTTTGAACTGGCAATTGTCACTTAGAACTGGCAATTGTCACTTTGAACTGGCAATTGTCACTTTGAACTGGCAATTGCCACTTTGAACTGGCAATTGTCACTTCGAACTGACAATTGTCACTTTGAACTGGCAATTGCCACTTTGAACTGGCAATCGTCACTTTGAACTGGCAATTGCCACTTTGAACTGGCAATTGCCACTTTGAACTGGCAATTGTCACTTCGAAATGACAATTGTCACTTTGAACTGACAATTGTCACTTTGAACTGACAATTGTTACTTTGAACTGGCAATTGTTGATTGCAAAAAAAAAAACAATATTTATGCATGCAGTTGGCAATAAATATATTTTTTTAGTAACAATTTACAGTTCAAAGTGACAATTGCCAGTTCAAAGTGACAATTGTCAGTTCGAAGTGACAATTGCCAGTTCAAAGTGACAATTGCCAGTTCAAAGTGACAACTGCCATTTCAAAGTGACAATTGTCAGTTCGAAGTGGCAATTGCCAGTTCAAAGTGACAATTGCCAGTTCAAAGTGACAACTGCCATTTCAAAGTGGCAATTGCCAGTTCAAAGTGACAATTGTCAGTTCGAAGTGGCAATTGCCAGTTCAAAGTGACAATTTCCAGTTCAAAGTGACAATTGCCATTTCAAAGTGGCAATTGCCAGTTCAAAGTGATAATTGTCAGTTCGAAGTGGCAATTGCCAGTTCAAAGTGACAATTTCCAGTTCAAAGTGACAATTGCCATTTCAAAGTGGCAATTGCCAGTTCAAAGTGACAATTGCCAGTTCAAAGTGACATTTGTCAGTTCAAAGTGGCAATTGCCAGTTCGAGGTGACAATTGCCAGTTCAAAGTGGCAATTGCCAATTGAAAGTGGCAATTGTCAGTTCAAAGTGACAATTGTCAGTTCAAAGTGGCAATTCCAAATGTTTCGAAAAATATTTTGTTGTTGGCCCTTCTACGCCTTCGTAATACTTGGTGGAGATCAAAATAAAACCAGTCTGAAACCTGTTTGTTTGAAGATTGTAGACGATGTAGTAACTTGATTACTTACATTTCGGACTTCTATCGTTTTAATGGTTGAAATATTTCTACTTCTTTCAAGTTTTCACTACGTTTCAATTGCTTGAATCTGCAATCGTCTTCAGGTGAATATAAGTGCGTCGCGAATTATTTTTTTGGGGGGTAAAAGCATTAATTTTCAAAATCCTTGATTAATGACCCCTGTTAATGAATGATTTTCTATTAATCAATGATTTGATTATATGCAACCCAACATACATTGCTCTTATATATTTTATATTGGTTAGTACTATCTGTCATTATTTATTTGTCAATTTTCAAATAAAATTTCAGAAAATCTTCATTACACCAGTTCTCACTCAAAACCATAAATAGTCACGTGGCGTAATGGTAAAGTTCACCTGGCAGGCAACACTGAGGTCGAGAGTTCAAAACCCACCAAGAGTAATTTTTTTTTTTAAATTTCAATTTGAAAATAAATAATAATGAATAAAATAAAACTACCCCTAAGAAAAATTAAACTGCCTTTGAGTAGAGTTAATATAAATAGGAAATAGTGATTGTTTTTTATCGTATCGCTAAATAAATAAACATTGAAAGTAATATATCTCTATTTTTTAAAACTACTCTCGACGGAAAAGTTTTATAACAAACTCGTGAATTAAAATGACGATTAACGATCTCAAATATTAACGCGCTCGATCCGCTCACGCGTTAAATTATCTCGATTGTTAATCGCCCTTATTAATAAACTTGTTCGTTAAATAACCATTTCTCGCTGCCGACACTGTAAATAGTCCATACATGCTTAGCAACAAAACAGGTAAATGGCCTATATCATTCGTTTCCTAATTCATCTTGACAACGGAAAGTAAATAGTGTCATTTACATGCCTAGAGTAATAATGACTTTTACTTTGACAAATAATATCTACAGCTTCATTCATATCAATTTTTAGGTTATGAGACTTTTTGAATATTATTGTTGTCTGTTTATAAGTTACCGACTTAGTTACGCGCGCAAGCAACTTACAATGAAATAGCGGAACGAATAATCATGAAGAAAGGGTAAGAAAACAAACTTCAATCCAGGCAAATTTTGAGAAATGTCAACAAGCAGCGGGCAGTGGCGGATCCAGGGTACTGGTATGGGGGGTAATGAATATAAATATTCTCATTTAAAAAATTAAAATATGAATATATTTCCAATACTACAATACTACATAATACTACAATACTACAATAATATTAGGAAATAATAAAAACAACCAATAAAGTGGTTTGGTATGAAAGATTTGCGAATAAATAAAAGTATTTGAAACACTCAAATTGATATTTTGAAACCTACTGCGTTCATCCTCAAACCTTAGGACGGCAGTATGAGTATTTTGGAATAGGCTTGGGGGGGGGGTAATTACCACCTTTACCCCCTCCCCCCTGGATCCGCCTCTGGCAGCGGGAAAACGTAATAAGTAACAAGGACTATATCGACTGATGACATCCTCGGCAAGCTACAAGCCTCGGCTTTGCCTCGTCCCAAGTAGCACAGTCATATTGGGACAATATTGGTACAAAATTATGAAAATATTGGCAAAATATTCAAATAACAATATTGGTGAGAAAAAAATGTGAACATTCGGCGATATTGGTCCAATATTTTGAAAATAATATTGCTCTAATATTCTTGAAGCAATATTGTGCTCAAAATGTTAAGCGATATTGGTGCAATATCCCTAACATTGAAATAGTATCAGTTAAATATTTTGAAAATATTGGCAAAATATTCAAACGAATATTGATTGAAAGTTTGATTTTGTGGAGGAAATCCTTCCACAATTAATGTAATATATTTATGGAATATTTTGAAGAATTTTTCGTTGAAACGTACCAGAATGGACCCAGAGTATGGTGGAGGTATGTTGATGATGTGTTTGCTGTTTGGAATCAGAGTAGAGATGACTTGAAAGTGTTCTTAGATTACATTAATAAACAAGAACCAACGATAACATTCACATTAGAAACAGAAAAAGATAATGAACTTCCTTTCTTAGATGTCTTGATAAAAAAATTAACATCTCGAGTTAACACAACTGTTTATAGAAAGAAAACACATACCAATAGATATCTCCATTATAACTCAAATCACCACTCCAGCGTGAAAAGGGAATGGTCAAATGTCTTTACAACAGGGCACAAGTGGTTTGCAATTCAACACAAAATCTGAAAGAAGAATTGAATTTTATAAAGTCCGTTCTCAGGGAAAATGCTTATCCAAATGAATTCGTGGAAAAAACCATTAATGAAATTTAAAATAGTACTACACTTTACAATCGAACAACACAACACACAGACATGCGACATCTCCATACACATCCAACAAACAATATTATACCTTATGTCCCTGGACTGTCTGAAAAGATAAAACGGATTGGCCATAGGTATGATGTAAGAACAACATTTAAAACAACCAATACATTGAGATCAATACTCAAACATACAAAACCCAAAAACGCTGGTGAATGTTCAAAAAATTGTGTTTACAACATACCTTGTTCATGTGGTAAGAGTTATATAGGTGAAACATCAAGACCATTGATTGTGCGCCAGGAAGAACATAAAAGTTACATCAGAAATCGAAAAATAACGGGTTCGAAAATATCCGAACATATTCTAACATCTGATGGCGATCATATGATGGAATGGAATAATACCAATATTTTTGTTTATTGAGAGAATCAAATCAAGAAAAAAGAAAGTTGAAGAAAACTGCGTGCATTCTTTTATCGAACAACTGCTTCTCAACCAATTCCATCGAACTGGACCGCACCTGGTTACCCCTCCTCAGAGATGAAATAAGAACTAATAGAATGGTGATTGTTTGATACCGAACACCCTATTTATCAAGATACCGAATGTCAATCAAAAGAATGTATGACAGATTTCATTTACTCTGTCAAAGAAAGGTCTTATTACCTAAATCGCAATTCAAATTCAGTTTCTTTAGCGTCTTTCTAAGAAGTTTTGATAACGGAGGCAGATACAGCCTCCGAAACGTCAACAGTTTTCGAAAAAAGAGAAGTATTCTTTGTTAATTCGATCTCATTTTTTCAGATAGGCAAATTCAGTGTAGGGTACGTTACTGACAAAAATTAATTTCTTTCAAGACAGCAGTCTTGTGAACGCAGTAACTTATCGGGCAAATTAATTAATTTGCCCTTCTACACTTGTACAGATTTCTTTGGATTAAAATTTTTTCATTTTCAGATTGTGGAAGGTCATAAACTCAAAAAATCATGTCAAGAATTCAAACGAAATATTGGCGAGTTAAAATAATGATTATTTCGAGATATTGGTACAATATTATTTGAATATTATACAAATAATATTACTGCAATATTGTGAAAGCAATATTGGCCTCAAAATATTTAGCGATATTGGTACAATATCATTTTGTATATATTGGTAAAATATTCAAAGTGAATATGTTGCCTCGGAAATATTAATGGAATATTTCCAGAAAATGTCGAATAATTTGAAAATTCTACAATTTCATTTATACTTCAATTAACCACTGAGTAGATTGACTTGTAAACGCATTGTGAGAAGCCTTATTTAATATATGTTACTATGATTCAGCTGTCGTTCCATATGTGGGGCCATCTAGCGGTTTCTTACCCAAGTTTGATCATATTTCGTTTCAATATTGTTTATTGAATATTAGGCCAACATTCAAATTTCAATGATGGTAAAAAATTTATTTTGTAATATTGTGTCAATATTGTCTTTCAAATATTGGCTTGAAGTTTTCGTAACAATCTCAATCAATATAGGGTCAATATAATTTTACGAATATAGATGAAATATTATTCCATCAATATGCTATCAAACTTGGATATACAATATTGCGTTTTTTCGGTATGAGAGGAATATTGAAATAGCAATAATGGAGCTAGATGCTGGAAACAATATGTATAGTAATATCGCTCTTCGATATTGGTGAAAATTATTCAACCAATATTGACCCAATATTTTATGAAACAATGTACATTCAGAACAGGTTGAGCCAATATTCCACCAATATTATTATTGAAATATTATTTTTTCCAATATGCACCCATATTGGTGCAATATTATTTTTACATTTACAATATATCCATATTGGCCCAATATGAAAACAAGATGCAGCCAATATGAGGTGCTACCTGGGGTACTTGCTCACCTCGAATGTTAACACGTCTTTAAATTCCGTGTTACTCAAATAACTATTGTCAAAGTAGTGTCATAGTTGAGGTCTGACAAGTTGTGGTAGAGTAAACTTTCTATAAAGACTTGAATGTGCGACTACTCAAAACTGGTTCAGAACCAGTAGAAATAAACCAAAACAAATCTTACAACTTTCAACGTTCAACATCACATTCGACATTTCGACATCAATCAATGAAATCACGTCCATAATCCTTAATACATTTAGTTGTCCTCTCATTGTCTCCAGAATATTAAAATATCTATCTCCTAACTCCACATTCCATGTAACTCCGAGAATACCTTCCGAGAGATAACTCCACAGTTTTCGCATTACAGCGGTCTATCCAACTCGATATTGTCTGGTCGGATATTGTAAGAAATAATTCTGCGCAATGGAGGAGAAAACAAGTTATAACGATAAACAGATGAAAAGCGGCGGTTTAATCGAGAAGACTCCCAGCTTTTAATAAGCTCAATTATTTCATTATAATGTCTGGTTTCTTTATTGTTTATTGGTTATGAGAATTAAAGCGGACTTTGATGACAAAAGATTGCTTTTTTTGGAAAACCTTTCAAATATGAGATAGGATTGAAACGTTCTGTTGATTACTCTTGTAGGATTTAAGTAGTTTGAAAAGTATTTTTCTGAAAACTTTGCTTAACAGTTGTTTCGGACTAGTAATTGATCGGCCGATAATGACACATTTTTTGAAACGTTTTTAAGAAGTAGGCTTTTTCAAAATTATGATTATTATAGGTCTTGGAATGTCCTCGCCAAATATCTTGAGAAAAATATCGAGAGAAACCCGAAAAGATTTTTTTTGTCATAAGAAAAATCAATTTGGAAAAATATGTTCCTGACAAAAAGTTTCATTGGTAAAGCCAACAGTAATATTTTAATGGTTATTTAACGAACAAGTGTATTAATAAGGGCGATTAACAATCGAGATAATTTAACGCGTGAGCGGAGAGCGCGTTAATATTCAAGATTGTTAATCGCCATTTTAAATCACGAGTTTGTTATAAAATTTTTGCGTCGACCGTAGATTTCAAAAATAGAGATATCTTTTTTATTTATTTTTTTATTTTTATTCGTCCGGCTAAGATTTCTGCCATATTACGGTAAGCCGGTATGATTCTTAAGTTCGAGAGCAGAAAATATAATACTTACATTTTTTTGTTAAAATTGTGCAGATATATGGTTTTTCGTTATCAGAGTAATTTCCACATAGACCATTTGAAAATATCGCGAATCCAGTGTTGTGATTAGATTTTTCTGAAATAATTGCAATTTTTTTTTTATATTTTACCTTAAGAAAAAAGACTAGTTGACTGAAGATTTCTTATGAAATTTGTGGAAACACAACAAACTATTTTTTTAAGGGTCATATTCAACCGAGCCCCAAAGTTATATTGATATGATTTCCAAATACTTATCTTGTTACACCAAAATCATAGTTGAGCTCCAAAATTAATTGAATTACCAAATTATTTATTTTTGAGCCCCAAAGTATTCAATTTTTGAAGTTGACTTATACAGTGTGGCTTTTAATAGTCCCTCTGTTAACTTTGAACGTTTCGACGTACAAACATGAAAAACAAAACCATTTTGAGGGTTTTACCGAAACTAATTTTCGAAATAAAATATAATGGTGATTGCTCGAGAGAAGGCGCAGGGGGGAACATCAACTTAAAATTTTTAAACGGAATGATGAGTCAAGTGTCACATCGTTGAAAAAATAATTCAATTCTCTTTACAACCATATAAATATTTTTGAATTTTTTCAATAATTTTTTTCCCAATTTCGATTTTTATGCCTTTCAAAATTTTTAAGTCGATGTGCCCCCAGGGCCATCTGTCGAGTAATTGCAAAGTTTTTCTCTCAAAAAGTAGTATCGGTAATACCCTTCAAAATATTTTTGGTTTCATTGTCAAACCGTTTAAACTTATCGAGGTATGACTAGTATTCAGATCCGCATTTCATTTGATATTTCGAATTTGAATTGCAAAAAAAATATTGACGAAATAAAAAAAAAAAATTAAATGGTTGTAGACAGAATTGAATTTTCTTTTCAACAATGTGACACTTAACCCCCCCGCGCCCCCTGTCGAGCAATCACCATATTTTTTATTTCAAGAAGTAGTATCGGTAAAACCCTTGAAACGGTTTTTTTTCCATGTTTATACGTTGAACCGTTCAAAAGTTAACAGGGGGGGGGAGACTATTAAAAGTCGCACTGTATATTTCAGCAGCAACTAATTATTGTTGACACCACATAAATCTTACTTGAACACTCAATATTTGAGAACCAAAATAAACCTAGCTTGCGAGTCGAAAATGTCTGAATTAGATTGTTGCTGGCGCTTGACACACAAACCTAACCTAACAAGCTAACGTAACTCGCATGTTGAAAATGCATGAGAGATTATTCAACGTTTTTGGTGTTTATGTATTACATTAGGAACGACTTTAATATTTATGCCAACTTCTTAACATTACAGTTGTTCATAAATTATATTTCTTGTTGAGTTTTTTTGGTGCTCGTTCATTATATACTTTTGGTGGCCAAATATTTTTTTGTGGACTGAGTATAAAACTTGGCACGTAATTGTAGCACAATAATCATTTTGGTGCTCATTTAAAATATATACTTTTCTTAATCAAACCGGTAAATATGTTAAATTTACGGATAATCCAAAAATTATTTTGTGTTGCCAACTTGAAGACCATAGAGTTAGTTCTCCATTTTTCTAAACAATTTCCATGACCAGAGGAGTACAGATAATGCCCAGAACCCACCACTTTAGAAAAGCTAACTCTCCCTCATCACGAGCAGAAAATACATGAAACAAGAAGAAAATTGTTCTTTCTCTGAACCAACATGTGACTCTCATTCGTATAAAAGGAAGTCTGGAAACGGGGAGCTGTTTAATAAAACGAAGGATATAACAAAACACATAATTCATTTAATATAAGAGCTTATTGCCCAATTTGCGTTCCCTAAACAATCGGGCAGAGAGCAGCAGAGAAAAAATGCGAATCGAATAGTCAAAACAGGGTGGTTTTGAATGAGACTCAGGGTAAGTTTACGAGGATAGGACCTGAATTAATGAAACATAAATTGACATCCACGCATTCAAGAAAACAACATTGCACTGAAAGAAAATACCTTGTAAACATAACAAAATAGTGATTTATGTATCAAGTGAGTAAAGTGATACTTTTTTTACGAGTAGGAAATGTTGACGCACGATGCCGTAGACGGAGTGCGGCATTCCTACGAGTAAAAAAACCCTTTACGAGTTTCATACAGTATTTTTTCTACAACGGTCAAAAAAATAACCAATTCATATTTCTTTGCAAATATGAAATTAATTTTGCATATTTTTATTGATTCATTATTCTAACAAAGTTCGAAGAGTATGCTGGAAAGTTGAGTTTCAAACAAATGAAACGGATAATTTCGACAGAGTCGAAATCCCTTTCTCTTCACACTATCCCGCAAAATGGAAAATTTGAAGCGAATATTAAAATAACATATTCATCGAGGTCAATATTACTATTATTAATGTTGACTTGACTTTCGAATAACTAGTCCATCGAAGTAACTTTTCATTTTCTAGATTTGTATTCAAAATAAATAAACAATCCTCGTGAAGCAACGAATAACTTTGTCTTTCTTTGAACTATGTCAAGGAAATCTCATATTTGCACTATCCACGATTTTCTCCGTTCAATCTTCATCACTTTTCATTTCTACTTAAATTAAATTTATAGTTATCAAGAATTCGTTATCTGGATAACGTTTTCATTAATTCAATATTAATTTTAATTAAATTCATTATTCGAAATGTCAAAACTCCCAAGAAATTATTTTTGCGCAAACAAACATTTGAAAACTGATTCAGAGCTGACCAACTTGAGAACGGTTAGAGATAGACAAATTCTGCGAACTCCAATCGATTCAGAATGGCCGAATTAGTATATACTGAGAATTTGAACTAAAAAAATCTACGGACAAAATAGTCGAGTAATGATAGATAATTTTTTAAACTTCTTTATTTTTCACTTTTCGAATTTCAAATTTTGGTCCCCGAACGTATTTTGACGTGTTGATTCCGAATCTTTGAACGAAAATATCGAAAACTCATTAGAAATATTTTTGGCGCCAAGAAAACGATTTGAAAACTGATTCAGAGCTCACCAACTCAAGAACGTTTCGAGATAGACGAATTCTGCTAACGTCAATCGATTCAGAATTGCTGAATTGGTATATATTGGGAATTTGAACGAAAAAAATCGACGGGCAAAAAAGGTAAGTATAAATAATTTTTTGAACTTTTTAAATTTAAATTTTTCAAATTTCAAATTTTTACCTCCGAACGTATTTCGACGTGCTGATCCCGAATCTTTGAACGAAAATGTCAAAAACTCATCAGAAATATTTTTCGCCCAAAAAAAACATTTGAAAACTAATTCAGAGCTGACCAACTCGAGAACGGTTAGAGATAGACGAAACCTGCGAACGCCAGTCGATTCAAAATGGCCGAATTAGTATGTATTGTTATTTTCGAGTCAATCAAAAGAAATTAAAAATTACTCGAAAAAGTAAAAATCATTAAAAGTACCAAGTCATCACATCGACTTGAAATTCGCGGTGTATACGTAAAATTTCATGCTCATTCCAAAAATGTATGATTTTCTATGCTCAGATATAAGATTTAGGTGGAAAAAAGTGTTTAAGATGTAAAATAAAACTTTCTCAGATTTTCTATTTTTCATTTTTTAATTTCAAATTTTTGTCCTCGAAAGTAATTTGACGTGCTGATTTTGAATCTTTTAACAATAATGTCGAAAACTCATCATAAAAATTTTTGGCGGCAAAAAAAAATCTAAAAACTGATTCAGAGCTGACCAACTCGAGAACGGTTGGAGATAGACCAATTCTGCGAACGCCAATCGATTCAGAATGGCTGAATTAGTATGTATTGGTATGTATTTAGGAATTATTTTATGATTTCTCGATCTTATTTTTATACATAAGAGTTAAATTATGTCCGTACAACGTATCCGCGTAATTGAATGGTAATTATCTGTCAATGCCCCCTGAAACTTTTTCAATATTTTTCATTAGAGATAATTACTTCACTGATTTCATTAGGTATACAAAAAATTACTAGTTGTCTCCCCCTCGCATCAAACTTAATATCCATTGCCCATGCACAAGGCATAAACCTTTTATGGAGCTCGCCATATTTATTCACTGATGAAATTGTTAATTTTCAAACTTACTTGAATAAATATTATAATAATTATTAAAATATGTATACCTATTGAACTAACTGAAATAAAAAATCAACACAACCTTGCATAGATGACCTCTTCGAAGGGAACTATTAGGTGAAGCGATTTCTCGTTTCCAGGTGTGAAAAATCAAACACCTCTATTCATTCCTTGCAACTGTTGAGTGTTGATGTACAAACAGTAAAAGGAAAACAGATAAGATCAGAATGCAAATTCAATTTCAGTAAAACTTTTAATATTCCCTTCATATGTGCGATTGTGTCACAGACACTACCCTCGGTCGCGTGCTTCTCCGATTCATGACGTCACTATTCTTCACCAACCCTCGGTGATGTTTCGAAGCGCGCGAGCGCCCTATTGGCCGGCCGGGTTGTCATGGAGCTCGCCCCGCCCTCTCTTACAGCATCCCTCGCCGCTTTTCATGATTTCATCCCCATTTTCCTGCGAACCGGACTTTTTCCGATCCTCCCCTAAAGTTGGTTGTTATTGAATTAAGCTTATCATTTGATTTCAGTCATAGAGTTGAGTCCAACGCGCTTTTCTCTGTGTTGTTTCTAAAAAACTCGCGATTGCAATCCGCGGTAATTCGATATTGAACTTTCATTCAATTAACGCTAAGACTCTTTCATTGAGCAAGCCACAAGTTGCTATAACTCATAATTCGAATCAAAATTTCGTTCTTTCGCGCCACTATGGACTATTCCTACCTGAATCAGGCGAGTTTCGACTCGAGTTGCCTACAAGGAACGACCATGGATCCAACGGGATTGGGAAACATGCCGTGCTCCTACGGAGATTTGACTTCCTGCAGCCAAATGTCTCAAGCTGCTTATAGATATACTGCCGCGGCAGCCTCTATGGCGAGGACATACAATCCTGGTGCAGGGGGGCCCATGGGGGTACACCATCCTGGTACTGCTGGTTCGCAATGTGCTGTTATGGGAGCTAGACCTCATGTGCAAGACGTCCATCGGGCAACCATGTTTCCATCTTCGATGAATCTGCAAGGTGAGTGGACAATTAAATGATTACCGTGTCATTATATAGATACCCTGAAAATTCAAGTTTTGATTATGTGTGTGAAAAGCATCAACTACAATAGTTATTTACCTAACAAGTGCGGAGAGTAGTACTTTTCCGCACGCGACGGCAGTTGCACGAACGACGCTGAGCGGAGTTCGGGCAAGCCGTTAAGGGCGGAAAAGACATTTTCCGTAAGAGTTAGGTACAATATTTTTCCTACGAGTGTTTTTGTCCATCTTATTTATGAAAAAACAAGGTTTTTAATAAACGAGTTTTTATAATAATGACCAATAAGACAGAATAGTTACATAGATCATTTAGTTAGTCCTAAATATCCTCATTTTCAACATTACAAAAATCGGGCGGAAAAGTAAAAATCGTACGGAAAAGTAAAAATCGTGCGGAAAAGTAACTTTTCCGAACGCACGCTCGTAGGAAAATATTAGAATATCATTTTCATAAGTAATTTGTTGAAATAATACCCCATTGGTGGAGGTATAATGGAATATCATTCATCATTTAGATTGGAATAATGGCCCGAGAAAGGAAGGCATATCTTTTATCTTTATTGTTTTAGAATTATTGAAATGTATTTGATATAACGTTATATCGCAAGCGACGGTATAGCGAATTGTTTGCAGGTTCTAAGTATTTTTTAACCGAAGGAATCGTCAAATATTTGTTTCCTTTCAAAAAATAATTTTGATTTTAACATTGAAGTGAATTATTTTAAGATAACATCACACATTGTATGGAATATAATGTATCAATAAATGGCACAAGTTTTCGTTCAGCTTTCAGTTACCTTTGTTTGGGAGGCACTGGTTTGCGCAGGCTGTAGACCTCTTATCAGTGATTACAAAAAAAGTCTTGAAAACTTTAAAATTCAATGTCTCACAAAATAATTTTTTTTCGACAAAAAAACTATTCTTTCATTTTGTTGCGTTTTGTCATCTTCTACTTCCCATTTATTTTATTGCTCTAATTTCGGAAACACCCTGTATATCGACATAATGACTGGTGACTACCAATATTTGTTTTGAATCAAATCAATTCACCCCCGTAACATGTTTTTCAGAATTATCGGTAATTTTTAAAGAATTATTTCCGAAAATCTTGAGTTTTATCCAAAAATCATAATAAAAAAAAATTATTATGTAAAATGATGCCAATGAATGCAGGAGTTTTTTACTGACATTCCACGTCTTGTACAAAATCTTGTTTAATTTCAACTAACGTACTTACTACCAACCCTATATTTTAACTGTATACTGTAATTTTGAAACAATTCTATTTTGTATCGTTACTGTTTCTGGACATACTTGTTCTGGAAATTTTTCTGTTTTTCGATTTAATTGGGAAATAGCCTTTGCTGATGATTGGCAAGTACCATGAAACCTGTACAGATAGGATTCAATGGTCGTAGGAGGCAGTAGTTGTTTTCTGTCGGATACTTGCCGTCGAATTATCTATTTTATGGGGGTTTTCTCGGAAGATTGGATCATAATTATTTTTTCATTATTAAGGACCTACCAATGACTAACAGCTAATCTTCAGAAATAAGTAATTGATATTTCCCAAAATGAAAGATGTTTTTAAATTGAAACATTGAAAATTTAGATGTACATAGAATTGATGAAAATTTCACTCCTCTACTTTTTAACCACGAAGTTGCCTTAATTTTTCACTAGTTACCATGGCAACTAAAAAAAATTCCGGAAATTTTTTCGTGGTGCCACGATATTTAAGTAAAAATTTTTTGACAGTTGAAAAGGTAAACATCTGATCTACAACCATTAAACATTGTAGATATACATGTGAATAATGCAAAATTTCTATAAGAATTAATATTATATTATTCACTATAAAGTTTCATTAAATAGAAAACACAAATTTGTTTAATTATTATGCTTTAACAATTTATATTTCAAAAAACGTAGGATCTACAAACATGGTAAGATTTAAATGTTGCTTGAATTCTAACCCATCCTCTCTTCTTAATGGTGAATAGGAAGGTGACGAATTAATTAGATGTCTGTGTTTTAAGACATATATGTAATATTTTGAAACAATTTTGTTCAAATCTCTTTTACGCAAAAGGCCATATTTACTTGACATCTGCAGCAGACTTTCTTGGATTTTCGTAAACCATTCGACTCTAACGCTTCCTGGTCGCAATCTTCTATTAAATTCGTTAAATATATTAATTTTATGACATATTTGCACTTGACTCAACTCTTTGCAGTATTTACATAAATTGTACTTTTCAAAGCATTTCATTTTCTCTAATTTTTTAACGCAAATGCTTACAAGAAATGTTTTACATAAGAATATCTCTTTGTTTGCTGGTTTACTATACAGTAACTCAATGTAATTTCCCAATATAAACCTCATATGTCAAAAGCATGGCCGCCTATATCAGGGCCACCTACTGCAACAAACCATGTTAATATTATATTTTTTACATTAGAAATGTTATGGATTACTATAACAAAAAATACATTTCTACCACCTTTAGTGACCTAAAATTATGAAAGAGCGATAGACTGATCTAATACATATATATTGTCAACATAACATAAAATTTCGAAATACATTGTCTGTATCACGTAGTTGTGTATTGATCTCCCTAAAATACATTCGAGATCATATTTTCATAGATAAATCAACTCCTGTAGAAAGAAAGCCATTTAAATATGACGTCTGAGTCATTTTGACAGTGATAAAAAAGAATGCATTTTTTTTATCGCGATAAAATTGCTTGTTCCTCAAAACCAGCTTTCATCTAGTAAGCGGCCGACGGTCACTTCAATTTCTATGTCAGATACGATTGTTCAGTATATGAATCGTTTTGGAGAAATTTCCTCTAAACAAACCACAAAAAATAATCGTGTTATTAATAACTTCTTCAATAAACTGTTTTAATGAATGTTATTCATTTATTGTTGATTTATCACTCGAACTTTTACTTTATAGGATCAATTTCTTCCAACTCAAAATTTTTCCGTCAGTAATTTTACTCGAAAAACTGGTATCATGCAAAATTGCTCGACCTACGGTCTCGCAATTTTTTCATGTCAGTTTTTCTCGTGAAAATGGGCAAAATTATTTCGTGGAAGGAAGAAATTTATCCGATAAAAAAAGCTCTTGTGTTTTTACTATTGATAAATACATTTCAAATTGCATTAAAATTTTATTGTTTTCTGAAAAAACATCTCGAATCAAGAGAAGTTGAAAAAATCGCTCAAGAGACAATAAAATTTTCATACAATTAAAGAGGTATTTATCGATAAAAATATGATCTCTTATGTATTTACCTTTGAAAAAACAAATTCATTGTGGATGATCGCTGAAAACTAACACAAAACATTATTACTGAAAACTCGAAATTGGTAAAACCAGCTCCAGCTACTTGACTATTTATTATTTAGCGTTTAGAGCAACTTTCAAAGGCATTTTCAACACATTTTCCACCTTTCAAATGAAAATCCGAAATATACTAATTGTAGCGGTTGATCTTTACTTCTAGATGCCGTTCACAGAATTTAAATATGATGATTTCCCTTAAATCTAAGCATTTTGCAAGATAAGCCCTTGAATTGTTTATAACACGATTGTGCAAAAACTACACATCGGACAGAAAACATGTTGAGCAGAGTTGAACCACATATTATTATCTATCAGTTTCCGAAATATTGTTTGTCCAGTATTAGATTTATAAAAATTGTAAATTTTTGAAAAATGGTCTCTTTTTTGAAGTTTTTCCGCATTTTCTTAGATGAAAATGCAGCGATCCGGTTGCACAAAAAACATTTTGTAGGTTAAATAATTCTCTAGAAAAGTTCTATTGACTGTGAAACGATTCCTCCAATAGTTTTGGAAATATTTGCAAAAAACCAAAAAAGTTATATTTTGGTTCACTATTTCTTGTTCAAAAAAATCCATGAAGCGATTTTGCTGGGGCGAAAACCGGGGTTTTCATTAACGAACTATCTTATAAAAATTAGCATGGGCCATTTGCGTCTTTTATTTTGGGGGTGAAAAAACGTCTATAGCTTGGTTTGATTATAATATCCAATTGATGTAAAAATTGGTATAAGCAAGTAGGTAATTAATTTATGAAAATACAGTTAAATTTGCGTTTCTACTGTATTGTAACCCACTGCTGATGAAGATAACATTGTAAAAGTATGAAGTGAAAGGGAGCGTATTCATTTTCCGTATCGACAACTTTTTTTTTGTGAAACCCATATGTCAATACTGCAAGTGATATCTATTCTATTGAAACAATATTTTGCCCAGCACGAAGCTAAATATCGACCATGACTTAAGAGGCCATGGGTTCGATCATATTTGTACCGTTTTTTAGGGTAGAAAAGTCGATAACTCAAAAACGGTTCGTCGTATCGATTTCAAACAAGGACAGGCTTCTAGAGGACGTTTGATTCTATGTAACTATGTTTGCGGCAGCACCTCAAGATGATTTTCATGGATAGTCAAGATAGCTGCAGAGGTATTTCTCTTTCATTAAAATTTGAAGCAATCTTTATCCAATCGAAATGAATTTGGTATCAAAAGAAAGGCATAACGTTGATCTATGTACGTGCTGTCATGTTTTTTTGAAATTATGGTTCCATCAACCCCAAAAATTGCTTCAAAGTAACTGCATTTTTGGGACATTTTTGAGATTTTTTGTGTGAAAAAGTGGATTTAAAATTCAATATCCATTACAGCGGGTACGTAGAATCAAACTTCTTCTAGAACCCTGTCGATTAAGACGAACCATTTTTGAGTTATCAATTGTATCTTTTACCCTAAAAAGCGTCCCAAATGTGATTCCGCTCATGGTCTCTTAATCCCGTTGCTGACATCTACGTGGCCATCATCTGAAACGCCGAACCATTTTGAACCTAGGAGTTGCATGTTTTTTCCGGATTCAAAAAATAAAATTCATGGAAAGTTTCAGCCAAATGGGTGAAGGAACTTTTATAAGAAGGAGTCACCGACATTCTCACAGGCACATAAACATCGCTTTATATTTTTTTTGTTGAGGAAACTATGTCTACATTGTTCGCTCTAATCATCAAATAGTAATGGCCGAATCGGAGACACACACTCAACAGCGCCATCTTCCGGCGAAAAACGTACACCACTAAATGTTAACCCTCTCGACACACTTATCAAAAACCATCAACAGAAACTGAAATTTTCCACGGAGTGAAAAGCACCTCGACCGCCCGCTTCGTGAAGACTGACGAATGCCGAAGTTGTGCAGAGGTTCTTTTTCTCATTCCCGGCATTATAAGACCATAACTCAGTTGTGCTAGCTAACAAGGTTATACTTCGGCCTTAACTCCACTACAGAAACGCCCCACTACCGTTCAAATTAAATAATTTAATAGCAGGGAAAGTTTATTGTGAATAATCTAGTTTACGAGGATCTCCTGCAGGGAATCTTATTCCTTTATTCTTCCGAGAAGTGCCGGCGTGGAAAAAGATGAAAATAACTTCGTTCTTCTTTGGTCTGTTCTTCGGTAGCGATGCGGTTGAATATGTTTACGAATTCAGGAAAGATAATTGCAGAAACGGTATTACTTAGTTGGAACGTTGATGATGATGGGGATCATAATTTTTTTGCTTGCCGGGAATGTTAATCGTTGCAATTTCCCGAAAAGTGCTCCGAAGCACTGGAGTGCTAGCGAGCACTTTTTGGGATTACCAAGCACTAAGCCTTTTCGTTAAATGCTTCGGAACACTAAGCACTAAGCACTGAATTAAGAAAGTGCTCGAGAGCACAGTGCTTAGGAGCACAAAAGTGCTTTGAGCACTTTCACGGGCACTAAGCACTGTGCTTTGGGACAGCTCTGTAAAACTCACTAACATTTTTCCAAAGGAGACCGCACACTTTAATAGGGAAAGTGGCCCCATGTCGAATCGGCTGAATTTTTGATATGTTGTAGTCGTAGTCATTCCAAACAAAAAGTCCAATGGGCATAACATTTTCTTTAGGCTAGTGTTGGCGCTCACTGAAAGAAATGTGGTACGTTATATCAATAAATGCCGTTTTTTACCTCTCCGTTCATTGGCAAAATACATTTTTCATCGTGACAATGAATAAATATTCACTGACTTTTGTAGGTATTTATTGATACAACGAATTCAAGTTTATTGAGATCAAAGATGATCGTTTCTTACATTTATGAACAGTTTTCCTTGCTCCTGCGGAAAAGTTTATTGAGGTGAGGAAAGGGGTACACTGAGATCAATGATGATCTAATTTCAGACCTATGAACATATTTCGTTACGGCTTTGAAAAAGATTATTGAAATGAAGAAAAAAGTACATTGGAACAATGGATATTATTTCATGACAAAAATGTGGTACATAATGTCAATGAATACCGTTTATTACCTTTCCGTTCATTGGCACAATTAACTTTTCATCGTGATAATGATTAAACATTCACGGATGTACGAAGGTATTTATGGATACAATGAATTCAAGTTCATTGAGATCAAAGATGATCTTTATTTACATTTATGAACAGGTTTCGTTGCTGCTATGGAAAAGTTCATTGAGGTAATGAAAGGGGTACACTGAATCCATTTGAAATTGTTCATCATATCAATGAACGTAATTAATGGTCCCAGAGATGATTTTATTGTTACAATGGATCCAAGTTTATCGAAATCAATGATAATCTATTTTCAGATCTACACACAGGTTTTATTGGGGCTATGGAAAGATCATAGAAGGTGTAACGAAGTTACTAAGTCCCAGTTTTGTTAGGCAAATAGAAGCAACATTTTCCTCCCATTGTATAACTCCGTAATTAATAATAAGCCTTATGTCGAACCAAGCCATCTCGTGTTTAAATATAGTCATAAATTTTGCCGGCATCTGTTCAGCCGAATCCTCACATAGAAATCTCCGTTGCTGGCAAATTAGCTTTAGCTGGTAGTACACAGCGCCTCCACTAGAGGGACCACTCCGCACGACTTCGTTGTTTGCACAGAGCCGGTTAACTTAAGCAGACAGAAGCGATCGTTGAAGCATCTTCTCAGCTAGCACAGACTACAGAGACATCCAAAGAGCTCCGAAAGGAGCCAGCCGAAATAAAAGATAACTTGTAGATACGCCTTCCAATCAGGATTGCGATGTTCTGATGAATGCATGTTAATTATTTTGCATATCTTTCGGAAACTCACTGTATGCTCAATATCAGTGGGAGGCCTTCATTGCATTTACGAATGATATGCAATGATTGAATGAATACCACTTATTCAAATGATAAACAAAATAATTAGTTCAATGTGTGAAAGCATCACGAGAATAAACTGAAACCTAGATTCAATGTATATCAATTATTGAATCAAGGAATAACCGATACTTAATAAATACCGTAAATTGGATTGATGAAAAATATATTGTCGAACTAATCTGCATCATTATATCAATCATACAGCATTCATTCGAAGAATGGACAATAATAACTAATTTGATGAATACAGTTTCTTCAGTTGAACGAATACAATTTATTGCTTGGGTGAACACTCTTCATTCATTTGATGAATGGAAATCATTATCCCAACGAACCTTGCATTATAGTAACCGATTATCAATAAACACCATTCATTGAATTGATGAAAAATATCCATCGTCGAAATAATCTAAATCATTATATCAATCATACAACATCTATTCGAAGAACGAACAATAATAATTAATCTGATGAATACAGTTTCATCAGTTGAACGAATACAATTCGTTGCTTGGGTGATCACTCTTTATTCGTTTGATGAATGGAATTCATTACCATAACGAACCTATTTAATCTACTTGATCATGATATCAATGAAAGCATTCATTGATATTATTAAGATCCGTATTCATAGTATGGATAACCAGTGGTACATTGACATAAGGATTGCGTTCATTGGACCAATATTGATGAAAATATTCATTGAGTCTATGAACTTTTTCATTGTATTCAGGTACCAATTTTTTTCTGTGTAGAGGCCCATGAAAACCTTCATTTGTTCTCTATTGTTGAACAACACAAAACGTTATCATGGATAATGATCAGTATTCTGAGTAATCAAGATGTAAACATTCATCAATATACTATTTAGTTGTTGTTCTTTGGTCAATTATACAGTATGTTCCAGCTACTCACAATTTTTCAAGTTCAATAATTCGAAAATGGTTAAAATTCGCTTTAGGAATCTACAATGAAAAAATGTTTATGAGTCCCATTCTACAGCGAATGCCACGTCACATAGTCGAAAAATATACGAAAGCGAAAGTTAAATTCGAAAAATATCTTTGACCATCCTGTATAATTTGAAGGCATGAGAAAGAATAAGAAATATTGAAAATATGTCAATAAGATGGCCGTAGATAAATTTTCTTTCTAAATCTAAATGTAACGTCAGGGGTTTTTACGGAATGCATCTTCAAATGGACTTATTTCGAGCAAAAATTCGTAACATCCAACTGATTCAGAGGCAATCAAAAGTAGTAGAGAGGTGAATGAAGGTTACGCAGATGTTTGAAAAATTCACTAATATATATATTGTTAAAAAAAAATTGTTTTTTCCGTTAACCAGGATTCCGAGCCAAGGATTAACGAGGTCTTACCTTTTAACGTGCGATTCCTAGCACTTTCTCGGGCCATCAGATAAAAATCTGAAGTCGCTGAGGATTCGAACCTAGCCGACCAGCAGTCAATGGTTTTGAACGCTTCAGTCTCAACCACTGAGCTACTTGACCCTATATATATATATATATATATATATATATATATATATATATATATATATAATTATAAATAACATTTTATTTTAAAATAATTCGTTCCACCATCCAACCCAATTTTTGTCGCATCGCCCTGTATATGAGTCAATACATTCTTATTCTGGATCCTGTTGCCTGAATAACTTTCGTTTTTAAAGATATGACAACAGTACTCGGGAAATTGAACTTTAACTCATTATGAAAATATTATAGTCCAGATTCGTTTTGAAAATTGTTCGAGAATGAGCTACTGAATAATATGAAAACATTGCATCCCAACCTCGATCCCAACTGCAGAAAAAATTATGTACTTTAAAAATACTAAAGAATACGCTTTACTTCCAACATGGACTAAACAGTAAACAATATTTGACAATTGAATTACTCAAATGTGAAAAAAGCGTGGGTGCTTCCGATCTACATTCTCATATTTTTTAGTTTAATATAAAAATACTTAGCGTCTAAGAGCTCAAGAGAACTTCGTCAAGCACCCTATGCTTTTTTTACATTGAATTGTCAATTATTTTTTACTTAGATCATATATGCTACGCTAGATACGGCACTCAGGTTATTTGTTTTGTAGGTCCGGGGGGGTCTAGCGTACTAATCCATTGATTGGTCGATTTCAAATTTCGACGATAGTTGAACAAATGTCAATTCAGACAAATGTCAGATATTGTGTTTTTTCTGCGAATCTGCCGATCTTGTGAGTGTATTTTTATTATAGTTTTGAGAGTTTTTGCTGTGGACAATTAGTTTGAAGAAAAGTGGTTCGATTTTTCATCATAATGCCAAAATCGTGTTCAGTTTGTAATGTCAAATTTGAGAAGGGTTCTGCCAGATCTTTTCATAAGTATGTATTCCATAGGCGTGCTATTGGACAGGAAGTCGGAAAACATATCAACCGGCTGCACCCTTACGAGCAACCTTCAGAAGTCTTCGAGGGACTTGTGCGAGCTAGGGAGGATGTAGCCCTTACCTTTTAACGTGTGATGCCATGCACGACCGCAATAATTGCACAGACTTGGTCACATATTCAAACCCTGATATATATAAATAAATATATATTTCAAATATGTCAAATTGATGTATATACCAGTGTAAAATTTTATTTCGTAGAGTATATATTATCGTCTTGCCATCTGTTTAATTGTATATTTGGTATTTATATTCAGTACCCAGTATTCACATATATATTTAACTTTTACTGATATTGGGGCTGTATAGAATGTAGAATGAATCAATGTTTCAAATATGTTTCATAAAAATAAACAATTTTCATCAGCAAGTTTTTCATTTTTTATTTAACTCAATCTGTACGACGGTACATTTTGACATATCTTGTGTATTGATATACTTACCAACTTTTCATTTTGTTTTCTATTATGAGTTCATTATCGATGGGATTTTCAATTAGCTATAAAAAAGACTGGTATAGAATATTGTGTATCTTGTAGTAAAAGCAATACATACTACGAGGTGCACATATTACTTTTTCTGAAATCGCAATCAGCAAATCTCGTATTCTAGTTCATGTAACTATAAAGTTGTTGATTGAATTGACCTCATTGCCAGTTTTAATTATTCTCTTGATATCATGATATTTGTGGAGAAAATTTAATCAAAACTTGAATGGAATGTTTTCAACGGACCCAATATCTTCTGGGTATTCCAAAAATATCTAGATGAAAAGTATGTTCATAAATAAAAGTCTAGTACTGGTTAAATTAGGCGTACCAAAAGAATGGTACAAAATGTTTTCGATTCACATTAATTTTCATTTCACTGTAACCGATATGGAAATCCATCATAAATTAGAAAATAGAAATATGGGTGTTGTAGAAGTATGTTAATATACACTGTACCAAAATATCTCGTGCGCCACTGTACCGTAGTACGCTATTGCCCTCTTCACCCCCTCTCATCAGTACCCCTCTAATACCAAACAAATACTACATGATGCCGTATCTAGCGTCAGCATATATGATCTAAGATTTTTTACTTTTTAGTCCATTTTGGAAGTAAATGGTGTTCTTTAGTATTTTTAAACTACATAATATTTTTTTATGACTGAAAAATCTTAATCTCCGACCCCGAAAACCCCCTCATACCAATTTTGAATCGAATCTGACCATTATCACCAATCTCGTCTGCCATCTTGGATACGTCATTTTTTTCTATTAGAAAAATGTAATATTGCATTGCCACCGGAATTAATTACATAGACACATACATACATACAAGTGAAGCTAATATATAAGCGTGTTAATAACAAGAGTTTTATCATCAACTTGAAGTATTAATTAGTTTGACCATACAAGATGGAACACACTGTATAATTGACCATCTGTAATGTCACCAATGAACAATACTTTTAATATCATCTTATATTGATGAATGTTTATATCTTGATTACTAAGAATAGTGAAAATTATTCAGGATAAAGTTATTTGTTGTTTAACAATAGAGAAAAAATGAGAATTTTCAACGCCCTCTACCGTCAAAACTAGCCTATAGAAAAAGTTTTACCAATTGGACTTTTTGTTTGGAATGACTTGGACTACAACATATCGAAAATTCAGCCGATTCGAGAGGGGGCCAATTTCCCTATAAAAGTTTGCGGTGTCCTTTGAAGAAAATCTTCTATCCGAAATAATCACTATATACCTATTCCGATATCAGGAACATTCACGTTGACTCGAAATTGCCGCAAATTCAAACATTATTCAAGAAATTTTCATCACTTTCCCTTTACTTTCCTACCCGTGAAAACGCAAACATTTATCTCGCGAAATAGAAAGAAAATAAAGGGGGAAATGCACAGTGCGTACGCTTCACTCCAACTCACGCTTATCGTTCGTCAAATTTGGCCTGCGAAAATATGCTTTCGAGACTTGAATACATCTATTACTGGAAGTATTGAATGAAAAATATCTCCAGTGGGTTAATTTACTGGGACATTATTGAGTTCAGGTCATGGGGGTTAGCTAGCTTTGTAGTAACTAATGCAATTGTTATCGTGGTCGTATAGTATGCATTTAATAATCTAATATACCTTCAGTGTAACATATGTACTAAAATTTTAGCAAATTCTATCGATACCCAGAATCCCTCTTATATGTGAGCCTAGTCCTTTACAGTCGTTTTCAAATGATACCCACTTGTTCTTCATTTTATAGTTTCCTTTGCATGTATCTGATTCCAAAATTGTTTACTTTATCGAGTACATCAATTATTATAGGTTATGAGCAATCTTTTTATCGTAAAATCAAATGAAAAACTATGTTCCTAGGGCATCTTAGTAAAAACATTCAAGGGATGTCCGAAAAGAAACATCTCTGGAATCTCGTACCTGAGTCCGAAACATTGGGACGTTTGCAGGACCTCAGCGGGATATACCAGCAAGCTCCCAGTGTTATAATGATTCCGTCTTACTACGATTTTTTGGGGGAGTCCAGGGAATTTCTGAACACCTCCCAAACAATTCTCCTATAGTATCAACGAATCTTTTAGTTTAGTTAGAAAGTTTTATAACAAGTTTTCAAATACCCAACAATAGTACCAATTCCTACACATACAGTGACCGGTAGAAAGTACGCATCATATGGGAAATTTTTTATTAATAAATTTTGACAAATATCGATGCCTAATCGCTTCTGCATAAAAAAAAAACCAAAAGACGTTGTACAGTGCCATTAATATTTTCGTGTTTGGCGGGAAATTTAAAAAAAATAAATTTTCAAAATACACTTGTTTAAGAAAATATCGACAAATGTTATTCGGAAAAGATGTTCAGATTGACATTTTATAGCTATATACAAATTTTGAAAAAGATCTGGGATAAAAAATAATAAAAATCGATTTTTTGCCACAAAAAAAAATTGTTTGGAAAAGTACATTTCTGACGAAAAAACATATTAGTAAAGCCACCAACTAATATTTCAAATTTGGTTTGGTAAAGATTCGCAAGCTATTTCTATTTTATTGGGAGAAAATTTGAAATTTTGCCATGTGTTCAACTGCTTCATAAGGGGTCTCTGGAATATCTTTAGGACATTGTAATCTAGATACTGTTTATTATTGATGAAGGACCAAATAACTTCACAAATTTAATTTGAATTCTTCAACAAAAAAATTTGTCTTGTTTTTGACATAACAAGAAACTACAATCAATAAAATATCGTAGGTATGTATGATTCCAAAAATCATTTTTTTTTATTCCAATGAAAAATTTAAATTAGAATTGTGTAGATACATGGTTGTTCATTATTATTAAACAGTATCTGGACTATAATGTCCTGAAGATATTACAGAAACCTCTTATGAAGCAGCTAAACACATGGGAATTTCACAGATTTCAATTTTTCTACGAATAAAATAAAAATAGCTTGCGAATCTTTACAAAACCATATGTAAAATATTAGTTGGTGGCTATACTAATAAGTTTCTTCGTCAGAAAAATCGATTTTTAGTTTTTTCATCTCAGATATTTCTCAAAATTTATAGATAAAATGTCATTCTGAACATCTTTTCCGAATAACATTTTTCGATATTTTCTCAAACAAGTGTGTTTTGTGAAATACTTTTCAAATTTTTTAAATTTTCCGCCACACACGAAAAGACCAACGGCACTGTAAAGGTCTTTTGGTGTTAAAGGTCTTTTGGTGTTAAAGGTCTTTTGGTGTTTCTTTTGATGCAGAAGCGATTGCACATATCCAAATTTGTCAAAATTTATTAATAAAAAATTTCCCATATGATTCGTACTTTCAGCCGGTCACTGTATAAACTCAATCGTTATGGGAAAACTAGTTCAACATACACATGATAAAGTTTCGCTGAAATTATTAATTATTACAAGTGTTTACTCGCTGGGTTTTGGTGCAAACCGCGTTATTAAATTGTCTAAACTAGTCTCCCAAAGTCACTTAAAAATTCATGAATTTGGGTGTAACCACTATCATTTAATTGTTAACTGCTTGGGTATTTGAGAATTACAATGTACGTACTTCCATTATGGGGACGTTGATAATTCCTATTTTGCTTCTAAGAAAATCAGGAAATGAGATCCAAATGAGTTTCAAATGACAATATTCTATTTTTTTGATCTTTCATAAAATATTTTATTATTTGAACTCTATTTCCACTTTTCCTAGGACGTAATTGATCCATAATACCCTTTAATTTCATTGAATTAGTCGATGAATGATCTATAGTTATTCATATACAGTGTGTCTACTTAAGTTGGCGACACATGGAAAACATTTTTATTTTTCGTTTTAGGATAAAGAGACCTTCCTCATAAAAAGTTTTAGAACCTAATTTTGGAAAATTGATTCTTGAAATTTGTCAGTTGAATACGAGTAGTGTTATAAAATATGATTCTGGTACAAATGTTAATTTTGTTAAATTTGTTATTTTGGTCAGCCAGCTGCACCCTTACGAAAAGCCCTCAGAAGTTTTCGAAAGACACATGTGAGCTTGGGAAGACGTAGCCACTACTGCTACTCGACTATGCCACTTTCAGTGGCATTTTCAACACATTTCTCACCTCTCAGATGAAAATCCAAAATATATAAAATTGTAGTGTTTGATCTTTACTTCCAGATGCCGTTCACTGAATTGGAATATAATGATTTTTGAAAAATTATCTCTTTTTTGAAGTTTTCTCGGATTTTCTTAGACGAAAATGCACCGATCTGGTCGTACAAATAACCTTTTTGTAGATCTAATGATTCTCTACAAAAGTTCCATCGACTGTTAAACGATTGCTTCAATGGTTTTCAGAATATTTGCAAAAAACCAAAAAATTGTTAATAATTTTCACTATTTCTTCTTTAAAAAATTCCACAAAGCGATTTTGCTGGTCAAAAACCGGGGTTTTCATTAACGAACTATCTTATGAAAATTAACATAGGCCATTTGCGTCTTTTATTTTGTGAGTGAAAAAACTTCTATAGCTTGGTCTATTAGACCGAAGGAAACAACCATTTCTAAGTCGTCCACTCTAGAAAGTATTTTTTTAATAACTGAATGCTGATCGTGGAGAGCGATCATCCTTGAATAGATTCAGGAAAAATTCTTCATATGAACATAGGTCCGCAAACGCTTCATTTCTGAGATACAGGATGTTGAAATTTTACCAAAAGTCAATTCTTCTTCAATATCTGTAAAACCGCTTCGCCTTTTTCGGCATTTAAAGCAGGCATAAAAATACATTTCCATGATGAAGGATTTTTTAGTTTTCATCAGTGGCGTCCTTTCAACATGCTCTGTCATATTTTTGATCAAAATAATGATATGCCACTGTTTTTTCCAAATAAATATAATTTTTGAAATTGTCTTCTTCTGATAAAAAATTCTTTCGCCATTTTTTCCTTCGATTTAAAATTGTCCACAAACTCGAAATTTACTTCTCTCCACACATTATCACAAATTCAAAAATATGTTTTTGACTTCGATTGTTGCTAGGTTTTTTTTAAAGAAAATTATGAAAAATTATGTGTTGAATTTGTTGAATGTGAATGTTGATTTTGTCGCATTCATTTGAATCCCCCACCCCTCTAGAAACAACGAGAAAAAAAGTTCTGACTCTATCATTTTTTGTGAAAAAAAATCTATAAAAAATAATAGAGGGAGTCAGAAACATGTTTTTCGTTATTTCTAGAGGGGAAAGAACCCAGCAAAATGGCAATCGAAGTCAGAAACATATCTTTCATTATTAATATTTCTAGAGTGGAGGAAAGGGGTCAAATGAATACGACAAAATCACCATTCACATTCAACGTATTGAACACTTCATTTCTCAATATTTTTCTTAAAAAATTCACAAAAAATGGTAGAGAGAGTCAGAAACATGTTTTTCTTTATTTATAGAGGGGTGGGGGAGTCAAATGAATGCGACAAAATCAACATTCACATTCAACGAATTCAACACATAATTTTCCTACATTTTCTGTAAGAAAAAAACCCAGCAATATGGTAATAGAATTCAGAAACATATTTTTTCATTATTATTATTTCCAGAGTGGAGGAAAGGGGTCAAATGAACGCGACAAAATCAAAATTCACATTCAATGTATTCATTACTTCATTTCCCAATATTTTTCGTGAAAATAGTTCCAATAAGATCTTATACAGATTGAAAAAAAAAGAAAATTCATTAAATCTCACGATTCACTTTCTTTAGTTTAAGATATACACGCTTTTCTGACTATTGATCATACTGCTTTGAAGATAAGTTAGATTTTCATCTCCCTAGAAAATTCATGAGGAAATATTTCACCAACACAGATGAAAATCCAGATGCTGCCGCTATACTAAGCACGACTTTATCGAATCATATCGCCGTTCATATTGTTGGCGATTACGTCTTGCCAGTTTCACTCCGGCAAAATTTTCAATGATTTTTTTCATTTTGTCATTTTCATGAAATTGCCCAGACTTCATGTTCCACCCCTCTTTATGTTAAAAACGGGAGTTGCACATTACATAAATACGCCCTACAAATTTTTATGTTAACAAATGATGGCACAGTCGGTTTCCTCCTAGTATTTTTGTAAAAAAATGTAATGCTCTATTGACTGGTGTGAAAGGAAAGTTGATCATTTCTATAATCAAAACTCTGCAAAACATGGTAACTTGATAACGAGTTTCAAATCCTCCTGAGCACGCCAAGTCATTAATTCGAGTTCCGTTACTAGTTACACAACCGTCTGTCTGGAAACTATACAACAATGTATCCAATATACAAAGATGGAAAAATATTACATAGTTTTCTGTCGAGTTCGTTTTGCATGAGGTTTCTCATGTGAAAGCAACGTGATAAACCAAGAAGGAGAATTGATGGAAATGCACATGGAATTTTTATAGCTCTTTTACTGTCGCAACATGTAGACTAAGTTTATGGTCGGGCAACTCTCTTTTATGGGCCGGAAGACGAATTTTCTTTGTCTCAGATATCAAACAATATATCTTTTATAGCTTTCGGTAACATCGATATTTGCTTGTGAGTTGCTTTTGATCTATCAACTCAATTTAAACTAGGTACAAAGTAAAAGCTATGACGAGTGTTTCTGAATTCGAATGGGGAAAAAACCATTCTGAATTAAATACAGTTCCAAGTTCCTACATGAACAAAAACTGGATAGTCCATTATATGCCTTTACATTTACCTTCAATAGTTGTATTGTACGGAAGACTTACTTTTATACTCTCATCAATCAGATATCTTTTGTACTTAACCATCAATATTCAAATGTTCAGACATTCATTTCAATAAGGGTTTTGTAATATTGAAGTATTTGCACTCCACTATTTGCAACCTTTAAAAACCAAATGATCATCTTTTGGAGGGATAAACTAATGAGTTGTACTAATGTATATCCATTAGATATTTTCGCTAGGTCTACTATCCATCCATGTCTCAGCTTCTGCCTTTACATGGATATTTTGTTGAATCGTTTGTTGCAGACATTGGTTATTGTCTGCAGAGACCTACCCTATACTGATGAGGGCAGGAACCCAGAAATGGATCTATAGGTGGTACAAATGTTTCAATGAACATTTCCATGCAACTAGCAATTGCGGAGACATCCTTGTCGGAACTCTGCACGGATATTCATTAGATCTAATTCAACGTTCGTCGTGGTATTAGCCAGGAAAGTAGTTGTTTTATGATGAATTTTCGACCCAATTATTCCCATTGTATAGGATTATGGCAATAAGCGTCGTTCTGGTAGGGCAGGACATCTTGTTTCTCTCACAACTACATTTCTTAGTAATGACATATTTTGATCCGGTAGAACGTGTGTTATCTCAAAAAGAGAATATTAGGTATATTTTAATGCATTCGGAATTTTGTATTGAAAAATAAACAAAATTCATTATTCAATATTACGTAAGTGTTGGTGGATTCAATACGGATGGAATTGAGATGATAACAAAAATAAAGAACATCTTCCATGATACATAGCGTCTTGTATCACAAAAAACAAGCAATGATAAACTAGTCACATATTACATGCTCAAATTCTATAGGTCATTTAAAGACCCTGTAATCCAATGAAATATCGTACTTGGACCCCACATTTTTTATCCTCAATTGAAATGAATGCCACTTGACAGGAGTGTGTTTGACAGA
The DNA here is from genome assembly GCA_958298965.1 of Chrysolina haemoptera. Lineage (NCBI taxonomy): Eukaryota > Metazoa > Arthropoda > Insecta > Coleoptera > Chrysomelidae > Chrysolina > Chrysolina haemoptera. The sequence continues at coordinate 17,047,422 of OY282601.1, read as the reverse complement.
GAATGATCAATTTGCTGTTGCATTGTCGAAGAAATGGTATGTAATGCACAGCTTGCTCACTGTTTTTCAAAATGAATAATTCGAATGGATCTGTAGTTTACAAAATACTACATTTGGAATTTGAAAAATATTTTAATATATTCATTGATTCTAGAAGATAAAGTCTTGTATGTAATTCCAATCATAAATGATCATTATGTTGCATGCAGTGTTATTGGGCTCGGCTATCGCAATCCCAATAATATTCACGGCTAATACCATAATGATCGGCGTTATGATCCTTAGTACATGCTTTACTATTATATCACAAAATTATAAAAGGTCACCAAACTACCGTGATGTGCACAAAAGAGTTCAGATTGAATAATACCTTATAATTAAATGAATTCAATAAGCCTGGTCAATAAAAAAAATGCATCAACACTAATAAAATATTATTCCAAGCCATTGTTTTTCAATTGTAATATGACATTTTCTTCTATTCTTTAATCATGTGACTTCAAAGAGTTTATCAATTCGACGACTATAGTTTTGATACTTTTATGAATCATTTCTTACTGAATAAGAATAGTTCTGTTTTCCAGAATCCTAACTGTACCATTACATCTATGAGAAATATTACCAAACCATTGGACTGGTTTCCTCAAAATAATTCAAATAGTTCTGTTATTCATTTATTTTGAGGAATATTTGAAAAAATCAATGAAATTATCAATTGATATAATTTTTTCTGAACAAATAAGAAAATCGCTTTTGTCTTTCACAGATTATTACAATGAAACAAATCTTAATCCAGTACGAATGGGTTTTGAGACAAGAATCGATTGTAGCACCACCAAACTTGGTATGCTAGTAGTTGGAACCATGATAAACACGAAAAAAAAAATAGTTTACCAAAATTCCAGGGGTAGAACATATATATTTTTTTCGTTTAAAAATTTCAATTTTCCAGATAAATTATTCCTAGTAATTTCATATCAAATGCGCTCGTTTTCTCAGAAAAAGTAATTGTACGCCGACATCAAATTTCAGGTTCACCCTTACCCGCTGAAAGATCTGGCGGAGCCGAATATTTGATTGGTCATAACTCTGCTAAAAATGATCGGAGAATGAAAGGAAAAGTTTATATCGTTTCTTAAGGCTCGTACCTTCTCATGCAAATATACTATGCGAGTATTTGAGTACCTAAAATGTGTTTTGTCGCACTAATGAATAATTTAGTAAATATGGAATTATTATACTAAAGCAGCAACCCATACCCTCTTTGGACTATATGCAACAATTTTAAAGTAGTGTGACAGGTCCCACTTATACATGCCAAAAAAAAAAACTTTGTTTTACTCCTGCCTCATTTTCAACTTATATAAAATCGGCATTCTCTTCACTAAATGTTGATAATCGCTTATTCATATCCTGCATATATATATATATATATATATATATATATATATATATATATATATATATATATATATATATAATAACACTATTGTGAAGTGCAAACCTCAAGCTTGAAATCACATACTCCATTTTTTATGTAGGATGTGTATGAGCGATTATTTTCAACATTCACTGAAGAAATTGCCGGGATTATGGGTGAGTTGAAAACTGAGGCAGGAATAAAAGTTTTTTCTTCGGCATGTGTAAGTGAGACTTGTCTCACTAGTCTTGAATCGTTGCATATGGTCCAAAGAGGGTACTGAACTGAAATATCCATGACTTTCGGATCCTCCGTTAATATCGTAGAAGGGTTTTGTGAAATGGGACAAAACACATTTTAAGTACTCAAATACTCACATGTTATATTTGCACGAGGAAGTAGAAGTCTTCACAAACGATATGCACTTTTTCTTTTCCTTCCACTATAATTTTTAGCAAAGTTATGACACATCTAATTTTCGGCCCTGCTTGAAGTGCAGTGGTGCGTTAGCGCGAGCATGAAATGTGACGTCGGCGATAAAACACGTTTTCTGCGAAAACGAGCGTATTTGATAAGGTATTACTGAAAATCATTCTTGTGGAGAATTGAATTATCTCTCAACCTATCGAAATCGTTTTTTGATAAATCTTATATTTTCTGAAATAACAACAAAAAAAATTATATATTTTTTCAAATGAAAGATTTTTTAGGTTCCACCCCTGACTTTTTGGTAAACAATTTTTTTTCTAATAATACATAATGTCGAGATGTCATGTGCCGATTTTCAGAGTGCTACAATTCATTCTCCACTTTTTGCTAGAGTTTGTCTGTCGTTACTGGATTATCTGAAACATTTCAACCGCCATTGCATCTTAGTGTAGCAGTGTATCCCAGGAAGTCAGAAAACAGGAAGAAACCCCTGAGTATATCGATCCGAATTCTCCCTTCTTTACGCATTGAAAATGTCCGCCTCAGACACAGATTCTAAATAGCTTGTTATAGTCCGGTGGCAGGGAGGGTTTTCGTAGGCGATGAAGCGCGACGGGATCATCCAAGTTATTCGTATGTATTTTGACCCGCTAAATCCGAATTTCGAGGGTGATAAGCCATGAAAGCACCCTGAAAGTTTTTATGGACGATTTTCCGAAGGAAATCGAAAAATCCATTTTTTCCCAAAACATAATATTTCATAATATTTTGAATAAAATTCTCTACAGAAAAGGTACATACAAGTTTTTCGTGAAAATGCACCGTTTTCCAGTAAAACGTGATATATTATATATCATTTGTTTTAGAAAAAAACGGATTTTTCGATTTCCCTCGAAAAAACTTCCATAACAATTTTTCGGATGCTTTCACGGCTTATCACCCTCAAAATTCGGATTCAGAGGGTCAAAATACATAAGAATAACTTGGGCGATCCCGTCGCGCTTCATCGCCTACGAAAACCCTCCCTGCCACCGGACTATTACTGTCCCTTTCGAATAACTCGATCTCTCCCAAGAAGCTGTATCGTTTAGAGAAAATTTGAATATTCCAGTATGAATGGGAATGAAAATGTGATGAATTCGAGATAAATAATACATATAAGTAGATGATAGAAACTGGAAAATGCAAAAAATTTCACGATTCATGCCTATAAGTGAGGAATCACACTGATCGACCAGGACCGACCGTCCGCGACCGTCCACCTACGACCAAAAGTAGAAGTAGATCAATAAAAACTTTCAAAGGCACACTGATCGACCATCCACGACCGACCACTAGAATAATTTTGTAAATCTGACATTAATTTGACATTCGAAAGGTTATGTGAATTGTCTGTTCATTTATTGAAAATACGTTAAATTCATAATATCAATAGTTTTTAACAGATATTTTATTTTTCCGGTAGGAAATATACCTATTCACATGAGTTTTGTTGAAGTCAAAAGTTCATCATAAATGTGTGTCAAAATGACATTACGTAAGGATAGTGTGACACCGACCAAAATTTCCAGCAGACTACAATTTCGAACATGGTCTTTGAAAAACGGTCGAGGTCGAGGACAGTGTGAGTTGTGCGATGAGAATATAGGTGTTGGAAATTTTGGTCGTAGGTGGACGGTCGCGGACGGTCGGTCCTAGTCGCTCAGTGTGATTCCTGGCTAAGCAAGTGTTGGTTATAATCTTATTTCGACGATACATCAGCTTGGTATTTTTTCATATCACAAAATCCAAAACTTCCTTGCATGTTTCAAAGGAATGAAACGAATTCACCGGCACACTTTTTGAACTTGGTTCGAATTCAAGTTTCAAAAGAAATTAGAACTGAGAACGATATTTCCCGTTGAGCAATTTCTAGCAGGCTGACAATACACCGAAAAATCAAAAACGCATTAAAGCAAAACGTTTTTGAGAATGAAGGCTGACCACACATCGATAAATTTTGTCATTCTCATTTAAATACAAATGTTTCAGTAAGGTCAAGATGTTCATAAGATAATAATTTGATATTTTCATATAGCCAGGAAAATATAAAAAAACAGCTATTTTCAATTTTCTCTCATTATCTTTTCAAACTTTGTATATGTGTATAAAATTCAATTCTAAGCAACTTTTTGAAATACCTTTTTTAAATATCTTGTCATTTTACCCCACTTTTTGCACTTTCATAGTAATTTCTTTCAATTTGCCGCCATACCAGCGATCACGTGACATGTGTCAAAATCGATTTTTAGGTTATCGGACAAGAATCTTTTTTCCAATACTCTAATAATAAACTTTTTTCCCATATGGTACATACTTTTTGGCGGTCACTGTATATATTCCAATCGGTTCAAAAATAGGTTTTTCAAGGTGGGTTCCATCTTAAATGGGTCACACAGTATACATTTCTTCGTCATCAACTCAGAAAAATAGTGGGATGGCCGACCTTTTCGTGGCGCATTCAATCGTAAAACAAAGAAGGTGTTCACGGAAAAATTGCAGAACACTATCATCGAGATCAATCAACTTTTTTCCCTACAACATCAACCCTGTCTTGTTTTACTATACAGGGTGTCCGGTAAACCTTGTACAATATTGAAACTGGTGATAAACCAGGTCATGACTGTTCTGAATATCAGAATTTCACCTCAGTAAAAATCTCACCGTTTTCAAGATAATGGGCATTTTTTGAATTTCTAGAAAATCTCTACCTCCCATTGGATTTTTGAGTGCCATGTCTACAAATCGAGACCAATTCAAATATCCTTGCTGCATAAGATTACTGATGAGTGATGCTTTCAGACGTACAGAACAGTTTTTCAGAAAGTGATAACATTTTACAACAAATGGGGGGAGTTTCATCAATTTTTTTTTAAAAAGCGTAACCACGTGGATTTGCGAATTCATTACAAAAGAATGCACATTTTGTCCATACTCTGCCATGGTATAGAACATACTTCAATTTTTGGGGGAGTAATATTTCCAGTGAATCCGAGTGTGGTGTTATTCTGAGCTAAAATCAATTCAAGAAGGACCTTTTCAAATGCGGTATAGCCTCCGAATCAGCGATACTCTGAGCGGCAGTGTGAATACGCCGGCTCAATTGCTCCACGTCAGTTATAGTTGTGGAGTAAAGCAGTTCTTTCAAATATCCCCAGTAGAAGAAATCCAATGGATTTAAGTCTGGGGATCTGGGCGGCCACAGGATTGGACCAAGGCGTCCTATCCATCGCCGTGGGTACATTTGATTCAAATACAGAAATACTTGGATCTTCTTGATGCATTCGGATATCGTTCTGCATAAAGCGCAGCTGCAGCAGTAGCACTACCTTCACATTCACCATAAATGTAGTGCATTTACGCATATTCTCGGGGAGTATAACGTGTGTACGGCATGATGAATAAACAAATAATACCGACTGAAACAAGCGAAATAATTTCAAAAAACTACGACAGAAGTCACAAGTTGGTCAAGCACAACGTGACAGCCACCTACTAGATTTTTTTTTTGATTTTATTATTTTTAATTAGGAAACCATTGTTTTTACAGACATGTTGTATTTTATATTTTAATTAGGAAACTATTACTTTTACAGACACATAACGTGGGTTAAAAAAGTTTTGGAATAAATCGTTCTTCTCAACACATATTTTCAAATGGAGAAATTGTCTTTCATTGAAAAGTTCTGCTTAAAATGGAATAGGGGATGTAATGTTTCACCCCTTTCAAAGATAACAACATAATTAAAAAAAATTCATAGGTAGCCTTGTTATTGGTAGAATATGCCCACACAATATCATTCCTTCAACTCTTCAGCAATTTGAAGAAAAAGAAAATATTCTTTCTCATTTTTGAAAGCGTGTAACGGTTCAAGGAAAGGACTAATAGTGTTTGTTCACATGAAAGACCCCCTTTAATTTTCGATAAAGACTCACCTCCTAAAAACTATGGCACTTATTTATTTGTACAATCTTTCGATCTCTGAAATTTCGTTGTAATCTGGATTTTGGTCAATTGCGACATTTAACACACGAATTCGTGTATTCATCAGTGCCATATCGGATAATCGACAATTTCCTTTCGATAATAATTTATTTAGACTGATTACATAAAAAGTAAATTTTATTGACATATACCGCATCAACCATACACGGTCATTAGCGGTGGTACAATACATTTTAGTTCAATATGAGATTCAAAACAATAACAACAATAATATAACAGTATATCAAATGTCTTTAGTGAGATTTGTTAGTTTCAGAAAAGTCATCAGGATTGCGATATTATCCCTGTGAAGGCTCTTTTGAAGATCGGTGGTCATGCCGGCTATTGTTCTTTCCCGTTGATAAACTGGGCATTCTGACAGAATATGCTTCACGGTTAGGACGGTCTGGCAGTCTTCACATCTTTTTGCCTCCTCTTTTGAGAGAATGTGTTGTATGCCTTGTATGTCCGATGCGCATTCTTGACAAAATAACCTGACTTCTCCTATTTGTCCCATATTGATGATGTTTGGCTATGTCTGGGTTTATTTCCTTCAGTTTGGCATTTGTGTTTTGCCAACGTGTAACCCACAGACGCCTGGTATATTCTTTTATTTGTTCTCTGAAGTCGTAGTGACGTACACCTTGAAAAAAGACGGCTTCGGGGTCATCTGGGGCTTCCTTTGCAGCGGTATCGGCCCGGTCGTTACCCAATATTCCAACATGTGAGGGGATCCAAATTATTTCCAATTTCTTATGATGTCTTTGCACTTCGACTGATTACATAAAAAGTAAATTTTATTGACATACTTTTCAATGCTACCAAGCAATTTATTGTTTCTTATTAATAACCATTTCTACATTTTATCTTGAGAAACAAAATACTTTTTCGGCGTGAGTATAAAAGTAGAAGGAAGCCTAGAATAACACCACGCTCAAATTCGATGGAAATATTACTCCCCCCAAAAATAATTATAGTATGATCTATATCATGGTAGAGTTTGGACAAAATGAGCATTCTTTTGTAATGAATTTCCAACTCCACGTGGTTATGATTTTTTCAGATAATAATGTCAAACTTTTGTTAAAAAAATTGATGAAACTCAAATCTGGCATTTTACCCCCATTTCTTGAATAATGGTATCACTTTCTGGAAAACTGTTCCGTACGTCTGAAAGCATCACTCATCAGTAATCTTCAACAGCAAGGATATTTGAATTGGTCTCGATTTGTAGACATGGCACTCAAAAATCCAATGGGAGGTAGACATTTTCTAGAAATTCAAAAAATGCCCATTATCTCGAAAACGGTGAGATTTTTACTGAGGTGAAATTCTAATATTCTGAACAGTCATGACCTGGTCTATCACCAGTTTCAATATTGTACAAGGTTTACCGGACACCCTGTATATAAATTGTTCCTTACAGGTGGATTGCCCTATAAAGTGTACCCCGGCCATGACGGCGTCCTCACCGAAAAGCGAAAACAAAGAAGGATACGAACCACCTTCACCTCCGCACAGCTGAAAGAACTGGAACGAGCTTTTCAGGAGACCCATTACCCCGATATCTACACCAGAGAGGAAATTGCCATGAAGATAGATCTCACCGAAGCCAGGGTGCAGGTGAGTGTTTTAGATGATATTAGACTTCCACGCGAAAACACATCTTTTTATTTATCGCCTACTTTATTTTATTAATGTCGGTGAAAGGGAGTGTCGAGAAGACAACATGCGTGGCGTTTATTCTGATGTTCCTTTGACATCTTCATTGAGGATCATAGGCCAGTAGTAAGATGTCTAGAAACCCTGGTGAATTCAACGATTCGATTTTGTTTTGATTTTTATGGACGGCACCTCCTGTTGGATTAGGTCCTAGTTCACATTCTTTAGTACGTGGCGCTTATAGCGCTGACAAGAAACTGTTAGGCTGCTTACACATAACGACGTTTTGCGTTCACGACTTTTATTTTTATTCTGTTCTCTTATTGGTTCCGTTGAAAACGCTCGAAGCTGTCATACATTTGACATTACTTCGATAAATTTGAATTTTGAATTAGTTTATCAGGAATTTGATTTCATTTTGATTCTGGTTTAGTAGTGATTGGAGTTTTTGTCCTATTTTTCATTGTGTATTGTGTTGTTTCTAGTTCTTCGTTGTTTATGGTGTTTTCCGATCAAGTTTCTTGTTTTCCTGATTTTTGGATTGTTACCTATTTCATCTTATAAATTGTTCAACACTTCAGTCACGAGTGTTTCTTGAACATTTTTGCTTAAATTAGTGCCTAGAAAATGACCCGAGTGTGCATTTTATAATAATAATAATACCGGAAATATCTGATTATGGCGTTTTCACAGTTTTCCGAAGTTAATCGATTGGAATTTTTATTAACATAACATTACTTTACATTTTATCAAAACAGACACAAACTGTCAAAATTCAGACAGTCAGAAAGAGAAATCTACGGTCATGGAAAAAAAATGTTCACGAAAATTTGAGCACCTTGTGTATAAACATAACTGAGTCGCCCTCTGAACATCGGAATTCGGAACCCGAACCTAATTATCAAAAAATCAAGCATTTTCAAGTAGGCAGGTGTCTTCAGTTTGATCCCAAAGTTTTACAGGTATAAGTGCACGCACCAGGGTTTCTAGACATCTTAGCCAGTAGAAATAGACAATCAATTCATATGTATTCCAAAAGTTTTCAAACTTTGGTCAAGTGAATGGTACATTGAGATGGCAATAAATCTCAGTTTACAACCTCTTCCGAAGTACGCAATATTGTCAAAATGGCAATTTACGTGAATTTTGCTGTATGCTCGTTGAGAAAATTCCAAAAGTTCTGCAAACTTGGAGTAGTATTGAATATATTATTTCATATCACGAATCAAGTTTGCAACCAATGCAAGTGTACGGAACATTTTTTTTATCGAAAACTGATGTTTTTCTTTGACATACCATTAGAGGAAATTTCAAAAGTTCTGCAAACTTGGCAGATATATGGGAAAAATATTCCGAACAGTTGTGCAGATTTGAAACCTTTTACGTTGACCGGAACATTTATTTTTTAATTCGTGGTTATTTTTTTGAAGAAGTCGGTCTCGAAATAACTACAAAAGTTTTGAAACTTTGTTATAAATTTTGAAAACATCTATTCTGATGGAGTCACAAATTTGTAACCTTGTACACGATCCGGAGCTGCACGACGTTCTGCAAAAATCTAATTTGTAAACTAATTAGATTTTTCAAAATTGCATGACGTTCCGGATCGTGTACAAGGTTGCAAATTTATGAATGCATCAGATTAGATGTTTTCAAAATTTGCATCAAAGTTGCACGCGACACATCCGGAAGTCGCGCTGGCGACATTTAGCTAGATAGCCACTTCCCACGTCCGTGGGGTGAGCAACTACTGGGTCCGAGAATCATGTGCCCTGAGCAGACGGAGAGAACCAAGAATTCAAGTGAAATTGTCAAGCAAAATATTTTTATTTTAAAAATTGTAGCAAAGCGCTTTCGACTGTTAAGTCATCATCAGTGCGTACCTGCAAGTAAGTAATGATTGAAAATGAATTTGATAAAATTGAAAATTTTTGAAATTTGAAAGTTATGAAAAGGGAGGTTACTTACTCGTCAGGTGTACAAGAAGCCATATAAAAACATCATGTCCATGGACCAAATTAAAATGTTACAAAATATAAAACATATTTAAAATTGAATAATTTTCATCCTGTTTAAGGATTATTAAAGATAAAGATATGGGATACTACATCATATCTGTCTGAATGTTGAAGCGGAAGTGGAAAAGAAATTTAAATTGACAATGTATGCCAATGACACTATTGACAAGTGACAGTGACCATTGACATTTGTGACATAGATTCAAAGAACTCAAATAGAAATTGAACTAATCCAGACATGAGTTTAAAAAGGAAACGTAAATCTGAAAGTGATTAGTCTAATGGGAACGTTTCGTTTTCCGAAAATACGCTACCAAAGAAAACTCTATCAAGAATACGAATAAATTATCAAATTTAGTAATGGGTGAAAAATAATGAGTAATAATCAGAAAGAAAATAGGGGGTGGGTTCTCTATGGATCTGTCCATCCTCAACCAAATATTGCTAAGACACCGAGAAGAAGTCTAATGAGAACTTCACTCAATATACCTGCATACTGGGAAGACAAACTGAACCTAAGAGGTGACCCAAGTTGAGAGAATTAGCTCCAATGTTTGAGCACCCACAATTGGGCTTAAGGACATGTGAAAAGTCTAATGAGAACTATCTTAGTCCAAGTTTAGGCAATTTGGGTAGCACAAACGTAAAGAAATGAAGAAACTTTCAAGCAAAAGATCAATATAAGGCCTCTATGCAGTTCTATCCAACCCCAACAAGGAAAGCTAAGGGAATGAGAAAGAGTCTGATGAGAACTCATCACATTTTACCCGCTGATCAAAGTTGGAAGTTGTACACAACTACATAGTTACCAATAATGACGGCCTTCTGCATCCGTCCGGCTAAGATTTCTGCCATATTATGGCAAGCCGGTATGATTTTTAAGAACCACCATTTGAACAGAATGGTTTGGGTAGAGCCTGCGGAGTTCAAAGAGTAAGTCGCGATATTTAGTCCGTTTTTCCTTTTCTTTTCGGACGATGTTCGTTTCGTCAGGAGACGAAAACTCCATGACGAAAATTGTCTTACTTTGATGGTCGAGGAGGACTACATCAGGCTTATTGGCTTGTATTTGCCTGAGGGTGTGGAATGAGTAGTTCCAATATATTCGGCACTTCTCATTCTCCACAACGGACTCAATATCCCCCAGAGCATGAGACAACACCGGTGTCTCGTCTATACTGTACGAGTGTCGTAGTACAATACTCGTAGAACCGCGTTATGCCTGTGGATATAGGCTGAGACCGCATATGCTGGACATGCTGACAGCAATTGCATAAGGGTCTCAGGCGCCCCACGACACGCTCTGCATCTAGTGTCGGGGATCTCTATACCCATCACGCGGCTACCGTAGGCCAGAGTATTGAAGACACCATCCTGACAAGCCATTATGAATCCCCGGTCTCCGACTTCAGCATCTCACTTGACCTGAGGAAAGCAAAGGTCAGGTTTTTGGATAAGCCAAGGTCTTCAATTTTCTTGAAGAAGTCCCCATGCATTTGCTTATCCTTGAGCAGCTGCAGGAGGACCTCAGTTTCCACAACCTTGATGTGAGCTTTTTGTTGAACGGGTTCCAACTCGGTGACAGAGTTTGGGTTCGCCCGTTCAGTGTCGAATACGAGACCAAGTTCATCAGCTGCCCGGATTGCTGCCGTGAAAAGAAATGCTCCAATCTCTGCTTTTTCATGGTCGCGGACAATGCAGAGAAGGGGATCTGAACTCCTGATGACTTTACAGGCTCCATCCAACACCATTCTGTTATGTAGACACTCCAAACTCAAAAGTCTCCGGCCTCCCTATTGTCTGGGGAAGTATAACCGTGGAACGGACGATTTGGGATGCAAGCTCCTATGAAAATGCATCATTTTTCGAGTATTAAAGTCGAGTTGTCGCAGCTCTTCCTGAGTCCATTTTACTACTCCAAAGGAGTAGAGTAGAACCGGAACTGCAAGCATATTAGTCGCAGCAATTTTGTTTTTCCCCGACAGTTCTGATGAGCAGATCTGTCGGAGTTTGTGTTGATACTCGCCGTGGAGAGAGTTTTTAACTGTGTTTACCTTTTGGGAGCGGTGATGCTCCACTCCCAAGTAGGTATACGTCTCTCCGGCATCAAGATGATGTAGAATGCTTCCGTCTACGAGCTGGACATCCTCTCCGTATCCCTCGTATCGTCCTCTTTTGAGATGACCACGGTTTGTCAATCCCGAACTCCATTCCGATAGCCCGCGTGTACTCTTGCACCACCCAGAAGGACTGAAGTAGGTCCCTTTCTCCAGAGGCATAGTTTGAGGTCATCCATATAAAATAAATGGGTGACCTTGTACCTCCGGTTGCTGGGGGTGCCGCAGTTGTATCCCGGGTTATCCTGAGTGCAACGGACAATGGCAATTATCATTATCATTATTATTATTATTATAACAATTATACACTATTACACTTTAATATTTAAAATTTTATATTATTAATTTGTTGAGTAAATATTTTATGTACGTATCTATAAAATGTGAAAAACATAATTGTTGATAACAAATTCAGGTTTATCTCGGAAAAGTTGTTCTGATAGATTCCCACGGAGTTAGCCTGCCATGCCTCCAGAGACTCGCCGTTAAATGGGACATGATGGCGTGTAGATAGCCATGAGATGACTGCGAATGAAATGTACAAGGGGGTGTAATGTAGGAGCTAATGCGACGAACAAGAACGCAATTTGATATGCGTCCTCTGAGACCAGCTGAATTGTCACTGTAATTGTTTAATCGGTATATCAAAATATCGAAATGAATATTTTATGTTCGTCTGGGGATTTTTGTTTGGTGGGAACTTGACTCTAATGCGACTTACGTCAAGTGTTGTAGGTACTTTGTTTGGAATACGATTTCCCAGAAAGGTGACATTGAATGATGACTTTCGTTATTCGAAATGCTGAATTTCATGGTTATTTGCGGAACAAGCTTGTCCCGGTGACTGTGTGTGTGTTTGTAATCAAATTTTGAAAATAAAATGGCGGCTCCAAAAATGACGGACGAGTTTTGTAATTATGATCCGATTCTATTCAAAATTGGTATCTGAGAGTTTTTGAGGTCGGCAATTATGATTATTTTATCAATATTGAAAAATTCAAGATGACGGCTCCATTATGGTGTTTCGTAATTATGATCCAATTCTATTTAAAATTGGTATCTGGGCGTTTTTGGGGTCGGCAAATATGATTCCCCTACCAATATTGAAAAAATTTGAAATGGCGGCTCCAATATGGTGGACGAATTTTGTAATTATAATCAAATTTTGTTCAAAATCGATATCTGGGGGTTTTTGGGATCGGCAAATATGACTCCTTTACCAATATTGAAAAAAATTAAGATGGCGGCTCCAATATGGTTAAAAAATTTTGGATTTATGATTTGATTCTATTCAAAATTGGTATTTGGGGTTTTTGGGGTCGAAGATTATGATTATTTCATCAAAATTGAAAAATTCAAGATGGCAGATACAATATGGCGGACGAGTTTTGTAATTATGATCAAATTTTGTTCAAAATCGATATCTGGGGGTCTTTGGGGTCGGCAAATATGATTCCTCTACCAATATTGAAAACATTTGAGATGGCGGCTCCAATATGGCGGACGAATTTTGTAATTATAATCAAATTTTGTTCAAAATCGATATCTGGGGGTTTTTGGGATCGGCAAATATGACTCCTTTACCAATATTGAAAAAAATTAAGATGGCGGCTCCAATATGGTTAAAAAAATTTGGATTTATGATTTGATTCTATTCAAAATTGGTATTTGGGGTTTTTGGGGTCGAAGATTATGATTATTTCGTCAAAATTGAAAAATTCAAGATGGCAGATACAATATGGCGGACGAGTTTTGTAATTATGATCAAATTTTGTTCAAAATCGATATCTGGGGGTCTTTGGGGTCGGCAAATATGATTCCTCTACCAATATTGAAAACATTTGAGATGGCGGCTCCAATATGGCGGACGAATTTTGTAATTATGATCCGATTCTATTCAAAATTGGTATCTGGGTATTTTTGGTGTCGAAGATTATGATTTGTTCGTCAAAATTAAAAAATTCACGATGGCTGATCCAATATGACGGGCAAGTTTTGTAATAATTATGATCTGAAATTGATTCAAAATCGATATTTGGGAGTTTTTGGGGTCGGCAAGTATGATTACCCTACCAATATTGAGAAAAATTTAGGATGCCGTCTCCAATAGGGCGGACGAGTTTTGTAATTATGATCCGATTTCATTCAAAATTGGTATCTGGGGGTTTTTGAGATCGGCACTTATGATTGTACTGTCAATATTGAAAAATTCAAGACGGCGGCTCCATTATGGTGGACGAGTTTTGTAATTATGATCCAATTCTATTTAAAATTGGTATCTGGGGGTTTTTGGGGTCAGCAAATATAATTCCCCTACCAACATTGAAAAAAATTAAGATGGCGGCTCCAATATGGTGGAAGAATTTTGTAATTATGATTCGATTCCATTCAAAATTGGTATCTAGGGTTTTTGGGGTCGAAGATTATGATTCTTTAATCAAAATTGAAAAATTCAAGATGGCGGATTCAATATGGCAGACGAGTTTTGTAATTATGATCCGATTTTATTCAAAATCGATATATGGGGGTTTTTGTGGTCGGCAAATATGATTTCCCTACCAATATTGAAAAAATTTAAGATGGCGGCTTCAATATGGCGGTCGAATTTTGTAATTATGATCCGATTCTATCCAAATTTGGTATCTCGGGGGTTTTGAGATTGGCACTCATGAATATACTGTCAATATTGAAAAATTCGGCTCCAATATGGTGGACGAGTTTTGTAATTATATTCCAATTCTATTCAAAATTTGTATCTGGGCTTTTTTAGGGTCGGAGATTATGATTTTTTCGTCAAAATTGGAAAATTCAAGATGGCGGGTCCAATATGCCGGACGAGATTTGTAATTATGATCCCATTCTATTCAAAATTGGTATTTGGGAGCTTTCTCTGAAATCTATAGATCAATGCGTACTGACTAAAAAGCACAAAATGAAATAATATTGGAAAAAAACTTTTTAAAGGCAAGCTTTCATAAAAATGCGCTAAAAAGTAAAAAATAATTTCTCTGGATATGAGTTACAGATTCAACAGATTCAGGCGGCAAGCTATTGAATCTGTAACTATCATCTAGACAAATTATTTTTCACTTTTTAGCGCATTTGAATAAAAGCTTGTCTTTAAAAAGTTTTTTTCAAATATAATTTTTCTACTACTTTAGCAAAAAAGCAAAAGGAAAAGCAAAATAAGGTTTATTAAATAGAAAATATATAAAACTCACATATAACAGGAAAATATATAAAAACAATTTGAAACTATCGCGATACCACAGAGTAGAGTCCGACGGCACGACGGCCGTATTTTCCAAGGAAAAAGCGGATCTGCTAGCTGATAGGTATGATCAGTTCTAACTCAACCTTCGATACCAATGGAAAACAACCCCCAACTATACCTAGAATAAGATCCTACGACATCTCAACTCTAATAAGGCAGCAGGACCAGATGGAATTCCGATAATTGTCCTGGAGACCTGTGCTCAGGAGCTCATCCCAGTTCTCTGTAGACTCGAGCTATCAGACAGCAAAGGAGTATTTCTGTCCATGTGAAAAAACGTCAGATTCCACCCCATTTCGGAAAAATATCCTTGAGAGATTGTTTTCATTCATACACTAGATGACGGCTATAGATGTTAATAGCCGAAACGCCGTGATTAATAATTATAGAGAATTGAATTCCTTAATTTATTCCAAAAGAAGTTCAGAAAAACCTCACTCAAGAAGAAATATTCTCAACTACTTTCAACCAAACGTTAATGTGTTATTGTATTGAGAAAAATCTATAAAATCTGTTTTTTTATTCATTTCTAACCTAAAAACTTTGTGACCCTCAAACCAACCTTCAGAGAAGAATGATTTCCAGGTTAGCTTAGTTACTTGAAAATATGGGGTTCATATTTTTTCGTTAGATTAATGGAATAAGTATTGACGAAATACACGGAAACGATAAATAGAAGTGGACTAAATGTTAAAACTTCCTTCTGAATCGGTAATCGGGCTGGTCAGCGTTTTGGCCATAATGGAGTTAGCCGCCGCGGGTCTCAGGTGGATACCCTTCAACTTGTGTGACGGTAGGGTTGAGTATATTCTGCATACCTATGGCATCTCTTGAACTATTAAAGCGCTCTTCCATCATTGTGACAGAAATAACGGACGTTGTACAAAATGTTTTGCGAGTGATGCTGAATTTCAATAGAATATGGTGCGAGGGAGGAGCATTTATGGAAAACCGTTCAGAATCGTATGTTTCCATAAGGAAATAATAATTATGAAATATTTTCTTAACGTTACAGAAAGTAAAGAATACGTGCATTCCCTCTAAACAGGGTGAGACAGACATGGCCATATTGGAATGGAACCGCCTGTAAAAACTTTTATTGAAGGTGAACAATCTTTGGAAGTTTTCAGATCTGTTCCGTTCTACATATTGATTGCTCTTTGCAATTTCTCACCTTCTATTAGGTAACATCGATTAATGGATTGAGTGCTTTTTTTGTAAAACCATTTTGTTCTCGGTTCTCTGCTCCTACATTTTTCACTTGGGTTCCATTATAATACTTAGTTTTATACTGCTGTACTTATCCTAAATGGATTGGGACATCAACAATAGGGAAGAATCTAGGAGTGGGCGACATCTACTTTTAATCTTTCGAAATAATCGTGGTGTGACCAACAAACTGATCGTGTGTATTTATATGGCTGAAATGTGATCTTTTTATGTTAGTTTCGGTCATTTATGTATCGGAAGTGATATATTTGGATAGTTTAGGGACAATTATGGACAAATAATAAATAATGTTATTTGCAGGTTATGAATTGATTCCTACAGAATGACAGTTTTATCACACCTCGATCCGAAATTTTGTCATTCGCAGCGCCATCTCGCGATACGTGATTTTTCCCTATAAAGGACGTTGTTTGACGTTGTGCGAATTGTTCTAGGGAAGGCACGTTCATTCCCAAGCAAGCGCTGAGAGTAACATACAAAGATTGGATCAATGAGCTGTTTTGGAAATCAGTATGAGCCGAAGTAGCATTTTATTGCTTCATGAAATACAATAACAATGATGTTATAATGAATACTATCAAACTTGTGCCTTCAGATTGATGGTCGTGATCGAAAGCATGTTGCTGCACACTTGATTTTGTTGGATTTGACAATTGGACAAACGCAATGTGTTCTTTGAACCTTACTTGCATGGCACTTCTGGTTTGACCCACATAAAAATATTAATAAAAATCATAATAATCTTTTTATTATTTTTTGAATCAACTGAGGATCTTGCACGTCAGTGTATACAAAACAGGTCATTGAAAAATATATGCATTGAATAAATAAAAAACATGCCTATAGGCAAGTAACCAACTGAAAAAAGTATAAGAAGGTTGCGGTTAATATAGCCCCAAAAATTTGAAATCATTCATTTCTGAAAAAGATTCATGGTTCAACTTCATATAGATCGATTCGGTAACCAGATAGTTTTTCGAATTAAAATTATTCGAACGATAGTTCTTCGAATGACAACTATACGATTCAGTGGTGCAGCCAGGATTTAAGTTTTTTTGGGGGGGAGGGGGGCTGAACATACAATTCATCAGTTACCAGAGCTTTTTTTTTATCCGAGTATTATGAATAACAGTTGTAATTAAGTAGCTTGAGGGGAGCTGCAGCCCCAAAGCCCCCCCTTCCCCCCCCCCCCCCCCGGCTGCGCCAATGAATTACAATTGGAAAGTTATTCTACAAGACAATTCTTCAAACTGCCAATTTTTCGAATGTATGATTCGTTGAATACTTAATTTTTCATAATGAGTTGGTTTTATTTTATATGATAAGATTGAATGCCATCTCTTGCATAAATAAACAGGTTAATTAATTAATAAATAAGTATATTTGAGTATGTTGAATTTTGAGAGATGGTAGTGGGTTATAAGGTTCAAATTCAAATGCCATCCCTCTATAGTGAGGTGAGGTTATTATTATTCCAATCATTTTAATTTTCAATCACACAAATGTCTGAGGCAAAATTGGTCCAACATATCCAAAAACTTCAAAAAATCGGTTTTGCTCCTACTAGAACTGAAGTGCGAAGTATGGCTTTCAAATTGGCCGAACAGCTGGGCATTAAACATCGTTTTAATAAGGAATCACGATTAGCTGGTTTTTCCTTGGCTTACGTTATATCTGCAGAGGAACCCGAGGCTGTCAGTCAGAAAAGCAGAAGGAGTTTCCATTAATCGATCATTGGGTATAAACAAAAAAGACGTCGAGGCTTATTTTCAACTGCTAGGAAATACTCTGACCGAAAACGATCTCATAAATAAACCTGGGCATATTTATAATATGGACGAGACTGGTTTACAGCTAAATAATAGGCCAGGGCATGTCATTGTTCAGAAGGGATCTAAAAACATCGCAAGTATCACCTCCGGTGAAAAGGGAGAAACCATCACGGTTATAAACCTGTTGTAACGCAGAAGGCGTTTTTATTACCCCTACCTGCGTAATGAAAGGGAAAAATAAAAAACAAGAGTTTGAGGATGGGATGTCGAAAAACTCAGCCTATGTCAACAGTGACATATTTTTTCAGTGGCTTAGGATCAGTTTGTACCCAGAAAGCCGACAGGAGCAATTTTACTACTGCTTGATGATCATACTCCATATCATATCATATCATATTGCTGTGCTTACCAAGTCATACGACACAATTTTTACAACCGTTAGATAGATGTTTTTTCAGATCGTTCAAATTGAACTACTACTCAGCTTGCAATTTATCCATTAAAAATAATCCAGGACGAAAGATCACCAGATTACAATTTTAAAAGTTACTTACTGAAGGATGGAATAAGCCTGCAACTGTAAACAATGCAACTTCGGCATTTAAAGTTACAGGAATTGTACCATTTAGCCCTTCTGCTATCCCAGATGACGCTTATTTGACTGAAAACAGTACCATACTTCAGGTCTCTGATGCAGTTGAAAATAAACAAAATACTGATGAGAGTTCTCAAAGTTGTAATAAAGCTGCAACTAATGACAATCAACAACCTTGCTGCAGTTGGCAGACTGTAGGTGAAACTGTAGCAGAACAAAAAATAAACCGCCTGCAGAAGCTAATGCAAATACTCCTGTGAAATGTACACCTGGCAAAATACTGGATATAATATCACCTGTTCCGGTTGTTTCTGCTGGCAGCTGGCAGAAATTCTAACCACAGAGGCAACCATTAGCGACAAAAAGAAGAAAGCGACTGAGAAAACACAGAAAAAAAAGACCAGTAATTCAGAACCAGTAATGAAGAAGTCAAAAGTGACCAAAAAGAAAATTAAGAAAGTTTCCAAACATGACTCATCTTCAGACGAAGATATAGAAGCACCGACATTGGATGACTCTTCAGATGATATGGACGACGCCGACGAGTTGTGGCGAAACGTATTGCCAAACCACAAAATCTGACGACTGGATAAACTGCTTACGTTGCTCCAAATGATTTCACGAGTCTTGCTCTGTGGTGTTGTATGTAAAACAAAGTAACATTTTGGCAAAAAATATCGTTTGTCTTCAGTTGCGCTATCTCACCTCAGCATTGTGGGGGAGATGGTTTTTGTTAACTATTTTTATTTTTTTTATGAAACATAAGTTTAATTTTTTTTATGAATTTTAGTATTCAGGATATTTTCCTAAACTCAATAAAGACTCGTTATATAAATTAACAGCAATTCTAATTCAATGTTTGAACATTCTAACGTGAAATTTCAAAACCTGGGCCATCTATCCTCGAATTACCCTACTTATCACCATAACAACGTATTTTTGAATTGGAAAATCCATGTTTATAACACCTCTACAGACGTATGCACTTAATTCAGACTATGCTCAATGAATTAATAGTCACTAAAATGCCAAGAACGTGTTTTCAGAATTTTTTCGCAGAAAATCCATAAAGAGGACACGCGTAGTCTTATGGAAAATGGCTTTGTTTGTCCCCCCATCGAATGCTTGACAACTGTCAAATTACGTCACTGACAGTGCTTTATACAGACGACAAAAATTTTACCGCGGTTAAACAGGCCTCTTTACTAAATCATTCATCCAATTATCCACACAGAATTCATTCAAAAAATGGTGGTGTCTGATTCGCCAATTTTAGGGAAGGGAAATAATCATCAATAGGTAAATCCAGATCGAGCGATCAACCACTTCAGCGATAGCGTCAGAACGTTCACCACAGCAACGTTCCCGTAACATCAAATGACGTCTGCCTCATTAGCAAAGCAATCACTGTTCAAGTCAAGTAGGCTTTGTACTGTAACTGATCGCCGTGCGACCTTCAATGCCAAACATTGACGATAGTTCAACGAGCCTTTGTCGTTGTCAAAGGACGATTTCACGGAGAGGAGAGAATAAAACGCGTCAGTGATCATTTTCGTTCGTATCTGCGATATCTAGTTACTCGGGCCACGTGACTACACAACTTTCGAGCAGCTCCGAACAACTAGACAACACAACAACATACTTGTCATATGTCATGCCCTCTCACGCCGATTAGATCTGCTCATACGCGTTTTATGTTACATTAGATAGGGATACACGAAATTAATGGAAGATTGAGTTGTGTAGAAAATTGGGCATCCGTCCCCTCGATGGTGTAATTTTTTGTTGTTTTTATTGACAGGTTGATTTGATTATGTTTGCTGATGAGTTTCGAATCTGAAGAAATATTCTACTGGATATGATATATTTGTTCCTTATTTTCTAAAAATATCAATCGGAACAAACTTATTCAAAGGAAAAATTGCATCAACTCAGATTTCATTTTTTTCTACTTCCCTCAATGGAAAATCTGGTTTTCCTACCTGATTTTAAGGCGGAAAGAACTATTTATTTACTTTTTCTCCCTCTATCAGCCGAACTTACCAATTGAAGTACCTTTTTTATTGAGTAGGATTTTTTTTTCAAATTTTGATTAAAACATTCTTTGCAATTTCAGTTATTTTATCCAAAAACAGTCCATTACTAAACTACAGTAATGCCTACTGGTTATCCACCACAGGCGTCCAATATCATGGAAACAAAGAAAATCTTGAAATACCTATTTACAAGTACTGTAATTTTTTATACTGTTTGATGAAAAGAAATACCAACAAAACTTCTTTTTGATGAACAAATGTTACTGATTTTTTGTTCATTCGCTCTTTTGGGGAGAAATGCAAATGCAAACGGACTTGATTCATCATTGGTTCATTCTGTGCTTGGAATCGCACTTTAAAAGGTAAACCCTCGTCATTCCTAGCGTACACAAGTGTTTCGACATCTAAGATTTGGTTGCTGATAGGGGTGCAGCCGGATGGTGGTTAGAACAAATTTTAGAGAAACATTTGTTTCGAAAAAAGTCGGAATTTATGATAATCATCCATAACACGAGTTGTATTCGTTAAGATTATTCCATTAATGAAATCTAATCCATTTTCATTAATTTTTTATTAATGTTGATATTGAATGTACAGTTAGTGCTGTTGTATATTTTAGAAATTGAGGAGATAGCCTTGTAGGAACTCTGCACGGAAATTCATTGGATGTAATTCAACGTTCGTTCGTTCGATGGTCTCCTTGCAGATGTTTCTTGTTTCATATATTCCGATCTAGTCTCAGTGCCTTGATTTTTCAACCATCGACGATATGCTGCTTGCATGAAAGCGACTGCAACTGATGGTTATGTTTAAATATGCGTTAAGAAGTTTCACGGGACATGCAGTATTGTCACGGAAATATTCAGAGCTGGTGCCATCTAGGTGGACAAGAGCGAAATGATAACAACGTCCTTAGTGATCACGCCACCTATGGACGAAAAACGGTGGCTTAACCCTAGAAACGCCCGGAAGGATGGCAGAGTTCTCGAGAGATCTGGAACCTATGTTTCTAACTTTAAGAAGCTATTGAGAAGTCTGGAAGTCGACTGTTTGTACCTTGAAGATAAATAGAAATTAAAAAATAGAGATTTTGTAGTGCATGTATTCTGTTTTGAGTGTTTCATGAAGGATTTTAAAGTGAAATCGAGAAAGTTCTTCACAATATACAAGGTATTTGGAACGCTAGAATCGTTTTCTTACAAATTCAATGAAAATTTGATATGATACTTCTCGACAGTGACTACATCAGCTGAATTTTTTTGAGAATTATAGTCCGTTTAGAATCGGAGATAATTGGACTCAAAGTTGCTACCCACTTTTATATCATAGCACCATAGGCCAAATGCAATCATTGTTTCAAATAACACGCTGTATAGAAGAAACGCGTCTTATAAATTTGATGGAAAACTAACTCAAGTCAATGAACTTGATAACAATGCTAGTAACGAAATCTGGAAAAAAATCGTCCGTTTAATTATCAAAATACAAGCCTCTAAAGTCGGAATGTTTTGATCGATCAGAGCACAAAAATGACCACGTCCAGGAGGCCATGTGCTGGTGAGGAAATTGAGAAATATATCCCGAAATAAACAGACCAGGAAATATAGAAAATTGAGAATATAGAATTGGGCAGCCTCCTTGCCCATTTTGTTTCAGTTCCGATGACATAATGTAAAAAAAATTATCTTCCCCTGCTCCCCGAAAGCTAGATACAGAATGAGTAGGGTTTCGAAAGTTTTTTGACGAATTTGATCACGGGGAAAAAAATTGGTAGGGGGGGCTGGTACCCCTTTCCTTTTCTCGAAAAAAGTTAAAAAACTGGCGAAATGAAAATTAGAAAAATCCGTAGAAATAGTGAAAAACCTCTGATCGTCGAATGATTTGGTAAAAAAAATTCACCCTCCCTGCCCCATCGAAAGCTAGATAGAGAACGCGGAGGCAATCAGTAAATTCATCAACAATTTCGGACATGGAAAATAATCAGGAAAAACAATAGGGGTGCTCGCCACCCTTCCCTGTCACGAAAAAATTGGGAAAACTCGCATGATAAAAATCTGACTGTTAAATAATACGGTTTTAAAAAAATGTCAACCTTCTAATCGCCTTCGATAGCTAGATAGCGTAGGATTTCGGAAAAATTTCCAACGGTTTCATACATGGAATTACGACGAAAACTATGTCTGTCGTTGGACTCGCCACACCCCTCTTATAAAAAAAAGTTACAAAAACTTGCGAAATCAAATTCGGAAAAATCTGTAAAAATAGTGAAAAATATCTAACCGTATTTGTTCAAATAGCTTTTTTTAATGAAACATGCTTTGCTAACAAAATTGGTTGGAGGCATCGCGTTAACAATTTATCAATTTTCAACCACTTTCAAGCTACCTGATCGCCAGGACTCTCTCTCTCTCTCTAATCATTTATTGTCCTTTTCTGCTACCTGTACGGTGCAATATGGACATGCTCCGTTGCGGGAAATCCGTTCGCCAACCAGGCTTTAACCGGCGTAGACAACGAAGCTGTATCGGGGGATGCAGTTGTCTTTCTCTAGGCAATACTAAATCCCTATTTTAATTGGTATGGCACGTCAAAGACGGCGGACATTTGTCACAAACATATATCTCATTCATACTAGTGTTCTGGCTAGGCTTTGTTACTAATTCCATACGCCACCTTAGAAGCAGCACTGTTAATTATTAACGCAACAGTGAATCGTGGAGGATTATCCCCAGCCAGCAACAAGATTCAATCACTCAGATTTACATCTGAAACTGAAAAAATCTTGTCCTGCCTGGGGATCGAGCCCGCAACCTTTCGCCAGGACTTTGAAAGTTACTGATACTGACACTAGAGACAGTGCAGTGTTGCCTAGCGCCTCCGATACAAGATATGGTGGGAATATCGTACAGTCAGAACACCAAATTCACTTTTATGATCGACTTATGTCTAATAGACAGTGAATTGAAAATTTTTGGCGCATACCGTACCGTTCCAAATACCTTTTAAATTTACTCATTCCTTCGCATCCCTGATTCACCCTCTGCGAGAACATCGACAGGTGAAAATCACCTATCGATTAAAATACTTTCTGTTCATTTTTCATGTGCCGGCTCTTCTCTACAGTGTATACCTCTGTCGGTCACATGCCTTCCTCTAATGAAATATTCACATCCACGCCGGCTGGCAGCGGGGAACTCAGGTGCACTTATTCGGCTCTTACACCAGCCGAAAATTAAACCTAACGATATCAATATCTATAAAAGTAATTCCATCACTTTCGGTTTTCGTTGGAGAATTATTTATCATCCGAGCCTGCCACTTCGCGAAACGGAAGATTATGGATGATTGTTTTCTCTGCCAATTCCGCAGATGCCTCTCGAGTTTGCTGCATCAATAGCTTTGGCACTATTTTAAGAATATTGATAGGGGAATTAGAGCAACAATGTTGGTTCAGGACGTTCCGCAAAGGAATATTGATGGTTTTTATATTTCGCAAAGAACGCCCAACACAGCACTCGACGTCTTGAATACGTTCATTTTAGGTCCATTATATGCCGGAACGTCCAAAGGCATAAGAAGGACATCATAGAGACATCTGTTTCCGACATCTCAGAAACATCCTATGAGCCGTCTTATACAGTGACCGCCAAAAAGTATGTACCATATAGGAAAAAAGTTTTTTATTAGAGTATTAGAACAAAGATTCTTGGGAAAAGTTTGTGCATGTCCGATAACCTAAAAATCGATTTTGACACATGTCACGTGATCGCTGGTATGGCGGCAAATTGAAAAAATTACTATGAGAACGCAAAAAGTGGGGTAAAATGGCAAGATATCAAAAAAAGTGATTTGAAAAAGTTGCTTAGAATTAAATTTTATACACATATACGAAGTTTGAAAAGATAATGAGAGAAAATTGAAAATAGAACTTTTTTTAAAATATTTTCCTAACTGTATAAAAATATCAAATTATTATCATATGAATAGCTTGACCATACTGAAACATTTGTATTTCAATGATAATGACAAAACTTTCTCATTTTCTCTATACCAGTAAGCACTAAATTAAAAAAATTGGATTATGTTAAAACCCTGGCTGTTACATTGGTTCGTATCTAACAGTTATATCAGAATTCCACGACCATTGTGATGACATGACCCTCCAGAAACATGGTGTTTTCCAGATTATAATCAGGTTTCGATGATAATCGTGCCAGAGCGTTTCACTTCGCATGCGATGTTGAAAACTTTAGCCTCTTTAATTTGACGCACTATTTTTAAGATTATGTGCGAAGTGAAACGTTCGTGCAGGATTATCATTAAAAACTGATTATAATCTGAAAAACACGATATTTTTGGATCTCCCTATCATCGCAATAATAGTGGAATTGTGATATATCTATTAGATACGAACCAATGTAACAGCAAGGGTTCTGACAAAATTCAATTTTTTCAATTTAGTGCTCTCTGGTGTGGAGAAAATGAGAAAGTTTTGTTATTATCATCGGAATACAAATATTTCAGTATGGTCAAGCAATTCATAAGAAAATAATTTGATATTTTTCTACAGCTAGAAAACTATTTAAAAAAAATTGCTGTTTTCAATATTCCCACATAATTTTCTCAAACTTTGTATATGTGTATAAAATTGAATTCTAAGCAACTTTTTCAAATAACTTTTTTCAATATTGCCATTTTATCCGACTTTCTGACTATTCATGGTAATTTTTTTCAATTTGCCGCCATACCAGCGATCACGTGACATGTGTCAAAATCGATTATTAGGTTATCGGACATGCACAAACTTTTCCCAAGAATCTTTTTTTCAATACTCTAATAATAAACTTTTTTCCCATATGGTACATACTTTTTGGCGGTCACTGTATATTATTATTATTATTATTTAATTTACCGGTAACATTCCCAATATCATGTTTCAGAATACTTGCCTTGCACTACTAGGTACAGCAACTGATCTGCTTAATTTGTTGATGACTGAGAAAGAAGTAATTATTTATCTCTTTCTAAAGCTACTACTGCTAGTCAAAGATCAGATAGGGTCGTCGGGTGCCGCCACCAAGTGATTAGACAGAGTGTTCGTGGCAGTTGTGCTCCGGCAATTGTAATAAAATAAATGTCGATCTCATGGCAGAGACTCCTGCATTGTCCATTAGTATTCACTTCAAATCACATTATCGTTTTCTGTCCCCGGCTAACTGTGCATTATTGAGATGTTTCGGATACGACCAAAAACGAACACACTTCATTTATTTTCTGTTTTCCTGTCCCTGCCTCGATGCTGGCTACGTATGGTCGGTCATTAAGAAATTGAAATCGGATGATTCAATTATAATGATAGTTTTGGGGCTGATTCCTATAACATGTATTTTCTCTCTTTCAGTTCTACCATTTATCCATTGGCAATACTTTCTCGTACTGCACTTTGGTTTCCAGAGCAGATGGATGGATAGATAGATAGTTTATTTGATCATGTTATAAAAATGAACGATGGTAATAAATACAAATGGAGTGGCAATGTCCGAGGTTTCTTTAGTAGTAAGAAATATTTATAATTAACTTAAGAATGACAGATAAATGTAATAATTTGTCTCAAATTGCCGTTGATGTCGGGCAAAGCAACTTGCTTTCGAAAATTAGCTACAAATTATTTCGAAATTATCAATAGCCTTGGTAATACAGTACGATTGGGTTTTGAGACAAGAATCGATTGTAGCACCACCAAATTTGGTATATTAGTGGTTGGAACCATGATAAACACTAAAAAAAATTGTTTACCAAAATTCCTGGGGTGGAACATATTTTTTTTTCGTTTAAAAATATATGAATAGATTTTTGCTGTAATCTTGGAAAGTATATGATTTATCGGAAAAACAACTCAATAGGGTGAAAAAAAAATCTATTTTCCACAAAAATAATTCCTAGTAATTTCGTATGAAATGCGCTCGTTTTCCCAGAAAACGTGATTGAACGCCGATATCAAATTTCAGGTTCACCCTTACCCGCTGCTGAAGTTCTGGCGGAGCCGAATATTTGATTGTTCATAACTGCGCTAAAAATGATCGGAGAAGGAAAAGGAAAAGTTCATATCGTTTTTGAAGACTCCTACCTTCTCATGCAAATATAATATGCGAGTATTTGAGTACCTAAAATGTGTTTTGTCGCACTTCACGAAGATGTTTGCGGATGATCCCAAAATCATGAATTATTCAGTAAATATTGAATTATTATACACAGAAGCAGCAACCCATACCCTCTTTGGACAATATGCAACAATTTTGAAGTAGTGTGACAGGTCTCACTTACACATGCCAAAAAAACTTTGTTTTACTCCTGCCTCATTTTCAACTTACCCATAAAATCGCCATTCTCTTCACTATATGTTGAAAATAATCACTTATTCATATCATGCATATATATACAGTGACCGCCAAAAAGTATGTACCATATGGGAAAAAAGTTTATTATTAGAGTATTAGAAAAAAGATTCTTGGGAAAAATTTGTGCATATCCGATAACCTAAAAATCGATTTTGACACATGTCACGTGATCGCTGGTATGGCGGCAAATTGAAAAAAATTACTATGAGAACGCAAAAAGTGGGGTAAAAAGGCAAGATATCAAAAAAAGTGATTTGAAAAAGTTGCCTAGAATTAAATTTTATACACATATAACGAAGTTTGAAAAGATAATGAGGGAAAATTGAAAATAGAATTTTTTTTTAATATTTTTCTAGCTGTATAAAAATATTAAATTATTATCATATGAATAGCTTGACCATACTGAAACATTTGTATTTCAATGATAATGACAAAACTTTATCATTTTCTGTACACCAGTAAGCACTAAATTAAAAAAATTGGATTTTGTTAAAACCCTGGCTGTTACATTGGTTCGTATCTAACAGTTATATCAGAATTCCACAACCATTGTGATGACATGACACTCCAGAAACATGATGTTTTCCAGATTATAATCAAGTTGCGATGATAATCGTGCCAGAGCTTTTCACTTCGCATGCAATGTTGAAAACTCAAACCTCTTTAATTTGACGCACTATTTTTAAGATTATGTGCGAAGTGAAACGTTCGTGCATGATTATCATCAAAAATTGATTATAATCTGAAAAACACGATATTTTTGGATCTCCCTATCATCGCAATAATAGTGGAATTGTGATATATCTATTAGATACGAACCAATGTAACAGCAAGGGTTCTGACAAAATTCAATTTTTTCAATTTAGTGCTCTCTGGTGTGGAGGAAATGAGAAAGTTTTGTTATTATCATCGGAATACAAATATTTCAGTATGGTCAAGCAATTCATAAAAAAATAATTTGATATTTTTCTACAGCTAGAACACATAATTTTCTCAAACTCTGTAAATGTGTATAAAATTGAATTCTAAGCAACTTTTTCAAATAACATTTTTCGATATCTTGCCATTTTATCTGACTTTTTGACTATTCATGGTAATTTTTTTCAATTTGCCGCCATACCAGCGATCACGTGACATGTGTCAAAATCGATTTTGAGGTTCTCGGACATGCACAAACTTTTCCCAAGAATCTTTTTTTCAATACTCTAATAATAAACTTTTTTCTCATATGGTACATACTTTTTGGCGGTCACTGTATATTTAATAACACTATTGTGAAGTGCAATCCTCAAGCTTGAAATCACATACTATATTTTTTATGTGGGATGTGTATGAACGATTATTTTCAATATTTACTGAAGACATTGCCGGGATTATGGGCGAGTTGAAAACTGAGGCAAAAGTAAAACCCAGTAAATATGGAATTATTGTACTGAAGCAGCAACCCATACCCATGGGCGCCGCTACTTGAGGGTAGGGGACGACGACTGACTCTACCCTGGATTTTAGCCTTTATAGTTCAAACGTGATAAACGCGAATGTTTCAAATAACAGCTGAGCTTGAGTAAAAAAAACGCCCCCCCTGAAATTTTTATTGGCGGCGCCCATGCCCAGACCCTCTTTGAACTATATGCAACAATTTTAAAGTAATGTGACTGGTCCCACTTATACATGCCAAAAAAAATATGTTTTACTCATGCCTCATTTTCAACTTACCCATAAAATCGGCATTCTGTTCAGTAAATGTTGAAAATTATCGCTTATTCATATCCTGCGTTGTTGTGAAGTGCAAACCTCTAGCTTAAAATCACATACTAAATTTTTTATGTAGGATGTGTATGAGCGATTATTTTCAACATTTACTGAAGGAATTGCCGGGATTATGGGTGAGTTGAAAACTGAGGCAGGAGTAAAACCCAGTTTTTTGTTTCGCATGTATGAGACGTGTCTCACTAGTCTTAAATCGTTGCATGTAGTTCAAAGAGTGTACTGATTCCTGCTTCAGTATAATTATTTCATATCAACTAAAATATCCATTACTTTCTTCGCATCCTCCGTAAATATTGTAGAAGGGTTATGTGAAGTGGGACAAAACACATGTTAGGTACTCAGATACTCGCATGTTATATTTGCATGAGCAAGTAGAAGTCTTCAGGACTTTTCTTTTCCTTTTCCTTCTACTATAATTTTTAGCAAAGTTATGACAAATCTAATTTTCGGCCCTGCCTGAACTTGCAATGGCGGATTAGCGCGAGCATGAAATGTGACGTCGGCGTTAAACCACGTTTTCTGAGAAAACGAACGTATTTCATGAGAATTGAATTATCTCTCAATCTATCGAAATCGTTTTTTGATAAATCTTATATTTTCTGAAATAACAACAAAAAATATATTTTTTTAAATGAATTTTTTTTTTCAGGTTCCACCCCTGATTTTTTGGTAAACACTTTTTTCTAATAAAACATGGTGTCGAAATGTCATGTGACGAGTTTCAGAGTGCTACAATTCATTCTTCACTTTTTGCTCGAGTTTGTCTATCGTTACTGGATTATGGGATATTATAAATGATGACGGAATTGATAAAAAATAGCATTTTATGTGTAAATCATATAAAACGGACACCTAACAACTGTAACTCTGCCATCGGTAACTTTGTTCTCTCTTGTGTCATGAATATTGGGACCCGGCCTACTTATCAAATAACTTGCTAATTTCCCAACCGCCGCGATTCAACTATTTACCTATGCAAATGTTCTCAAACAAAGTGGCGTTACTCCACACACACACACACGCTTCTCCCAGAGAACGGCATTCACGGCAAGAGTTGCGATGAAAAAGATAAAATTCCCGTGTGCGCCTCATAAAATTCCCTTTTATGACGGGAGTTCTCGTCACTATTTCATCCACATTATCCTCAACGGTTTGTTTCGTGGTCGTTGGCCACATATGTGCTTGCTAATTCTGATAAATGTTTCGGATTTCTTTTCCGCGCGAGCTTCATATGGGAAGTAGTTATTTTCATAGCAGATAATCGTCGTTGCTTTTGCAACTTGAAAATGGGAATGTTCAATCAACACCAAGCCATGGCATAATATTTTGTAATATTTTCTAAACCTGAAATGACCTTATATACAGTGACTGTTATAGATGTGTTGTAATGTACCTCATATGTGTTGAACACATATGAGGTACATATAAAAAAAGGCATGACAACTTGTCATATAAATAAAGAGCTTCTTGTCGCAACAAATTATTAAAAATATAATAAATTTACATACAAACACATTACATGGTGTCAGGTGGACAATAAGAACTCGAATTAATGGAATTCAAGCCACCTTCTGAACTGAGATTGAACGGAAATCTAGAAGAAAATTCGAAAAAATGGTATAAAAAATTGGATAACTACCTACTAGCTACGGAGAAATCCAACAAGTCAGATGAAATAAAGAAAGCGATACTTCTCAATCTGATCGGAGATGAAGCCATAGAAGTTTATGAAACATTCAAATTGGGAACTGAAGCCAAGTTTGATGAAATAGTGAAGAAGTTTGAAGACTACTGCAAGGTTAGAATAGATCACTTACCTTTAGTATCTATAATGAAAAAAAATATCTCCAACATTGGATCTACCAGACTGCAAAGGATGGTTCTCAAATTAATCAAATATGATTTGAATTTACAACATATTCCTGGAAAGTATATGTACATATCTGACTTACTATCTAGGAATTGTGTCAACCATTCTACTGAAAGTATGGATGATCTTCTGATGGAAAATATTCATAGTGTTGTGACTAATGATAAATACTTACAAATGACTGATCAGCGGAAAGAGCAATTTATCCAGGAAACTAAATTAGATTCTATTTTGCAAAAACTCAAAACATTTTATCAGTTCGGGTGGCCAAAAAAAAAATACACTTTCAGGTGACTTGAGAATATATTATAATTTGAGAAGTGATATCCGTAGTTCCAATGATCTTGTTTTCTTAAACGAAAAATTGATAGTTCCAAAAACATTACAGAAAATGATCATTGAAAAAGTACACACTGGGCATTTTGGCTTGAATAAAACAAAAGCTCGTGCCAGACAGCTTTTTTATTGGTACAAAATGTCATGTGATATTGAAGATTATATATCTGGGTGTGCTGTATGTGAACGCTTTTCTAATAGAAAAATAAAAGAACCTCTAATTCCGCATCCTATACCAGAATTACCATACGAAAAAGTAGGTATGGATATTTTTCATTATGGTGGTGCAAATTATTTAGTTGTTATTGATTACCTATCAACCTGGATTGACATAAAACGGCTTGAGAATACGAGTACTGCTTCCGTGATTGATGCAATAAAACCTTTGTTCAGTATTCATGGTATACCATTGGCCATAGTTGCTGATAATGTCCCGTTTGGATCTCATGAGTTTCGAAAATTTGCACTAGAATGGGAGATTCAAGTTCTAACATCTAGTCCATTTCATCCACAATCAAATGGAATGGCAGAAAAAGCAGTTGGTCTAGCCAAGAAATTACTCCTGAAGTCTGAAGCTTCCTCTATACAACTCGAGATAGCGTTATTAGGTTAGGTTAGGTTAGGTTTAAATGTGAGTGAGCCCATATCAGGCTCTCCACTGCGGCCAATGGCCTATTGTGGCTCACCCTATGGTTATATTTCTCCCAGCATATCCAATCTCTTAACGAAATTGAGTAACATATTGGGAGAACAGTTTACCAGATCTTCTGGACTTACTTTTGTATTGCCAAATATTGAAAATCTGGTTCTGGCTGCTGCAGGGCATGTGCACAGGATGTGTTTAGCCGTTTCATCATCCTCCATGCATAGACGGCACTCTGCATCCTGTGCAAGTCCGATTTTATGCATGTGGTGTTTGAGTTTGCAGTGGCCAGTGAGCAAACCTACTATAACTCTGAGATGTGCTCTACTGAGTTTTAGAAGTTTGTCAGAGTCCTGTTTTTTCCTTGTACAAGCAATAAATGCTTTGGAATGGGCTAGTCCTGGTAGACTGAGCGAATACTCAAGTCTTTTATTGTCTGCCCAGGCGGTTGTAGCATTCTTGGCAGTGCTATATGCTAAACCGATGACCGGTTCTGGCCCAGTGAACGTTGTTTCGGCCCCCCCTTTTGCTAGGGCGTCCGCTATTTCGTTTCCTTCTAGGCCCGTGTGACCTGGTATCCAAACGTTATTAGAACATCACAATACACCAGTTTCTGGATTATCTGCTAGTCCAGCCCAAATTTTGATGAGTAGACAGTTGAGATCAACTTCACCAGTCACTAATGAAAGTTTAAAACCTAAAATAGTAGACATCAGATCAGAGAAAGTGGCTGAGCAAGTTTTATCGAAAAAAAATTATGATAGATCTACAAGAGTTTCTACTGGAGAACTCAGTGAAGGTGACAGCGTAGTAGTAAGACGGGGTGGTTCGTGGCAACCAGGACAAATCACATGGCGTCATAGTTCTCCAAGATCATTTTCCGTGAAAATGGAGAATGGAAGAACAATAAGAAGAAATACTGTTCATTTAAAAAAATCTAAAAATCCTCCATCCTACAACAATTTTTTATGGGAAGGAGACAGTGAAGAAAATGGAGTCGCAGCCCAAAGAATTGAAGATGAAGGTGTGGGTCTTGAAAATAAAGAAGTTGCTGTAGGAAATAGTGATACAGATGATGAGAATAGTTACGAGAAAGAAGATGATAAGCAGGCTAAGTGTACGAAGAGTGGACGTAACATCGTTACCCCCAAGAAGTACAGAGATTTTCAAATTTGAGATATCCTAGTTACTTCGTTTGTTAGTAAAATATTTTGTATAAATTCCTGCTTTTGAAGGGAAAGATGTTATAGATGTTGTAATGTACCTCATATGTGTTGAACATTTAGTATTTTTATAAAAAAAAAGGCATGACAACTTGTCAAATAAATAAAGAGCTTCTTGTCGCAACAAATTATTAAAAATATAATAAATTTACATACAAACACATTACAGTGACAGCAGCTCTGGAACACTCCTTAATTCCCCACCTGGTTCTGGACACCTGATCGAGTGTGTAATTCAGCCAGTTCAGCTATCATAGGTAGCTATAGTTGTTCTGTATTGTGGTAA
This sequence comes from Chrysolina haemoptera, assembly GCA_958298965.1. Taxonomy (NCBI): domain Eukaryota; kingdom Metazoa; phylum Arthropoda; class Insecta; order Coleoptera; family Chrysomelidae; genus Chrysolina; species Chrysolina haemoptera. The sequence continues at coordinate 17,014,319 of OY282601.1, read as the reverse complement.
TTTGGCAATCGGCCACTACCATCGCCGCTCATTCAATGGCGAGAAATAAGCTTTTAAGTAAGCTTTTTAATTAAGCTTTTAAATTATAAAAGCTTTTATTTTCAAATAAGCTTATAACTTTAAATAAGCTTATCATTTTAATATTTAAATCAAATTTTGAATTTAAATCTGGTCGAACTACACAAAAAAAAGGAGAAATTGTTGTAAAACATGTTCTTGGACGCCATTTGAGAAATCATGATAATTCATTAGAAATAAACCAGTTCTTAACAGGGTAAAAATTCCATTTGCACAAAAAGTAATTCAGAAAAGCTTGATAGCCATCAATATATGCAGAAGAATGTGCGGAAAAAAATTGACAGCATATAGTTCGGTGTTCAGGTGGTAATAGACTCGACAAGCTGGGGTGATCTAAAAGCTAAGTGGCATCCAAAGGCAAAAGCTTGCCTGGCAGCCAAGGAGGTATGAAGACATCACCAGCAGCCTCCTTACCCAGAAACCACAGAGACGTCCTCAGTACGTCTACAGGACATTCGGGACGTCCCGAATACGTCCATTATCGGTCTCAAGACGTCCTTAGGATGTCCTGGGGACATCCGATGTTACAAAACACAAACATTTACACAGGGGCGTTTTGAGGGTCACAGGCGCCTGAGGCTAAACATTAATCGGCTCCGGTAGTGGTTGAATCCTCCGATTTCATTTTCAGCCCTGCCAATTTTTGGCCACTAAAACCCCTAAAACCTACGGCGCCTGAGGCTTCAGCCTAATCAGCCTCATGGAGAAAACGCCTCTGCATTTACATCAAATAGCAACAACAACAGCAATAAATACGTGATATTATATATTTTTAGATCGTCGTATTCTTTTGATTGTAGAAAATACTCCAAATACCGCCGAAAACAGAAATTATGTTCATAAGTAAGGTTAGAAAACCAGAACGCAAGACACAGCATAGGACCACAAATGGCACAAATCACAGACTTTACGATGCACTCAGTCACAAGTTTGAAATGTATCCATTTTCGGAAAAAATAATTGGGAGAATTGTAAGAGAAATAATAAACTATCAATAGTGTGATTCAAGTCGCCATCCCAAAGACTGTGAACTCAGTGAACTCACTGAAATATAGACGACGCTCTGTGATAGGAATGAGGCAGGTAATATGAATTTGGCCTGAGTTTGGACGTCCTGGAGACATTGTCATTGGACGTCCCAAAAACGTCCGAGTCGTACATCCCCAGGATGTCCATATGAGGTTCTGACCTCAATGGACCTGAATGGAACATAAAATGGACATCCTCGACACGTCCAGTGGTATCTGGGTAGAGACCTTGCGGAACCTATCGCCACTTTACGTCTACATACAAGGCGAAACCAGGTCAGTCAACAATAGATTGACCAGAGAACAAGCGCCTATGAGCAGACTGCATGGTAATATGCACAACGAGCTATACAAAGAGTTGGAAACCAACCCACATGATGGGAATGCAATCGGATGAGATGCTTTCCATGTATAGCTTCGGGAAAAACTTCAGAACATTTATAACAGACAGGGGATATGGAAGGGAGGACCTCCAATTCATGTAGAAATGGCCCACCACACAAATGGCTCAACAACCGAAAAAGGTGTAGAGCAGCAATAAATATACATAAGCCAAAGTTGCAGAAATACATCACTGTGCAGGAGAGTCACTAAGGCAGGAGTTTGAGGAAATAGTAATTTTCCTAACAAGTGCGGAAAGACACTTTCCGCATGAGTTAGGAACAATACTTTTTCTACAAGCGTAGGAAACAAATTCATTTTTTCAATTATTTATTCATGCAAATGGAAACAACTAACAAGAGTAACATTTTCTATCCACTAATTATTCGTAATATTTATTGTAAATGTACAATTTGATGCATTATGTAAAGTTATAGCGGAAGCCAGCATATTTTTTGAAGATGGCTGATTTCCTGAAGAAGAAGGTAACTCGGGCAATACATTATCGAAAGAAATCGAATGTGCAGGCACAGGCATCAAATCGTCGCCGATCGATATAGACGTGGATGGTTCTAAAATGCACCCGGAAGACGATGTAGTGTTCAAATTGAGAATTTTGTTGGACATTTCTTTTTTTCGATTGGTGGAGTCTTCTAAATACCCCTCTGCAACTGAAGTCGATTTCCATCCTCCTAGGCGTTTGATATTAGTTATACCCACACCACAGTCAGCAAGTAAAGTGGCTGAGGAACGCCTGAACCTGTTACCAGTGTAAAGCTCTGGATTTTGAAGGCGCAGATATACTGCTATTTCGGAGGGTATCTTTCCTATGGTATTGATTCCTACACATTGCACAGTACATTTTCCACTTTTGTAATACAAGAATAAACGACGGTGAGGAGTCTCTTTTCGACGTAAATGTACATAATTTCTGTATACGTTCAAAAAATAACAATCATTTGCTTCTTCAGATATCACGAAGGATCTAGAGGAATGATTTTTGGAATCCTTGATATTAACAATTATCAGGTTTTCTTTGTCGTCTATGTCGTCAATGGTGAGTTTTGTCAGCTCTTCTCGTCTGCAAGCACCAGCTAATCCAAAAATTGCAACTAACTTAATCATGAGGTATATGTCATCGGGTGCTTCAGTCATAAATTTTGAAACGTCTTCTTGAGTGAAGATTTTGACCTTTTTCGGTCGAAAACCGACATTCTGTCTTTTAATGAATGCAATTATTTTGTAAAATTTGCTAATATCCAAATTTTGCTTTACTTTGCATACACTCTTCAACATCGAATATCTTGCCCATAAAGTGTTCGGCTTCCATGTTTTAGACATTTCTAGAAAATAAGCCAAGAATACTTCTTCTTTATTTGGTGTTTTCACTTTTTTATTGTTGCACCATTCAATAAAACTCGTGTATTGCTTCTCGTACCTTTGTTTAGATTTCGTTGGCAATAACTCTAAGTTCGCCTCTGTAGCTGCTTGCACGATTTCTTGTGGAAGTTCTTCATCAGATGAATAATCCATTGTGGCAATTTCACTGAATCGAAAATTTTATATAAGTAACGCTTTGTCTGTCACTCTGACAATTACAAACAAATTTGTGTATTGATCGGCATGACAACATCAATTGTTACCTACTCGTTATCAGATCAATCAAAGCCTATATATAGGGTGATTTTCATAACAATACATTTTTATTTATCAATATTTGTTCATTTTTTCAATAAATAGTGCAAAATGATGGAGATTTTGAACAAACTCACTTAGTATTGCAACAAAAAAGCTTGAACTTTCATATTTTGTCACCCACCACTTATATTTTACGAGGATATTATATAAATGTTTTTCCCGCACTAGTGTGGGAAAAAATTTCTCGCACTAGTGTGGGAAAACTTTTCCCGCACAACTGTGGGAAAATGACACTTTCCAAACTGAATTGTGTGCGGGTAGAGGGTGAATCACGCACGCTTGTAGGAAAAAACCATTCCGACAGCCAGCAATCATAAGCTCCATGCAGATTAATTCCAATTGCGTTCGAAATTGCTTCGAAACCCTACAATAGTCAAATCAGACTGTCTTCAGCCTGGCTACGAGGCCATACAGGTTACAAGGGCAATGAGGAGGCAGATTTACTAGCACGAGAAGAAGCACGACGAGATCTCATTGGTCCAACAACTTTCTGTAGTATAGCGAATGGTGAAACAAGGCGCCGAAAATGAGACAGACCAAATATTTCATTAGAGAATCATCGCCAAAATGCACGGAGTACCTACAAAGCCAGTATAGGCAAAAAAGCGGGATCCTGGTTGGGTTCCTAGCAGGATCCTGATTGGGCTCCTAGCAGGACACTATAAACTCAACAAACACATGAATAACATACTGTAAGGCGGGGATGAGCGCAGTGTATAGCGCACGCGTCTATTGACCGAGAGATTCTAGGTTCGGTTCCCAGTCACAGCGAGCTTTTTATTTTTCTGAATGATTGAATCTCGTTGCTGACTGATGATAATCTTCAACGATTCAATGTTGCGTTAAGAATCAACAGTGCTGCTTCAAAATTGGCGTGAAGAGTTAGTAACACAGCCTACCCAGAACACGTGGGTAATGATCATAGCAGCCGATGACAAAACACCAAAACAAATTAAAGAAGAAGAAAAACCACAACCCTTCCAGATATATGGAGGACCTGAAGTTTGGCCTGTGGAGTCTGGTAATAAGGACGGGTATAGACAAGGAACTCTAACCCAACATGGGGGCACCCACAACAAATCTGCAAAGGTCGCAGTGGAGGGGCTGCTAGAAGCACATGAGCACCTTTATTATTCTAATCTAATCCCTGCGAGAGTCCAATCAAACATAAACAATCTATTGGCATACACAGTTCCATATGATGATAGACAATGTTTGTTTATAGTACAGTAACCACAGACACATGTAAGCCACAAGTGAAGAATGAATTGTAGCACTTTCAAAATTCTTGACATCAAGTATTGTTAGAAAAAAAATTGTTTAAAAGAAAATCGGTGGTGGAACCCAAAAAAATTTTCGGGGGTAATACCACAAGAGCTCAGATTTAGCCGGATATTTTTTGTGGTTGTTTTCGAATACTTACTTTTATTGGCAATTTAACGAGAGCTGTTCTGACAAAATCACGAGAGCGTAGCTCGCGTGATTTTGTCAGAACAGATCGAGTTAAATTACCTACATGAAAGTAAGTATGAGAAAACCACCGGAAAAAATATCCTGCTAGATCTGAGCTCGCGTGGTATTTGGTAAGACAATCCCATGAATAAAAAACTCAATTCAATTAAACTTTATTTAACAAACTAAACGAACAATGAGTAGAAACATAATGTTTAGAAAGAACAATTGTTAAAAATACAATTATTATATACAATTGGTCCAGTAGACATTTGCTCCTTTCCTGATGTAGACTTTGTTGTTGACATTGACATGGATGTTGTTGACACTGTGGCTAATTCATTATCCAAAGCTTTATCTCGGAGATTTGTCACAAGATGCGAATGATGCTCATTATCAAGTTGTAGATAAGGCTTTATAGACTTGGAAGAGGAATGTCCAGTTATTTTAATTAATTCTTGTTCATTAATACCTGCCTTAGCTAAAGTTGATACGGCGCTTGAGCGATGAGAATGATTAGAAATTTTTTTATTCTTTGTATCCAGTCCAATTTTTTCAGCTGAAATTTTCGTCCACTTAAGAATTTCGTTGACTTCTATAGGAACATTTTTGTACCAACCTTTTGATGAATCATTTTTCCAAAACGGATTGGGAGTTATAAATAATCTATCAGTTGTAATATGGTTCGGTCTATGTGACAATATTTTATAAAACAATGTCACTGGGCATATGCTAGGGTTTTCTATGTTCTTTATTAGCCATTTACTATCGCAGCACTTGTTTGAGCCACCCTGACATGTTTTGGAAAAAACTGTATTATATTCAATGCGACCTGTTAAATCACCATTATTTGATTTTTCTTCTTTAAAATAGTGTACTTTACACTTTGCAGCTTCACCTCCTCGCCAAGCTAATTCATATGCAGCGATATGAAAAAATCTTTTTAAAAGACCTATGGGACTATTCTCATCCCATATTAATGCCATTTTAACAATTTCACTTTTAGTTAATGCTGTTGAACTATTCTTACGTTTTTGTAAATTACCTTGTAAGTTCTTTCGCTTAGAATTACGTGCATCACGGGATTTCTTAAATGCCAAATCAGTGAAAGGGTTGAAAGTAACATTAAATTTTTCGAAATACATGTTTTGCAACATTTTCGCTGTTGTGTTCCACATTGTTTTCACCACGTATTCTTTATAATCCTCTCCATTCTGTTTCTTCATATTAAAGCCCCAGTCCATCAATATTCCTGCCATATTTTCCACTGACTGTTCGGTTTCCAAATTGAAGTTTCGTTGTTTACAAAATTCACTAAATTGATTCCATATGGAGGAATGAGTTTTTATTGTATTTTCTGGAGTTGATTTTTCAATCTCCCTTACTATTTCTGCCTCGCAAATATTTCCAAATCTCGACATACTTTTTGGAATTGTTATATGCTGTTTAATTCTTTCTGTTTTTGACATTTACAATTGTCAAACTGATGCGACGCCCAACTCTTGATAAACAAACAGTAAATGCTAGCGTTGCTACGGTAACGTAATTTATCCGATATTTTTATCCACTTGCAAATTCTATTCCTTCCTATTTAGCCGATAGCAAACTACGATTTTTGTATTCACAAATGGGAATTTTTATACATGAGTGGGATTGTCACTTATAATCTCCCTAGTGCTTGAATTATTGCCGGAAATTTTTCGAGTAAATGAATTTTTTGAAAGTTACCCGAGTCGCGCAGCGACGAGGGTGATTTTCTTAAAAAATTCATGTACGAGATAAATTTCCAGCAATTAATTTAAGCACGCGGGGGATTCGGTAAGAAAATTTCACACCAAAATATATTAAATTAATGGTTAATTCAACTGACTTGTAGATTATTCTGAGAGAAAACAAGTTGTAACATCAGTGGGCCATGAATGGTTTTTGTTGATATAATGACAGTTACGCGTTGGTATTAGTGGCGGTGTTTGTATGTGAGGAAGGAAAATTCATTTTGCGACATTTTCAACCTAAAATTACATTGCACATCACGCAGAACTAAAATAGTTTTGACTGGTCCATGCGGATTGTCTATTGGGAAGTGATGTGGAAAGGAATTCTTGCAAATTTCAGCCGAGTATTCACGAAAAGATAAGTTGAATAAAATTGTCTTTGGGCCATTATGCAACGACAAAACACATTTTAGGTTCTCAAAAACTTGCATATTATATTTGCATGATAAGGTAGGAGTCTTCAGAAACGATATGAACTTCTCCTTTTCCTTCTTCGATCATTTTCAGCTGAGTTATGACCAATCAAATATTCGGCTCCGCCAGATCTTTCAGAGGCGGGTAAGCGTGAACCTGAAATTTAATGTCGGCGTTCAATCAGGTTTTCTGAGAAAACGAACATAAAAAACTAAAAACTTTTTTTCCGACGAATCATCAAAAAAAAATGTTCCACCTCTGGAATTTCGGTAAACATTTTTTTTTCGTGTTTATCATGGTACCAACAACTAGCATACCACGTTTGGTGCTACAATCGATCCTCGTCTCAAAACCCAATCATACTGGATTATTAGCCTATTGAAGAGATATTCTTCGGTACTGTTTATTATTATTTCTAGTATATAGGTATATATCTCTATTTTGAAATTTTACGGAGTTTCTGTTTTTCTTTCTTATCAAATATTGTTCAGACAGTTCCTTTCGATGAATAAACAAATAACCACTTTCATAGACTCACTTACCTTATATTATTAGTTTTCAATCAGACTATTTCGATTTATTTTCCGTTTATGTTCTGAATCAAACGGATTCTGAACGGAGTTGGATGAATATGCCAAATATGAAAAAAATTGCGGAGCGAAATTCAACCATAACATGGAAAATGTCATTTATGAAATTGCGGTTGATTTCATAATTCATACCCCTTCGAATATCAAAGTACATGTCAGAGATAAAAGCCTGAACATGTAATTTGCAAACGGTCCTATTTATTATTTATTCAATTACAGGCTGAAAGTGACAAATTTGAAACGTTTTCGAGTGGCGCCTTTTTATTTATTACCGCGTTATTTTATGAATTTGTTATTTATTTCAACAGTATTGAAATGAAGTTTGCAGGAATGAATAGTCTGTATAACCCTGTTATGTAGAATATGTTCAATAAATTATTTATACTTGAATTAAGCATTTGGTTTCCAGGCAAGATAGTGTCCCCGGCTTTTTAATTTTACAAGCTTTTATTCAACTTGCCATGTAAGTTAGTACCTATATTTTATGTACGTATGTGAATTTTGACCCACTTCTAGTCGTCTGAGTAAGTTGAAATTTGAACTACTCGGAACACTGACCGGGAACGGAGTCACTTGCCTTGGATATGCGGACGACATAGTCATTATGGCTAAAGGCAAATTCGAAGGAACCCTCTACGATCTCATAGAAAGAGAGCTATAGACAACCAGAAGGTGGTGCCTTTCGGTGGGGTTGAGAATTAACTTAGTAGTACCATTCACTAGAAGAACAACGTCTTAGCACCTAAGGACTGTTCGCCTCGACGGAACAGACTTAGAATGGCAACAAGAGGTGAAGTATCTAGGGCTTACCCTAGACTCAAAACTACTCTGGAACAGACACGTAGAAAAGATCGCTAATAAGGCAAAATCATTGAACATTCAAGGAAAAACATGGGGCTGTAACCCATCAGTACTGCGATTGATATACACCATGATAGTGAGACCTGTGATCACCTACGGAGCAGTAGTGTGGCACGGCAGAACCAAGCTCGCCACAACGAAAAAAATCTTGGAGAAAGTGCAAAGACTAGCATGTCTTTGTATAACAGGAGCAATGAGGTCGACTGCAACAGCAGCAATGGAGATCATTCTGGACCTCACTCCTCTCCATATCATGATGAAGAGAACTGCTTGGGAAGCAAATCTCAGGTTGGCTAAAGTCGAACTCAAAGGGACAGCACACGGTGTAAAGAGCTCAACCTCCACCGACTGTGCACACCTTGCCGATCTCCCAACTGACGCAATTACCAGGAAATTCACTTTCTAGAATTTTTTTCGAACGGAACTAAACACCAAGCGAGAATGGAACATAGAATCCATTTGAGCACTGGGAAAGAATACCATAACATCATGGTACACAGACGGCTCCAAAACTCCCGAGGGAACTGGTGCAGGAATCTTTGGGCCTCGCACCAAATACTCGGAACCCATGGGCCAGTTTCAAGCGGAAATTCACGCCATAGAAAGGTGCATTCAGTTCAACCTCAACAGGAAATACCGGAACAAGGAAATCGTGATCCTATCCGATAGTCAAGCAGCCATCAAAGCGTTGAGCTCTTCTAACATCAACTCGAAAATGGTTTGGGAATGCCTAGACAAACTTAACGATCTAGACAGGAACAAAAAGGTGACCCTCCTCTGGGTGCTGGGGCACGTCGGAGTGGAGAGCAATGAACCAGCAGACACCCTGGCACGAAAAGGCGCATCAACTCCATTGATTGGGCCAGAACCATTCTGCGGACTTGGAAAATCTTACTTCCGAGAATAACTCAATCAAGCTGGAGAAGCACTGAGAGCAACATACTGGCTAAGATTTCAAGGACTGAGGCAGGCCAAAGATCTCCTCGGCAATTTCAACCGAGCAAGATCGAAGACACTGATTAACCTCAGCAAAACTAGTCTAAAGACAATCACGGGATTTCTAACGGGGCATTGTAGACTCAAAGAACACCTAAGGAAGCTAGGCTTAGAGGAGGGCAGCACCTGCAGATTCTGTGGGAAACATCCAGAAACACTCCACCACATATTGATGGAGTGTGACGCTGTACATAGTAAAAGATTGAATATACCGGGATCATACCAGCTGACTGTGGGAGAAATACCACGAGTAGACCCCCTCAAAATCCTAAAATTCCTGAATGAATTGAGGCTTGAAGGGCTGCTGTAAACAAGAACACCTTCTGATAGCAGAAGAACATGGGGCACAATAGATCTAATCAGGTCGCAGCGCATCAGTCACGATCCATATCTACCAATACCAATACCAAAAGTTGAAATTTGGCAGGTGTTCATAATATTAGTGATATATAATGCATTGTGGAAGTTGGAGAATGGCGGCTTCAAAATCGTTGACGAAATTTTTTTTTGGTCAGATTCCACTTAAAATTGATATGTGCGGGTTTTTGAGGTCAGATATTATGCATTTTTTGTTGAAAACTCATGGATTCAAGATGGCGGCTCCAATATAGCGGACGAGTTTTGAAATTATGACCCGATTTAAAAATTATGATCCGATTCGATTCAAAATTGGTAACTGGTGGTTCTCGGGGTCGGAGATTGTGAATTTGTTGTCAAAATTTATAAATTCAAAATAGCGGAATAGTTCTGTGATTATGATTCGATTCGATTAGAAATTGGTTAATTATTATCAATATTAATTATTATTATAGTTACCTGTATCGCCAAATTTGACGGCATATTGTCTAAAGTTTTTTTTTTCATACATTTTCCTAAGTTAATTTAAGAACTATCGAAAATAAGTTTGGTAAATATTAAGGGTATTTCACTTTGCACCTTTTTGTGAATTAAAATATTTTTTTATGTGCCATTGGCGGTGCAGTGACGTCACGAGCAATTTTTTCAAATGGAACTTTATGTAATGTTTAGTATTGCTAAAAAGCTTGTTTTTTTCTCGTTTCAGTGGTACTAATATTATTTCATCTCTCTTGATAGATACAGTTAATTTCGAAATTTTTCATCCACCTCTGTAATTCACTTACCTATTGCTTTTGTTAAAAAATTTATTCAGTTTGGGAATGAGGCCAGACGGATATTCTAGCGATACGGCAATTTCAATGAGTCAATGGCATACGTAAGTTTTCATGAAAAAAAGTTTTCAAATGCTACATTAACGGTTGTTTCATTAAACAATTCCACTTACAATGTTTGTGTCAACAATACTGAACAATCATTTCTGTCATGACAGAAATTGAAGGGACTTCCGCCTACTAGATGAAGTCTGTTTTTGGGACCAATCAAATATTCGGCTCCGCCAGAACTTTCAGCGGCGGCTAAGCGTGACCCTGAAATTTGATGTCGGCGTTCAAACTCGTTTTCTGCAGATTACAGCAAACATTTGTTTATTAAATTTTAAACGAAAAAAAAAATATATGTTCCACCCCTGGAATTTTGGTTAACAATTTTTTTTCGTGTTTATCAAGGTTCCAACTACTAGCATACCAAGTTTGGTGGTGCTACAATCGATCTTCTCAAATTCCAATCGTACTGGATAAAATCCTAATTTTATAATAATTTTGAAGTGAGTTTTTTTTAAGATCTTTATAATATTGAAATATCTAAAATAATTATTTCAGTAATATAGGCCTTTCACATATACACATAACTATCATTCAAATCTACAGGTTAACTAATGATGTGACAATTGATTTCCTTCCTTCGAGTCTTGGTTTGTTAGTCCATTCTGTAGGGTGTTGAATAAATTGATAAGCTTTATCGCGAGGGTGATCTAATAAGCTTGTACACTTAAATGGGCACTAAAAGATACAAAGAACAAGTGTTAACATAAACCCAAACAGTAAATTAAATTCACTTTATCACCAACACATGTTACAAAACATGACATGCAGGTTTCTATTCTTTCCTGATCAACTAGGGGAGGATTATGATGTAAGAGTCCCTTTTTTGTTTGATAGATATTCAGGGTCCAGACAGGATGCCAGACCGATTGTCGATTGTCATTTCTCGGATAATAGTTTGACGAAAAAAAAAAAAAAAAAAAATTGGAGATGTCGTAAAGTGTATGGCTGGCAATAATTCGATAACGAAAGAAGTGGATTTTCGAAAACCAGAATTGAAATTATCAACAATTGCGTAAAAAAATAGTAATTCAGGTATTATTGAGAACGCAATTTTGGTAACTGCTCTCGAGAAAGACAATTTATAGAAAATCTCGAAAAAGTTTGATTCAGCAATCAACAGTCCAACATTTTTCTTTACTAGCTTGCGGAAAATTCACTTTTCCGCACTAGTGCGAAAAACACGGGAAAACATGGGGCTCAATCCCAAAATGGTATATTGGATATACAACATTGTGGTGAAACCCATGATCGCATACGCATCTACGGTATGGTGGACAAAGAAAATACAAAAAATAGCCGCGGCTGAGTTGAGCAAGGTACAAAGACTTGCATGCCTTAGAATAATGGGAGCTATAAAAACAACACCAACATCAGCCATGGAAGTACTGTTGGACCTCCCACCGATTGACATAACAATCATGGGAGAGGCAAGAATGGGACTTCTAAGGCAACAAAACAGGAGCAACAGATCGGATCACAATAAGATAAAGAAGATAGTGGGAGGCAATATTCTCGAAGTGAAACCAACGGACCACATGACTCCCAGGTACTTTTTCAACATTAACTTCGAGGTTATTATACAAGATCGAAGGGAATGGACAGATGACATCAGGGACAAACCTGGAGAGAGGATCTGGTACAAGGACGGATACAAAACCAGGGAAGGAACTGGTGCTGAAATATACAGGAGCAACTCCGAAATGAGGAACAAAGACCTCCGTATTCCAAGCAGAGATGTACGCCATCTTGTACTGTGTGAGAGAAATCAATATGAGGGAAATGCACAATGCACGGATCAAAAATATGCACAGACAGCCAGGCGTCACTGAAGGCCCTCATGAATCCGAAAGTGACATCAAGACTGGTATGGGGGTGCCGAGAAGAACTCAGTGTTCTCACAGAACACAACAAATCAACTTTGATGTGGGTTCCAGGGCACTGTGGAATCGAGGGAAATGAAAAAGCTGTTATGTTGAAAAATGACTGATACAAAAGTTTCAGAGTTATCAATGATCCACAACTTTTCATCGAAACTTTTTCCGATAGAACGCATATTTCAGCCACACATGGTAAAAAACCAAGATCCAACCCTTAAAATTAATATTTGTTTTACTAGGCATAAAAGCACAAGATTTAATGCCGCGGCTGGTGTTTCATAGCCGAGCGTAGCGAGAAATTTTTATCAGATGCCCCAGATGAACTGTATTTGTGTACGAAGGTAGGAATATATTGAAAATGATCTATTATGGATTAAAGAACTAATTTTCAATTTATATTTTAGGTTGGTTGTACTTATTGTTGCAGTCGCTGGGGCTTGTAGATGTGATGAGCTTTTGCAAATGAAAACAGATGATATAAATGATATGGGCGACAAATTGCTAATTATGCTACCAAATACTAAGACCAAAAGATCAAGATCTTTTGTAGTAACGGATTATTTAAGCGTTTACAGAAAATATGCAGCCTCCAGACCCTCGAATTTAAATAATCGGCGTGTCTTCTATAAGTATGCGAACGGTAAAGCACACCATCAATTCATTGGCATTCACAAATTCGGTAAAATGCCAGAAGAAATTGCTACTTTTCTGGGACTATCCCATACGAAAGAGTATACCGGGCACTGCTTTCGCAGAACTTGGGCCACGTTGCTGGTGCATTCTGGTGGGGACATAACAATGTTGAAGCAACATGGAGGATGGAAGTCTTCCGCTGTCGCGGAGGGCTATATTGAGGACTCGCTAGCCAATAAGTCGAACATCGGCAAGAAAATATTTTCTGGCGTTTCCGGAGTATCAAGTGTTGATATTAAAGGTGTTAATTTTACTGGAAAGGAGGGAAGTGGACAGAGTTCAATTGTATTAAATAATTGTTCACAATTCACCATAAATATATCTAATTAATAAAAATTTCGCGTTGTAGTTTGTAGTTTTAATGCAATAAAACCAGTTTATTATCATCAGCATCATTTTGAGTTTTTTTAATGTCATTGTCAATTTTAATAACCAGTTTGATTTAAATTATTACTTGGAAGGTTGCTAGCAACGAACTTTTTTCTGCCTAGGCAGTAAAAGGGGACTTTTTCTGCCTAGGCATAAAAAGTACAACTTCTAAGCCTGCCAAGTGTCATTAAAAGGCCGCTTTTAATGTCATTTGGAGAAAAAGTATATTTAGCTACCCCTATCACCTTTCCGGAATTTTTACTGGGTCGTCTTGATTTTTCTTAGTTTACTTATAACTTACTCTAACTTTACCAACCATCAATATACTGCTAAGAATTTTTTATGAATTCGGGTATTGAAAATTGCTTTGACCCTGGTCTAAATACGTAGTTTCCGGTAGCTATCTTCAGAAAATAGTTGACATTAAGCAATTAAATTGGAGAAATTGTGCATCTCTTCCAACTTCTCGAAATATCGAATATTTGATAACTAAATGGAACTAATATCAGTAGAAATGGTAAGTGATGAAGACTGAATAGAGAAAATTATGGATGGGGCGAATATGATTTTTTTTCTTTTTTGACAAAGCGTAAATGAAAAAGGTATTCGTAGTTACATCCTACACAGTATTAGCTTATGTTGAAAGTTGAATAAAACTCTAAGAAATTGAAAAGTTCTTTCAAAGTTGGGTCAACGTTAATGATAATAATAATATCGATATCAACAAATATGCGAAATTCATTCCATATTTGATGTTAAGTTAGTATGATGTCGGTTAGCGTGAAAGCGGCCACGGTTCATCATTATGTAGTTGCCGGAATACTCAGATTTCATGTGATATTTTGCTGAACAGGTTCCAACGCCCACTTATAAATCTTATTTAGAATATATCACAATTTCAATTGTAACTTTTCCACCTGGGGTCGCTCGTGCCAAAGATATAATTGAAAATAACAGTTATTTCCAACAAAATGATTTAAAGTACTCGCGAGCCAAGATTCAGTAATATAACTTTTCATGCACAATGCAATAACAAATTTTGTCAACTTCATATGAGATTGTATCATCACTTTCGATCACGTTCGATAAATAACTGTTTGGTTCCTATAATCATGGATAACAGGTTGTTGAAAGTGAAATAAAAAAAATTAAATTTCCAGAATAACTTCATAACGTCTAAACTTTCCGAACAAATAACAGCAAGTTCTATGAAAATAATCAACGAGTCTCAATATCACTTATACGCACGCACTTATTCTTCTTCAATAATCTTGACAAACGTTGAGATTGTCAATGATGAAATCTTTTCCTTTTTTGTTTAGGATACTAGCAAATGACATACTGTAAGACCCTATAGTTACAGCCCTATGCTGATTGTAGATCTTGATAGTTAATCGAGCTAACCCTCGTCGAGAGAGAAGAAGAGAAGAAGAAGAGGAGAAGAAGAGGAGAAGAAGAGGAGAAGAAGAGGAGAAGAAGAGGAGAAGAAGAGGAGAAGAAGAAGAAGCGCGAAGACCGATGGAAAATATGGTTAAGTCGTTTCAACAAATAGTTTGAAATTGTTTATTGGTTTTCCTTTCCAGTAATAACTAAATTAGTTTTGTTCGTTATTTTGGTTATTTTGCCCAAAACCCGAGGAGTACAATACGAAACTTCTTCGGGAAAATTTGAATCGTTATGGAGTTATAAAAGAAAACATAATTTTTTTTGCCACATTCAACACCTTGTAATTCAGTTAATAATCATCTCAGAGAATATGTTTATTGGAACTTTTAACCTCAAAATGAAGCGAGGATTCTACCTTTGGGAACATGTAATTTGGTTCCCAGATTAAGGAGAACCAGCTAGTCTCTCTCTCAGATAAATTAAAGTCTATCCAGATCAATTCGTCAAAATTGTTGATCTAATAGTTTACATCATCAGATGAATGTTGCCTTCTAGGTTATATGTGTTATCATCGAAGAATATAGTTCTTATAATCGGTTTATATTGTGAATAACCTAGCAATGATTATAATCCAGTACGATGGGGTTTTGAGACGAGGATCGATTGTAGCACCACCAAACTTGGTATGCTAGTTGTTGGAACCATGATAAACACAAAAAAAAAATGTTTACCAAAATTCCAGGGGTGGAACATATGTTTTTTTTTCGTTTAAAAATAAATAAATACATGTTTGCTCTGATCTTGGAAAGTATATGATTCATCGAAAAACAACTCAACAAGGTGAAAGACAATTATTCAATTCTCCACAAAAATGATTATTAGTAATTTTTTATGGAATGTGCTCGTTTTTTCAGAAAACGTCATTGAACGCCGACATCAAATTTCAGGATCACGCTTACCCGCCGCTAGAAGTTCTGGCGGAGCCAAATATTTGATTGGTCATAACTCTGCTGAAAATGATCGGAGGAGGAAAAAGAAAAGTTCATATCGTTTCTGAAGACTCCTTTTCACGCAAATATAATATGGGAAATATGGGAGTATTTGAGTACCTAAAATGTCATTTGTCGCACTTCACGGAGATGTTTGCGGATGATCCGAAAATCATGAATAATTTAATAAATATTATTATACTAAAGTAGCAACCCATACCCTCTTTGGACGTTATGCAGCAATTTTAGAGAAGTGTGACAGGTCCCACTTATATACATGTCAAAAAAAACCTTTGTTATACTCCTGCCTCATTTTCAACTTACCCATAAAACCGGAATTTTCTTCAGTAATTGTTGAAAATAATCGCTTATCCATATCCTACATATATGATCAATAACACTATTGTGAAGTGCAAACCTCAAGCTTGAAATCACATATTTCATTTTTTATGTAGGATGTGATAATAGTTATTTATGGTACTAGCGTGTTATGTTGAAAATAAGTCACGAGAGAAAGATTTATACCACGAGGCCATCAGGCATACAATGTTTTATACAACAAGTGGAAGAAATCGTTTTTTTTTTAGATAATAATTAATAAGTTTTAAATATGATGAGTATAATCCATAACTCACTAGTGAGTTATGGATTTTAACACACTGGTGTGTTATTTGATAGTTTACTTTTCTAAAATGACATAAATAATGATAGTCATAACTGTCATGTGTTGGATAAAACACATTTTGAGTACTCAGATACTCACATATTATATTTGCATGAGAAAGTAGAGGTCTTCAGGAACGATATACACTTTTTATTTTTCTTCTACTTTAATTTTTGGCAAAGTTATGACAAATCTAATTTTCGGCCATGTGGCGAGTTAAAGCGAGCCTGATATTTGATATAGGAATTCAATCAGGTTTTCTGAGAAAACGACCGCATTTTGTGAGAAATTACGAAGTATATTTCTTGTGGAGAATTGAATCATCTTTAACCTCGTTGAAATTGTTTCTTGATAAATCTTATACTTTCCAAATCAACAGCAAAAAAAATTATAACTTTTTTAAATATATTTGTTTGTTCCACCCCTGATTTTTCGGTAAACTATTTTTTTCTAACAATACATGATATCAAAAAGTCATGTGCCGAGTTTCAAAGTGCTACGATTCATTCTCCACTTGTGGCTTTCATTTGTCTGTGGTAACTGTACTGAATCTTTTTTAACCATTCAATACATTTCAGAATTTTACTCATTAATTTCAATCTTCAGGCATGCACACTCTATAATATATTTATTTCCTATTACCAAATTCTTTTTGAAATATACCATTGCAGCGATTGCCATTGAGGGTGGCAATAGACAATTATTCAATAGGACTGAATATTAAATCATTTACAGTAGGAAGAACTCAATAGGAAGTATAAAATAGGGATAAACGGCAGGGGATGGAGTAGCAACTATATATCATTCGCAACGATATATGAGTAAGGGGTGGTAAAAGTTTATTACTTTTTTTAATTGTTTTGAATACATTTTCTAAGAACATTCTAATGAGATACCCCATCTTTCGAATAGTTATTGTCATTGAAATGATAAATACTTATTATTCTGCTCAATGTAAAACAATATGACTAACCGTAAGGGCAGAATTTGTTTAATAGGTAACATCAGTTTCATTAGCTATGCTCGTAATATTGTTTTTCTACGTTCTTGCAAAAAACAAAACGTTATTGAACTATATTTGGTGGAAAAACTGTCTCTTTATTGCATTGAGTGCAACAAAGAGTTTATTGCACTCATCTGTCATTCTACTATAGCGTTCTGTCATCATGACAGACATACACTTTCAAATCGACGCCAAATTTAGCCCATTTTCTATGAGATTGTATTACGTTTTAAATATTTGCATGCTTCATCATATTCATTATATAATGGACTATGAAATTAATAGAAAATGCAATTTGTTAATAATAAATTTTTTTCTTTCGAATATCAACTGAATTACACAAAATGTTTTTGAATTACTTTTAGCAGATAGATTTAAACAAACAATGTCTTCCTTACAGTTTAGTGCCACCTAAATGAAACATTTTCTGGTTTTTGCATGAACGTAGAAAAAATATTGTATGAAACTCGTGCAAAAAGAAATTATTGCACTCGACGTGTTGTCCAACAAGGCCATCAGGCCAAGTTGGACAATTTCACGTCTTTTTGCACCCGTTGCATAAATAACTATTGTTGTATGATTCTGCACATGAATGCGCAACAAGAAAAAGCCATTTCAAGAGATATTTCCCTAAGCCAATAACTAGGCCATTCTTAGTTTTTTTTTCAGGCGCCGTTCGGGTAAACACTGTTTTTGCCAATATATTTAATTTTGTGCCAATATATTTATTAGTTGTAGCAAATATTTTCATTTTGCTTTCCGATATATTTTCGATAAAATACAATATATTTACTTTCCAAGCATTACAAATAAATAAAAACGTTAATTCCCATATATTTATAAATTCGATCTATTTTATTTTAAATTCAGTGACCCTATGGGTACGATTAAATGGCCCAATATGAAATATTATACTGCCGCCATCTATTCGGCAATTTCTGTACTACTGACTTTGCTTCGTTCGTATGTTGCCATATGCTCGAACATATCACAAATCTCTTGACGACATAAAATAGATCAAATTTATAAATATATGAGACTTCACGTTTTTGTATATTAGTAACACTTGAAATGTAAATATATCGAACAAATATATCGGCACGTAAAATAATATATATATATATATATCGCTACAATTAATAATAATACAATTAATCATAGAAAATTGAGAATTTTATTAATTGCAATTCAGGTGAGAGATTCAGCATTCAACAGTTTTTGTTTCTGATCGAGGATAATCTTCCTAAATACATCTTACGAAGGATGTCTTTTATAATATGCGATGAACTGATACAAATAAATATTAATTATTGGATTTTTTAAACTGTTTTTCGAAATATTTCCACTGAATTTTGCATAATTTCTGCATACGCTCAAGTCAGTTTTTGTGTTATAAAATGTTCAAACACTTTTCTTCATTTCTATCATCACTGAATTTGTGCATGGATAATAGGTTTTCTGAATGTTGTACAGAGGAAAAAAAACATTTGTTTATATATGACCCCCTGTGGTCTCAAAAGTCTTTCACTACACATTCCATAACATGTTAATTCATCTGACTGTTTGATACGCAAACTTGCTTCAGACTTTTCGAAGCTGTTTTTGCAGCCCCGGTTCAAACATTTTGTTAGGAGTTTCACGTTATCGAATCAAATTTTCTCGAAACCGAAACACCTTTCAGGAATAAAATGTGTACTGTATATATCCGGAAATTTGTTGAAAACTATCTTATTCTATCGGGTACTTAACAGTGATGTTTTAAGGACGTTTGAAAACCGGTGTCGCTGAGTTTCTTCCTTGTACTTTACCTGCGATAATAATCCTTTTTGTGTTTTTATGGATTATTTCCATAGCTGGTGTTGAAAAGGCCTACGCCCTCAACGTTTGGTGTCGAAAACGCCTACAGGATTACAAATAGCAGGTATTTGTTGTCGAAAAGGCCTACGCCCTCAACGTTTGGTGTCGAAAACGACTACAGGATCACACATAGCAGGTATTTGGTGTCGAAAAGGCCTTAGCCCTCAACGTTTGGTGTCGAAAACGACTACAGGATTACAAATAAAAAGTATTTGGTGTCGAAAATGCCTATGCCTCTCAACGTTTGGTGTCGAAAATGACTACAAGATTACAAATAGCAGGTATTTGGTGTCGAAAATGCCTACGCCCTCACCGTTTAATGTCGAAAACGAGTACAAGATTACAAATAGCAAGTATTTGGTGTCGAAAAGGCCTACGCCCTCAAAGTTTGGTGTCAAAACTGACCACAGGATTACAGATAGCAGGTATTTGGTGTCGAAAATGCCTATGCCTCTCAACGTTTGGTGTCGAAAACGACTACAAGATTACAAATAGCAGGTATTTGGTGTCGAAAATGCCTACGCCCTCACCGTTTAGTGTCGAAAACGAGTACAAGATTACAAATAGCAAGTATTTGATGTCGAAAAGGCCTACGCCCTCAAAGTTTGGTGTCAAAACTGACCACAGGATTACAAATAGCAGGTATTTGGTGTCGAAAATGCTTATGCCTCTCAACGTTTGGTGTCGAAAATGACTTCAGAATCACAAATAGCAGGTGTTTGGTGTCGAAAAGGCCTTAGCCCTCAACATTTGGTGTCGAAAACGACTACAGGATTACAAATGGCAGGTATTTGGTGTGGAAAAGTCCTAAGCCCTCAACGTTCGGTGTCGAAAACGACTACAGGATTACAAATAGCAGGTATTTGGTGTTGAAAATGCCTACGCTATCAACGTTTGGTGTCGAAAACGACTATAAGATTACAAATATCAAGTATTTGGTGTCGAAAAGGCCTACGCCCTCAAAGTTTGGTGTCGAAAATGACCACAGGATTAAAACTAGCAGGTTTTTGGTGTCGAAAAGTCCTACGCCCATTCGTATAGGTTAGATTATATAATCTTATAATTCCTTTCCCTTCGGCCCCTTGAATGAATTCGGGTACCGGATTACGATTAACAAAGGTGGGTGGATGAACTCGGCGACGCCCTTGAAAACTATTGAGTTTTGATTGATTCTGAAAACCTACTAGCGCACCTTGATTTGAACAGTATCCAATAATTATTAAAAGTTTGCATCGCCATGTCCCAGAAAGGAAAATCGAATACATTTCATTTTGGAACATTTTATTGCGTGTAAAAATAGAAATGATGTTTCCATAACACTTGTATTTTGGCATCCACTTCGCAAACGAGTAGAATATGAGTTTGAAGTTATTTCTGAATATTATTTTCGCACGTTGGTTTCATAATTTATGCGAGACGTGCCTTGGGAATGATCTCATTATTTTTATGTTAACCTTTCCATCAGCAATTTTCTAATCTAGAAAAAAGTCAGTGGGGTTCAAAGCGATAAATATAAAAATGCAATTCATTTCACATATTATGTCAATGATATATACCGAGTGACAAGGTGAACACTGATAATCTTGGTTGTTTCATAGTATTTTAGTAGTTTGTTTGCGCAAAAGCTTGTCAATAGTCATCTGATGATGATTGCAGATACGATCAATCGAAACGTTAGTTATCAACACATTTAGCTGATAACTTCTGAATACAATGGAGTCCCATCCCAACACCAAAACAATACCAAAGTAATGAGGTTTATTTTTCTTCAAATATGTCTGGTACCTTAATTCAATATTAGGTCACTTTTTCAAGGTACATTTCAAGGAAACATGATTTTTTTACATTCCGAATGAGAAATGAGATAATCAATGTTTCGTAAATGTATGGAATCTCTTGAAATTTTTTTTTTATTCACAACTAGCCATAAACTAAACAACATATCTCTTGAAAAATTGTGAAATACGAGACTATTCAATAATCTTCCGTATTTCTGCATATACATCTCATACGTGGATTATCCCGCAGAAACAGAATGTTTCATTATTTTTTCAGTCATTGTTATTTCTTTCCACCAAGAACGCAGGTCCGTCCATATAGATTAATTATACAGTGACCGCCAAAAAGTATGTACCATATGGGAAAAAAGTTTATTATTAGAGTATTGGAAAAACATTTTTGGGTAAAAGTTTGTGCATGTCCGATAGATAACCTAAAAATCGATTTTGACACATGTCAACTGACCACTAGTATGGCGTTAAATTCGAAAAAAATACCATGAACAGGCCAAAAGTGGGGTAAGATGGCAGGTTATCGAAAAAAGTTATTTAAAAAAGTAGCTTGGCATATAATTTTATAGTCATATACAGTGATTCAAGTGATAAATCGAAAAAGTTGAAAATTGCAATTTTTATAGAATATTTTCCGATCTTTTTACAAAATTAGAAGTTTTTTTTCTGAATGGTTTGACTGCAGTGGAACATTTGTATTTCGATGATAAGGACAACATTTTCTCATTTTCTCCGCACCAGATGGCACTGAATTAAAAAAAAAAAAAATTCCAGAACTCTCGCTGTTACATTGATTCACATCTTACAGTAATATCAGAATTCCAAGATTATTGTGATGATATGGAAATCTAGAAACGCCATGTTTTCTGATTATGATCAAGATTCGATGATAATCGTGAATTTGAAAATAGTATGCCAAATTAAAGAGGATTATAGTTTATGTGCCGGATGTTCATTAAAACTTGATCATAATCAGGAAATATGATGTTTCTCAATTGACGTATCATCACAATAGTCTTGGAATTAGGATATAACTGTTAGATACGAACCAATGTAACAGTGAGGTTTCTGGCCAAAATCAATTTTTTCAATTTAGTGCCATCTGTTGCGGAGAAAATGCGAAAGTTTTCTCGTTTTCATCGAAATACGAATGTTCCACTACAGACAAACCAATCAGAAGAAAAAACTTTGATTTTTTTAAAGAGACCGGAAAATATTCAATAAAAATTCCAAGAAACTTTTTCCAATAACTTTTTTCGGTATCTGGCCATCTTACCCCACTTTTGGCATCTTCATGGCATTTTTTCCCGTTTTGTAACCATACTAGTGGTCACGTGACATGTGTCAAAATAGATTTTTAGGTTATCGGACATGCACAAACTTTTCCCAAGGAATGTTTTTCGAATTCTCCAATAATAAACTTTTTTCCCATATGGTACATAATTTTTGGCGGTCACTGTATAATAGTTTATCGAGTTCACTATATTTGTTACGCAATATGAAGACACAACTAGTTCTAAACACATAAATTATTGCATTATCTTATGGGGAAATTCTTGTCATGCTGTTTCAAAATGCAGAATCAAAATGCAGAAGAAAGCAGTTAGTATTATTGCTGAGGTATTATTAGAGGTACATAAAAACAAAAAATTATTTTCATCTAACGCTGATTTTCAGGATTACCAAACTCGCGGTGTCCAACCCATTTGAGACCTCCTCGTTTCAGACTCCATAAAACTCAAATGAATTCACTGGACGTCAGACTTTATAATTTTTTTCCAGATGAGTTCAAGATTTGACTTGGAACTGTCTTAAATCGAAACTGAAACGACATACATTCTCAATCACTGTTTTTATTCCATTGACGAATATTTGAGTATGCCTCTGTGACACTGTTTTTGAGAATGTTTTGGTGTGTTTTTGAATGTTTTGTCGTTTTTACTATTTCGTTTTGACTATTTTACCCAAACTCTTTCAATGTCGATTTTCAACATTTTTAAACCTGTACTACTGACTTACCAAAAACATAATTGAAACTTGGTCAAATAAATCTATTCTGATTTTTGTTCGAAAATATGATAATGAATAGGATATTCATAAAATCTGTTGTGGAATCATCTGCGGCTGAAAGACAAACTTTAGTCGCCATTTTCCAACATTCAAGATAACCTCTTGATCGCAATATCTATCAGTAGTTCAATGTCCAGCGTGGCTTTAGCTGGGGAAGTAGTTGTTTTCTGTTAGATATTACAAATAAATCACATTTTTCATTTTTCAATTTTCATGGAGAATGTTCCCCTTTTTAACATGAAATACAGGGTGTATTTTAAATGATGTCATTAATTTCAGGTGGTGATTCCTTGTCACATTTTATGAAAAAAAAGTTGATATAAACGTATGTCCTAACTTGCTTCGTTTCCGAGTAACGGGGTGTCAAAAGTTTAATAAAAAATCAGTTTTTCATGAATTACTCAAACTTCTTTACGCCGATTCTGATTGAACTTCGTGTGTGTGTTCGTTAGTAGTAACAAGGGTCATCTTTTCATGAAATTATATTTTGAATTTTAATTCCAGTGGCGTCGCAGTTGATACCCCGTTACACAGAAACGAAACAAGTTAGGACATACGTTTATATGAACTTATATTCTTAAAATGTGACAAGGAATCACCTTCTGAAATTAATGACATCATATGAAGTATTTGACAAAAAAATTAAGTTATATTCTATATCGATTCAAACAAGTTGTGAAACCGTTGAACTACAAGTACAAAAAAATCCCATACCATAGTTTAGTTGAATCACACCTAAATTATTGAATTATTGGTTGGGGAGGAATATCAAGAACACACGTGCATGCTCTCGAAGTTTCTCAAAGGCGATTTCTTCGAATACTGCTCAACAAGCCTGCAAGATATTCAAGCAATTTGCTGTATACAGAAGCACAAATATTAGATATCAGACAATTATATTCTTTATCTTTGTATCGATTTTGTCACGAATAAACGTCATTATTATTATTTGAGATACACCCTGTATATTCTATTCTATTCTATTTTGTCTTCGTACGAAGTATAAATACTGGAGAATACAAAAAATATATATTTCATTTAATTAGGAATAACCCTGGATGAATGTCTCTGTTTGCTCCTCGCCTTCTGAGAGATCGAGAATAATCAGCCAAAACTAACATGGATAAAATCTAACAGATGGACACATGAAGGGTGTGAAGTTACGCATTTCTGGCCACATTGTTTGGCCGAAGGCAGTTCATAGTTGACATGTTAAACGAAGGGTGTGTTTTTGTAATAAAGCCTCATCGGGTTCAAGTGAAAAAGGTAGGGTAATAAGGGATTATTCACCATTGAAATAAAATTTGTAATCGGTATCATTTGATAAAATTGCACGATGATGATGCTAAATGAGGAAATATGACAAACATGAAAAGTTTTCATTAGAACAAATCACATTGATATAATATTACTCTACCATACTAATAGTTATTTATGCAACAAGTGCAAAAAGTGTGTGTTTATTGCACTCGACGTAAAATGAGAGTTGCATACAACATTTTTTCTACGTTCATGCAAAAAGCAAATAATTATTTATTAAGGTGTGGCACTATGTATAGGAAAATGAAAAGAGAAACTCAAATAATTGATTATTATTATCGATCTGCATTGAAACAGATCACTATCATCTATTTTTCCATTAATAATACCAATTTTGAAACTTTCATTTCTGTAATTGTCAGAATACATTTTTGACTGACGTTTTTGTAACCACAATTGCATTATAAAAATCAAAATCATAGTAGCCTTGAGCGCGTATGTTATCAAGAGGTGTGGTCAAAGTGGATCAGTTTTGATTATGGAGTTATTCTCGGGAAGACATTGTTTGTTTAACTCTGACTGTTAACATTAATACAAAATAATATAAAATTTGTAACTGTTTAAAACTTATTGCCAATCTCACAGAATATCTACTAAATATGTAGTGGGTTTGAACGTTTATGTTTGTCATGATGACAGCACGTTGAAGTAGAATGACAGATGAGTGCAATAAAGTACTTCTTTTTCCACTAAATATAGTTCAATAAAGTTTTGCTTTTTGCATGAATGTAGAAAAATATAATGATATGATATAATTTGAAATAAAAAATTGATCGTTCCATCTAGCTGCATTCCTTTATAGTTTCATCTTCCTTTTCCTCGATTATGACTCCTAGAGTAATTAAATTTAAGTTCATAATTTGAATATTGAATATATTACACTTCTACACTTGCACATTTTCAAGAAATCTTTTTCCTACACCACCGCTGCCAATCTCGATAATTTGATGAAACTAAGTTCCTTTTATGTCGACATGACTCCACGTAAATTCAAGATAAAATATAAACGTTGAATAACTTGGGGAATAGCAATAAAACACTTGCAATTTTATCATCATCAATGAGGAACATTGCACGAGTATCTATTTGATTTATTTCAATACCTGTCGCGGTATTGGCCCGAGAAATACTTGTATTGAGGTAGGTATTTGCCATAATAGGTTATATTGTAATTGGATGGCAGTAAAAAATGGTAAACATCGGCAACACGACTATCGTTATTAGAATTGAAACTTTCTACTATTTCCTGTGGTTATCTGTTTTATTCTCTTTGCTGCTCGTTTGTTTCCTTCCTCTCATTTTTTCCAGAAATTTCTTAATGGCAGAACGGAATCGTAGGCCCCACTTTCAATATCTGAAAGCAGTAGCCATTTGTTTGTCAGTTCTCATTTTTTAAAGTGTTCTATGGTTCATTAGGTATACAGGGTGAGTCAGAATAAGACCGACAAACTCTGACTACAGATTCCTCATCTCATTTCAAGGTGAAAAGTTTCTATCAAGGTATATCCTAAAATGCATCCCTTCTGAAATACAGGGTGTCAAAAGTACGAAAAAAATTTCCATTTCATTTATTTTCTCCAAAACTCCTGATGGAAAAATTATCAAACTTGGTACACTGATCAAAGTTTATCAAAGTGATGATTTGATGTTATAATTTTTAATTTTCGTAAACCAGTGGCGTAGTTACGTTGGTATGTGGTCATATTTTCCTTCATATTTTCTTTGTAAAAGTGAATGGACGAGTAAGCGTTTGACATCAGTTAGGATCATACTCCACCTGAAAGTCATAACATTCCATGTACCTAAAAGTGGCTGTTTCGGAGATAATTAAGAAAAACTGAAGATATGTCCCGAGTCCCAACATAATTTCCTCGGTACAATAATCGCATAACACTAATTTCCTACAACATATTGAAATATTTGTCAACCTGCTGAATATTTTTTAATGTTGGAAGAATCGGAAACATAGTACGGGAGAATGAGACCTAACTCATTGATTCCACGACATCGATTTCATCAAATGATATGATGAATAAAGAAATGGAGTTGTCGGTTTCATTCTGACTCATACTATGTTTCCGATTCTTCCAACATTAAAAAATGTTCATGAGGTTGACAAATATTCTGATATGTTGTAGAAAATTAGAATTATGTGATTATTGCACATATGAAAATATGTTGCTACTCAGGACATATCTTCAGTTTTTCTCAATTATCTCAGAAACTTCTGGGAACATGGAATGTTATGACTTTTAGGTCTACTATCGATGAGCCTAACTGATGTCAAACGCTCATTTATCCAATCACTTCTCCAAAGAAAATGTGAAGGGAAATATGACCACATACCATTGTAACTACGCCACTGGTTTACGAAAATTAAAAATTATAACTTTTGATTATCACGTTGATAAACCTTTATTAGTGTACCAAGTTTGAGATTTTTTCCTTCAGGAGTTTTGAAGAAAAAAAATTAAATCTAATTTTTTTTCCTACTTTTGACACCCTGTATCTCAGAGGGGATGCATTTTAGGACATACCTTGATGGGAACTTTTCACCTCGAAATGAGGTGAGGAATCTGTAGTCGGAGTTTGTCGGTCTTATTCTGACTAATCCTGTATACGTAGCATATAAGCAATAATGGTTATTATATTAGCATTATTCCTGTCCAGGATTCTATAAGTTCAATCGCCATGGTTACGCTATCAATAACTTGGATATTGAAGTTTCTTTATATCTCTCTACCTTTTACAGGTGAAAATGAAACAAAAAATGCTAAAATATATGTATTTCTGAAATGAAAATGCATTCATTTATTTTGTACACGTCATTACATACAGGGTGTAATCTAATATCTTGCACTCCACGGGTGATAATGCAATTCGAAAAAAAAATTGTGGAATTTTTTTTTTTTGGAAAATTGTAAAAATCTTGGAAACCGCTGTAGAAATTACACAGTTTCTTCCATCCGGCAGCTCCAGTATTGCGGCTCTGCTCCGGTAAGCTGATGTTCGACGGACATCAAAATTTTGACTAATTTTCCAACACAATTTAAACTTTCCACAATTATTTTTCGAATTTTCCACACCTACCATTTCTTATAAAATGTCATTATACACCTGTCCTCCACGGGAGTGCAAGAGGTTAGATTACAAGAGGTTAAATTACACTTGTATAATAAATGTACCTACAATTTTGAAATGTTTCTCTTATTATGGAAAAGTAAATTATTAAGACGTTTATTATAATTTACTTGATACACAAATAACCATTTTCTACATTCATGCAAAAAGCAACACTTTATTGAACTATATTCAGTAGAAAAAGAAGCTCTTTATTGCACTAGTGCAATACAGTTTTTATTATACGCATCTGTCATTCTACTTCAACGTGCTGTCATCATGACAAATATAAACGTTCAAACCCACTTCATATAGCAGATATTCTGTGAGATTTGCAATACGTTGCAACACTTATTTTATATTATTTTGTATACACGTTAGCAGCCGGATTTAAACAAACAATGCATTCCCTTGAATAAGTCCATAATCAAAACTGATTCGCTTTGTACTAAACCGTCTACCTGCATAGAGCAAACGGTCTGTACTATGACCACACCTCGTGATAACATACGCGCTAACTGTTACTATGATCTTGATTTTTATAATGCAACTGTGGTTACAGAAACGCCAGTCAAAAATTAATTCCTGCAATTACAGAATTAAATGTTTAAAATGAATATTATTAATGGAAAAATGCGATAGTGATTTGTTTCAATGCAAATCGGTAGGAATAATTAATAATCTAAGTTGCGCTTTTCATTTTTCTACACCTTGTGCTGAACCTTAACAAATCATTTTTTGCTTTTTGCATGAACGTAGAAAAAATGTTGTATGCAACTCGTGCAAAAAGTGTTTATTGCACTCGACGTGAAATTGTCCGACGAGGCCATTAGGACGAGTTGGACAACACCTACTTTTTGCACTTGTTGCATAAATAACTATTAAGTGAGATTCTTGGAAGTTATAAGATGAAAAATAACAACGACATAATACCTACTGTGACTGTAGCTGACACAGTTCTGAAGCTTCTCTATTCGAGAATTATTTTTCAAAATGCAAAAGTAATCCGAGACATATGAGACTCATAATCCTGCAGCCAGGTGTGATTGAATTCCAAACACTAGAAACTAGCAACAAGTTAATAATCCGAGAAAAATATGTGTTTAATTTACGGCAAAATGGCCGGAATGTAATCCGTACGTGATATTCATGCAGTAATAAACATTTCATCTTTTTGAAATACCGCACCGCAATGCAAACCCAATCAAGGCGTCCAGCGTAAATCAACGAATGTGGGGAAAGAATTATATTCCAACCCATACCCGCCCTGCAATACGCTATCACATACCTTTGTTTTAATTTGCATAGAATAGATCGTTGCGAATAATTTTTCGCTAGCGATAGCATTTGCTAATACTTGTTAATACAATTAGATGTAGAAAGAATTCAAAGCTTTCATTGAAAGAATGAAAAAATAGCATCTCTTTCGAAAAACATATATCCTATCCGTTTTCTGTACAATTGTGGAAATGTAGCACGAATATTTCACCAAAGTGATGAGGAAATTAAAACCCGATTGGATTTCAAAGCTACATGTAAGGGCGGCGATTCCCTGCGGCCATCTTGGACGTAAGATGGTTCTAGACCATAGAAATTATAATATGTATACTTACTCTAGAATGCCAATCCCCTCTTCGTGGGACACTGAAAAGTGTTGTAAAATTCCAAATGTTTTCATCAATGCGCATGCCCATAACCGGTCTCCTAGCTCTGCAGCGTTGACAAATTTCAGAAAATTTTATCTTTGTAGTCGAGATTCTGTCGAAAATAATCTAACATTACTGAGAAGCCTACCCAAATTCCTGTTGACTTGTTGGGATCGTGCAACAGTGTTAACAGTTTTCAATTGCCGCAGAGGAAGGCAGGTAGTTTGCCAGAGCCGGTTTGGGTTAGTTTGGTGGTTTAGGCGATTTGTGTTCATTGTGAAATTAACCATTAACGTTATTGTATTTATTTAGATAGGCTTTTCTTATTACTGTTTTTTACTTCAATTATTCATCGGTAGTGTGTATGTTATTGGTTTTCGGGTTTTTCTGTAGTGAAATTTTAATTTTGACAATGTTGACGTGTTTGGTTCTATGGTGTGGAAATAAAGGAAATATTTATTCCTGGAATCCATTATTTTTAGTAAGTACCTACTTGAATTTGAATTGTTGATGGCAAATCTAATAAATAACATAAATAGAGCAGAAATAACTCCCATCTTTGATGAAACTGAGAATATTAATCCTTTCTTTACATTTGGCTTACATAAATCATTTTAAGCTTGACGAGAGCAAAACGCATTACATGGCATGGTGATCCAACAACTTCACTCACAAGCTAGCTCACTCCTCTGGAACATCGCAGAAAGGTTGACGATCTGTCTGTGTTTTATAGATATTTCCATGATCGATGCTCTTCTGAAATATTATCAATCGTTCCACCGTTAGCGGTCCCTTCGAAACTGACCCGTCGAGCTCCAGTCCTCAGCACATCCATATGCCGTCACGTTGGAGACATGCCGAACATCTGCTTCCCAGAATATCAATTCCTAACTACCTTCCTTTGGTTCTCACGATGTTCTCTGAACAATACAGGATGTTTCTTTCCGTGGGAATCAGAACTTCACCAATAGTTACCTACTCAAGATATATTTTTTCATTGTTATTTTATTCGATGAATTTCTCGGATATAATCAGTTTGACAACATACGTATGCCCACCAAAACTTTTCGTGTCTCATAGACTGCCCTGATTATTAAATCGATTTAACTCAATATCATGAATCATTTAAAAATCGCACTGAAACCCACCCTGGTATAAATGAAAATAGTCCTAATCATGCGCACAAAATAATGCATCGAACTTTTTACAACACTTTCGTCCCATTGAATTGGCATTCTAGAGTAAGTATATATATTATAATTTCTATGTTCTAGACATCATGTTTTGGGTTATTATTGTTATCATTAGAAAATCAATGTATCAGGCTTGTCGATTCCGCTCAGATATTTCTGGATATTTGCTTGCGTTTGTGCTCGTTGAATAACTGTAGCGATCATGGAAAACAACCCCAAAGGATTCCATTAATATTGCATTTTTCCAATGTGCAATGATGATACGTCCTACAATAGTCCAGTTCTTGTATGTATGGAATATGAGCAGATATCACTAGCACTGTTTTGTTGGAATTGTTTCCTAACGTTTCATTAGCGCGTGTGGTGCTAACTTCTTCAGAGTTTTGTTCACCTGTGATATTTCACCGATGACTTACGATTTTCTATTCCGCAAGTTGTATTTATTTTGCCGCAGATAGATTTGCATTAATTATAGTTTTTTGGTTCGTGCCTGTATCAGTAATTTCGTTGTTATTTGATAACATGTTTTCACCTGTTATCATTAAATAGTTCTGCATTGTTCTTTTGCTCGCATTTTAAGTGAGCCTGTTTAGGTTCAGAGTCTCTTGTTTCCTATTGAAATTGTCCGTGTGCTCGTGGATCTCTATTACTTTTCGTACAAGTCGACTAGGATGACCCTGGTTGGAACAAAGCGTTTAGCGTGTTCCGCTACCGCCGATTTGTCCGTTTGGCCTAATATACAGGGAACTTTTCGTGGTCCCAATATAGTTATTTTCCTAACAAGTGCGGATAGTGATACTTTTCCGCACGCTACTGCCGTTGACACGAACGACGCGAAGCGGGATGACTGATATTCAACAGATGAAAGAAATAATCGTAATTATTTTTTCCTTCTACCCCTATAGAAAGTACACACTTTCCTCCCTCAAACCAGGGAGAAAACTCATACTTTTCCTCCTTAGGAAGGAAAGTACTTTTCCTCCCCCACATTTCAAGTAAGTTGTAAACGATGAAACTTGTGAATCTATTATAATCGAATTGTTTTCGTAATTTCTAGAACATTTATATATTTTGTATTCTGGTAAAAATCAAACATGAATGTTACTTCTACCTCAGTTCTTTAATAGCTATTTGTGTATTTAGAGCGCAAAGTGATTGATTGTCGCTTGACAAAAAGATTAATCTTTGGAGAACGACAATGACACTTTGTGCTCGAAATACACACATTATTTTTTCTACAATCGTACCGGATTAAAATAAAAACAAACAGAACAATTCCGATTCGCGTCAATTTATTTAAACCAATCGTCTGAGAGGATCAAAATATCAAATTCATTGGTATGTCTTCGCTTCTTCTGGACAATTTTCATTTGTTATTATTCATTCTCCATACATAAATTTCAGGCATTTCACTGAATAATTTCCATCAAGTTTTATTTATACACTGGAAAAGAAAAGAACCTGCTGATTGAGTCAATATTATGATGGCAAATTCTCGATCAAGTTATCCAAAATAATGAATAAGAAAACAGCGGAAATCGACACAGATGTCTGCTGTTATTGTATTTGGATTATCTTGCGTTAAAAGTACATGTCAGGCGGTGGAGTATTTGAACTATAGATTAGCCAGGCTAGCGTCTAAAAACCTTGTTTGATGAGGTCCTGGAGACTGATACAGGGTGAAAGAAGTGATAAGGTAGCTCGTTCGGGATATCTCATATATTTTGAAATTGAATACAGTATCTGTTGCGTTTTCAAGGACATTCATTACTTATTATTGAAGAAATGAAAAAAAAATTGTTCAGATATATCTTGGTTATTCACTGATATAAATTGGTATTGGCTTTTCAGAAAAAAAGAATGCTTGAATATTCGCTGATTTAATTGATCCCCGTTCAAAATGTTGACTAGATTTTTGTTCCCTTTTACTGCGAAGCTGTGCATGCAACGCAATAGTTATTTATGGTACAAGTAGGTTTTTGTATGAGCGCGAGGGCAAAAAACTCTTTTCGAATGTGCATCATAAAAAGTTTTTTCTTCCAAATGTTTTATGTCATGAATTGTCGTATTGAGTGAAATTCGACTCGAAAAACTATATTTTTCATGAATGCGTCAACCTATAAACAGTGTGTAAAAAGCTACTTTACGCACAGTTGATGTTCTAATGCACTGTGCTAAAAAATGTCACTTTGCGCATTCTGAACTGCGCGTAAACCCTTAGTTTACGCACTGCCGAAGAAATATTACTTTTTTTCAGTGTTTTTTATCAATTAATGATATATGAAAGCAAGATTATATTCATATGATAGCAAATTGAAATTATAAGCCCTGTTAAAATATTTTATATTCTCATATAGAAAGAGTATATTTTCAAATGATATATTCACATTCATATTAATATTTATATGCTATTGTATAGAAACCTACAAACTATATATTCAATATTTATTTATTGGTTTATTCATTCACATTCCTGCGTTTTTTTTTTATTTTCATGTTGTCATTTATATCTTTCAATGGAAATGGAATGGAAAAATGGAATAAGAGAAATATTATTATGATTAATAAATTAAAGTGTTCATGCTGTATACTTATGCAAGGGAGTATGAAATATATCTTTCTCAAAAATTATCAAAAAAAAACACTTTTCAAAATTTAAAAATTTGTTCGAAAATATATAAAAAGAATTGTCGTTAGAGGAAGGGTCATAGTTGCTGACTATTTAAGAATGAACTTAAAATAGTGGGGCAGCAAGTAAAAGAGAACTCTTTGAAGGTTGTCCAAGCTTTCGGAAATTATATTATTTCCATCGTCAGGGAACTACTTTAATAAATATAACCATGTAATGTAAAACATGAAAGTAATTTTTAACTATGATTCATATCTTTGTTGAGGATGATTACTATGATGTTAAATATGATGAATAATACATTATTAAAGATGAATTATGATACTAAACATTTCACATCCACCATTGCCACTGTTTACGAAGAAAAAATAAATAAAAATAACAGTTCAGAAGTGAAGAA
Organism: Chrysolina haemoptera; assembly: GCA_958298965.1. Taxonomy (NCBI): domain Eukaryota; kingdom Metazoa; phylum Arthropoda; class Insecta; order Coleoptera; family Chrysomelidae; genus Chrysolina; species Chrysolina haemoptera. Next base: position 16,980,799 of record OY282601.1, on the reverse strand, counting down.
TTTGACGTTTGATGAATGTCTAAACTGTCACTGGTATTTTTTGGTTATAAATTTGAGTTTTATAACAAAAATCAAGGAAAAAAATAGTAAATGAATTTTTTTTCGATTTATAGATATTTGGTGAGAACATTTGAAAACCTATGATAATTATAACTTGAAAAAAGCGTATATTATAAACACGTTACATAAGAATGTCCTGAAATATTTATTATTTCACGAACTACTTTATTGAAGTGGATAATGAGGGTAATTATTACAATGGACCACCTTGTATACCTATCCAGACATTCCGAATGCAATTTGTATTTGATGAGTGGGGAGTGAGGGCAATTATTATAACGGACCACCTTGTATATCTATTCAGACATTCCGTATGCAATGTGTATTTAACAAAGTGACAAGGGAAACATGTGTATTAAAGACCTGCCATATCCCTCTTTTGCTCTATGTGTGAAGCGCTCAACGCTTTTGTTTGCTCTTGGTTTTACCACCCTTCTAAATTTGCTGTATGAATATAGTAGGCTGTTTAAGTAGACACCCGAATCGAACGTTCAGGTTAATCTCCTGTTTTTCCATGTAGGGTTTTATAATTATATGTAGCTGCAGATTGGTGACACACCATTGTCTATAGAAAGAGTTTTAATGAATGATAATAATAGTTGTAATCAGAGATTCACTACTTGACTTGATTTTCTAACTACTTGACTTGACTTGAAATCAAGACAAGCTCAAGTCAAGTATTTATTTTTGAAATTCAAGTTGAGTCAAGTAGTTACATATCAAGTACTTGTAAATCAAGCTACCTACTTGATTTTCCTCAAAAAACTGGTACCTTTTTTATATTAATCTGATTAACTGCCAAAACGCAATAGAAATAAAGATATATCGATGAAAAATAAACAAAACTGGAGATAGTAAAATACAGTATAATAATATTCACGTTATAATACCACACTCTCAAATGGCAAAGTAAGATATATTTTTGAAATGCCCTGTATAAAAATGTAAAGCATGTGCCACAATTTTTACTAGATTTCATGAATCCTATAGTTTTTTGTAGAAAACCAGCCACAAATAAAAATTATGAAAGAAAATAAGATGTAGACAATAGTTTTTTGTAGAAAACCAGCCACAAATAAAAATTATGAAAGAAAATAAGATGTAGACATTTTTTTTACCCACCGTATAGATTATTCAATTGTGTCACAAACTACTACATAGTTATAGATGACCTAGTTTGCGAGTAGAAAATGCGTGAATTGGTGTTTTGCTCGCGCTTGACTTACAAACCTAACCTGAACAAGCTAACGAAGCTTGCGAGTCGAAAATGCGTGAATTACTTTTTCGCTCGCGCTTGACACACAAACCTAACCTGAGCAAGCTAACGAAGCTTGCGAGTCGAGAATGCGTGAATTACATTATCGCTCACGCTTGAAACACAAACCTAACCTAAGCAAGCTAACGAAGATTGCGAGTCGAAAATGCGTGAATTAAGTTTTCGCTCGCGCTTGACTCACAAACCTAACCTGAGCAAGCTAACGAAGCTTGCGAGTCGAAAATACGTGAATTACATTTTCGCTCACGCTTGAAACACAAACCTAACCTGAGCAAGGTAACGAAGCTTGCGAGTCGAAAATGCGTGAATTACATTTTCGCTCACGCTTGAAACACAAACCTAACCTGAGCAAGCTAACGAATCTTGCGAATCGAAAATGCGTGAATTACATTTTCGCTCGCGCTTGACACACAAACCTAAACTGAGCAAGCTAACGAAGCTTGCGAGTCGAAAATGCGTGAATTACTTTTTCGCTCGCGCTTGACACACAAACCTAACCTGAGCAAGCTAACGAAGCTTGCGAGTCAAAAATACGTGAATTACATTTTCGCTCACGCTTGAAACACAAACCTAACCTAAGCAAGCTAACGAAGATTGCGAGTCGAAAATGAGTGAATTACATTTTCGCTCACTCTTGAAACACAAACCTAACCTGAGCAAGCTAACGAAGCTTGCGAGTCGAAAATGAGTGAATTACATTTTCGCTCGCGCTTGACACAAACCTAACCTGAGCAAGCTAACGAAGCTTGCGAATCGAAAATGCGTGAATTACATTTTCGCTCGTGCTTGACACACAAACCTTACCTGAGCAAGATAACGAAGCTTGCGAGTCGAAAATGCGTGAATTTCATTTTCGCTCACTCTTGAAACACAAACCTAACCTGAGCAAGCTAACGAAGCCTGCGAGTCGAAAATGAGTGAATTACATTTTCGCTCGCGCTTGACACAAACCTAACCTGAGCAAGCTAACGAAGATTGCGAGTCAAAAATGCGTGAATTACATTTTCGCTCACGCTTGAAACACAAACCTAACCTAAGCAAGCTAACGAAGATTGCGAGTCGAAAATGCGTGAATTACATTTTCGCTCGCGCTTGACACACAAACCTAACCTGAGCAAGCTAACCTAGCTTGCATGATAAAAATATGTGAGAGAATATTTAATGTTTTTGGTGTTTGTGTTTTACATTAGGTACGAGGTTTTTTAGTGTTCGTTTATTATTTTTGGTGGCCAATAATTATTTTGGGGACAGAGTATAAAATTTGGCACGTAATGTTGTAGCAAAATAATTATTTTGGTGCTCATTCAAAATATAACATTCGTAGTGCGTTCATTTCCTTTATTTCTTGTTCTTTTCCGCAAAACACTTTCGTTCCCGAAATTCACCTACAGAGATGTTATTAAATCACTCTGCCGGTTCGTAAATCATGCTTTTCATTAGTTAATCTCAATAAGTAGGGTTGAAAATCTGAAGAACGAAAACTAATAAATTACGTTGCCTCGGTTCGGGTTTACTTCCAAGATGATACAAACGAAAAACTAGGAGAGCGCAAAGGCGACGTGGCTCGAAATTTAATCAACATAATTAACTACTAAATTGTATTTTGTTTTGTACTTTTTTCGGGAGACAGTGTGAATGAGTCTCAAATGTATTTTGGTGTTGTTTTCTGTCAGCGAGTGATTAGATAAATGATAATGCAAAGGGTTGAACCATTTGCTTTCCTTGATCTATGAATTTCAAATTTAGTATTTATCTTACCATGAATATACTGATGAATTACTCCTGTGTTCTCTTTTATCAGAATCGTGTTCTTACAGGGCGATGTTGGCTAAATAAAGAAAAAATAAATTTCAATAATTTCTATCCCTCAAAGGAAATTGACTTCTTGACTTAAAATATTTATCCAACACATGACAGTTATGAGTATCATTTTTAATGACATTTTAGACAAGTAAACTATCATTTCTACATTGAAACATGAAACATGAAACGGAAAACATGAAACGGGAAACATGAAACGGGAAACATGCAACGGGAAACATGCAACGGGAAACATGAAACGGGAAACAAAACGGGAAACATGAAATGGGAAACATGAAACGGAGAACATGAAATGGGAAACATGAAACGAGAAACATGAAACGGGAAACATGAAACGGGAAACATGGAACATGAAACATGAAACATAAAACTGGAAATGTGAAACGGAAAACATGAAAAGAGAAACAGGAAACGTGAGAAGGGAATTTTCTTTTTCTGTGCATCCATACTCATCGATATACAGGACAACGTCTGTCGGGACCGGTAGTTTTTAAGCAAAAATAATTTTATAGAGTTTAGTTGTATTTTCAGGTTAAATTACAGTCTAAAAAGAGTATGGGAAAGAAATAACCATGCAATTATAATATACGACGTGACTGTGAAATAGGCAAGAGTTGGTCGTTAATGAGATCCTGGGTTCAGGGCCCGTAATGAGATCCTGATTTCCCACGTACATTATCAATGAAGTTGCTGATGATGAGTTAGCCATTGATTTATGGTTAAAGAGGGTCAATGAGATGAGAAAACAAAGTACATTGTAATTATAGAACTATAAATAATATATGTTATTATTGAAGAGAGGCTATAAAGATTTTTGATTGAAATTGTTGATTCTAGAGGATGTTCCTTCAATGTTAGAAAATGTATTGGAAAGGGGACCATTCTCCATGAAAATAAAAAAATAAAAATGTGAAATGGAGAATGGTTCCCTTTTCAACATGAATACCTCCCAAGAGGTTATCTTGAACGATGGAAAATAGCGACTAAAGTTTGTCTTTCAGCCGCAGATGATTCCACAAAAGATGTTCTATTCATATTTTCGAACTAAAATCACATGTATTGGAGTTTGGATCAAGTAACAATAATACTTGACCACAGTTTTGGGACTACTAAAATTAGGTAAAGTCCAAAGTGGACGTCCCCAGTACAAACAATGTTATATGGGATACAGGGTATTTCATTTGAAATATCTGACTTGCTACTACTTTCTAGTAAAAGTGGCAAGGCCGCATTATCCATACGAGTATTTCATGCCTACTATGCTCACCACCAAATTTTCAGAGCAGTCCATTTCCTGGTTCGCTATACTTGCTCATGGAAAACCCTGTTTATCTTGGATCTTGAACCTATGCGACAACCACCCGTCTAAACACTGACAACGTCACGATGATGGATTATCATAATCTGGTAACATCGAACATCGTTCTATGTAAAAAACCCCAAAACTTTTTTAATTAGTTAACGAACTCGAAAAAAAGTTGCCTTCTAATGAAGATGGAAGTTGACGAGATCATATTGATGTTTTGCCGTAACGGAGCACCCTCTCTTATAAAAAGCTTGTTAGTCGAATTTCCCCCATCAAGCCGATTCCATTCAATCAAACCGGCAAACAGCAGCGGGATGAGCAGCGTGCGGCCCGAATACCGATGCTTGCTAATTGTGTGCCAATAAACCAGAGGTCTTTGGTCGGTACAAATCAGTGCGACCGTTAGAAGACGATCCTTCGCAAATACCAATCAACTTTCGACCGAAAGTTTGACTTCTGTGTAACGTCTTATGCTAATTTATCGATTTTCCACGGTGGATTCGGCACCTCGGTCATGTTAGCTCCTGGCCGGCCAGCTCCAATCGATTAATTCCACCAGAATCACATGAAGTAAATTACTAAACCAGTTTTCTCTTTTTATTTTCCATTGAAACTTGTTTGTGTTCGATCGGTAACTAAAAAATTAAACTTACTTTTCGAAATTGATTTTTTTTTCAAGTTTGTAGATTCTAAGCAAAAAAAATGTTCAGGGAGATAGTTTCAGCTCTGATAACTCACAGTATGTACCTACTAAAAAAAGAAAGAGCCGGCGTGCAAGGCAATTATTTGCCTTGCCATTGCCTCGACCGGCAATGGTGCAAAAGAGATACTAGGTAATTAATGCGAAAATAACTTTTTGCATGACTCCAGTCAACGAAGAAGTGCCAGCTCCAAGCATGAGGAGTGTCAAACCTGTCGGTATACCAATAAGATTTTCGATTTTTTGCAAGCTGAAAAAGAGGCCGGCGTCGACCAGCAATGGTTTAAGGATGCAAAACACATACTAATCAATGCGAAAATGACTCTTTGCATGACTCCAGTCAACGAAAGAGTGCCAGCTCCAAGCATGAAAAGTGTCAAACCTGGAATATATCTCTAAGATTTTCGATTATTTGCAAGCCGAAAAAGCTCTAAGATTTTCGATTATTTGCAAGCCGAAAAAAAGGCCGGCCTCGACCGGCAATCGTTAAAGGATGTAAATCAGATAACAATAAATGAAAGAAATTACTTTTTGATCAACTCTAGACACCGAAAAAGTGCCAGCTCCAAGCATGGGAAGTGTCGATATATTAATACGATTTTCGATTATTTGCAAGCTGAAAACGAGAGCCTGCAAGTAATCCAAAATCCTTTTGACATTTCGACAGGTTTGAGACTTTCCATGCTTGGAGCTGGTACTTTTTCGTTGACTAGAGTCGATCAAATAGTAATTTACGTAACAAGTCCGGAAAATACTGTTTTTTTGGACGAGTGAACAAGATTCTAGGACGAGCATATAGCGAGTCCTGGAAATCTGCGAGTCCAAAAAAACTATTTTCAGACGTGTTGCGTACACAATTTTTTCGGCAACCGTGTAGAATAACAAATTGGGACACACTTATTTTTTATATTTCTTTGTAGAAGAAAATTTCGAACATTTTAATTCTTGTTTGTATTAAATATCGAAATGCGAACAGAAGATAGGTACTAACAGAAACATTCTAATTTTTATTTATATAAATATTTTTGTTGAAATTCGAGCATTTCCCGAACTAGTCCGGAAAGTACGTACTTCCCGGACTAGTCCGGGAAGTGATACTTTCTCAAAGAAAAATCGTCGTTTACACGGGCTACAAAATATCTAACGGAATCATACACGTCGCAGAAGTTTATATTATTTTGAAAGAAAATGCAAACTCAAAAAAAAAACATATTATGGATACGACTACACGTGATCCAGACTGAAACGTGGTGCATTTTGCCCTAGCGTGAATTAGTTTTTTGCTCGACATTGAGACACAAACCTAACCTGAGCAAGCTAACCTAGCTTGCGAGTCGAAAATGCGTGAATTAATTTTTCGCTTGCGATTTACACATAAACCTAACCTGAGCAAGCTAACCTAGCTTGCCTGTTCGCCACAGGGAATTTTTTCGAATAAATTTCCGGGCGCCAAAGCGTACCACGTTTTAGTCTGGATGGCGAAGTGCACCTGTGTTTGGTCACAACCAATCAGAGAGCTAGAATATCTTCCATTGACTGAACGTGGTACGTTTTCCTTATATGCGCCCCGTTTCATTAATAACGTTATAATTGTACACGTTAACGAGTTTCGATCAATACATTTTCATCATGAATTTGTCTTATTTCGACTAACAAAACAGTTTTTTCCTTTGTCAACCCTATCCAACTCCGACGTTCTTTCGATCTTTGGCTGCTTATATCTCAGAAACGACACATACAAAATCATTTAAACTGGCACATTTTCCTAATTAACCATCCCAGCCAATTCGACCGAGAGCCAATTTTACATGTGTTTTCGTGCAATCGCACGCGAATTTCACGGCCGTTACCCATAGCAACGGCCGCGAAACCAAACGTCACTTCCAAATTTAACATTTCTAAAATACTACAAAGACAAGGATTATTTTTTATTGAGTACCAACAAATACATACGTACTTTATTAATTAGGATGGATATTAACATTAATTGTACAGTTTGTATTATTACTTATATTTACTCCAGAAGTTGAAGCAACTACATCTAGTGTTTCTGAATAATGGTTACTGCCTACATTCAAACCAGATACTACATCGCCAGAAATTGAGTTGGAAATTTGCTTCTTATTTTCGATAGAGTCTTCCACATATCCTTCCGCTACTGTCGTGGACTTCCATCCACCGTGACGTTTAAGAATTGACATATCAGCCCCAGTATTGGCAAGCAGCGTGGCAGAACTCCGAAAACAGTGACCCGTGTATGTTTCAGGATTTGGTAATCTGAGATACTTAGCAATCATACTAGGCATTTTCCCAATGGTATGCACTCCAACAACTTGTGCGGTGCACTTTCCGTTTACGTATCTCAAGAATATACGATTATTAACAATATGTTTTGGTCGAAGAGCTGCATATTTACGATAAATTTTTATGAAATCAATATTAGTTACAGTGAAAACACGCCTCTTATCCGTCTTGGTATCAGGAACGGTTACTATTAATACAGCATTCTCTTTCTGAATATCTTCAATGGCCATTTTTACTAACTCATCTCGTCGCAAGGCACCAGATATTCCCATTATCAAAACTACCTACAAAAATCAGTACAATAATTAAAACAATTGTAAATGACTTCTCTTAACACTTACCTTCAACAATAAGTATTTTTCATCATTAGCTTCTTTCAGGAATGCATAGATTTGCTCACGCGTAAAAACTAGACGTTTTTGCTCGATAACCTACTGATTTGCTTGGAGCTGGCACTTTTTCAGAAATGGTACTAATTTTGAAAACTGCTTAATGTCGATATTATCTCGTATGTTCAGCATACACTTCAGCATGGAATAAATGCTCCATAAAGTTGAACTTTTTACAACATTTGATTTCTGCATCAGATAAGCCAATAAAATGTTTTCAGACATCATCTTAACATTCTGTTTGTCACACCAATCTTTGAACTCGCTGTAACATTTTTCGTACTGCCGCTTAGATTTTTCGGGTATTAAAACGGAAAGCGCCGAATTTACAACGCTTTTGAGTTCAGGAGGAGTGGAAGGTACTGAAATATCGCTATCAGTATCAGAGGTATCAGACATTTTGCGTTTTGTCAAGAACTGTCAAAATATTTTGTATATATTGAAACCATTGAAACATATCATTTCCATAGCACACCTGTGACATTGTTAAATACATTGAACTGCTGTTGATTTTAGAGCAATAATATATTTATTTACAATTATCTAGTTTAATAACTTTAACGATTGCACGAAAAATAGTGTGTATGCAATGGCCGCGAAACTTTTTAACGACATCAAGATTATCTTGCCTCGGCCGCAAGCGGCCTCGGCGATAACTGTTCTTTCGGTACGTTAAAAAGGTATTTCGCGGCCTAAGCATACAAATAACTATTTCGTGTGGGGTCCTTTGGGCTTGATGCAGAAAGAAAATCGAAATTGCGATTTTATTCTGTACATCCTGTATCAACGCGTCGCGTTGCCCCTTTTCGTAATTATCCAACATACCGCCCCCGATTAAAATTGCTCTCGCGTACATTTTGGCGTTGTTCGTTTTATTTATGTTAAACGCAACTCGCGAGGCAATCAGCGTAATCAATTCTGTTTTTATTTATTGTCAAACCATGCGAGTCCTCACTCGGAGCACGGAGCTTTCGTAAATAGAGAACAGATTTTTCATTCGATGGCATTAGCCGATGTTCGCCTGATTATTATTTTTTGGTGATTGCAATTGATATTGTTACCTACCTGGTGGATCATAAAATTAGCAGATTTTCGTAATAATGATGAATTTGACAACCGTAAAGGGTCCCACTCACGATCAAATTCCGCTGTACGACTAAATCGTATGCGATTGTGGTACAATTTTGTTGGAAATCGGAAAGGAACAGACACAACGATTTTGCAGTTCTGATTCAATTTTCAGGGGCAATATAATAAGTAGTATGATTATTACCGATAATTTTTTGGAATATTAATGAATTGCAATCCCAAACCTGAAAATACAACGAGTCCGCAGGACGAGTAGTATTTTCTTGCATCGGGATTGCCAATGAATTGATATTCCAAAAAATTATAGGTTTTCAATCATACCACGAATCATATTTAGGACGACAATATATCGATTTGAAATAAAGAAAAATTGTGTCACCTGGTAATTGATACTTTACTTCTAGCCGTATTCAACGGAATACTCTTTTCCACGGCCTCATCTATGATACCAATGGACATTTGTCCCCAACGATCGCTCATATTGATAAATAAAGATAACTAGTCAAAACACATAAATTTGACGTTTATAATTTAAATCATTATTTTCACTTGACAGATAGTAAAACAAAAACTAAGCAGGTTTATCACTGTGAAAATACAGCGACAAGCTATATTTTCGATTCTATTGTCTGAATTTCAAAATTTGAAATCCACTCATTGGTTGTTGAGCAAGGAAATATACAGTGTGTCCCACTTTGAGCAGCCACACCCTCGTATTTTCTTGACAGTACAGTGATATCAAAAGTTATTTTTCATAACATATAGTTCCCAAAAATATCTAACTTGAGGTTGATGAAATATTCGTATATCCATTTTCCACGGCTACCTACGACCAACTGAATAGTGAGAAATTAGGAAAAACATACTAGGCATTTTTTTATCGCAAAAATAACACCAGATTCTGTTTCAGAACACCCTAAAACCCCTAGATCTAAGTGCTTTATTCATTAAAATATACAGGGTGGTATCTGTTACTAGCAAGATTATTAATTTTTATTCATCCGAAATGATCGGTTGCTTTCGATTTTTTTGTCACAAAGGGCCTGAACGTGTTCAATTGATGCTAAGTATAAGAAATACCCAAATTTTACTTTTTCATGGCTTGCTATGACCAGTTGAAAAGTGAAAAACTGGGAAAAATATACTAAAAGATTTTTTACTCCGAAACTAACATCAGATTCTGGTTCAGAACATGCCTAAACCCCGAGATCTCATTAAAATATACAGGGTGTCTTACAAACTAGCAACATTTTCAATTTGTTTTCATCCGTAATCTTTGGGGGCCTTTATGGTATTCTAAACCAGAATTTGGTGTTAGCTCGGAGACAAAAGAATCTTCAGTATGTTTTCCTTTATAATTCAACTTTCAACTGATGATATCTAGGCGTCAAAAAGTAATATTTGGTATTTTGTACAGCATCAATTGAACGTTATTGGGTACTTTATGACTCGAGAAGAAATTTTGTGAATCAACTAAACGCTACGAATAAATAAGCGTTTTTCAATTCTGCCAGCTATTGATAACACCCTCTATATTTTTATGATTCAAGAATTGGGGTCTTGACATTTTAGGGTCTCCTGAACGAGAATCCGCTGTTATGTTTATGCTACAAAGGTCCTTGATGTGTGTTCCACAGTTTTTCACATTTTGACTGGTCATAGCTAGTCATGAAAAAGTAATATTTGAATATTTTATACATTATTTGAAAATTCTTAAGTAATTAGTGATTATGGAAAAAAATCGAAAACAACTAAACATTACGGATGAATAAAAATCAATACTTACTATGTCAGTTACAGGTGACACCCTGTATATTTTAAATAATTAAGTACTGCTATTTGGGAGTTTCAGAGTGTTCTGGGATAGAATTTAGTGTTATTTTTGCGATAAAAAAATCCCTGGTATATTTTTCCCAATTTTTCACTTTTCAATTTGCTCGTAGGTAGCCATGAAAAAGTAATATTCGAATATATCCTACAGCATTCTTTGAACATTTTTAGGTTCTTCATGACTAAGGAAATAAAAATTGAAAGTTACCAAACATTGCGGATGAATAACAAATAAACAAATGTTGTTAGTTACAGATGACACCCTGTATATTTTAATGAATTTTCATTGAGATTTGGGGGTTTTAGGGCGTTCTGAAACAGATCCTGGTGTTATTTTTGCGATAAAAAAATGCCTAGTATGTTTTTCCCAATTTTTCACTTTTCAATTGGTCGTAGGTAGCCGTGGAAAATGGATATACGAATATTTCATCAACCTGAAGGTAGATATTTCTGGGTACTATATGTAATAAAAAACAAAATTTGAAATCACTTTACTATCAAGAAAATACGAGGGTGTGGCTGCTCAAAGTGGGACACACTGTACATATTGTCGATTGATAAAGAGATCCAATGAAAATATACCCCTAGCAGCTCTTGCATTTTGTATAATTTTTGGAAAAAGTCTATTTTTGGTCAAACTGGAGTGGTGTAGACTAGACGGGAAGAAATATCACAAAATCATCTCCACAATTTTAATCTGACAACTATCAAATTCGAAGAGGGTACATGTTTCGGATTCAGCAAGAATCTATCTTCAGCCATGACAAAACTTTCTCATTTACTCCACACCAGAGAGCACTAAATTAAAAAAATTGAATTTTGTAAGAACTCTGGCTGTTACATTGGTTCGTACCTAAAGGTGGATTCATGCAAGCATAAATCTAAACTTAAATGAATTTAAAACTAAAATTAAGAATATAAAACAATGTAATGAAATGGAGGTGTTCACGCAAGAAATTAAGCAATTAAAATTAACATTAAAACTAAGAAAGATGGCCAACTTTTAACTAATAACTTAATTTCTTCCATAAATTAGAAACGGCGCATGCGTAGTCTCTTTACTTACAGCTGATTGCTTTCAAAGAGAAAAGAGGTTATGTTATGTTCGCAATTTCAGCATAGGTTTGACGCCATATTTTCTATATCCCTTATTCCTCACAACACCAGAGGCTCCCGCAGAAGCAATAATGTACTCGGTACTAAATCATACTCACTTCTCTGGGTGATAGTTTTCATGCTGTACTGTAAACACCAGACCAGAATAGATGAAACAAAAAACAACAAACCACGATAATCTCAGGTTAGGGTTCACCTTCTGTTTTCTGATCAGAGAATACCCTAAGACGTTTCAAAAATTGACAGTTGGAACGATATGCGCATGTCTAGTACTTTCTTAATTTCGTTAAATTAATGCTGCCTGAACACCGTCATATTCTTAATTTAAAATTCATCTGAATCTCAAATTCATTTTAGTTTTAGTGATGTTGCATGAATCCACCTTAACAGTTATATCAGAACTTCACGATTATTGGCATGATAGGGAAATACATAAATATCGTGTTTTTCCGATTATAATCAATTTTTGATGATAATCGTGCACGAACGTTTCACTTCGCACATAATCTTAAAAATAATGCGTCAAATTGAAGAGGCTTAGAGTTTTCAACATTGCATGCGAAATGGAACGCTCTGGCATGATTATCATCGAAACTTGTTTATAATCTGAAAACACTATGTTTCTGGTGTGTCATGATAAAAACCAATGTAACAGCCAGGGTTTTGACAAAATCCAATTTTTTTAATTTAGTGCCCACTGATGTGGAGAAAATAAGAAAGTTTTGTCATTATCATTGAAATAGAAATGTTCCAGTATGGTCAAGATATTCATAAGATAATAATTTTATATTTTTATACAACTAGCAAGATAGCAAGATACAATTGTGAGCAACTTTTTCAAATAACTTTTTTCGAAATCTTGCCATTTTACCCCACTTTTAGCCGTTTCATAGTAATTTTTTTCAAATTGTCGCTATAACAGCGATCACGTGACATGTGTCAAAATCGATTTTTAGGTTATCGGACATGCACTGATAAAACGAATATTTTGCATCAATGCATAATTGCATTGATTCAAGTCGATTGTATTCTTGAATAGGTCCAACCAAATATTAGTTTGATTTTTTGACAGAATCCTCTTGACCACTTGAAAGGAAACTGTTTTGAGACATATGAACACTTTCTTCACTGAATAATGAGAAATGTTTGGTGCAAGAATATTCCAACTTTGATAATGAACACTATTGTGAATACTTTCTTGGTACGATGGTGTGAGTTGGTTGAGGCAAGAATATTTCAACTTCAATAACGAACAATATTCTTCTTCATAATGCAATACATTTTTTATTCAAGATTATCTGCATTTGGAGGCTCAGTACAAATATGCACTTGGTTATAAAAATATGCCATGGAAGCCATGTTCATATGGTACAGTTCAACAGAGAACAACTGCGAACAATTGAGGTATAATGGTTATATATGAGAATAGTTTTGTAATATTTTAATTTCAGAAACTATATAATCAACGTAGGTACCTCTTCGGTGACGCATAGAAATGCGATCAAATATAGAAACGACAGCGTCATTCGCCATTATCATATTGTTGAAAACAAAAATATCTTCAACCTACCTTCACAACTGGTCCATAAATGACCTAAATGCAAATCGTGCAGAAATAATTGGACCTCCATATTGCACTTCTGCAGCAGCACATTTGCACATAACCACTGTGTCAAATACAAAACTAACATCTTAAGTTATGATTCAAACACAACCCCCAAACGAAACGCGGGCAAAAGCAAACAGGATAGAGATCCCAGTCGGCAGTCGTAGTGCGCGCTTTCGCGTGGGTTTGCGTCGTTCCGGTAGCGGGGTTTCGCCAAGAAATCATGTTCTTGAGTCAAAAGGAGCATTTTTCACAAGTAAGAGTTCTCTAGGGTAAAGAGTTGGAATGTATTAATGCAAACAAATTCATTTCAAGATAATTTATGTAAAGAAGCAAACAGTTCAATAAGTTTGATAAGAGTATATTCATCAATTAGAAATGATTATTCTTTTCAGAAGATGATTCTGTTCAAGAGGATATATATATTTGATTGAAGACATCCTTTTTATCAGTGTGCACAAACTTTTCCCAGGAATCCTTTTTCCAATACTCTAATAATTAACTATTTTCTCATATGGTACATACTTTTTGGCGGTCACTGTATGAACACCTTATAACGTCTATCAACCACGCGAACAATCGAAATTCCCCATAAAAAATGTACCAGACATAATTGTACGTTTGAAACTGGGAGACTTTATTAAGCGACTAATAATAATTAATTCAGTAGGCCGTGCTGGTGTGCGCAGCTTGCTTGGATGTGACAGCTCGTTTCGTAACGCTGCTTTGCCAAAGTGGATTGGATGGCTTTTTCTCGTGTCGCAAGATCCAGGTGTCTACGACGGTCTAGTTGACGGTTTCAGTGACCCGGCCTCGCGACATGTTTGAATTTCTTGGAGCGAGATCGCAGGTGTGGGATGATTTATCGGCCAAGTATCGTGCTAGTTATTTATCACTCGGTATTTTGACTTGGACATGTCTTGGAGATATCGATCGTGTTTATGCTCTTGAACAAATTCGCATTATCTTAAGGTGCGTATCCACTAGAGCATTCGTTCCATGAGCAGCGAACGAGCTAATGCTCGGATAGTGTGGACGCTGACTTGAACACCAACATAATGCTTGTTCAGATTACACAGCATGACGCAGACCGAGCTTGAACCGAGCAGCCCATGAATGAATTTTTTATCCAATTACTCTTATAGTATAGGATTATTGCAGTTCTGGTTGGGCACGACATATTGTTTCTTTCTGTCTAATATATTCACAACATTTTTGAAATCAGTTTCAATAGCATTAAATAATCTAAGTGGCATATTAATTGGGTGATTCATATGTTGATTGAAATTTACAAATGCGAGAAAATACTTTTTCCTACTACCCCTATAGAAAGTACACACTTTCCTCCCTCAAACCAGGGAGGAAACTCATACTTTTCCTCCCCCCCTTATTTCAAGAAAGTTGTAAAGGATGAAACTTGTGAATCTGTTATAATCAAATTGTTTCCGTAATTTCTAGAACATCTTATATATCCTGTATTCTGGTGAAAATCAAACATGAATGTTACTTCTACTTTAGTTCTTTAATAGCTATTTGTGTAATTAGAGCGCAAAGTGATTGATTGTCACTCGACAAAAAGATTAATCTTTGGAGAACGACAATGACACGTTGTGCTTGAAATACACACAGTATTTTTTCTGCAAGCGCAGCTCTTAGAAAAAAAATTATCAACACTTCATTCAAATAGGCACATAACATTACGTATGAGAAAATCACTCAATAGCAATCCGAAATAATGTATAAGCTATCTAAATGCCCAATAATTCAAATCACTAACAAGAAAAGAGTAAAATAACGTCCTTAAAAAAAAAGTTGCAATTGCCAGGAGCTGAACCCGGGATCTTCGGATTACAAGCCCCAAGCGCTAGCCATTGCACCACCGCAGATTCTCAGATGGACATGACTGTATTGTCTATACTTTCCATCATGCAAGTATAGGTCCGTTTTAGACAAAAGCAGTTGAGATGCGTTTTAAATTTACAAAAAGGTTCATTAAGTGGATATGAGGAAAAATCATATGTATTACATGGGAGTAAAGCGCCATTTCCTCCCTTGGGGAGTAAACTACATACTGCGGGAGGAAAAGTGGCACTTTCCTCCCTAGTAATACAAATAGCTATTCCACTGAACGTTTGTTGTGGGACCAAACAATTATCCAGAGTTCCTTCACCATTTTGTATGAACATTTAGAAAATTTCAAAATTAAATCAAAGAAATGATTCGAGGTACGGTGTTTCAGTTAAAGAATAGTCAAGAAATGCAGGTGATTTTTGAGGGTACCAACGTGCAAAAATTCATGATAACGCAATTATTCAATTTCCTATGAGAATTGCTGTCACATGATTATTCACATTATAAAGACTGAAATAAAAAACAAAAATATAGTTGTTTTGATTTGGTTAGTTTCCGGTTTTTGCCGTGGTCTTCTTTGGTTGAAATCCCCAAAAGTTTCAACTGCAACTGCGAACGTAAAACTATAAAAGTACAGGGTGGTCCATCGAAAACGTACCGCAAGGCATTACGGGCTGGGAAAGAACTTTTCGATAAAATCCAAAAACAGGTCAAGTTTGTTTGTCAGGGGGACACATTTTGACGTAACAAGCATAGTAAAACCTTCAACCCCCTAAGTAGGGGTGTCAACCCAACATTTTTTTCAAATGGGAAGGGGGGTCAAGCGATACCTCTTTAGTAGGGGCTTGTCATTCCCTGCACATTGCTGCTTATATTTTCAAAATCGATCCACTCTTTCAGAAAATATGGAGCGTTGAAACTCCAACGATAATGTGTGACGAAAAATGCAAAAATTGATTCAATTGTACTTCAAAACTCATTTATTAGTCAAGTAAATGTTCGAATTGCTGTCCGTCAACCTGCATACAGTGGTATAAGTTATTTTCAAACCGTTGTCGTACATTCTGAAGCATTTGGGTGTCACTTCGCGACATACGTTAATGATTCTTCGTTGCAACTGTTCTAATGTGTCTGGTGGTGTTTTGTAAACAAGGCTTTTGATGTGTCCCCACAAAAAAAATCTAAAGGACTTAAGTTGGGTGACCGAGGTGGCCATTCTATTGGGCCCCGTCGTCCTATCCATCGTCCTGGAAATGTGTCATGTAAATAATTGCGCACATTTTGGGAATAATGAGGAGGAGCTCCGTCTTGTTGGAAAATCAGTTTCTGTTCATGGTGCGGGATCGTTCTCAATGATATTTGTTAGAGCTAGGTCGATGGCATTTTGTAGTAAATCCAAGTACATATCGCCTGTTAAATTTCCAGGAAGGAAAAAAGGTCCTACAATGGAATTTCCAAAATACCAGCCCACACATTTAACTTTGGGGGTGTTGCGTGTGTGTCTCGTGGAAATTCCTTGGATTGGTGTCAGCCCAGTACCAGCAATTGTGGCGATTCACTAAACCATGGAGGAAGAAGGAACACTCGTCCGGAAAACACACATTAAATAGAAAATTACCATTGTGTAACACTCGCTCACTCATAATTTCGCAAAATTGCAAGCGACGATCAAAGTCGTCTTCATTCAGTTCGTGCAATAAGCAAATTTTATAAGGATGGAATTTGTATTTTTTCAATACCCGTTGGACACTGGTACGAGACACACCCGACGCAATGGCCAATTGTCTTGTACTTAGCGTACTATCGACTGCAACTTGCCCCAATACTGCTATCTCCGTAGGTTCATTTAGTACTGGATTTTCAAGCTCTCTCTTTTTATTATGAACTAAACCTGTTTCGCGAAATATTTTCACCAAGTCGCGAACAATTTTTCCAGAGGCATGTTCAACTCCGCGACCCGATTTCCACATTCATCGTTTTTGAAAAAAAGCTCAATGATTTCCACTCTGTCTGCAATTGAATACACCATAATAATAAATTTTGAAGTCAACAATTCGTAAACAATTCAACCACGACAGGTATCTAGCAACTACTTGACCTAATTCAAACGTGAAGAAATGAATCCTATTCATTTTTTACTCTCTAAAATAAGCATAAAAAAATCTGTGCATCGGCAAAAACAGCGAATCGACAAAAACAGCGAATTCATTTGAAGGAACTTATTGCAATAAAGTACAATTGAACCGAATTTTGTATTTTTCGTCCCACGTGATAGTTGGAGTTTCAACGCTCCATATTTTCTGAAAGAGTAGATCGATTTGAAAAATCTAAGCAGCACTGTATAGAGCATGACAAGCCCCTTCTAAAGAGGTTTCGCTTGACCCTTCCCATTTGACAAAAATTTTGGGTGACACCCCTACTTAGGGGGTTGAAGGTTTTACTATGCTTGTTACGTCAAAATGTGTCCCCCTGACAAACAAACTTGACCTGTTTTCGGATTTTATTGAAATGTTCTTTCCCAGCCTGTAATGCCTTGCGGTACGTTTTCGATGGGCCACCCTGTATAGTTATCAGGGAATTCATCATACATGATGTACCTGATCAATACACGAGTAGTTATTGACGTGAATTGAGAAATTATCAAATTTTTCTGTCTGAATGAAACGTGATATTTTTCTAATCCGTTGAATTGGTTTTTTCCACATCAGACTATCTTCTCTTTCAAGTCCCCTCATTTTCAAATCATGCAACTATTCGTACTTTAATATAATTTGGAAATTTGAGCATTGTAGAAATATATTTTTTAATATTCCGCAATTCTCTACTAATTTCCACCCTGTCGCTGAAAATTACAGCAGTTCAAATGTTCGAGATCATTTCATAGCCAACCGTGGTGCTGTTTATGAGTTCTTTAAATATTATTACACGAGTGATCGTTATGTACATTACGATACTGCCAAATCATGCAAAATGATTTCGTTAAGTGTTCCATGGCATACTCTGTTTAAATTGTCAGATTTTGTCTTTGTTTGTTGCAGATTTTGATCAATAATTGATGATTTGATTTCGCTGGTAGCAGTGAATTGACCTATAGAGCTTTCGACTGGTGAAAATGTCGATTTTCATCTGTGTATTGGTTAAAGTGCATAATTGTTTCGAATGTGAATGCGAATTAATTTCAGGATTCATATTAAACCACAAAAGGGAGAAAAACATGGAAGAGATCGAGTATAAATACGCAAGAAGCAGTACATGTATCTTCTACATCTTTTCACTGGAGCTGCGTTAAGGAAAAATCAACAAGAATAAAATAGTTATTTACCTAACAAGTGCGGAAAGTAGTACTTTTCCGCACGCGACCGCAGTTGCACGAACGACGCGGAGCGGAGTTCGGGCAAGCCGTTAAGGGCGGAAAAGACATTTTCCGTAAGAGTTAGGTACAATACTTTTCCTACGAGTGTTTTTGTCCATCTTATTTATGAAAAAACAAAGTTTTTAATAAGCACATTTTTACAATAATGACTACTAAGACAGATTAGTTGCATAGATCATTTAGTTAGTCCTAAATATCATCATTTTCAACAATACAAAAATCGCGCAGAAAAGTAAAAATCGTACGGAAAAGTAAAAATCGTGTGGGAAAGTAACTTTTCCGCACGATTTTAAATCGTACGGAAAAGTACAACTTTCAAAACAAAAAGTCGTGCGGAAAAGTAACTTTTCCGCACGCTGGTAGGAAAAATAATGGGTATCAATTTTGTAAAGAATTCTCTATAAAAATATACTTACTTCTCGTTTAAAATGAATTAATTTTTTTTATTGAATTAGTAAGCGTAAATGTTTCAACAAAAATTCCATCTATAAGTTGGGAGAGAGAGTTGGATGGACCCGCCAGAAAAAGTTTCTCTCTCCTACTCATTGAGCTTATGGATGAAATAGATGGCGGTATATCCATAGTCATTGGAGATAACACCATCAAACCTGGTACTATTGGATTCTTCATGATCAATTCTAAACGATCATGTGATAATATACAGCGTGTGTTCCTATTTGAAAATCGAAAGTTGATGTCATTTCAGGAAAAACCGAAAGTGAAAAATTATTGGTAGTGGCGTCAAAATATGCGTATTTAAATACCATAGTAACATACGAAATTTTAAATCTGTATCTTCAAAACTATAGAAAATTAGGGTCATCCGGTATATACCTACGAAATTACTTAGTGGGTTTATCATTATACGAAGCATTTTTCTCAATTACTTTTGAAAATTATTACCACAATGTGATTGAACAGTTTCAACTGAAGCAGTATATAGAGGGTCCGCCATACATATCGGAAAAAAATGTGTTATTGAAATTTCTGAAAAACTCTAATGTCGGTTCGTTTCTGCATGTCTGAAAACTGAAAAATCCGTTGCGGCTTACATCACGTGACCTCAGATTTGGCGGGGATTTAAAACAAGTTGTCTGTTGGTGCCGAAAAATGAGTCAAATAGACAAGATATCGAAAAATGTAATGAACAAAATTTTGAACAAAATTGAAAAAAAAAATCAAAATACTTTAAATCAGCAGAGTTATGACCAATCAAATATTCGGCTCCACCAGAACTGACAGCGGCGGGTAAACGTGAACCTGAAAGTTGATGTCGGCGTTCAATCACGTTTTCTGAGAAAATGAGCGCATTTCATAAGAAATTACTAGGAATAATTTTTGTGGAAAATTGAATTGTTTCTCACCTTGTTAAGTTGTTTTCCCGATGAATCATATAGTTTCCAAGATTTCAGCAAAAATCTACTTATTCATTTTTAAACGAAAAAAAATTGAATAAATAAATAAATAAAATATATCCAACCCCTGGGATTTTGAAATTGTTTTTCGTTTTTATCATGATTCCAACTACTAGCATACCAAGTTTGATGGTGCTACAATCGATCCTCGTCTCAAAACCCAATCGTACTGGATTACGTTGGCCCTCGAAAAAATTAATATTTTCGTGAAATATTTTACCAATGAGATTGGCCTTTTTATCAAACAAACTGTTCGAAAATCTGAGTTTGGCAGTGTATTCAGTTTAATAATATCGATTTTGGAGATTGGCCCTTATTCTTCGAAGGTACAGAATTAATCTTCAGCAAAATGTCTACTTCACAAATATTTGATTAGTTTTGACCCAAACTTTTATTTCTCAGTAAGGGTAGAGGCGAATAAAATGGTATTTTTGATTTTTTCAATGTTGTTCAGAATTTGAATATAGGGTCCTAGTTGGATTCCAAACATGTTTTCCCAATAACATTTTTTGATTTCTTGTCAAATTTACCCATATTTCGGCACCAGAGTAATCTTTTTTAAAAATTCCCTACACCGAGAAAAAGGTTTTTTTGCAGATAATAAATCAATTTGTTCAAACGTAGTTAGCTCAATACTAGTAATTTTGTTTGGTATTCAAACAACCTCGTTAAACATAACACAGTTATATCAGAAATAAGTATTAACATACATCAAAATATTCGTTACCTGCTGATTTTTTGACATTAAAACATATTACTTGGCCTGCAAAATAAAAAAATTATTTTAGTTCGAAAATATGAATAGAACATTCATAAAATCTGTTGTGGAATCATCTGCGACTGAAAGACAAACTTTAGTCGCTATTTTCCATCGTTCAAGATAACCTTTAGGGAGGTATTCATGTTGAAAAGGGGAACAGTCTCCATGAAAATTGAAAAATCACATTTTTCATTTTTCAATTTTCATGGAGAATGTTCCCCTTTTCAAAAAAAAAGTTATATTCAGCATATTTCTTATTTATCAATTTTAAAAATTAAATTTTTTGATAATTATTCGTTGAATATAAATAAATGTTTGTTAGATTTGAGTCAGTTTGGGATAAAAATATGACATCATTTCGACAAAACTAATGACTCTGTAAGCGACGGGAACTTTATAGTCACCAACATAATAATTTCCAGAAAACGTAAATATGTTAACTGTTAACTAAACGGATTTGGCGGTTGCAAATTATTCGACATATCCAACCCCTCCACAGAGTCACGTGTCATCGCATCAGCATTTCGATACGAGGATTGACTGGGACTCTGAAAGCGTGCCCTTCTTTCTACCTTTTATAACGCCATTGTATTCATGTCTTGTGCGTTGTCTTGTCGCTTGTCTGTCAACCTGTTCACCCATATCAAGATCATTAATTTCTTTGTTACTGGTAATATAATCATCATTATTAAAAATTTATTAAATGTTTATGGGATTAATCAATGTGTAGATGAATGTACAAGAATTACTAATACTAGTGCTAGTTTAGTTGATTTTGTCCTCTGCGATTTCGATATACAGACAATAGTCCATCATATACCCAAGTTAACTGACCATTCCTTAGTGTCCGTCAATACAATCAATAAAACATTTTCAAATTCAACGAAAATTATAAAAACTTACCGAAATTTAGGCAAAACAAATTTGGATCGAATATGTGTGAAATTAATTGGAATAAATTATCTGTTGGACTGTGTTGATGTTGAACATTCTATCACGACTTCATCAGTAGAACCGAACATAGTGTTAATTTAATGGCGCCAGTTAAATCATACTATTGCGAGCAAAACAGTTTACCTTGGTATGACTATGAAGTCAAAAATCTTACCAAAGCAAGAGATACAGCGTATCAAGTATTTAAAAACAATAGAAATGATAAAAACTGGCTCGATTACAAAAAGCTAAGGAATGATACAGTTAATTTACTTAAGTTGAAGAAAAAGCAATATTATTACAATCAAATTGATCTGAGTTCAAAAAATCCGCAACGTATGTGGAAAACTATCAAATCATTAACTGATACTAAAATGAAAGAATACAGTTGGGAACACATACAATTTGAAATAGATGATCGAATAATAATAAGTTCAAACAAAAATGATTTTGCTGAAAATTTTAATACATACTTTGAAACCAGTTTAGAAAATATTGTTAACAAGATTCAGGTGACAATAGCTTGGCAGAGTGGAAATACTGTTGAATCAACTTTTTCTGATTTTAAACAACTACAGTTGAAAGATCTATCCCAAATTATTAATAAACTAGAAACCAAGTCAAGTTCTGAAATATTAGATATAAAGTTCATAAAAAATATTTTTGGAGTTATAGGGCATGTTTTGTTGCATTTCATTAATATTTCATTGGAATATGGTAAATTTCCTAGACAATTAAAAACTAGCATAATTATACCAGTGCCTAAGATAAAAAACACTCAAAAAGCTAACGAATTTCGCCCTGTCAACACCCTACCAGGGATGGAGAAATTGCTAGAAATGGCGGTATACAATCAACTTCTAGAATACGTGGAAACTAATAAGCTACTCATAGATAACCAATCGGGATTCCGCCAGAATCACTCTTGTGAATCAGCCATTCAATTAACCATCACTAAATGGGTACAATCTATTGACAGGGGAGATTACGTTGTTACAGTTTTCTTAAATCTGAGAAGAGCATTTGAGACAATAGACCGTAATATATTGATCAGAAAATTAGAAGCCATAGGTATTAATGGAACCGTCTTACGTTGGTTTAAAGACTACTTAACAGAGAGAAAACAAATAACAAAAATAGATAATGCCTGTTCCAATCCCATAAATACTAAATTTGGAGTACCACAGGGAAGTGTTCTGGGACCTTTGCTATTTTTAATATACATAAACGATCTGAGCTCAACACTCAATTGTGATTTTGTAAACCTATTCGCTGATGATACGTTATTATCTATTGCGAACAAGAACTTAAATGTAGCTATATCAAAAATGAATTCATGTTTACTGCAAGTCCAAGAATACTTAAATATAAATAAATTAAGTTTAAATATTGCAAAAACAAAAGGAATGGTGTTGACTACATGCTATAAATATAAACAATTAAACCTCAATTCTGTTGATCTAACCATTAATAACGAAAAAATTGAGTTTGTGAAAGAGTTTAAATACCTCGGTTTTATGGTGGACAACAATATTAGTTTCGGAGCTCATTTTAATTATATGACAAAAAAAATCGCAAAAAAACTCTATTTCTTCACATGAATCTCTAAACATTTGTCAATTTCGGCTAAAATTACCATTTACAATACCATAATTCAACCCCATTTCGAGTACTGCAGTACCCTATTGTATGGTTGGGACCAAAATAAAATTAGGACATTACAAAAACTGCAAAACAGAGGAATGGGAGTAATTCTGAAATGTAATCGGTACACAGATGTCTCGTTAATGTTGGACACATTAAGTTGGTTATCCATTCGTGACAGATTCTACAGATCATCTATGTTATTCATTTTTAAGATTTTAAATGATATGTTGCCACCCTACTCAGGGCCGATCCTAGGGTGTTGGCCGCCCGCGTGCAAAGACCTAATGTGCCGCCCCTCTTAATTTTTTTTCGTATTTTGACTAATACTTAACGTTGACGTTTCAAACTCATCTTATGTTTAATTCAAAGCTATCACTCCAACCGATGTCACTATAATGTCCTAAAAGAAACCAATTCCAGTGCAATGCCATTATCTCGGGGAGTTCCCCAGGGCTCAATACTACGCCCGCTCCTGTTTTTACTGTACACTATGGATCTGAAAGAATTCTCTGGTGAATGTTATATACATCAATTTTCTGACTACACTTAAGTGTATAAACGTTCCAATAAAGATAATGCAGATATAGTCATTACAATAAAAATCACAAACGATATATTTGATAGAGTTCATGCCACAGATGAAGTGTTTTATATAAAGTTTTAGAAAAAGGAACTTCCGGAACTCTTTTGTATATTACAAAAAAATGACATATCGGTCGTTTGTTCATGATGTAAATACCAGAAATAGGAATCTTCTTGTAATACACAGGCATACACCTGCTTGTTTAATTGTATATGTAGGCATTTTTTTATATGTAACTGGTACTCTGGTTAAGTAGTACTTAAGTAGAGCAGTTTAACTGGACTTCGCATAGGACAAATAAAATAAAGACATTTTATCATTGGTATTATTATCTACCTGTATAATAGTAAAAATTAAAACATTAATAAAAATTACACTACGGTAACACACGATTATAAAAAATGCAAATAAAAATAATGAATTTTTTTTAAAAAATTTGAAATTTATCGAAAACAGTTAGGTACCTCTAGCGCTATTGAAGAAGTATACCATTATTATTATGTTTTTTTGTTTAGAAATGTAAGATTATGGGTTATTCATCACTATTCCTGTTAAGAATGTTAGAGCAAATTATATAAAATAAATAATGACTCGTAGCGCTCTCCAAGTTTTGGGTAAAAATGAAAACCTCAAAAAAACGCTCAGAAACACCCTGTACAACATTTCATTCACAACTCTAATCAAAAGCTTTTTTGTTTTTCACTAATTCTTAATATTTCTTCACACTTATCATTATTTTGTTACCAGTATTATTGTTTATTGAATGAACATATTGAAATTAAAATAGTTTTTCTTATTTTCCCTTATATCTGGGTAAAGTAACAGAAAAAATATGCCGATGCTGCATCCCTTCAACAACGGAGACCGCTTGTTTTGACCATTGAACTGCGTGCTGTGTGCCGATCGTGGACTATATGCGGCCTGCCGCCGCCCCTTGTTGGTCGCGCCTTCGTGCGGGGCACGCGCTGCACACCTGCTAGGATCGGCCCTGACCCTACTTTAAGGAATTTATAATATATCGAAATAGTGCACATGATTATGAAACAAGACATAACAACAATTTTCACCTGCCTAGATGTAAATTATCGAACTCTATGAAAATATTATTGTACAAAGGTTTAAATGAATATAACAAACTGCCAGAGGAAGTAAAAGATACCAATAATATCCGTGAATTCAAATCAAAGTTATCTTCACATATAAAATAGAATAATACATAATACAAATCTAGACATAGCGTATACAATAGACTCTTGTTAAGGAAAAATATGTAATCCTGGAACATCATTGCGGTATCAGATTAGTTATTAGTTATAGTTGTGGTTTTTGTAACTACTTTAATATTGTAAAAATTAGGATGTATACCTATTGAAATAAATTCATTCATTCATTCATTCATTATTTTTGGCGTAAAAGTGGACTAAGTAAACTGAACCCACGCACGAATGTGCATATGGAAATTTTCAAAAAAATCATTTATTAGTAGTAAAATAACATTAGTTTGGCCATATTCAAAAGCATAATTTGTTAACATTTAAGAAAATTTCTTTACTGCTAACAAACTGTTCTCTCAGTGTATCTAAGTTCATATGAAGAATTTTCAGCACCTTGTATCTCATTATTTTTGGGTGCAATTGAAAATTATCCAGAAGAATATCATCTCCTTTTTCTGTTCTTGCAGGTCTGGTTCCAGAACAGAAGGGCGAAATTCCGCAAACAAGAACGTCTAGCTCAACAAAAAGCTTCCAGTATCAGCTCAGATAGCCCGAATCCAACAACAAACATCAAAGCGGAAACGAACGGAACCACGAAAAATTCTTTGAGTAATAATAAAGATGTCAAACCTGGATCTCCACATTCTAGTATTTCCACGACGCCGAATTCAAATACCAGCAGCATATCCAGTCACCATTCTAACAATGGGGACATCAAACCTGTGAACGGAAATAGCGGTAAGTTGATTACTTCAATGATATTAATGACACTTTTAATCCAGTGAAATCGTCTCCGGGGGTGCCTGCTTTAGGAAAAAAATATAGTAGTTGTTTTCTCAGAATTTCAACTTTGCTACTTTCCACGCATAACGTAAATGTACCAGTACCTGACACCCTAAGGGTCAGATAAATTCGGTTTCCTCTAGATAAAAATGAAACGTAAAACTTTCAGGCAACTTGTCTCAGGAATGACTTGTTAATAAAATGAATTTGATTTGTAGTAAACAGAATACTCAGAAATTTAAGAAATTTGGAATTCCTGGTAGCAAGTGTACGTCATAATGACGTACTTAATTAGTGATTTCATGATGGTAGACGTCGTCGACGCAAAAATGACGTCTGCCAGACGTCATTTAGTGGACGTCTTTCACATGACGTCATTATGACGTAATTCTTTGGTCACTAATGTAACACAAAAAATAGAAGAGCTTTTTAAATAAAAAATCTAACTAATTATATATGTCCCATAAAATGCTTTATAGCAGATATTTCTGAAAATTATTTCATTGAAGTGGCGAGTGATTATATATTTAAATAAAATAACCATTGCCTCCATCCCGTGGCATAATAGGTACAAGTACAATTTGATAATTTGCATATACAATCAATAGAGTACACACTAAATCATTATTTACCTAAAAACGTATAACTCAAAACTGAATCAAATAAAAATACCAACATATGTAAAGAAATCAAATTGCTTATTATTTTGCGTCATTTTGTATTTCCCGCGAAAGTCACCAGTTGTCCGACACCGACACGATCGCATCGGATTGGTTCGGATTAAGCAACATGGCCGTCGATGAACCTGTGCAGTGGAATGTCGATGGTATTCGTACTTTATGTCTATGTGTTTTGGTGTCACCATTATTCTCTGGTTGTCGGAAGGAATTTCATTATACATAAATATAGAAGTGATAGTATTGCAGAGTTCGGTAAGTTGTTGTGTCTTCCAGTGGTTACAGTGTTCAGAATTTTTTCAGCTGTAGAGTTCAAATAAACAATCTCTGAGTGGTTTATTTCACTGAAAAGCTAAATATTTTGGCAGCCCTACAAAGAAAGACAATGAAGTTTATATTAAAAAGCGGTGAAACGAGAAGGATATATTTCCGATAAATAGACATTATATTCCATAAAAAAAATGATTTTACACTAGAGGTATGTAATGTGTATTTTGATTTAATTAATTTTTGAATATTGTATTAGATGGTTGGTAATAATTGAATAAAAACTATAATCATTTTATTTGCTATATAAACAGCATAATCCAGTGTGAAAAATTCAATGACATTTTAACTGACTTTTAGTAAGAAAAACTTATAGTAACTCTTCCGAATTAAGTACATATTTCAGAATGATCTGCATAATTAAGTTTTATAATAGTTTTTTAGTGTATTACTTACTGAAAAGAACTTGTTTTATGTTGTTATAAAGAAAAATTATTTACATGATCACGAGTTTCTTAATCCTTTGCATCAAAAAACTAAACCACGACATTGAGTTTTCCTAATCTACCTAGTTTTTATCAGTCAATGATCATCCAGTACACTGCCTCCTGATTTTTCTGTGTGATTGTGATTCTCTTCAAGAAAAATACGAATATCCCAACAGTTTCTACAAGTATTGTGAAAAAACATTGCATTTTTTGCTGCATATCCCCAAATTAACTAAAAAAGTACGTCTCAATGACAATGTTTATAAAGTTTGAGTGACGTCATATGTACGTCTTGTGTATGACCTAACAGTTCATATACAAGCTATATGTAACGTCAAAATGACGCCATATACTGACGCCATAATGAAGCTGACATTTGACCGTCATTTAGGCGTCCGAATGATGTCAACTCTGGGGTCAATATGACGTCTACCATGACCTATAAGGTACGTCATTATGACGTACGCTTGCTGCCTGGGGCTCTATTGAGGTTACCAAACTAACATATATGAAATGCAGAAATGAATTCTGTTCTCGAAATAAAATTTGCTATCATCACCAAAAATTCATACCTAGTACGAAACGAATTGTGCCAATAAAAACTTCTGAATAGATCTGTTGAATTCTTCGAAAACTGGATTCTCAAGATTCATAAAGAAATTGTGAGAGAATATTCTAAACTCAGCCAATACGAGAACATGACAAAATGAATTCATTACATACTTCATCAGTAAGTACACTGTATGCTTGAAACAACGAAAACTTTTTAAACATTTAATTTGTAAAAATAATCCTGAGTTTGAACCGAAGGTCATGAAATCTAAATCATTGCCATTTTACTGGTCCAACATTCAACAGTAACTATTATATCGTAAATATTTTGATACCCGATCTAAAATTGGCACAGTTTATTTTCGCGTAGTGATTCGATGATGCATCACAATTTTAGTTTTTATGGAATCGAAAGAGACAATATTATTTTTATATTTGGAAGATAAATCCATCTACCATCTGGTAAACATCGAACGAACTGTTTCGTTCGTGTGTTATTCATTTCCAATAACTCAGGGATAACGTCCCTTCTATGTGTCCAGGGCGGTACTTGTTATATTGGACACCTATAATACGGAAAATAATTTGAATAAGAAATACGCTGTAATAACTGATCATAAATTTCAATAACTATCTATTTTTAAGAATATTGCGATAAATATCAAAAAAATGTAGGCAGTTTCATCTAAAATTCAGCCACTTTGAAAAAAGAATTAACATTGACCCAAGTATTATTGTGAACTAGGACATTTCTCATATAATACTATTATGGAAATTTTCAACATATTGATTTGTATATTTTTTTTATCTACTTGGCAGATGTATTGGATTCAAGAATTAATTTGATTTTCTCAATATTCCGTAGGTACTCCCCTATCACTGTTTAACTATTTCTTAAAAAACTACATTTTTTCTAATTTCCATGACTAATGCTTTGTTAGTTTAAATTCGAAATTCCGATGGATAACAAATCTGATACAACAAATTGATTGTTGAAAAATTATGAGTAAATTCGGGTGTATCGCTCATCAGCCATGCTGTGGAAAAAACATCAACTTTTACAACAAAGAAGAAACACTCATAATACCAAAACTTGTTAAAGGAAAGTAACCGTTCATAGTGCATTCCGCCTGCTTGATATTTTTTTAAATATTCAATTGTTCGGGAATCTTGACTCTTAAACTTAAACGACCTGTACCTAATTTCGTGACTAACTGGTAAGTCTTGGCTAATTTCCCTAGTAGAAGCTTCGCTTCGACCAACGCTAAAACATTGATTATTTCCGTCACCGTAATTATCAGATGTTCAGATGTTTGTGGAATCGAAAAATGTACACTGCAGAATGTTAATTCATTTGTTAATTGATTCATTTGCAGAACAATGTATCCCTTACGGTTTGATCGTAAAATTGAATGGATGATTTCAGTTTCGTTCAATTTTGTATTCACAACATACTTTTTGAGCGTATTTCCCCAAGGATATATTTTAAATGAGCACCAAAATGATGATTGTGCTACAAAATTACGTGCCAAGGTTTATACTCTGTCTCCAAAATAATATTTGGCCACCAAAAGTGATAAACGAGCACCGAAAAATTCCAACCAGAAATAGAATTTATGAGCACCTGAAATGTTAAAAATTTGGCATAAATATTAAAGTCGTACCTAATGTAATACATAAACACCAAAAACTTTAAATAATCTCTAATGCATTTTGAACATGCAAGCTAGGTTAGCTTGCTCAGGTTATGTTTGTGTATCAAGCGCGAGCGAAAATCTAATTCAGACATTTTCGACTCTCAAGCCGGGTTTATTTTGGTGCTCAAATATTCGATAATAAAGTAAGATTTTTGGTGTCAAAATAATTAGTTCCTTCTGAAATATATAAATAAACTTAAAAAATTAAATACTTTGGGACTGAAAAATAAATAATTGGATAATTCAATTTTGGTGCCCAACTATGATTTCTGGTGGCACAAGATAAATATTTGGAAATCATATTAATATTAATACCTTTCGTCCTTTCACACTTATATCATAAATAAGTATTATATTAGTCTCAGCAGTTTTAAATTCTGAAGCTCATCTGGTGTTTAGCAAATTAGGATGTTTTCATTAGTTATGCGCCTTTTGTAATGTCATCTTTTCAATAGCTCGAATTAGGATTTGCCGAACATTTCTTTCACAGAACCGGTTTTTTCAACCCTGCTTTCTGAAACGAACGGCCATCGGAGAATAAAAAAACAATTCCTACCTATTTTCCATTGGTTTTCACGAAAGATTAAAAAAAAAAAAAAAATACTAAATAGACCAGTGCTTATGAACGCCAACAAATGTAAAAGCGGGAAAAATATTTACAACATGAGACCGATTGGACGAGGAGAAAAATATCATTCGAACTTTTAGGGTTTGAAAGTGGTATTTCACTGTTTTACGCGATATGCAACGTTGACCTCCTATCGAAAAAAGTAGCTGATTATAAAAAGATCTACAACTTTTGTATCTGACATTTTCCCACATAACTTCAAATTTACGGGTATAATCGGAAAAACCGATTTTTCCGTTTTTAATTTCTTTCTCGTTCGCCTTTTCAAGCTCGCCAGCCGCCATGTTTTCCATTGAAGCGTCCACTTTTAGATTATGTAATGAAAGAGTAGCACCACTATGGAAAAAAAATCCAGAAAACACGATAAAATGAAAAAAACTGAATTTCGAAAATCATTTTTTTTATTCTTGTTCTATACTCATATTTATTTATTAAATTATTGAAATTAACAGTTGAAACTTTTCGAGAATATTAATTTCATGTTGTCTTAATAGGTACAAAGAATAAAAAAGGACATAAATAAGGAATTGATTATTTTAAAAGAGCGAAATGAGGTGACTTTTGGGGGTGAAAATGGTTTCTCACGATTTACAGCGAAAATTAACCTCCTACAAAAAAAAATTTAGGAAGTTATTGACCATAAAAAGATCTACAACTTTAGTATTTGGCATTTTCCACATAATCTCAAATTTCCTGGGAAAATCGGAAAAACCATTTTAATATTTTTCTTGTGTAAAAATTGTATGTTTGTCGCAATTAGATGATTTTTTGCAATTTGAAGAAGTTATTTCATTACATTCAAATCACGTTTAATAAGTAGAAAAAATAAACGTTCGAGAAAGTAAACAAACAAAAATTATTTTTTCTCAACGTTTGGTTGTCAGCCCTACACTATTCAACGATTTTCTGAAATCTGTTGATAAACAGAAATAGCTACTAGGAGCCGCCCCCTTTCCGAGTAGGTACTTCAAAGAGGTTCGAGAAAAATACATATTCCACTGCAAAAAACGTCTAATTAAGAACATATTTTCACTTAATTTTGCGACAAGCATATCATTTTTAAACAAGAAAAAAATTAAAATGCTTTTTCTGATTTTCCCGGATAATTTGAGGTTATGTGGAAAAAGGTCAGATACAAAAGTTTATTATCAACAACTTTGTCATTCAATTTTTTTCGATAGGAGGTCAACTTTCGTTACAAATCGCAAAAAACCGTGAAATACCACTTTCAACCCCTAAAAGCTCACCCTGTTCCACCCTTTGTCGACTCCAATTTATTTTTCCCGTCATTCAAACAATATTTTGCTCCTCTTCCAGTAGGTCTTATGGTGTTCATTTTTTTCATCCCAGAAATGCATCAGCACTGGTCTACAAGGGAAGTTCTCAATTTCGTCCACTCCGGCTCTGCTGTGTCTTCCATCGCCTTCGATCCTGCCATCAAGCAATAAGAGCTGGCTGAGCAGGACGGCAGAGAGAGCGTGGCAGGATGGCAGCTTCCCTTGCGCCGCTCTGACATTTAATCTAGAAAATTGCCCGCTGCCGCCCATTTATTTCCATTACTGTCAACTCTTTAGTTGCTGCCTACGTTACGTTCCACTCTGGAGGACGAGAACTCTTTTCCACGCCGACCGGAAATCCGATGTCACATTACGGAATAAGGAGTTTTTCCGTCATGTGTTTGTTTTATATTTTTTATTATAATTATTTAGATGTATGCTTCTGAAAAGAAACTGTTTTTAGTGGATTATAGACACTTTCGACTAGTCAGCAGCCAACCAGCCAGCTTATAATAATAATAAATGAATAATACACTAATTTTATTTCAAAGAACATCACAATACACATACAATGTAATAGTAAATTTTGTAACAAGGTTAGAATATGCAGCAGGCCAATAAGAGTACTCTAATACACAGATTCCAAGCTTTCAACAATTTTTTATTGTCATCTTCAGGGAAGCTACAATATGGAAAGACATTTTTGAGATATTGATAAAGAAAAACCAAGAATCAGCTTACAGTGTTGTGAGGTTATGTGGCGTACATGTTAAAATTATTCATAATATATGGACAGAACTGGGAATAAAACTTTATTGGTAACACATAGAGTTAATTTGGCTGCGAACACATTACTGATGATACATTTTAAAATGGATTAAAAAAAAAATTTTTTGTTGGTACTAAAAGCACGTGCTGTACCTTGAGGAGGAAAACAACCGCGCAAGAGAATATTTTCAAATAAACTGACACGACATGTGACACATGACATGACCCTTCAGGGAATCATGCCATGTTGCCACGTGAAGTGGGGGTGAATTGTTTTAACAGGAAGTGACAGATGACACTATGCCTACTGATACAGTTTTGCGATGGAGATGCATGGAACATTAATCTTATGAAAATTGTGAATTATTTGAAAATATTGCTCTTATTGTGGGAAAATATTGTACCTAACAGATGACATGAACCAACAAGGAATCACATCAAGTACCAGTCCTAGTGTTACAAAAATAATGAATTAGTCTTGAGTGGAACAATACATTTATGCAATTTTGTTAATAAGTTTAAACAATTATATTAAATTGAAGAATTGATTTTGATATTGTTGAAAGGGTTAATCCGTGAAGTTAGCACTCATGGAGGTAATCTGCTGATTATCCGTCACGTTGGGTTTGTCTACAAAAATTAAGTAAGAGTAAATCTCACTCAAGTGACCATCTATTCTTTTATTAAGAGCATTATCTGATTGTACAATGTGAACCATTTCTAAATAGAGCCTTTTGGCAGTCTTTTTTTCAGTAGATAATATTTTTACAGAGTCCATACCATATCTCACTGCACATCTCAATGCACATCTCTCCGGGTGAAGCCTACTGTCGCTTTTGTGTGAAGTGATACGGTCTTTAAGGGGTCTGGCCGTTTGCCCTATATATTATTTCTCACAATTTTGACATGGTATACAGTACACTACATCCGAACAGTTTATGCATGGAGTCGTATCTTTCAATTTAAAGAAAATTCTACTGATAGGTAAAACATTTTCAGAAAAAGATTTGAAAATTCTGGATAGTCCTGCTGCATATATATATATATATATATATATATATATATATATATATATATATATCGGCTTGGCGGCTCGGACCATCACACTTTCAGAAAAAAGTTGCCAAGTCTGACTAAAAGAAAATCGGAAAGAACTCTAATAATACGAAAAACATTGAGTTGTCCATAATTTTCGTAGCTTAACCTGTTTCTATGTATCCAGATCCAGTTAAAATTATTATTCAAATCATTTTGTTACAAATTGTATTTGATATGAAAGCTTGTCGCGAAAATCAATCTTGAAACAGGTATAACAAACACAGCTGAAAATGTGAAAATCTCACTTCATATGCGCAAACAATCACGTGAGAAATTATTGAGAAGGAAGAGGATAGACTGTACGCTCGGGTTAGTGTGCAAAAATAGGTACAATCTGATACACAAATATAGGAACCATTATATGTATGTGAAAGAATTGGCAGAATAAAACAATTCTGATAAATATGAGTGTGTAGAAAAAATACGGTATGTAACGCATTGATAAACTTCCCTAGAAACTCGTTTTTGTACAACTGTCATTAAAAATGACGTTTTTAATTCATTGACATATGAACTAAAAACTGGCGTTTTCATAAAATCACTTTTAACACTAGCGTTGAAAATACTTTTAACACTAGTGTTAAAAGTAAAATGACAGATGAGATGATGGATACTCAGTAATAAAGATCTCTCTAATAGAAACACTTCAATCAGATATTATAATCAGAACACCTACTCAAGAGGAATCATATATAAAAGTTTACACATGTATTTGGTCGTTTGTTGTATTTATTTCCATTATTTATAAACCAGTATTTATGATTTTAAATTTTAAAACCAATTGAAAAATATAGCGTAAAGTATGCGTGGATAACACTCTATAAAAATCGCGCGTGTTTAAAAGACCTATTCATCCACTCATACTTTAATATACTATTCGGGATAGTTTGGGAATTCACGAATTCTTACAATGATAATATGAAAGTTATTTATTTTGGAAAGTTAAACCCCAATAAATATTTGCATCAATTAGTAATATTGTTTGTATAAAATGATTTTATTTTCCAGCCAAACATCCGGAAGACCTCTTATCCAACAACAACAAATGGTCATCGATGAGTCCACAGTCCTGCAACACCGCCCTTCTCATGCATCAAGCGAACAAGGTTTTGTCTTCTCAACCAAGCCATCTTCAGTCGCACCATGGACCACACGCCGCAGCTGCGGCGGCCGCTGCATTATCATCTCCTTTCACATCTCTTCTGGGAGCCCCAGGGGGTGCAGCCTCGTATCTACTGGGCGATCACTTGAAACCGACCGCTGGGAATCACTTATTTTAAGAAATAATGTTCTGTGCTGAACGATTCACGCGTTTTTGTAAATGGATAAATCCGTCTCGTGTACTTGAAAATATACTCGAATTATACGATTGGTATACGGAATCAAGGTAGAATAACTAGTTTTTTAGGCACCAATTTCGTTATTACTGTTTGGTGTGCTTTTTGGTTGAACAATTCAAAGTTACGGTTTCTGTACCCAAAGTTTAGTGAGCTCATGGGCATTCATTGTTGATTATCCATCAAATCTATTCTTGAAGTCTTATCCCAATAACAAAAAGTCAGTGGCGCAGCCAGGATTTCAACTTGGGGAAGGGGGGGCTGAACATACAATTCATCAGTTAACAGAGCATTTTTTTGTTCGTCATCCGAGTGTTATGAATAACAGTATTAATTTAGTGGTTTGGGGTGGGGGCTGCAGCCCCAAAGCACCCCCCTGGCTGCGCCAATGGTTTCAGTCACTGAGTGACATCTCCTGGACGGAATATTGAATTTATTTCACATATACCTAGAGTTCTCCTTATTCATACCCTTCAGATACCTTTGTTAGGTACCCACTTACGTGAATATTATCTGAAAATAATTTTATAATGTTTGCGAGGTAAATTTCAGATTGATTGGATACGCTAACTATACATGGTGTTATCTAAGTACGTGGCCAAACTCAAATGCGTGATTCTTTGAGTGATTCTAAGACAAAATGTTCATATAAACATGGGTCCGATAATGCTTCATTTTCAAGATACAGGGTGTCAACATTTTTCAAAGAAATAATTTTTTTCGTAAATATCTTAAAAATCCTTAAACCGATTTTGTTGAAATTTTGCAATATTCATAGGGGCTAATTCAACCCTAACTGTATCAAAATCTCATATCCAGTTGCGTTCCGGAGGGCAACCAATATTTTTGACAGAAAAAATGTACGCCACTGGTGTTTTTGCATTTTCTGTATTTGTTTTACATTGAGCAACTGGAACTATAATATTTTTTATATATAGAATTTTTTTCTGATATTGCTTTGTTTTCGAGAAAAGACATAAAAAACACTTTATAGCATGTCCCTGGAAAAATATTATAAAGTAATGTTACTACCAAACCATCAAAATCTGAGGTGCACCTGCTTGTTTCAATTTTCATAAGAATTTCCAAGACTAGAATAGACTTTCGATAAGTAAAAAACTCACAGTTTTTGATGGTTACAATAGTTACAATTTTTCATTATGTTTTTCCAGAGACATGCAATAAAGTGATTCTTATATGTTCTCTCAAAAATAAAGCAGAATACGAAAAAATAAAAAAAAATATATTTCAGTTGCTCAATTTGAAAAAAATGCAAAAAATAAAAAAAAAAAACCAGTGGCGCATATTTTTTCTGTCAAAACTATTGATTACGGTGCCTTCCGGGACGCCAATGGATATGATAATTTTGATCCAGTTAGGGTAAAATCAACCTCTTACTACCCTAAAAATCACCGCCAAAATTCAACAAGATCGTTCGAAGGATTTTCAAGATATTTAAGAAACTTTCTTTTAAAAATGTTGACACCCTGTATTTTGAAAACGAAGCATTATCGGACATATGTTTAAAAATACTTTTCTTCTCAGAATCACCCGAAGAATCACCTCTTCAAGTTTGTCCACGTACTTACATAACACCCTGTATGATGACATATCAAACAACAGATTATTTCAACAAACTATACAGCAAACTGTCAGAAACTGCTTACCCATTTCTAAGTTTCTATCTAGCTGCATGTTGTTGTTAACTTGCCTAATATTGATGAAATAAAATCTATGGAATAGTTTTATTGATAAACATTATGAGCGACTGCAGATTTTTCTGTTTTTCCGTATTTCAGATGTCTTAAGTGTTCTTTACATCTCACTGTTTTAGTCTAGAAACAAGATTTCTCGCCCTACCAGGACGACGCCCATTCCCAAAATCCTATACAATGGGAATAATTGGGTCGAAAATCCATCAGAAAACAACTACTTTCCTGGCTAATACCACGACGAACGTTGAATAATATGTGATGGATTCCCATGCAGAGTTCCTACAAGGACGAATCCGCAATTGCTGGTTGCATGGAAATGTTTATTGAAACATTTGGACCACCTATAGATCGATTTCTGGGTTCTTGCCCTCATCAGTATAGGGTAGGTCTCTGCAGATAATAAGTAATGTCTGCAACAAGTGGTTTAACAACATTTCCAGCAATTGCGCAGACGTCCTTGTAGGAACTCTGCACGGAAATTCATTAGATGTAATTCAACGTTCGTCGTGGTATTAGCCAGGAAAGTAGTTGTTTTCTGATGGATTTTCGACCCAATTATTCCTATTGTATAGCAATAAGCGTCGTCCTGGTAGGACAGGACATCTTGTTTCTCTCTTGACAAGCTTATCGTGAACAATGCAGATTTCTTCATCTTTTAGTCTGATAATCATATTTTTCATCGGAATCCTTATATTTAATTTCGGAGATTCCAGCCAGACTTTTCCGAAATTTCCACTTTATCCTTTGCCTGAGAGACTCTGTGTCTGACTTGTTTCAAATACGACCCTTATACCTAGTCCATGAAAATATTTTCAAAGTTCTTGATATTTATCGGATAAATATTTATCTCTGTTTGTATAATTTTTAAAAGTCAAAATTTTGTTCTATCTTAACCCAAAGTCTTTCTTCGTTATAATATTATCTATAATACCCCTCAATAAACCGTTAGTGCTATTTCTTTTATTGTCGCCATTTCTTCATCAAACCTCTACTGCATGAGAAGGAACGTCAAAACATGATGCACTAAACGACTCAAAACAGCACAGCATATAGTGATGTGAACTGTTAGGAATATACTTTTCAGTACTATTTTCTTATAATTTGCAAAATACATCGTAGATTCCTTTCAAATTGAAGATGTCTCTTATTTTCTAATTCAAATGTGAATTTTATTGATGGAAATCTATTATTAAAAAAAAGCAATTCTTATATATTCGATTTTTTTTTATCGAATCTTGCAAAACGCAAAAACCTCATCCACATACTTACCTTATCTCTATTTTGGGGGACGTTTCTTTGGCTTCCATTTCGAACCTTCTCATGAACCTGGCTAATCCGTTCATATTTTAATCCACGGGGAATAACAATATTGTTCAATTTGTTTTTGGGAAATTGATATTCTGATGTTTTTTGTCCAATCTTCTTGCGATTTTCAAAACTACTTAGACTGGCAATATTAAGTGCTGATGAAAAAATGTTCAATGAGCTTGTCTTCTTTCTTGTGGTACAGCTACTGCGAAATTAATTATTACATATATGTATTTCCCAAAAAAATTCTCCACCCGGCCGAATGTATATTGTATTTTGTAAATATTAGGGAATTTTGTATACTAACGAAATTTTATCTTTGAACTCAAGAATTAACCTACCTATTGTAAATTTGTATATAAGTATCTGTGTATTGTTTTGACTGTCTGATAT
The DNA here is from genome assembly GCA_958298965.1 of Chrysolina haemoptera. Lineage (NCBI taxonomy): Eukaryota > Metazoa > Arthropoda > Insecta > Coleoptera > Chrysomelidae > Chrysolina > Chrysolina haemoptera. Next base: position 16,942,538 of record OY282601.1, on the reverse strand, counting down.
ATGTCAAAAATTCGAGCAATTTTTTCGAATCACAATATCAAATCAACCCTTCTAGTCCATTATTGTATAGGTTTGTGTAAAAATTGATTAATAAATATTATCTAAACTTGGCTTTTCAATTAACTATTATATCACCCTCTAGTCTGAGAGCCGAAGAGTGGTCGGCCTTCACCGTTCTGTTTAACGGATAAAACACATTTCTTATGAAGTTTCATAAAAAGATGAATACGCCTAAAATGGTTTGACTATCAAAATGTGGTCTAGACTATATGCAAAAATTTGCACCATATGGAAACCTTTTTTATTATCGATTTGTCAGAAAAATTTATTCCTCATAAAAATTGACATTATCAAAAAGTTCATTCAAGGAGATTGTCCAGAATTGAAAACAATATTAAAATTTTGAGTCACAGCCAGCGTAGTTTTCTCTTGATCAAAATTCTATTTTTTGTTCACCCTGTACACCGTTTGAAAATTTGAAATTTTGACAACTCACATGCAAGTATTCTGCAATGCACTAATGTTTATGAAGAATAAAATTTTCTGACCAATCGATAATGACAAAGTTTTTTATAGGATACAAATTGAAAAAAAAAATTCAAAGATGAGATAGTTGAAAACAGTCTTACGTATACTGAAAGATATGATTGGAAGTTACTACGACTTGTTATCCAAGAGTTCTTAGGCAACAAAAAAAAATGCAAATTACTGACAGTCAATTACTGATTTATTACATCAATTTCAACGAATGGGTGTCAGCATGTCAATGAAAATTAATTTCCTTCACTCGTACCTCGATTTCTTCCCTGAAAACCTCGGACAACTCAGCAACGAACATGGAAAGCGTTTTCATGACGATTTGAAATTTTTTGATCAAAATCATCAAGGTTACTGGGACCAGGCCATGTTAGGTGAACATTTCTGGTCTATTATAAAAGACACACGCACCAAATAAATACGAGAAAAAAGCTAAGGCAATTAATTTTAATTTTTTTAATAATTTTGTAGGCATTTTTTGCAAATAAAAAATTATAAATATTCTGGGACCGTGTTGGATGTTTTTATAATTTTTTTGAAATTCATTGTACCTCAATTGTTAAGAAACAAAACTTTTCAAGGACATAAAACATGTAATCTAGTGTAATTAGTTAGATACGTCGAAGAATGTTCGTATTGCAAAAAAATACATAATAGTGTCCCTGACACAATCGAAACTGGGAAAACCTAAGCTAAGTTTGAAAGAGAAATGCAAAAGTATATTTCTGAAAACGACAGAAAGAAATAATAGATCTTATAGAAATGAGATCAAGAAGTAGCAAAATAAAATAAAATAAAATAAAAGGCAATATTACACCATACCAATATACTGTCATCAAATTTTTTTAATTATATCCATAACTGTTTTTTAGCTCAAGCACTCGATGTTGCCTGAATATTCCATATGCACACTGTATATACAGTGACCGCCAAAAAGTATGTACCATATGGTAAAAAAGTTTATTATTAGAGTATTGAAAAAAAGATTCTTGGGAAAAGTTTGTGCATGTCCGATAACCTAAAAATCGATTTTGACACATGTCACGTGATCGCTGGTATTGCGGCAAATTGAAAAAAATTACCATGAATAGTCAAAAAGTCGGATAAAATGGCAAGATATCGAAAAAAAGTTATTTGAAAAAGTTGCTTAGAATTCAATTTTATAAACATATACAAAGTTTGAGAAAATTATGTGGGAATATTGAAAACAGCAATAGTTTCCTAGCTGTAGAAAAATATCAAATTATTTTCTTATGAATTGCTTGACCACACTGAAATAGTTGTATTCCAATGATAATAACAAAACTTTCTCATTTTCTCCACACCAGAGAGCACTAAATTGGAAAAAATTGAATTTTGTCAGAACCCTTGCTGTTACATTGGTTCGTATCTAATAGATATATCACAATTCCACTATTATTGCGATGATAGGGAAATCCAAAAATATCGTGTTTTTCAGATTATAACCAATTTTTGATGATAATCGTGCACGAACGTTTCACTTCGCACATAATCTTAAAAATAGTGCGTCAAATTAAAGAGGCTTGAGTTTTCAACATTGCATGCGAAGTGAAACGCTCTGGCACCATTATCATCGAAACCTGATTATAATCTGGAAAACACCATGTTTCTGGAGGGTCATGTCATCACAATGGTCGTGGAATTCTGATATAACTGTTAGATACGAACCAATGTAACAGCCAGGGTTTTAACAAAATCCAATTTTTTTTATTTAGTGCTTACTGGTGTAGAGAAAATGAGAAAGTTTTGTCATTATCATTAAAATACAAATGTTTCAGTATGGTCAAGCTATTCATATAATAATAATTTGATATTTTTATACAGCTAGGAAAATATTTAAAAAAAAATTCTATTTTCAATTTTCTCTCATTATCTTTTCAAACTTCGTATATGTGTATAAAATTCAATTCTAAGCAACTTTTTCAAATCACTTTTTTTGATATCTTGCCATTTTACCCCACTTTTTGCCTATTCATAGTAATTTTTTTCAATTTGTCGCCATACCAGCGATCACGTGACATGTGTCAAAATCGATTTTTAGGTTACCGGACATGCACAAACTTTTCTCAAGAATCTTTTTTCCAATACTCTAATAATAAACTTTTTTCCCATATGGTACATACTTTTTGGCGGTCACTGTATACTCTTCAGATTTCTGTTAGTCCTAACTCTCCAGCAACTTTTAATTAAAACCTGTATCTTTTAACTTTCAATCTTTATATTATACTTTCAATTATACAATATGTCATTTAAAAACTTCATACAATTTCAGTGTTTAAATATAAAAACAAGTGATAGATCACTTATCGATTTTTACTTCGTTCAACACTAACATTTTTTTATAAGTATAGTGAATATAATGAATGAATGATCAGTACCGTCAACTAATATTTCTTCTTTCAATACCAATTGGCCCAATACTGTTTTTGATATACATAAACAGTATATTCAAAATTGAAAATATTGAAGCCACTATTACATCTTATGCTGATGACACAGCACTGCATTTTGTGGGAGAATCATGGAATTCTGTCTATGAAAAAGCAGAAAGCAGCCTGAAAATTATGTTCTTCTGGCTGAGTAATAGTCTTTTAAGTCTGAATATAGCTAAAACTAAATTTATCACATTCACAATAACTGTCAAAGATCAGCCAGTAGAAGATAAACTCGTCATACACGGGCATAATTGTAACAATTTTGTCGGTTGCACTTGTCCTGCCATACAGAGAACTAGATCAATCAAATACCTAGGAGTAATGATTGATCAATATCTGCGCTGGGATATACACATTGAGCACACAGTTAAAAGGCTCAAAAAACTTGTATATAAGTTCTACCAGCTTAGAAATATACTAAATAAAAAAACCATATTAATGGTATATGATTCTCTAGCAGAATCTGTCATACTGCTGTATAACTGCTTGGGGAGGCTTGAGCAAGACTTGTATCAACTTTGGAAGTTATGCAGAATACGCTCATTAAAATTATCTTGAAAAAAAAGAGAAGGTACTTCACCGAAGCTTTATACAATGAGGCCGTCAACTGTATACCTACCAGTGCCTGATATGGATGATGAGTTCTCCAAAAACCCAATTGGATTTGATTCATAATTACAACACCAGAACGAAAGCAAATCAAGCCATATCTGTACCTTTGTGCAAAAAAACTTACAGTCAAAGGTTTCTACATTATTATGGCCCAACACTCTTTAATCAATTACCAGTTGCCATCAAAAATATAACAAATAGATATAAGATGAAAAAAGAATTGAGATTTTATGTAGAGAATAATTTTGATACTATCTTTTGAATAATGCTTAGCTTGCCCTGTACACTCGACTTTCTCTCTCACGTCTCCTCTTTCTAGGAAAATATATATAAAATAACTTTATGTCCGAATGAGTTCCACAACACAAGCTTGCTTAGGTGGCTCATTCGGATAATATAACCAACTTAAATATGTATGTATTAAATTTGAAAATAACTGTATAAGTAACTATAGGTGAAACAAATTGTAAATTGTTCTTAACTTAATTTAATAAATCTCTCTCTCTCTCTCTCATTATTGAATAATTTTGAAAATAATAATACTAATGCTGACTCATTTGTATATATTTCATTAACCCTCGTATTAGGAGAGAGATAACCTACCGTAATTTTGTCAGATTTCATGTCGTTTAAAAAAATATCCTTCATGTAATGAAAACTTTTCTAATGCTTTCAAAGCAATCTGACAGTATAGATATTTAAACAATAGTTATTTACCTAACAAGTGCGGAAAGTAGTACTTTTCCGCACGCGACGGCAGTTGCACAAACGACGCGGAGCGGAGTTCGGGCAAGCCGTTAAGGACGGAAAAGACATTTTCCGTAAGAGTTAGGTACAATATTTTTCCTACGAGTGTTTTTGTCCATCTTATTTATGAAAAACAAGGTTTTTAATAAACAAGTTTTTATAATAATGCTACAAAATGACTAATAAGACAGAATAGTTACATACATCATTTAGTTAGTCCTAAATATCTTCATTTTCAACAATACAAAAATCGTGCGGAAAAGTAAAAATCGCATGATTTTAAATCGTACGGAAAAGTACAACTTTCAAAACGAAAAATCGTAGGAAAATAATATTTTTCCAACATGAAAGTTAATCACAATAGTCCAATTATTTTGAAGAGGCATCAACTAATACAAAAAAGGAAAAGAAAAATGGACAATTTTATAATCATATGATTATTTTATGAGTTCAAGAAGAGAAGATTCAGTGTATTTTTCAACTCGCAAAAACAACACAAACAACATAAATTCTAATTGATATTGCTTTTTTTAAATCACACGATTTGTTGACACTCTGTAAATTCGAAGACTTGCAGTAAGAAAACAATAATGGAAACTGAATTATTTTCTAAATTTAGTAGGATTATCCGAAAGCTACGTCGTGAGATGACGTATCAAGATAGTGGGATGTACTGGAAAAAAAGACGCCTGGTATTTTCATATATAAACGTCGGGACGCCAATCGTCCGCAGTTCTTTGTAGGCGTTGAAATTTTGTACACCAGTGAGCTGAAAAATACACCAATATGTCACTCGAACGTCAAGTCCGCGCCAAGGTAGGGTGATTTTTTGAGTAGCAAGTAGCAGTTAAATTTTGTTAGTGAAAAGTATACATACGGTTCATATAAAAAGGCATGATGAATTTCCGAAACTAATTAAAATTTAACAAAAATGAAATTAGCAATAAGGTAATCATCTACAACAAAAAAAATCTGAATGTGAAATTATGTGAATACAATATTTTAGTGAAACATCACTTATTTAACAGGTGAGTTATTATTATTCTTGTATTGAAAGAAGTACGGCTGATTACAATGACCTCTTTTGAAGTATGTAAATTTTCAGCATGAAAACATAAAACTATAATTGTAGCAAGTTCAAATAAAAACAATTTTATCCGAGCGTTACTAAAATCAGTTTCATTTCAAAGTTCAGACCACAATAGTTATTTATGATACAAGTGTTAAAAGTGGCATTTTATTTTGTGAGTGGGGAATATTGCGAAACGAGCGTCAGCGAGTGGAGCAACCCCACGAGCAAAATAAAATCACTTTTAACAAATGTATCATACAAAATTTTTTGTTCAACAGTTACTGCTAGTAAGAAAAAAACAAAAAAAAAATAAGATCCATAAGGATTCGAACACACGATCTTTGGATTACAAGGCTGACTGACAGATACTTCAAATATAATAAACCCCAACGCACTTTATTTATGAATGTCATTATTTGTCAGTGATGAAGGACATTCTACAGTTGGACTAAATACTACTTCGTTTGTAACTTCAAAAGGAATTAGTATTATCAATTGCGCAAACGACCAAATACATGTGTGAACTTTTATAAACGATTCCTCTTGAGTAGGTGTTCTGATTATAATATCTGATTGAAGTGTTTCTATTAGAGAGATCTATATTACTGAGTATCCATCATCTCATCTGTCATTTTACTTTTAACACTAGTGTTAAAAGTACTTTTAACACTAGTGTTAAAAGTGATTTTGTGAAAACGTCAGTTTTTAGTTCATGTGTCAATGAATTAAAAACGTCATTTTTAATGTCAGTTGTACAAAAAATAAGTTTTTTCTGTGACGGGAAAAAAGCTTGACATTTTATCCCTGTTGGTAGGTAATAAAATATAACTTTTTATTAAATTACTTTTTTCCCCGAGAACCGGGAAAAAAGTACTTTTTGCCCACGGGAAAAAAGTGAGTACTTTTTCCCGGATATATATATATATATTTATAGAGGAAGGGTAGTCGTTGCTGACTAGTTAGGTATGGAACTAGTAAATAGTGGGGCTTTGCATATATATATACATAGATTGAGGTAGATATTTGATTGAATCGTCGTTTTTCCCGTCACAGAAAAATAGTGTATTATACACGGTACACAACCTCGAGATAAAATCTAATACTTTTTCCCTTGTATAATAAATAACTGTTTTTCAAATTCCTATTTAGATACATTTTATGTGCTTGATGAAACTTCTTGTTGACAAAAAATACCCAATTTTAATCACAACAATGAATACTCTTTTCATTTGTTAGGTTGATTAAAAATTGAAACAGTTCTTTGTTTCTGAACCCACATTTTGGAACCCTTTTTATAACTGTCAGTTCAACAGGATAAATAATGTTCAAAAAAATTCAATCAACGCTTCAAATCATAAAATCGATATTTATATATATATATATATATATATATTTTTATATGTGTTTGGGGAGACAATTTTTTTGATTCATTTTGCATAATCGAATATACAGGGTGTTTCCGAAATTGGAGAAATTAAGAAAATGGGTTGTTATTTGTATAATGTAACCATAAATGGCAAGAATTTTCTTTCTTGAAGCAATCAAAAATTATCGAAATTTTTATTAAAATTTTATGAAATCGCTTTCAGTTACCTTTGTTTGGGAGGCACTGGTTTGATTCTTTCAACAAGCCACAGCGTGTCTGCCCGCTGGCAGTGTTTCAGCACGGTTTGCGCAAGCTGTAGACCTCTGATCAGTGATTAACAAAAAAAATTTTGAAAACTTTAAAATTCAATATCTGCCAAAATGATTTTTTTTCGTCAAAAATGTATTCTTTCATTTTATTTTGTTTTGTCATTTTCTACTCCCCCTTTTTATTTATTGCTCCAATTTTGGAAAAACCCCGTATATCCTTCATCAACTCATATATTTTATATTATTTTCTCAGTTATTCAATGAAAAGATATGCAGTAAAGCTAGCATCAGAGATTCAAAATTAATTGTAAAAGTTACCGATAAGGAAAAAAATATTTCGAATCAGTCAACCTCAAGTTATTTACGAAAAGTTGAAAAAAAAAATTATTTGGAATAAAGTGTCCCAATTTCACAGAAATATGTGAGTTTAGTATCAACCAAACTAATTGAAAAATTAAATTCAAATCTATTTCACTTAATATTACATCTATGGTGGAAAGGTATGAAGAAACAAATTCTTAAAAGAATAAAAATCATTCAAGACTTTCTCTGATTTGTGAAGGCATCATTATTCCAATTGTCATTTCATTGTCGTTTTCATTAATGGCAGTGCAATTTCCTTCATAACACAGACAGAAAATTCTACTCAGAAATTGGATAACGTACAGTTGTGTGCATAAAAAAATCGTACAAGGCATTGCACTAATCGAATTGTATTGCACTAATTGAGCTGAAAAAAATGTAAAAGCGCGTTACTGACAAAATTAGTTTGAATTTCGACTCTACTTGTCAAAGTCGATAATTTAATTAAGATTGCCAAGTCTGGCACACGATAGCCTTTAACTGCTGTACGACTTTTTTATGCACACAACTGTACAATAAAACTGCTAAAAGAATTTTTTTATTTTCGAGATGAGTACTACAATAATTATGAAAATACCTTTGTCACGATGATAATAATAATACATGATACAGGTTTGAAAAGTAGAAGCAGAAAGAGCGTATCGAGTTCTGCAATTTACACCAAAACACACTTTTCACAAGTGTAACATATAATACTTTTTTGACAAGGAAGTATAATTGAAAAAATGTAGGCAAAATTTCAACATATTTGGTAAATAACATCCTGATTTTGGATCAACCTATTCATAGAGTAGGTTGTGTTGGTTTATTTACATACCTGGTACCTATTCCAAATCTTATACCTAAAAGAAACGAGATATATAGAAATTTTATCATCAAAATAATGATAACCGAAGAAATAGATGAATATAAGAATTCTGAAGGATCCGATATAGAAGTATAGAACTTGCAAATTATTTGGCACTGAATAACCTTTTACCAAAGAATTTCAGAATCTTATTGCTTTGATCATTAATTATTTTCGGCAATACAATATAAATTACTTTTTTTGAGACAGCTTCAATCAGGAACATTTTTGGTACCTATCGCAATCACTCCTTTTGGCTGTAGATTTTGGAGGAATAAATAACTGAAAACTAATAACACCAGAGTTACTAAATGCTGCTGAAAATGTCATCTCAAATCAATTACCGAATCAATCTGATGTAAAATACGAATATACAGACAAATGTGAATTTGTTGTTTGCGTGTATTTATTTTACTGACTAACATATACAGGGTGTCCCAGAATAAAGGGGAAAAACTTTGAGGGTAGAATCCTCACTTCATTTTGAGGCTGAAAGTTTGTAACTCTAAACAGGGGCGTACGGCAGGTCTTCCTCCCCAACTTTCACGCCACTGAATTGATATCGATTTCGTCTTCTTTTTCTTAATCCCCAATATTTTCTATACAAAAAAAGAATACGTTTCGTTTCAGAAATATAAACGGTTTTCGAGATATTTGAAGTTGGATAAGTGCGTGCATATCAAAACCTTCACTATTTTTGAAAGTAATGTGAAGGTAACTATTTATAACATTATAACCAACATATTTCATACCTTGCAATGACTATAAATACAAATATTTCGAAAATTGTTGGCATTCAAGATAGATTTTGTTAAAAAAAAAATTCCGATATTTAAAAGTTACATAGCCACTAACAAAATAATCACTAATGAGTATACGTATCACATACGCACCCACTTATTCAACTTCGAATATCTTGAAAACAGTTGATATTTGTGAAACGAAACGTATTACTTTTTTGTAAAGGAAATATTGGGGATTAAGAAAAATAATACGAAATCGATATTAATCCAGTGGCGTGAAAGTTGGGGAGGGGCGAATAGGGGTACCCACCTGCCGTACGCCCCTCTTTAGAGTTACAAACACATGATTTGCCTTGCAATATGAAAATGAATGCTGTTAAGTGACATACCAAATTTCATTATGAAAAGTAAAGCCGTTATGGAGTTATTCTGAAAAATATATTTTTTTGTATCACTTTCAACACCCTGTAACTCGGTTGATACTCAGTTTAGGGTATATATTTATTGGAACTTTCAGCCTTGAAATGAAGTGAGGATTCTACCCTCGGAGTTTGTCCCTTTTATTCTGGGACACCCTGTATATGAATAACGGATAGGTACCGATTCCTACGGACTAGTCCGGTACACATTTTTCAGGACCGTTTTCGATACGGGAAAGTTCGTTTCTTTGCAACGGACTGAGATTCGCGTATTTTGAGGCTTGAAGTTGCTCCGAGAAGTTAGGCACTCTTGAGCGATTCCAGAAAAACTATTCAAGCACAGATTTCCTCAATAGAGGATCCATCTCATTCTATTGTTTTTACAGCTCGCCTCCAAACGCGATCTAAACCAAGACAAAGAAGCTCAAGAATGGATCGAATCGATCCTTGGCGCGAAGTTCCCTCCAGGAGAAGCGTACGAAGATGTCCTCCGCGATGGTACCGTCCTCTGTCAATTAATCAACAAACTTGCTCCTGGATCCGTAGCCAAAATCAACACGTCTGGTGGACAGTTCAAGATGATGGAAAACATCAACAAGTCAGTATGAACATTTTGGTAGTTCTAAAATTTTTATTAGTCTGATCTGAAGGGCATCTGAATCAATTTTCACTTCTAATACCACCAGAGCGTCAATCAATACTGGAAATTTTCTCGAGAACAAGAATTTTCACTTATAATCTCCCTAGTGCTTGAATTATTGCCGGAAATTTTTCGAGTACATGAATTTTCTTAAAAAATTCATGTACGAGATAAATTTCCAGCAATTAATTCAAGCACGCGGGGGATTCGGTAAGAAAATTTCACACCAAAATATATTAAATTAATGGTTAATTCAACTGACTTGTAGATTATTCTGAGAGAAAACAAGTTGTAACATCAGTGGGCCATGAATGGTTTTTGTTGATATAATGACAGTTACGCGTTGGTATTAGTGGCGGTGTTTGTATGTGAGAAAGGAAAATTTATTTTGCGACATTTTCAACCTAAAATTACATTGTACATCACGCAGAACTAAAATAGTTTTGACTGGTCCATGCGGATTGTCTATTGGGAAGTGATGTGGAAAGGAATTCTTGCAAATTTCAGCCGAGTATTCACGAAAAGATAAGTTGAATAAAATTGTTTCAAATATTAAGTTCATGTAATCAAGCATAGCTAGATTTGATTGATATACATTTTTTACCGATGGACCTATTCATCGTTGAAAAGTTCTCAAAATATTTTCAGACATTCAAAATATTTAGTGAATATATAATTATGAAATATTATCTCCTTTCATATGAAAAATAACATTCCATTTGTACATAAAAGCAAAATGTTAACTATCACATGTCAAATATTTGACAGAAAATTTTCCACTTATTAATTTCGCCCAGGGTACCCAGGAGGATAAAAATTTCCGGAAATTTTTTGATTTGCCATGGCAACTAAATACACATCAATTTTTTGATTGGCTGAAAAAGTGAGGTGTGAAATTTTCTAAAAAATATTCGTGTTCGAGAATAGTATTCTGTAACAGGGTTAGAATGAAAAATTCGATGGGAGGAACCACGAGCATAACGAATTTTCATTCTAAACGAGTAACAGACTGTGCTTTCTCCACAACCACAAAGGACCCCGCACCAAATACATGGGAAAATGGCTTCGAGCCCATTTTGATAATTTTTTGGGATATTATAGTGCAAGTCACTAGAAGTTACACATGCAAGTTTAAATTAGTGTATGTCCAGTTTCGGAAATACGAATTTTTGAAAATCATAAAAATTGCTGTTTAACCAAAACATAGCAAGGTTCACTCATCCAAAAGTATTACTTTTTAGATGATTAGTAACAGAATAGTAGCATTGCTGGTTTGGAGAAAGTCGAATGTCATGTCAGTTAGTCGGTCGTTGCGATAGAAGAAGCCACCTAGTATACAGGGTGGGTCAAAAATAGCGACAATTTAGGATATTTTGCCAATCTTTATCAACGGTCTCTATGGTGAGACCGATCATTTTTCAACAAGAAGATTTTCTCTGAAAGTTTTTTTTACGTACAAAACCGATTTTAACTAATATTTGTAAACAGCCCCCGTATAAAATGTGATCGTAACTTTTTGAAGCTGATCATATTGAGCAATTACTATAAGTCTTTCTCAAATAGTTTTAGCTCCAAATCGGATTTATTGACTCAAAAAGGCTATTTTGTGTGGCTACTGATAAAAACATGTAGCATAAAAAACAAACATTTGAAAAAAAATTACTGTATTGTAAAAAAGTCTAAACTTTTGGAGAAAATCTTCTTGTCGTAAGAAAAGAATCCCAATAGATATTTGCCAAATGAAAAATGCTCGGTCTGACCATAGGGACCGTTGATAAAGATTGGCAAAATATCCTAAATTGTCGCTATTTTTTACCCACCCTGTATAATAGGTGGCATCTTCTATCGTAACGACCGACTAACTGACATGACATTCGACTTTCTTCAAACCGGCAATGCTACTATTTTGTTACTAATCATCTAAAAAGTAATACTTTTGGATAAGTGAACCTTGCTATGGTTTGGTAAAACAGCAATTTTTGTGATTTTCAAAAATTCGTATCTCCGAAACTGGACATAGAAACTAATTTAAACTTGCATGTGTAACTTCTAGTGACTTGTACTACAATACCACAAAAAATCATCAAAATTGGCTGAAAGCCATTTCCCATGTATTTGGTGCGGGGTCCTTTCACATATAATCAAATGGAAAGCAAACGAAATATTATTTTGACATTTCATTTCACATCTTGTCACTACGATGCCAGTCAAGGCTAACGTAATTATTGCTTCAACAATGTCAGAATATTCATTCTTATACAAGTGATTGAATGAAATACACGCAAAATGCATAAGACAGCAATTGTTTTAGAATATTTTTCAATATCAAGAGCGTGAATGTTACCATTCTGTTACCAAATATGATTTCAGAATTGGCAAATTCTGTGAAGGTTGTGGAGAAAAAATATTCTGTTTTTAAATGAAGCTAGAGTGGTATTGGGTAAGAAAATTTGACACCAAAATATTATTAAAAAAATACTTGATGGTATTGAAATTTAAATAGTCTTTGTATGCTCATTCAAAACCAGTAATATAAGGTAGAATGAAAATTAAACATGAATAACTAAATGCTTGAGGGGAAAATAATATAACTAAGTTTCAGCAGTGAGATTCGAACTCACTCTTTAAATGTCATTTTAACCGTAAATGTCAAAAAATTTCCAGTACAATTCCATGCTCCTTACCCCAAGGAGGAGAAAAAAAGTTCCAGAAATTTCATTAGTTGCTATGGTAACGATAAAAAATACACGCCTTTAATTAGTCGAAAATGTTAGGTGTGGAATTTTCAGTTAGTTTATTTTCTAATAGCTCGTGTACATAGAGATACGCGAAATTTAGATTTTCATTCGACATAAGTCCAGGCTCGTCGATATGTATTTTTTCGGCAACCGTCCGGGAAGTACGTACTTTCCGGACTAGTCCGGGAAAAGCTGGAATTTCAATATAAATAAGAATTAGAATGTTTCTGTTAGTACCTATATTCTGTTTGAATTCCGATATTTAATACAAATACGAATTAAAATGTTCGAAATTTTCTTCTACAAAAAAATATTAAATGTGTCTCGATTTGTTATTCTACACGGTTGCCGAAAAAATTGTGTATGCAACACGTCCGAAAACAGTTTTTTCCGGACTTGTTACGTAACACGTCCGAAAATAGTTATTTTGGACTCGCATACTTCCAGGACTCGCTACGCTCGTCCTAGAATCTTGTCTACTCGTCCAAAAGAACAGTGTTTCCCGGACTTGTTACGTAAATTACTATTAGTAGTGTATTTGGTATTATACAATAATTTTGCCAATCAGTAATTTCATTAGAAAAACTGACATCTAATGACATCTAATGTCAACTTTTCAAATAGAATTCTCAAAATCCTCTAAAAATAATTCGACAACATTTCGTTTTCCCTCATGAATTTTATTGCATTAATTGCATTTCAGTTTGTGCGTTTTTCATAAATTTCTTTTTTTCTCAATATCCCAGTACTTGTATTGACTAATGATATAGCACCGTTTCCTGATAATTTTATTTATTTTTTGTTAAAATTGTTTTTCCGTCCCCTTACGAACGGCAGCCCTCAAAAGTCGAGACTTATGCGAGCCAAGGATTAACGACATCTTACCTTTTAACGTGCGATTCCTAGCACTTTCTCGGACCGTCTTTAGTAGCTAAGGATTCGAACCTAGCCGACCAGCAGTCAATGGTTTCGAACGCGACAGTCTCATCCACTAAGCTACATGGCCCTCATATACACTCAAATTCTGTCATTTGCAATGATTGATGTGTATATCAAGGATATGGTGAATGTTCATCTATTTTGTATCTACTCAGAATTCCACTTTCGATAATTATCCTAACTATCTTCAATCAATCATTCTACTTTCAATTTTGAATAGGTGATTCACTCAATGGACATATAATGCCCAACTTCAACTTTTCAGAAACCTAAGAATAGTTTTGAAATGCTTGGTTTTTCTGTGATCTTGTTTATTTTAACATAGATGTGAAACGAACGGGAATCTATTTCTGGAGGCACGGGCGTGCTTTACAAATATTATAACTTCTAGAACACAGTATCTAAATTTAAATCAATGCTTTGCGAAATTTCGAAAACTTCAGATCACCGATGTTCATTAGTATTTTTAGTTGATTCATCTTGTCTATTCTCATTCTCATTCTTCGAATTCCATGCCCGAAATTCATTGAAACGTTTTGATAAAACCTTTATTTAACTGATACAAAGTACCTGTGTTCCTTTTTGCACAGGACTGCGCAAGTTTGACAGGGTTAGTAGACACACTAACGAAATCGGTTGGTTGTGATTAGACAAAACGCGTGATTTGCATTCCCTTTGTTTCATTCACAAAGTTCTGAAAAGTGGAACCCCCTCATATTTGAACCAAAAATTAGTGCTATCAGAAAGTAATAGAGTAAATACTAGAAAAAAAGACCACCTCATCGTACCAAAACATTCGACGGCATACTTTACTCGTAGCTTCTCTTATCGTGCTTGCAACCTGTATAATAACTTGAAATCTGAGTTTCGTCATTATACATTACTCAACTTGAAAAAAAAATTGAAAGAGCTCTATTTCAAAGACTGCACTGAAAACTAAATAATGTTGAACTGTATTTCCTTTCTCGGCGTACTGATACTCGATTAAATATTGACTGCCACTCTAGCAGGATATTTGTGGTATGCGTTACTATAGCATATTTTTTTATGATAGTTTGTTTCGTTCAGAATTTACTGTTTCAAAAACTTCTTGTTACAACTTGGGTATTTATATGTATTTCATTGTATTCTCAGTAACTGAATTTTGTATATATTTTTTTTCTTTTCTTGGTAAAGTTTAAAAACAGCATCAGCTGACACTTCACCATTTCATCATCAATCTATTTTTTTTCTTTATATACAATGTCAATTTATGTTCTCTTGATTGTGATGAATAAAGACATTATTATTATTATTATTATTATTATTATTATTATGAAGATTCTTATTCATTTTAAAGCCTTACTATGACTGATATGTTTTATTTTTTTTTATTCATACTGCACTGAATTGAACCATTTTCAAACCTTTTCAAAACTATCACACCACAGAATTCTTTCAGTGGCAGCAAGGTGAAAGTATTTTTTGAAAATTCTACATTTTGTCGGGATATTATTACTGATAAGTGCCCAGGTGAAATATCAACCAAGCGAGTCGCTTTTCAAAGTTTATTTGAAAAATTAAATCAAATAATGTCAATGAAATAACTAGGATTTTAAATGACATCCAACTATTAGAAAATAGAATCAAAGGTCACGAGTTGATGAGAGAAAACAAGTCGGCTCCCAATGAAAACAATAATTCTTAAAAGATCTACATCCTGATAAATAACATAGTGAATGAAAGAACAGATATCAGATATGAATAGCCAGATATATCCTTATACAGTGCGGCTTGTAATATTCCCCTACCCCCGTGTTAACTTTTGAACGGTTGAACACATGAAAAAAAACCACTTCGAGGGTTTTACTGATACTACTTTTTGAAATGAAAAATATGGAGATTGCTCGACAGGGGGCGCGGGGGGCGCAGGGGAACCCCTCAACTCAAAATTTTCACATCGTTGAAAAGATAATTCAATTCTCTTTACAACCATCTAAATATTTTTGAATTTTGTTCATAATTTTTTTCCCAATTTCAATTTTCATGCCTTTCGAAATTTTTGAGTTAATATGCCCCCAGCGCCATCTGTCGAGTAATTGCAATGTTTTTCTCTCAAAAAGTAGTATCGGTAATACCCTTTTTGGTTTCATTGTTCCACATTAAACCGTTCAAATTTATCGAGGTATGAGTAGTATTCAGATCCCCATTTATATTTGCTATATCGATTTTGAATTGCAAAAAAATATTGACGAAATTCAAAAATATTTCCTTTTCAACGATGTGATGTGATTTAAAAACTTTTGAGTTGGTATGTTCCCCCGCCCTCCCCCCTGTCGGGCAAACACCATTTTTTTTTATTTCAAAAAGTAGTATTGGGGGACTATTAAAAGCCGCACTGTATAACCAAACACTCATTCCCATTCATGAATAACCACATTCAAAATAATCCAATTTAAGATACACTCACTACTACCTATCAGGAATAGCTATTTATGATACACGTTCGTAAACTAGGGGACTTTTTTGTATGAGCGTGAAGAGTACAAAAAAGCCCTTTTACAAAAGTGTATCATACAAAGTTTTTTCTTCGACAGTCATTGCCAAATTGTAGCGGTTGTATCATTAATTTTAATATTTTATGTTATTAGTGTCGTCGTATTACTCAATATTTGACGTAAAATACTGTAAATTGATGTATGAACAGTGTGTGAAAATTTACTTTACGCAGTGTTGATGATTTTACGCACAGGTGAATTTTTAACGCACTTGTGCGCAAAAGTGTCACTTTACGCATTGTCGTAGAAAAATATATTTTTCCAAAGTGTTGCGTCTATTTTCCTCATTGAAACCATCTTCAGAGACAAAATATGAATATGTAAATATCAGCATCTCAGCTAGAAACTCTTCGTATTCATTGCATTATTAAATAATTTCAAATTAAACAAACTAAGATTGTATATACAGGGTGTTTCCGAAATTGGGGCAATAAATGAAATGGGAAGGAGAAGATGACAAGACAAAACGAAATGGAAGAATACTTTTTTGTCCACAAAAAAAATTATTTTGGGAGATATTGAATTTTAAAGTTTTCAAGAATTTTTTTGGAAATTAGTGAAAAGAGTTCTGTGTGAAAGTCAGATTATTGGATTATTTCGAAAAGTTCAAACTTTTTCATCCAGCCCAATTTGGCTTTCGAAGTAATAAATCTACAACAGAAGCACTAAAAGCACTCCTTGAAATCTTGGAGAGCATAGTCGGGGATTTGGAAGGCCACGAACATTCATTATTGACCATGTGTGACCTCTCAAATGCCTTCGACTGTGTTTCCCATGAGCTCTTGTTAAAAAAACTTGCATTTTATGGCATAAGAGGCACGCCACTGAAATTATTCAATTCTTATTTGGACGGTAGAAAACGATATGTCTACTTATCGAATAATTCTGAATCTGAGATGGAAAATATTATACATGGTGTTCCCCAAGGATCTGTTCTGGGGCCACTGCTTTTCTTAATATACATAAATGACCTATGCTTCCATATGATGACAAAGTGTGAGGTTGTCCTCTTTGCGGATCATACGTCTTTCATTATTTCCAATAAAGACATTTCACTTCTTCTTGAACATGCAGAATCAATAATGTCCGAAGCAGAAAATTGGTTTTCTGCTAATAATCTTCAATTGAACAGGGAAAAATCCCAAAATCTAGTTATTTCCAGTAATAACCAAATTACGGTAGGTAATCACTGTAAATTGCTCGGGGTTGTTATAGATGATTGTTTGAATTGGACACACCACATAGACAAACTTAGTACTAGGCTGTCCAGCATATTGTTTTTACTTAGGCAACTTAGTCGATGCCTGAACCCGAATATGTTAAAAAACATATAATTCGGTCTTTTCCACTCTCTGATCAGCTATGGTACGGTTTTATGGGGTAACTCAGTTAACTCCGTAAGGATATTCAAACAACAGAAACGAGCAATAAGAATATTGACTGGAGCTGGATATAATGAACATTGTCAACCACTCTTCAAAAAGTTAGGAATACTACTCCTTCCTTGTATCTATATCCTACATAATTTAACTGAAATTCATTCCAAGAGAATGAGTATCCCAAAAATATCAAGCCAACATCATCACAGCACACGTTCCGCTACTGCTGACGATTTACTTGTACCACGTTACAGATTGGTAAAATCTGAAAAAAACTCTTTGAATTTCAAAATTTATAATAAACTACCTAGCCATATCAAATCTATGAATGAGAAATGTTTCAAAATGAATGTGAAAAAAATACTTCTCAATCATTGTTTCTATTCTGTTGATGAATATACTCAAACATCTATTTTTTGACCCCACCGTGTCAATGACTTTCCTTGATTCTATCTTGTTTGAATTTAGTTAGTATACATATTGTGTTTGTACTACATGTTTGTAAGTATGTCTGATCTGTATGTTATATACATTTATTTATATTTAAATATGTATATATTTGTTATGTTCCACTGAATTGCTATAAACCATATTCTGTATGTGTCACATAGCCAATAAAACTATCTATCTATCTATCTATCTATCAAATTCTGACAGAACAATACGAACCGTCGCCTATTATTGTCCCAGAAATTAACACACTGTCCACACTGCTTCTGTTTGTCATTGATGATTAATTTTGTTCCAGCTTTCAAGCAGCAATCAAAGCTTATGGTGTAAATGATATTGACGTCTTCCAAACAGTGGACCTCTGGGAAAAGAAAGACATTGCTCAAATAACAAACACACTCTTCGCCCTTGGCAGAGAAACCTACAATCATCCCGAATGGAAAGGACCTTACCTGGGATGCAAACCATCCACAGAAAACAGAAGAGAATTTTCCGAAGAAACACTCAAAGCCGGACAAACCATCATTGGCCTCCAAGCTGGCCAGAACAAAGGTGCTACCCAGGCTGGGCAAAGCATGGGAGCCAGTCGCAAAATCATCATTGGAAAATGAGCTCAGACTTTACTGAATCTACCGAATTTTTATTTTACATTTTTCTATTCACACACATCTGTATATTGCTAATAACACACCAATAAAATTAATTTTATTTGTGAATTTTTAGTAAAGTTCATTACCTATAACATGAAAATAGGCATCATAGCACTACTTGAAAATGCAAGTAGACTGACTTCCTTATGCAGAAAAAAAAATTTGATCATTTCAAGTGGGTAATATTCAGTAACAATTGAAGACTCATTTCATAATTATTTCTTACAAGACATTGATATTGTATGTACAGTCGAATCTTTTGAAAATCAATATTAGATTTTTGTTAAATTACTCAGATGAGTATGAAAAAATTCACCTAATTTCAACAATATTTATATATTGAACCTAAAAACCTTTTCTTTAGAAGGTGATTTTTTTTCCGACTTTGTGTTTCACTCGACACATGTTTGGCCAAGTGCAGCATTAGAGTTTTCCAACACATATACAGTATGTCCAATAGGGCACCAAATTTCATGAATACATCTTCAATTCAGGGCCAATTATTCTTATTGTTCGAGCCCAAAAATCTAAAAAAACATTAGCGATTCATTTAGAAAAAATCTCACCACACAAAAAAATTTCTTCATTAAAAAAAAATCAACTATCTGATTGAAAATGCGAATTTTCACTTTCAGATTTTTTCTTTTCTTTTCAGTTAGAGTCTTTTCACAATATCTATCAGATGTAGTTCAATGTCCAGCCTGATGGCTTTTCCCGGGGAAGTAGTTGTTTCCTGTTAGATATTACAAATAAATCACATTTTTCAATTTTCATGGAGAATGTTCCCCTTTTCAACATGAATACCTCCCAAGAGGTTATCTTAAACGATGGAAAATAGCGACTAAAGTTTGTCTTTCAGCCGCAGATGATTCCACAACAGATTTTATGAATATCCTATTCATATTTTTGAACAAAAATCGAGGTGATACTGTTTGCATCACTTTCGTATGATAGCAACGTAATATAGTAGTTTACCTAACAAGTGCGGAAAAGACACTTTACGCTCGTGCTAGGTACACTATTTTTTCTACTAGCGGAAAAAACACAAAAGTTAACATAAAAACATTTATTATTAAATATATACTATATATTAAACTATACAACCATACTTGGTAAGCTTTCTATTTTAACCTTCTGCGACGCAATATTTAAACGGAAAAACGGAAAAGTTACTCTTTCTAAACTAAAATGAGCGCGGAAAAGTGGATTTTTCCGCACGCTGGTAGAAAAAATAATAAACAGGACGCAAAAGTCTTTTAGGTTCAAGAACATAAAGCCATATGTTCTAGAACGAAAAAGAAACACCTCGCTAAATGAGATTTTAACGAAAATGTCAACATTTGAGTTCAGTTAAAAAAAAAAAAAGATAATTCAAGACAAAATAAAATTTTCGTGAAATTCTATTGAAGAACGTATTTTTCCAATTTTATCATTTCAATTTCGGTGAAATTCTGATCAGTGATATTCAAAGACTTTCTAAATCTAGTGGAGTATTCAGATTTTCGATACTAGTTCTGAAATTAAATCAATGGGATGACTGAACTTCATATTTTTCATATATTTCTTGAAAAATAAAAATACTTTCTAACTGAACATTGAGATTTATTCGTGAAATTTGGTATCCTAGTGGACTTTTTGAATGTCATTCCAATCGATTGAAAAGTGTGTTTTATAAGGGGCCTTCTATATCGAATGGGTCTCACTGTATATGATGGTGATTCATAACAACAGTGGAAATAACAAATCATGCTTACAAAAACTCTTAGTACATGATTTATTTTTGTCTCATATTACCTGAATATTATGACGATAATTCATATGTGTTTGATATGAATAAGATGTTGACCGAATTCATGAATTGAATTCACAGTTCAACAAACGTAGGTATGTGAAAACATTGATAAAACCTCTGGTTTTGTAAGTCCCGTAATTTCAAACATACCTATGAGATCTCTTTTGAAATTGAGACTACAACATCTGAGTAGGTGGCAGCTAATTTGGGAACATTTCCAAAATCGACGACTATGTATTACGAGAATGAAACTTTGGTTGACCTCAAGAAAACGGACAGATGTGTGGAAATATTGTTTGTTGTAAAAAACTCGTAACATTTTCTTGGCTCGTGATGTGATCAGCTTTGTAAATAAGATGTTCCAGACTTGTTTGTTTTGAATCCACTTCGAATATGAAGACAGTAAATTTCAATTTGCCTTAAATTCCTTGAGTATGATACACATCGAACAAAATAATACGTTTACGTTACAATGAATGATTTATCTTTCTCAGATCTGGAATGCCTTTTTCTTCATAATCTGATATACCTACTTAAATTGTAAAGATAAAAGACGATTTGATCTTCACAAACTTTTATTTGACCTCTAAATGGTTTGTGAAGATCAAATCGTCGTTTGTCTATACAATTAATATGGATCGTCATAAAGTAACGGTCGAATGAATCAGAAACATAATTACTTTTTTACTAATCGAAAACTACTAGGAGATTCATCTGCAAATAAACTGTATAAGTTCAATCGTTGGGACAAGGTGAATGTAGGGTGTAGTAATCTGTATGAAAAAGCTCCCTAGTTATTGATCCGATTTGGCAGACCTCAGAGACATCTGGCGACAGTTTAATGTGGTAGAGATGTTTATGCAGATTGGTTTCATTCCACAGAAAACGTTTTACAGATAACTAGTTCTGAGCGGAATATGTATCGATTAGATTCCTTTTACTGAGGTCGGTGTGATCTCATCAATTAAAGATGGTCTAAGCAGTGAAATGAAAGAAAAATAACTTTTTATACATGGTTCAAATATTCGAGTGAGGATGGAAAACGAATCGTATATTTCTATTTTAGTATTTTCTTATCGAGAGCCAATATTGTGGAGCATACAAAAAAAGGTATTGCTACTAAGTTTTGTCGCAGGGACGAGATAGATGGCGCTTCGAATAACGAATAACTCACAGATAGGGTTATCGAGGGTGGATCCTAGTAGGCTTTGGCCTGTTTTACGGGTACGGCCAATGGGGGGAGTCAAATAGTTCTAATGTCAAAAATAACCAACAGAAAAAATAAGGTTAGGTTAGATCCAACAAAAACATTCAACACGCAACAAAACTCTTTGATATCTTGCCGCCTAACATCGGCTCTATGTTGCCGAGTATCTATCAACTTGTTGCGAGTTGATAGCATGCATGCTGACGCTGACAACATGTATCGGGCCACAACCGACAATCTCCCATACCGTGATGAGAAAATCGGCAACACCGCATAGAAAGAAATTTGACGTCCTACTCATTAATTCTTTAATGTGAATTTCTCGGCTTATTCGGAAAACTAGGAAAAAACATAAGAGATAGAATTATTAGAGAAAAGAACGAAGATTAATGTGGTTATTTAATTTTTTTCATCACAAACAAGAATCGCAATTTATTCAATTTTTTATATGGAAAATTTGTCAAGTTTGGTTTTTCCATGCCATAAAATTCACATTTCGGGAGATTTTTTAAAATATTTTTCATGATAAGTGCAGAAACCACATAGATAATCTATGATTTATTTCAGATTTCTCATTTGAAATCTGACTGATGAAAATAATATGTATTGTAATTGACCTATACAGAAAGTGCCAAACTACCTGAGTTTGGTACATTCTATATAATGTACCTTCCAATAACATATTATTTTCATCAATGTCTTTCCATTCTAGATATCTATTCGTAGTCCTTGAACTTCAACTTTTAACAGTAGTGCAAAATGAAAACAATGATAATGTGCATAAAATTTACGACTCACGAACGACAATACGGCAAACAGAACAGGAAATGGCGACAAATCATATCGATTATCGGGAGCAGGCGCATCGCGTGCTCGTTCGAAATCTTTCGGCTTTTTTCGGAATTCGATTAATACTCTTCGTAGTGGTAAATCTTGACATCACAGGAAGTAATCTCATAAGTGCTATCATTTGTAGTGGTAAATAAAAATATTGGATAAGTTATGTTCACCCTGAACCTAATACCACTACAGAAAAGATATTTGATAATAACCTGTTATTGAACATTTCAACTGATTAAGTAGTCAATGATAATTGAAATAATCTTCATTTGGATCTGATAATTGTGATATGCAACAGATTTGTCGTGATATTGAGCACCCATAAAAGTAATATAATAATAATATAATAAAATTATGTAGGTATGTACTCTTCATACAGGGTGGGTCACGGTCGATGGTACCTTAGACGTTTACGGAGAACGGGACATAGGATCATTCCGAAAATTTGGTTTCTCAAGTAGTTGCTCTTTGTCTCTCGATCTAAAATATTTTCAGCAATGCAGCGTTGCCGCTTGTACCAGAAAGTAGCAGCATCTTTGTCATTTTAAATGGGTCACCCTATATATTACCGCATTTTTGAACTTGTCATTCCTTTCTGATTATTTCTGCCTCATACTTCCCTATACCTATCTCTAACGGTTTTTAAGATATTGGTTATTTTCCATATTTTTTACCCAAACATAGCTCGAATTGAATGTTTATTTCTGCGGTATTTGGATTCTTAGTAAGATGCAATTTTGTGTTTAGTTCATCAAGATCATGTACATTGATTCTGTATAGAAAAGTTTGTTCTGCGTTATACAGGGTCGTTCAAAATTCATGATCTTTAAATGGAACATCCTGTATATTATGAAATATCCTGAAAGATGACTAAATTCCCTTCGAATTGATATATCATGTTCCTATACCTAAATAGCCAGAATTCCGACATAATAGCAATTTTCACTTGTAATCTCCCAAGTGATTGAATTATTGCCGGAAATTTTTCGAGTACATGAAATTTTAATCCGCGATAAGAACATAACTTTTTTATTTATTTTTTGTTATTGATGAAAATTATTTTACATATCAATATTTCAGTGGTTATAAATAATTCAGGTGAAACCATCGTTAGTTATTTCTTATGAATTGTTGGATGATTTTCATTTCTTGATGTGAAATTTTCTTACCGAATCCCCTCGTGCTTGAATTAATTGCCGTAAATTTATCTCGTACATGAATTTCAAAGAAAATTCATGTACTCGAAAAATTTCCAGCAATAATTCAAGCACTTGGGACAAGTGAAAATTGCTATTATCTCGGAATTCTGGCTATTTAGGTATAGGAACATGATATTTCAATTCGAAGGGAATTTAGTCATCTTTCAGGATGTTTCATTATATACAGAATGTTCCATTTAAAAAAACGCACTTTCAACCCTTTTCGTATCTAGCAGTAAGATCATGAATTTTGAACGACCCTGTATAACGCAGAACAAACTTCTCTATACAGATTCAATGTACATGATCTTGATGAACTTAACACAAAATTGCAACTTCCTATGAATCCAAATACCGCAGAAATAAACATTCAATTCGAGCTATGTTTTGGATAAAAAATATGGAAAATAACCAATATCTCAAAAACCGTTAGAGATAGGTATAGGGGAGTATGAGGCAGAAATAATCAGAAAGGAATGACAAGTTCAAAAATGCGGTAATATACAGGGTGACCCATTTGAAATAACAAAGATCCTGCTACTTTCTGGTATAAGCAGCAACGCTGCATTGCTGAAAATATTTTAGATCGATAGACCAAGAGCAACTACTCGAGAAACCAAATTTTCAGAATGATCCTATGCCCCGTTCTCCGTAAACGTCTAAGGTACCATCGACCGTGACCCACCCTGTATAGTAAGCACAGTGCTGCAGATGAGAAAATGCAGAAATGGAAATAAAACACTCTGCACAGTGGAATAGCTGAACCAGTGAAAGAAAATAAATCCAGCGATTTCCAATCCTATAGTTCTTTATATTCCATACAATTTTCATCAGAACTTTATTTATTCAGTTATTATTAACGCTGTTTTCAATAATCGGAAGCAACAACAGATTTGTGTCACATTTATAATGTTTTTACAAATTTTAGTTTGTTTTAATCATTGAATTTTGTTATTAAATCATTATCTTGTGATATATTTTTATTGTTCACTCAGGTGGAAAGGTCTAGTAGTAGATAGTTTAATTGGGTGATACAATTTTCAGTCCTTTGAAATATATGAGAAGAAAAATGTCATTAATATCTATCTTTATAAAATTCAGAAGCTTGATAGGTTCAAAAAAATAACTTGTCTAAAAACTCTGGTGTGCCGACTGATCAGATTTTGTTTAGAATTTTTTGAAGACAAAACAAATGAATTAGTGGTCTACTTTTATAATCCACTCCAGAGATGGCGTCATCTTCCTCGTGTCAACACTGTCAACATTACAAGGATATGGTGATTGTGATTGCTAATTGAATTTTAAGGAATTTTATTAAACTTTTTTATTACCATACGAAAGTAATAGTCCATACTCGAAATGGAAGATCAAAAGTTTTATTGAAAAAATAACACTACTAAAATTGTGTAATTTTTTCCAAAAAAAAAATATAAAAACCATTTGAAAGTCAATACTTGGGGTGTAATAAAAAAAAGTGCAATTTTCTTATTTTATTGGTGTGTAATAATTTGATCATGTTCCGTTTTCGTGCCGACAATCCAGAAAGATGAACAAAGTAGGTAACTCAATTATATTCAGTACTTACATAAATTGAGTACTCGCCACTTAGAATCTGAACATACTTCGAAACAGACATTTTATTTCGAAACGCTATGCATGTTGACAATATTTTATGGCAAAAATGTTTTCCAATCAATTCAATCGACTCTGAATGCGTTTTTATATCTTACCGTTTTTTGAAATCTTCCATAAGTAGCGAAAGTCCGCGATAAAGTAAAAAATATAAATTTTTCTCCATTCCCACTGAAATCTATCAATGTTTTGTCTTCAATAAGCTTGTTAAAGGTTTCGTTATTTTCCATGCAATCCTTTTATTTTGAAATGGGGAAATCTTTTTAGTGTAGTTCATCAAAAAATACACTTTTCTGACGAACAAAATTGCACAATAGAAATATTTTCACTATTACATGTCATATTGAACGGTTTTTTAAAAGTGGAAGAACAATATAACACATCAACTCATCACAAATATCAAATCCCAAATGCAATTAAACTCAAAGCCACAAAATTATTCTTTATTCTTTAAAAAACTTTGAACTTTGAAAACTCGGCACAAAATACAAATGCACAGATATCAGCGCGAGAGCATGCGCATAAGATTGACAGGTGCTAAGGGTGAATTTCCATGCGATGCAGCTGAACTGCAATACTTCTATGTGAAATGTTAGTTAATTATATTTCAGCAAAAAAAATTAATAAATCATGTCGAAAATGTAACAAATAGAACTGATTGGGGACAGTGATTCCGTATATTCCAATAATTATATGGTTTTATTAATTTCATGTTCGTGAATCGTGGGCAAAACTTCAACTTCTTTTCATGAAAATTAACCCCAAATTAAAATATCTCGATAACGGCTGCTTGTAGCGACTTTTGACAAGTATTCTATTTTCACGTAAAAATGATAGTGGAATATGTTTTTCTTCTAGAAAATGTGATACATACATGCACGAAAAAGCTGTGACTGCCCAAAAGAGACAAAGACCTGTAGGTGGCGCCCCCTACAATGAAGTGCCAAACAGATATCAAATTTGAATTTCTCATATTGAAAAGTCCCCAAATACCAATTTTTGTTCAAATATCGACATTATTTCAAAATTTATTCACGAAAAACCAAAATAAAAATAAATTTTCAACACCCTCTATCTCAAAACTGAAGGCCTTGTGGACCCATGTTTATATGAACTTTTTACCTTATAAATAACTGAGGAATCGTCCTATTGAATATCGGACACTTATTACATAACACCCTGTATATATTTCAGCCAAATGTTAAGGGGAAGGGTGTTAACGCAGGTTTGGCAAGAACTTGTCAAAGGGCTTGCGTCATATGAAATTCAAAAACATGTTTTCGAGCATAGTAATGCTCATCTTCAGCTGAAGTAATACAGGGTTAAAATGGCATGGAGACTTGAAGTAAAAACAATTTAAAATTTAAGATTAAATTAACTGGGGTGTGGCGCAGGTTAGGGCCAACATCTACACGTTAGGGCGGAATGGTTGGTGACCATTCTAGTGGTTCTTCATTTAACGCTACACGAATATTGTTTTCAAACAACGAATAAATAAATTTATAATTATGGTGGTCATAAATTAGTATCCTTATCGAGCTCTTTTTATTTGTTATGTATTATTAGTTCAATCTCCCGTTTATGGGAGTAATTATTTTATTTCTGATTTTACTTCCATATTTTTTTATTTTTGATTTTCTCTCTAAATAAAAATAATGTGATCTCATAAATATTGTGTTTTAATTCGAACATTTCAATAATTGGGTACTACAAAAAACTTACCGCTTAGAAAATTCAAACTTTTGAATTATCAGCTGAATATAGTACAATCTAGTACATTTTGGTTCGGTGATTCAGTACAAAGCCATAGTCCCAAAATCCCAACGCTGATCGGCATACGTGTCGCGTAGGTCATCAAATGTGTTTTTTCCACGGGATAGCGCTAATTTTTACGACGGCTTGGAAGTGCCATTCTAGATGGTATCTTTTTTTCATATAATTCACAGTTGCAACTGTAAATTAGCACTGATTCACATTTGCAACTGTAAATTGGGACTAATATACACTTACAAATGTAAATCAGTCTAATTTACAGTTGCTACCACTAATTTAGAATTGCAACTGTATATTAGTCCCAATTTACAGTTGCAATTGTGAATTTGTGCTAATTTACAGTTCCAACTGTGAATTATTGCTTGGAAGTGCCATTCTAAAAGATATCTTTTTTTTTCATATAATTCACAGTTGCGTAAATTGGTGGTCGCAACTGTAAATTAGCCCTAATTCACATTTGCAACTGTAAATTGGGACTAATATACAGTTGCAACTGTAAATTAGTCTAATTAGTCTAATTTACAGTTGCTACCACTAATTTACAGTTGCAAATGTTAATTAGTGCTAATTTACACTTGCAACTGTAAATTAGCACTAATTCACAGTTGCAACTGTAAATTAGCACTAATTCACAGTTTTGACATTTCCCATGCTTGGAGCTGGTACTTTTTCGTTGACTAGGTAGTGCAAAAAATAATTTTTGTATTAATAGTTATCTGATTTATTTCCCTGATCCATATCCCTTCTTCTGCCACTTCTTCTGCGTGCAAATAATCAAGAATCTTATAAATTCAATCCCAGGGTTCGACACTTCCCATGCTTGGAGCTGGCCCTTTTCATGGACTATAGTCGTGCAAAAAGTTATTTTTTCATTAATTGTTATCTGATTGTCATCCCTTAACCATTGCCGTTCGATGCCGGCCACTTCTTAAGGTTGGAAATAATGAAATGTTATGGTAAAAATATTGCGAGCTTGGACATGAACTACTACTTCATATGCTTGGAGCTGGCACTTTTTCTTTAATTGAAGTCGCTCAAAAAGTCATTTTTGCATTAATAATTATCTTATTTACTTCCCAAAAAAGTTGCCGGTCAGGGCCGGACACTTCTTCAACTTGAGTTTTATAGAATGTTGTGGTAAAAATATAGCGAGATATGTCATGAACTGCTACCTCATATGCATGGAGCTGGCACCTTTTCTTTGTTTGAAGTCGTTCAAGAAGTAATTTTTGCATTAAAAATCATCTTATTTTATCCCAGAGTCATTGCCGTTCGGGCCACTTTTTCATGTTGAAAATACTTAATCGAGTGTTATGGTTAAAATATTGCGAGATTCGAACTTGTTAAAATACTTCATTCCGTAATCGTAATTCTCATTTGGTGGCTACCGAATAAACACAATCAACCTTAACTAGATACAAAATCAGGCTCCCTTGTGACCGTGGTGGAATAATCGAGCTTGGAGCTGGCCGGCCGGAAGCTAACATGACAGGTAATTAAATTCAATTCAAAAGGCTATCAACTGAGGTTCTTTTGCCCATTAAATACAATTTTGTTTTGTAATAATGTAAGTAATTGTAGTATAGACATTTGATACCCACTGTGACGACAATGA
Source organism: Chrysolina haemoptera (assembly GCA_958298965.1). Lineage (NCBI taxonomy): Eukaryota > Metazoa > Arthropoda > Insecta > Coleoptera > Chrysomelidae > Chrysolina > Chrysolina haemoptera. The sequence continues at coordinate 16,913,716 of OY282601.1, read as the reverse complement.
GAAATATGAACGCCAATCTCTAATTTGTTAACAAACGATCTACTCACCTATGAAAGCTGAGATTCTGGTTGTTAGAACAATCGGATTGTTTGCAAACCCAACACTAAATCACTAAACCATCATTATAAGCCTCTATTTTTCTTCCACCATACAATCCAAAACACAACATAACACCAATATTTCCACAAATAACTCACACGACAAAGAATGTCAACAAGAACTGTTGAAATTTGCATATTTTGACAGCGTTGCCGCTCGTTCAGCATTGCAACGAACTGTGCAGAATTCTTTGGAAGCATAACAATTTTTCAAATTAATTTCGCTAGTTTAGATCCTGGAATGTATAATACCGGTTTTCATTACATAAACAAGGATCGAATTGTTCAGTTACTGAATGGAATTCGTTGGCGATAAAGTTTAAGCAAGTGTTGGAGAAAAATAGAGAATTATAACAGTATCGACATAGCAACGCTCAACTCAACAGCACGACGTTAGAATCTGATCGTTCGGCGGCTACACCAAGTTGAGTAAATAACTCGGTCCATTATAGTCCGGGAGATACTGTCACTTTGGAATACGTCATAAGTAGTATGCACGCTGATTTTTTTATCGTTGGTAGATCATGTGATAGTCATCACGAAATAAGTCTTCAGACACTTGAGTTTCGGTGGGTTGCACAGATACAGGGCGTTGAAAATGAAAAACTAAATCTATTTTTGATTCATAACTCCCACATTTTTGGAAATTTTACAGTTTAATTCATAGAAATATTTTTGCTAAATAAGAGCATTATTTCAAAAGAAAAATCACATTTTTAGTTGCCACCAGTGGTGCACAAAAAGGGTATATTGGTCCCTTTCCTCCCCTGGTAAAATCAGGAAAATTATCATTTTTTGATTTCTTCATTCAATTTTAGGTAAAAATTGTATGATTGTTTGAACCCGAAAAAATCAATCGTTTTCAAGATAATTGCGCTTTTATGAATAAATACTAATAATGAAAAAATTGTTTAGCCGAAGTGAATTGTGTAATCCAAATCACTGCTTCAAATTTGTACTGGATATTCTACCAAAAATATCAATGTTACTTTCACATGCATTTTTCACAAAGCTGATTTCTTGCAGAAATACAGGGTGTTGAAACTGGAAAATTATAAAGCATTTTTCTCCTAACATACAGTGTATCTCACTTTTCATGGAAACGCCCCCGTATCTTCCGTAACTATTGAAGTGGAGTGGTAAATTTCCGGATCGGTAGATGTACAAGCGATGAGTCTGAATCTTGCCTGGAGTTGATCTGAGTGAGATACACTGCTCGCCAGGAGCAATGGACTTACCCAGCTTTGCGAAAAATCATATATTCAAAACGAATGATTGAACATTGGCAATATTGAGTTTTTCCTCGACGTTCTGTGCTCATACTCAGTCTTCTTCAGTTAGGGGCACTGGCGCACCCAGGGGGTGGGCTTTGGGCTTGAGCCTCCCCCCCCCCAAGAATTTAGAATTGTTGATTTTGCACAAAATGTTTGTACCTTCAGGTTGATTTTTTCAATGGAAATTACATATGTATCATTTTGTTTATCATTGTTTTTCATTTTCCCAGAATTGAACCCTAATTCATATACAGGGTGGCCCATTAGTGTGAGGAAGTGCAATATCTCGTCTGTCATGAAGATTATGAAAAAAAACTTCTGATAAAAGTTATATGGTTTTCTTTGTGCCTCATTATAAAAATATTTTGAATATAGAGTGTTTCTTCAAAGCGGGGCAACACAAAGCATCAATTTTTTAAATGGAACACCCTGTACATTTTTTAACCGTTGAACTGAGCAAAATGTTTTACATATGGAGGTTTTTCCTTTTTTCGAAAATTTTGCGGCGTTGTCAAGTTATTGCAGAAAGCAAGAAAATCTTCGGAAAAACAGACCACCACAAATGCCATCATAAAAACTTTATGAATAGAATTTAAGCAGAAATATTTGAGACATGCAACACCAAGAGTGAGATGAAATGTCGGTATGGACTCAAAGTTACATTTCTCTAACAGGAGATTTTATACAGAGCCATTAACTTGACAAACTTCACTATCAAAAACTTGATTTTTTCAAATGAAACACCCAGTATGTTATGTCACCATCATAACTTCAACTGTCATACCTCTCCCCCTTCCCCTTGGTCACTATCACCCAAACAATTTGAATAGGGAAAGTAGTGAGTCTGACACATCATTAAAAAAGTAATTTCATAAGGAAATCAGCCATGTCAATTTTCGCTACCTAACTTCCTATTTTAGCGCCCTCTTGCGGGAAAAACAACTGTTCCGTATTCCAAATTATGATACTTCATTTGCAAGCTAATTTAACATAAATTTGGTGACAATGAATTATCTAGGCTTCTCACAATGCGTTAACAAGTCAATCTATTCAGTGGTAAATTAAGTAGTAACGAAATGTAGAATTTTTAAATTATTCGACATTTTCTGGAAATATTTCATCAATGTTTCCAAGGAAACATTATTCACTTTGAATATTTTACCAATATATGCAAATGATATTGTACCTAAATATTTTTTTGCCAATATTGCTTCCTCAATATTTCACTAATATTATTTGTATAATGTCTAAGTAATATTGTGCGAATATCCCGAAATAATTATAATTTTATCTCGCCAATATTACGATTCAATATTTTACTAATATCGATATTATACTAATATCGCCTAACATTTTGAGGCCAATATTGCTTCCAGAATATTAGACCAATATTATTTTTTAAATATTGGATCAATATCGCCGAATGTTCACATTTTTTTTCTCGCCAATATTATTATTTGAATATTTTGCCAAAAATTTTCACAATATTTTCCCAATATGGGTATGCTACCTGGGATAGTATATTCGATTATCAACTGCCAATCTCGGACATAACAACGAAAAAATATCCTTCGGTAATGAAAAATGAATGTGTCTGTTAACATCGCATATGCATTCATTTTGAGTGTGCATATTTCATTCCATGGTTTGATGCTGGAGAACAATAATTACCATGTAAACATTTAAGTAACAGTCTTTTATTTTATTTATTCATCGAGAAAACATGTGCTTCATGTTTGTCAAGAGCCAAACGAGAATTTGTTTTTCATAAGATTCTCCACCTACTTCATTTCATTTTTAGAACTGGTATGAAATATAGGACAACATTAAGATGTCGGATATTTTTATTCATCTATGTAAAAACATCGAATATTCAATAAATTTATATTAGTATGGATGAAGAATATGTTTGACAGGAAGCCAACCGCACATTTGCGGCTTCAGTAAGAAGATCCTCAAGTTTCCACGCAACTTCGTCGTCATCCTCTGTAGCAATCTGCGTGACAATCTCACCCAGAAAAATATAAATTGAATCATTATAAATATTAATAAAAAATTTATCAAGATTAAGTTCAATCTCCAGAACATGATCCACTTGAAACACGTGTCGAGGTTTAAAAATTGCGGTTTGGTGTTGGGATACCTATTTATAAGCATTTTGTGACAACTGGCATTGTTATGTATTGATGATTTACACTGTATAATTTCGGTCCTCACTTAAGGGCCCCACTTACGATCAAATTCCGAAGTACGACTGAATCGTATGCGATTGTACACCGAGAAAAAGTTTTTTTGCAGATATTAAATCAATTTGTTCGAACGTAGTTAGATCAATATTAGCAATTTTGTTTGGTAATCAAACAACCTCGTTAAACATAACACAGTTATTTCAGAAATAAGTTTTAACATACATCAAAATATTCGTTACCTGCTGATTCTTTAACATTAAAACATATTACTTGACCTGCAAAATTTCATTTTTTATAAATTATTCGTTGAATATAAATAAATGTTTGTTAGATTTCAGTCAGTTTGGGATAAAAATATGACATCATTTGAACAAAACTAATGACTCTGTAAGCGACGGGAACTTTATAGTCACCAACATAATAATTTCCAGAAAACGTAAATATGTTAACTGTTAACTACCCCTCCACAGAGTCACGTGTCATCGCATCAGCATTTCGATACGAGGATCGACTGGAACTCTGAAAGCGTGCCCTTCTACCTATTATAACGCCATTGTATTCAAGTCGCCAGTGTGTTGTCTTGTCGCTTGTCTGTCAACCTGTTCAACCATATCAAGATCATTCATTTCTTTGTTATTGGCAATATAATCATCCTTATTTTTGGCGTGAAAGTGGACTAAATGAACTGAACCCATGTACGAATGTGCATATGGATTGAAGCCACAGGTGAATGTGAATGTTTGTGCCGGTTTGCCGCTCGTGGAGTAGACGCAAGGGTGTTCGTACCCTGCTAGTGCCGCGGTGATGGAAGGATTGTTGAGGGATTGGAACCTTCACGAATACGTCACACGATTTCAAGGTAATCATGTTTAAAAGCTATATTTATGTGTAATTATTTCCATGATTAAAATCATTGTATTATTAGTAGTTCCCTGACCTAGCCTAAACCAACCAAACCCAGTTCAATGCAGCCAAAATGGCCGGCTGCCTCTTCTAATAATACAATGATTTCAATTATGGAAATAATTACACAGAAATATAGCTTTGAATGATGATTACCTTGAAATCGTGTAATGTATTCGTGAAGGTTCCAATCCCTCAACAATCCTTCCATCACCTAGTAGGGTAGGAGCACCCTTGCGTCACCCGCACAAATATTCACATCCACCTGTGGCTTCAATCCATATACACATTAGTGCGTGGGTTCAGTTCACTTTCACGCCAAAAATAATAATGATTATTTCGCCAATAACAATGAAATGAATGATCTTGATATGGTTGAACATCGAATAATAATAAATTGGTTTACATTCCAATCATACATTCTTAGTGGATATAATATATATAACATATATGTATATTAATATTTAAGTTACTGTGAGATATATACAGTGCGGCTTTTTATAGTCCCCCCCCCCTGTTAACTTTTGAACGGTTTGACGTAGAGCAATAAAAAAAAACCGTTTCGAGGGTTTCACCGATACTACCTTTTGAAATATAACGCATTGTAATTGCTCGATAGATGGCGCGGGGGGGGCAAAACAACCTAATTTTTTCAAATGGCAAGTGGGGTCGAGTGACACATCGTTGAAAAGAGAATTGGATTATCTTTTCAACCATCTAAATTTTTTTAAATTTCGTTAATATGTTTTTTCACAATAAGCATTTGAAGTGTCAATGTAACAAAAAGAAAACAAACTATTATGACATGTAGTATTTAAATAATTAGAAGCAAAATTGTTGTCAATTAACGAAGCAGGTGTTCGAAATGTCCACCTAATACTTCTTGACAATAAAAAATTCGATTCACAAATTCCTGCCGAACATTATTCAACATGTCTGCAGTTATACCAGCACAAACCCGTTGTTGCTCATACACTTTGGATTTGACGTATCCCCACAGAAAGAAGTCACAAGGTGTAAGGTCTGGTGATCGTGCCGGCCATTCGATTGGTCCACGACGTCCAATCCATCTCATAGGGTATGTTACATCCAAATACTCTCGGACGTTGGAAGTGAGGAGGGGCCCCATCTTGCTGGAAGGTGATGTATTCCTGAAATTCGTTCTCATTTTCTTCTAATATTCGAAGTATGAGTGATTAAACCGTATCTCTTAGTAAATCCAGGTACAAATTACCGTTTAAGTTTTCTTCCAGAAATAAGGGACCTACAATATGGTCTCTCAGAATTCCAGCCCACACATTTACTTTCTGTGGGAACTGTGTGTGACCTTCTCGAAAGATATGGGGATTTATATCACTCCAGTATCGCACATTTTGTGTATTCACATTTCCGTTCAAAAAAAAGGTACTTTCATCTGAAAAACAAATATTCCTAATGTAGGTAATTGGGGTTCCTAGCTATCTTTTTCTCCATAATTTCACAAAATTCCGTTCTTCGGTCTGGGTCGTCTTCTGTGAGTTGGTGTAACATTACTAATTTGTATGGATGGAACTTGTGTTTCTTCGAATATTTTTTTACTGTAGCTGTTGAGACCCCCCTCGTACTTGCTAAACGAGAGGTACTTTGTTGCGGATTTACCACCATTTCGGCAATTATCGAAACATTTGTCTCTTCCGGAATTGATTTTCGACCAGCTCCCTCTTTCCTACGAACACTGCCAGTTCTGTTGAATTTTTCAACTAGTTCCCTCAAATATTTCCGAGTTATAGGATGTTCAGGAAATTTTTCATTAAAAATTCTCTCCGCTTCGTGGTAGTTCCGATGGGCCTCACCAAAATTATAAATTGCTTCAATTTTTTCTTCGAAAGGACGTATACGAACCATGATGATATCAAATATTCAAAGTAAATAATAATTATAAGTAGACAAAACTCCTCAGTGAATATGAATACAATAATTCATCAATCCATTGTACTTTTATAGGTAACTAATTAATTATTGTCATTTAAACAAATCCAATAAATAGTCCTTTCGTAGTACCTGTTTTTACTTTTGTCATTAAAAATAAATGAAATGGGTATAATATCCATATCCTAATACCTAATTAAGCTTTGAAAGGAATTCAAAATGAATAATTATTAATGTTGTGAATTGTCTTTATTGACCGTATTTCGTGGTATTGATTGCAATTCTGAATCACTAGAACAATTAAGGTATTTTTCTTCAAACATTATTATTTTAATACCACCCAAAATATTTTCCGTCCCATTATTTCACATCAAACCCTTCAAAAGTTATTGAGGTAAGGTAAGGAAACGAATTCAGATCCGCTCTTACACTTGACACTTCAAATGCTTATTGTGAAAAAATGTGTCAACGAAATTAAAAAAAAAATTAGATGGTTGAAAAGAGAATCAAATTCTCTTTTCAACGATGTGTCACTCGACCCCCCATGCCGTTTAAAAAAATTAGGTTTTTGTGCCCTCCCGCGCCATCTGTCGAGCAATCACAATGCGTTATATTTCAAAAAGTAGTATCGGTGAAACCCTCGAAACGGTTTTTTTTATCTCTCTACGGCAAACCGTTCAAAAGTTAACAGGGGGGGGACTATAAAAAGCCGCACTGTATATATATATACTTAAATAGTAACACAAATTATATCACAGTCAAAGTGATATTATTTTATTGTTAATAAATTGATTTCTATAGTGAACTTCAAACAAGTAAATAAAAACAAATTTTAGTTAATATTGAAGTAATATGTTTCTTTGAGTTAATAAATATTGAGTTTGTATCAAAGAACTGATTTATTTGAAATTTTCAAACAAATCATTTATTAGTAGTAAAATTACATTAGTTTGGCCATATTCAAAAGCATAATTTGTTAACATTTAAGAAAATGTCTTTACTGCTAACTACGGAAGCGTAGAAGGGCCATTATTTTTTTATTTATTTTTTCTTCCTAATTCCGAGTTGCAACTCGGAAAATTACTAAATTCCGAGTTGCAACTCGGAAAATTATAAAATTCCGAGTTGCAACTCGGAATTTTTCCGAGTTGCAACTCGGAAAATCACTAAATTCCGAGTTGCAACTCGGAATTTTATCGGAGTTAAATCTCGGAATTTAGTAATTTTCCGAGCAATTCGGAATTTAGTAATTTTCCGAGTTGCAACTCGGAATTTAGTAATTTTCCGAGTTGCAACTCAGAATTTAGTAATTTTTCGAGTTGCAACTCGGAATTTAGTAATTTTCCGAGTTGCAACTCGGAATTAGGGAGAAAAAATAAATAAAAAAATAATGGCCCTTCTACGCTTCCGTAGCTAACAAACTGCTCTCTTAGTGCAGTAAGTACAATTCTGTTGGAAATCGGAAAGGAACATACATTATGAAATAGACCATCAAATCAACACAGTATATACTGCTGCAGATGGACCCGGTTCAGCTGCCACCCAATACAATCAAATCGCGTCGACTTGGTTGGATGGAGAAAAGGACCCCGCTCATTTCTTATGGGAAATGGCTTTCCGTGAATTTGGCTGAAGTTTTGGTATGTTGTTTGCAGTTCTTGATGAGCTGATCAAAAGTGTCATAGCCACAAAGCTCAAAAATGGACAGTTTTCGAGATATGGAGCTATGAAAATGGATTTTTTGGGATATCAGCTCATCCATCAGAGAGCTCTCATTTCTTGTTGGGATGGAATTTCAATATTCGATGCCTAGAGTCCGACTGAGAAATGGTCTTCCTCAGTTATATTAGGCACCGTTATCAAAATTTTTTTATACACTGCTCCACAGTGCCTATGGAATGAGGTACAAATTCCAAGATCTTCCATACACCTTTCCATGCTCAGGATGACGCTAGAATAATTTATATTTTTGGAAAATGGCATATTTCGGATATTGTTTGAAGAGAAACGACAATAACCGATTCCAAATATATCTTATGTCCAATAATATCTAATGTTTTCCAAAATGTTCATAACGAGGCCCGGCAATCTGTAATGAGGAAAAATGAAAAAATCTTAATTATGTATCCTCAGAGATAACAATTGTTATAATTATTGATATCATTTACATATTATTTGTGATTTGTTTCTCACAAATCTCGATAATCTAACAATGGGGTGCCAAGACATTTTCCTCAGAATGGCTCGAAATGGATAATAGCTCCTCACAGCCAAACGAATCCGTGAAAATGTCTGCATTTTTGATACGTGATAGTACTTTCTATGTAGAATGGGGTAGTTCGATACTTACACCCAAACTCTTGAAAACACTATTTTTTTATAAGTGTCACATTAAAGTTAACAAATATAAATTACTGTTTATTCATATGATTGTTTACAAAATGAATAAAATCGAAAACAATATATTAGTGAGAACAACATTCATAATAATAATAATAAAGAACATCGACGAAAACAAAGTAAAAACAGCCATTGGAAATATAGCCAAGTTTTGAAGGCATAACCAATTTTTGGCTGAAAAATCTTCATGCAGTACATAGGAATCATCAACAGAATTACTAACAACAGCAAAATCATTCTGGATTGGCTGACGAAGAAAAGAACATACCTAATACCCAAAAATGAAAACCCAGAACTAGCAAAGATGAAGACATTTTCAGGGATTCGTTTGGTTGTGAGATGCTACCATCCATTTAGAGCCATTTTGAGGAAAATGTCTTGGCACCCCATTGTCAGATTATCGAGATTTTTGAGATATAAATGACGAAATGATATATGATATGATGAAATTCCTGGAAATAATTTTTATGGAAAATTGGATTGTTTTTCACCCTGTTTAGTTGTTTTTCCGATAAATCATATACTTTCCAAGATTACAGCAAAAATCAATTTATATATTTTTAAACGAAAAAAAAAAAAAAATGATCCACCCCTGGAATTCTGGTATACAATTTTTTTTCGTGTTTTTCATGGTTCCCGCAACTAGCGTACCAAGTTTGATGGTGCTACAATCGATTCTTGTCTCAAAACCCAATCCTACTGGATTACAAAGTTTGCAGAACTTTTGTAATTTTCTCAACGTGTTTAAATATAGCAAAATTCTAGTGCCATTTTGACAATGTTGCAAATTGAGATTTGTTGCTTTCTCGATGTACCATTCACTTGACCAAAGTTCGAAAACGTTTGGAATTATTCTCAATTTTTCAATTTTTCATCTCTACTGGCCTACATGGAAATGATGATGCCGAGAAAGTCCAACTAGATTTGCAGAAGAAAATGGATTGAAAGTTGAAAATAGTTTTAATATTCCTCGAGACTTTGTACGGAATAGTGTTCTGCCTTCACTGAGAGAAATCGCCTGTACAAGTGAAATAATCGGAATCTGCAATACTCTTTACAAGGATCACCTACTATGTAACGCAGGCGCACGTAATATGTAACACGTCTGTCTTGTTGGGCCAAGAAATTTTTTCGAATACTCATAAATTTATTTCAGAAAATGAAATAATGTTCGAATAGTCGTGCCAGAAGAATTTCATTTTTTATTCATAGATACTAGTGTGTTGAGGTGAATCATTTGGCTGGAATGGTTCGGTCGGATTTAGAAGCACGATTTTGCGTAGGTTTTAAAAACAACTAGAGAACTGTTTGAAAATTTGATGATTAGTTTTTATATATACCATAGACCGTGACTATTCAGAGTGGGTTCATACTGCGGCTTCGCCATTAGAGTGAAGTTATCCACACATTTCCATCCACACTTTCATACAGTGTTGCCAAATTTCAAGAAAAATCATTATTTATCATTATGTATGCTATTCAGCATCATGAATTATAGAAATTCATTCAAAATAGAGAGTATAAGCTTGTCGAACCAGAATTTGGCAAAAATTTTAATACTCCTATTCAAATTATTACTGTAAAGTAATATTTACTTGAAAACTGATAATAATGTTTATTGACAACATCAAAAGAGTACAAAAGAAATTTGAAGAGTAAATAAACAGAGGAATTCACGAAAGCTGAAATACTGCTTGTATGTGAAATAGTTACATATAAAACTAACAATAAAAATTTGTAACAAACATAAACGTTGGATAAAATCAATACTAAAATGCTAAGGTGTGGAAGTATAACAAATATATAAAACTCATCACAATCTGTTGACGTTCAAAATACTTTAAAAGTCACATTTCGGGAATAATCACAATTGGTGATTGTCACAATTGGGAATATTCACATGGCTAGGAAGTCACATTTCGGGAATAATCACAATTGGTGACTGTCACAATCGGGAATATTCACATGGCTAGGAAGTCACATTTCGGGAATAATCACAATTGGTGATTGTCACAATCGGGAATATTCACATGGTTAGGAAAGATCACATTCTAAAAAATTACAATTGGCAATTATCACAGTCGGCATCAGTCAGGAAGTTCTCACGAATACAATTTTAATTCACTCTAAAAATATTGAGATACAAAACCTAATTTCTAAAACATTCCATATAGTACTGTTCTGTCGGCGTTCAATATCCATTGTGTTAGTGTTGATTTGAAAACTGAGTAACTATGTATATTTTTTATATTGTCCGGTATAACTGTGTATAATTTTGGACCCATATAAGAACCGTATCGTTGTCCAATAGTTTTCTCACATCTTGGTATTATAATTTTATTTTTCTTATTCCTTGTTGCATAAGAGTGATTAACTTGTTGAGTGAATATTTTATTTTAAAACACATGTAACAACAATTTGAAGTAGTAGAGTTGTCTTGTATTGAAAACTTTAGCTTCTTCATATAATTTTTCCGAAGAATATAATTTTCCTTGATTATAAATTATTTTGAGTATCCATTTCTGAATAACGTTCAGGTTTTCGAGATAGCAATTGGCGACACCACCCCATCCTACGATACCATATGACAGTTGTGACTGAACAAGAAAGAGAATAATATATTGTTTTGAGTTGTTTAATGTCTAAAAAATTCCTCAAGTAACTGAATCGTGAAAGCAGTCCTCGAATTTTTCTTATTATATTATTAATTTATAAGTCCCATCTCAATTGTCTATCAACCACTATACCGAGATATTTGATAGATTCTACTTCTGGAATTTTTATGTCGATTCCAATTTCTAGGCTTCCCAAATTTGGAGACAATTTGCATAACATGTGAACGGTAGATATTTGGTTTTATCACAGTTAAGAGTGAGTGAGTATGTCTAAACCATTTTTCGATTGATCTGAAGTCGAACTCAGCCTTTTCCTTTAAACGAACCCATGTTTCATCTTGATATAAAATGGCTGTATCATCAGCAAAACTAATAATTTTGCCTTTGCTAAGCCATTTATATATATATATATATTGTGAATAGTAATGGCCCCAATACGGTTCCTTGTGGAACACCACATGTCACAGTCCTGGATTCACTAGAGAACTCATTTATATTCACTTTTTGTTGGCGATTTGATAAGTAACTTTTCAATGATGATCTGCCTTATTAGAGAGTAATTGTAAAAAAATATTACTTTAATATTTATACATAGAAAAATATCTGTACCAATCAGTTGGGGGATGGATATCGCAAAAATATTTATAAAAAATTATTTTCTCGATTATTACGGCACGAGTCACCTCGAAATAACACAGAGGCTATTAAATACATCAATACTAATGCGTACATATAGAAAAATATCTGTACCAACCCGTAGGACAGAAGTAGGGGATATGGAAAGCCTTAATTATTACAATAACAATTATCGTACCATATTTCTAGTACTGCATTACCTGTTTTCTACAATACCAGGACCACGCTTATTGCCATAATCCTATACAATAGGAATAATTGGGTCGAAAATCTATCAGAAAACAACTACTTTTCTGGCTAATACCACGACGAACGTTGAATTACATCTAATGAATTTCCGTGCAGAGTCCTACAAGGATGTCTCCGCAATTGCTAGCTGCATGGAAATGTTCGTTGAAACATTTGGACCACCTATAGATCGATTTCTGGGTTCTTGCCCTCATCAATATAGGGTAGGTCTCTGCAGACAATAACTAATATCTGCAACAAACGATTCAACAAAATATCCATGTAAAGGCAGAAGCCGAGGCACCGCATCACCACCACAGGCGCCATCTCTAGGTGATCTATAGGTGGTCCAAATGTTTCAATGAACATTTCCATGCAACTAGCAATTGCGGAGACATCCTTGTAGGACTCTGCACGGAAATTCATTAGATGTAATTCAACGTTCGTCGTGGTATTAGCCAGGAAAGTAGTTGTTTTCTAATGGATTTTCGACCCAATTATTCCTATTGTATAGGATTATGGCAATAAGCGTGGTCCTGGTATTGCAGGACATCTTGTTTCTCTCTTGACAAGCTTATTGTGAAAAATGCAATGCAGATTTCTTTGATTTACCTGTTTTCTGTATCTACTACAATTAGTTGAACGTCGAATTTTGAAATTCTATCGAGTTGTTGACAGGTAGACCTGTACTAATAAAATATGAATTCGTGAGAGAGATGCTGGTCTGAAATATTGAAACTTTGGTATCTCAATATTGATTATGTAACATTTTTCTTTTCTGTGATGTCATTACCAATGACCACAAACCAATTATTCTCAAATTCTTACTGTCATATGCCAGAATTATCCAATTTTGAATGTTCTCTCTGGCTCGAAGATCCAGAAGTGTTCGAAAACTGCGCAGGACATGATGCGTAGAAGTATAAAATCCCAGACAGTCCGGGACAGTCTCGGACACTTGGTTGAACCAGAGCGCTATTTTGGAGAGACCACTGCGTCATCTTTCGTACATATGGAAGAGTTTTCATTTGACCAGCAGACAGGCTTGGAAAAATATTCATAGTTCAATTTGGCTGCCATTAAAACGTTTCTTCGGAGTTCACTCTGTTCGTTCGTCGTTCAGTTGTTCAAATGAAAACGTTCAATACTCGATTTTTGTTGGTACGGGTTGGTACCGATATTTTTCTGTGTGTACGCATTGGTATTGATGTATTTAATAGCCTCTGTGTTATTTCGAGGTGACTCGCGTCGTAATAATCGAGAAAATGTTTTTTTTATATTTTTGCGATTTTCATCTCCCCTACACTGAGAAAAATCTGAAGAACATATTGGTATATTCAAGAAATTATGATAAAAATTACAATATAACTTGGATAGTAAGTGGTAAAATACCAATAAATTGTTGAAATAATTTATGGTTAACGTTAGTATAAATTATTGCTGCCACATATATTACCAGAAATTATTGTAAATATCACTATACATTTTTCTCCGTGTACGGTTTGGTACAGATATTTTTCTATGTGTACGCATTGGTATTGATGTATTCAATAGCCTCTGTGTTATTTCGAGGTGACTCGCTCCTTAATAATCGAGAAAATGATTTTTTATAAATATTTTTGCGATTTACATCTCCCCTACGGTTTGGTACAGATATTTTTCTATGTGTAAATATTAAAGTATTTTTTTTTTACAATTACTCTCCAATAAGGCAGATAATATTACTTTGCAGTAATAATTTTAATAGGAGTATTAAAATTTTTGCCAAATTCTGGTAATTCATGATGCTGTAGCATACATAATGATAACTAATGATTTTTCTTGAAATTTGTAAACACTGCATGAAAGTGTGGATGGAAATGTGTAGATTAATTTACTCTAATGGCGAAGTCGAATGTTTCCTTACTCTCTTCGTACTATTATAAAGTACGAATAAAGTTGTTGGAATCAGTAAGCAAAATAGATGTTCATTACAGACCATCCACAATAAGACTTTCTTTCATCTTTTGTTCTCATAATGGTTCTGTCATTATTGGAAGAGCAATTTATCAAGGCAGTACAGCCGCTGAAGGGAAATATGCATTATATTTCAGTAAGTTTTGGGGTAGTTTTGATTTCTTACATGTCACACGGTAACATATTTTTCACGGTTCTCATTTTTTCTAAAAATAACACCATTGTCCATTATATGTGTACCTCAATACAAAAAAGGCACTGTTTATCATTACTCATGGAATGCTTGATACAATTTTCCTTGCAAACTTTTCCTAATAATAGAACTTTTCCTGGAGGTAATAGAATAGGATATTCAGTACGGTAAAACATTTTTTCATAGACTAACTATACGATTCTGAGAAATTTTCATATGGTATGTCTGGGAGAAAATAAGTGAGGCGTCATATATTCTTTTTGAATAATACTTTAAAAAACAATTAATAATAATAATATAAATATAAATGTTTTAGCTTTATGATAATATAAGCATAAGGTACAAGCTATGTAAAATACAATAAGGTACGAAAAATAAAATGACAATTTGCATAGAGTGAGTCTGCTTAAGTTGGCTACATATGGAAAACTTTTTTATTATTGATTTAACGAAAAAAAGTTATTCCTCATAAAAAGTTCTGCATGGTCTAAAAGCCAAGATGCAACCACCAGATATCAAAATTTTATTAATCTTCTACGTGGTATGTAAAAAAATATGTTATCCAACAGGAAATGTCAGTCAGTAATTATTTTACATGTAAACATCAGTTGTATTCATCGAAATTTGGTAGAAATAAGTATTATAAAATTTGGTAGAAATGCCAGCAACATCATAAATACTGAAGATAAAATTAAAATTGTGTTAATTGTGGGTGAGAATTATAAAACTTATCGTGAAATTATCTCGGAAATTATTAACAAAATTTAAGACTTCAGAAGTAAAAAATAACTTTAGCAACAAACGTCAACAACTGATTGCCAATGATGACATGGAATTAGAAGTCATGATTTCAGCAATATTCTTTTTTCGAATGGATCATTACATCAAATGGAACAGTCTCTGGCCAAAACTGCCGTTGGTGGAGTGATACTAATTCAAATTTTACCATCAAAACTGAGGGGCGGTGTGGATTTTACCGAAATAAAATAATTACCCCTTTTTTTTCATGAATCTTTGAATGGGGACCGTTATTTGCTCTTTTTAGAGAATGGATTAGACGATTTTCTTGATAATGTTCCCCTCCTTCAACGTCAACAAATATGGTTTCAACAGGATGGTACCCCATGCCACAGTAAAGTAGATACAGGTCGAGCAAAAATCCAACGCACCATAGCGTTTGTCATGCTATTCGATGTTCGAGACAGAATGCCGACCTGTATAAGGCAATACCTTCAAAATCTTTCTGATGGAAGAGTTATTTATTCATCGGTTTTCTGAAATTGTTTGGCCTCCTCGGTCTCCCGATTTGACCCACTCGATTTTTCTTGTGGGATTACCTGAAGGAAAAGGTGTATCTTCAAAGGTCTTTTACAGATGTTGCTCATTTGGAAAGAGTCGTTATAGAATGCGTTCAGAATATTACTCCGGCTTTGGTGAGAAGTGTGAGAAGTGTGAGAAGTTATTGCATATTGAAATATAGTTTTCAATTCCGAACAACTTCTCATATTAACAATTTTTGATATAAATATATAAAATATAAAGTACACTTCACTTCACTCTTGAGTATAATTTATAATTTTTGACATACTTTGTTTAAGATTGAAAAAAAAATTTCTTGTATGTCTAATGAGTATGACTGAGACTCCACACGATTCAAAAGGGTAAAAGTCTCTGTCGCACTCATTGGGCATATGGAGAAGTTTTTTGCCCATATCTCCGCAGCCGGTTGACATAATCCCATCAAACCTGGTATCACTGGATTCGTAATGACGATCCCTAACCAAATGTGGACAAATATACTGGGTGTCCCATATAAAAATATCACCAAAGTCATTTTTACTCAAATGCGGATAACCCTATTCATTTTCGGTGGGGTTCAAAAATTAGCCCATCGGAAAAGAAAATCGACCTGTCCGAGAATTTTTCCGAAATATCTTTATGTTCAGACATAATGAATTTATTCCATAATTTAGGACCGCACCGTATACACAGTATAGGATATACAATGGAAAATTTAAGCTTAAAATGTTAAATATAATCGATTCGAAGTAAATGAATAAAATGGAAAATTTAAGATTGAAAAATTAAATATATTCTATTCGATTCATCAAATACTGATACAACTCGATGATTAGACGGCTCGAAAAGCAATTTGAATATTGTGGAAATACTAAATAAATAAATAAATAAATAAGGTTTTTATTCTAGATTCCACAAATTAACATTTCACAAGTAATGACAAATCACAGACTTAATTTCATTCTCCATAATTCAGGGGTTAGAGGGAGGACGGAACTAAGGGCGCAATAGTAGCAACTCTCCCGCACCTTTTCAGGGGTGCAGAAGAGCGCCTTGCCAAGGCGAACATATTCACCCCCGCGAAAGGGTGCTGTAGTCCGCCCGCGCTGATGGAAACGCTGGGCCGAACTTTTCATTATATTGCGGTGGTAGATCGGAAAGATACATGCCTCCTGCAAAGCTCATGCATGTAGTGCTTTTATATTCGATGTAGATAATGCTTTCTGCGGTTTTTGAGGTCGATATTTCGATGTTAAACCCCGGAAAAGGCTGAAGCAAAAAACCGGGTCAAGGTACTTCGCGTTTTAGTGCTACTTTCGACTTAGTTCCCTGCGGAACCGTTTCATCCCTTCTTTCGTGAAAGATGTCAAGTGCCTGATAAATGAGCCCGCCGTGTTTGCGGGGCTCATTATCATACACTCTGAGTCTGGTAATGTCTCTGGTAAGAGGACTTCCATCGAGCGAGTATTTATAAAACTTGTACGGCAAGTTTTTTATAAATGTCGGGATTGAGTCGACGCCAGCAAGCTCCCTAAGGGTTTCCACTCGAAGGTATCGTCTACTACCGGTAATGATACGGAGTACTTTGTTCTGCATCCTATCCAGTATCGCTAATGGAGTTGGTGCTAGGCTGCAGAACATTGGACAAGCGTATGTCATGGCAGGACTTATGATCTGCCTATAAATCAAAATTTTATTGTCTCGAGACAATTTGGATCCTCTTGCTGTCAGAGAATTGGTGCGTTTTAGCGCAGCTCCTGCCCTCTGAATAGCCAGGGTTATATGTCGGCCGAAGTTAAATCGCTTGTCCAGATGTACACCCAGGTATCTCGCATGGTTGACGTTCTCAACAGCCTCGCCGTTGATCCTCAACTTACGGTAGACCTTGAAAAAGGTATACTTTTTCGTAAAGTTGTTGGTCTCCGACTTGGCCGGATTCACCTCGATCTTATTTTCCGCTAAATACGGTATGATTTTCCTATCCAAATGACTTTGGATCCTATACTGGGCAGCGACGCTGGAGAAGGAATGGGCATATATGGCCGTGTCATCTGCATACACGGTCGTGCTCATATCCGGTCTCTCGCACTGAGGAAAATCATGCGTATGTAGAGAATAAAGATGCGGGGATAAACATGAACCTGCGGGACACCCGTTCCGATTGGAAACTCCGCGGAACGAGTGTTGTTTACTCGCACCATGAAAGTCCTCCCAACAAAGTAAGAATCTACCAACCTTACCAAGTATGGTTTTTTTAAAAAAGATCTTATTATCCCCATATTTGATAGAAATAGAGAATTTTTGTTCTACAGAATTTCTTGGCGGATATCATCTGACTTTGTAGAGAAAGATCTCATACCTATTATCTACAAGCCTGACAAAAATAGAGTTAGAGGCCCAGACAATTAGAGTCTCCGAAACGTCAACATTATTTAAGTTTTTTAAGAGGCCATGAGCGCGATCACATTTTGGCCCTTTTTTGGGGTAAAAGAGTCGAAAACTCAAAAACGGATCGATTTTAAACAACGATAGGCTTCTAGAGGACGTTTGATTATATGAAACTATGTTTGCGGCAGCACCTCAAAAATATTTTTCTTCCATTAAAATTTGAAGCAATCTTTATCCGATCGAAATGAATTTGGTATAAAAATAAAGGCAAAACGTTGACCTATGTACGTGCTGTAATGTTTTTTTGAACTTATTTGTTGATCTACCCAAAAAATTGCTTCAAAATAACTGTATTTTTTTGACATTTTTGAGATTTTTTTTGTGAAAAAGTGGATTGAAAATTTAATTTCCATTACAGCACGTACGTAGAATCAAACTTTCTCTAGAAGCCTGTCCTTGTTTGAAATCGATAAGACGAACCGTTTTTGAGTTATCAATTGACCGTTTTACCCTCAAAAGCGTCCCAAACGTGATCGCACTCATGGCCTCTTAAGAAAGAAAAATTATTTTCATTTTGATTTTTCACCTGAGAATACAATATGTTACTTACAAAATCCATGAATTCCATTCAGTCTTGTGAACGCAGTAACTTATGAGGACAAACTGGATAATCTGCTCTTCTACAGTTAGTTGTAGACATTTTCTTAATTTACATTTTTTTAATTTTCAGAATGTAAGCTAAAACACCAAGAAACCATGTCAAGAAACGAATGTTCTCCACAAAATCAAAGTTTTTATCAATACTTGCAAGATCCGAATTTGAATTAAAATACAATGGTACCAAAATATTAGGTTTTCAATGCATACCTATTTATTCTAACGATTATTTAAAAATATAGCTTTTTAAAATTACAGGATCCTTTTCCAGAAGTATCATACCAACAATGAGTATATCATTGAGATTTTCTTAGATATCAGGAGTTCATTGAAGACTTCGTTCTTAAAATAAAACAGACTTGTATATATTCAACAAGTTACATTTCTGTCTCACGTGAACGAACATAAATATATCACTATAGTATTGAAAAACACGAGTCACTAGATAAGAATACCAACAATATAATTTTGTTTTTTCAAAGCTGTTTTCGCAATCCCTGGACAAATACCATAATCGAATTGTTTTGCATTTTCAAAAAAAAAACCGCTTGAAAGTACCCTATATACTTAGTTAAATAATATTCACACTCGATCTTTGCACTATAAACAAATAAACCAGGTCGATGGATAAGGCGGTGAATGCATTATCGCAAAAACTGTTCGAAAACTAATTTCCCGTTGGTCAAAAATCTCACGCTCAGGTAAAGTGATATCGGATTTCTGAAAAAGGTGTGGATTTTAATGAAAAAGCACATCCACTTCATCTAATATGCATTGCTACGAAAATAGATCGGTGAATTGCTTATTCACACAGGACTCTGATGAGTTTGAAGCCCCTCTACTTCTTAGGGCCGTGTGCAAATAGCTTTATAGACTAAGTCGGAGCTCCGGAGGTTTCAGATACTCGAATTAGTGGTTGTAGTGAGGAGACAAAGGGCCTTATCCACCATACATTTACGATTCCGACAAGGTACGTGCCTTTCTTGAGTCCTTGTATCGCGAGTGATAAAAGTTTAAAGTCGCCTATTTTAATCCACTATTTTTTTGTAATAGTGAAAGTTTTTTTTTTGAAATGTGGCTAGAGTGGTTTTTTAACGTCAACATTGTGCATTTACCTGCATGCTGCCATATTTGGTATCAGCTATTAGAGCTGAGCTGGCTTACCGCCAATGGAAACTTTTATTTCTATTTTTAATCTGTGTGTTTGTGTCATATTACGCCATTGGCGTTTCGCCAAGTGACCTATTAGAGATGAAGCGCTTAGTAATGAATATTTTTGGATGTTTGGAATAACACAATAAGTTATTTTTGTATTTTAACTGTTTTTTCTTTAATGTAGATTCGACTTTGATTGATTCTACTCGCATTTCTTGGGAATCTGAAAACGATTGGTTTTGTGAACATAGTACAGTTGAACTACGTCTAATAGTTGAATGAATTTGAAAAATTTGGCATCCAATTCAATTCAATTTGAGCTTCAAGTTTCATTCCTAAAAATTGCAAACGAATTTTCAAAACTTTGACTCAGATTCCATAACATTTAGAAAATATTCAGATACTTTTTATCACGAATTCCATTTTATGAAATCGTTGATGCGACACACTTTTTGCATTTTGAAATTTCTGACAGCTGCTTTTGGTCGATCTTAAAACATGTTTTGTTATATTGCTACCAAAAAAATAATTGATTAATTTTATTTTTTCAGACTGCCTATAAATCAAAATGCCTTTCAAACCCGTAGACCATCCAAAATGCCCAAAATGCAGTAAATCCGTCTATGCTGCTGAAGAACGTGTAGCAGGAGGATACAAATTCCACAAAACATGCTTCAAATGCGGTAAGAATATATTGAATTGGTCCAAGAATGCGTGAAATTTCAATATAATGGTAAAATCGGAAAAAATATTTATTCAAAATGAAAATAGTGGATTTTGCCAACGATCTCCGAACTATGGAATAAAAAAATAGCCATATATAGGGTCAACCAAAAGGATACAATTTGAAATATCCTTGTAACTTTTTTTTCATATGTTTTAAATATATTCATATATTTCCATGATTCTGTAAAATGTACATAAGATAACATCATGAAAGTCAAGAGAAACTAGAAACCAAAGCACCAGGAATGGGATACAAATAAACAAAAAATAATTGACCCTGTAATAAATGACAAATGTTATTTTACATATTTGACATAAGTAACTTGTTTTACATGTTTTTTCACTGTTTTTTTTTTAAGGGAGTTCTACCATTTCGATTATTTATGACTATTTTCTTCAAGAAAAAATATAGGTATTGTTTACATTTTGCCTTGAATATGTATAGAAATGAGAAACCAATAGGTTAATTCGGAATATATATTTATTACAAAAAAAAATTATACTTCGTTCCTGTATGGGAACATTGTGCAATTGAAGTACAAAATCCCCCAATAGCGAAAGGAGGAAAATTGTTTAAACATTGTTTAAAATTGTTTCAAAACTATGGATAGAACTTCGATCGCTCGACTCATTCAACTGAAATGTGGATATTGGCCAACTTTAAAATATTTATTCACTTGTATCATTACGTCATCTTTTTGGTAGTGTATTTTTTTATGTAGATGTAAAGGGAATCGTTTCAGACAGAAATACTTGGACAATGTATATTGGAATTCCTAATCCAAAAAAAAAAAAAATCATAAATTCCTTCACAATTTTAACTAACGAGCTAAAAAATTTGAAGGAGAAAAATTTTTCTCAAAATTTCATCATTGTAAATACCCCATTTCATGATATTTCAATGTTTAGTTCACACCTATTATTGAGAAGAATGGGTAGGTGGGATTCTGAATTTTTTTTTTTTTTTTTCGATAACTCAATTTCTATCTATATCCAATAATCAAAGGTACATTTTTACTAGAAACCATAAAATGGCTAAATAATGAAAATTGAGATTTTGAATCAAAGCCTCTCTGAACATTATTGTGTTCTCAATTTGCTGCATCCATCTTCAGTAAGTTATCTCAATGTTATCTGATATTTTTCACTTGCTGTTGAATTTTGATAGTTTTTTTGACACACGTTTTTGTAATTTTTTATTTGTTGTCCGATTCAAACTAAAATTAATAGTACATTCATAAAATCTGTTGTGGAATCATCTGCGACTGAAAGACAAACTTTAGTCGCCATTTTCCATCTATCAGATGTAGTTCAATGTCCAGCGTGGCTTGTGCCGGGAAAGTAGTTGTTTTCTGTTAGATATTACAAATAAATCACATTTTTCATTTATCAATTTTCATGGAAAATGTTCCCCTTTTCAAAAATTATGTTATTTTACATCTCTGTTAGTGTTCTTGACTATGAATTTACTCCAGTCAGTAAATTCATATAAAGACTATAATAAACTTGATTGTTTTCGTCTTCAGTTTTGATGATTTTCCATCTGTAACAAAATAAGTTCCAAAGTTTGCTAGTTTTTTTATATGAATCATGAAAACAACATTATGAATAACAGTTGATTGGAAATTTTTCAATTAAAACTGATAGCAGTCTAATGGAGAAGAATTTTAGATTACTATATTTCACAGATGTAATATATACACGACATTTATAAGAAATATTTCGACATAATTTTTATTTTGATCATGCTATACTTATATTTCTGTTAGAAAACAATATTGTTTCAATGATATTTTGGTAAAACAACTGCAAATCCAGTAGCATATTCAGCATTCTGTTGAGAAAATGGCCTTTTTTGGGGGGGGCGAAATAGTTATTTATGATACGAGTGTTAAAAGTGGCATTTGATTTTGTGAGTCGGAATATTGCGAAACAAGCGTTAGCGAGTGGAGCAATCCCACGAGCAAAATAAAATCACGTTAACAAATGTATCATACAAATTTTTTGTACAACAGCTACTGCCAGTAAGAAAAAAAAAACAAAAATATAAGATCCATAAGGATTCGAACACACGATCTCACGATGTCATTATTTGTCAGTGATGAAGGACCTTCTACAGTTGGACTAAATATTCTTCGTTTGTAACTTCAAAAGGAATTAGTATTACCAATTGCGCAAACGGCCAAATACATGTGTGAACTTTTATAAATGATTCCTTTTGAGTAGGTGTACTTTTATAATATCTGATTGAAGTGTTTCTATTAGAGATATCTATATTACTGAGTATCCATCATCTCATCTATCATTTTACTTTTAACACTAGTGTTAAAAGTATTTTTAACACTAGCGTTGAAAGTGATTTTGTGAAAACGTCAGTTTTTAGTTCATATGTCATCGAATTAAAAACGTAATTTTTAATGACAATTGTACAAAAACCAAATTTCTCATTTCATCTGTTTCTATGAATATCACACAACTGTTTGAATATATGTATGTGGAATAGTATTTTCTGTAACAAGGTTAGAATGAAAAATTCGATGCGAGTGGGAAGTTCCGAGCGCGAGCTGAAAGCGAGCGCGAGGAACCCTGAGCATAACGAATTTTCATTCTAAATTCTAAACGAGTAACAGACTGTGCTTTCTCTACAACCACAAATTTCACGTATAATCAAATGGAAAGCAAACATAATTTTTTTTTGACATTTCATTTCACATCTTGTCAGTATGATGCCAGTCAAGGCTAACTTAATTATTGCTTCAACAATGTCAGAATATTCATTCTTATACAAGTGATTGAATGAAATACACGCAAAATGCATTAGACTATTAGACAGCAAGTGTTTTAGAATATTTATTCAATATCATGGGCGTGAATGTTACCATTCTGTTATCAAATATGATTTCAGAATTGGCAAATTCTGTGAAGGTTGTGGAGAAATTTATGTTATGAATGGTTCTCGGGGCAAAACATCTTCTGAATGAAATATGCAGAATATTCATTCATTGAAACGTTTAATCAATTCCATACTGAACTTTCAGAACGTGAATATTGCATTATTTGGTATGATACCATTGTAGGTTGTATACCCAATTTTGTGGAAGCCTAAACATTTCTCATCTTCAGTATTAGCAAGGGCCATTAGAGTCATAACTGATTTGACCAATTTCTGTTTATAGACCACTAGATTGGGTGTTTCATGTGCGCCTTTCATAGTTTTGATAACTAATCTTTGGTAACATGAATCTTTCATTGTTAAAGGTCTTTGCGGAAAGATGTTGGACTCCACCAACGTAACAGAACATGAAGCTGAACTTTACTGCAAAAACTGCCACGCCCGCAAATATGGACCCAAAGGTTACGGATTTGGTGGTGGTGCAGGATGTCTCAGTATGGATACCGGTGCTCACCTTCAAGGGTAAGTTGATAGACACAGACACAATAATGAGTAACTCGTTTATTGAAAAAAAAAAATATTGCGTATATAGAGGACATATGTTCATGTAGTAAATAAAAATCAATTATAAAAAAAAAAATCTATGTGAAAGTAATATCCACCCTCCATTAGTAAAAGAATTGTAACGAACTTCTCCCAAATGTTTGTCAATTCCTTGGGGTCTGTTAGAAACACCCTCGTATTTCAGAATCAGTCGTTCGATTTGTTTCAAATTATTTGTTGGCTAATAGTACTTGAACTAGTATCAGGCATAAATTTGCCAGAGGAAACTGTTATTTTTCGAGTTTGAACTTTCAAAATATCATATCAACGATGAAAATAATTGAAATATCATTCCATGCTTCCATTGAAACTTCATTCAAAAATTCAAATTCAAGGCTTTTGGAAAAAATGCATTACACTCCTGATTATTTTGCGGTACGGGTGATACGAGTGATGGTGAGTAATAACCAAACAATTTGAACACGGATTGCTCTGGTATTTTGAAAACTCAACCCATCTGATGACACAGTAAATTTCGTTTGTTTGGATGATGGCGAATACTTGATTACTCTTATTTCAGATAATCGTTATTTTATCGAATTGAAGGTTTTTCTCTCCTCTGCAATCCTTCATCTACTGAAAAAAAATACATAACTTTCAGTTTCATGAATATTTTTATACGATTTCGTTCTATCATTGAAAATTTAGTTTTTTTCACTTTCAAAAACCGAAATGAAACAAATGTTTTCGTCAATGATCTCCGACAAGTAATATATAATTGTTAAGCACTGATGTGGTATGCAGATTGGTGTTTTTGGTGTTAATAGTTTCGAAAAACTGTAGGTATAAATCTGGTCATCACTGTCAGATTTTATAAATTTCACATACATTTTTCCTGATCGAGAAATATCACTTACCAAATCAAATCTTAAACGATCCTGTTTACCCACTGCATATTCAGAGGTAATCCATCACATGGGTGGAATGTTTTCAATTAATATTGAATAGCATACTTGATTTAGGAACAAATCGAAAGACAAACAACTAAGGGAATGAGTTTTTTATAATGATCATCAGAGTTTATCAGTCTAAACTCTGACTCACCCTGCATCAGGGAATAATATTAAAGTACATTTTAGGCACGAATGGATCAACAAAATTCAAGAGGTTTTTTTTTCTTAACATATGTTGAAATACCTGTCATCAAAAATTGAAGCATCAACACTTCTTATATAGCCAAAAGTCATTGTGTTTTGCAAATAGTACAATAACCACAGACAAATGTAAGACACAAGTATTCACATGTATTGTTAGAAAAAAAACTGTTTACCAAAAAATCAGGGGTGAATCCCAAAAAAATTGTATTTAAAAAAATTATAATATTTTTTTGCTGTTGTTTCGGAAAGTATAAGGTTTATCAACAAACAATTTCAACAAGGCGAAAGATAATTCAATTTTCCACACGAAATACACTTATTATACAATAGATCCTTGTCTCAAAACCCAATCGAACGGTATTAAAATGATATCATAATTTCACGATATGTTTATCATTGTTCACATCTTCGACGGAAACATTGATTCAAAGTTGTGTTAAAATGTAACCTCAATATATATTCGAACTCGATGAACGTATGTCCAATATAGTTAGAGAAAAATCAACCTTAATGCAAGAATAGTCTGAATGTCGTTATTAAATCAATTCAGAAGATCACTGAAGTAGGCACTGGCTTTATCACTTCAAACCAGGAGTGCTACTCATTTCTTCACTATTTCCTGTCAGATTGAGGGCTTTCCTTATCTCTTCTTGTTCTTGTCCAAATGTTTTTCTGTCTCAAAACGAGCTCGTAACTGAGAGAAAATTAATTTTCGTGATAAATTTTCCGAATTGAATTTGAAGAAAGGCATTTGTCCGAGAACTGAATTTGCTTTCCGCTTATTGAAGGTGTTCGGTTCTGTTCATGAGCTGATGCCCAAACGCATGATAGAATTCTCGGAGCTGATAGTTCCTTTTTCCCCTCAGCAACTAAAATGGAATCACCAAGATGGCGGCCGAAACCAACTCTCAAGCAGTCGTCAGTTCAACAAACCCACTTTTCCATCATCCCACTACACTAATGTAAAGTTTTTAGAACTTAGAACTTATTAATTATAAATTTTCATATGATATAAATTAAGGATACAATTCGAGTATTTTGTTATGATTCAATGAATAAAACACACTTGGAGAAGTCAGTCTGTGTTTCCAAAATAATATTCAAAACACTGTAATGGACAGAGTTTTCATTTAGTTCTTTCATGAAAAGGTTTTTTGAATATTATTTATACCCGTTCCTTTCCTTAAATGTCCTAAAAGTGTTGTATGTGATCTAAATTGTGTCGATAGTGTTGGAACGTGTTAAAAACACAAAACGGTGAGAATTGTTTGAAACATTTCAGCATGCCTATTACCAGCTATACCGCATATTAACAAAGTAGTATCTGTTCATCCCTAACCTATCGTAGTGGGATAAGGAGAGTTCCCTCAATATTTTTCAGTGTAGAATATAGGAGTTTTCAAGATTTCGGAGCGAAATTCACCTTCTCCTGTTACATTTTACTCAATATCACTTTCTTAGATTTTCAGCAATACAGCTTTCACAGCACAGCACAATTTTTTCATTCACGCTGGTTCTTGTTAGTTCATACTGCTTCTCAATTCTTGTAATATACAGTATCGGAAAGTTTTCATCGGGGGTATAGACAAATCTATGCGAGCAACAAGGAACGCAATGATATGATACTACCACATTAATAAGAGAGACGCACTACTGTACGCCTCCCCTACTACCTCGTTCGACGAATTAACAGCCACGTCGATATCCCTTCCTCGAGCGAGTCGAAGAGAAATTGTAATGCTCTCTCAACATAATAGCAAGCTATTCTTTACGCTCGCATGAAACCAGCATACCCCCGATGAAAACTTTCCGATACTGTATAGCATATAGCATAAGACCACTTCGTTGGATGAGGCTCATGAATGATATTATCACAGGGAAGACGACATAGTTGTGTCCAGAGCACCACTTATATCGAAATCCGTTGCGAAGGCGCCCGAAGGAGAGGGCTGTCCGAAATGTGGTGGCTACGTATACGCTGCAGAACAAATGCTGGCACGTGGAAGAGTGAGTATGTTTATGGTCATGAATAATTTTCACCTAAACCTCGTTTAAAATTATTCCCCTACTGCAATGAAACAAAACTTGATAGAAGTTGAAATCCGCAAAAGATGATAAGACATCCTTTTTATTTTATTAAATTCAAACTATGACAATGAAGCAAAAACAATACTCGGTACTCACAATTTTACGAAAGCGTCTAAGGGCCACATAGTTTTTTTTTTTCAATTTTTCCGACTTCAAACATTTTAAACTCGGAAATTCCGACTTTGAAGTCGGAAAGTACACACATACGAGTATACAAACAGAAATACACACATACGAGTATACAAACAGAAATACACAAAAGTGTATAGCATTTACAATTACATAGGTAACAACAGATGTTTTTCATACATAATGTCATATTTGCCCCGGCATCAGAATTAAGAGAATAATAATTTGAAGGAATGTTACTATAAAATATGTGAAAGATACCTTTCAAATTCGTTAAGATTATAAAAACATTGATCTACGAGTATTGCTTTTAACCTTTTTTTGAACATATCACTAGATGAACTTTCCTTGAGAGACAGAGGTAACTTGTTAAAAAAACGAATGCCAGCCCTAACTGGAGACTTTTGACAAAAGGTGTGATTTACTTTATTTAGTAAAAAATCATTTTTATGCCTAGTGTCACGGGCTATATCTCTATTCCTTACAATACACTTTTGGTTAGAATATATATGTAGGTTAATAATTTTAACAGGTAGATGGATGTGACAGTGAGGATTTTCTTTCTTTTAAATATGTCTCGACACGAAAACCGATATGGTATTTTAAAAAATAAGCCTCAAAATGCGCTTTTGTAAGACAAAAATTCTTTCTATGTCTCGCCCTTGTCCCCATACGATTATGTTATAAGCAATAGCAGCATAAGCATAAGAATAGTAAACATTTATGAGAGTTTCGGTGTCAAGCATGGATTTTAAAGTAGTTAACAAATAGTAGCATTGATTGAGTTTGTTACAAATAATGTCAGTCTGATCAGTCCACGACAGGTTACAATCGAAAAGAGTACCCAAAAATTTAACACGAGTTGAAGATTCTATCACCGAGTTATCAATAGAAAAATAGTCGAAAGATCGTGGTTTGTAAATAGTGTGATAAGCATACAGGTGTCATCAGCATACATTAGCACTTTTTCCTGAGTAATGTAGTTGGGGAGATCATTTATAAATATCAAAAAAATTAATGGACCTAAGACACTTCCTTGGGGTGTTCCCAAATCAACATCGAACTAACTTGACATGAAATCTTCAATTTTAACAAAAAAATTTCTGTTATCCAGAAAAGAAGTTAACCACTTATTAAGGCAGCCACGTATACCTAAGTTGTCCAACTTTAAAGATACAAAAGCTTTCTCGACAGTGTCGAAAGCCCTAGTTAAATCGAATAGTATAGACACAACACTTGGATCATCTTTCTTGTGCAATAATATGACTGTACTTATCGTAATTGAACGATAGTCGTTACCGACCGATGTTTCACCCTTTTTTACTCCAAAATACACACCGACGTAGGCTTATTTTGGCAAATACATGTCAAAAAATAACTACTCCCCTGGCTGATACAACGGGTATTGCATTATATCTAACATATACTTATGCAATGTCCCTCACTGCAGAGGAGAAAATTACAAGTGCTTCCTGCAACAAACTAACATAATTTTGTTTTGATTCGTACAGGGACACCACCTGCAGATTAGTTTCTTTTATCAATGCAAGGTTAGGTCAACACAGACAGCTCTGAAGCCATCTGTTCCCTGTTCGAATCAACTCATCATTCCGACTATTTGGCTGCTTTGGTCTCGCCCGATGAAACTGGCAAACATCTGACAAAAAAACAACTACTTCCCTATTTAATACCACGACGGACATTGAACTACATCTGACAGATATTTGTGCAATGCTTAGTGTAATTAAACAGTAGATTATCCTTCATTTGGCTGGGGAAGACCACCTGCAGATGCGTTTTGAGGTTCTTACCTCTCATCAGTGACGTAGGTCTGACAACATTAGAGTCGTCCTGCCCCAGACCAATGAATTATAATCCACTGTAAAACTAATATTTCTTCATAAATGAAGCAGCGACTTACAGTAAAGTCAGTCGCAGTGCCACCCGCGGAGAAGATCCAAAAATAACTCCCCGGTAGCAAAGAGTCCAGTAAGTGAACCGAGTTCAAGAATTTTTGCCGGAGAGTATCAAATAAATGAAATAGAAAAATCGACAATGTCGAAGTCCCCTTCTTTCCAAATATTTTTACCATGTGGAAAATATGAGGCACACATCTGAAAGAAAACATCTACTTCCCGGGCTAATACCACGACGGACATTGAACTATATCTGACAGATATTTGGGCAACGTTTTTCCAAGATGACCCAATTGCAAATGCTTATCCTAATCAAACAGTAGATTATCCTTCATTTGGCTGAAGAAGACCACCTGCAGACGCATTTCGATATACTTGCCCCTCGTCAGTGTCAGGGTAGGTCGGACAGCATAAGAGTCGTCCTGCCCCAGCCCAATGAATTGAATGAATTATAATCTGTAAAACTAATATTTTCTCACAAATGAAGCAGCGATTCACAGTGAAGTCAGTCACAGCGCCACCCCCTGGAAAAAAAACAAAAATTCACTTCTCTGTAGCAAAGACTTCAGGAAGTGAGCGAAGAATTTTTGCCGGAGAGTGAGTATCAAATAAATGGAATAGGTATTTGCCACAATAAGCCTACGTCGTAGGTGTATATGGGAGTAAAAAGGGGAAACCATCGGTCCGAAACGATTATCGTTCAATTGGATTGGTAATACTCAG
Organism: Chrysolina haemoptera; assembly: GCA_958298965.1. NCBI lineage: Eukaryota > Metazoa > Arthropoda > Insecta > Coleoptera > Chrysomelidae > Chrysolina > Chrysolina haemoptera. The sequence goes on along the minus strand of OY282601.1, from coordinate 16,883,642 downwards.
TAAACAAAAATAGCTTTCGTCACACTGAAGAAGATTAACAATGTGTGACTTGCATGAGGCAAAAGAACTGAAATATCTAGTCAAAGCTCCAAAATTCCCACTTTGAAGTCGGAAAAATTAAATTCAGACTTTAAATTCCGTGCTTGAAGTCGGAAAAATTGAAAAAAAACTATGTGGCCCTTAGACGCTTTCGTACAATTTACACCATTTTGAAGGAAAACTTTCAAAAAATGTTTTTTGATTATCAGAAAATGTAGAAAAAAAAAAGAAAAGTTAATATATTCAGCATAGTAGCAATTTATAAAACTTCAAGGTGGCATTAACAAGTTACTTCAAGGAAATCACTATAAACCCCACTGATATTTCTTGACATAAAATAGAACAGATTTGAAAAAATAATATTCTTTTTTAAATAAATCCTGTGTTCGTCCGTTCTACTAGATATACGAAATATGAAAAGAGACACCTTACCACGTCGAAAATTCTCAGACACACATGGGCGTCGCTAGTAAAAATTTCAGGGGGGGGGGCAGTTTTTTTTTGACTAAAGCTCAGCTGTTGTTTGAGACATTCGCAATTTACGTTAATCACATTTGGGCTATTAAGGTTAAAATCCAGGGAGGAGCGGCCCCCCTTGCCCTCAAGTATCGGCGCCCATGCAGACACAATAATATTTTTTTTTTTTAAAGGAACGCCCTGGATATTATTGAATAACTCACAATTGCATTATGCTCCTACTGATATAGGGTTTCTATTATCTATTTAGAAAGATGTTTCGGGTGTATTCCAGGTCAGATGTACATTGCCCATTATCCATCATCTAACTGATATATCTTCATAGTTTTCAGAGATGGTAATACTAAGGTAATGTCACACGTTTTCACATTGACCTTTATCGGATATTGCCAGTTTTTCTCTTTCACATGCTTACATAAAAATCATATTTCAAAATATTGCAGAGATTTCATCACCTCAAAAATTAATGAATCAAATTCATACTAACAGTTCATTGCTTATTTACTTCGTTTAAACCTCGACTTGCTGATGGTTTAAAAAAAATATATTCGCAATGAAAAATGTCGTTTTAAATGCAAAAAAAAAACAGAAAAACGTTTTATACTCGATTCTTCATTTATCTTGAGGGTTTCATATTTTTTGTTACGAAGAAGCGTTGAAATTGAAGAAACTAATACAATGTCATTTACATTCATTTATTCTGTTAATGATGTTTGCAATTATCAAAAACAATGTTTAAACAATAATCAGATACGAATTTTTCGCAGTAAATTATTATTTTAGTTCTAGCACTGTTTTCTGTGAACTTCGAATTTTGAATTGCCGTTTGAACAATGTTTCCGGTAATTTCAAGTCAATAGGCGGCTAATGGGTACGGCAACTGGCCGAACTGTAGCGCCTCCATCGCACGTCCTCAATAAGAAAGTTTTCACACCGTGCTGAACACAGAAACACCAACGTCGAATTTTCAGGCCACTCATGACATTGTGAAGCTTGAGTTCTTTTGTTTCGATGTACCCTCAGAGTAATAAAATACCATAGAGATGCCTTCTCCGTCCTTGTCTTGAAGTCAACATACATTTGTTTGTTATACATGTTAAGTCCGTATTCATTCGGGTACTTTCGTGTATGACCGCCCATTTCATTCGGATCAAATTGTCATTCTTCGTTTGTAATATGGTACTTCTTACTCTAAATGTAAAAAAACTATCCATAACATTTTAGCAATTTCAGCAATTGTATAGAAAAGTATAGTTCATGTTCACTTCAAAACAGGTATTTGTGTAGGTATAGGCAGGGCATCTCTATATCTTTCATTACCCTGAGGATGGAAACTTCTTTCTCAAGGATGAGGCCAGACTAGGCAGCTCCCATTGAATGAAGATGACATTATATTACATGAAAATCAATCTTTTTCATAAATTTCAACGCTTATTCGTAATAAAAATTAGAAATTCTCCAGATTACTGAAAATGCGATTATGAAAAAGTCGTTTTTTTGTTTTATGAATTTGCAAATATATATTCTACGCATCATCTTAAAGTTGAAGTTTCGACGAATAAATAGAGCACTGATAAAGTAAAAAAATTTAAAACTTGTAAACCAAATTTTTCGATTTTTTCATTAAATTCGAATACATACAATCGAAAAAATTATTACTATGCTTTAAAAAAATTATATATCTTATTTAAATCACAAAAAGAACGTTTTCACAAAGTTCCATTAATATTTCTAAGTCCAGGAGATAAAAAAGGGTTTTAGCGTTTTTTTCGTTAATTTTGAGGTTATGTTGAAAAATTAATATTGCAAAATAATTAGATTTTTTAATTATCTACATTTTCTCACCAAGCTTTCCTTGATACGATGATATTTCAGCCACAAATCGTAAAAAATCATTATCCAACCTAAAAATTTAAAATTTAGCTACCCCAACTACAATTCCGGTACTATTACTAGTCTTTTTGATTTTTCCCAATCTCTTATAATTCACCATACATTTTTTCATCATCCACACATTGTTAAGAATTTTTTTTGTTCAATTATTGGCCCTGGTCTATTTCTATAATGGATATTTCTAATGGACCTCAATCAAAATCTTAGTTTTTCCATCCTTGTTTCCAGAGGACGAACTCTGTGATTGGTCACTATAACGGAGGGAAGTTTACAAGGAAAAAGTTAAGAACTTTTGTCTCTTTTTATTGGGGGCTACGGAGCGACTAGAAATTTTCCAGTGTATTATTCATATATGACAAAAGAGCCAATGCGAATACCGTTGCCATGGCAACTCATTACAAAATAGATCATAAAAACCTGATAACTCTGATAGTCTAAGAGCCGAATAGAGGTCGAATAGAGGTCGACCTTGACCTGCTTACCGGATAGAACTTACCTCTTATAAAGTTTCATAAATAGATCCAAAATAGGTTGCCTATCGAAATGTGGTCATGACTATATACCTACAGTGAGTTCGAAAAGTTTGCACCATAAGGGAAACTTTTGTTATATCGATTTTTCGGAAAAATTTCTTCATAAAAAGTGGTGCATTAAGGAATACTTTTATTTGAGTTATAAAAATTCTAAATCCAAACGGTGTACAGTTGCGGCCAATAAAAAATGGGACAGTGCGGCAAAAAAAATGGGACAACTCTACTGTATCAGATTAAGTAAAAGAGTTGTCCCATTTTTTGTTGTCCGCAAACTGTCCCATTTTTTAACTCATATGCAATTATTCTGCAGTGTAACAATTTTCATCAAAAATATCATTTTTCTACAAACATCAAGAAATGGCATTTTCTTTCTTTACCATGACACCGTGCGCGAAGTAAATAGGTATTTCGCACACTGCATGTAAACTATATGGGATTTTCACATTCTAACCTATACATTACAGCACATTAGTGTGTCTCTCTTATTTTTGTGGTATTATCATATTGCGTTCCTTGCTGCTCTCGTAGATTTCTGTCTATACCCCAGATGAAAAGTTTCCGATTCTGTATGGTCCTCAATAAAGCAAATATTCAATATATCATTTATTTTGAAATTTATGACCCTCAATCAAGCAAAACTCCAAGAAATAACATATTTCTGAATGTCATTAATTAGGTAAGGCGAATCGAATATATTTTTTAACTCGTTTGCGCCTCGTTAAAAAAAAACATTTCTTGATCACCCAAGTATTATTTCGCGCACTAGATACAGAAATAACTATTTCTGACGAATGGATAATAAACAATTTTCCAAGGTGCATATGCATATGACCAAATTTTGATAGGCAACCCATTTTAGACGTACCTATTCATCTATTTATAATATGTATGTGGTCGGTGGTCTGGCGGTCTAAGGCGCAGGCCGTTCAGAACTTCAGTATAGCGGTAGTCGGTTCGATCCCGATGTAGGTACGAGGGATTTTTTTCTTAAGTACTTAATATCGGAATCGATAGACGACCACAGTCCTTGTTGAAAAGCAAGTGTATTGTGTGTTGTCTAGTGCTAGCTTGGAGTGCACGCCGGCCACCCGAAGTGGTGCTGTAGGTTTTCCGGGTTTTCAGCAGCTGAAAAGTGAATACGCCACGAAAAATCATTAAGTCGCCCCGGAGCGCTACGGCAAATAATAAAAATAGCCGTCCTCTACTCGCACAGGCTATGCCTTTGGGTACACTCTACGAGTGTTTATGAGAGAGTATTATTATTATTATATTATTTGGTAAGCAGATTGCCAAATTTCGACCTCTCTTCGGATCCTGTACTTTTATGGAAATTTGAAAGATTCAGTGCTGAAATTTTTGAAGATTGCATTTTTAAAAATACTAGTATGAACTCAATATTTTTCACAAAAATACTACCTGATAACGCGTAAATAGTTCATGGATATATTGTACAATTTGCATCAAAATATAACGTGAATAAAAAAAAATACAGGGTGTACTCTATTAAAATAAAATAAAGTGTTTGTCCACTTCTGGTTTAACCAAAAGAGCTACTATACTGACTATATTTCGATTCTATTGTTTATGCTGACTTGAGTATGAATTGTTGAAAATTTAACGTGTTCATCCCTGTATATATGTATATACCAGGTGATCACGAGGTGAGGTACGCCCCCAATTTTTCCATAGTTTTGAAGATACAGATTTCAAATTTGGTGTGTCGCTATAGTACTTAAATACGCATATTTTGAAGCCTCTACTGAAAATTCACCACTTCTGGTTCAACCGGAAGTGACCCAAAATTCTTTTTTTCAAACGACACCCTGTACATATTTTTCCATTATCCGAAAGAGAGTGATAACACTGTTCTTCGAATTCGAAAATCGGTTAAAAAATGGCGGAGATACAGTAGATTGTTCAGTCAAACAAAGTTGGTCATGAAATTCAAACTTAAATCACCACAACTGACAAATAACATCAGAAGTTACCAGAGGAAGATTCGAAGTGCGATACAGTTGAAAACTGAGGTTCTCATGTGATTGCAGCTCCCATTTCTTAAATGGCAACATGTACTTTTCAGTTTGTCGTGATAAAAACTTATAAATTATGAGTTTACTCGTGTGAAAAGTTTTGGAGAATTCCTAAAGGAAATGAAGATACAATCAGGTTTCATGATGAGTGTTCCCAATATTGAATGTTCTTCAACGAAGGCGGCTTAGACAGGCCCGGAGAGAGGGGGAATTATAATTCAATGCCAATGCCTAAACCCCAAAGTGAGGCGCCAGGCAGCCACAGCCTAAGTCAGAAAGGAGAATTTGTTTTAAAAAAATATTGTATTGCTGAAAATGCTGGCTCTCTCCATCCCTGGGCTTAGAACATAATTAGGAAAGCAAAGCAATACACAAAAGCTCATATTATTTCGACGAAGTCGAAGTTTGTTGTTTTTAGGCATCTTAGTTCTACTCATTAAATGAATGCTGCTTTTTTGTTTCGCTTTTTTATGTTCATGGCCACCGTCGTTGAAGAATATCTAATTTTGAGAACACTCATTATAAAACATCTTGTATTTGCGATTTCTTTCGGAATTCTTCAAAATTTTTGACACGAGTAATCTGATAATTAATAATTTTTCATCATACCGAAGTGAAAAGAACGTGTTGTGATAATTTAAGTTTGAATTTCACGGCCAACTTTGTTTGACTGAACAATCAACTGTATCTCCGCCATTTTTCAACCGATTTTCAATTTTGAAGAAGAATGTTATCACAAATTGCGTGCCCTTTCGGATAATGTAAAATATGTACAAGGTTTCATTAAAAAAAAAAGTTTAGGACACTTCGAAGTGGTGAATTTTCAGTACAGGTGTCAAAATATGCGTATTCAATTACTATAGCGACCTAGCGACCTACTAAATTTGAAATCTGTGAAAGTGTTTTTGATTAAAAGTAGAATTTATTGGTTGAAATATCAAATACATCAGTTGTCATTTCATTTTGCTTTCGACCCGTTTAGGGTTGGCACAAAATATGCTTTCGGTGTAACAACTGTGAACGATGGTTGGATTCCACTTCCCATTCTGATGCCCCAGACGGAATGGTATACTGCCGAGGTACATATCCATTTTTGAAATGTTTTGCTCGATGACCCTCGTGACGTCGGTTGCCCCTCATAACAAATGTCGTGTTTGTCTGTTGATTACGGTGTGTGTTTTTCTTTCAAGGCCTTCCACAAGACTTGCTTCAAGTGCGGTGAATGTTCCAAGAACCTGGACTCTGTGAATGTAACCGAAGGTCCCGACAAGGAAATTTACTGCAAAGGTGTGTTCCCAAATGTTCTTAATGTTAGGGCCGGTTTTTCAATGTTTTGTCAAAGTCTATGCTACGTGACTAAGTGAGGAATCACACTGATCGACTAGGACGGACCGTCCGCGACCGTCCACCTACGACCAAAAGTAGAAGTAGATCAATGAAAACTTTCAAAGTCACACTGATCGACCATCCACGCCCGACCACTAGAATAATTTTGTAAATCTGACATTAATTTGACATTCGAAAGGTTATGTGAATTGTCCGTTCATTTATTGAAAATAAGTTAAATTCATAATATCAATAGTTTTTAACAGACATTTTATTTTTCCGGTAAGAAATATACCCATTCACATGAGTTTTGTTGAAGTCAAAAGTTCATCATAAATGTATGTCAAAATGACATTACGTCAGGATAGTGTGACACCGACCAAAATTTCCAGCAGACTACAATTTCGAACATGGTCTTTGAAAAACGGTCGAGGACGGTCAATGACGATTATACAGTGTGAGTTGTGCGATAAGAATATAGGTGTTGGAAATTTTGGTCGTAGGTGGACGGTCGCGGACGGTCGGTCCTAGTCGATCAGTGTGATTCCTGGCTTAAATTATACAAATATAAAGCAAGTAAGTGAGGAATCACACTGATCGACCAGGACCGACCGTCCGCGACCGTCCACCTACGACCAAAAGTAGAAGTAGATCCATGAAAACTTTCAAAGTCACACTGATCGACCATCCACGACCGACCACTAGAATAATTTTGTAAATCTGACATTAATTTGACATTCGAAAGGTTATGTGAATTGTCTGTTCATTTATTGAAAATAAGTTAAATTCATAATATCAATTGTTTTGCTTTAAATAATGAGCAGTAGTGATACTGAAGAAGAACATTTTATTTTTCCGGTAGGAAATATACCTATTTACATGAGTGTCAAAAGTTCATCATAAATGTGTGTCAAAATGACATTACGTCAGAATAGTGGGACACCGACCAAAATTTCCAGCAGACTACAATTTCGAACATGGTCTTTGAAAAACGGTTGAGGACGGTCAATGACGATTATACAGTGTGAGTTGTGCGATAAGAATATACGTGTTGAAAATTTTGGTCGTAGGTGGACAGTCGCGGACGGTCGGTCCTAGTCGATCAGTGTGATTCCTGGCTAATGGTTAGAATGTGAGTTTATCCCTTTATGTGAACAAATGTAACGTTCATTCTAACCACTCAAATTTAGCCGTCAGTCAAACTACGCTAACAGGATATTGAAAAACTGGCCCTTACTCTGACTCATCCTACGCTGGCCCAAATACTCTGCTACTCAGTGGCAAAACGACGGTTTAATTGCGTGACTGTGCGAGGGAGACGAAAGATAATTATTCTGTGTTGATGAATTAATCTAGTAATGACAGACAAACTCGAGCAAAAAGTGAAGAATGAATTGTAGAACTCTGAAACTCGGCACATGACATCGCGACATCATGTATTATAGGAAAAAAAATTGTTTACCAAAAATCAGGTGTGGCACCTAGAAAATTTTTCATTTAAAAAAAATAACTTATTTTTGTTGTTATTTCAGAAAATATAAGATTTATCAAAAAACGATTTCGATAGGTTGAGAGATAATTCAATTCTCCACAAGAATTATTTTCAACAATACCTCATGAAATATGCTCGTTTTCTCAGAAAACGTGGTTGTACGCCGATGTCACATTTCATGCTCGTGCTAAACCACCAATGCAAGTTCAGGCAGGCCCGAAAATTAGATTTGTCATAATTTTGCTAAAAATTATAGTAGAGGGAAAAGAAAAGTGCATATCGTTCCTGAAGACTTATACTTCCTCATGCAAATATAACATGTGAGTATCTGAGTATATAAAATGTGTTTTGTCCCACGTCACATAACCCTTCTACGATATTTACGGAGGATCCGAAAGTCATGGATATTTTAGTTGATTAGAAATAATTATACTGAGGCAGGAATCAGTACCCTCTTTGGACCATATGCAATGATTTTAGACTAGTGAGAGAAGCGTCACTTATACATGCCAAAGAAAAAACTGGGTTTTACTCCTGCCTCAGTTTTAAACTCACCCATAATCCCGGCAATTTCTTCAGTAAATGTTGGAAATAATCGCTCATACACATCCTAAATAAAAAATTAAGTATGTGATTTCAAGCTTGAGGTTTGCGCTTCTCAATAGTGTTATTAAACTTATATGCAGGATATAAATAAGCGATTATTTTCAACATTTAGTGAAGAAAATGCCGATTTTATGGGTTGAAGTTGAAAATGAGGCAGGAGTAAAACAAAGTTTTATTTTGGCATGTATAAGTGGGACCTGTCACACTACTTTAAAATTGTTGCATATAGTCCAAAGAGGGTATGGGTTGCTGCTTCAGTATAATAATTCCATATTTACTAAATTATTCATGAATTTCGGATCATCCGCAAACATCTCCGTGAAGTGCGACAAAACACATTTTAGGTACTCAAATACTCACATATTATATATTCATGAGAAGATAGGAGTCTTCAGAAACGATATGAACTTTTCCTTTTCCTTCTCCGATCATTTTTAGCAGAGTAGTGACCAATCAAATATTCGGCTCCGCCAGAACTTTCAGCGGCGGGTAAGGGTTAACTTTGGTGTCGGCGTTCATCAACCGACCAATCAAATTCACAACTTTCAAGAAAATTCGGAATACACCAGTGCATTCAGTAGGTCTCGATAAATCACTGGCAAAAATTTAATTGAACTCTATTGATAAATAAAAAAATAAAATATTATGAGATTAAATGATATTTTCCTGAAATTCCATTAACATATTATTCCAATTTTATTATCTTATGTTTTTTTGTTTATGAACAGGAAACCTAACTGAAAACAGTGGTTATTCTATATTTTGATAAACATTCTGAAATTGAATTGGTGGGCTAAACGGCATATTATTCAAATTTCATTCCCTTATAATTTTTTCATTGATTTGCGCATTTCAATGTAATTTCAATATGAACAATTTGAAAATTTTGCCAATCCAGTGGTGTATTCAGATTTTTTCTTTTTTTAGATTTTTGACCTTGAAAATGAAATTAGTGGCCCTGTAACGAAACATTTATTCATGAAATTTGGTATCCTAGTACACTTTTAAATGTCTACTTGACAAAAACAATCATTTCAATCGGTTGAAAAGTGAAAGTTTTATAAGGCTGCTTCCTCTAAATGGGTCACACTGTACTTCAATTTTGCTAATGTAGACGTTTTAACTGAATTGCTGACCGTTATCGAAATATTAGCGATTAATTAAAAAAGGGTACATTTCGCTATATACTGTAGTAATTTCCTGTCACAGTCGCCAGGATTTTTGATGTAGTCATGTTCAAGAAGTGCGCACAAAAGTCTGTCTAAAAACCGTTTTGTGATTGAAATAATTAAAATTTCCAAAAAAAAATCCAAATAAGAACGTAAGTCAGATGGACCTGCCCGCATAATCGTAGTCGTATTTTTTATAAAATGACGATTATCCATATAATCCGGTACGATTGGGTTTTGGGACGAGAATGCTAGTAGTTGGAACCATGATGAACACGAAAAAAGATTACCAATTACCAAAATTCCAGGGGTGAAACATATTTTTTTTTCGTTCAAAAATAAATCAATAGATTTTTGCTGTAATCTTGGAAAGTATATGATTTATCAGAAAAACAACTCAACAAAGTGAAAGACAATTCATTTCTCCACAAAAATTATTCCTAGTAATATCTTATGAAATGCGATCGTTTTCTCAGAAAACGTGATTGAACGCCGACATCAAATTTCAGGTTACCGTCGCTGAAAATTCTGGTGAAGCGGAATTTTCGATTGGTCATAACTCTGCTTAAAATGATCGGAGAAGACAAAGGAAAAGTTCATATCGTTTCTGAAGACTCCTATCTTCTCATGAATATATAATATGTGAGTATTTGAGTACCTAAAATGTGTTTTGTCGCACTTCACGGAGATGTTTGCGGATGATCCCAATATCATGAATAATTCAGAAAATATGGAATTATTATATAGAAGCAGCCACCCATACCCTCTTTGGACTATATGCAACAATTTTAAAGTAGTGTGACAGGTCCTACTTATACATGCTAAAATAAAAACTTTGTTTTTCTCCTGTCTCGTTTTCAACTTACCCATAAAACCAGCATTCTCATCACTAAATGTTGAAAATAATCGCTTATTCATATCTTGCATAAATGTTCAATAATACTATTGTGAAGTGCAAACCTCAAGTTTGAAATCACATAAGGTAAATGTTCCTATTAGCGGCACCTTAAGCTCATTGCATACCGTAGGGCATGCTTTCAATTCAATATGATATAGAAAATACCCCAGTAACCTATATTCTGATTATTAATCCTGCTATTTAAATGTATCATAATACATGTAAAATATTTATTCTAAAATAAAATAAATGCCTGATATTTATTAAAAGCAATAATGTGAAAAAATCGATATGGCCCTATTATCGGCATCCCAAAATAAATTCATGTTCTAGTTTTCGGCACATTTAAGATCCTTTTATCGGCACCGAATCATAAATCAAAGTAAGTAAGTAAGTTAAAATTAATATTTTTTAAAACATTTTTATTAAGTGAATAACACAAAATTCGAATAATACAACCCTATTTTATGAAAGCTAGATGCATAATATTTGGTATTCCTTTGGTTAAGGTCAAATTTGGATTAAACTCATTCCCAAAAAGGACATTGTAATTCACATGTATCATCTTCGGTTAATCCGAGACAACACTTATGATAATATTTCAGACAGAAAGAACAAAGGCGCATGTCCAGCTGATCCTCAGTGCCGCATAATGCACAATACCAAGATTCCTGGTGTGCACCTTTTGATTTTGAAGGTTAATTGTTTTCTTTCATTGAAAATAGGTCATTGTTAGTAGATTCTAAGTAGGTCCCTACTTCTTTAAACCACTGACGAATTCGGTTTTCTGTCAGGTTGTTTCTAGCACATGTTAGGTTCTGGGAAATCCTCACAGACAGTTCTGAATGTCTTTTCAAAAATAAATCATACCATTTGCGACCAGGCTTTTCGACTGTAAAATTGTTAGGCCTATCTAGTTCTTTAACTAGTAACTGAACACTTTCTAACAACTGCATTTTCGTTGCAGGAAATCCACAGTTTGCAATCCTAAATAGCCATGCTACCAGTAGACTTTCTTCTTCCTTTGTCAGCACCGTTTCTAGCCCACATTTCTTCTCTTAAGAGGTTCTACCTTTAACTTTATCTTGTAGAGTCGATCTCGGTATCTTATAGATTTTGCTAGCTGTTTTAAATAGCATTCCTGACTGAATAGCGGCAACAGCCTCATTCAAAGCTCCAACAGAATATTGAATCCGTTTTTTCTTTTCCATTGAGAGATTATTTCAATCTGACAAAAAATCTCCAATTACCGGCACGTGAAAGCTCGTATTATCGGCACAGTTTCTGAGTCAAAATAAAGATGATATCTAGTGGGAATATGGGGTGCCGAAAATTGATATGAAATATCATCACTTCAAATTGCATTTTATGACCAAACATTATCGAGGATAAGTTAAATGCTAAGCTAAAATCGACCTAAATGAAGTCTGACGCATAAAACCAATTATCGGCACTGCTGCCGATGATTGGATCAGCTACTGATTTTCATGTGCCAATTATCGGCACCCTTATAATACTTAAGAAAGCTATGAAAAGACAGTTTTTGACAAAAAAATATCAAAAATAATAATGTCCAAACATACAAAAGTTAACAAAACGATCAGTATAACACAATGTAGCTCACCTGTTTCTTAACACTTGTAACAAGAAACACTTGACACGAGAGGTTGGCGGGAACTGACCAATATATTTTTGACAGTTACCACCACCAACTTTGGCAGACGGTCCGTCGGTTTTGCAGAGGCGTAGATAAAGGTTCGCAGAAATGTTATAAATAATTTTATATATTTATTTAGCAACATAAACCTTATTTTTTGAGATTATATGAAATTAGTGCCGATAATTGGTACAGTGCCGACGATTGGTACATTTACCTTACTTCATTTTTCGTGTAGGATGTGTATGAGCGATTATTTTCAACATTCACTGAGGAAATTACCGGGATTATGGGTGAGTTTAAAACTGAGGCAGGAGTAAAACCCAGTTTTTTTTGGCATGTCTATGTGAGACGTGTCTCACAAGTCTAAAATTGTTGCATATGGTCCAAAGAGGGTACTGATTCCTGCTTCAGTATAACTATTTCATATCAACTAAAATATCCATGACTTTTAGATCCTCCGTAAATATCGTAGAAGGGTTATGTGAATTGGGATAAAACACATTTTGGGTACTCAGATACTCACATGTTATATTTTCATAAGGAAGTACAAGTCTTCAGAAACGATATACACTTTTTATTTTCCTTCTACTATAATTTTTAGCAAAGTTATGACAAATCTCATTTTCGGCCATGCCGGAAATTGCAGTGGCGGATTAAGGCGAGCCTGAAATTAAATATCGGAATTCAATCAGGTTTTCTGAGAAAACGAGTGCATTTTGTTGAAAATTACTAAGAATATTTCATATGGAGAATTGAATTATCTTTCGCTTTGTGGAAATTGTTTCTTGATAAATCTTTTACTTTCCGAAACAACAGCAAAAAAAATATTATTTTTTTAAATACAAATTTTTTTGGGTTCCACCCCTGATATTTCAAGAAGTCACATGCCAAGTTTCAAAGTGCTACGATTTGTTCTTCACTTGTAGCTTACATTTGTCCGTGGTTACTGTACTAATAAAATAAGCCAATATAGTTGAATGTCATCAAAACAGGATAAACACGAGTGTAGAGTAATTGGGCCATTGAAGATGACGTGGGATTCCCATGTTTTACGTGATGTAATCGTTGTGTTGTGTCGTAGTATGTTATGGAAAACGATTTGGACCCAGAGGATACGGATATGGCCAGGGCGGTGGTACGCTTCAGAGCGATTGCTTCTCTGTCAGGTAAATGAAGTGTTTTTAATGAGCCAATTTGTTTTACGAAAGTCCAATAATTTTGTACATTACCTATTAGGTCATAAAGGAATGATGAATGAAATATTGGGTGTTAGTACATTTCAGTTATTCCTTATTATGGGCTTGGTTTGTTCTGGAAAGTCACTGACAAGTAATAACATATTCAGTAGTTTTAGATGAACTACTAGGAAAAATTGCAGTTTAGGGTAGTAACTCCGATTTTGACGAAATTTGGGGATTATTTCGAGGTCCCTGAACACAAATCTGAAGTCAAAAAGCCTCGCTCTCACTTACTTTTTGATTTACGACCCGTCATATGTCAGAAAAGGGGTATTTTCAAGACCAAATGTCTTCCACAAAAAGCAACCAATTTGCCTTTGCTTCATATCACCACAATCTAGACACATTAATTTCCAGTATAAAGAAATGTTTGAAATTATTTCACTTCATAATTTATTGAAAATTGAAATTTATAACCAAAATTGTCAATGTCAAACACAAAGAAGAATAGCACAAAGCAACGTTGTCAGTTTTCTTCAATTTCTTGCACACTCTGCAATTTATATTTTTGTAGAGGTAGAAAATACCAGTAATCGGTTCCTTTTAATTATAGCGACTCTGAGCATACATCCAATCTTACCCAACTAACCCAACTTCGGCTAATTCAGCTATAAACGTTGCTTATGATCCCAACCTAGCTTGCGAGTCAGTCAAAAATTAGTTTTGATGCAAACCGAGTTGAAAATGCGTAAATTACTAGCCAACCATACCTGATGACCTGACTACCCTTTCCTAGACCTATTAACAATACAAAATTGTTTAGAAATAACGACTATTTAACCAAAATTCAGAAAGAACAGACGTGGAGCAGCCATATTTGACGGTTCACCCCACTGCGCTCGCCGTCCACTTTAAAACTTTTTCGCCAAAAAAAAAGGTGCCCACAGACGTTGCCGCGGAAAAATTTCGGTTGGTACAGTAATTTCATCATGGATATCGGTGAGGTGTCCACATTCGCAAGTTTTACCGAAATTTGACTGTTATATATGAGATTTGGCATCGTTCCTTTCTGAAAATAATCAATTAATTCCGTCAAGAAATTTTATCAGCAAACTTCAGATCCGGATTCAGCACTCCACAAAACATATGAAATGGAAGAAATCAAAACTACCCCAAAACTTTCCAGGCAGGGGCTCTGCCGAATACAAATTTACTGAATTATAAATAGTAGGTGACAATTATGATATAGAAATGAATATTTCATACTTGGTCGTGACTTCTCAGGAAAATCAAAACTCTTCATGAAATGTGTATTTTTGTTTGAACTCCAAATAAAAAAGTTTAAGAATTAATGAGCATACATTTGTGGAACTATGTATTAACTCATTGTAAGTGTTAATTCATCATTCCTAAACTTCAGACGTAGAATAACTGATTTTTTTGCTTCTAATCCCAAGCTGTGCTTGTTTAATTTAACATATTTTGTATATATAGCTTGCTATGCTCAACGCTACGGCCCACGTGGAATTGGACACGCAGGGGGGCTTTTCCTGGGGCTAATGTCTGATGCTTTGGATCTTGAATGGCAGAGGTATAATCACATATTATATTTCAGTTTTCGTGTTGCATTGTTTTCTATTTGTTATATGTGTATTGTGTGTACGGTGGACCTCTGTCGCTCATACTAGTCCGGTGGCAGGGAGGGTTTTCGTAGCCGATGGGATCACCCATCTTCTCATATATTTCGACCCGCTGAATCCGAATTTCGAGGGCGATAAGCCGTGAAAGAATCTATTTTTTCCAAAAACAAATATTTAAAATATTATGACTTCTTGACATAATTTTTTGGGTTTATGACCTTCCACAATCTGAAAATGAAAAAAGTTGAAAAATATGAAAATTGCATATAAATGTTACCACCGCTTTCATTAGCTCTAAATGTTGAAAACCCCCTTAAACATTTGAAATTAACAAAGGGGATTCTGTGGTACCTTGAAAGCAATAATTTGATTTTTCTGCATTCATGCAAAAAACAAAATTTTATTGAACTATATTCAGTAGAAAAAGAAGTTCTTTATTGCACTCATCTGTCATTCAACTTCAACGTGCTGTCATCATGACAAACATAAATGTTCAAACCCCCTACATATTTAGCAGATATTCTGTGAGATTGGCAATACGTTTTAAACAGTTACATATTTTATATTATTTTGTATTAACGTTAGCAGCCGAGCTAAACAAACAATGCCTTCCCGAGAAAAACTCTATAATGAAAACTGATCCGCTTTGTTCTAAACCGTCTAAATGCATAGAGCAAACTGTCTGTACTATGACCACACCTTGTGATAACATACGCGCTCACGGCTACTATGATTTTGATTTTTATAATGCAAATGTGCTTATAGAAACGTCAGTCAAAAATTATTTCTGACAATTACAGAATTGAAAGTTTTAAAATGAGTATTATTAATGGAAAATAGATGATAGTGATCTGTTTCAATGCAAATCGATGGTAATCATTAATTATTTAAAATGCGCTTTTCATTTTCCAACACCTAGTGCCGTACTTTAATAAACCATTTTTTGCTTTTTGCATGAACGTAGAAAAAATGTTGTATGCAACTCGTGCAAATAAATTTTTGCACTTGTTGAATAAATAACTATTTTCATTGAATACGAACTTTTCTCCTATATTTAAAATGTATGAAGGGTTATTCAGAAGTTAGAGGAGCTGAAAGCAGGAGTGATATATTTTTAATCAAATTTGGAAATTTTCAATTAAAAATTAAACGCATTGAATTGTAAATACTTTTCAATACTACATTCGAGTTTATTGCTTAGTAGATTTGGTGATACTAATAAGTTATAAATAATCTGGAAATGAGAATTGGCAATTCTTTTTTCTACTACTGCTTCAGTATAATTTCAGAATAATGAAGTTTCTCTGGGATAAATGCAGGCTATTTCAGATCTCGCTCAGCAACTTCACAATGAAATTTTATGTTATGCCCTCAGACACACAGATGTCCTATTCTCCTAATCGGATTATTTTCATTTGATTCGTGCAAGTCATGAACATTGTGTTTCTTCAGATACTATTTCAGTGTAGACGAAGAAACATTAAAGTCAATCAACTACCGAAGTTCATTATTGTATTGTAATATCCCCCGTTTCTCTTATGGAAACGAGGGTTCAGAAGATATATTCCATTTTCAACCATTATACAGGGTGGGGCACCGAAAACGAAATTACAAATTGCGCCCGCCATCTTGGAGCCACCATATTGTTTTTTTGCATTGACAAATAATTCATAATTTTCGACCCTGAAAACCACCACATCAATTTTGAATCAAATCGGACCATAATTTCAAATCTTGCTTGCCATTCTGAAGTCGCCATTTTGTTTTCTGTCGTAGAAAAATTCCATAATTCATTGTCACCGAATTTATGTTAAATTAGCTTGCAAATGAAGTATCATAATTTGGAATACGGAACAGTTGTTTTTCCCGCAAGAGGGCGCCAAAATAGAAAGTTAGGTAGCAAAAATTGATATGATGTGTCACACTCACTACTTTCCCCATTCAAATTGTTTGGGTGATAGTGACCAAGGGGAGGGGGGAGAGGTATGACAGTTAAGGTTATGATAGGAAGATGTCCCCCTTGGATTGAAAATCGACGTGTTTTTGCATTTTTTTCAGAACACATGCGTTTTGAAGATATTCGATCTGTTTTCTTTTCGGTGCCCCACCCTGTATATTCTTCACTATTTTAGATTCATGGGCAGGAATGTGGAAACTCGAATAATCCTGAAAATAAACATGAACAGTTCAGTGAATTCATTCGCTCGGTGAACTTTTGGGCTCAACTATTTCATTTTAATAAGAGTTATTAATCTTCCACAGAAAAAAAAGAAACCTATAAATATATCTGATAAATATAATCTGCAACCCTCTAAAGGATTGGAGAGTTTGAGGAAAATATCTGTCAGAAAACAACTACTTCCCACTACGGACATTGAATTGCATCTGACATATATTCGTGCATAGTTCCTCCAAGATGACATAATCGCAAATTTAAAGTTATCCTGAGCCACCCAATGAAGGATAACACCCAAAACCCATTTTAATTTTTGAGTACTATTTGAAGACTGAAGGGGTTTTAGACGTTGAATTATCCAAAAAAAGTTCTTAGTGAAACAGCAATAAAATCCTTCAAAAATTTCGAGGTTCAAAGATGTTGAGGTTTTTGAAGGGAACCTTTGTCACTCTGTACAATTTCGCGCAGCTTTGCTTATATTGCTTGCAAATCTGTCTTTAATCTTCAATGTAACGAATATAGTCAAAACATGAAGAAACGACACAATTTGTTGAATTACTGATGAATTCACAATCCGCTTGTAAAACAATTCTTCTCAATTTCATTTTCCATAATCTAAAATAACACAGCAATACTGAAACACGGTACAAATCTATGAATGATTATACTTGGCTACCAAGCTCCTAATATAACAATTTTAGTTTAATTGAAGTGACAGAAAAGTCATCCTGGCAAATAGAGCACTGTCAGCTGACGTCACAACATGGCGGTCATGGGGGACAAACAAAGCATTTGACATTTGATGAATCAATTATCACAATGATGCAAAGATTTTTCCTAGGAAATCACTTTTCGCACAAAATTTAAAATGGGTTTGTTTTTGTTCAGTTTGGTTTGTTTGTCCCCCTATGACATTGTTCCGCAACTGTCATATTACGTCACTGACAGAGCTCTATTAAGAAATTTGACATTTATCAAGAATATTATACAGTGTGACCCCTTATGAATCATAAAATATTCAACCGACTGGAATGACTTTTCTTTATTACAGTAAATTCAAGTTAAACTCAAGCCAGTAAACAATAGTGGTAAAGACGTGATCAACGCGTGCTTTGCTCGTGATCGAGAAAAGGCGGGCCGCTATTGGTCTATGTTTCTCAGGCAGGTTTAACTGGGAAACACGCCCTGCTTATTTCACCAATCCGACATCGATGATCACGAAGTAACAGCGTGCATTTGTTTTGATGCGGCTTGACCTGGAGTTGTATAGACTATAGGTAGACACCCAAAAAGTCCTCTAGGACACCAACTTTGATGAATACCTAAATGTTCATTGTCATGGACCAACTATTTTTATTGTTCAAGGTCACAGACCTGAGAAATTTGACAGCACTACTGGATTTGCAAGCTTTTTCAATTATCCATGTTGCAAATTCGTTGAAATGCGTTCTTCAATAAAAAAGTTATAGGGGAAAATAATTGTTGTTGTTAAAATTGATATTTCCATCAACCGGCTGCCCTTCACGAGCAATCCTCAGATATCTTCGAGAGACTTGTGCGAGCTAGGAAAGATGCAGCCCAAACCTTTTAACGTGTGATGCCATGCACGAGGTCGGTGACGGCGCGGCGATTCGAACCCGCGTACCTTGGCATAGCAAGCCGGAACACTACCTGCGCGCCACCAAGACCCATAATGTGCTGTTCAATTAAACCGCCACCTCAATTTCAAAACGTTTATCAAAACTTTGACTACACCACTGGATTCAGGGAGTCTCGAAATATCATTTATCAGAATTTTATCGAACGTAATTATTTTTCAATTTCTCATTTTACAATTTTTTTTTTATCAATTGATTTCGATAGAATTCTGATATGTGGTATTTCGAGACTCTCTGAATCTAGTGGTGTATGTATTCAGAATTTTGAGAAAAGTTGAAATTGAAATGGTGGGTTGATCGAAAACAAAGATCTTTCGTCAAAACTGACATTCCGCAAAAATGAAAACGACCAGTTGCACGAAGATTTGGATAGGGCCAACAGCGACATTGAAAAGCTCAGAAAAGCTCTGCCGGATGCTGATCTTGTGGATAAGCTGATGGCAGAAAATGCAATTCTGTTGAAGAAAATCATATCTCAGGCTAAGGAGATATCTGACTCATTGGAGAAACTGAAGCGACCTCCACCGTCTGTCCAATTGGGGAGAGAGAAGAAGAAAAAAGAGGGAATGCAATCTATTATTGATGATTTAGAGAATCAATTGAAGAGAATATCGACGGGTGAAAAAGTGCCATCTATTGCTTCCTCTGACGAGATGCAAAATATCATCAAAGACCTGACAAATCGTCTGGAGGCAGCTGAGAAACGAGCTGAAGCTGCCGAAGCTGCTCTCAAGAACTTAAAAGCTAGCCACCCCACAGCCATGTTGAATGCTGACATCGCCAAACTGAAACAAAAGATAGTGGAGCTGAAGAATGAAAACAGTACCCTGAATCAGTTGGTCGTCCAAGGAAAAAGTCATGTCGCCAAATTTAGGAAGGATTTAGATAACGCTTTCAATGAGGCTAAGGAATTGGTTGACGAAAACAACGAACTAAAGCAGAATATCTCTAGTTTGCAAAAAGAAAACGACAATTTGAAAGCGACTTTGGATAAACTCAAGGCAGGGTTTTCTGGGGACGAGTTGTTGAAAGAAGAAATCGCAAAGCTGAAGGTCCAGGTGGCGCAATTGGAAACCAAAAGAAAGAGCCAGCCTCAAAAAGATGCCGAAATCAAAACGCTCACGAAAAATTATCCAAGTTTCAAGATGAGAATGGTGAGCTCAAGCAGGGTATGGCTAAACTCAAGAACGAAAATGACAAGCTGAAGAAAGACCTCGAAATTACGAATAGCAACGCCAGAAGAGATCTTGACAAATTCGCACAGATGGAAAGAGACATCACCAAATACCAAATGAACCAAATGAAAATGTGGCCAATCCAGCGGTGTAGTCAGATTTTTCAACTGGAATAATAAAAATAGATGAATTCATGAAGTTAGGTGTCAGATATTGAAAAAAATCCAATCGGTAAAAAAATGTATGTTTGTTTTAAGCTTGTTTTCATGTTAAGTGGTTCACACACTGTAAATAATACCAATTATAATTCTGCTTCATACTTTTCATTTTAGAAAAATTGTTACCAATCCTCCCTGATTTCAGCTTTTGGGGAATAGTACTTCTTTCAACGGTCTGCCAAATGCAAATGATTTACTTTTTAAATTCAATATATGGAATTGGAATAAATGAAAGTAATGAGAAAGAGTCTATTTGAATTCAAAACGTTGGCAAGATCATAATAGATTTTTTCGTCGACTTCTACAGAAAATGAAATTTACGTAATAATTTCCGGACGAAAAATCGACTACTTTTGAAGGCAAGTACTTTTCATCCGCTATGATGTGGCATAAGGACCACAGCGCACGAAAAGCGTTGGCGGACGAAAAGTGTTTGCGGACGAAAAGTGTCTGCGGACGAAAAATACTTACCTAAAAAATAGTCGATTATTGATTCGAATGCTGGCAAGAAAATTGTGTTAGAAACAACACGAGAGCTTGCTCGAGTAGTGTTTTGTACAGTAATATTAAGAAGCGAAACACCTATTTAAAAAAACCACGAGCTAGAGGCACTGTTTTCAAAAAGTCCTGTTCTCATTTCACCCTTGGTGGCCAGGTATATCCTCCTTCATAGAAGTCACACATCTCAAAACAGTCAAAACTTATAAAAAACTTCTTCTGATAATCTGATGTAATTTTATTAGCGATCAAGCTCCGAGAACTACTCTCATCGATACCACCTCCATCAAGGCCAAACCAGGTCAAGGGTGTCCTCGTTGCGGAGGGGTAGTTTTTGCAGCTGAAGAAGTATTGGCAAAAGGTCGTCAGTGGCATCGCAAGTGTTTCAAATGCAAGGACTGCACCAAAACTCTGGATTCCATCAACGCTTGCAATGGTCCCGATAGCGATGTTTACTGCAGAACTTGTTATGGCAAGAAATGGGGACCTCATGGATACGGTTTCGCTTGTGGATCTGGTTTCCTTCAAACCGACGGCTTAACGTGAGTTGGTGTATATACATATACAGTGACCGCCAAAAAGTATGTACCATATGGAAAAAAAAGTTTATTATTAGAGTATTGGAAAAAGATTCTTGGAGAAAGTTTGTGCATGTCCGATAACCTAAAAATCGATTTTGACACATGTCACGTGATCGGTGGTATGGCGGTAAATTGAAAAAAATTACTATGAAAAGGCAAAAAGTCGGATAAAATGGCAAGATATCAAAAAAAATTATTTTAAAAAGTTGCTTAGAATTGAATTTATACAAATATAGAAAGTTTAAAAAAATAATGAGAGAAAATTGAAAATAGCAATTTTTTTGGAATATTTTCCTAGCTGTATGAAATTATCAAATTATTATCTTATGAATAGCTTGACCATTCTGAAACATTTGTATTTCAATGAAAATGACAAAACTTCCTCATTTTCTCCACACCAGCGAGCACTAAATAAAAAAAATTGGATTTTGTTACATTGGTTCGTATCTAACAGTTACTTATATCAGAATTCCACGACCACTGTGATGACATGACAGTCCAGAAACATGGTGTTTTCCAGATTATAATCAAGTTTCGATGATAATCGTACCAGAGCGTTTCACTTCGCATGCAATGTTGAAAACAATTTGACGCACTATTTTTAAGATTATGTGCGAAGTGAAACGTTCGTGTCCGATTATCATCAAAAATTGATTATAATCGGAAGACACGATATTTTTGGATTTCTCCAACATCGTAATAATCGTGGAATACTGATGTAAATTTTAGATACGAACCAATGTAACAGCAAGGGTTCTGACAAAATTCGTTTTTTTTAATTTAGTGATCTCAGTTGTGGAGAAAATGAGAAAGTTTTGTTATTATCATTGAAATACAAATATTTCAGTATGGTCAAGCTATTCATAAGAAAATAATTTGTAATTTTTATAAAGAGAGGAAAATATTTTTAAAAAATTGCTTTTCTCAATTTTCTCACATTATTTTGCCAAACTCCGTATATGTGTGTGAAATTGAATTCGAAGCAACTTTTTCAACTTACTTTTTTAAATATTTCACCATTTTACTAGACTTTTTGCCTATTCATAGTAATTTTTTTCAATTTGCCTCCATGCCAGCGATCACGTAACATGTGTCAAAATCGATTTTTTATCGGACATGCACAAACTTTTCCCAAGAATCTTTTTTCGAATACTCTAATAATAAACTTTTTTCCCATATGGTACATACTTTTTGGCGGTCACTGTATAAATAAAGGGTTGTTTTCGTGACCGTTCAAAAATGTGTTTAAAAATTAGTGGGAAGCAGTCAATGGTAGACCAATTAACACGATTTCTTCGTTTTTATATCGAGCTTTCGGAAATATTCATTTTCTTCTTCAGGCCGTAACTAAAAATAGTTGTTACATAAATATGTGATGTTATTTCATAATTTGAGATACTTACTAACATGAAATTCAAACGAAATTAGATACAAAAAGAAACATACAGTGATAGAATTAGACAAATTATGATTACTCGATTTTATTTTCATTATTTCAAAATAGAGATATAGAGCGAAAAAATATAAAATGTGTAACCATAGATATAAATATGTAAATAATCATTTTAAGGAGGACGAGGTGACATATTTTCTTTGTTTTTTCAGTAAATGTGTATATATGGTACTAAGTTCATTGATGTCTGTTCTTTCATTCATTGTTTTTTCAGTATTATGTATATGAACCATTTCAAGAAGGAGCAGCTTATTGAGATTTTGTTCATTACCAAGAATTTTTGCATTGTTATTTCAGAAAATATAAGATTTATCAAAAAACGATTTTGATAGGTTGAGAGATAACTCAATTCTCCACAAGAATGATTTTCAGTAATACTTTATGAAATACGCTTGTTTTCTCAGAAAACGTTGTTTAACGCCGACGTCACATTTCATGCTCGCGCTAACCCGCCACTGGAAGTTCAGGCAGTGCCGAAAATTAGATTTGGCATAACTTCATAATCACGTTTTCTGAGAAAACGCGCGCATTTCATAAGAAATTACTAGGAATATTTTTTGTGGAAAATTGAATTGTCTTTCACTCTGTTGAGTTGTTTTTTCAATAAATCGGATACCTTCCAAGATTACAGCAAAAATCTATTTAATTATTTTTAATCGAAAAAAAAACATGTTCCACCCCTGGAGTTTGGTGGTGCTACAATCGATTCTTGTCTCAAAACCCAATCGTACTGAATTTGAAGAAAAACAGACGAATACATAATTAAATAAAAACATTCGAGCTTCTTCCAGAAAAGTGCTCTTGTTCAATTTCGTTGAATTATTTTGTAGCGAGGAGGAAATTTCTTCAGGCCGACCTTTCTACAACCCCGATACGACTTCGATCAAGGCCCCTCCCGGACAAGGTTGCCCAAGATGTGGAGGAATGGTCTTCGCCGCCGAGCAACAGCTGGCAAAAGGAACCGTGAGTAACCATTATCCGCTTCCAGTCTTCATCGAAGACTGAATTTACGGTCATCATAGGTGATCAAAGTGTATTCTTGTATGAGAAGATTGATTTCGAGATTTTCCTCCAAAACTTGTACTGAACATACATATTTTTTCTACATTTATGCAAAAAACAATACTTTATTGAACTATATTTGGTAGAAAAACTGTCTCTTTATTGCACTGAGTGCAATAAAGACTTTATTGCACTCATCTGTCATTCTACTATAGCGTTCTGTCATCATGACATTCCATTCCATTCCAATATTTTATCGATGTTTCGTAAATTTATTATCTAAATACAAATTGCACAATACTCAATTTAAAATTGTATAATAACCATAGTGATCCACGCGCAGGTTAGCCTTTGTGGATCTTCTCTGTGTTTATTTACATTCTTTAATATTCAACTGAAATTTTATGTATTAATTTTTTGTGGTAAATAAATATTATTATTATTATTATTATTATAAACTTTCAAATCGACGCCAAATTTAGCCCTTTTTTTGTGAGATTGTATTACGTTTTAAATAGTTGCATGTTTCATCATATTCATTATATAATTTATATAATGGACTTTGAAATTACTAGAAAATGCAATTTGTTAAAAATAAAATTATTTCTTTCGAATACCATCTGAATTACACAAAATGTTTTTGAATTACTTTTAGCAGTGTGATTGATGACTTGTTTATTTTGTGGAAATTCATGATCACTTTGATAAAACGAAAGAACACTCTTTTGTCTTATTTCCACTAGATTTTTATTGTTACGACCGGTTTCGGGTTTTATCCCATAAAAATCTAGTGGAAATAAGACAAAAGAGTGTTCTTTCGTTTCATCAAAGTACTTTTAGCAGATAGATTTAAACAAACAATGTCTTCCTTACAGTTTAGTGCCACCTAAATGAAACATTATCTGGTTTTTGCATGAACGTAGAAAAAATATTGTATGAAACTCGTGCAAAAATAGTTTATTGAACTCGACGTGTTGCCAATTTCAGGTCGAGTGCAATAAACACCCACTTTTTGCACTTGTTGCATAAATAACTATTAAATCATCCATAAATCGAATGAAAAATACTCGATTACCAGAACAAGCTATCATTGAATTTATCAATGAAATGAAATTGCGTCCTTGATAATAATGAGTGAACAGAAATAACAATGTAGCCACCTATCACCTACATTGATTTTTTATAAAAATTAATCTAGTTTATATTTTTGCAATCGAATCAGAATACTGTTTGATTACTTCAAATACCAGCACGACTTTTAAATAATAATAATAATAATATCGTTTTTATTGATGCAGGTTAAAGTAATACAAAGAACTTAAAAACTAGAAAAACAGAAAATGGATACTACCACATACAGTCACTCAAGACCGTAGCACCCTTATAAAATCTGTATTTTTCAACCGATTGAAATTATAATTTTTTTTATCAGGGAGACATTCAAAAAGTCTACTAGAACACCAAATTTCATGAATTAATCTATATTTCCAGGGCCAACTTATCTTGTTTCTGAAAAACAGCCCTTTTAATCAACCCACCAATTCAATTTCAAAACTTTTATCAGAACTTTGACTTCACCACTGGATTCAGAGAGTCTCGAAATATCACTGACTGTAATTTCATAGAAATCTGTTGATAATTAAAAAAAATTAAAAATAATGAGGTAAAATTACATTCTCCTGAAATTTCATTAACATATTTTTCAAATTTTTTATTACCTTCTGATTTTTTTTATTCATGAGCTGATTTCGATGAAATTTTGCAGTGTGATATATCGAGACCTCATGAATTCTCAATTTTGATAAAAGTTCTGAAATGAATTGGAGATTTAATTAAGCGGAATATTTTTCAAATTTCATTCCCTTAAAACTTTTTTATCGATTGATGCATTTCAAAATGTCGTGAGTCCAGTAGTGTAATTAGAATTTTTCTAAAAAAAATCGCTAGTAATTCTTTTTAATTTTTGACCGTGAAATTTGGTGTCCCAGTGGACTTTTTGAAAAATGTACTTTTTGTGCTCCGGTCTTAAGAGGGTTACACTGGATTATATCCTGCAGAACAAAAGGCAAAGTTCGCTCTCCCTCTGGTTGGTTACCCACCTGAAAGAGTTGCGCTTTTCCACTTAACCACATATAGTGGAGTAAAATCCACCCAAAAAGTCGCTCCGTTCTCGAACAAATTTTTTTCGGAGTATAACCAGTTCCGACCTTCACAATACAGTGAGGTATATATTTTTCTATTAGAATACCATTTGACGACATTTTTAAGAGGGGACGAACTTTTTTATTTAGAAAAAACTGAAAAAATAATGGTTTTTCTAAAACACGTTTCTTGATGAATATCACCCCATAACTCTAAAACTACAGGAGGTATGGAAATAATTTTTTTTTACAATAGAAAGAGAATTCTTTCCTGTTTCTCACGCAAGTATGATAAACCTCACTGAAGAATGTGGCCAAATTGTTCAATATTCCGATAGCAGATATTATTTTTATATTTGTTAGTATTCACCAATTCCATTAGCGTGATTTTCATTGATTTCATGGTTAAGGAACTTTCCGTTTTCATTTCAAAGTATGAAGGAAGAAAGAATCAATATCGAATTTGTCTATAGTGTGAATTTACATAGTTACATTAGTATTTTAAGTAAATACCTATATACTGACCGACCCCGTATTTCTTACTTTCGACTAGCACTATTTAAATAGTTATTCTGTATACTCTCAGTGGGAAAAAAGTTGGGAGCTACTTTGTGAGGAATTAGTTTGAATTATCCTTCAAATGAATAATCATACGATCGGATTTTCAGCATCTCCATCCATTAATTGAAAAGTAGACATAGAAAATTCCTGTATTTTTCACAGAAGTTCATGTGATATATCCCCTATACAATGTGAAGAAATAAAGAAAATTGACCGGTTAGTTTTTTTTATACAGGGAATTTCGCTAATTTCTGGTAATATTAGTCTCATGTATTCTTAAGTTACACTGTATAATATTCAAAATTTACGTCTTGTCAAGTGGCTACATGGCACATATAACTGATGCACTGAATTGATCCAATCATGTAATCCAAAGAATATATAACAGATTCACTTATACTTTCAATCTCCTCTGTATATTTAAGGAATATCATATTTTTTGGAATCAGTCAATCTCATCGGATATACTGAACACAGAAAATTCAATTTTCATACGATCCGACTCATGACGTTGTTGCTCCATTCTGAAATTATTTTCATTTTGTGTAACTCGGAAAAAGTCATGATTTACCCTGTATACAGTTTTAAAAAATGCTTGAAAAACATACCATTGCACTGGCCAAGTATAGTAGTATGGTATAGATCGAAAATCCACCAATAATTTTGTGATATTCCCAGCAATAAAGTTCAGCCAATAATGGCCTGAAAGTTCCATCTTACAACTTCAACACTCTGTATCTCGTAAACTATACACAGAATTTTTGTGTGCCTACGGTAACTTTTGTTCAGGAAGCAGAGCTCAACAACATACTAAAAATTTGGAAAATTTGACCGAAAGACTTTTTGCATAAGGAGTGTGCGTGGCCCTTTGGCGTCGATTTGAAAGTTTTTGTCTGTCATGATGACAGAACGCTATAGTAGAATGACAAATGAGTGCAATAAAGTCTTTATTGGACTCAGAGACAGAAAAAATTTCAAATGTTTGGCTGGATGGAACAGCCATCCCTGCCGTGAGTAATCATGTGCAGGACTTGAATCCTGCCTTTTGTTAGGATATGAGCTAACTGCTGTACCTGCAATAAAAGCATTCATTATTATTATAATCAAATCTCTTTATCATGGTTTGAAATTTGTTTCAAAACTGCTCGTTGTATAATTACAAACTACACCAAAAATTATTCGATCATTACAAGGTTCATTTCAAAATATCACGACATGTTTCGCTAACTCAGTAATTTTTCAATTCATTTATGTTTTCCAGATGTGGCACAAAAAATGCTTCAGCTGCGCCGAATGTCATCGTCCACTTGATTCAGTTCTTGCTTGCGATGGGCCTGATAAGGAAGTCCATTGCCGTGCTTGTTATGGAAAACTCTTCGGCCCCAAAGGTTTTGGATTTGGCCATGCCCCAACATTGACCTGCTCCGATGGCGCCATTGCACCCGCTGTCCATGACCCCAGACCGAACAGTGGTCCCAAAGCAGCCCCAGGACAAGGTTGCGGCCGTTGTGGTTACTCGGTCTTTGCTGCTGAACAGATGATCAGCAAAAACGGCATTTGGCACAAGAGGTGCTTCAGCTGTGCCGATTGTAACCGGTCGTTGGACTCCACTATCCTCAATGATGGACCTAACGGAGATATCTACTGTAGAGGTGAGTTCGGCTGAGTTATTTTTTTATGTTTATTTGAAGGTGCTTGACAGGGTTTCACTTCTAGTAAGGTTGTTCTGGACTTCCATTGTCTATTCGGACAATGAAAAGAAAAAATTTAATTCTCTGAAATTTTTAATCACGACGTTTCAACTGTTGAGATCTACAGTCGATTTCTATGCTCGCTTAACTGAAGACATTATTGTTCATAATATATGCACTCTCTTTCAACTTCCTTCTATACCAGCTCCCTCTTTGTGGATGACTTCGGCTTCCGCCCACTTGATGTTGTGTTGGGTCGTCCAAACAGGATCCGCTATCCCTGATTTTGTTGTTTCTCCTCGTTGGGTGTTTCTTTTGTGTCCAGCGAGTCTACGCTCAGTGGTCTCTTGGTTTCTCTAAGATATGCTTCGTCGCATTCGCGGCACGCGTTCGATGCAGTTTTACGAGTCAATGTCAGTGTTACGTGGATTCGTCTTTGTGAGGTAGCTGCGAATGGTGCTACCTAACTTGAAACATGTCCGTATTTTGTATTTCGACCCGATTCTCCTTATTCTTTTCGATAGACCTCTAACATAAGAACGCACGTGGCTTGTGTCGGCTCGTCAGTTTTCTTGTTGTCTCCTCTGCGGGCTAGAACCTCTTCTATGTGTTTCTTTGTCTCAGGTCTTTCTTTATATTGTTTAGGTCGGTGGTGAGACTTTCATCGGTGCTGCATAGGCCGAAGGCGCGATCCACAAGCGATCGAATAATACCTCTTTTTGTGGCCCCATTATGGTTCGATTCAAAGTTTAGGTATTGTCCTGTGTGAGTTGGCTTTCTGTACACTGATGTTTTGCATCTATCATCGTTCGTTTTTCCAAAGTGAATGTGATGAACTTTGTGATGTTGTTTAGATGTTTTGCCAGTACCTCGTCTTCGTGGTTCCATATGACAAACGTGTCGTCAACATATCTCAACCACATCTGAGGTTTCTTCTGCACAGAAAAAAATTGGTACATGAATACAATGAAAAAGTTCAGTGACTCAATGAATATTTTCATCAATATTGGTCCAATGAACGCAATCGTTATGTCAATGTACCACTGGTTATCCATACTATGAATACGGATCTTAATAATATCAATGAATGCTTTCATTGATATCATGATCAAGTACATTAAATAGGTTAGTTATGGTAATGAATTCCATTCATCAAACGAATGAAGAGTGATCACCCAAGCAATAAATTGTATTCGTTCAACTGATGAAACTGTATTCATCAAATTAGTTATTATTGCCCATTCTTCGAATGAATGCTGTATGATTGATATAATGATTCAGATTATTTCGACGATGGATATTTTTCATCAATCCAATGAACGGTGATTATTAAGTATCGGTTATTCCTTGATTCAATAATTGATATACATTAAATCTATGTTTCAGTTTATTCTCGTGATGCTATATTGTTTATCATTTGAATAGGTGGTATTTATTCAATCATTGCATATCATTCCCAAATGCAATGAAGGCCTCCCACTGATATTGAGCATACAGTGAGTTTCCGAAAGATATGCAATATAATTAACATGCATTCATCAGAACATCGCAATCCTGATTGGAAGACGTATCTCCAAGTTATCTTTTTTTTCGGCTGGCTCCTTTCGGAGCTCTTCGGATGTCTCTGTAGTCTGTGTTACCTGAGAAGATGCTTCAACGATCGCTTCTGTCTGCTTAAGTTAACCGACTCTGTGCAAATAACGAAGTCGTGCGGAGTGGTCCCTCTAGTGGAGGCGCTGTGTACTACCAGCTAAAGCTAACTTGCCAGCAACGGAGATTTCTATGCGAGGATTCGGCAGAGCAGATGCCGGCAAAACTTATGAGTATATTTAAACACGAGATGGCTTGGTTCGACATAAGGCTTATTATTATATTCATGAACATATTAATTACGGAGTTATAGAATGGGAGGAAAATGTTGCTCCTATATGCTTAACAAAACTGGGCCCAATAAAACCTGTGTGTAGATCTGAAAATAGATTATCATTGATTTCGATAAACTTGGATTCATTGTAACAATAAAATCATCTCTGGGACCATTATTTACGTTCATTGATATGATGAACAATTTCAAATGGATTCAGTGTACCCCTTTCATCACTACATAAATATAAAAAACCATCTTTGATCTCAATGAACTTGAATTCATTGTATCAATAAATACCTTCGTACATCAGTGAATGTTTAATCATTATCACGATGAAAAGTTAATTGTGCCAATGAACGGAAAGGTAATAAACGGTATTCATTGATATTATGTACCACATTTTTTTCTTGAAATAATATACATTGTTCCAATGTACTTTTTTCTTCATTTCAATAATCTTTTGCAAAGCCGTAACGAAATATGTTCATAGGTCTGAAATTAGATCAGCATTGATCTCAGTGTACCCCTTTCCTCACCTCAATAAAATGTAAGAAACGATCATTTTTGATCTCAATAAACTTGAATTCGTTGTATCAATAAATACCTACAAAGTCAGTGAATATTTATTCATTGCCACGATGAAAAATGTATTTTGCCAATGAACGGAGAGGTAAAAAACAGTATTTATTGATATAACGTACCACATTTTTTTCAGTATGGGCTGTGCCTGTAGCGAAAGTTTCAAACCATTCCATATAGATGTTTTTTACTACTTCTTCACAAACGTTGGGGTATTTCCTTGCAGCGGTTGGATGATCGGCAGTAGAAACTTGGCTGGAGTATAGGTAGCTGAGTCTCTAGAGCTGGTTATCGGTCTCAAGGGAACTTCTGCCCTGTGGATTTTTGGTAGTGCGTAAAGGTGCGGTGGCTTGCTGTGGTGTGGTCTTAATCTTGAACTATCTTTATCCGAGAAGAATTTTTCGTACTTTTTCAGCATTTCGTACACCTTCCTTTCTATCGTTGCCGTGGGATCTTTAGCCAAGAGATTGTATTCACCTTTACCAAGTACCTCCTCGATTTTTCTCTCATAGAGGTCCCTGTCCATGATGACCGTTGCGTTCCCCTTATCCGCAGGTAGAATCTTTATTGTGTCGTCTTTCTTTAGATTGTTCAGTTAGATTGTTCTTTCCGGCTGTTGTTTTTATTCAAATGCGGCTCGTTTTCCAGTTGGCCGCTCACCTTCCATCTGAATTCTTCCGCTTGAATCTGGTCGATGCGTCCACTGATAGATTCTACGGTGGCGATAATTTTTAGTGTGGGTATTGCTTTCTTAATAGGTATTATTAGATCGCTGGTGGACCGCACCTACAGCCTGTGCAACACGGAATAAAGTCTTACCACCGAACTAGACAATATAAAGAAAGACCTAAGACAAAATGGGAACCCAAAGAAACACATAGCAGAGGTTCTAGCCCGCAGGGGAGACAACAACAAGAAACCTGACGAGCCGACACAAGCCACCCTGTGCGTTCCTTATGTTAGAGGTCTATCGGAAAGAATAAGGAGAATCAGGTCGAATACATCACAAAGACGAAACGTAACGCTGACATTGACTCGTATCTAGGAGAAACACCCAACGAGGAGAAACAATAAAATCAGGGATAGCGGATCATATTTGGACGACCCAAAGAGAGTGCATATATTATGAACAATACTGTCTTTAGTCAAGCGAGCATAGAAATCCGTAATGTGTGGAAACCCTTAATCAGTGAGTGGTATGGGTTAATTGAAATTACAATAATAATTAATAATGCTGTACCAGAGGAGGCCTGGCACGGTAATTAATATACGTACCTGGACACAGACAAATTACCTTCAGGCTGATAACACAAATTAAAACTAGCCATATAGAAGAAGTATATCCTTGACAATGTCGCACTACACTTGAAAACGACTGTAGATCTCAACAGTTGAAACGTCGTGGATAAAAATTTCAGATTTTTTCTTTTCCTTGCCGGTATAGACAATGGAAGTCCAGAACCACCTTACTTATTTTTTTATGTTCTGTTTCCCACGTGAAGGAATTGGTATCCTTCTTGAATATCTACAGGGTGTATGACTCAGGAAACACCGTCATGCTCCAAAGCTCGTTCGTTCGAAGAACGAGCCCTGGGAAATAAATGTTTGGCATATTTCTAAAGTGACGACAAATGTGAACCCTGAGCTTGGCAGGTCAGTCCAGATGGGACCGTTAACTGCGGAACGATTGATGATATTTCGGTAGAGTATCGTCCATGAACATATCTATTGAACAGGGACACATTGCCGTTCTTTCTGGTGTGTCCCAGATAAGTAAGTGCCAATGATACAATGTCTCTTTTTTCGACAGAATCTAATAGTTTGAATCTGTGTTCAGAGGCTTCACTCCATAAATGGGAACAGTGTTTATGAATCATAATTAGTGAACAAGAAGTCAAATAGCTCTTGACACAAAGTGAATATCTTGGAATATGGTTCTAAAAATCATTTGATGAAGCTGTTGCAGGATATTTGATCTCAAAACCAGTATAACATATTGGGTTTCCACGAAGATATTGCTCCCCTTAGCAGGGTTCCCCAAAAAGTTCGAAAATTAGTCGGGGAATGAGAGTGACCATTCCCGTTCCCGTATTAAATCGACGATGGAGTATGCTCTGCCGATAAATAAGTGCTCCTTGTTAACATTCAGATCGATATTGAAGTTCTTGGTTATCCTATATCTTTTTCGCAAGTGCACGGTATACGTATACCCCTAGATGGCCCAAGCAATATAATGTAGGTTGGCACGTGCACTGACAGAATCGGAAAGCTCTTGAGGAAATATAGAAAAGATACGGTTTTCAAGCCGATCAAGAAAATACAGCAAAGCCTTAGGTCAGTATAAGACAAAATAAACCCACTATCATCGGAACAACGAGAAGATCTGTGAAAACAAGGCCGAAGGAACATCGGAGAAACTGTAGATACTTCTTGAAGACGCTCAATTCCTTGCTCCTTCTTGCACAAGCGCACGGATAATTTCAATGGGAAATAAGAGACTCTGAGCCTCAACTGGATATGGAATTTCATTTTCGAAAATGCTAGGAAAGGGACAGCTGAAACAATTTTATGACAGCAGGTAGACAAGTGTTGTCGAATAACAACGCAATAATGGGTACATACAGGGTGTTCATTTCAGGACTTCCTACCCTAATTTTCTCGAAATGTGTGTATTTTTTTGAATAATCCTGAGACACGTCAACAAATGTATCGAAGAGGACAAGTTTTCATCAGGAAATGAACTTCAACTTCAAAATTTTAAATGCGAAGTGGTATCGAGTAATACCTCATCTTAAAGGTCTTTTTAATCTCTACACGTCCGTGTTTTTTTTTGAATTGATTGATCCGTTCTCGAGATATTTAGGAAAATCTGTTTGCTCCTCCGCACCATTGAAATAAAAACTGTAACTGTTTATTCTCATTCCTTTTAATTCAAACCTAAATTACAATATTTTACACTACTGTCACTTTAATAATTGCTCAAAATGTTGTCCATTATTGGCCAAACAATGGTATAACCGCTGTTCAAATGCGTGGCGCACATTTTCAAACACTTCTGTTCGAAGTGCTCGACATTCTGCAGAAATCCTTTGTTGAAGCTCTTGTAAATTTTGCGGCGGGGGTGTGTAAACTACTGATTTCAAATGTCCCCATGAAAAGAAATCACATGGTGCTAAGTCCGGGGACCTGGGTGGCCACTCTATAGGTCCTCTTCGCCCTATCCATTTACCGGGAAATACGTTGTGTAACCATTGACGGACCGGAAGCACATAATGGGGGGGTGCTCCATCTTGTTGAAAATGTAATAAGATTTGGGACATACCTATGAGAGGTGTTCTTATCTGGGTGCCTTTCATTAAATATTGCAGCAGTTCGTCGAGCACATTGATTTTCGGCGCCGTAAATAAACACTATTCCGACTGTTTCAGCTAAAGTGTAAACCATTTTTAATACTGAAAGGTAAAACACGTTAAAATTTCCACAGAATTAGGGAATGTAGTAAACTAAATTATTCTTTCTTGTAAAATACTTAAATACCTATTTATTTTATTTATTTATTTATTTATTTATTTACACTGTTCTACAGGTTAAACCCAACTACAGAACAGGGGATAGAACTACAATTAATATAAAATACAATTTCAGTTAGTA
The DNA here is from genome assembly GCA_958298965.1 of Chrysolina haemoptera. Taxonomy (NCBI): domain Eukaryota; kingdom Metazoa; phylum Arthropoda; class Insecta; order Coleoptera; family Chrysomelidae; genus Chrysolina; species Chrysolina haemoptera. Next base: position 16,849,450 of record OY282601.1, on the reverse strand, counting down.
ACGGGACAACAATACAGTACAATAATAAAAATAGTACATTACATACAGAATCATCCGAATTAAAAAGTATCACAGATATATTCATATATAACGATAAGAAATATTAAAAAGAAAGATAGCCAACAGCCAAACTGCTGAATTTTAGTTTAAACAATTTTATATAAATTACGAGAATTCAACGAAAGTAAAATGATTTTATTGCAATGACAGAACAATGAAAAATATCAAGCTGATAACTCGCCGAATTGTATTTGACACACATGTTATGCAACGGTGAGTATTTCAGGATATTTGTTCGTGGCGTTGGCAGATAAAACGGATTGACTACTCTCGACGTTTGTCTAGGTACGTTGAAATCAAGTTCTTGCAAGATGTGCGGGTCAAGAATCAGATTGTTGATTAATTTAAATAGAAACATTGTGGAATGACAGTCACGACGGGAACTCAAGCTGTTCATAGCATGTCTAGCTAATAATGCTTCTTGGGGATAACCAATTGGTGGGTATATGTTGTCCGATCTAAAGGAAAGAAGTTTAAGGAAGCGCCGTTGTACTGATTCTACTTTCTCTATATATAGCTGATATGATGGATTCCAGATTATGGAAGCATATTCTAATCTTGATCTTACGAATGCATAGTATAATGTTTTTGATGTAGATGGGTCGGAAAAGTCTTTTGAGATTCGAGCTATGAATCCATACATCTTATTTGCAGCAGACAGAGTAGACTCAATGTGTGGCACGAAGGAGAGTTTTGTGTCAAAAGTAACACCTAGATCGGTGAATGTATTGGGCCGTTGAAGTGGAGTATCGTCAATTGTGTAATGATATAAAACTGGTTGATCCTTCAGTGTGAATGTCATAACATTACATTTACTAGCATTTAAAGAAAGGTTGTTGTGGACACACCAAACCTCTAAGCGTTTCAGATTGTGGGAGAGATGAATACAGTCTTCTATGCCATTAATGTCAGAGTATACTTTCAAGTCGTCTGCGTATATTAAACAATTGACGTCAACCACTTCAACTATGTCGTTGATGAAAGCGTTGAAGAGAAGCGGGCCAAGATTGCTACCTTGAGGGACACCTGAAGTAGCTGCATATTCTTCTGATTTGAAGCCATTAAAAGTGACATACTGCCGCCTATTAGTAAAATATGACATAAAAAGGTGAATGAGGGTCTGAGAAAAACCATACCTGTGCAATTTCGACAGCAGGACTCCATGATCAAGTCTGTCGAAGGCTTTCGAAAAATCTGTATATATAACATCGGTTTGCGATCTTCTGTCAATGGTCTCGGCAATATATTGAGTTATGTTGAAAACGTTGGTGGTTGTTGAGCGACCTTTCATGAAACCATGTTGAAGTGGGGTGATTTGATTGCTCAGGTGAGGGTACAACCTGCTGTAGAGAAGTATTTCGAATTCCTTGGCAAAATTGCATATAATTGATATGGGTCTGAAATTTGTCACATGGGACTTGTCCCCTCTTTTATAGATCGGGCGAACTTTGGATAACTTCCATAGATCTGGGATGGTACTAGTTTTGATACAACTATTTATTAGTATGGTCAATGGACGTGCCAGAACATAGGCACAATCCCTGACAATTAGTGCAGGAATGCTGTCTGGACCCATTGTCATTTTAGGTTTTATCTCTTTTAAGGCTGCTAACACTTCATCTTCTTCGAAGTATTGAATATTCAAGACTAGGGAGTGCGCATTCTTATCAATCAAGATAATTAGGGACTACCTATCATACAACTTATAAAATTGACTATAACAATATACCTACCTGGAAATCTCAAAACATACCTACTACTTAATTGAATTAAATGTAACAAAGGGGAACTGTTCAGGTCCAATTAATCATTTAATAATCAAGTTGCATTTTTCAATTCATTAATTTCCAAGAATTCTAAATAATTAAGCCTAATGCCCTCATTTTCCACATGAAGAATTTCGAAGTTTTCATCGAAGTCATGGCCTTCCTCCAGAATATAATTGGCATTAATGAGTGTGTCTTATTTATTAGTGTCATAACTATGGATTTCCATCAAGTAACGGCCACGTCAATCCAAAATTGCTTTATCACATGGTAAACTATGGTAACTATGGTAAAGAATTCAATATGTCTTTTATTTTCTTTAACAAGTACACTTTTAGAGTACACATTTTGAATGAATGGATAGAGTGAGAGTAATACTTCACAAAGATTTTTTACACAATACTAGCATTTAATGCTAACAGCTGTTTGGACACACTGTGTCATCTTCTGAACCAGTTATAAACTAACCTAATTACAGAAGGTCATCTCCTTAAATACTAAACGTAACATTAAGGTAGCTAGAGGGAGGTATCAAGGGACATTTGGGAAAGTATGAAAGTAGGTTGGTAGAGGTATCAAGGGGCATTTGAGAACTTACAGATAACATTATTAATGATTGGTGAATTATACAGGTCTATCTGATCATTCAAAACTAAGCTGTTTTTATTACAAAGATGTTTTTTGATTTCTATAGATTCCAATATATTTAATTTTAGGCTTTTCGGTTGAATGTGTAGAATTTCCGGATTTTGTGTGAAATTGTGGCTATTTTCTATGAGGTGATTGGCATAGTTTGAATCTTGTTTTTTTAGTCTGTAACTTCTCAAATGTTCATCGAATCTTTGGTTAAAACTACGGCCAGTCTGGACTATATATAAGGCATTGCAATCGTCGCACTTGAGCTTGTAGACCCCAGATTTTTTGAATTTGTCCCGAGCTGACTTTGAATTATTTATAAAGGAATGCAAATTGTTATTTGTCTTGAATGCTACATTTATACCTTGCTTCTGAAGGAAACGAGATATTTTGTTTGTTGAATAACCGAGATATGTTAGACATGTAAAACGACGGTCATTCTTTTCTCTGATTTGAGAATAGATTAAATTCAAAGTTTTGCGGTTTTGTTTTTGTTTTCAAATTTTGTCTACGGTGGATGTTTTATATCCATTATTGACGGCAATCTGTTTGATCCTGTTTAATTCTGTTTGAAAGTTTGACTGGTGTTGCGGGATATTTATTAGTCTCTGTATCATGGAGTGGTATGCTGCGAGTTTGTGGGAGTATGGATGCACAGATTGATTGTGAATTGTAGTATCTGTATGTGTGGGTTTGTGATATATTGAGAAATTATGTGTGTTGTTTGAGCGGCGAATGGTTAAATCCAAGAAGTTTAGCGAATTGTGACAGTCTTCCATTACTCTCACTCTACCCATTCATTTAAAATGAATTTACACACATTGAACGCCGAAACCGTAAAACATTACACATTTTGAGCAATAATTGAAGTGACAATAGTGTGAAATATTGTAATTTAGGTTTGAAGTAAAAGGAATGAGAATAAACAGTTACAGTTTTTATTTCAATGGTATACGGAGGAGCAACCAAATTCTCCTAAATATCTCGACAACGGATCGATCAATTAAAAAAAAAAACGCCGACGTGTAGAGATTAAAAAGACCTTTAAAATAAGGTATTACTCGATACCCCTTCGCATTTAAGATTTTTAAGTTGGTAGCTTCCCCTTGCAGGGGATGAAAGGGGGCGCGTTCATTTTCTGATGAAAACTTGTCCCCTTCAATACATTTGTTGACGTGTCTCAGGATTTTTTGAAAAAATTCACACATTTCGAGAAAATTAGGGTGGGAAGTCCTGAAATGAACACCCTGTATAGGAACTAATCAAGAAACTGTAAGACTACCTGGAGCAGCATGAATACTTTGCGGGAAAACTTTGAGTCATCGGTGAAAGATAAAAGATGTTAAAAAGTTGGCCTTTAAACTCTAATAAAAATAGTGATGGTGAAAACTGCCGCGAAAGCCTCAGTCATTTCATCACACAGATACTTGTTCAATGTTTCTCATTGCATTGTTGCAACAAGAAAGAAACTTTATTCGATGAATCGCTCCTTTTCAGTTGCATGTCCCACCATTACTTCAAAAAAAATTGCATCGATTAATTTTAATTATTATTTCTGTTTTAGGTTGTTACGGCAGGAACTTTGGTCCTAAAGGCGTAGGATTTGGAATGGGCGCTGGAGCCCTTACCATGGCTTAAGCTACCAAAATAGAAACTTTCTTAATCAATGAATACAGAGACTACTGTAGTTCAGTAAAGATTACACTTCCCTACGTGGAATATGGAAAATTCATTGGGATGAAAAAATGAATTACAGGAATAATGAAATTATATAACTACAGAAATCTTATATTTTGGAAAGTTTGTGCACACTGGTCCAAAAAAATTGGGTTTCTGTTACTATCTGAAATTGGTTAAGACTGTAGAAAATAATTCAGCTTGCAAATCGCAAGCAATTAATAGTATTTATGCTTTGAAGCGCATATTTTTTTGAAATGATTTTTGGATGATATTTTTATTCCATTTTGTCTGTGAGGGAAAAAGAGAGAAGTGAGATGTTGGATTATGGTTCCGTTTGCTAGTGAAGAACTGATATTTCCATTCTCAGTTTCTCTATTCATCAAAAAAATAAATAAATAAATAAACAAGTTACCTTAACAAAAACAGGGATAGGTTTCCTGAGTAATGGATATATCAGTTGATAATTTATAGACAAGACTTCCTCGAACGACCAGGAAAACCTGGGATTTTTTTGTATATATCTACATCGGCCATTTTCATGGTCTATCGACGGCTTCACGCTTTCGCAAAGGTAATATTTATTAATATTCATGCTGATGATATATTTAAATGATATTTTTTGTCTAGTTGTAACTCAAACTGAAATGTTATAATAAAATTGTTAAAAAAGTACTGCTGATATTATTCATTTCGATTTATATCTCCATGGTTATTTTTTTTGTTTTTTCAACAGATGTATATAACATCAATTTGCTATGAAGATTAATTTATCAAAGTGGCAGTTTCAAAAATAATGAGTAGTTCCTGAATCTGTTTTGATAAGTCCTAGAGAATCAGATACTTAGGATACATCAGACAGAATAGATTTGTTCGTGCAACGTTCAGAAAAATTGGGTGAAAGGTTATTATGAAAAAATAGAAACTTTTTTGGAGGACTAGAAAATCACCAATATTTTGTAATTTTCTGTTGTGCCTATTTGAAGTAATTGTATTTTCGGAAAATTTCGTCATCAGATATCAATTTTCGCAAACTGAGGTCTTCTTGGCGTGAACAATTGAATGTACATCTGCACAAGTTCGTGTGAGCTTTCGTTTTGAATCCAAACAATGGACTAGTATCATAGATGTCCCAAGAAATTATTCTGCATTTTCGTATGATTATTGCTTCAAACATTCAATCACTGAAAAAGGTGCATTTGTTGTTACGTATACGTCACATTAGGAGCCGACTGATATTGAGAGGCAGATCTGATCTCCAGCAAATCATTTGTGAAGATCTCTGCTAAGGCGAAACCCAGATACAACGATACATCATCTCAATATCTGAAAATACTACAAGTGGAAACTGTCTGTGATCTTAGATAATAGATTGGGCGCTATTCAGTTAAAACTTGGCCAGCTAGATCACCTGACCTCACCCCCTCTAGATTTTTTTGCGGGAAATACTATTTACTAGTTCAGGCCCTTCAGGGACACAAAACATTTACTTAGAACAATGTATACGAGATTATGTAACGTTATTAAGTAACTCTTCTATGTTGAAAAATGCTCGGAGAGAAATGTCATCCAAGACAATGTTATGTATGAAGCGTGGAAGTCAACATGTACAGTACGAGTGATATTTAGTAGCTTATACTTGGGAGAGAGAAAACTCTCTCCGCGGCAAGTATCAGCACAAACTCCGACAGATCTGGCCATCAGAACTATCGAGGAAAACCAAAGTTGCTGCGAACAATATGCTTGCCGTTCCGATTTTACTCTACTCCTTTGGAGCAGTAAAATGAACTCATGAAGAGCTGCGAAAACTCGAAAAATGATGCATCTTCATAGGAGCTTGCATCCTAAATCGTCCGTTCCACGATTATACTTCCCCTGACAACAAGAAAGCCGGGGACTTTTGAGTTTGGAGTATCTACATAACAGAATGGTGCTGGATGGAGCCTGTAAAGTCATAAGGAGTTCAGATCCCCTTCTCTGCATGGTCCGCGACCATAAAAAAGCAGGGATTGGCGCATTTTTTTTTCAAGGCAGCAATCGGGCAGCCGATGAACTTGGTCTAGTACTCGACACTGAACGGGCGAACCCAAACTCTGTCATCGAGTTGAAACCCGTTCAGCAAAAAGCTCACATCAAAGCTGCGGAGACTGAGGTCCTCCCGCAGCTGCAAAAGGATGAGCCAATGCATGGGGTCTTCTTCAAGAACATTGAAGACCTTGGCTTATCCAAAAACCTGAACTTTGCTTTCCTCAGGGCAAGTGAGCTAAAGTCGGAGACCGAGGGATACATAATGGCCTGCCAGGATGGTGTTTTTGGTCTACCATAGCTGCTTGATGGGTATAGAGGTCCCCGACACTAGATGCAGGGCGTGTCGTGGGGCGCCTGAGACCCTTATGTATTTGCTGTCAGCATGACCAGCATATGCGGTCTCAGCCTATGTCCACATGCATAACGCGGCTCAACGAGTGTTGAACTACCATCTACGAAACTCGCACGGTATAGACGAGACACCTGTGTTGCCTTATGCCCGGGAGATATTGAGTCCGTTGTGGAGAATGAAAAGTGCCGAATATATTGGAACTACTCATTCCCATACTCAGGCAAATACAAGCCAATAACCCTGATGCAGTCCTCATCGACCATCAAAGTAAGACGATTTTGGTCATGGAGTTTTTGACGAACATCGTTCGAAAAGAGGAGGAGAAAAGGACTAAATATCGAGACTTACTCTTTGAACTCCGCAGGCTCTACCCAAACCATTCTGTTGAAATAGTGGTTCTTATTATAGGGGTCCTTGGTAGTATGATGGACACACTGCTCTAGACATTAAAAATCATACCGGCTTGCCGTAATATGGCAGAAATCTTAGCCGGACGAATGCAGAAGGTTCACTGAGTCCGCTCAGGGCACATGATTCTCGGACCTAGTAATCACTTACCCCACGGAGGTGGGGAGTGGTTAGCTGGGTAAACGATCCAGCGCGCCCTCTGGATGTATCGGGGCTTCGGAGACAGGGCCTGACTGGAACATCCAAATATATAATAATAATAATGTAGTCCCCCTCGGCCATCAAAGTACGATATTCTTCATAGAGTTTTCTGCTCCTGGCGAAACGAACATCGTCCGAAAAGAGGAGGAAAACGGACAAAATATCTAGAGTTACTCTTTGAACTCCGCAGGCTGTACCCAAACCATTCGCTCAAAATGGTGGTTTGGATTAAAGGGGTTCTTGGTGGAATGATGGACACGCTGCTCTTTAATCTAAAAATCATACCGGCTTGCCGTGATGTGACAGAAATCTTAGCCAGACGAATGCAGAAGGCTGTCATCCTTGGTTCAAGGAAGTGTTGCCCGAGAAAAGATTGGTAAGATTCTGGAACTGCAGGAAACTTGGACAGCCAATGTCCAACCCTTAAGAGGTCGAAACCAACGAAGGTTGTTGAGAAGGGGCAATCGTTGGCCAATACTCAGCAAGCCCCGGTATGTCACTGTCCTCCAACAGCAGAACAAAGGAGCGTTTGTAGACGGTTTCATCAATAAAAAGCCTTGCACCATACAGGATACAGGTGCGACTAGGACTATTCTTGGACCTACATTTGCCAAAACACCGACCAGAATTGATCCATCGAGTTGGAAGCTACGCACAGCAACAGGGGAGCCAGCCACTGTGTATGGTGAACTACTGATTGAGCTGATTCTGGGTAGCACTAGACTGGAACATCGGGCGTTGGTAGCTGATATCGAGGACGAGGCAATCATCGGAATGAATTCAACAGGGTTCGAGCTGAATTTCAAAGATGGCGTCCTGCTTGTGAACGGAGAAGAGCTGGTACTTCATGCAAGAAATGAATAAATGATTTGTGTCCTATTGGCTGAAGATGTAAGCGTACCTAAGAGGACTGAAACCATTGAAAAATTGAAGTACGTAATGAGGATGTCAGGATCTACAACATATCAAAATATGAGCAAAATTTGCCGAAAGCCATTTTACGAGAATATTCGGGGTCTTTTCTTCATTTCCGGCTCGGTTGGGCCACCACATACTGATGGGCGGAGTGTTACGCTGTACATCGTAAAAGATTGAATATACTGGGATCACACCAGCTGACTGTGGAAGAAATACCACGAGTAGACCCCTTCAAAATCCTAAAATTTCTGAAGGAATTGAGGCTTGAAAGGTTGCTGTGAACAAGAACACCTTGTGATAACAGAAGAAGATGGGGCACAATAGATCTAATCAGGTCGCAGCGCATCAGTCACCATTCATACTTAATATCACTTAAATGTAAGGGGGATAGTTGGTCAACCTTATGGGATTAATATTGGATTCAAATGGAGGCAACATGTAGATGGCGTCAGTGGTGTTCGCATCCAAGTCACGTCGCATCTTGAATGGCGGAATACGTAATTGCAAATAGAGTAGGTAGGTGGCACCAATGACTGCAATAAAATTAGAAATAAGGTTCAATTCAAGAAATTATTTCTTCTGATGTTTCATGGACCGTATCCAATTAGGGTCACACCGTAAAGTATCTAGGTATATTTGGGGTGCCGTGATTTAGTTGTTAGTTTGAAATGTGGATTCAGTTGATGTGTTAGTATTTATTCTGTTGTGTTTTGGATTTTGTAAAGAGATTTAAATATAACTGATAATTAAAAGCAATTTGGACAGCGGTAAATGGTGGCAGGAATATATAAATGTCACTTTTGACTTTTTAGCTTAATTATTAGGTGGAACTTAATTCAAATCATTTTAAACCTAGCTGGTTACAATTGAACAGTATTGCAAAGTAATCGCCTTTAAAATAGGTATGGTGTCAGAATATCAAATCAAGCTAACAGGTTCGCCTGAACCACATTTTAAGATAACCTAAGCAAATAACACTACACGTATCATATAATATGTGAACTAATAATAATAATTTTAGACTTCGTATTCGTATTCATGCCATTTTAAACAGCCTTCTCAGACTAATATATTTCGGTGTATTTCAGAAAAAATACTTCATATTATTATTTATGAGTCATTTTTACATAAAACGAACCTCCTCCGTATGAAATAGGAAATATTAAATTTGTTATTTAGTTATTTTTTAAGGCATCGACTACAGTGGTCTTACTTAATTATAATAATTTTTTTTTCAAGATATCAATATTAAAAAATCTCTTAAAATCTCTCATGAGTGACTCTTCTTTGGATCCGTGCCTGAGTGCTGATAAACTCACCAAGAAGCATATTTACAAAAGCTACTTTGCTTGCGTCATTACTCGCGGCTACCAGTTTAGTTATGCGAATCTGTGAATTCCAGTCCCTTATATGACAAGCGCGATTTCTTCAAAAATGTACTTGGCTACCTCGCAGTACCCTGTGCCCCTGCGTAAACTAGTAATAGGTATTTTACAATATCTCATGACATCGCTGAACCCACTGAAGAAGCAAGTGATATTTGATGACCAGGTTAGCTTGCTCAGGTTAGGTTTGTGTGTAACTTATCTGTGTTGAGGTTCTTTTGCAAAAAGAACTGTGTAAGTATAAAAATAGTCACTCAATCCTGAAATATACTGTACTTTCAATAATTAACAGAGACAATTTGCTCGACTGAAAAATATCCAATAAAAAGTTCAAACAAAATAGCTCTCTTCATGATCATTAGGCAAGTCCAACTCTGCTTCCGCTTCCACTGCTTTAAAATAAATGGTATAAACAAGTATGAAGATGCATTGAAATTGCAAAGAAGGAAACTTTAGGAAGTGTTTTGTTCACGTGTAGAAACCTTCTACAATATTTTTGGAGTTCCTCTCAATGCCCACATTTTTTATAGTGGGCGCATCAGTACAGCACTGAAATGACGTCACATATTCATGTTAGCAAATAATTACGATAGATGGCACTCGCGTTTGGTTCCAATACCAATTCCACAGGCATTGACTAACTATCCCCCTTATTTAAACAATGCTAATACCAATACCTTTTGGATAAGATATGAGCAACTATGCAACAGAAAGCGCTGGCCCTTGTCGCTATAATCTGTATGCTTTTTCAAAGCACAGTGGAACCACATCTAGAGGGCACTACACGGCTTGCTGCAGACACCCTTACGCAGATACGTGGCACGAGTACAATGACTCTCGGGTGTCGCCAATTACACCAGAAACAGTTTTGGGCATATGCTCTGTTCTGAGAAAATATGATTAACATGTTCATTTGTTTTTGTTAGATGTTGTTGTGTTATGTTCAGCAGCACATACAGTGCGCCTTTTTATGCCCCCCCCCCCCCTGTTAACTTTTGAACGGTTTGACGTAGAGCGATAAAAAAAACCGTTTCGAGGGTTTCACCGATACTACCTTTTGAAATATAACGCATTGTGATTGCTCGATAGATGGCACGGGGGGCACAAAAACCTAATTTTTTTAAGTGACACATCGTTGAAAAGAGAATTGGATTCTCTTTTCAACCATCTAATTTTTTTTAAATTTCGTTAATATGTTTTTTCACAATAAGCATTTGAAGTGTCAATGTAACAAAAAGAAAACAAACTATTATGACATGTAGTATTTAAATAACTAGAAGCAAAATTGTTGTCAATTAACGAAGCAGGTGTTCGAAATGTCCACCTAATACTTCTTGACAATAAAAAATTCGATTCACAAATTCCTGCCGAACATTATTCAACATGTCTGCAGTTATACCAGCACAAACCCGTGTTATTCGTTCTTTAAGTTCTTCCAAAGAGTTGGATTGTTGCTCATACACTTTGGATTTGACGTATCCCCACAGAAAGAAGTCACAAGGTGTAAGGTCTGGTGATCGTGCCGGCCATTCGATTGGTCCACGACGTCCAATCCATCTCATAGGGTATGTTACATCCAAATACTCTCGAACTTGACGTTGGAAGTGAGGAGGGGCCCCATCTTGCTGGAAGGTGATGTGTTCTTGAAATTCGTTCTCATTTTCTTCTAATATTCCAAGTATGAGTGGTTCAACCGTATCTCTTAGTAAATCCAGGTACAAATTACCGTTTAAGTTTTCTTCCAGAAATAAGGGACCTACAATATGGTCTCTCAGAATTCCAGCCCACACATTTACTTTCTGTGGGAACTGTGTGTGACCTTCTCGAAGATATGGGGATTTATATCACTCCAGTATCGCACATATTGTGTATTCACATTTGCGTTCAAAAAAAAGGTACTTTCACCTGAAAAACAAATATTCCTAATGTAATTGGGGTTCCTAGCAATCTTTTCCTCCATAATTTCACAAAATTCCATTCTTCGGTCTGGGTCGTTTTCTGTGAGTTGGTGTAACATTACTAATTTGTATGGATGGAACTTGTGTTTCTTCAAATATTTTTTTACTGTAGCTGTTGAGACCCCAATCGTACTTGCTACACGAGAGGTACTTTGTTGCGGATTTACCACCATTTCTGCAATTATCGAAACCTTTGTCTCTTCCGGAATTGATTTTCGACCAGCTCCACCTTTCCTACGAACACTGCCAGTTCTGTTGAATTTTTCAACTAGTTCCCTCAAATATTTCCGAGTTATAGAATGTTCAGGAAATTTTTCATTAAAAATTCTCTCCGCTTCGTGGTAGTTCCGATGGGCCTCACCAAAATTATAAATTGCTTCAATTTTTTCTTCGAAAGGACGTATACGAACCATGATGATATCAAATATTCAAAGTAAATAATAATTATAAGTAGACAAAACTCCTCAGTGAATATGAATACAATAATTCATCAATCCATTGTACTTTTATAGGTAACTAATTAATTATTGTCATTTAAACAAATCCAATAAATAGTCCTTTCGTAGTACCTGTTTTTACTTTTTTCATTAAAAATAAATGAAATGGGTATAATTTCGATATCCTAATACCTAATTAAGCTTTGAAAGGAATTCAAAATGAATAATTATTAATGTTGTGAATTGTCTTTATTGACCGTATTTCGTGGTATTGATTGCAATTGTGAATCACTAGAACAATTAAGGTATTTTTCTTCAAACATTATTATTTTAATACCACCCAAAATATTTTCCGTCCCATTATTTCACATCAAACCCTTCAAAAGTTATTGAGGTAAGGTAAGGAAACGAATTCAGATCCGCTCTTACACTTGACACTTCAAATGCTTATTGTGAAAAAAGGTGTCAACGAAATAAAAAAAAAATTGAATGGAAGAGAATCAAATTCTCTTTTCAACGATGTGTCACTCGACCCCCCATGCCATTTAAAAAAATTAGGTTTTTGTGTCCCCCCACGCCATCTATCGAGCAATCACAATGCGTTATATTTCAAAAAGTAGTATCGGTGAAACCCTCGAAACGGTTTTTTTTTTATCTCTCTACGGCAAACCGTTCAAAAGTTAACAGGGGGGGGGACTATAAAAAGCCGCACTGTATAGTCGATACGGTGTTATATCATCAGCCGATGGCTATGGCTATCCATGAACTTAGTTCACTATAGAATAGACATAGTAATAATAGACATGGTTATTCATTATATATTTTAATAATGATTGGCACACATTTTTTACAACAGAAGATTATGGCAATATTTGTACAATAATAAAATATTTGTAAATAAATAGGAATCTCAAAATGTACATAAATAATATGGTTCTTATGAATAATTTCAGAACAAAATTCAACGGTGCTTGAATGTATAGTGTAATACTCCACAAAGGCCAATAATGAATTATTAAGATCTGCATCCATTTTACAATAATTAAAAGTGATTCACCTCAAATCCGTGAAAATGACGTCAACGATAAACAAACAAAAAAAAATACTGATGTGTGACAATAATTGATATTATGTGCTCTATTTGAAAAATTGAGTTAGCTCATTCAACTAGTTACTTTGCTAATAGGTTTACTTTCAGCAATTGTATTTATATTTACAACAGTGACCTCTTTGGTAAAAAAAATAGGATAAAATAGGTACTGCGACATACATATGAGCAATAACTTAACACATTTGAACAAATTTACAAGTATTATCTATCTAACGAAGAATACAAATTGAAATACTGAGGTTGAATCCTCATTCGTTGTTCATCTTCAGTTAATGGACATATTTTATTAACTTTTATGTGAATAGTATAATGAATTCGAATCTGAACGAGATACATTTCTAACACCATTTTTTTGCATGAAATAATAGCTGGTATTAGAAAAATGAATTACTATATTCGCACCAAGTTACCCATAAGGTCAGGGAAAATCGCCCAATATCATTACGATTCGATGTAATATCAATTTAGTGTTAAAATTATATTTATTTTGTGCTAATTATTTAACGTTCACAGGGATAGTCAGAAACAAGGTTTTTATTCATGAGCATAGTGAAAAAAATTATAGTTTCTTTATATTATCTATGACACCCTGTATAGCAATTACTATGTTTCACAAAATGTCAATGAATTTGATATCTCATCAGTGATAGTGGCTAAGATCATAAATTTACAAATAATGGAAAAAATTATGTTAAATATTAGTCTTATTTTAACAATATCACAATTTAAATATTGCAATAATTTTAAGTATAACTAGATATGCTTCCATTACTATAAAATTTTCAGATGTTTATCTTAATTTTTTTATTATTTGATTACGTTACAAAAAGGCATCCAAGTTTCAACAAAACGAATGCATGAATTGTTAATTGAATTGAATGAAATTAATCTAAACTCTTTTAATACTGACTTCATGACTGCTATTGCGCTTGATTAGTCCTTATAATTTAGATATCAACTCATCAGGCTGGAAGGTTTGGCTTTGAAATAAGTAAAAAGATGTTGAAAGTTGATTTTTGTTTCAGGATATCAACCTTCTGATTCAAAATCCTCGAACTCAACATTTTTCATGAAATTTGTTTGCTACTATTTTTGAGCTCGATTCTTGAAGTTTGAATGTAGACTTGCCTGACTGTTTTCGTCAGTTTTTGAATTTGGTAATATGTATGAAGTAGATTCTTGACATGATTTTTTGACCTTCCACAATCGGAAAATGAAAAAATGTTAATCCAAAGAAATCTGTACAAGTGTAGAATAATTTGCCCGAGAAGTTACTGCGTTCACAAGACTGCTGCCTTGAAAGAAATTAATTTTTGTCAGTAAATTAAAAGAGAAGTATTGTTTGTTAATTCGATCTCATTTTTTCAGATAGGCAAATTCAGTGTAGGGTACGACGTTACTGACAAAAATTAATTTCTTTCAAGACAGCAGTCTTGTGAACGCAGTAACTTATCAGGCAAATTAATTAATTTGCCCTTCTACACTTGTAAAGATTTCTTTGGATTAACATTTTTTTATTTTCAGATTGTGGAAGGTCATAAACCCAAAAAATCATGTCAAGAATCGGATTTCCTCCACAAAATCAAACTTTCAATCAATGTTTATGAAGTGGATGTTTCTTTGAGGATAGTACTACCTATTTGAGTCAAAATACATCGATGGTACGTTCCTCAACCCATGTTTTTTCATGATGACTGCTCTTGAGTTTGAGCCGTATAACTTTAATGTCAGCTTGTCCGCCTGCATATTCATTAGGTTTTTCGATTTCATATTAGTCAATATGTATAGTGAGTTGACCTTTATTTCAGGATAGTATTGATTTTTTGTATCATACGTTCCTCCAAAGCATGGTTGTACGTAAAAGGGTGTCATTGGATTGGTTGGAATTAGTCGTCCTCACCATCAACATACATTTTTTTACAATCATGGCGCTGAGCAATGATATTTATCAAAATTTTCAAGGTTGCAGTCCCACAAATATATCAAGTTGCTTGTAGTAAAACATAAATTTTCCGGTATTAGCACAAGGCAGTGATTATTACGATTCATCTGGATCATGTCTGATCTTGAATAACCTATTCTCGTATTCTATCCTAGTCCTGAACAAGTTTATCCAATATTGAGCACATTTATAAAAATACTGTCCAATGAAGTCTACACCGAGTTCACTGAAGACGCTGACAGAGTGATTTTGAAATAATATCAATCTTTTTGCCGATTATAAAGTCACAATTCTCATCACTATACCGGGTGAGCAGGAGGTGAGGTACGCCCCCCAATTGTTCTATAGTTTTGAAGATACAGATTTCAAATTTGGTGTGTCGCTATAGTACTTGAATACGCATATTTTGAAGGCTCTACTAAAAATTCACCACTTCCGATTCAACCTTTTTTTTTAAATGACATCTTGTACATATTTTTTCTCTATCCGAAAGAGCACGCAATTTGTGATAACACTGTTCTTTAAAATCTAAAATCGGTTGAAACATGGCGGAGATACAGTTGGTTGTTCAATCGAATAAAGTTGGCCATGAAACTCAAACTTATATCATCACAATTGACAAACGACATCAGAAGTTACCAGAGAAAGCTTCGAAGTGCGAAACAGTTGAGAACTGAGGTTCGCATGTATAGTTGCAGCTCCCATATATTTCAACAATTATCAAAAATTACCTAAAAACGGAATGATACCCATAAAGAAATGCTCACAACTGTCATTTCTTAAATGGCAACCTGTACTTTTCAATTTGTCATGATAACAAATTATAAATTATCAGTTTACTCGTGTGAAAAGTTTTGGAGAATTCCTAAGGAAACGAAGATACAATCAATGAAATTTAGAGTTCCTAAAATTGAATGTTCTTCAACGTAGGCAGCTTAGAACATAATTAAGAAAGCAATACACAAAAGCTCGTATTATTTCAACGAAGTCAAAGTGTGTTCTACTCATTTAAACAATGCTGCTTTTTTGTTTCGCTATTTTATGTTCATGGCCGCCTTCGTTGAAGAATATCTAATTTTGAGATCACTCATGATGAAACATCTTGCATTTGCGAATTCTTTCGGAATTCTTCAGAATTTTTCACACGAATAATCTGATAATTAATCATTTTTCATCATGACGAAGTGAAAAAAACATTTGAAAAATAGCAGTTGTGAGCACTTCTTTATGGGTACTATTCCGTTTTTAGGAAATTTTTGATAATTTTTGGATTATGTGGGAGTTGCAATCACACGAGAAACTCAGTTTTCAACTGTATCGCACTTTGAAGCTTCCTCTGATAACTTCTTATGTCTTTTGTCCAGTTTGGGGTCACTCCCGGTTGAATCGGAAGTGGTGAATTTTCAGTAGAGAGGTCGAAATATGCGTATTCAAGAACTATAACGACATACCAAATTTGACATATGTATCTTCAAAACTATAGAAACATTTGGGGTCGTACCTCACCGGTATAGGTATAATGTGTTTATCATCCATACTAGCAGTGAAAATAATGAAGAAGTGTGATTCATATTATTATTCGGATATGGGTTCATTCCCGATAATATTTTACTCTTGGTTGGAAATCGCTTTGTTTATATCAGATCTATATATTGCTCAATTTCTATCAACATTTAATTGATAACTTGGATCACCTTGAATCTACCCTTTTTGACGTCAAGAAAATGACATTATATAAAATAAAGTCTTTTCCTCATATCTGGTTTAACTTTGATCTTCAAATCTACAAACCATAACTTTTGGAAAACAAACATCAAACATCACTATCCAATTTGTGGATTTTATTGGAGTATATGGAATTGACATCACCCTCTACTTGCAAGAATGAAGTTTTTGAATTCAAATTGAGAATAATAATTATATTCGGAAAATCGTTCGATATCAGTAACTTCAAAGTTTTTCATTCGCCCTTTGTTGAAATACTATAGTGATATATTGTATTACAAAAAGTTGTATCCTTTCCTAAGGTCGCAAGCCTATTCATTCAGTAATACTCATTACAAAAGTTTAGTGAAGAATTCAACAACTTTTTGAAAATTAATCGGAAGAAAGTATAATGCATATACTTTTCAAATGTTATGACTCTCTTTTCCTCAGTTGAATTGCTTATCATTGCATACAAACCTTTACCAAATATATGCACTCATTTACAAAATCTACAAACCATAAAACAAAATATTAAAATACTATTCCACCGATATCACTTTTTCTGAAAGTATATTAACTGGTGGAAATACAATTCAAATAATATAGGTATTATCAATTCTAAAACCACCAACCTGTTTATTACATTTCAAGTGATATTTCTGATTCATCTACAGATGAAACGTTTTGCTATAAATGTCTTGCACCTTGTATATTTCAATAATTGAAAGTAAGATTGTCATTATTTAGATCAAAATTCACAATTATCGATAAGTAACAACAGAATGCATATTGACGTTGAAATTCTGTGATTCAAAGAAGCCTTTCGTAAGTTGAGGTAAAAAAATAATAAAAAAAATTATCAAGCAATAAAACACATTTTTATCAATATTTTAAAGCTTGCATTAGGTATGAACAAGCTTAAATTGACTAGATTTTTCATTATAAACGCTTTAGAAACAGAAACATATACTTACTATACACTAATTTATTTACTGTTGGAATCAATGGAACCACTATTATTCTACACACATAAATTATCAAATAAATAAAAAAAAAAATAAATAAAAAAAAAATAAAAAAAGAAACAATTTTGCAATGAACTTTCTTGTCTACTTTCTGGTGGCTGAATTGATTCCATGACAATTCTTTTTGTTTTACATTCACTATGGACTACTAAAATGATAAACAGTTCATTCTCTCGGATAATACTAGTTCTTACTTAGTTTTTTAAAATTCGTAGATTATGATATTTTCAAAATTTATCAAAAATTAGGCTCAGCACTATTCGAACTCAAGTAATTAATAAATAAATATATCAAATGCTGAATAATTCCACATCATCTGATCATCATAAAATACTATTCGAACAGTAGGTATATTTCAAGCTTAACGGTATGATTCAGCTCAACAAGATGATTTTTTTATTCGATTACTGTGATGAAATTGTCACATTCATCGTTACCAACAACAGTTGCCTTGATTATTGTATCAGCGAGTTGTAAGAGGCAATCTGAGATATAATTGAATATTTTATACTCTATTTGAAACTTACACATACTAATTATTATTGTCTATGATTCTTACAATATCCTTAGCTTTTGTAAATTTCTGCCTTTTTATTCAAGACTACGAATAATTTTTATTGACTCTCACTATGAATCGGTGAAACTTATTCGTGAGAGTGGCGACAGAGTTATCGGAGCAAATGCTAATATTTTTTACAGAACATTGAACATTATTTTGATATAGGCGATCTGATTTCTCAAAAACATTTATAGGCGTTCTGATTTGCGACTATACTATGAAAGTAATAAGCCGCTTTGGATACAGTCATAACGAACATTGTAAAAAAAGTCTATGTATAAAAGCGCGAAAATCTAGATCTGCTGATATAATTTTCTTCTATATTCATAACAACAAGTAGTTCAATAATATACCTTGTATAAAATCACAAAAATGTAAACATCACAACAAAAACTGAAGTCAGCTTCCAAAACATTAAATAGGTAAACAGCTAAAATCATAATACCGTTCAATCCAGTTTATCCAATTCACGAAATGGAAGCTACCCAAAACACCAAAACTACGTCACTTTCACTCGACGCTCGTGTCGCTAACAAAGTTAGCATTCTCAAGAGCTATATACGCTTACTACGCTAGAGAACAAAATTCTAATCATATTTATACCTGCTACTTATCTGAGTGGTCAATTGCACTCATTATCTATTTTATCTGACCCTCTATTCTACTGACCTCAATTATCTATTAGAATTGTTTACTTTGAATCAGAAACTACCTGCTCTAAACTACTTGTTTCATATTTGATGACACTTGGATTAATGACTAATATATTGATATAATAATATTTATTTCACCAACATATTTGAAAACGAGAAAAAATTATTAGAAGTAAAGTAACGAATAATAATAAACTAAATAGTGATAACGAATGGAAACTGATGAATTATCAAGGAAAGAAACGTTCATTGTATTATGAACTTGAGCAAAGGGCTGTATGGAATGGGGCCCTTATCGGCATTCATACTATTTTTACACTTTGCAATTTCTGAACTCTCGAATGCATCGAGAAGTCTGCGGTCAGGAACCTGTCTAATTAATCTCAGACTTGTGTCATCAAATCGGTGGTCGTGGTCCAAAGCATGTTGAGCCACACTCGATTTTTCTGGTCTCGAAAAAAGGATATAAGTAATGTGCTCTCGGAAACGTACTTTCATGGCCCTTCCGGTCTGTCCCACATACTTCTTCTCGCAGTCCTTACAGCTAATCTCATAAATCCCCGACTATTTTTTTTCTTTCGTCTTATCTTTGGGAGTACCCAAGATTTGTTGCAGTTTATCTGATGTCTTGTATACCACCTTCATATTGAAGGTGGTGGTGGAATATGAAGGTGGTATACAAGACTTCATATGAACTGCAACAAATCTTGGGTACTCCCAAATATAAGACGAAACAATGAACGTTTCTTTCCTTCAAAAATTCATTAGTCATCATTCGTTATCATTACTTTATTCATTCATAATATCCGAAGAAACAGGATTATTTGTGATAGGGATACAAAAAAATAATGATAATAACAATACCTTACAAATCTACATAAAAAATAATATACAATTGATATAGATACAATTCAAAAGCAACTTAAAAAGAGAAGAAAAAAAGTATTCATGTTGATTGAATTCAAAATAGTTAGGCAGGAAAATAAAATAAATTATGGAAAAATTAAGCCATTTTAGAATAATTAACAAAGAAAATAGCTCTCTATTCTATTTTTAAAACTCGTCACTTTTTAAATTTTTTTTATTTCATTTGGTAGTGAATTGTAGATATCATACCATCATGGTATATCGATTTTTTCCCAAAATTAGTACTGAAATTGCTGAGGCTTAAACAGTTTGCTTGTCTTGTTTGATGATTAGGGGGCGTCCATAAAATATGTGTGATGTTTAAGGGGGGGAGGGGGTCCAGTCAAATCTCATCTAATCTTACGTTGGAGAGAGGGAGGGTCTCGGCAAATATCACGCAATTTATTTTCTGATAAAAAAAAAAAAATTATACTATTTTGGTCCATTCAATCCAGATTGTACATGCTTAAGATTTAATCTTAAGCGTAATCGTAATACGATTAGGATCATTCACTAATTCGTTCGAAAGAAAATAATTTCATTCATACTTCGACGTTATACATCTACTGACTGTCACTCCACCATATTTGTTTTATACCAAATAGCTCAATTTAATCTGAATTTACGGTACAGTGTAGCCCGTCCTTTGTTTTCGCGCCACTGTCAGCCGATCGCGCGACTCGATGAACGAGAACGTACTAGCTGAGTGGCAGCGACACACGGACAGGTTCCAACCTGCTTTGTTTATTCTTGTAAATGTTTTACTCGACTCAGTGCATGCTCTTACTAATTTAAAATTAGTTATCAAGAATTTTATCACGCATACGTCAATTTTTTTTTCTTTTAACAATAAAACAATCCAAAGCGTTTACGTAAGAAACCCACATTTTGAAAAATCTCACGTGAGATTGGGGGATGGGGGAGCGGGTTGAATAAAATCTTACGACATCTCACCGGGGGGGGGGGGGGGACAGAAAATTTAAAAAAACACCTCACGTAATTTATGGACGCCCCCTTATGGATGTTATTGATTTCAATGAAATTTAAATTAGAAACTTTCTGCTTTAATCGAATTAAGTGAATAAATGAACACATTTTTACTTTATAAAGGGAATTCAAATTTAGTAAATTATTAGGTTTATATAAGTTTGCTGTTGGTTCTAAAAATGGCAAGTTGTAAATACATTTCAAAGATTTATTTTGTAGTTTTTTTAGAGGTTTCAAAACTGAATTATTAGCGGTTCCCCAGATTGATATCAAATACTGTAGGTTACAATGGATAAGACAAAAGTAAATATTTTTAAGGTATTTGAGGGGAAAAAATTTCCTTATTTTAAACAGTACACCAACGACTGGATTGATTGGTTTTCTCAATTTATCAACATGATTGTTCCATGATAGTTTTTCATCAATAATAAGACCTAAAAATTTAGTAATTTTGGTGTATTTTATAGAGTTAGATCCAAATAATAGCGGATGAATGGAATTGTTTGTGGTTTTTTAAGGAACAAACATAAATGTTGATTTATTAAAGTTTAAGTAAGTTTAAAACGTTGTAACCATTTTGAAATTACATTTAGATCACTTTCCATATTTTCACGTATCTCTCTGAAGTCAGTGGCAAAATATATTAATGTGGTATCATCAGCAAATAGTTTTACTTAGTTTATTATTATTCCTTATTTTACTACTAATATATTTTTCTCGTTTTCCAATATGTTAGTGTAAAGTAAATATTATTATTATATCAATATAGTCATTAATCCAAGTGTCATCAAATACGAAACAAGTAATTTGTGTGATTGATGACTTGTTTATTTTGTGGAAATTCATGATCACTTTGATGAAACGAAAGAACACTCTTTTGTCTTATTTCCATTAGATTTTTATTGTTACGACCGGTTTCGGGTTTTATCCCATTATCAAGTATAAAAACTAACTTTAACTTTAACTAAGTTAGTTTATACTAACTAACTAACTTTAACTTTAACTAAGTTAGTTTATACTTGATAATGGGATAAAACCCGAAACCGGTCGTAACAATAAAAATCTAGTGGAAATAAGACAAAAGAGTGTTCTTTCGTTTCATCAAAACAAAACAAGTAGTTTAGAACAGGTAGTTTCTGATTCAAAGTAAACAATTCTAATAGATAATTGAGGTCGGTAGAACAGAGGGTCAGTTAAAATATATAATGAGTGCAACTGACCAATCAGAAGTAATAGGTATAAATAGGATTCGAATTTTATTCTCTAGTAAGCGTATAGCTCTAGAGAATGCTAACTTTGTAGTTTTGGTGTTTTGGGTAGCTTCTATTCCTTGAATTGTATTCATACCAAAGGTTCCAAACATCCATTTTCGACTAGATTCAAATTATAGGTCAAATTCATATATAGAGATGGCAACATTGCGAGATAGATCAATAGTGTTGCCGGAGTTAATTCCTCAGAAAGTCAGAAAGAGGCATTGGCATTGACAACAGTCTCACGCAGGAAGTACGCTATAATGTAATCACATCTGTTGATTCAAAATGTGCTTTTATAATCCTAGGATAAACAACCAAAACTGTATGGCGTTCTACTTGCGTACGGGTCTGTATTTATGTTAAATCAATGCCTCTTTCTGACGTTTTAACTCTAGAAACACTATTATTAGCAATAGTTCCATCTCAATGTGAATCCAACTATAAATGATTGTTTCACAACAGTTTGATAAATGCAAATACTGAGTTAGAAGAAGACTTGAGTTTTAAGATATCATGTATACTGACGATAAACATTCAAGTATAAAACGGCATTGTAGTAGCCCATAATGTACCATTATGAGTGGATCTGAGTGTGTAACATTATAACAAATGTAAGCTGTTGAAGCTAAAACGGGAACGGACATTAGTTCCCTCTACACATCTAGGGAAGACACTTGAGATGTCGCAAGCCATATAGGAGCTATTGCACGGTTGGCATGCAAGTGTCAAGGAATGTAAAACCGGTCCTATTAAAATGGCGTTCAACCGCCGGGGGAGTCCCTTCGGAGGTCCTTCTGCGGAGCCCGACTATTATCAGTCTCGTTGCTCCTTGGGTCACTGACAGGGAGCCCAGCACTAACAGTAGCCAATCGAAGAACACTAGAATGTTTAATAGCGTCAAAGGGCGCACTATCACTGTTTGTAGTTTTGTTTTTAGATGCCACCAATCCATCGTACCCCACTGCGCGTGGATCGTCGCCACAATCGAAATTATAGCTACAGCAAAGCTGTCCGTCCTATAAAAATAATAACATGAGTAAACAGAAGCGTGAGGTCATCGAAGAAATCTAACTGAACGCACATTTAGGTTAGGTTAGGTTAGGTTAGGTTAACTGACTCAAAGCAATGTTACATTATTCTCCATAATTATATAAGAGTGGGTAAATGAAAAACGATAATTTCACTCACTATATGAAAGTCGCGTCTCCTGCGATATGAGGACCAATCAGAATGGGATTTCGCGAAAGTACACGCTTCCTTTCTTTCCGATCCGGAAAGACCACGTCGTCAAGTCAACCACAAATATAAACAGCAATGATACATCTTGTAATCTAATATGACATAAACGTCAGGTTGACAGACTTCATGTTTATTATTCATTAGTTGCAACTATTGAAGAATTCACTTTGTTTACTCTATCAAATTTCAAATAATAACTTGGTTGGTTCGTGAAATTATCTCAATAAATACGACTCGTGCTCACAATACAATCGATAATTCTGTCAGAAATCTTTAACTCGATCAAATTGCTTTGAGGACAGAATTATCGATAGTATTGCGACCACTCGTGGTATTACCCCCGATAACACTCGAAGTTATAGAGGCTGTTTCCGAAATTGGAGCGATGAAGAACACGGGTTGTAATATGGGACATAATATAACAATAAAAGGCAAGAATTTTTTTTCTGAAGCAATCAAAAATTTTCAAAATAATAATTGGCGCTTTTAGTTACCTTTGTTTGATAGGCACTGGTTTGATAAAACTGATTTGATAGGCACTGGTTTGATACTCCAGGCCACAGGGTATCTGCCCGCAGGCGGTGTGTAATCAATGATTGACAAGTGAACTGAAAACTGAAAATAGTTTTTTTTCGACAACATTATTTCTTTCATTTCGTTTTGTTTTGTTATCTGCTACTTCCCTCTTTATTTATTGCTCCAGTTTCGGAAATGTTTATTATTATTGAATAATAATACATACAAATGATGTTTTGTAATGTTGTTTCTGGGGTTTTTAACTCTCCACAGCCTAAAAATGAAAACATGTGAAATATATAGAAATATCAAGATGTTCATATATTGAAAAATGAAGATGTCACCCCTCAGAGACATTTCAAGTTGGTTAAGAATGTGATAATGAATATTTCAAACATTAATTTTTTTCTAAAATGTTTCAGGTTTCTGCTTCTGTGATATTTGAAACCTGCTAATGAATAATATTGCGTTGATGTCTCAGGGACATTTCTGAAACTAGAGATGTTCCACCTGGAAGAGGTTTAAAAAAAAAACATAACATGAGTTGAAAATAATTATGTTTGATCACACATTCATTTCTAATAGAAACCAACGACACTGAAAAAAAAACATTCGTTTTTGGCCTTTATTACAAGATTGAGTTTAAGTTCGAAGAGCAGTTATAGACAGACTCAATCTATACATAGCTCAAAATGGAAGATTGTTTGAGCCTCTTTTGCGAATTTATGCTTCTTTAATTTTTTCTGATCATTACCTTTCCTGCCCAGCTTTGAATGTGTAAATCATTATGTATCACTGTTTATCACTGTTATTACTGTTATGCACTGTTATGCACAACAGGCATTACTATTATTGTTATTATTAACATTAGTATTATTGCTTTCATGAATATTTTTTACTCTCCTTCAGAATTAGATACATTTTCGATGAAAATCAAGTTAATTATTTCATGTGAGCTCATAGTGTGGACTAATTATGGTATGGCTTTATTTACAGGGTGTTTGAAAAAAGTGTTCCATAGTAATGACGCTTTATGGAAAAAGCGCCATTCTATGAAATTATGAACAGGAAATGTAAATACACATTTTCGAAAATGTTTAGTGGATACACTTTCTCATTCCAAATATTGATTCTGAGATATTTGGGGATGGATGAACCCACTTTGTGACATAAATCCCACCTTAGCCATCATACCTTTTATGAACCCATGCAACTCTTATTTCTGAAAAACACTTTTCCAAAGGAATTCAATTTAGTAAAAATATATAGGGTACTTCATTTAAAAAAAAAACTTTGATAAATCACCATCGGACATCTTGTATATCGTTTGGTATTTTTGGATCATAACTTCCATTGCTCTCTATAACTTTCATTTGGGTTTTTTTTTCAATCTAAAATAGGGAAACACCTATTAGTCATCCATGCATCGTTGATATGTATGTTTTAGAGAGACGCTCCCTATCATTTATCGAACAGCAGCGATAATTAATTGAAAGGTAACTGATAAGAGAAATTTATCGCATAGGGTGGGGGAAAAATTACATGTTTTTGTTCAGTTAGATTGTCAACGATTTGTTCAAAGTGAAAGGCTTGCAATTCGCTAAAGATAATAGTTGTCAAAAAACTTTGCAATTTGTGCTATTTTTGAAAAAAGTGAAATTGTGCTTGCCTATCTCAACACGAGAGTACATATCTATCTGTTGAAATATATAGGGATAATTCTCTTATAATTAATTTAATTTCCTATAACTAACAGTTCCTATTATTCAAGAAACATTCAAAATGAAAATTAAAAAAAAGACACAAACAATTCAAATATTCTCAGACTATTTGGCTATAGTCTAGTTCCTAAATTGTAGATAGTGACTCATAGTACATTTTCAGGTTTTCACGCGATTTGAAAGTGCGGAGAGGATGTAAGAAAGTGGCAAAGTAAAACTTGATTTGAGGCCTATGTACCTGCTTGATTTCTGTTCCATTTTTCTACCTGCTTTATATGAATTATGAACCGTACACTCTATGAGTCACTATCTACAATTTAGGAACTGGACTATAGGTGTATACCGTCCGCGTGCGAATTTCGATGGAAAACCATCAAAATCATTAGTTTCTAATGATAAATACCATCTGAGAAAAGTCTCAGAACCTCAGAATGGCCAAAACGATGCTGGGTATCGAGGAAGTTGAGAGAATATATACCTTGCTAATGTTCTATGGAACAAAATGAAAATTATTGGGAATCACTGAAATCTGATGATGTGGAGACAATATGGAAAACAATAACTGATAAAAAGTTATGTTATCCTTGTCTGAAGGAAGGACACTACATATTCGGATGTAAGAGGAGTTGCATGAATGGATGTAATTATTTTCATCAGCCTCTTCTTCGTGAAACCTACCATTTCTAAACTACTCGAGTTTCTGATGAATCTGAGTTCACGAAAGCAAACGATAATGAAATAATTTACGCTGTAAGGCATGGAAATGAAAAAGTTGTACTGCCAATGTTCTAAGTGAAGATATTGGGAACAAATTCGTGACGAGGCTTCAAAAGTTAGTCTGGTAGAGTGTCATGAAACAGAATAGAGGGAAATAAACAGTCTGTCTCCAGTGGACAAATGAAATCATCTCTCGGTTCCAGAAAATCCAGACCTTGAATATTTCTGCTGCTTGCAATGGGTCACAATTATTCAAGATGGAAAATGGAAGGACTATCGAAACGTTATCGTCTTCGACAAGGTGGAGAAAATATTCGCATCTGAAAGATCTTTCTACAAAGACTCTCTTCAATGAGAAATCTGAGTTACTTATTCTGGTCAAATCAGGAACGGACCTGAGAATACTACACCTACTGCTACCAAATGTAAGTAAAGATGATCTCAGCACGGACCTTGCACAGCGAGAAGCGGGATTCAAGGAGTTCATACCTTCCACATCTGTGGTACGACTAGAATATACGATGATCATTTCCATGATCCCATTAAATCTTCATATTCAACTGAGGCATTCAGTGCTACCGTCCGAAAACCGAAGGAAAATGAGTAGAATAAAATAAGCTTGGAAATATGAAATCTAATCACCAACTAAAATGTGTGAGAAGATTTTTTTAATAAACATTGGCCAAAGTATACTATAATGTGGTATTTCGCATTTCGCATACCGTATTTCAGTCGAGAATCCCAACAAACCTAGCAACCGGAGTTTGGTTCTTGACGAGACTGCTAATGTTGATGGAATACGTATGAATGATAACCTTTTCAGTAACTTTCTCAAAAATATCAGAAACCATTATACGCAAGTTTTATGTCGACGAATACCTGGATTCTAAGGACATTGAAGAAGATAAGCTCTTGAGAAGGTGAAAAAGTGAGGAGGGAAAACGAAACTGGTGGATTTCAAATAGTCAATTGGGTATCTAACTCCTCACTGGCTGATGATACTATGAACCTGAGAAGGTTGAAAGATGGAAAATGAGTCACACAGGCGTTTGGTGGAAATCTAAATTTGATGAGCTCCTGATCAAATTCAATGCCGATTTTGACAGCCACAAGTCAGATCCTGAGATTCGTAATATTTTTATTCAATCCATCGCGCGTTATTGCATACCTCAAAGTTAGAGGCAAGATTATAAATGTAAGACGTATGGCGCTCTAAGATTGGATGGGATGAATTGCTCCCAGATTACGTACAACGTTCTTGGCGACAATGATTGACAGATCTTATGAAATTTCTGTGTTAGGGATTCTACGATGTTATCCTGTGGAAACCCCTACAGCGATTTTGATTGAGCTCCATATGTTTTCTGATGCAGGCGGCTGGAGGAAGAAGCCTTTAAAAAAAAGGTTGGCAAGAAATTCCTGGTTCCGAATGCGATCAAATGCCTTGGAGATGTCCATAGCCACGACCAGATTTATATTATTTCTTCGATATATAGCTGTCATATACAGTGACCGCCAAAAAGTATGTACCATATGGGAAAAAAGTTTATTATTAGAGTATTAGAAAAAATATCCTTGGGAAAAGTTTGTGCATGTCCGATAACCTAAAAATCGATTTTGACACATGTCACGTGATCGCTGGTATGGCGGCAAATTGAAAAAAATTACTATGAAAAGGCAAAAAGTGGGGTAAAATGGCAAGATATCAAAAAAAGTTATTTGAAAAAGTTGCTTAGAAATAAATTTTATTCACATATACAAAGTTTGAAAAGGTAATGAGAGAAAATTGAAAATATCAATTTTTTTAAAAATATTTTCCTAGCTGTATAAAAATATCATATTATTATCCTATGAATAGCTTGACCATACCCGAACATTTGTTTTTCAATGATAATGACAAAACTTTCTCATTTTCTCTACACCAGTGAGCACTAAATTAAAAAATTTTGTTAAAACCCTGGCTGTTATATTGGTTCGTATCTTACAGTTATATCAGAATTCCACGACCATTGTGATGACATGACACTCCAGAAACATGGTGTTTTCCAGATTATAATCAAGTTTCGATGATAATCGTACCAGAGCGTTTCACTTCGCATGCAATGTTGAAAATTCTAGCCTCTTTAATTTGACGCACATTTTTAAGATTATGTGCGAAGTGAAACGTTCGTGCACGATTGTCATCAAAAATTGATTACAATCGGAAAAACACGATATTTTGGATATCTCCATCATCGCAATAATCGTGAAATTCTGATATAACTGTTAGATACGAACCATTGTAACAGCAAGGGTTCTGACAAAATTCAATTTTTTTAAATTAGAGCTCTCTGGTGTGGAGAAAATGAGAAAGTTTTGTTATTATTATCGGAATACAAATATTTCAGTATGGTCAAGCTATTCATAAGAAAATAATTTGATATGTTTGTATAGCTAGAAAAATATTTAAAAAAAATTGCCATTTTCAATATTCTCAAAATATTTTCTGAAACTTCGTATGTGTGTATAAAATTGAATTCTTAGCAACTTTTTCAAATAACTTTTTTCGATATCTTGCCATTTTGCCCGACTTTTTGCCTTTTGATAGTAATTTTTTTCAATTTGCCGCCATACCAGCGATCACGTGACATGTGTCAAAATCGATTTTTAGGTTATCGGACATGCACAAACTTTTCCCCAGAATCTTTTTTCCAATACTCTAATAATAAACTTTTTTCCCATATGGTACATACTTTTTGGCGGTCACTGTATATGAGACACAAGCGAACAGGTCGACAGTTTGATTTTCCAGTTTGACCGATGTACTCTTTGCATGCCTTTGGAAAACTATGAAAATACCAAATTGTCAAAGATTAGTTGAATTTTGCGCAATACGCTTTGGATAACGATTTTATACAGAAGCTCTGGATAACGATCGTATTTATTAGAGTATCTCAGACTAGCCAGCACTAAATAGCATATTTCATTTGAATTGTGTGGGTCCTATGTTCAAATATGTCCAAAATAAATTCCGTTAATTTTGGATGAAAATTATCCTTATTTCAAAATTATGAGAATGCTTATTCCAAATACGTCCAGATCGTAACAGCTTTAGTCTTCAAACAAGTCAACATGCTACTATCATTCATGAAACATCAATTTACTCTTTCCATCGTTATCATAGGCTGATTGACTAACTACTTAAATTGAGAAGCATGCATTAGCTTACACATCTGTAGAGTGCTCTATATTGATAGTTCACAAACAAAGGATATGTTATTTCAGAAAGTTCTCTATCACGAAAAACTAGAACTCCATCGATTTTTTGTTGCCGGATCCGTCGGATTAAAAAACTAATGAAGTTGTAGTTTTAGAGAACCGCAATCATATTGTGTTGAAGACTCCAATTTTAATCTACATGACAGGCAAAACAGGCACTACTAGAGGTGTGTATGTTTTGAAATGTGAGCCTTCTTTTCGATATCGTTGATGCATTGAGAATTTGAGAGACAATAACTTAATATTTGTGCAAACTTCGACATTACAAATTTTCATCAATTGTAACAGATCATTCAACGGTAAGGATATATTACGAATGAGTTCTTTAAAAGAAAAATATTATCAATTTTTTGCTCTTGCTCGAAATAAGAAATCTGGCCATCTTCTACCAATGTCCAGTATAAATTATTTAGATTCATTTCATTTATGTACTCATTTAATAATATTTTCAAAATTTTGTATATTCAGTTCATCAAGTGTTCTGGGATTTCGATCGATTTTTCCTTATTTTTTTTTAAAATGAGAAGAAGGTGATAAGGAGAGCCCTCATAACTTTTTGGATCCTCTGTTTCAATACAAATTGAAGTCTATGAAAATCACTCAGTTATTTATAGTCCAACCAATATAACAAAAATAAAGCCTGTTTTGCAAAATAATTCTAATAGTAAGCGACTTGCGCCATGACTTCGGGGATACTTTATAAATAACTAAAATCCAAATTGCAACTCAAAATTTTTTTTGTGCAATTGTTTAAACAATGATTATTAAAAAAAAGGATCCTTTTTTTGTTTTTTTGTAAATATCTCAAAAGGTACTGGACGAATGGCTTTACTCATAAGAAACCGTTTGTAGAGAATGAAAAAACCTACAAAATGGTTTTTGGAAAATCCCGATACGACCATTTTCCGCCGAGAAAAGCGAAAAAACTCTTGAAAAAAAGGCCTTTTTTCAAAAATTCGTATCTCCCTCAATTTTCAATATTAAGAAATAATTTTTCGGGAAATGGTAGCTAATATCATGTTCGTTGAGCTCCCGAAAGGTGAACATTGTCGCTTCAATAGTTTTCCTACAATCGGGTTTTAAAAAAATTTCAGCCATATTTTGCATGATGCGTCATATTACGGGAAATGGTCCGATTTGAATTTTTAAAGCGGCATTTTGAAGTTGAGGTTAAAAACTACAATTTGTCTATCTCACATTTTCCCATAAAATTGGAGAACATTGTTAAAAATGCTTCTGAACACAGCGCTTCGAGTGAAAATTCGTCGCCGAGTCGTGCTAAGGTAGTAGTGGAGTGGAGGGGGCGCCGAGAAGCGGAGGAGAAGTGAGAGACCGGTTGCGCGCACAAGGCGCTTTTTTCTATACAGCGAAGACGTCGCTTCTCAGCGCCCCCTCCACTACTACCTTAGCACGACTCGGCGACGAATTTTCACTCGAAGCGCTGTGTTCAGAAGCATTTTTAACAATGTTCTCCAAACTTATGGGAAAATGTGAGATAGACAAATTGTAGTTTTTAACCTCAACTTCAAAATGCCACTTTAAAAATTCAAATCGGACCATTTCCCGTAATATGACGCATCATGCAAAATATGGCTGTAATTTTTTTAAAACCCGATTGTAGAAAAACTCTTGGAGCGACAATTTCCACCTTTCGGGAGCTCAACGTACATGATATTAGCTACCATTTCCCGAAAAATTATTTCTTAATATTGAAAATTGAGGGAGATACGAATTTTTGAAAAAAGGCCTTTTTTCAAGAGTTTTTTCGGCTTTTCTCGGCGAAAACTGGTCGTATCGGGATTTTCCAAAAACCATTTTGTAGGTTTTTTCATTCTCTACAAACGGTCTTTCATGAGTAAAACCATTCGTTCAGTACCTTTTGAGATATTTACAAAAAAACAAAAAAAGGACCCTTTTTTTTAATAATCATTGTTTAAACAATTGCACAAAAAAAATTTTGAGTTGCAATTTGGATTTTAGTTATTTATAAAGTATCCCCGAAGTCATGGCGCAAGTCGCTTACTATTAGAATTAATTTCCACAAAAAATTTATATTGGTTGGTCTATTACGCAGATTGAAGTATTCGTTTGATTTTCTCGACAAGAGACGAAACTATGGTATGTTCCTGTTACAATTATACGTGATACTCTCCGGCAAAAATTCTTGAACATATTAGCTGAAACACAGCCAACTTAATCTCCCGAGCCGTGGTGAGAAAATCGGCAACACCGCATGGAAAGCAATTTGACGTCCTACTCATTATTTCTTCAATGTGAATTTTTCGGCTTATTCGGAAAACGAGAAAAAAAACAAAAAAGATTGAATTTTTAGAGAAAAGAACGACGATTAATGTGGTTATTGAATTTTTTTCATCACACACTGGAATCGCAATATATTCAATTTCTTACATATGGGAAATCTGTCAAGTTTGGTTTTTCCATGCCCTAAAATTCACATTTCGAAAGATTTTTTTTCTACTTTCTTTCCTGATAAGTGCTGAAACCACATAGATGATCTCTGATTTTTTTCAGATTTTTCATTTGAAATCTGACCGATGAAAGTAATATGTTATACAGAATGTTCCAAATTATCTGAGGTAGGGATTCAGGGGTTATTTTTTTCTGTTATAGTTGTACTTTCATATTATCGAATAAGTATATTGATTTTTTTAATTTTAGGGATAAAAAAAATTACTTAAAAAAATCGCACAATTTTTTCACATGTTTTTTCTAAATAAATTTCTTAATTTTGTTTTTATAGAAGTGACTTTTATGAAAACAGACTTCTAGCATGATTTCAAGCATTTAACGAAAAAATTTAATTACTACGATCACTAGGAGCCGAGATAATTTTTTTATTTAAAAAATATCTGGAAGGCGCAATAATAATAATTGCAGAAGAAGATGCCGTACCTAATCTAACTAGATAAAACAACATAATTATAGTTGGAGAAGATTCCAACAGCAGCTTTAAATATCCGCATCTATGGAAATATGTAGCTTTTCTTCACGCTGTATCAGGCTGTGATATAGTATCTTCGATCTACAAACAGGACAAGAACAAATTATTGAAAAATTTTTATTCGAATCCAGACCACCTTCAATTACAGGATGTATTTTATGAAGAAACTGCTCTTTCTGAAGGAGTGACTCATGATATGTGCAAAATTATTTCTTTAGTGTATAATAATAAGAAAGAAGGAACCCTCAATGAACATCGTTTTGAGTGTTTTAAACGATTAACGCCAAAGGCAACTTTTCAATTAGCAAATCTTCTTTCTACTGAAAGAGCCGCCAAACAACATGCCTTCAGAGTTCATTTGCATTTGCAAAAATGGTTGAGCAACGACAAAAGGATCACTCAGTGGCGATGAAAAATTACGAATAATGCATTAATGCCAGTTTATACTGATGATCCATTGATACCAGATGAGATATTGAAAAAATCTCATACAGCTGTATCAGTGGTTGCAAAACAAAAACCTTTGGCTGCATAAAGCAATTTCTACAATGTTCGAGTGTTAGCACACATTGTGATTCGAATGAATGCGAATTTTGAGACGCCTACCATCCCAATAGATGAAGAAGTGCCCAACTTCATGGATAGTCACACAGACATTATGGAAGAAGAAGAAGAAGAAGAAGAAGAAGAAGAAGAAGAAGAAGAAAGAAGAAGAAGAAAAAGAAGAAGAAGAAAAAGAAGAAGAAGAAAAAGAAGAAGAGCCAAATGATTCAGCGGACAATCCTCTAATTCAAAAAGGAAAATTAGTGAATCTGTATCAATATAATATATGAATATTTTTTCTATAATAATTTCATAAATATATTGGACATAATAGAGTTATTTTATCATTTTGTGAATATGGAATTAGTGTTTTTCTCGACGAGCTACTCCAAATTAAGTAAAAAGGGATTTTTGTGCATTGTCCAGAACCCGATATATTCAATATTTTTCAAGCGCAAGCCACTTTGAACGCACGAAATAAGTTTTCAGTGCTATCCCCACTCTGCTACCCGCTACAGCTGCCGCGATCAGCGCCTGCACGCCTCACTTTATTCATCAATTAATAATACTGCAAATGAACTAGACATATCCTAGTATTTTTTTATTGAAAATATAGGTATGCAACCTTAATATCCATGAAGGTGACTGCTGTACGATGATTATTAAGCCTTCCAGATTTTTTTGAAATAAAAAAATTATCTCAGCTCCTAGTGATCGTAGGAATACAATATTTTTTTTACGTGAAATCATGGTAGGAATGTATTTTCATAAAAGTTATTTTATAAAAACAAAATTAAGGAATTTATTTAAAAAAAACATTTGAAAAAATTGAGAAATTTTTTTAAAGTCATTTTTTGACCCTTAAAATAAAAAATCAATATATTCGATTATATGAAAGTAAAACTCTTACAGAAAAAAATAAGCCCTGAATCGTTACTGTAGCATCACTCCCCGAGCAAGAGCAGCCAAATTAAAATCTTTTTTGAGAAAACATCATATATTGTAAAAAATAATCAGTGTTTATAAATTTTTCAAAAAAATACTTTTTTGGCTTGCCATAGGTACACTTAACAGTAATTAATAAGTTTGAATACCATACAGTTAACGAGTTATAGACCACCCGATTATTCACGGTTTTTCCGATATAACTCGAAAAGTATCATGCAATGATATCAAAAAATTATAATCCATTTAATTGATAGACCTTTTTAATTCCTACAATTTTCTGATTTAACTTTTTTCAATCGGAGCTGTAGTTTTTTAGTTATCAACAAAAAACCGCTTTTCACAACTTTGCGAATTTTTTAGGTTATGTTCGGTAATCACGATCGAGTCATTCTGAATTTCGATTTTCTATACGATCGTATTTTTTGTTTTCGGATATTAATTTTTGCACTTACTCTTCCCTATTGCTTGGA
This sequence comes from Chrysolina haemoptera, assembly GCA_958298965.1. Classification (NCBI taxonomy): domain Eukaryota; kingdom Metazoa; phylum Arthropoda; class Insecta; order Coleoptera; family Chrysomelidae; genus Chrysolina; species Chrysolina haemoptera. The sequence continues at coordinate 16,815,104 of OY282601.1, read as the reverse complement.
CTATATCGGCGCGGCTTGGTGTAAGCAGTTACATTAGGATGCATGTAAATAGTTAATCCGGAATTTTTTAAGGGAGACGCGGCGCTATGCGGTTCCACCCGTTATAGTGTGCTCCAACCTTTATTTCCGCATGCCTCGTTAAAACAGCGTTGCCATATGCAAAGAAATTTCCTTAGATTTAAAGAAATTGTCAAATGTTTGAAGAAATAGGGATTTCGGATTGAAAATCAATGGAATCGGAAGAAAAACTAGTAGCACCTATCAAACCAATATTTGAGTTATAGAATTCGTTGAACACCTTGATTTCATAAAACATAGAATTGATATCACATTTATCATAATTTTACTGTATTATCATTGACCGATTGACCATTAAATGAAGAATTCACGAATTTAGTAGAGAATCAAATAAAATAGTCATCAGGGACATCGGAAAAGAAATAGAAAATGTAAGGTTAAGTATGAGTATTCTATTCAAGAAACAGAAGCTACCCAAAACACCGAAACTACGTCACTTTCACTAGATGCGCCTATCGCCAACAAAATTGGAATTCTCAAGAGCTATATAAGCTCACTACGAAACGCGCGTCTACTGAGGGTGACAAGTTTTGGTGTTTTGGTGTTTGGGTAGCATCTAAATCTTGAATTGTATTCGCACCAAAGGTTCCAAATATTCATTTATTCGAAAAGTATACTAAACTAATAACTTTGATTAATTCAATAATATAATGAGGCAGGATAATCAGGAACAAATACCTGAATATATTTTAATGTAATATTTGTTTTTGTATTAGGTTTATTCATTGGAATTTTGTATGATTGATTTGTTCTTATTTGGAAAATGTACTAGGTACTTTCAGTTTATTAATTATTTAACGTTAGTTACCAGTGACGGAAAGAAATAATGAATGCAATGTTTTATGTATTACTGCGCAGTTGAAACCAGGAAAATATTGAAATTTTGCATTGAATATTCCGTAACCTTTGTTTTGGCGCATGCGTATAGTAAAAATTTGGCTATCTATCAGGTTTCATAATTTTGTCGGATTGATTCACTTTCAATTGGAATATCTAGTCCTTTCAGTTTATTTATTTCCAATCGTTTGTTATACCTGATAGGTATCCATGAGGAAAAAATTATAAAAGTTATTTTGTTCATATATTACCTCGTAGTTTCAAAAAGAAATTTATAGAACCAGGAAAATATTTAAATTTTGCATCGAACATTTCATAACCTTGGTTTTCGCGCAAGCGCATAGTGAAATTCAGCTGTCTTTATTTTCGACGCATGCGCACATCACCGTATTCTATTTTGAGGAATTTTAGGGATTTTTAGTAGATTTGTCTGAAGATTTTCAAAAATTTCGTCTGGCGTTAAAAACAATCGTTCAAATTTGAAAATGCATCAACGTTAACGAACAGTAAGGCAACTCAAACTATAAGTTTGAGTAGATAGTGTAGTTAGGAGTGTGGGTGATTACCGATGCACACAACACGCGACATTGCTCACCAGTTCTGCGCAGTACGGCACCTGCAAGGTAATCCAGTGTTAATTGTTAGTAACGCCTAGCTTAGAATGAACTAGAAAGCCAGCCTAAGCTCTATGCGAATAGGCTAGCCATGCTTTTTGTGAAACAGGGTCTTTTCAAAATCGAAAAATATATTTAATGAATCTTTAAGCTTGCTGCCCACTTGTCCGGTACAGCAAGACACGGCGCTGTCCGTCGCCTGATGTCGACGGTAGACAGTCCAGCACAGCACGTACCGTTGTTTGCTGGAAAGGATCGGAGAGCTGTACTTTTCCGGCGACGGACGCTCTTTGCTGTGCCGTGCCGGGCTAGTGGGCGATTGTCCACTTATTTGCATTGTTCCAATCCTATCCGTACTTTGACGGAACGGGCCGTGCTGTGCTGTGCCGGACAAGTGGACGACAAACTTACTTGCTGCCCACTTGTCCGGTACAGCACGGCACGGCGCTGTCCGTCGCCTGATGTCGACGGTAGACAGTCCAGCACAGCACGTACCGTTGTTTGCTGGAAAGGATCGGAGAGCTGTAGTTTTCCGGCGACGGACGCTCTTTGCTGTGCCGTGCCGGGCTAGTGGGCGATTGTCCACTTATTTGCATTGTTCCAATCCTATCCGCACTTTGACGGAACGGACCGTGCTGTGCTGTGCCGGACAAGTGGACGACATACTTACTTGCTGCCCACTTGTCCGGAACAGCACGGCACGGCGCTGTCCGTCGCCTGATTTGACGGTAGACAGTCCAGCACAGCACGTACCGTTGTTTGCTGGAAAGGATCGGAGAGCTGTACTTTTCCGGCGACGGACGCTCTTTGCTGTGCCGTGCCGGGCTAGTGGGCGATTGTCCACTTATTTGCATTGTTCCAATCCTATCCGCACTTTGACAGAACGGGCCGTGCTGTGATGTGCCGGACAAGTGGACGACAAACTTTCTTGCTGCCCACTCATCCGGTACAGCACGGCACGGCGCTGTCCGTCGCCCAAGGTCGACGGTAGACAGTCCAGCACAGCACGTACCGTTGTTTGCTGGAAAGGATGGGAGAGCTGTACTTTTCCGGCGACGGACGCTCTTTGCTGTGCCGTGCCGGGCTAGTGGGCGATTGTCCACTTATTTGTATTGTTCCAATCCAATCCGTACTTTGACGGAACGGGCCGTGCTGTGCTGTGCCGGACAAGTGGACGACAAACTTACTTGCTGCCCACTTGTCCGGTACAGCACGGCACGACGCTGTCCGTCGCCTGATGTCGACGGTAGACAGTCCAGCACAGCACGTACCGTTGTTTGCTGGAAAGGATCGGAGAGCTGTAGTTTTCCGGCGACGGACGCTCTTTGCTGAGCCGTGCCGGGCTAGTGGGCGATTGTCCACTTATTTGCATTGTTCCAATCCTATCCGTACTTTGACGGAACGGGCCGTGCTGTGCTGTGCCGGACGAGTGGACGACAAACTTACTTGCTGCCCACTTGTCCGGTACAGCACGGCACGACGCTGTCCGTCGCCTGATGTCGACGGTAAACAGTCCAGCACAGCACGTACCGTTGTTTGCTGGAAAGGATCGGAGAGCTGTATTTTTCCGGCGACGGACGCTCTTTGCTGGGCCGTGCCGGGCTAGTGGGCGATTGTCCACTTATTTGCATTGTTCCAATCCTATCCGTACTTTGACGGAACGGGCCGTGCTGTGCTGTGCCGGACGAGTGGACGACAAACTTACTTGCTGCCCACTTGTCCGGTACAGCACGGCACGACGCTGTCCGTCGCCTGATGTCGACGGTAAACAGTCCAGCACAGCACGTACCGTTGTTTGCTGGAAAGGATCGGAGAGCTGTATTTTTCCGGCGACGGACGCTCTTTGCTGTGCCGTGCCGGGCTAGTGGGCGATTGTCCACTTATTTGCATTGTTCCAATCCTATCCGTACTTTGACGGAACGGGCCGTGCCGTGCCGTGACGGACAAGTGGAACGACAAGGGAATTGTTTGATCGAAAGTTATTGAATTTATATTATTACAAAAACAACTTATCTTTCCTTCACGTATAATCAGAGTTCATTGCTAAATTCAAATACCTATTTGGGAATAATCATCGACGGTAATTTGAGATGGGACCATCATATTTTACTTGTTATAAAACTGAGATATCTGTTACCAAAATTCAATTTTCTGAGGCAATATCTCTCAGTGAAGCATCTTGAAATGCTCTACTTTTCATTAATACAATCCCAGTTAAGTTGTGATACTCTGGGATCGAGAGTTGTTGAAAAAAGACTTCTTTAAAATATGGCTGCCATTCAAAGATTTTTTTTCACTTATAATTGCAGGAGTGGTTTGTATTTTATCGGGTAAATTTGGGTTGTTTATTGATAAACTGTTTCCTAGCAATTCGACGAGAATAACTGTCTAACTAACTATTAAAAACACGACACCGAAGGTGGAGTGTTTTTAGGTTGACAGTTATTCGAGTAAAATTGCTAAAGGAAACAGTTTAGAATTTGAACAACACAAATTTGCCCGATATCGATACAAACCTCGAGTGTAATTCGGCAGGACAATTTAATGATGAGAAATTCAGAAACATATCAATGTCAAACTATTCATTTTGGCAACCAACACCGCGGTAATTGATAAACAAATGAATAAGTGAAAAAACCACTAATGTTTTTGTCGCTGTAAAAGTTAAAGCTAACTTTTACCGCTGTCAAAGTGACAATTGCACTGTGGCATATGCAATTTTTTATACATGAATTAAATTGTCAATAATATACCATCAAAATTAACCTTCTATATAATGAACGTAAAAAAAAAATTATTACTCATTTATGAAGTTATGATCTATATTTTCATGAACTCACACACTTTATAACGACAGTAGATGTTAACTGTTGAAACGTCGTGACTCAAAATAAATCAAGAAAAATTCTTTTCACACATTGTCAATCAGTTTCAAAATATCAATTAATTTGTTTCAATATACGAACTCTTCAGATTTTGAAATTGGATAATATTATATTCAGAAATAAGATTGAAACTTGCAAGGTTTTCTCAATTTATTTGCTGAAATGTATACACTTATGTATACTTATGTATTTATTTGTTCATGAACTCATTATTATTATTAGTTCTGTTCAATTATTCGTCAAATAGGTATAAATTTTACTGATTGAAAACCAATTCGAAAAACTTCTGGTTATGCAACCAAACCTGAAGAAAGCGCAAATGGATCTCAATTGATTAGGACTGTTCATTCCACATATTAGGAAGATATTTTGAAAGACCCTGTCTACAAAAGAAGTAAAGTATTGATGACTAGAGAGAAACATGGGTTATGATGAAAATGGGGCAACATAAAGGCACTATTTCCTGCATCTAAGGCAACCAAGCAATGTTATATATCACTGTACCTTCTTGTTGATTAGTACAAGACAAACAGACCAGTCAGTAAGGTTTACACAAAAAGTAGATTACCGGCAATTATAAAATATACACCAACCTTACAATTGCAGGCCGTACATGGATCTTTGGGGTCAATAATCTGTGACCCCGACTCATACATTCTGCCTGCAAATGAACATTGTTGTCCCGAGGCGGAATTATTACCATTACCCGTGGAACAGAGATCTTCACAATGATGACAACAATCTTCTGGGTTCAAAACAGGGTTGTCACATAGCAAAGGAGGACATATCATCTCCTCGCAGTCTATACCCCCGTAAAGACATTCGCATACTTGACACTGGTAAGACCACTGGTCTCCGTGGTTCAGGATGACGTTGGGCAGTTCTTGGTGGCGGCAAGAATGTTTTTGGTTGCACCTCGGGCAGCAATGATTCTCGTTGGCGCCGGGTAGGTTACAGTCGCATCTGAAATAGAAAGTCGAAAGTCAAAAAGAAACTACTCACGTTAAATTTTGAAAAAACCTTTTTTATAACTTTCAGTTCATACAAAAATAATCTACCAAATTTCAATACTCTAGAAATCGAGGAAAGTCACAAAACTATCAAGATAGATAGATAGATAGATTTTATTGGTCATTTAAAAGAACTTTCACAAGTTTTGGGACAAGTCACGAAAAAACTCATATAAGTAAGTAAAAATATACAAATTTCACAAATTCAAAACGTAATATATACGAACAAAAACATATACTTATACTAATATATATATACACACACATAATATAATGATAATAATAATAATACATTCATTTCCACAATTAAAATGTTTAAAATACATTAACATGGAAAAGTCACACAAAAAATTCAAAGACACAACGAAACGACTCTATTAAAAATAATTAGTGAACTCATCAATATTGTAAGGACTTATATTTAACATAAGCACCTTGATATTATATTTGAAATGGTCCAACTTGGTGAATCTTTTATAATCATTAGGTAATATATTATACAGTCTAAGGCCTATTATCTGGTATGATTTTTGGCACAATTGATATACGATGTCTTGGAATATGTAGATCGTTTTTTATTCTTGTATTGTAATGACGTACCGATTCATTTTTAATGAACATGTCTCGATTTTTGTGTATATACATCAATATTTCAACGATAAATAGGCCATAAACTGTTAGAATATTATACTCTCTGAATAGTCTTCGACAGGAAGTTCTTGTTGATACATTAGCAATGTTTCGTAATATTCTTTTTTGTGTTATTTAAAATACCATATATCAATCTTGACTGAATTTGACCATAATAAATAAAAGTAATGCTTGTTTATTTGATAACACTTGCTATTCAGATTCTTCATCAGATTTACACAATGAGTGGTGAATGAGAGATTAGAATCAGAATCTATTCCTAAAAATTTAACTCAGTTTGATTGTTCCACTGATTTATAATTTATATTTATATCTATTTCGGTTGTACTATTACGATGACGATTTTGAAAAGAGATATATTGAGTTTTGCATGGGTTAAGGAACAAAGAATGGCTGGATAGATAACCAGTCATAAAGACTCTGGAGAGTGGAGTTGATTGTATCCTGTAGAATACATGCATTTCTTTCACGAAACAAAAGCGTTGTGTCGCCAGCATACAAACACGAGAAGGCTTTTGGTTAAATAATAGGATAAACTCAGCTGTGAGTGTAAAATACTTAGGTGTGCACATTGATAGGCATTTGAAGTGGAATACTCATATAGAATATATTATCAAAAAACTACGGTCTTTAATTTATCTATTCTACAAGTCCCGAAATTTTCTTCACCAAAATGATCTAATTACCCTGTATAATGCCCTGGTAGTACCACACCTCACTTATGGAATAATTGTTTGGGGTGGAATACTGAAAACCCACTGGAAAATTTACTCAAACGCTTCTTCAAAATTATTTTAAGAAAACCTTACAAATATTCCTCGGAAAACTACTTGAAGAAGTCAAGCTCTTCAATCTAAGACAAATATATTTCCTTAATGTTGCAAACTACCTTTACAAAAACAAGCAGACTCTTGAGACCGCACACAACTCCAGATATCACACAAGATCAAAAAATTCGTTCTCTGTCCCATACATGAATAAAACAATAGGACAAAGGAGTTTGAATTATTTAGGCCCCACTATTATGAATGCAGTCCCAAACGAAATAATGAATATAAATTTCCCAAAAAAATTTAAAAAACTTATGAAAAAATTCGTATCTGAAAATAAAACTAAAATAGAAAAACTTATAGACGCTAAAAATAACTGAAAAAAAGAGAAAAAAAAGGAAAGAAAAAAAAAAATACCATACACTTTATAATTACTTTAAATTCCAAATTTTATATTTTAAAATTAGACTCTATACTTTACACATCGTGTTTTATATTAGATTCCTAAGTTCCATCTTCATTAGATAGGTAAATCTCTATATGTTTATATTTGTATATGTGTGACTGTATCTATGTGTGTATGTGAAATATTGTAACTTTATCTGTTTCTCTTACTGATATTGTATAATCATTTATACCTTTTTGCACACAGTGTCTTAGTACTTCTCTGTTAAGTCCTAGACACTCAGGAATATTCCAACGTTTTATTTTAACATAGGAAATATTTTCTGTGATCTTTGTTCAATAAACGTTATTATTATTATTATTACATTTTCTCTTGAAATGTATTCTAACGACGTATAGCTGAGAAAATATTGTTTCTACGTTGCAAATAAGTAATTTATGTTATAATCTGGCTTTGTAAAACTGATTTTATCTAACTAGTATGAATACTATTTTTGAGTCTTCTAAAAATTGTTATTGTGTGTGTTGTACTATAAAATGAAAATAATAGTCAGTGATGTAGTGTAGTGTAGTGAAAAAAATTCCAACAGCACGAATCTCTTTATAAGCAATATTTTTTTATATGATTTTCAATCTATAAAAATTGTAAATATTTGTGTTCTTGTATTTATTCCAAATAAGGACTTCCATTGTACCACTGTAATAAGGGTTTTGTATGTACATTGAATGTCCATATGTGGTCCAAAGGTCTATAAAACAAAACAATGGAAGTATTTTGAATATTTATTGGACGTCCATTGGAAGTTCATTAGATATGGAGTTGTTTAAAATAAAGAAGGTCCACAAATGGATGTCTTGTGAATAGCCAAAAGTATGAACTTTGTATCGTACAATGGACGTCCATTGAATGTTTATGTACATAAATGGTCTTGTTATGGGCGTCCAAATGTCCAGAGGTGTTCATACAATGTTGATGTGCTATCTGGGAACGCAACCGTGGCATACTTCACGTCGGTTTGGACATGAGCAAAATTTTTGAAAAATTTCTAAATATTGAACAGAACTGGAAATCACTATTCAACGTTACTGACGTACGAAAAAAAATGCAGAGAAGACGTGGAAAATTGCAATGACATGGAAAATTGTCCAAAGGTGTTTTATTTTTGCACACAAATGGCATGGTACCATGCAAATAATTCGTAATTTGGAGTTGGAATTATTCGAACACCCCCCTTATTCACTAGAGAGGTCTAGAGCAATTGCAGGTTCGTTTTAATAAATATATTGAAAGAGAATAGTATGCTGAATGATATGATATTTGGACCTTCAAATTATGTTTGCTTCCATAGCAGGCCAATAATTATTCAATACATTCCATAGTGAACATATTTTGTGGTGGTTTTTATAATAATTCCGATAAATCTAACCATTATTTTTTTTGCTCGTAAGGCTACCCTACCAGTGTTATTGTTATTTATCACATCAGAGAAACTTTCTTACTCACTTTGGTTTTTCGCACGTCATCACTCCTTTTTGACAAGTGCAGGTTTCACATGGATCACGCTTGGGTGAAACTGACTGACCATGAAGAACTTCATTTCCTTCAAACATGCAACTCAGTTTGCAGTCTGGCCTAGTGGGGGGACATTCACACACAAATTTTCCATTGGTGTTTATACATTGAGCAGAAGGATGACAAGTGTGAAGATCACTATTGCATTCATTAATATCTGGAACAAACGGAAATGATATGTGATTTTTTGTAATTTCGTTTTGAATGTGGCGACTTTTTGTTTACATATTTGTGAATATGAGAGTTCATATCCATTTACCATACTGGTAAAATTCCGTTTATCAGGCGCCACAAGCTGTAAGAATTTTTTTTTTGTTACCTACGTATTTTGGTCTCCTGAACAAAAAATCCAAATGAAATTTTCGGCGGTCCCAAGTAATTTCGGAGATTTGGCGTATTTTTGGATTTTGACTGGCATTTTCTAGAGACGTTCCTACCGCGAAAAAAACACTCAATAAGTCTCCTTCTTTTCACCAGTCTGATATACACATCCTGCTTCCTCTGTCAAACGCTTTTTTTTCATTGAAAATGGAACTTAAAAACAATCGTGTTTTTTTTATCATGTCAGAGACAATAAGCTAGCGAATATGACAGATAATTATCGGTGAATTGTATAATGTATATATGGTTGATATAACTGAAATCAATTATTATATTATTATTATTAATAGCTGCGTTTTTTTGTGATGATATATGTGACAGCTCTAGATCCAATTGCATTAACCAGGAAAGATTGGATCTGTGTGCAGTCAGGTCGGGACGTAATAACGACGACGAGCGCAGCGAGCACATATTTTAATTTACGTTTTAGGTTAGTTTGGGTTAGGTAGGATAGGCAGGTTAAATAAGTTATGTTAAGTAGGGTAGGTTAGGTGGCTGAGTTAGGTTATTTTTCCTTCTTTTGCCTTAAAAGATTGGATATGTGTCAAGTTATGTAGGTATGTTGTAAGGGCGAGCGAAGCGAGCCTAACCTAATCTGAAACGTAAATAAAAGAAGCCTCTCGCTGCGCTCACCATCATTAGCAGTGTTGCCAGAACTAGTACTTTCGTACTAGTTTCAGTACCTTTTTACTTTATCTAGTACTCTGGTAAGCCGAACGCAAAATTGGTACGTTTTCCACGTTTTGACTCGAAAAGTATCAAACATCAAACATTACCGAAACTATTAATACAATGTCATTCATCCAAACATAGTTTTGACTTTTGTGCTCAGGTATGTTCATATATTACATATTAATATTGTCATTTATAGATTGTCGTCGCTCATGACGCTAGGTGCACCTGATAGATCATGCTTATAGTGTATTACTTTCAGATTGGCTGCTGACTGAGAACATGTCGTCCTGTATCATAACGTGACCACTCAGAAAACAGAAAGCTGTCATATGAACTTGGCATTATTCATAACCAAAGATTGTTACCTCAGAGTAAAAAAGGACAGAGAAGGCTTTTCCATCCGTGTCTTGAAGGCGACCTAACTTCGTATACAAGCTAGGTCCTTATACATGCTAAGTCCATATTCATTCGGGTAGTTTCGTGTATGCCCGCTCATTTCATTCGGATCAATTCGTCATCCTTAGTTTGTATTATGGTCCTTATTCCTATACTAAAAATGTAAACAAACTGGCCATAACATTTCACCACCCGTCACCCCCTCGCCACCAAATTGTATAGAAAAGGATAATTCATGTTCATTTCAAAACAGGTATTTGTCTAGGTATAGGCATGGCATCTCTGAGTCTTTCATTCCTCTGTTACTCATTCAATTCTTTCATTGTTGTTTATTTACGCTGTTTCCTTACTTCAACGAAAGTTTGAATGAAAATCTAAACTAGTACCTTTTTCGAAAACCTAGTACTTTTTTCGGTGATTTTCTAGTACATTTTGAGTTGCATGGCTGGCAACACTGATCATTAGGCTTGCTTTGTTCGCCCTTATTACTTCTCGGATCCAAACTTTTAAGGCAAAAGAAGGGAAAACAACCTAACGCACCCACCTGACCTTACCCACCCACCTGACCTTACCCACCCTACCTAACCCAACCTACTTAAACCAACCTAACCTAAAACGTAAATAAAAATAGGTGCTCGCTGCGCCTTCCGTTGATAGGCTAGCTTCGTTCGCTCTTATTAGGTCAGATTTTCATGTATGTAATATCCGACGATCCGATGGTACAAAAATATTCTTTTTGGTTAATAAGATCATTTTCGTCGAATATTGTCGTTATGAAAATCCGGCCTTCCGTCCTGACCTAACTGCACATTTTTTTCTGTTTAATGAGATTGGATCCAGAGCTGTTACTATCGTAGGAGACCAAAAAACGGCAGCTATCATTCGCTCACATTTAAATCAGGAAAGTTGGCAATAATTGATTTCAGTTTTACCAACCATACATAGAATATACAATTCACTAATAATTATCACTTATAATCTTCCTAGTGCTTGAATTATTGCCGGAAATTTTTCGAGATAAATTTCCAGCAATTAATTCAAGCACGCGGGGGATTCGGTAAGAAAATTTCACACCAAAATATATTAAATTAATGGTTAATTCAACTGACTTGTAGATTATTCTGAGAGAAAACAAGTTGTAACATCAGTGGGCCATGAATGGTTTTTGTTGATATAATGACAGTTACGCGTTGGTATTAGTGGCAGTGTTTGTATGTGAGAAAGGAAAATTCATTTTGCGACATTTCCAACCTAAAATTACATTGCACATCACGCAGAACTAAAATAGTTTTGACTGGTCCATGCGGATTGTCTATAGGGAAGTGATGTGGAAAGGAATTCTTGCAAATTTCAGCCGAGTATTCACGAAAAGATAAGTTGAATAAAATTGTTTCAAATATTAAGTTCATGTAGTCAAGCATAGGTAGATTTGATTGATATACATTTTTTACCGATGGACCTATTCATCGTTGAAATGCAAGTTCTCAAAATATTTTCAGACACATTTAAAATATTTAGTGAATATATAATTATGAAATATTATCTCCTTTCATATGAAAAATAACATTCCATTTGTACATAAAAGCAAAATGTTAACTATCACATGTCAAATATTTGACAGAAAAATTTCCACTTTTTAATTTCGCCCAGGGTACCCAGGAGGATAAAAATTTCCGGAAATTTTTCGATTTGCCATGGCAACTAAATACAAATCAATTTTTTGATTGGCTGAAAAAGTGAGGTGTGAAATTTTCTGTCATATTCGCTAGCAAAACACGATTTTTTTGTTCTTAAAGTGCCGTTTTCAATGAAAAAAAGTGTGAGACGGAGGAAGCAGGATGTGTATATCGGGCTGGTGAAAAGAAAGAGACTTATTGAGTGCTTTTTCCGCGGTGGGAACGTGGGAAAATGCCAGTCAAAATCCAAAAATAGGCCATATCTCCGAAATTACTTGAGACCGCCGAAAATTTCAGGTGGATTTTTTGTTCAGGAGACCAAAATACGTAAGTACCAAATTTTTTTTTTGATAGTTTGTGGCGCCCGATAAAATTTTACCTCGATACTAGTATGAATATTAAAATCTTTGATTCAGATTTATTCTGCGGCAGATTCAGTATGATTTTCAGTACCTATCAGAATCACTTCTTTTATTTTTTCTACAGATTATGGAGAAATGAATAAACAAAAATCTGACGAATTATTTAATCGTGAAAACTTGTCAACTGAGAGTTAGATCCAGGCAGTATCTCCACTACCGCCTACCTGGTAACATATAATCACAACCATAATTCGAAATTCAAGACTCGTGTTATGCAATTCAGTATAAATGTAGCTATTTCCCAATGCCTGTATTCAATGTAATACATCATATTACATGAATGAGGATTCCAACGAAATTACAAAAGACTTGTAAACGTGACATTACACAATGGCGAGTTTTTTACGCACGACGTGTTGGACCACTTGCTACGCTCGTGTTCCAATATCTACGACTGGTGCAAAAAACACGATCATTTTGCAACTTGTTGTATAAATAGCTATATTGTAGCTCATTTACAAACAAGTTTCGTTAAAAACGAAGCAATGAGATCGATATGGGACCAACTCAGAGTTGTTCTTCAACTACTATGATGTGAGTTCACTTACCTAAACATATCGTTTTCGAATTATTGTCTTTATAAAGGTTTTCGTACCCTTCTTCGCACCTACAATAATACCATCCAATCATATTCACACATACTGAAGTATTTGTACACCGGTGAGAATCGGTTGCACACTCGTCCAAATCAAGTTCACAACTGGGTCCTGTGTAACCATTCGGACAGGAGCATTTTCCAGGTCTCCTGCATATGCCGCCATTCAGACATTTTTGACTGCAAATAGCTGAAAAACAAAACAAAAAATGATCATATTTGCGAATTTCATGACTGAGGAAATGGCCTTCGTTATAATGATATTGATCCAGTACGATTGGGTTTTGAGACGGGGATCGATTGTAGCACCACCAAACTTGGTATGATACTTGTTGGAACCATGATAAACACGAAAATTCCAGGGGTGGAACGTATTTTTTTTTCTTTTAAAAATATATAAATAGATTTTTGCTGTAATCTTGGAAAGTATATGATTTATCGGAAAAACAACTCAACATAATGAAAAACAATTTTCAATCAACTTTATTACCCAAGAAACATTACATGTTTATGGAAGGGTTTAAAAAAAATAATAATACAAATCTTAAAACATAAATAATCATATACATAAGGTTTAATTTCTTTTGAAATGTGCTCTTTTCTCAGAAAACGTGATTGAACGCCGACATTAAGTTTCAGGTTCACCCTTACCCGCCACTGAAAGTTCTGGCAAAGCCGAATATTTGATTGGACATAACTCTGCTAAAAATGATCGGAGAAGGAAAAGAAAAAGTTCATATCGTTTCTGAAGACTCCTACTTTCTCATGCAAATATAATATGCGAGTATTTGAGTACCTAAAATGTGTTTTTTCTACATTCATGCAAAAAGCAAAACTTTATTGAACTATATTTAGTGGAAAAAGAAGTTCTTTATTGCACTAGTGCAATACATAAACGTTCAAACCTACTACATATTGAGTAGATATTCTGTGAGATTGGCAATAAGTTTTAAACAGTTACATATTTTATATTATTTTGTATTAATATTAGCAGCCAGACTTGGGAAAATAATGTCTTCCCAAGAATAACTACACAATCAAAACTGATCCGCTTTGTTCTAAACCGCCTACATGCATAAAGCAAACTTTCTGTACTAATAATAAAAATAATGATAATAATAATAATAATGTTTATTCATAGATTAAATAAATTACAAAACTCTAAACATATAATACGAACAAATGAACAAACAATGGCACCACAAGGAAATTAATCCGCGCGTGGACTAGCCTATGTAAATCACTCATAAAACATCATCATCATACGAAACGAAAAAATATACTTAATACTAGGGAACATTTTCAACAAACATTTATTAAATAGTGGTGACAGGACATAAAAATGGGTCAGTGTAAATGTAGATATTCGAGAAACTTTGGAGAAATTTTGTAATTTTTAATCAAATTATGATAATAAAAATGAACAGCATACCGACTTACTATGACCACACCTCGTGATAACATACTATATATCTATTAACTACGAATACGGATAATAAGGACAGCCTATGTGAAGCCAAAAAAAATGAGCATCGACTTCGAATTGGGCGCTACTGAATTAATGCGCTTGCGCCAGGAGATTCCTATTCGAAGAAACGATTTTGATTTTCCATCTCTTTCCAGCGTGCATGGTTCGGCAGCAACGATTATCGAAGATGTGAGAAGCATTAATTCTCACTTCATATTTCCAATTATAGAAAAATGTTAGCAATTTCCAAAATGGGACGGTTGAAAATGTCAAAACATTTAAAATAAGCACAACAGCACAACCTTAAAAATTTATGACACTTGTCATGTTTCATGTGTCAGAATTGGGCATGCGCATTAGTTTCCCAGCGCCCATTTGAGAAAAGGACAGATAGATATATTTGGCTTCATTACATTGCGTCTTATGGCGTGTTATCCATATTCGTAGTTAATAGATATATGTAACATACGCGCTCACGGCTATTATGATTTCGATTTTAATAATGCATCTGTAGTTACAGAAACGTCAGTCAAAAATTAATTTTGACAATTACAGAATTGAAAGTTTCAAAATAATGGAAAAATATATGATAGTAATTTGTTTCAATGCAAATCGATAGTAATAATTATTTATTTAAGTTGCGCTTTTCATTTTCCTACACCTAGTGCCGCACCTTAATAATTCATTTTTTGCTTTTTGCATGAACGTAGAAAAAATTTTGTATGCAACTCGTGCAAAAATTGTTTATTGCACCCGACGTGTTGTCCACAATTTCACGTCGAGTGCAATAAACCCTTACTTTTTGCACTTGTTGCATAAATAACTATTGTCGCACTTCACCGAGATGTTTGCGGATGATCCGAAAATCATGAATAATTCAGTAAATATGGAAATATTATACTGAAGCAGCAACCCATACCCTCTATGCAACAATTTTGAAGTATTGTGACAGGTCCCACTTATACATGCCAAAAACAAAACTTTGTTGTACTCCTGCCTCATTATCAACTTACCCATAAAACCGGCATTCTCGTCAGTAAATGTTGAAAATAATCGCTTATTCATATCCTGCATATATGTTTAATAACACTATTGTGAAGTGCAAACCTCAAGCTTGAAATCACATACCATACTTCATTTTTCATGTAGGATGTGTATTAGCGACTATTCCACTCATGCTAAAATAAGCGTTTTTGATTGGTGGAAATTTTCATATTGATAATTGAAAAAAGCATGTTTTCCATTTTGTAGTTCTGCACTTTATTGTCTATTAGATACTTTTGTAGTTCGCTTCGTCATTGGTTGTTTTATAAAACAAACTTACCCCACCAGCAAGTTGGTATAATGACACAACACCGAACTTGACCCAAACCATGATGAGCACTAACTATCAATTCATATCAACTTCACAATTTTCGACAAATTTTTGACACAACACCGAACTTTGACCAAAACCATGATACGCTTCACTTTTCATTCATATCAACTTTTCGACAAATTTTGCATACACGTAAACCAAAACTCCGCCCTTTCAATTCACGTAAAAGGCGTAAAAGCATGAAAATGAACGATGAGTCACTATCTATCTACCAATGAACTAAACAATTTAATAGGCTTATTCGTGTTAGACGCGTTCACAAAATAAACTGTCAGAAACCCGAAACCGTCACAAGCATGCGTAGTCCCACAGAACTAAAAGAATGCGTACAGTTCTGTGAAACTGCGCATGCATCCGATGGTTTCAGAGGGTGAGTTCGACTTGCCAACACTATTCGATCTTTTTACTCTAAATGTTCTTCAATCGTTCGGGTACAGCCACAAAAACATTAGTTTGACACATATATTTATTAACTACGGGCACTACCGAACGATTGAAGAACATTTAGAGTAAAAAGATCGAATAGTGTTGGCCAGTCGAACTCACCCAGACTGTTTGTTTTATGAACGCGAACAAACCTAAAGACAACCAACGAAAGACGCACCCTGTGAATGGTCACTGAAATAGCGGGAAGTTTGAAATACTCCAAATAGTACTTTTAAAAATGGTTTTGATTTTATTCATGGAATAGTCTTAACAAATACAACTCGTGTACCGATGATTATCATAAATTCCATCTTTTTTTCGAAACAAATTATGTGCTTTAGGAAACCAAGCAACATAGTTTGTTTCTCAAAGTCGAGAGAATTTTTATTTCGATAATCACCAATACACTTGTTGTATTACCTACGATTATTTTCAACATTTACTGAAGAAATTGCCGGGATTATGGGTAAGTTGAAAACTCAGACAGTTTTTTCTTTGGCATGTATTAAGTGAGACGTGTCTCACTAGTCGAGCATCGTTGCATATGGTCCAAAGAGGGTACTGATTCCTGCTTCAGTATAACTATTTCATATCAACTGAAATATCCATGACTTTCGGATCCTCCGTAAATATCATAGAAGGGTTATGTGAAGTGGGACAAAACACATTTTAGGTACTCAGATATTCCCATATTATATTTGCATGAGGAAGTAGAATTCTTCAGGAACGATATACACTTTTTCTTTTCCTTCTACTTTAATTTTAAGCAAAGTTATGACAAATCCAATTTTTGGCCCTGCGAGCCTGAAATTTTATACCGGAATTCAATCAGGTTTTCTGAGAAAACGAGTGCATTTTGTGAGAATTTACTACGATTCAGTCTTCATTTGTCGATGGTTACTGTACTATGAATAATTTCCATATTCACGATAATCCAAAAACTGGAAAGAATAATTCTCACAAATCTCAATACTCATAGACTCAACTATATCGCCGATATCAACGGAAACATTACATTTTACATTACAATAGTGCCTGAGTATACAAGTTTATCCTTGCCATTTTCATAAAAAAAATTAAAATTGCTTTGAGTTTCAAGAAATTCAGTTCTTTGCTAGTAATTATCATACATGGTATGATGTAACGAAGCGTTTTGTTTTGCCCTGGTACCACCGTATATAGCCGCTTCCCGCATATCCGTCCCGTACCCACCTGATATATCGACGACGACATGGTTTTGAAGACACCGCTCAGGGGCATAACCCTGAGGCAGCCAGGAAACATTTCCTTACTTTATTTGGGATGGTAACATTTGTCCCTTTCTTTACCCCGACGTATCGTTTTTGCTGGTCATTTGTTTTTATTGAAAATAAATCTACTTTTATATAGGTTTCCAACTCCACTTTTTGTGAGTCATGTTTTTGGTGTGTTAAAAAGCCAGGACAGACTTTTTGCCATTTTTCATTCATATTGCTACGCTGTGCTACGAAGGCCACAGGTTTCCTATAAATACCGGCTTCACCGTTCCACCGAAGAAGTTCCACCAGTCCTAAAGGCCGAGATTCGTTCACCGTAAAACGTAAGCCAGAAACTTTATTACCCTAGACTCGAGCATGGAAATCTCAGTTCCGAAAATTAAGTCAGTTCTAGCATATCACCAAGAGAGTGATCACCACTAGAGTATTTAAACATTCGTTTCACAGGTGGAGTAGTGTTGTCTGTTTGTCCTGTTCGACTTCCAGGACTACTTTTCGGTTGTCGAACAGCGTTCAGTAGAAATTAATTCCGCAACATAGGTGGTAGACGCCCTCCTCGCGCCGCGTCCATAAAACTCTGTTGGAAAGACTGCCGGGGCATTACGTTGAGCGGGAAAAGTCCTGGTTCGACGGCTCGGACAATCTTTCGGCTGTCGATCCAGTTTCCCCATTTGGGAGCTCACAACTTCGTTCCACTTCCCGGACTACTTTTCGGTTGTCGAACGAAGGTTTTCCGTATAAAATTTGATTTTTGGGAGGTTCCACAAGGATCCGTTCTCTATCCCTTTACCCGAAAATTTTTGTTTCGCTTCCGGATTTCCTACAGAGGGATTACCTTTGTGTAACTACCTAGTGCCCTGAAGTCTGCGGGACAGACTATCCGGGACTAGCCGTCACCAAACGTTATCGGTAGGGGGATACCGTGAAAAGAGTTATCAATACGTTCAGCTCATTCTATCTCGATTCTTTAGTATTGTTCAATTCAGCCTTCCGAAACTGACTACGACGCGGAGTTGAATTCACTACCCGGATTCTTAGAGTATAAGTTTATCAGCTACTAGTCCCTGTGTTTATTGAAATAAAAATTAATAAAAATTGGTTTGGTCTACCTACATTGGTTGTGTTCTTTCTTCCGTATAATATAGAGCTATCAATAAAGCAGCCGGTATTCCTGCTGAACAGGTGATTGCAATTAAAGCCTGCAGTCTCTTGAAAAAACAATATAGAGTCATAAAAACTGACCCCTGGGATACCGTATCTCCATCTTTAGCTGCCCTGGGCCTCCCACCTTGCTCTAGATTGGGAGAGTGGAGCATATCACTATAAAATAACTGGCGCCCGAGGCATTGTTGGGTTTTGATAGATTCCCGGTGTTAGGGAATTGTCAAGATACAACAATCGAAAGCGTCATAGTAACGTCCGCCTTCCGTAACACCGAAAGTACGTTACAATGATAATAAAGTTACAGAATCATAAAAAAAATCAATAGCTTTTACTTACGATGACAGGAATATCCATCACCGGTGTAACCATCTTTGCATACACAGTGGTAACTTCCTTGAGAATTGATACATTCAGCATTTACATCACAGTTATGTTCACCAGTGCTACATTCGTCTAATTCGGCACAGTTGAATTTGTCAATCCTCCTGTACCCGGGCAGACATTCGCATTCGTAGGAACCCTGAATATTGACGCATCTCGTGTTTTGATGACAATGATGACCATCAAGGCCACCCTCTTGCTGACACTCGTCTATATCTAGATATATATAAAAATACAATTAATTTTGATGAGTAGAACACATTCATGTGAAATTATTTCTGGCTGAGACTTTCTATCTTGAAATTGGTAGCATTTAAATCGGGGTTTCTTGGTAGCATTTAAATCGGAGTTTCTCAAAGTGTGGCACGCGAACCCCTAGGGGTTCGCCATGCGACGGCAAGGGGTTCGTGACAAGATTTTTGTAATGGTGGCTTGCTGACTGACAGGCACGTCTGGCACACGTGGTGGCGACTGAATTCGTCGGCTCGTGCTAAAGATGGCTGGATTCGTAACCCATTTGCGGTCACGAACGAGATCATAAATTCTAATTTGAGTATTAAGCAACAGGAGTCATTATTAGAAATGTCCGTGAATGAAACTCTTCAAGCTGATTTAAAAAGGACGTCTTTGATAGATTTTTGGGCATCTAGACAGGAAGAGTATTCCGAACTCTCACGCAAAGCGGTGAATTCCCTTTTATACCATTTTCTATTACATACTTAAGTGAGAGTGGGTTTTCACACCTAGTCATGATAAGAACTAAATACAGAAATCTAGTTGATACCGAGTCAGAATTCCTAAAATTGACTCTATTTGCGACAAGAAACAAGCACACCCATCACATTAATATTAAAAAATATTTGTTTTGATACTTTATTTGTTACCTTTTATTGAAATAAAAATATTATTTTCTTCAACACTAAATTTTATTATTTTCTTTGGGTGGAAGGGGAGATTCAATCAGTTAGTTAAGGTTAAGGGGTTCGCTGTCACTTGGAAACTTGAGAAACCCCGATTTAAATCAATCAATATATAACTAATCACTTGAGGAAGCTACTGTGATAACGAAACATGTTGTGGTTAAATAAAAGTTTGTGAAGATCGAATCGTCTTTTGTCTATACAATTACTATGGATCTTCATCAAGTAACGGCCGAATCAATCAGAAATACTCATGTTTTTACGTGGACGTCAAAGTTCTGAAGTCATATCTGTCAAAGTAGTGGCGTCATTCCTAAATTTTTCAAACAGGAAATGGTTTTGCCGTGTTGCAATTGTACATAACTATTTCTTTGAAGGATTCATAATAGGTACTAATCATTCATATTTGTTGCTCAGGAATTTTTGCCAGAGAGTATCAAATAAATGAAATAGTAAAATCAACAATATCGAAGTACCCTTCTCCACCATGTGGAAACTATGAGGCAAACATCTGATAGAAAACAACTACTTCCCTGGCTAATACCACGAAGTGCATTAAATTATATCTGACAGATATTTGTGCAACGTTCTCGTAGGTCGGACAACATTAGAGTCGTCCTACCCAGCCCAATAAATTATAATCCACTGTATAACTAATATTTCCCCACAAATGAAGCAGCGACTTACAGTAAAAGTCGGTCGCTGCGCCACCCGTGGGGAAACAACCAACAAGCATTCCTCAGTAGCAAAGACACCAGGAAGTGAACAGAGTTCAGGAATTTTTGCCGGAGAGTATAAAATCTTCCTCTTGAAGATGATCACATGAAAGACGTTTCGAGGTGTTTGGAACCTTTGGTGTAGTAATGAATGTAATGGAGTTTTAACCAACCCCAAACCGCTATTTTTGACACCTCGACACGTGTTTCAATCACCAAGTGATCATCTTCAACCTCTTGTAGATGTTCACAACAAGAAATTTTTTAACAAAATTTATGAAATCTCCTAGAAAATACTGAAACATTCCTAGTAAAGATTCCATCACTTATCAATTGATTCGAATGACATTTGGTACACACAGGGCGAATCAGAATGAGACCGACAAACTCCGACTGCAGATTCCTCACCTCATTCCGGGTTGAAAAGTTCCTATCAGGGTGTCAGCAAAGTATCAAAAAAGTTATAATTTTTGATGCACTAATCCACGTTTACCAACGTGACAATTTGAAGTTATAATTTTTATTTTCGTAAACCAGTGGCGTAGTTACGATGGTGTGTGATCATATTTTCCTTCATATTTTCTTTGGACAAGTGAATGGACTTCAGTTAGACTCATCGTCTCATCGATACTCAACCTAAAAGTGGAGGTTTCTGAGATAATTG
The DNA here is from genome assembly GCA_958298965.1 of Chrysolina haemoptera. Classification (NCBI taxonomy): domain Eukaryota; kingdom Metazoa; phylum Arthropoda; class Insecta; order Coleoptera; family Chrysomelidae; genus Chrysolina; species Chrysolina haemoptera. The sequence continues at coordinate 16,793,763 of OY282601.1, read as the reverse complement.
AGAAAAACCCAACTAAATCCCAACATAATTTCCTCAGTGAAATAATCGCATGACACTAGTTTATTACAATATATTGGAATATTTGTCAACCTCCTGAATATTTTTTTAATATTGGTCGAATCGAAAGCATAGTACGGGTGAGTCAAGATGAGACCTAACTAATAATATGATAAATAAAAAAATGGAATTATCGGTCTCATTCTGACTCACCCGTTCTATGTTTCCAATTTTTCCCACATTAAAAAATGTTCAGGAGGTTGACAAATATTTTGATATATTGTAAGAAATTAGAATTATGCACATATGATATTACATTGCTACTCAGGACATATCTTCAGTTTTTCTAAATTATCTCAGAAATCTCCGCTTTTAGGCACGTGGAATGTTCTGACTTATAGGTTGAGTATCGACGAGCCTAACTGATATCAAACGCTCATTTGTCCATTGACTTGTCCAGAAAATATGAAGGAAAATATACATACATATCATCGTAACTACGCCACTGTTTCATGAAAATGAAAAATTATTACTTCAAATTATCACGTTGGTAAACGTGGATTAGTGCACCAAGTTTCATATTTTTTCATAGGGGAGTTTTGGAAAAAAAATTAAATATGATTTTTTTTCGTACTTCTAACACCCTGTATTTTTGAGGGGATGCATTTCAGGACATACATTAATGGGAACTGTTCACCTCTAAATGAGGTGATGAATCGTCACTCGGAGTTTGTCGGTCTTATTCTGACTCACCCTGTATATATGAGACATAATCTCAGATGGACGCACATATGGAAACAAAATGGTCGTCTTCGCCTGTCACCAGAATAGCTACTAACTTCAATTTTTCAAATAGAACATCCTGTTTTACAGATTCTACGGTTCAAATAACATACGACAGTGTTGCAACATTCTTATAAAATAAGGAAAAAAAACAATTATGTATGATTTTTAACACAGGGAGTCTTGACCAGGTTGAAATCTACTGTAATTGTTATTAGTAAGTAAATCCTAGTGATAGTATAATTTCATTAAATACGATCAATAAGAAATTCTACAACAGGAATTGAAGTTTTCTGAATACATTTTGATAAAAAAAAATGTTTTATCAAATGGTACCTACCGATGGCCATCTTGCCATTCGATACATAATTCAATCACCTTCAGCGGTATGTACCACTCAGGAAAGGAAGAAAGTCATCTAACAAATTAAAATCAATAGGAAAAAAGGAAAGGTTCGTAAAACATTTTTGAGAATTCAAACTACGAATGTAAATTCACTCACACCTGTAGCTTACAAATAGTACAATTGTAACGATGAAGTAATGTTAACAAATACCATACCAGTACACATTCTGCCATCTCCTTGAAAGCCTTGGTCACACTGACAAGCGTAAGTAGTTTGTAAGTTAAGACAGGATGCGTTAGCATGACAGTAATGCCCTTTTGCGCAGTAGTCAACACCTGTTAGAATGAAAATGAAAAGAAGCCATGGTTAGAAAGAGTTAGTGAAGCGTATGATATTATTGTAATGATAGCAGTTCACAAAGTTGTAACATACATGGACACTATTAGTTTCATTAGTTAGTATAACATACATTTTTCTAACTTTTTTTTAAAGGTTTTAGGCGAGTACATTTGTATTGTTCACCACGTTTCAGATGCTTTTTTCCGCACTCGTCTTCAAGTGATAACTGACAAGTTTCTAAAGGTTTACAATCGTTTAAATACCATGGTTATCTTAATTACCAGTTAAGAAGTCCCTCAGGCTTAATTAGTCTTCTACCTGTTAGCGGCCCATTAATAATTAGGATATGAACAGCCTCTTTGAATTTTGTTCTGAACCAGTATTCCTCCCTATGTAATACATGCATTATTTCATTGAATATGGTGATGTTTTTTCCACACATGGTCTGCGATACGGGATTTTGACGTGTCGGTCCGTTGCGTGAAGCGTTTAGCCAGGAATCACACTGATCGACTAGGACCGACCGTCCGCGACCGTCCACCTACTACCAAAATTTCCAACACGTATATTCTCATCGCACAACTCACACTGTATAATCGTCATTGACCGTCCTCGACCGTTTTTCAAAGACCATTCGAAATTGTAGTTTGCTGGAAATTTTGGTCGGTGTCACACTATCCTGACGTAATGTCATTTTGACACACATTTATGATGAACTTTTGACTTCAACAAAACTCATGTAAATAGGTATATTTCCTACCGGAAAAATAAAATGTTCTTCTTCAGTATCAGTACTGCTCATTATTTAAAGCAAAACTAGTGATATTATGAATTTAACTTATTTTCAATAAATGAACAGACAATTCACATAACCTTTCGAATGTCAAATTAATGTCATTTACAAAATTATTCTAGTGGTCGGTCGTGGATGGTCGATCAGTGTGACTTTGAAAGTTTTCATTGATCTACTTCTACTTTTGGTCGTAGGTGGACGGTCGCGGACGGTCGGTCCTGGTCGATCAGTGTGATTCCTCACTTATGTTCCTGTACACTCACTTCTAAGAGTCGCTTGGTCTCACCTATGTACGGACTTCTGCATTGGCATGTACCCTCATAGATGCAATTCTTGGAGGAGAAGGTGGAATTCTGACGACCCGAGAAAGTGCTAGGAATCCATTTTAACATATTTAACAATAGTTGTTTGAACATGTTTTTGGGTTATTTTAAACATTACTCAAAATCATTCAGTCAAAACCCGCTGAAATTAACCCCTAAATTCGTTAATTTGTTGCTTGAAATTCATTGAATAAAACAAAATAACTATACGGATCTTTTTTGTAGAACATTTTTAATAGAAACAAAATTTTCTATGCGACCAAGGTTTCTGAGAAAAACAAGAAAAACCGCACTGCTTGTTAGGGGTGGTTTTTGAGGGTGAAGCTCACACTTCTTAGTTAAAAACTGCTATGATTTCAAAAATTCCCCTTTTGGCGCGTATAAACTCAATGCATCAAAACTTTATAATATTTTTTTTCTACGTTCATGCAAAAAACAAAACTTTAATGAACTATATCTGTCATTCTACTATAGCGTTCTGTTATCATGACAGACATAAACTTTCAAATCGACGCCAAATTTAGCCCATTTTCTGTGAGATTGTATTACGTTTTAAATAGTTGCATGTTTCATCAAATTCATTATAAAATGGACTATGAAATTACTAGAAAATGCAATTTGTTAAAAATAAAATTATTTCCTTCGAATATCATCTGAATTACACAAAATGTTTTTGAATTACTTTTAGCAGATAGATTTAAACAAACAATGTCTTCCTTTCAGTTTAGTGTCACCTATATGAAACATTTTCTGGTTTTTGCATGAACGTAGAAAAAATATTGTATGAAACTCGTGCAAAAAAAGTTTATTGCACTCGACGTGTTGTCCAACTCAGCCTGATGGCCTCGTTGGACAATTTCACGTCGAGTGCAATAAACACATACTTTTAGCACTTGTTGCATAAATAACTATTTTCTAATTTCTCTAATATCAATGGAAACCGCTCATTGATGGTTTTTGCGGGAATCGGAGACTTAAATATCCTAATCATGAATAGGCAGGTAGCAGCTAAAACTGGAAATGGATGATTGAGCATAACAGAAATCATTAACTGGTAATGAAGATAACCATGGTATTAAACGTTTGGAAACTTGTCACCTGAAGATGACTGAGGATAGGAGCAGTAGAAACGCTGTAGATAACACAATTATAATACGATGGAAGTCCGAAATGAATGGACATTTTTCTGAGTACCATAAAAATAGACATTTTCTAAAATTCTCATAATGACATTGAGATGGATTTGTAATTCTGTGTAATTTTATATCCATAAAAGATTCATAAACAACCAATGATTTAGTGAAAAAAATGAGAAGCTAGTTTCGAGTAAGAAAACTAATAAAAACATTATTGAAAAGATATAGAACCTATAGAACCATGTATTCGAGATGAATGAAATGAAAGAAAAAAGCCCTTGTTATTTACACTATGAGTGCATGCAGAAGAAGCGTTTCATTTCGAGGAAACTCCATTATCAAATCAAGAACTATGAAATAACCATCCCCAGGCAAAAACTGGAGTTTAAGATATACAGTTTTTCTTTACCAAAAATAGTTTTAATTAACTACAATTAGTTAGTATGGTGAAATTCCGTTGATCGCCAGCTACATGTCAAAACATTTTTTGGCAGTCTCAAGTAATTCTGGAGATACGAGCCTATTTTTGCATAATGATTAGGTAGGTCTTCTAGCAAATGTTCCCACTGCGAAAAAATAAATGAAAAATGCCTCCTCCTTTTCACCAGTACAACCTACACGCTGGAATTCTCCTATTTTACACTTTTTTCACTTTGAATATTTTACCAATATATCCAAATTATATTGTACCAATACCACTAATTGTTTCAAGGCCAATATTCCTTCCAGAATATTTCACCAATTATTTGTATAACGTCCAAATAATATTGGACCAATATTGAGAAAAGTTTTTAATTTTATGTCGCCAATATTAAGTTTGAATGTTTTGCGAATATTTTTCTCATAATATTGTATCAATATTAACCCTATGTAAGTGTTCTACTGCGATATTGTCAGGGGTAATATAATAAGTGGTATGATTATTACCGATTATTTTTTTCATATGTCAAAATCTGACATTTTGGTGGTTTCAACTAATAGCAATGCATTATTCTAGCCAATCATTCAGTATTATACAGATAAAACTGCTTCTTCATCGATAATACCTTGTTTACATTGAAACGTCAAAATTTTACTCTGAATTTGTCATGATCGAGTGAAGATTATAAAGAGTATACGTTGAAAACTATTTGGAATGTAACAGCCAAGTTGATACAGGAAAAATACTACCTAGAATTTAATATAAGCTTCAATCCGTTTCAACAAAGAGCGAGAGAAAGGAACTGCAAAGTTTTATAGAAAAAAGAAAGCAACTCAGCACTAGAAGAAGAAGAATATATGAGTATGAATTAGCATGGAGCGGAGGCGAAGGTGTTAATTGCCTTATCCATTATATCAGGGAGGAATTAAATAATGCAGGTGAAAAAATGACGATTAGCAAATAATCCTATATTTAGTAAAACTTGCCAGGGTGGGAATAAAAAATGCACTGACACAAAATGGTTGACACCAAACTCAGAGAATCCTGAACGGTGCCCCATAAGATTGTATAATAAGCTTGGGGATAAACGCGGTAAAAATGTCAAGAAGAGACATCTGTTCTTGCTGGCCAAACTCTTTACGAAAACTGTGTATTCAATAACTGCAATTTTTCAAATAATTAATTCTTTCTCTTGTTCAAAAAGTTATAATCTTATGTATTCTTTGAGTTCAATAAAATAATAAAATGAAAAAGATAAAGCAAAATCCTTTTAAATTGCTGAAAAAAATAATCTTCCCAAATACAACTCGTTCTTAAAATTTTATCAGATAATTTTTTATTTTCAGCACTTAAACTTCTTTATTTGAGGCGAAAACATTCAAACAAACCGAATTTAGATAAAATCACGAGTCCGTTAGGTTTGTTTTCATATTTTTGCCCAATAAACAAGTTCTCGTGGAAAAGAAAAAATTATAGATAAAATTTGAAGTACTCGTGGTATTACCTTTGATAATTTTTTGGAATATTAATGAACTGCAATCCCAAAGCTGAAAATACAACGAGTCCAAAAAATTATAGGTTTTTAATCATACCACGAATTATATTTAGGACGACAATATATCGATTTGAAATAAAGAAAAATCGTGTCACCTGGTAATTGATGCTTTACTTCTAGCCGTATTCAACGGAATACTCTTTTCCAAGGCCTCATCTATGATATCAATGGACATTTGTCCCCAACGATCGCTCATATTGATAAATGAGGATAACTAGTCAAAACACATTAATTTGACGTTTATAATTTAAATCATTATTTTCACTTGTACAGATAGTAAAACAAAAACTAAGCAGGTTTATCACCGTGAAAATACAGCGACAAGCTATAAGTATTTCCGATTCTATTGGCTGAATTTCAAAATTTTATATCCACTGATTGGTTGTTAAGCAAGGAAATATATTGTCCCAATAATAGGGCGAGTTTTTAAATTCATTGATGGCTGACGCGCATTCGTGCTGTCATCGTCATTTTCCATTAGTTGAATAAGGATGCAGTGCTCATCGATGGATCCATCGGTGAATTTAAAAACTTGCCCATACTGCTTGATGTTTTGAGGTCAATATTGCTTCGAGAATATGTCTCCAGTATCATTTTCAAAATATTGGACAAATATCGCAAAATATTAACTTTTCTTCACGCCAATATTACATTTATTAATAATAATAGATTTTACTGACTGAATAACGATACACGAACATATTATTTATTCTTATATTTATATTAAAAGACAGAATTCAAGTTCTGATCTTGTCACGTGAGAAACGCAATCAGACCATGCTCTTCCATTCAATCTGTATTTGAATTAAGTTCAAGAATTTTTGCCGGAGAGTATCAAATAAATGAAATAGTAAAATCGACGAATATCGACGTACCCTCCACTTCAAATATTTCCACCAGGTGGAAAATATGAGGCAAACATCTGACAAAAACAACTACTTTCCTGGCTAATATCACGACGGATATTGAAGTTCATCTGAGAGATATTAGATAGAAGGATACTCTGCTGTATAATTACAATAAGCATTTGGAAGAAAGTTGCGTTGCACAAATATATCTCAGATGTAATTCAATGTCCGTCGAGGTATTAGCCAGGGAAGTAGTTGTTTTCTGTCAGATATTTGTCTCATATTTTCCACCTGGTGGACATATTTGGAGAGAAGGGTACTTCGACATTCGTCGATTTTAATATTTCACTGTATTTGAATATTTTACCAATATTTTCATAATATTGGTATTCATAAATATTAGGGTGCTTCTTCGGATATTTTCATTAATATTATCTGTCAAGTTACATTGTACGGTGTACTCTCCAAATTCCAACACTGACATAACTTTCAGTAGTTAAAATTCCCGATAAGAAAAAATGAGTCAGTAAAATATGTCATTACCTGACGGACTATTGCTGTCATAACGAGAATTACTCAAATTGTAGGTTGTGTTCACGGTTGTAAAAAGGTCGAAATTTTTAATGATGTCCCGTTAGTTGTAAAACGGGTAATTTTGAATGTGTAGATTGTGCTGGCGAAAACAGGCAGGTAAATTGAGTGTTTTTTCGTGGTAGGAACGTGTGCTATAAATGAAAATCATCATTAAAAAATAGGCCCGTATCTCCGAAATTACTTGAGAATGCCAACATTTTATTCGAATTTTTGTTCAGGAAAATACGTGATTAATGACGTTTAACGGGCGAAAAACGGTATTCTACCGTTACTTTTTGATTCGGTATTATCTTGACCATTAACACTGATTATTTTTTGTTTCTGAACCAAGTAAGATTGTAATACTCTATTGAAAATATTCTCTGGTATCAGCTACACAACTGAAATGACCACAACGGCTTTCCATATTTTGAATGTTAGACGTTAGGTGTTATAGTGGTAATTTTTTCTAGAAGGTTCACATTAGATTAGCTGATGAGAATGCGGAATTTCATAGCTCTGATTTTCTTCACAATCGATATTCATCCCAGCACTCTTCATAAATACCTGGGCAAAACATGCAGCAATGGTCCGGTACACTGAATTGCTTTTCTGGCGGGCAATTCAATTTGGGGCAGCTTTTTTCTGGATCAGTTTTATTGCATTTCATAGACCCATCATTGCATTCACAATCTACGCACTTTTTTATGGTAATTATTTCACCGTGATCATACAATTGGCCTTGAAAAAAACAGTGCCCTGAAAATTGTGAAAATTATTATTCAATCTTACAAGATTTCTGAAATAAATCATCAGGGGGTAAAGAAGCTGGCAAAAACTCAATTTAATTTCAAACTTACTGAACTTTAGTGTTTCAGACTACAGGGTGTTCATTTCAGGACTTCCCACCCTAATTTTCTCGAAATGTGTATATGTTTTAAAAAAATCTTGAGAAATGTCAACAAATGTTTCGAAGGGGACAAGTTTTCATTAGAAAATGAACGCGCCCCCTTTCATCCCCTGCAAGGGGGAACTACCAACTTAAAAATCTTAAATGCGAAGGGATATCAAGTAATACCTTATTTTGAACGTCTTTTTAATCTCTACACGTCGGTGTTTCGTTTTTTGAATTAATCGATCCGTTGTCGAGATATTTAGGAAAACATGTTTGCTCCTCCGTACAATTGGAATAAAAATTGTAACTGTTTATTCTCATTCCTTTTACTTCAAACCTACATTACAATATTTTACACTACTGTCACTTTAATAATTGCTCAAAAGGTTGTCCATTATTGCCCAAACAATGGTATAACCGCTGTTGAAATGCAAATTTTCAAACACTTCTGTTAGAAGTGCTCGACATTCTGCAGAAATCCTTTGTTGAAGCTCTTGTAAATTTTGCGGCTGGGGTGTGTAAACAAGTGATTTTAAATGTCCCCAAAGAAAGAAATCACATGGTGCTAAATCCGGGAACCTGGGTGGCCACTCTATAGGTCCTCTTCGCCCTATCCATTTACCGGGAAATACGTTGTGTAACCATTGACGGACCGCAAGCACATAATGGGGGGGTGTTCAATATTGTTGAAAATGTTACTCATTATCGTCAAGAAAGTTGTTTCCATCTCTATCCAGTTGATTTTCAAGAGCTTCAGTAATAAGCGGATTAATCGCATTTTCTATCATATGTCTGAGTAAATTTGGCGATAAGATTTAGGGCATACCTCTGAGAGGTGTTCTTATCTGGGTGCATTTCGTTAATATTGCAGCAGTTCGTCGAGCACATTGATTTTCGGCGCCGGAAATAAACACTATTTCGACTTTTTCAACTAAAGTGTAAACCATTTTTAATACAACACAAATTATTCTTCCTTGAAAAATACGTAAATACCTTTTTCTATAATTAGGGACTACCTATCATACAACTTATAAAATTTACAATAACAAATATACCTACCCGGAAATCTCAAAACATAGCTACTACTTAATTGATTTAAATTTAACAAGGGGAACTGTTTAGGTCCAATTGATCATTTAATAACCAAGTTGAATTTTTATTAAATGTATACATATCAGATTTCACCGCGTACCCGACCTTATATTTTGATCAAATATCTTGAAAGAGGTTGGGGGGTGAAAAAAAAATATTTCACTAGGGATAATCCAAAAACAGTTACAGTTTCTTGAAAAAACAACATAAAGTTGGTCAATTAAACACACTTTCTGCCCTGGACAATTCTTAATTATCCGGTAGTAGACGACAAAATCGTGTCAAACAAAATAATCTTTGGAAAAGATATTAATACAGAAATATGCTAATACAGTAGATTGAAATAAATCGTTTTTTTTTATTTTTATTGTTAATGTTTGAACATGCAGTTCATAATTTGTGAAAAATTGGGGAATAACCCCTCATTTCTGGAATTGAAAAGATACCCTGGCCATTTTTCTGAGATGGTGGATTCATTTTTATCATGATATCATACTAACATATGATATCTTCATGGTCTGTCCACTTTCAATTGAGGATTGCACTTTCAACCATACATGAAATTTTGTATTCGTCGTGTTTCACTTATTCAATTTTACCTGCGTCACAAAAATCATGTTCAAATAATACCAGTTGGTTGAATTCAAAATAATACCTGGTTAATATAAATCATTATATTCAATGATTACAACGTCATTAAACAATATTTCTCCTACATGTGTTATTTCATCCTTCGAATTGCTATGAATTTTCATCGAATTTACACTACTTTTTCCTTCATTACTTTTTCCAGATATCCGTTTTTCTTGTTCAGTTTTTGTTTGCACGGATATTTTTTCCAGTGGTTTCTTCACTACTTCGCTTGTGTTTCAGGAATCAGGACTCCGCCCAAACTTCGAAGCTAGAGTCAGAAGATGTTTTATCTTTCAATTCTTTTAGACTTTCCCTTTCGATTTTTATTCGCAATTTTTTCTTTGGTTCGACCTCCTCGTTTATTTTTGCTTATTTTCTCTTTCTGTTACGCTCTTAATTTTATCTTTTCTTGTTTCTTCTTATGGTAAGCACATTCAACATATTATTATTATTATTATTATTATTATTGGAGCGTGTTCCTGTCTTCCGTATGGTAGGGAACTACAAGATGTGATCTCAAAAGCTTCGTTCTACTCAAAAAGAGTATTGTTTCGGCATTATCTAATAAATCTAGCAGCAGTGGAAAAATGGTCCATAGAGTTTTTATGTCAATGACATCTTCCGCAACAGTGGCGGGTGCCCTTTTGTCAGGAGTTGTGGTTAGATCTAGTCAGGTAAATATATTTTATTTTGAATTGGTTGATGTTTTATCTTAACCATAGGACGGCCTGCCTCTCGCCTTGAATCGTGACGTCCCACAAGACAGATGTCAATCTTTAAATTTCATGTCAAACTTCATGTCAAAATTTATAACCTCTTAATCTTTTGTTTGAATGTGTGAATTTATAATCTCATTGGGGGAACGTGAAATCAGGTTTCGATGGTCTGTATCGGGAATTTCTTATCCAATTATATTGGGTATCTTGTAGAAACAGTGGGATGAGGATGTGATGGTTTGGATCAGGAATTAAGTATCAGGAATTATGCGATTCCTATAAGTTTGCATACAACCCAGAATCACTGATAAGAATTTACAAGTGTCGATAAGAAAACAAGGAGTGTGAGTTTGTTTTAGGCAGTGGTGGTTCAAAAAAGAGACTATACAATTTCAATTGCAATGATGTTTTATATCCTATAAATGTATCTGTAATATCTTTAAATACTGATGAATATCGAATTTGGCTCTATAAGGATTTACGGTTTCACTATCCAACTTGGACCTCATAAATTCTCATATAATTTTTTTGTATCAGTCTCTATGACATTTTTGGCAGGGCAATGAAACAAATTGAATCTGCAAGTTGAGGTTCTCTTCTGGAACCATAAGAGTATGAGTATTTACCAGCTTATATTTCCTTCACAAAAAAAAACAACATTATTTGTATACATACTCAAACAACTTTGACAGCATTGTCCACTGATATTGACTGGATGTTTGCAAGATAGCTCTGGACATCTCACAGGATGGCATTCCACATTTCCATGCTATAAAATAAGAGCACATTTAGTTAAGACAAAACGTTATGTTGAATAATGCATTTGAATTATCATTCTTCAGTAGAAATCCATTACGATTGGGTTTTGAGACAAGAATCGATTGTAGCACTACCAAACTTGGTATTCTAGTAGTTGGAACCATGGTAAACACGAAAAAAAATTGTTTACAAAAATTCCATGGGTGGAACATATTTTTTTTATATTTAAAAATATATAAATAGATTTTTGCTGTAATCTTGGAAAGTATATGATTAATCGAAAAAACAACTCAGCAGGGTGAAAAACAATTTAATTTTCCACAAAAATAATTCTGAGTAATTTCTCAGGTTTACCCTTACCAGCCGCTGAAAGATCTGGCGGAGCCGAATATTTGATTGGTCATAACTCTGCTATAAATGATCGGAGAAGAAAAAGGAAACGTTCATATCGTTTCTGTAGAGACTACCTTGTCATGCAAATATAATATGCGAGTATTTGAGTACCTAAAATGTGTTTTGTCGCACTTCACGGAGATGTTTGCGGATGATCAGAAAATCATGAATAATTTAGTAAATATGGAATTATTATACTGAAGCAGCAACCCATACCCTCTTTGGACTATATGCAACAATTTTAAAGTGTGACAGGTCCCACTTATGCATGCAAAAAAAAAACTTTGTTTTACTCCTGCCTCATTTTCAACTTACCTATAAAATCGGCATTCTCTTCACTAAATGTTGATAATCGCTTATTCATATCCTGCATATATATATATATACAAATCTTGCCAATTTTTTGGGGCAGCAGCAAAACGCAAGTGTACTCTTATAACATTATATTTCCAATATTTCGACAGTGGTTACTGTCATCATCAGGGAGAATGTTAGTGAGATTGGTCGCTTAACAACGATGTTGAAAAATTAAGCGAGTACCTGAAATGTGTTTTGCCCCACTTCACATAACCCTTATATTTACGGAGGATCCGAAAGTCATGGATATTTTAGTCGATATGAAATAATTATACTGAAGCAGGAATCTGTACCCTCTTTGGACAATATGCAACGATTTAAGACTGGTGAGACAAGTCTAACTTATACATGCCAAAGAAAAAACTGGGTTTTACTCCTGCCTCAGTTTTCAACTCACCCATAATCCCGGCAATTTCTTCAGTAAATGTTGAAAATAATCGCTCATACACATCTTACATAAAATCAAGCTTGAGGTTTGCACTTCACAATAGTGTTATTAAATATATATATATATATAGAGAAGAGAGGTGGTCTATTGCTGACTAGTTAGAAACAAATCTTGACAATTTTTTGGGGCAGCAGCAAAACGCAAGTGTACTCTTATAACATTATATTTCCAATATTTCGACAGTGGTTACTGTCATCATCAGGGAGAATGTTAGTGAGATTGGTCGCTTAACAACGATGTTGAAAAATTAAGCGACCAATCTCACTAACATTCTCCCTGATGATGACAGTAACCACTGTCGAAATATTGGAAATATAATGTTATAAGAGTACACTTGCGTTTTGCTGCTGCCCCAAAAAATTGTCAAGATTTGTTTCTAACTAGTCAGCAATAGACCACCTCTCTTCTCTATATATATATATATATTTAATAACACTATTGTGAAGTGCAAACCTCAAGCTTGATTTTATGTAAGATGTGTATGAGCGATTATTTTCAACATTTACTGAAGAAATTGCCGGGATTATGGGTGAGTTGAAAACTGAGGCAGGAGTAAAACCCAGTTTTTTCTTTGGCATGTATAAGTTAGACTTGTCTCACCAGTCTTAAATCGTTGCATATTGTCCAAAGAGGGTACAGATTCCTGCTTCAGTATAATTATTTCATATCGACTAAAATATCCATGACTTTCGGATCCTCCGTAAATATAAGGGTTATGTGAAGTGGGGCAAAACACATTTCAGGTACTCAGATACTCACATGTTATATTTGCACGAGGAAGTAGAAGTCTTCAGGAATGATATCTAATTTTTATTTTTCTCCTACTATAATTTTTAACAAAGTTATGACAATTCTAATTTTTGGCCCTGTCTGAACTGGCAGTGGCGGGTTAGCGCGAGCATGAAATGTGACGCCGGCGTTAAACCACGTTTTCTGAGAACGTACGTATTTCATGAAGTATTACTGAGAATTGAATTATCTCTCAACCTATCGAAATCGTTTTTTGATAAATCTTATACTTTCTGAAATTACAACAAAAAAAAATCATATTTTTTTTAAATAAATTTTTTTTTAGGTTTCACCTCTCATTTTTTGGTAAACAATTTTTTTTTTAATAATACATGATGTCGATGTCGAGATGTCATGTGCCGAGTTTCAGAGTGCTACAATTCATTTTTCACTTTTTGCTCGAGTTTGTCTCTCGTTACTCGATTATAGCATGAAATATTCAACATTCAACGTGTAAGATACAACCTAAGGAGAAATCATGATAATAATGATAATAATATAATAAACTCTATTCGAAATACTTATTCCCCACCCTCAAGCAAATACAAGCAACAATCAAGTTAGAAACTTAACGTCCTACCATATCATAAAAGCGCAATTATCTTGAAAACGATTGATTTTTTCGGATTCAAACAATCCATAAGTTTTACTTAAAATTGAATGAAGAAATTAAAAGATAATAATATTCCTGATTTTACCAGTGGCGTAAAAAATAGGAGAGGAAAGGGACCAATATACCCTTTTTGTACGCCACTGGTGGCAACTAAAAATGTAATTTTTCTTTTAAAATAAAGCTCTTTTAGAACAAAAATATTTATTCGAATTAATCTGTAAAATTTCCAAAACTGTGGAAGTTATGAATAAAAAATAGATTTAATTTTTCATATTCAACACCCTGTATCTGTGCAACCCACCGCTACTCAAGGGTCTGACAATTGATTTCGTGATGAGTATCACATGATCTACCAACGATAAAAAATTCAGCGTGCATACTATTACTTTTTTTTCAACTTTTTTTGACAAGTTGCACAGCCTCCCACTACTCCACTCACCGCGGTCGCGCGGTCTGAATCTTGGTTTACTAATAAGTGGTATGTGTACTATAATAACAACTAAAGGACCACGCACACTCCTTATGCAAAAAGTCCTTCGGTCAAATTTTCCAAATTTTTAGTATGTTGTTGAACTCTGCTTCCTGAATAAAAGTTACCATAGGCACACAAAAATTCTATGTATAGTTTACGAGATACAGAGTGTTGAAGTTGTAAGATGGAACTTTCAGGCCATTATTGGCTGAACTTTATTGCTGGGAATATCACAAAATTATTGGTGGATTTTCAACCTACACCATACTACTATACTTGGCCAGTGCAATGTTATGTTTTTCAAGCATTTTTTAAAACTATATACAGGGTAAATCATGACTTTTTCCGAGTTACACAAAATGAAAATAATTTCAGAATGGAGCATCAACGTCATGAGTCGGATCGTATGAAAATTGAATTTTCTGTGTTCAGTATATCCGATAAGATTGACTGATTCCAAAAAATATGATTTTTCCTTAAATATACAGGGGAGATTGAAAGTATAAGTGTATCTGTTATATATTCTTTGGATTACATGATTGGATCAATTCAGTGCACCAGTTATATGTGCCATGTAGCCAATTGACAGGACGTAAATTTTGAATATTATACAGTGTGACTTAATAATACACGAGACTAATATTACCTAAAATTAGCGAAATACCCTGTATAAAAAAAACTAACCGGTCAATTTACCTTATTTCTTCACATTGTATAGGGGATATATCACATGAACTTCTGTGAAAAATACAGGAATTTTCTATGTCTAGTTTTCAATTAATGGATGGAGATGCTAAAAATCCGATCGTATGACTATTCATTTGAAGGATAATTCAAACTAATTCCTCACAAAGTAGCTCCCAACTTTTTTCCCACTGAGAGTATACAGAATAACTATTCAAATAGGGCTAGTCGAAAGTAAGAAATACGGGGTTGGTCAGTATATAGGTATTTACTTAAAATACCAATGTAACTATATAAATTCACACTATGGACAAATTCAATATTGATTCTTTCTTCCTTCATACTTTGAAATAAAAACGGAATGTTCCTTTACTATGAAATCAATGAAAATCACGCTAATGGAATTGGTGAATACTAACAAATATAAAAATAATATCTACTATCGGAATATTGAACAATTTGGCCACTCTTCAGTGAGGTTTCAAATCTGTCATGTGAGGTATAGGTTGAAAAAGGCTTAAAAAGCATACCATTGCACTGGCCAAGTATAGTAGTATGGTGTAGATCGAAAATCCACCAATAATTTTAGGATATTCCTAGCAATAAAGTTCAGCCAATAATGGCCTGAAAGTTCCATCTTACAACTTCAACACTCTGTATCTCGTAAACTATACATAGAATTTTTGTGTGCCTATGGTAACTTTTGTTCAGGAAGCAGAGTTCAACAACATACTAAAAATTTGGAAAATTTGACCGAAAGACTTTTTGCATAAGGAGTGTGCGTGGTCCTTTCATCCTGCATACTATGACGTATTCCAAAGTGACAGGTACCTCCCGGGCTATAAGAGAAAGCTAGATAGCAAGGAACACAACTGGGGAGGCCAGCCATAAGATGGAAGTTTGGCTATGAGTCCTTGGTGACAAAGGTGGTCAAATGCCTTGGAGATATCTAGTGAAAATTACAACTTACCACACAAGAACAAAGGTCACACTTGCTTTGCCACGTTGCTCCGTCAGCATATATGGTTCCATTCAATTGACACGATTTGTGACAGTCGCACTCCTCTACCTTGCTTATGCGGCTCTCAGCAACTACCAACTGTAAAAATTCAATTATATAAGTATTGATCGAAAGTTTGATTTTGTGGAGGAAATTCGATTCTTGACATGATTTTTTGAGTTTGTACTCTTCCACAATCTGAAAATGAAAGAATCAACATTCTGTCATTTTCAAGGAAATCTGAAAAAACAAACTAAACAACAACAATATATACAGGGTGGGGCACCGAAAACGAAACAGATCGAATATCTTCAAAACGCATGTGTTCTGAAAAAAATGCAAAAACACGTCGATTTTTAATCCAAGGAAGACATCTTCCTATCATAACTTCAACTGTCATACCTCTCCCCCATCCCCTTGGTCACTATCACCCAAACAATTTGAATAGGAAAAGTAGTGAGTGTGACACATCATTAAAAAGGTAATTTCATAAGGAATTCAGCTATGTCAATTTTCGCTACCTACCTTACTATTTTAGCATCCTCTTGCGGGAAAAACAACTGTTCCGTATTTCAAATTATGATACTTCATTTATTTGGAAGCTAATTTAACATAAATTCGGTGACAATGAATTATGGAAGTTTTCTAAGGCAAAAAACAAAATGGCGGCTTCAGAATGGCAGGCAAGATTTGAAATTATGGTCCGATTCTCAAGCCGCCATTTTGTTTTTTGCCTTAGAAAAATTCCATAATTCATTGTCACCGAATTTATGTTAAATTAGCTTGCAAATGAAGTTTCATAATTTGGAATTCGGAACAGTTGTTTTTCCCGCAAGAGGGCGCTAAAATAGTAAGTTAGGTAGCGAAAATTGACTTGGCTGAATTCCTTATGAAATTACCTTTTTAATGATGTGTCACACTCACTACTTTCCCTATTCAAATTGTTTGGGTGATAGTGACCAAGGGGAGGGGGGAGAGGTATGACAGTGGAAGTTATGATAGGAAGATGTCCCCCTTGGATTAAAAATCGACGTGTTTTTGCATTTTTTTCAGAACACATGCGTTTTGAAGATATTCGATCTGTTTCGTTTTTCGGTGCCCCACCCTGTATATGAAAACTGTACGGTCAGGGTTACGGATCAACAAGAATGTTGTGACATTCATGAATTGTAAATTTGAAAGTGAAAATCCAATGAATTTATTTATTGAAAGTCTTTCAATACATAACAACACTGAATTTGCCTATCTGAAAAAATTACATCAAATCAACCAAAAAATACTTCTAGCTCTTTTTCGAAAAAAGTTGACGTTTCGGAGACTGTATCTGCCTCCTTTATCAAAACTTGTTGAATAGACGCTAAAAACTATATTTGAGTTGGTTTGGAAATAATAAGATCTTTCTTTGGATTAACATTCTTTCATTTTCAGATTTGGACGGTTACAAACCCAAAAAATCATGTCAGTAATAAATTATATAAATTCTTCCATTTTGTTAAGGTAACCGAATATCGGGAAAAATAAGGACGCAAATCAATATGGATGAGAGATTACAAAAGCTGATGAGTTGAATGCACCTGCACCAGTGAGGAAACAATAGGCCTTTTCATTTAGACGAGTTTTTAAGGCGCATGCGCTCGTTTTGAGCCCCAAAGTCTGATTGGATATTGGGAAAGTGAATAGCCATTGGTTACGTTTTGAAACAATAATTTGAGATTGGCTCAGTTCAAAATTCGCGGTCTGTCAACCTTAATTTCATGACAACAACAATGTGCTTTGGCCCCAACAAAATGATCAATTGTTTTGTTCTCGTTATTTGTTACTGATAGTTGTAGTTTATTTTTATTTTTGTGCCTTTGTGATAATAATTATAGTGTAATTCGACAAAAGTGACTCAATTTATTACCTCGACTCTCGACTTTACTGTGTTGTGTGAAAGCTACAATGGTATGGAAATGCTGTGTTTGTGGAGAAAAAAGGGGAAAAAACCATACTCGAACCTTTCACAGGTAAGTTTTAGTTTACTTTGAAAATAAATTCAGAAGTCGAACGAATACATGGAAAGGGGTTCACAGTGTCTATCTTGCAGTTGTTATAATTTTATAAAGTAAGGAAAGTAGCATTGACCTTTGGACACTTAATTTTTGTTATTTCCAACCATAGGATCCACATTGATGGCTTAATGCTACTTCCCCATAACTGAATAAAAAAATATAAAATGAAAAATGCCACAACGGAAGAGGATTTGCAAATATAATCTGTATCCTGAGAAACTTTCAATATGGATTCATTACACAGAATACAGTAAAAACTAGACTCATTTGGGTGTATTTCAAAAACTGTCGTTTATCATTTTTGAAGCTACGAACTTTATTTTTTACCATAAACAATCTCTATTTAGATTTATGTTCATTGATTTTATAGCGACGATGTCTAGGTTTCTTTAATATTCCAACTGTTGTCAGCAGAATCAAAAAGCACCCATCATTTTTGGAACGTCTTGATCTTCACAATCTACCTATATCAAATATTTATTTAAACATTCAAAGGACCACAAAAAACTGACCTGAAATTCCACCAAATTTCAAAAGTAGCGCGTTTTGCGTTTCATCAACAAAATTTCTCAATTCTTGGATATGTTGAAAGTTAACCAACTTCTTAATTATTAATTATCAATTTAAAAGACAGATCTAAAATAAATGTATAAATCTTCATATGCGTTCTTTTGTATTAAATATTCTCGTTCTTAGTGTCATTCTTAGTGTAGTTAAATCTACATATGGAAAAAAATACTTCTTTTCTGTGACGGGAAAAAAGTTTGTCATTTTATGTCTGTTGACAGGTAATGAAATATAACTTTTCATGAAATTACTCTTTTCCCCGAGAACCGGGAAAAAAGTGAGTGATTTTTTCCGGTATATATGTACAAATAGGTAAGTAAAGGTAGATATTAAATCGTCGTTTTTCCTGTCACAGAAAAAAATAGTGTATTATACACGGGAAAAATAATAGATTTTAGCTCTCGGTTCGGGTCGGGAGACAACACAACCTCGAGCTAAAATCTAATACTTTTTTCCCTTGTATAATAAATAACTATATAGTTAGGTAACTTTTACCTACTTTATACCACCAAAAACCATCCATTCTTATACAAAATAATGTACCTACACGAATTTTCTTCTCCATGTAAATTCAAGTTACCTATCCATGAGAAAACTCGGAAGGATTATTTTATTTCCTTTAAAAAGAAAAATTATTTGCCGTCACTGCCGTTGGGGCTGTCAGGTAAACAAAGTTAGTCATTTGTCATCTAAATGAAAAGGCCTATATAACAACTCAACAGGGTGAAAAACAATGCAATTTTCCACAAAAATTATCCCTTGTAATTTCTTATGAAATGCGCTCGTTTTCCCAGAAAACGTGATTGAACGCAGACATCAAATTTCAGGTTTACTCTTATCCGCCGCTGAAAGTTGTGGCGGAGCTGAAAGTTGTGACGGAGCCGAATATTTGATTGGTCATAACTCTGCTAAAAATGATCGGAGAAGGAAAAGAAAAAGTTCATATCGTTTCTGAAGACTCCTACCTTCTCATGCAAATATAATATAGTATTTGAGTACCTAAAATCTGTTTTGTCGCACTTCACGGATATGTTTGCGGATGATCCGGAAATCATGAATTATTTAGTAAATATGGAATTATTATACTGAAGCAGCAACCCATACCCTCTTTGGACTATATGCAACAATTTTAAAGTAATGTGACAGGTCCCACTTATACATACCAAAAGAAAAACTTTGTTTTACTCCTGCCTCATTTTCAACTTACCCATAAAACCGGCATTCTCTTCACTAAATGTTGGAAATAATCGCTTATTCATATCCTGCATATACATATACAGAGTGGGCCATTGAAAACGAAACAGCGGCTCTGTAGGTCGACAGAACCGAGTTATATAAAAACGCTCGGACACGTCAACCACATTTTCGAGGGGGACATCGTTCGCGATGAAATTCACCCGAAATACATTCCATCCCTCGGAGCTGTGACTGCCACCCCTAAATTTTTAAATGGCAACATATGACAAGTGATACCTCATTTGAAAGGTATTTTCCTTCTTAATATCAAACAACAAAAATTAATCAATTCCATCGATTCGTTTTCGAGATATAGGAACTTGAAGTTGGGAAATCACTTTTTATTCACTCAATCAATAAAAACAATGTCTGATAAAGCAGCTGTCGCAATAATTATAATTGTCAATGAATTAAATGTTCAAACTGTCTACCACCCATTTCCATACAATAGTACAAGTTCTGCTTAAAATGAGACTTCACATTTCGTAGCATTTCCGGCGTTATTCGACGGCATTCTTTAATAATTCTACGTCGTAATTCTTCCAGAGATTCTGGTTCGGTTGCATAGATTTTGTTTTTCAAGTGACCCCATAGGAAAAAGTCGAGTGGGGTTAAATCTGGAGATCTGGCTGGCCACTCTATAGCGCCTCTTCTTCCAACCCAACTTTCAGGAAACATTCTATCCAAAAACGCCCTAACAGGCTGTCATAATGTGGAGGTGCCCCGTCTTGTTGAAATTTCAAGTGGTCTTCATGGTAACGATTGTCATTTTCAATGATGTCTACTAATTGTGGATAAACAAATTCATTCAATAATTCCAAATAAGTTTCTCCTGTCAGGTTACCGTCGAGAAATACTGGTCCAATCAAACGGTCCCCAAAAATACCGGCCCAGACATTGAGTTTTTCGGGAGTTTGAGTATGGACTTCGTGGAAAACATGTGGATTGGCATCTGACCAATAACGACAATTATGACGATTCACAGTCGAATTCAAAAAGAATGTAGACTCATCAGAAAAGCAGATGTTGAAAAGAAAATTCTCATCAGCATCTATTTTCGTAGTCATAATTTCACAAAATTCCTGTCGCCTATCAAAATCATCTTCATTCAATTGGTGTACCAAATGTATTTTGTAGGGGTGAAGTTTATGATGTTTCAAGATTCGGCGGATACTGGTTCTACTAATATTGGTAACACTTGCCAATTTCCTTGTGCTCAATGTTGGGTCTGCATGAACTTGTCCTAAAAGTGCAACTTCAACAGGTTCATTTCTCACAGGAAATTCACGTTCTGGGTCTCGTTTCTTGTTGGCTACTGATCCAGTTTGACGAAACTTTTGCACTAATTCTAGAACGTATTTTCTAGCAACAAGTTTATCTGGATGCGTTTCATTGAACAAATTAGCTGTACGGTTACCGCACTCATCATTCTTGAAAAAAATTGTTATTATTTCAACTCTTTCCGCGATCGTATACACCATTATTGAGGAAATATTCATCAGCTGTAATTCACTCTAATGTCGTTCAATCAACGATCAGTTTGACATTGCCAGACGTCCAAAATTGCGATTTGGCGAAAAAAATTATCGCATACATGTTTTTGTTGTACGCGCATTGGAGTCGAATTCGAGAAAACGTCTTTTTATCGATTCTCAAGAACTTTAACATTTTTTCGATCAAGTAATTGAAGATGAAATAAGAATTTGAAACGGAATTGCATGTTATTTGTTGGTAAACAGTTAGATCATTTAATTCCTTGACAATGATAATTATCTTTAAACAGTTGCATTGTTAGATCTTATTTTTATTGATTGAGTGAAAAAAAAGTGACTTTCCAACTTCAAGTTCCTATATCTCGGAAACGAATCGATAGAATTAATTTATTTTTGTTGTTTGATATTAAGAAGGAAAATACCTTTCAAATGATGTATCACTTGCCATATGTTGCCATTTAAAAATTTAGGGGTGGCAGTCACATCTCCGAGGGATGGAATGTATTTCGGGTGAATTTCATCGTGAACGATGTCCCCCTCGAAAATGTTGTTGACGTGTCCGAGCATTTTTATATAACTCGGTTCTGCCGACCTACAAAGCCGCTGTTTCGTTTTCTATGGCCCACTCTGTATATTTGATAACACTATTGTGAAGTGCAAAACCTCAAGCTTGAAATCATATACCTAATTTTTTATGTAGGATGTGTATGAGCGATTATTTTCAACATTCACTGAAGAAATTGCCGGGATTATGGGCGAGTCCAAAACTGAGGCAGGAGTAAAACTCACTTTTTTCTTTGGCATGTAAAAGTAAAGTAAAATATACAACACTTTCGGATCCTCCGAAAATAACGTAGAAGGGTTATGTGAAGTGGGACAAAACATATTTTAGGTACTCAAATACTCACATGTTATATTTGCATGAGGAAGTAGAAGTCTTCAGGAACGATATGCACTTTTTCTTTTCCTTCTACTATAATTTTTAGCAAAGTTATGACAATTCTAATTTTCGGCCCCGTCTGAACTTGCAGTGGTGGGTTAGCGCGGGCTTGAAATGTGAAGTCGGTTAAACCACGTTTTCTGAGAAAACGAGCGTATTTCATGAGGTATTACTGAAAATCGTGATTGTGGAGAATTGAATTATCTCTCAACCTATCGAAATCGTTTTTTGATAAATCTTATATTTTCTGAAACAACAAAAAAAATATATTTTTTTTAATGGATAACTCGGCGTAATACTGGTCATAACGACTGGGAGAAATATAAACACTTTGAAGTACTTCTCTTCCTCAAAATGCATGGACGATCCATGCTACTGGTGTCATGGCAATACCGGATTAAGTGTTTGTAAGAAAATACTACCCAGAGACTAAAACAATTGGCACTGAAACAAATCTGGGATATTTTCATTGGAAAAGTAACGAAAGCATAATTGATAATTTGGTGATTCAAGCAATCAGGACAGAGTCATTCGGTGTACAACTTCCAAATATAAAATTTTACAATGATGACGACAGATCGAGAAAGGTAACAGTGAAACCGGTTCTGCTGTTAACAAAAAAAATGTCAAACATAATAGGGTTGTTGCTCAAGTTGATGTATTCGAAACAGAATTTCCAAGGAATATTTGGACCAATATATGAGATATTGGACAAGTATTTTGGCATTTTCCTTAGCAATCATGTTTACTCTCCAGATTTGCTTTGTTGTAGAATATAAGAACTGAAAATCCAGTCACATGTAGGCCATCTTGTTGCAAATATTGAGAGCATCAACATATTCTGCTTCATTTTTGGAGCATTCGTGTTTTGGAGCTAAAAATGGCATGCTGCTTGTTTGAAAATGACATATCTAACTTCATCTGGAGACTCTAACAGGTAGGCATAAACATTTTCACCGCATTACTTTTTCTCTGTACAGAGAATTCAATCATGGAAATAATATCTGTAGAATAAAATCTTCATTTATATATTTGAATATGTGAGGTATATACAGGACGCATTATATCTGAATTACATGTTAGTCCATATACCCTTTCGGAAAGTTCCTGAAGATGCCTCGTCAGTTCCTGCACGGTGTTCTGGAGTTGGAAGAATTGACCACAGGAAGGACATGTTGAATCTAGGTTAGGGCAAGATGACAGATAGCCGTGTGGTCCTCCGATTAATCGTACATTTTGCATGGCCCCCTGAAAAAAATAAATACAAAAATTAGTGGTATTGCTGCAATAGTGGTAGTAAACGGGAAAAATATTTTTTATTTATTTTACACTTGTTGATATATTTCCATTGAATCCATTTTCCATTACGATTTAATGATCTTGTGTTAAAGATAGGTTAGGTACAAAACTTGCTTTGACGGTAGCAACTTGGTAGCAATGTAGCAACTCCCCTCATTTTCTATATCCAATGTTGCCATAACATTAAATTTTATGAAATGTTTTCATTTTATATTTAAAAAAAGAAGTGGTAAAAATGCTGAAAACTATATTCTTACACAAATCTTCTAAATTGCACATGTATTTATCAAAGCCTACGATAAAACTTTTTTATACTACCGTGCGGAAAAGTCCACTTTTCCGCACTAATTTCAGTTTTGAAAGAGAAACTTTTCCGCACTCTTTTTAGTGCGGAAAAAACATTTTAGTGCGGAAAAGTAGATTTGTTTGGTTTTTGCGTATTATACTGACATTTAAAGATCGCGTCGCAGAAGGTTAAAATAGAAAGCTTACCACGTATGGTTGTATAGTTTAATATATATTAAATAATAAATGTTCTTTATGTTAACTTTTGGGTGTTTTTTCCGCTAGTAGAAATAATAATGTACCTAACACGAGAGTAAAGTGTCTTTTCCGCACGCGATTAACGACACGTTAGCGGAGTTCGGCCACCTGCAATCGCGTGCGGAAAAGTATCACTTTACGCGCGTGTTAGGTACACTATTTTTTCTACTAGCGGAAAAAACACCCAAAAGTTAACATAAAGAACATTTATTATTAAATATATATTAAACTATACAACCATACTTGGTAAGCTTTCTATTTTAACCTTCTGCGACGCAATATTTAAATGTCAATATAATCCGCAAAAACTAAAAAATCTACTTTTCCGTACTAAAATGTTTTTTCCGCACTAGTGCGGAAAAGTGACTCTTTCAAAACTAAAATGAATGCGGAAAAGTGAGTCTATATCCACAAAATAATCGAAATGACACTTTCCGTGTTCTACATCCAAATGCAAGCATTCATTGAATTCATTACAAGTTATTTGTTAATCAAGCTAGTTTTACGAATGTATCTACAATATTCAAAATAGTTCGCTTAACAAAACTATATGGACAGTTCATCGTTACAGATTTGTCCACACTGAAGACACAATCTCAAACTTTGAAATTCGTTCATCTCGAAACTGTAATACAGGGATATTGAACACTATAATTCTGACCTGATTGAATTGATTTATTATTTATTAATTATTCAATTTGCTGTCTTTGATTTCTTTTTGGGGTTAGATGAAAGAGCAGATGTATGTTAACTCTTACTTCATATTTCATATTGTATTATACTTAATTTTACAAACAAACTGAATCTCGCCCTAACTGTATGCGCAAAATGTCATTCATTCTTATTTATTGTTAATAAAGACATTTATTATTATTATTATCATTATTAATTGTGTTCATTACTAAAATGTGTCGTTTTTCTAACGAACTTACTAAAATATTCACCGACTGTTCGTTCTCCCAATTTTTTCTTCCATTTACTCAAATTATTATTTATGTTCCATGAAAAAAATAATTCCAAATACGAAATGTTCGTGAGATTTTAATATTGAATTCTATGTCGTTTCTTCGACGAAAGTGATTCGTCTGGTTCATTGAGCATGCAATGCTAAGGTCAATAATTCTCCTCCCTTTCTCAGTTTCAGAGTCTGCACGAATCAACTTTTTAGAAAGAATGTGTTATCGGATTATCTGAATAATAATTTTTCAGATTCCCTTCACACGAAATCTTTGACTTCGCTTAGAACGGGATACAAGATTTTGAGCAACACGAAGGTGTCGATCACGAACGCTGGCATTTTCAATTATTTATTTTCGACTGGTAGTCCCTTTCTATTAGCTACTCCTAATAAACCGAATAGAAAAAAAATATATACAGTGTGTCTCACTTCTCATGGAAACACCCCCGTATCGTAATAATTGCGGTCGAATGATGAAACTCTCAGGACAGATGAAAATGGTCGAAGTGCACCTACCACCTCAATTGGTTTGTCTTAAGTGATATACACTGCCCACCACTCGCGATGGGACAACCCATTTTTACGGTCAAACATAAAAATTGATGTCCTGATTTTGAATCCGTTGGAAATTTGAGCCTATTTTGTCCCCTAATACCATCATTTTTGGCAAAACTAGGTAAGTCCATTGCCCCTGGCGAGCGCAGTCTAATGTAAATCAGATCAATCATAGGCAATAATTAGATTCATTGCCGGTTTATCTACCAATCCTAAAATTTACAGAGTTCTACTCCAATAATTATGGAAGGTACGGGGGTGTTTCCATGAGAAGTGAGATAAATTCGGATTTTTCATGACTAAAATTTTTCAGGAAAAAAGTGTATCTGTGGTAAGTTACTGGTCCTGATTTCGAATCTGAAAGAATTTCGAGCCTATTTTACCCCCTAGTATGTTTTACCGTAAAAATGGGTTGTTCCATCGCGAGTGGTGGGCAGTGTATATCACTCAGGCCAACCCAATTGGGGTGGTAGGTGCATTTTGACCATTTTCATCTGTCCTGATTGTTTCATCATTCTGCCTCAATTATTATGGAAGATACGGGGGTGTTTCCATGAGAAGTGAAACAAATTCAGATTTTTCAGGACGTGACTTTTTCCAAGAAAAAAGTGTATCTGTAGTAAGTTGGTGGTCCTGATCACCAATCTGAAAGAATTTCGAGCCTATTTTGCCCCCTAGTATGTTTTACCGTAAAAATGGGTTGTTCCATCGCGAGTGGTGGGCAGTGTATATCACTCAGGCCAACCCAATTGAGGTGGTAGATGTATTTTGGCCATTTTCATCTGTCCTGAGAGTTTCAATATTCTACCTCAATTATTACGGAAGATACGGCGGTGTTTCCATGAGAATAACAGAGATAAATTCGGATTATTCATGACTGAAACTTTTTCAGGAAAAAAGTGAATCTGTGGTAAGTTAATGGTCCTGATCGCGAATCTGAAAAAATTTCGAGCCTATTTTGCCCCTTAGTATATTTTACCGAAAAATGGATTGTTCCATCGCGAGTGGTGGGCAGTGTTTATCACTTAGGCCAACCTTATTACCCGAGTAGGTGCAATTTGACTATTTTATCTGTCCTGAGAGTTTCATCATTCTACCTCAATTATTACGGAAGATACGGGGGTGTTTCCATGGAAGTGAGACAAATTCGGATTTTTCAGGATGTGAATTTTTCCAGAAAAAAAGTGTATCTGTAGTAAGTTGGTGGTCCTGATCACGAATCTGAAAGAATTTCAAGCCTATTTTACCCCCTAGTGTGTTTTACTGTGAAAATGGGTTGTTCCATCGCGAGTGGTGGGCAGTGTATATCACTCAGGCCATCCCAATTGGGGTGGTAGGTGCATTTTGACAATTTTAATCTGTCCTGAGAGTTTCAACATTCTACCTCAATTATTACGGAAGATACGGCGGTGTTTCCATGTGAAGTGAGACTCACTGCATATATAAAGTTTTGGCGATTATACACAAAATTTAAAATTTCTACAATTTTTTCTTTCGAATTTTTCACACCTGCCATTCGTTATAAAATGGCATTATACACCCTGCCTTCACGGGAGTGCAAGAGGTTAGATTATACCCTGTATTTGCACGAGGAAGTAAAGGTCTTCAGGAACGATATACACTTTTTCTTTTCTTTCTACGATAATTTTTAGCAAAGTTATGATAAATCTTATTTTTCTACAACTGTCAAAAAAAGTCCATTTTTTTGTGTGGTTTGTGTGCGTAAAGTATTACAATATTTCACTATCAACATACGATTTCATCGTGTCATAAAGCCAGTTCTCATTTTCTTTGGCAACTAATAACCTATAAATATCTGATATACAAATGTTTCACCAATAATATTCTTAGCATTCCTACTATTAAATAAGTATTATCAAAATTCCAAACTATCGCGGCGAATATATTCAAAATAATAGCATATACCTCTAAGGAACTATTGGACCTAATCTACACTAGGTAATCCAAGGTAGCTATGGCTGTTTGGCCGTCAGAAACTAGTTGACAACAATAATTAACTCGATAATTAATGAAATTTGTGAAATTGGGCATATAGATAACGAATTCTTGATAACTATAAATTTAATTTAAGTAGTAATGAAAAGTGATGAAGATTGAACGGCGAAAATTGTGGATAGTGCAAATATGAGATTTCCTTGACATAGTTTAAAGAAAGAAAAAGGTATTCATTGCTTCACGAGGATTGTTTATTCATTTTGAATACAAATCTAAGACAATAAAAAGTTAATTCGATGGACTAGTTATTCGCAAGTCAAGTCAACATTAATAATAATAATATTGACCTCGATGAATATGTTATTTTAATATTCGCTTCAAATTTTCCATTTTGCGGGATAGTTTGAAGAGAAAGGGAATTCGACTCTGTCGAAATAATTCGTTTCATTTGTTTGAAACTCCGGCATACTCTTCGAGCTTTGTTCGAATAATGAATCAATAAAAATATGCCAAATTCATTTCATATTTGCAAAAAATATGAATTGGTTATTTTTTTTTGACAGTTGTAGAAAAAATACTGTATGAAACTCGTAAGTAAAGTGTTTTTTACCTACGGCGTCGTGCGTCAACGTTTCCT
This sequence comes from Chrysolina haemoptera, assembly GCA_958298965.1. NCBI lineage: Eukaryota > Metazoa > Arthropoda > Insecta > Coleoptera > Chrysomelidae > Chrysolina > Chrysolina haemoptera. Next base: position 16,765,563 of record OY282601.1, on the reverse strand, counting down.
ACTCGCAAAAAAAAGTATCACTTTACTCACTTGATACATAAATTACTATTTCGGACCTGCCGGAAACTGAAGTGGCGGAAACGCGAGGCTGAAATTTGATATCGGCATTCAATCAGGTTTTCTGAGAAAACGAGCGCATTTTGTGAGAAATCACTAGGTATATTTCTTGTATAGATTTAAATTATCTTTCGCCTTGTTGAAATCGTTCCTTGATAAATCTCATACTTTCCGAAACAACAGCCCCTGATTTTTTGGTGAATAACTTTTTTTCTAACAATACTGATGTCAAGAAGTCATGTGCCGAGCTTCAAAGTGCTACAAGTCATCCTTTACTTGTGGCTTATATTTTTCTGGGGTTACTGGACTATTTATATGTTCACAGTTTCCTATACAAATACATTTTTCATTGGACCACAGAAGCTCACAGACGATATTCATGGCAAACAAAACTGAACGTGCGTCTGTCCTATTTATTCGAAGCATTACTGGCACCTTCGGCATTTTCAACGGTCTCAGTAATTTTTGGTGAAAGAATAAGTCACTATCGATGGTCGATTCTAGCAATTTCAAAGTGGTTTGACCGTCTATTTATTTATTTGATGTATGTAATGTGAATGAAGCAGAATGAAAATTACTATTTCATATTCCTTCCCGAGAAATTGAGGTTGGTTGCAGTTGGTTGCAGTTGGTTGCAGTTGGTTGAAGTTGGTTGCAGTGTACAACTTCAAGTCCAATCCCGGTCAGTGTCATATAAAAATTGGTTGGTTGCCGTCAAAGAGGGAATTAAAATTCATTGCAAACTTCAAATTTGCATAGTTTATTTTTCACTTCTCCATTACTGCTTTATAATACCTTGGCAACGGGTGCCATTAACAGACCCATTACGCCCGGGGCGTTATGGAGGGTTTTTGTAGTCAATAAATTGATTACTCAGAAAAGGTTCATTTATAGCAGTAGATAAAAAAGGGACTAATTATATTCTCTCAAATAAAAATTACAATTTTCAAATGTTCCTGAAAAATTAGTACCAAGTTTGAAGTTATGTGAGTTGACCGATGATAAACTCAATGTGCATTCGGTTTCTTTAAAAACTATGAGAAGAAATTTATGAAGTAAAAAACGTCGTTTAAGATAATTTTTTCGTGAAAAATAAAATCTTGTATGCACCACGAGCGTTACTATATCCTAACGCCCATCGGCAACATTCAACCCTCGGGCCAAAGGCCCTCGAGTGAATGTTATCATCAGTCGTTAGGATCTATATAACGCAGTTGGAACAAAAATAGCTATTTTGTGTGTGATATAATAGATCTTGTGGCCTAGTTACTTTGGCAATAAAGTTCAACAATATTTATTATTTTTTTTGTTAGGAACGAAGTAGATCAGAGAATTAAGCAAAATAAGTATTTTTTTGGGATTCTAGCACTGGCAATAATTTTTCACGTTTCGAGGACCGGTATGGCCCAGACAATAATTCATAACTTCCTCATTATGAATTCTGCCAATTTCATATTTCAGTATAACAATCACAATCAGTTGAAAAAAGAATCAACATGTTCAGAATAATTTTTCCAGACGTCCAGGACCGGCTTCACTCCAGCAATAAATCGCAACTACCTTATTAGAAACTCTACCAGTTTCATATTTCAGTGTTACAATCAGGATCGGTTTTAAGAAAACAATCCACACGTTCAGAATAATTTTTCCGGGCGTCCAGGACCGGCTTCACTCCAGCAATGAATCTTAACTTCCTTATTAGGTACTCTGCCAGTTTCATATTCTAGTGTTGCAATCAGAATCGGTTGAGAAAAGAATTCACATGTTCAGTATTATTTTTTCGGGCGTCCAGGACCGGCTTCACTCCAGCAATTAACCTTAACTTCCTTATTAGGAACTCTGCCAGTTTCATATTCCAGTGTAACAATCAGGATCGGTTGAGAAAAGAATCCATATGTTCAGAATAATTTTTTCCGGCGCCCAAGGCCAGCTTCACTCCGGCAATAAATCTCAAATTCCTCATTGGGAACTCTGCCAGTTTCATATTCCAGCATAACAAAGGAGATAATCGTTTAAGAAGAAATTCACATGATCAGAATAATTTTTCCGGGCGTCCAGGGCCGGCTTTACTTAAGCAATAAATCTTAACTTCCTTATTAGGAACTATGCCGGTTTCATATTTCAGTGTAACAATCAGGATCGGTTCAGAAAAGAATCCATATGTTCAGAATAATTTTTCCAGGCGTCCAGGGCCGGCTTCACTTCAGCAATAAATCTCAACTTCCTTTATATTTATTATTCTTATATTAGAGGTATTAGTGGCAGTGGCATTAGTTCGGAGTATTACTTGCGAGTTACTTGGGAATTAGAGGAATTAGTTAGGATTTTTGGGAATTGGTGAACACAATTTCACAACCTTCAGGCTTTGTTAACTCGTTACTGATAGGTTTAAACTTACTTTGGTTGAGAAAATGTACTATACCCGAATTTGTTGCTAATTCTTTCAATGGTTTTCCGTATAGTTCGCAAAAATCTAATGCAGACTAGCGATTGCTAAAGATGATATATCGATATATTTCTAAATAATGTTATGATAATGGTAAACACTTTTTTTATTGAATACACTATCATCAGACAGCCAATTAGGCTTTGCGGCTTCTTTTTGTTTATTTTTGTATTATTTATGTATTTATTTAATTGTAGTGTACAAATGAACATTAATTTGTGTAATTGATGATTTGTTGTGAAGAGAACAGGGAGTATCCCATCATCAACAGTGTCTACTTTACCGCCCGTTAGTGCTTAATAGTTATTTGTGTACCAAGGGCGTAAAGTAGGCGTTAATGGCCCTCAGAGTGAATGATGGCCCGATGGCGTCAGACGAGGGCCATAAATGCATTTCACGCACGTGATACATACAACATTTTATGTACAAGCGGTTTTATAGCGCGAATCACAAATAATGACTTGAATTACAATGGTCTACACGTTTTATACGTTATGTAAACAATCATTATTAAGAGTAACATAGTATAGGAAATGTGAAACTATAGTAGCTGAGAGCTATATTGAAGAATATATTTCAAATGAATTGATTATTACTGAAAAAATTGCAAAGGGTTGTGCTGGAATGATACCAGATAGTTATTTGAACCAACCATCCGCTTCTAAAACGAATAATTGTTTTCGTATCGATGCAGGTGCTGTAACGAGGCTTTCAATATATAATGATTATTATGTTCAAGAGATTATATCATCTTCAACATCAGTAGGTAACTAAACCAACTGAATTTTCAATATTCAGGCCTATGACTTGATTAAATGTTGAAAAAATGTCGATTATGAAGAGATGTTTTGAAGAGTATTTCTCTATTGAACTGAAATAATTCTAATTCGTGTTAGATCTTGCATAAAATGATGTGTAAAGATAGAAAATATGAGAATTTTGTCTACTTTACTGCCCGCGGGCCATAAAGTGTCACTTCACGCTCGCTAGTGCATAAAATCCATTACTTAAATGGGCCTATAATGAAATGCTCACCTGGTAATGATAAGTCATACTGTTTCTCTGCCCTATCCATAGCTGCGTATTATCGGAAAAGTTTCTGAATGGTTCTCCCGGCCTCAGTACCCTTTTGAACAGCGACTTGCAGTCCACCAACAACTCTACTTCTGGCCCGCTCACAGACATGACGATATCGTGCCACTGCTCGTCATCCAAACGATACGAAAACTTTTCGACATATACTTTGGAATTTAATTTGGTAATGTAGGAAAGACGAATTTCGTCCGCACGGCCACTTGATTGGAGTTCCAAATACCTATAAGGAAAATAACATCGACAGTTTAATTCATTTTTTAAAAAATCGCATAAGCCACAGTGCAGTTGTCACTTTGACATAGGCAAAAGTTAGCTTTAACTTTTACAGCAACAAATACACTAGTGGTTTTTTCACTTAGTCATTTGTTTATTAATTACCGCGGTGTTGGTTGCCAAAATGAATAGTTTGGCATTGATATGTTTCTGAATTTCTCATCATTAAATTGTCCTGCTGAATTACACTCGAGGTTTGTATTGATATCGGGTAAATTTGTGTTGTTCAAATTCTAAACTGTTTCTCATTAAACAACCCAAATTTACCCGATAAAATACAAACCGCTTGTGCAATTATAAGTGATTAAACAACATTGAAGTGGCCATTTGCGACTGCGAATTCTACCTAGTTACAGGTATTGATAACTGAATATATCCTTGACGACGTGGTATAATCGATTTGGTGATTGGCACTGTCAACAAAGTGAAAGTTGCCATTGGCACCTTAATGTTGGCGTTTATTTAGGCTCAATTTGCACCATTGTCATAATCATAGTCCTAATCACAGCCACTGTCTTAATCATAAAATCAAATTGATACTGTACATTTCAGTGAGAGCATTTATGCAATTTTAGTTTTAATCACAATCATAAGAACTGAAATGTACAGTTAAATTTGATTTTATGATTATGACAGTGACTATGATTAGGACTATGATAATGACAGTGATGCATAAATTGGCCCTTAAACTTCTTCTTCCTCCCAATATGACAGTTCTATCATTGTAAGAATTATTTGACGTTTGTCAGTTAACGTAAAAGAAAGAATCATTAAGTTTATTCGATGTATAATCGTAACGAATACCAGTCTAGCAAACTAAAATAAAAGATAATACTTAAGAAGGTAGTAGTCCATACTCAAAGTGGAAGACCAAGTTTTTTTGGAAACAGAACACAAAGTCGTCTCCACAAAGTTTCATAAGAGATCAGGATATAAATCCTACCTCAACAAGACATGTTTCGAACATATATATGTTCATCTTCAGTTTGCAGTACAAAAGAAGAAGGAAGCTGAAATTATTTGAAGGTTAACAACGTGTTGTAAGAATTCAAAGTATTACTTGAAATGTGTGGAGACAAAAATAGTAAAAAATGTTCAAGTATGTACAATCAACATGTTGTGTTATTAACATTCATATGAAAACAGGGGTAGAACCCCAATAAATTAGATAATTCGTCATTACTTCGTGCAAATTTACGACCATCTACAAAATGGAAGAGACCAAGTTTCGCAAGGAACGAATGACACTCTTTACAGAAGTGGAGGCACCTAGGGGGATTATCAAAAAACATAAAATCAGTAGTTGAAGAAAACTGTGTTAACATATAAGTTAACAAGAGTAAATAAGATTTAAAATTTGAAAGACAGATGGTCTGTTTGCAAAAATTATTTTATTCAAGACTCACAATTCAGTTGGTAAAAATTTTATTAACAACAAAGACAAACTCCCTTTAGTGGATAAGTCTGGCGTTAATAAACTAGTTTGTTCTGCTCCTGATTGTAATAGTATTTACATATGCCAAACTGGGCGCAATTTTACAAAACGACTTAGAGAACATATTATTAGAACTATATAAAAACATAAAAATCATGATAACACTGAGGAAATTATAATTAATAACTTTTTTGCAAACCATTTTATTAACTTCAATCACCTTTTCAATCCAAAAACTTTGACATATTACAGATTTGTAATAAGGGGGTTTTACTTGATATTAGTGAAATCTTCCATATAAATCCAACTTTGAAACAGCCTGCTGTTTATTCTCTCAATGATCAGATCCATTTTGATTGCATACCATTTTTTAATTCCCTCAATTTCAGTTAACCACTAATCTTTATAATCATTATTACAATTAATAAAATCATTTTTGCAAAAAATAGGCCATCTGTCTTTCAAGTTTTGAATCTTATAGGCCATCTGTCTTTCAAATATTAAATCTTATTTACTCTTGTTGACTTATATCTTAATACAGTTTTCTTCAACTACTGATTTTATATGTTTTCTAATAATCCCCCTAGGTGCCTCCACTGTCTCTAAAGAGTGTCATCCGTTCCTTGCGAAACTTGGTCTCTTCCATTTTGTAGAAGGCCTAGCCAAGTAATGGTCGTAAATTTGAACGAAATAAAATCGAATTATCTAATTTATTGGGGTTCTACCCCTGTTTTCATATGAATGTTAATAACACAACATGTTGATTGTACCTAGTTATATTGATTGTAACATTTTTTACTATTTTTGTCCCCACTCATTTTAATGAATTTTTACAACACATTGTTAAACTTTAAATAATTTCAGCTTCCCTCTAAACTGAAGATGAACATATATATGTGCGAAACATGTCTTGTTGAGGTTGAATTTATATCCTGACCTCTTATTAAATTTTGTGGAGACGACTTTGTGTTCTTCTAAAAACATCACTCGAGAGTGTTAATTTTTCGATAATTTGTTGAATGTTTCGAAATATCAACTGGCCTGTGGTAGGACAAGTTTCACCTTGTTCTTTGCTTCTAGGTCACTGAGGTTTTTGTGAGCCTCCCAAACTTGGAAGAAAACCTGCATGGTCGTAGGACCTTCATTGCCATCTGACTGTCTGGTGCGGGGTTGGTGCTAGGACCCCTGCTCAGAATATCTCCTGTGCGAACGAAAATTACTATTACTTTGGCTTGGAATATAGAAGCTTGTGTTCCTAGGCTCAGGCCAATGTCTTGCCTTGGTCTGTCCCCGTATATTCCATCCCCTACTCCAGTGCTTATTTTAGAGTCATCATGTACCAGATTTTTCCTCTTGACATTATTGCTATGGCTTTTGATGTAACTTTCCCATCTAATATGATGGTGGTGTTTGTTACATCAAAGGAGTAGGTTGAAGTCATTTTGTGCGAAGGCATGTCTGATGTGTCGGTGCTTATGACCTTCAGTATCTTGGAGTAGCCTAGGTTGTTGCCCCTCCATTGGTCCAGGCACTTTAGTTTGGAGACTTCTATCATCGCCTACGTTACAAATTGCAAATGCCAAGGAAGAAGGTTTAATTTTACCTCCAGATTAATGGTAGATGTGCAGGACCCCGAGCATGGCTAGTATTTGTAAACTAGCCAGCCTTCCTCTGGTTCTCACTTGTTCAACCTATAGCCACCACAGTAGGGTACGTTATCGAGGGTCTCACTATCGATGTATAGAGAAAGGGATTGTTTGGGTCGAAATCTCCATGTTTTACCAATGGGTCGCCTAGCACTCATTAGTGAAGTTTTGGCCCTTGTGAGCACTTTTTCCAGGTGTTTGTTTCCCTGAGACAAACGGCCTTTAGAAACTCAAGAAGAACACCGCAATTCACACCTAATTCCCCTCGGCTCTCACGATGTTCTCGGAACATAAACATTTTGCTGAAGCCCATTTCTATTGAGTTTTGTACCCCGTTCTTCGAAAAAAAATGTCATGTATGTTTGAATCGAACTGATTGGTTTCAATTCAATTTGACTGGAGTAAACACCACTGAACAAACAAAATGAAAGCGTTATTGGTTATGATGGAAAACATGTTTTTAGTGTGAATGAAACGCACATTTCTCACATGGAGGTACAAACACATACATGCTTCCAAGAATCAGAGCAAAGAGACATTTCGAACAAGTGATTTGGTTTGTTTGCTTTATATCATTCCCAGAAATATGTTGACTCGAGACCCATTATCTGTTGGGATACGCAATAGGAATTCACAGTTTCATGCTATACAGACGTTCCATTGATGGAGAAGAAGGTTAAAAAGGCCTCTTGCTGTCAAAATAAAACTTCAAACTTCAGTATAGTTTATCCAAACTCAGTATAATGTGACTTTCTTTAGCTGAATAATAAAACCTCATTTAGTATGCAACATCCATACAAGAAGGCTTGTGCAAATTTTGATGTAGAACGTTTAGGAAAACATGCAAGCAACTGTTTTCTTCATTCGCTAGGTAGTTCCACCCTGTACAATATCTATTTGTCGTATTAGGCCATTGTAAGGCCATTGTTAAGGGATTTAAAATTCTTACCAGCCACCTTTCAGTGGCGTATCTTGGGGTATAATTTGTGTTTAAAAACATAATGGTGAATATTTTATGAAAATATTAGGTTTACGTCAAACATTGATATAGAATGTTATTCCTTAACAATTAGTTAGTAATAAATAGGTAATAAATAGGTAAATGTAATTAATTATTGACAAACACTATTTGTTATCATAGAGTTATCCGAAAACAGGTATAAAACTGTTCCCAAATTAATTAACATTTTGGCTGCTTTATAAAAAAGGACATTGTAATAGTATAACTCAGTATACTTCTGCTTGAAGAATCTATTGTATTTGAAAAACATATGCAGCGGTTTTTTGAACTAAAAGTGTGAAAATCAACATTAAAGTTTTAGTATAAACGTTTGCGTATTTAGTGTTGCAACATGGCATTTTGGCGACCATTCGAAGAACGTGAGGAACAAGACTCACAACCTGATGAACAATTCGAAGAACGTGAGGAACAAGATTCACAACCGGATGAACAATGGGAATTTAAAAACAAAGATCTTCATGTTCAGACCCAAAGACTTGTTCTAAATATATATAAAAATCTTAAAAAGGAAATGAACGACAAATGTGACAATGAAATTTTCGGAAGGATATCTCATCTCACCAGTTTTGGGCATTCTACTATTTACAAAGTGGTTAAACAAGGGGATGTTGTAGATCATTATCGTAAAAGAAAACGAGAAGATCAGATATTAAACAAAGTTGATGAGGCCACAAAAGATTTTATCCGAAGGCAAGTTTATGATTTCTATAAACGAAAAGAAGTACCTACCTTTAAATCAATCAAAAACAAATTATCTGATCATCCTGAGTATACAATATAAGTCGCAGGAAACACTACGCCAAATTCTTTTAGACTAAATCAGCGAATGGCAATAATGGAATCACCCCGGCTCGTTCTGCAAAGGCAGGATTACTTGCGACAAATAAAAGAACATCGGGAATCGAAAAGACATATAGTATATCTTGACGAGACTGGGTCCGATAGTCATGATGTGATTCGGTATAATTAAAAATGAAAATTTTGAAAAAGAATATATTATTGACGAACTTTGTAAACATTCTGGTCATACGCTTCTGAGGTTACCTCCGTATTATTATGGTTTCAACCCCACTGAATTGGTTTGGGCATTTATAAAAAACAAATTGAGAAAATCCAATCAATGTCCAAATCTAAGCGGAGAAGTAGTAGAAAATGTTAGGAGAATCATACAACCATACAAGCGCAATCCTTCAATTCTGTTCATCATAAGAACAAAACACATTATATTCGCAAATTTCTATACAGCAAGCAATACGCAAAGTTATACCCAAGTTAGAGAAAATATCTCCTCCTATGGTCGGCAAGTACAAAGAGGCGAAGTCATTGAAGTGTTAATCCGGTATTACAGTTAGATTGGATAAACTATAAATCATGGATTTTTTCCTAGATTTTCATTTCAATTTATGAGCAAATAGTCCGGGAGGTACTGTCACTTTGGAATACGTCATAGTATGCAGGATGAAATTTAATTGTTATTATAGTACATATACCACTTCTTATTACTGAACCAAGATTCAGACCGCGCGACCGCGGTGGATGGAGTGGTGGGAGGCTGTGCAACTTGTCAAAAAAAGTTGAAAAAAAAGTAATAGTATGCACGTTGAATTTTTTGTCGTTGGTAGATCATGTAATACTCATCACGAAATCAGTCTTCAGACCCTTGAGTAGCGGTGGGTTGCACAGATACATATTGATAGTGCACACTATGACGTATTCCAAAGTGACAGTATCTCCCGGGCTAAAAGCAATGAACGAACGAAACTTGTACTCCTCATGTTCCGATATTGCTGATCGGTACTGGCCACAGTAGGTAATTTCGGAACGCCTCGCAGTAACAGTAACCTGAAACTGCTAGCCAATTTCGGAACGATGGATCAGTATTATCAGTAATCACAGTAAAAAAATGCGCCTAAAAATATCGCCGAGCATAATTTGGATCTGAAATATTTATTTTCAACTCAATTATCTATTGCAACAAAAGACTCATGAGAGAAAAAAGAACAAACCTCGTAAATTAGCTGCGGTTTCTGCATCTACTTCTACTCGCAAATCGTCCAATACCACCTGATACATTTTTAATAATGATTTGATACTAATATATTAATTTTATAATTTTGTACACTGCAGAAAACACCAACCAAAACAAATCAACAATAAAAATAAAAATAAAACCAGTATAACCTAAAACCTAAGTTATTTGTTATTTCAGTTAGGGGAGGGGATACTGAAACTACATGACCACCTTCTGTACAGTAAACTAAAGTAAAATAAAGTAAATTGTTTAGCCTCTAACAGGGTATCTTGAAAAGTGGCGCGAAATCATTGCCAGTGAATTTCAGTAAAATCGGAACGCCAACTTTTACTGGACAGTACTGTTCAGCAATATCGGAACATAAGGACTGTATACCGGGCACCTTCGCCATATTTTCGTTTGCTTCTAGACACAAATATTTCGTGAGAACTCCAAACCATCTAAGTTCCAACGGATTTTTTTATTCTTTAGGTGTGCTAGTAACTAGGAAGGTTCAAAATTAGCTCGAATTCAATGTCTACAGGAACGACATGAGCGGATTCAGATGAATATCTGAGTTTCCACCACTACTACACACAGCACAAAATGACGGGAGTGAATTTCTTGATGAAACGACTCTTGTCGTTTCTACTCGACAAAAAGAGATTCAAAACTGAGAAAATTCAGGGCGGTGGCTGATAGCAGAGGTGCCTCTGTGTGTTTCAATTATGATTTTACGGGACTTGTTTTTTCATACTTTTTCTAACTCTGGGTGAATGATTTCCATGTTGATACCTCGAGAAGTGTGACAATAGTTATTTACCTAACAAGTGCGGAAAGTAGTACTTTTCCGCACGCGACGGCAGTTGCACGAACGACGCGGAGCGGAGTTCAGGCAAACCGTTAAGGGCGGAATAGACATTTTCCGTAAGAGTTAGGTACAATATTTTTCCTACGAGTGTTTTTGTCCATCTTATTTATGAAAAAACAAGGTTTTTGATAAACAAGTTTTTAAAATAATGCTACAAAATGACTATTACGACAGAATAGTTTCATAGATTATTTAGTTAGTCCTAAATATCCTCATTTTCAACAATACAAAAATCGTGCGGAAAAGTAAAAATCGTACGGAAGAGTAAAAATCGTGCGGAAAAGTAACTTTTCAGCACGATTTTAAATCGTACGGAAAAGTACAACTTTCAAAATGAAAAATCGTGCGGAAAAGTAACTTTTCCGCACGCTCGTAGGAAAAATAGTTTACGTAACGTTTTCGAAATGGCGGAGGTTTAAAATAAAGGTATACTCATAATCTTGGTTACTTATGGATGGAATTCAGGTTTCAAGATCTCGTCTCAAAGCCGATTTTTAGTCGAAAGAAGTGTCATTCTCGATTTCCCGAATCAAAAGTCTATTTAATCCAGTACGATTGGGTTTTGGGACAAGAATCGATTGTAACACCACCAAACTTGGTATGATAGTAGTTGGATGAACACAAATAAAAAATTGTTTACCAAAATTTGTACATCGCGAGTGGGCAGTGTATATCACTTAGTTCAAGACGTACATTTTTTCAGAAAAAAACTGTATCTGTAGTCAGTTGGTGGTCCTGATAAGGAATCCGAAAGAATTTCGTGTCTATTTTGCCCCCTAGTATGTTTTACCGTAAAAATGGGTTGTCCCATCGCGAGTGGTGGGCAGTGTATCACTTAAGCCAACCCAATTGGAGTGGTAGGTGCATTTTGAATATTTTCATCTGTCTTGAGAGTTTCATCATTCTACCTCAATTATTATGGAAGAAGTTTGTTGGCATCTTTCACTAGGATGCTTTCCTGTGTCGAATATAACTACACATAACGCGAAGCACCTGTCGTTGATTGAGATTTATGAGTAGAGAATAATGTAATGAAGTCGTCTGGAAAATAGAGTAGTTATCACAATAATTACTGTTTGACAGATGTTACAAAATATTTCATATTCAAGTGCCCACATTTCATTATCTAGTTAGTGAACTTGCAGACATAATGACTTAACTATCAAACAGAATACTTTCCTAAACATCACAAGTGGAATTTTAATACATATGTTTGTACGACCCAGTTTTCTTAAATACTCAGTATATCTGTTGTCAAAACGGTAAGTTTTGTTTACTGGTTGCTAAGACAAAGGCGTCGGTAAGTAATCGTCTAGTGTCACTTTTATATAAATGTCACTTTTTTTACAGAGTTCTACTTCAATGATTTCGGAAGGTACAGGGGTGTTTCCATGAGAAGTGAGACAAATTCAGATTTTTTAGGACTGAAATTTTTTCAGAAAAAAAGTGTATCTGTAGTAAGTTGGTGGTCCCGATCACGAATCTGAAAGAATTTCGCTAGTGGTGGGCAGTGTATATCACTTAGGCCAACCCAATTGGAGTGGTAGGTGCATTTTGAATATTTTCATCGGTCTTGAGAGTTTCATCATTCTACCTCAATTATTATGGAAGAAGTTTGTTGGCATCTTTCACTAGGATGCTTTCCTGTGTCGAATATAACTACACATAACGCGAAGCACCTGTCGTTGATTGAGATTTATGAGTAGAGAATAATGTAATGAAGTCGTCTGGAAAATAGAGTAGTTATCACAATAATTACTGTTTGACAGATGTTACAAAATATTTCATATTCAAGTGCCCACATTTCATTATCTAGTTAGTGAACTTGCAGACATAATGACTTAACTATCAAACAGAATACTTTCCTAAACATCACAAGTGGAATTTTAATACATATGTTTGTACGACCCAGTTTTCTTAAATACTCAGTATATCTGTTGTCAAAACGGTAAGTTTTGTTTACTGGTTGCTAAGACAAAGGCGTCGGTAAGTAATCGTCTAGTGTCACTTTTATATAAATGTCACTTTTTTTACAGAGTTCTACTTCAATGATTTCGGAAGGTACAGGGGTGTTTCCATGAGAAGTGAGACAAATTCAGATTTTTTAGGACTGAAATTTTTTCAGAAAAAAAGTGTATCTGTAGTAAGTTGGTGGTCCCGATCACGAATCTGAAAGAATTTCGCTAGTGGTGGGCAGTGTATATCACTTAGGCCAACCCAATTGGAGTGGTAGGTGCATTTTGAATATTTTCATCGGTCTTGAGAGTTTCATCATTCTACCTCAATTATTATGGAAGAAGTTTGTTGGCATCTTTCACTAGGATGCTTTCCTGTGTCGAATATAACTACACATAACGCGAAGCACCTGTCGTTGATTGAGATTTATGAGTAGAGAATAATGTAATGAAGTCGTCTGGAAAATAGAGTAGTTATCACAATAATTACTGTTTGACAGATGTTACAAAATATTTCATATTCAAGTGCCCACATTTCATTATCTAGTTAGTGAACTTGCAGACATAATGACTTAACTATCAAACAGAATACTTTCCTAAACATCACAAGTGGAATTTTAATACATATGTTTGTACGACCCAGTTTTCTTAAATACTCAGTATATCTGTTGTCAAAACGGTAAGTTTTGTTTACTGGTTGCTAAGACAAAGGCGTCGGTAAGTAATCGTCTAGTGTCACTTTTATATAAATGTCACTTTTTTTACAGAGTTCTACTTCAATGATTTCGGAAGGTACAGGGGTGTTTCCATGAGAAGTGAGACAAATTCAGATTTTTTAGGACTGAAATTTTTTCAGAAAAAAAGTGTATCTGTAGTAAGTTGGTGGTCCCGATCACGAATCTGAAAGAATTTCGCTAGTGGTGGGCAGTGTATATCACTTAGGCCAACCCAATTGGAGTGGTAGGTGCATTTTGAATATTTTCATCGGTCTTGAGAGTTTCATCATTCTACCTCAATTATTATGGAAGAAGTTTGTTGGCATCTTTCACTAGGATGCTTTCCTGTGTCGAATATAACTACACATAACGCGAAGCACCTGTCGTTGATTGAGATTTATGAGTAGAGAATAATGTAATGAAGTCGTCTGGAAAATAGAGTAGTTATCACAATAATTACTGTTTGACAGATGTTACAAAATATTTCATATTCAAGTGCCCACATTTCATTATCTAGTTAGTGAACTTGCAGACATAATGACTTAACTATCAAACAGAATACTTTCCTAAACATCACAAGTGGAATTTTAATACATATGTTTGTACGACCCAGTTTTCTTAAATACTCAGTATATCTGTTGTCAAAACGGTAAGTTTTGTTTACTGGTTGCTAAGACAAAGGCGTCGGTAAGTAATCGTCTAGTGTCACTTTTATATAAATGTCACTTTTTTTACAGAGTTCTACTTCAATGATTTCGGAAGGTACAGGGGTGTTTCCATGAGAAGTGAGACAAATTCAGATTTTTTAGGACTGAAATTTTTTCAGAAAAAAAGTGTATCTGTAGTAAGTTGGTGGTCCCGATCACGAATCTGAAAGAATTTCGCTAGTGGTGGGCAGTGTATATCACTTAGGCCAACCCAATTGGAGTGGTAGGTGCATTTTGAATATTTTCATCGGTCTTGAGAGTTTCATCATTCTACCTCAATTATTATGGAAGAAGTTTGTTGGCATCTTTCACTAGGATGCTTTCCTGTGTCGAATATAACTACACATAACGCGAAGCACCTGTCGTTGATTGAGATTTATGAGTAGAGAATAATGTAATGAAGTCGTCTGGAAAATAGAGTAGTTATCACAATAATTACTGTTTGACAGATGTTACAAAATATTTCATATTCAAGTGCCCACATTTCATTATCTAGTTAGTGAACTTGCAGACATAATGACTTAACTATCAAACAGAATACTTTCCTAAACATCACAAGTGGAATTTTAATACATATGTTTGTACGACCCAGTTTTCTTAAATACTCAGTATATCTGTTGTCAAAACGGTAAGTTTTGTTTACTGGTTGCTAAGACAAAGGCGTCGGTAAGTAATCGTCTAGTGTCACTTTTATATAAATGTCACTTTTTTTACAGAGTTCTACTTCAATGATTTCGGAAGGTACAGGGGTGTTTCCATGAGAAGTGAGACAAATTCAGATTTTTTAGGACTGAAATTTTTTCAGAAAAAAAGTGTATCTGTAGTAAGTTGGTGGTCCCGATCACGAATCTGAAAGAATTTCGCTAGTGGTGGGCAGTGTATATCACTTAGGCCAACCCAATTGGAGTGGTAGGTGCATTTTGAATATTTTCATCGGTCTTGAGAGTTTCATCATTCTACCTCAATTATTATGGAAGAAGTTTGTTGGCATCTTTCACTAGGATGCTTTCCTGTGTCGAATATAACTACACATAACGCGAAGCACCTGTCGTTGATTGAGATTTATGAGTAGAGAATAATGTAATGAAGTCGTCTGGAAAATAGAGTAGTTATCACAATAATTACTGTTTGACAGATGTTACAAAATATTTCATATTCAAGTGCCCACATTTCATTATCTAGTTAGTGAACTTGCAGACATAATGACTTAACTATCAAACAGAATACTTTCCTAAACATCACAAGTGGAATTTTAATACATATGTTTGTACGACCCAGTTTTCTTAAATACTCAGTATATCTGTTGTCAAAACGGTAAGTTTTGTTTACTGGTTGCTAAGACAAAGGCGTCGGTAAGTAATCGTCTAGTGTCACTTTTATATAAATGTCACTTTTTTTACAGAGTTCTACTTCAATGATTTCGGAAGGTACAGGGGTGTTTCCATGAGAAGTGAGACAAATTCAGATTTTTTAGGACTGAAATTTTTTCAGAAAAAAAGTGTATCTGTAGTAAGTTGGTGGTCCCGATCACGAATCTGAAAGAATTTCGCTAGTGGTGGGCAGTGTATATCACTTAGGCCAACCCAATTGGAGTGGTAGGTGCATTTTGAATATTTTCATCGGTCTTGAGAGTTTCATCATTCTACCTCAATTATTATGGAAGAAGTTTGTTGGCATCTTTCACTAGGATGCTTTCCTGTGTCGAATATAACTACACATAACGCGAAGCACCTGTCGTTGATTGAGATTTATGAGTAGAGAATAATGTAATGAAGTCGTCTGGAAAATAGAGTAGTTATCACAATAATTACTGTTTGACAGATGTTACAAAATATTTCATATTCAAGTGCCCACATTTCATTATCTAGTTAGTGAACTTGCAGACATAATGACTTAACTATCAAACAGAATACTTTCCTAAACATCACAAGTGGAATTTTAATACATATGTTTGTACGACCCAGTTTTCTTAAATACTCAGTATATCTGTTGTCAAAACGGTAAGTTTTGTTTACTGGTTGCTAAGACAAAGGCGTCGGTAAGTAATCGTCTAGTGTCACTTTTATATAAATGTCACTTTTTTTACAGAGTTCTACTTCAATGATTTCGGAAGGTACAGGGGTGTTTCCATGAGAAGTGAGACAAATTCAGATTTTTTAGGACTGAAATTTTTTCAGAAAAAAAGTGTATCTGTAGTAAGTTGGTGGTCCCGATCACGAATCTGAAAGAATTTCGCTAGTGGTGGGCAGTGTATATCACTTAGGCCAACCCAATTGGAGTGGTAGGTGCATTTTGAATATTTTCATCGGTCTTGAGAGTTTCATCATTCTACCTCAATTATTATGGAAGAAGTTTGTTGGCATCTTTCACTAGGATGCTTTCCTGTGTCGAATATAACTACACATAACGCGAAGCACCTGTCGTTGATTGAGATTTATGAGTAGAGAATAATGTAATGAAGTCGTCTGGAAAATAGAGTAGTTATCACAATAATTACTGTTTGACAGATGTTACAAAATATTTCATATTCAAGTGCCCACATTTCATTATCTAGTTAGTGAACTTGCAGACATAATGACTTAACTATCAAACAGAATACTTTCCTAAACATCACAAGTGGAATTTTAATACATATGTTTGTACGACCCAGTTTTCTTAAATACTCAGTATATCTGTTGTCAAAACGGTAAGTTTTGTTTACTGGTTGCTAAGACAAAGGCGTCGGTAAGTAATCGTCTAGTGTCACTTTTATATAAATGTCACTTTTTTTACAGAGTTCTACTTCAATGATTTCGGAAGGTACAGGGGTGTTTCCATGAGAAGTGAGACAAATTCAGATTTTTTAGGACTGAAATTTTTTCAGAAAAAAAGTGTATCTGTAGTAAGTTGGTGGTCCCGATCACGAATCTGAAAGAATTTCGCTAGTGGTGGGCAGTGTATATCACTTAGGCCAACCCAATTGGAGTGGTAGGTGCATTTTGAATATTTTCATCGGTCTTGAGAGTTTCATCATTCTACCTCAATTATTATGGAAGAAGTTTGTTGGCATCTTTCACTAGGATGCTTTCCTGTGTCGAATATAACTACACATAACGCGAAGCACCTGTCGTTGATTGAGATTTATGAGTAGAGAATAATGTAATGAAGTCGTCTGGAAAATAGAGTAGTTATCACAATAATTACTGTTTGACAGATGTTACAAAATATTTCATATTCAAGTGCCCACATTTCATTATCTAGTTAGTGAACTTGCAGACATAATGACTTAACTATCAAACAGAATACTTTCCTAAACATCACAAGTGGAATTTTAATACATATGTTTGTACGACCCAGTTTTCTTAAATACTCAGTATATCTGTTGTCAAAACGGTAAGTTTTGTTTACTGGTTGCTAAGACAAAGGCGTCGGTAAGTAATCGTCTAGTGTCACTTTTATATAAATGTCACTTTTTTTACAGAGTTCTACTTCAATGATTTCGGAAGGTACAGGGGTGTTTCCATGAGAAGTGAGACAAATTCAGATTTTTTAGGACTGAAATTTTTTCAGAAAAAAAGTGTATCTGTAGTAAGTTGGTGGTCCCGATCACGAATCTGAAAGAATTTCGCTAGTGGTGGGCAGTGTATATCACTTAGGCCAACCCAATGGGAGTGGTAGGTGCATTTTGAATATTTTCATCGGTCTTGAGAGTTTCATCATTCTACCTCAATTATTATGGAAGAAGTTTGTTGGCATCTTTCACTAGGATGCTTTCCTGTGTCGAATATAACTACACATAACGCGAAGCACCTGTCGTTGATTGAGATTTATGAGTAGAGAATAATGTAATGAAGTCGTCTGGAAAATAGAGTAGTTATCACAATAATTACTGTTTGACAGATGTTACAAAATATTTCATATTCAAGTGCCCACATTTCATTATCTAGTTAGTGAACTTGCAGACATAATGACTTAACTATCAAACAGAATACTTTCCTAAACATCACAAGTGGAATTTTAATACATATGTTTGTACGACCCAGTTTTCTTAAATACTCAGTATATCTGTTGTCAAAACGGTAAGTTTTGTTTACTGGTTGCTAAGACAAAGGCGTCGGTAAGTAATCGTCTAGTGTCACTTTTATATAAATGTCACTTTTTTTACAGAGTTCTACTTCAATGATTTCGGAAGGTACAGGGGTGTTTCCATGAGAAGTGAGACAAATTCAGATTTTTTAGGACTGAAATTTTTTCAGAAAAAAAGTGTATCTGTAGTAAGTTGGTGGTCCCGATCACGAATCTGAAAGAATTTCGCTAGTGGTGGGCAGTGTATATCACTTAGGCCAACCCAATTGGAGTGGTAGGTGCATTTTGAATATTTTCATCGGTCTTGAGAGTTTCATCATTCTACCTCAATTATTATGGAAGAAGTTTGTTGGCATCTTTCACTAGGATGCTTTCCTGTGTCGAATATAACTACACATAACGCGAAGCACCTGTCGTTGATTGAGATTTATGAGTAGAGAATAATGTAATGAAGTCGTCTGGAAAATAGAGTAGTTATCACAATAATTACTGTTTGACAGATGTTACAAAATATTTCATATTCAAGTGCCCACATTTCATTATCTAGTTAGTGAACTTGCAGACATAATGACTTAACTATCAAACAGAATACTTTCCTAAACATCACAAGTGGAATTTTAATACATATGTTTGTACGACCCAGTTTTCTTAAATACTCAGTATATCTGTTGTCAAAACGGTAAGTTTTGTTTACTGGTTGCTAAGACAAAGGCGTCGGTAAGTAATCGTCTAGTGTCACTTTTATATAAATGTCACTTTTTTTACAGAGTTCTACTTCAATGATTTCGGAAGGTACAGGGGTGTTTCCATGAGAAGTGAGACAAATTCAGATTTTTTAGGACTGAAATTTTTTCAGAAAAAAAGTGTATCTGTAGTAAGTTGGTGGTCCCGATCACGAATCTGAAAGAATTTCGCTAGTGGTGGGCAGTGTATATCACTTAGGCCAACCCAATTGGAGTGGTAGGTGCATTTTGAATATTTTCATCGGTCTTGAGAGTTTCATCATTCTACCTCAATTATTATGGAAGAAGTTTGTTGGCATCTTTCACTAGGATGCTTTCCTGTGTCGAATATAACTACACATAACGCGAAGCACCTGTCGTTGATTGAGATTTATGAGTAGAGAATAATGTAATGAAGTCGTCTGGAAAATAGAGTAGTTATCACAATAATTACTGTTTGACAGATGTTACAAAATATTTCATATTCAAGTGCCCACATTTCATTATCTAGTTAGTGAACTTGCAGACATAATGACTTAACTATCAAACAGAATACTTTCCTAAACATCACAAGTGGAATTTTAATACATATGTTTGTACGACCCAGTTTTCTTAAATACTCAGTATATCTGTTGTCAAAACGGTAAGTTTTGTTTACTGGTTGCTAAGACAAAGGCGTCGGTAAGTAATCGTCTAGTGTCACTTTTATATAAATGTCACTTTTTTTACAGAGTTCTACTTCAATGATTTCGGAAGGTACAGGGGTGTTTCCATGAGAAGTGAGACAAATTCAGATTTTTTAGGACTGAAATTTTTTCAGAAAAAAAGTGTATCTGTAGTAAGTTGGTGGTCCCGATCACGAATCTGAAAGAATTTCGCTAGTGGTGGGCAGTGTATATCACTTAGGCCAACCCAATGGGAGTGGTAGGTGCATTTTGAATATTTTCATCGGTCTTGAGAGTTTCATCATTCTACCTCAATTATTATGGAAGAAGTTTGTTGGCATCTTTCACTAGGATGCTTTCCTGTGTCGAATATAACTACACATAACGCGAAGCACCTGTCGTTGATTGAGATTTATGAGTAGAGAATAATGTAATGAAGTCGTCTGGAAAATAGAGTAGTTATCACAATAATTACTGTTTGACAGATGTTACAAAATATTTCATATTCAAGTGCCCACATTTCATTATCTAGTTAGTGAACTTGCAGACATAATGACTTAACTATCAAACAGAATACTTTCCTAAACATCACAAGTGGAATTTTAATACATATGTTTGTACGACCCAGTTTTCTTAAATACTCAGTATATCTGTTGTCAAAACGGTAAGTTTTGTTTACTGGTTGCTAAGACAAAGGCGTCGGTAAGTAATCGTCTAGTGTCACTTTTATATAAATGTCACTTTTTTTACAGAGTTCTACTTCAATGATTTCGGAAGGTACAGGGGTGTTTCCATGAGAAGTGAGACAAATTCAGATTTTTTAGGACTGAAATTTTTTCAGAAAAAAAGTGTATCTGTAGTAAGTTGGTGGTCCCGATCACGAATCTGAAAGAATTTCGCTAGTGGTGGGCAGTGTATATCACTTAGGCCAACCCAATGGGAGTGGTAGGTGCATTTTGAATATTTTCATCGGTCTTGAGAGTTTCATCATTCTACCTCAATTATTATGGAAGAAGTTTGTTGGCATCTTTCACTAGGATGCTTTCCTGTGTCGAATATAACTACACATAACGCGAAGCACCTGTCGTTGATTGAGATTTATGAGTAGAGAATAATGTAATGAAGTCGTCTGGAAAATAGAGTAGTTATCACAATAATTACTGTTTGACAGATGTTACAAAATATTTCATATTCAAGTGCCCACATTTCATTATCTAGTTAGTGAACTTGCAGACATAATGACTTAACTATCAAACAGAATACTTTCCTAAACATCACAAGTGGAATTTTAATACATATGTTTGTACGACCCAGTTTTCTTAAATACTCAGTATATCTGTTGTCAAAACGGTAAGTTTTGTTTACTGGTTGCTAAGACAAAGGCGTCGGTAAGTAATCGTCTAGTGTCACTTTTATATAAATGTCACTTTTTTTACAGAGTTCTACTTCAATGATTTCGGAAGGTACAGGGGTGTTTCCATGAGAAGTGAGACAAATTCAGATTTTTTAGGACTGAAATTTTTTCAGAAAAAAAGTGTATCTGTAGTAAGTTGGTGGTCCCGATCACGAATCTGAAAGAATTTCGCTAGTGGTGGGCAGTGTATATCACTTAGGCCAACCCAATTGGAGTGGTAGGTGCATTTTGAATATTTTCATCGGTCTTGAGAGTTTCATCATTCTACCTCAATTATTATGGAAGAAGTTTGTTGGCATCTTTCACTAGGATGCTTTCCTGTGTCGAATATAACTACACATAACGCGAAGCACCTGTCGTTGATTGAGATTTATGAGTAGAGAATAATGTAATGAAGTCGTCTGGAAAATAGAGTAGTTATCACAATAATTACTGTTTGACAGATGTTACAAAATATTTCATATTCAAGTGCCCACATTTCATTATCTAGTTAGTGAACTTGCAGACATAATGACTTAACTATCAAACAGAATACTTTCCTAAACATCACAAGTGGAATTTTAATACATATGTTTGTACGACCCAGTTTTCTTAAATACTCAGTATATCTGTTGTCAAAACGGTAAGTTTTGTTTACTGGTTGCTAAGACAAAGGCGTCGGTAAGTAATCGTCTAGTGTCACTTTTATATAAATGTCACTTTTTTTACAGAGTTCTACTTCAATGATTTCGGAAGGTACAGGGGTGTTTCCATGAGAAGTGAGACAAATTCAGATTTTTTAGGACTGAAATTTTTTCAGAAAAAAAGTGTATCTGTAGTAAGTTGGTGGTCCCGATCACGAATCTGAAAGAATTTCGCTAGTGGTGGGCAGTGTATATCACTTAGGCCAACCCAATGGGAGTGGTAGGTGCATTTTGAATATTTTCATCGGTCTTGAGAGTTTCATCATTCTACCTCAATTATTATGGAAGAAGTTTGTTGGCATCTTTCACTAGGATGCTTTCCTGTGTCGAATATAACTACACATAACGCGAAGCACCTGTCGTTGATTGAGATTTATGAGTAGAGAATAATGTAATGAAGTCGTCTGGAAAATAGAGTAGTTATCACAATAATTACTGTTTGACAGATGTTACAAAATATTTCATATTCAAGTGCCCACATTTCATTATCTAGTTAGTGAACTTGCAGACATAATGACTTAACTATCAAACAGAATACTTTCCTAAACATCACAAGTGGAATTTTAATACATATGTTTGTACGACCCAGTTTTCTTAAATACTCAGTATATCTGTTGTCAAAACGGTAAGTTTTGTTTACTGGTTGCTAAGACAAAGGCGTCGGTAAGTAATCGTCTAGTGTCACTTTTATATAAATGTCACTTTTTTTACAGAGTTCTACTTCAATGATTTCGGAAGGTACAGGGGTGTTTCCATGAGAAGTGAGACAAATTCAGATTTTTTAGGACTGAAATTTTTTCAGAAAAAAAGTGTATCTGTAGTAAGTTGGTGGTCCCGATCACGAATCTGAAAGAATTTCGCTAGTGGTGGGCAGTGTATATCACTTAGGCCAACCCAATGGGAGTGGTAGGTGCATTTTGAATATTTTCATCGGTCTTGAGAGTTTCATCATTCTACCTCAATTATTATGGAAGAAGTTTGTTGGCATCTTTCACTAGGATGCTTTCCTGTGTCGAATATAACTACACATAACGCGAAGCACCTGTCGTTGATTGAGATTTATGAGTAGAGAATAATGTAATGAAGTCGTCTGGAAAATAGAGTAGTTATCACAATAATTACTGTTTGACAGATGTTACAAAATATTTCATATTCAAGTGCCCACATTTCATTATCTAGTTAGTGAACTTGCAGACATAATGACTTAACTATCAAACAGAATACTTTCCTAAACATCACAAGTGGAATTTTAATACATATGTTTGTACGACCCAGTTTTCTTAAATACTCAGTATATCTGTTGTCAAAACGGTAAGTTTTGTTTACTGGTTGCTAAGACAAAGGCGTCGGTAAGTAATCGTCTAGTGTCACTTTTATATAAATGTCACTTTTTTTACAGAGTTCTACTTCAATGATTTCGGAAGGTACAGGGGTGTTTCCATGAGAAGTGAGACAAATTCAGATTTTTTAGGACTGAAATTTTTTCAGAAAAAAAGTGTATCTGTAGTAAGTTGGTGGTCCCGATCACGAATCTGAAAGAATTTCGCTAGTGGTGGGCAGTGTATATCACTTAGGCCAACCCAATGGGAGTGGTAGGTGCATTTTGAATATTTTCATCGGTCTTGAGAGTTTCATCATTCTACCTCAATTATTATGGAAGAAGTTTGTTGGCATCTTTCACTAGGATGCTTTCCTGTGTCGAATATAACTACACATAACGCGAAGCACCTGTCGTTGATTGAGATTTATGAGTAGAGAATAATGTAATGAAGTCGTCTGGAAAATAGAGTAGTTATCACAATAATTACTGTTTGACAGATGTTACAAAATATTTCATATTCAAGTGCCCACATTTCATTATCTAGTTAGTGAACTTGCAGACATAATGACTTAACTATCAAACAGAATACTTTCCTAAACATCACAAGTGGAATTTTAATACATATGTTTGTACGACCCAGTTTTCTTAAATACTCAGTATATCTGTTGTCAAAACGGTAAGTTTTGTTTACTGGTTGCTAAGACAAAGGCGTCGGTAAGTAATCGTCTAGTGTCACTTTTATATAAATGTCACTTTTTTTACAGAGTTCTACTTCAATGATTTCGGAAGGTACAGGGGTGTTTCCATGAGAAGTGAGACAAATTCAGATTTTTTAGGACTGAAATTTTTTCAGAAAAAAAGTGTATCTGTAGTAAGTTGGTGGTCCCGATCACGAATCTGAAAGAATTTCGCTAGTGGTGGGCAGTGTATATCACTTAGGCCAACCCAATGGGAGTGGTAGGTGCATTTTGAATATTTTCATCGGTCTTGAGAGTTTCATCATTCTACCTCAATTATTATGGAAGAAGTTTGTTGGCATCTTTCACTAGGATGCTTTCCTGTGTCGAATATAACTACACATAACGCGAAGCACCTGTCGTTGATTGAGATTTATGAGTAGAGAATAATGTAATGAAGTCGTCTGGAAAATAGAGTAGTTATCACAATAATTACTGTTTGACAGATGTTACAAAATATTTCATATTCAAGTGCCCACATTTCATTATCTAGTTAGTGAACTTGCAGACATAATGACTTAACTATCAAACAGAATACTTTCCTAAACATCACAAGTGGAATTTTAATACATATGTTTGTACGACCCAGTTTTCTTAAATACTCAGTATATCTGTTGTCAAAACGGTAAGTTTTGTTTACTGGTTGCTAAGACAAAGGCGTCGGTAAGTAATCGTCTAGTGTCACTTTTATATAAATGTCACTTTTTTTACAGAGTTCTACTTCAATGATTTCGGAAGGTACAGGGGTGTTTCCATGAGAAGTGAGACAAATTCAGATTTTTTAGGACTGAAATTTTTTCAGAAAAAAAGTGTATCTGTAGTAAGTTGGTGGTCCCGATCACGAATCTGAAAGAATTTCGCTAGTGGTGGGCAGTGTATATCACTTAGGCCAACCCAATTGGAGTGGTAGGTGCATTTTGAATATTTTCATCGGTCTTGAGAGTTTCATCATTCTACCTCAATTATTATGGAAGAAGTTTGTTGGCATCTTTCACTAGGATGCTTTCCTGTGTCGAATATAACTACACATAACGCGAAGCACCTGTCGTTGATTGAGATTTATGAGTAGAGAATAATGTAATGAAGTCGTCTGGAAAATAGAGTAGTTATCACAATAATTACTGTTTGACAGATGTTACAAAATATTTCATATTCAAGTGCCCACATTTCATTATCTAGTTAGTGAACTTGCAGACATAATGACTTAACTATCAAACAGAATACTTTCCTAAACATCACAAGTGGAATTTTAATACATATGTTTGTACGACCCAGTTTTCTTAAATACTCAGTATATCTGTTGTCAAAACGGTAAGTTTTGTTTACTGGTTGCTAAGACAAAGGCGTCGGTAAGTAATCGTCTAGTGTCACTTTTATATAAATGTCACTTTTTTTACAGAGTTCTACTTCAATGATTTCGGAAGGTACAGGGGTGTTTCCATGAGAAGTGAGACAAATTCAGATTTTTTAGGACTGAAATTTTTTCAGAAAAAAAGTGTATCTGTAGTAAGTTGGTGGTCCCGATCACGAATCTGAAAGAATTTCGCTAGTGGTGGGCAGTGTATATCACTTAGGCCAACCCAATTGGAGTGGTAGGTGCATTTTGAATATTTTCATCGGTCTTGAGAGTTTCATCATTCTACCTCAATTATTATGGAAGAAGTTTGTTGGCATCTTTCACTAGGATGCTTTCCTGTGTCGAATATAACTACACATAACGCGAAGCACCTGTCGTTGATTGAGATTTATGAGTAGAGAATAATGTAATGAAGTCGTCTGGAAAATAGAGTAGTTATCACAATAATTACTGTTTGACAGATGTTACAAAATATTTCATATTCAAGTGCCCACATTTCATTATCTAGTTAGTGAACTTGCAGACATAATGACTTAACTATCAAACAGAATACTTTCCTAAACATCACAAGTGGAATTTTAATACATATGTTTGTACGACCCAGTTTTCTTAAATACTCAGTATATCTGTTGTCAAAACGGTAAGTTTTGTTTACTGGTTGCTAAGACAAAGGCGTCGGTAAGTAATCGTGTAGTGTCACTTTTATATAAATGTCACTTTTTTTACAGAGTTCTACTTCAATGATTTCGGAAGGTACAGGGGTGTTTCCATGAGAAGTGAGACAAATTCAGATTTTTTAGGACTGAAATTTTTTCAGAAAAAAAGTGTATCTGTAGTAAGTTGGTGGTCCCGATCACGAATCTGAAAGAATTTCGCTAGTGGTGGGCAGTGTATATCACTTAGGCCAACCCAATTGGAGTGGTAGGTGCATTTTGAATATTTTCATCGGTCTTGAGAGTTTCATCATTCTACCTCAATTATTATGGAAGAAGTTTGTTGGCATCTTTCACTAGGATGCTTTCCTGTGTCGAATATAACTACACATAACGCGAAGCACCTGTCGTTGATTGAGATTTATGAGTAGAGAATAATGTAATGAAGTCGTCTGGAAAATAGAGTAGTTATCACAATAATTACTGTTTGACAGATGTTACAAAATATTTCATATTCAAGTGCCCACATTTCATTATCTAGTTAGTGAACTTGCAGACATAATGACTTAACTATCAAACAGAATACTTTCCTAAACATCACAAGTGGAATTTTAATACATATGTTTGTACGACCCAGTTTTCTTAAATACTCAGTATATCTGTTGTCAAAACGGTAAGTTTTGTTTACTGGTTGCTAAGACAAAGGCGTCGGTAAGTAATCGTCTAGTGTCACTTTTATATAAATGTCACTTTTTTTACAGAGTTCTACTTCAATGATTTCGGAAGGTACAGGGGTGTTTCCATGAGAAGTGAGACAAATTCAGATTTTTTAGGACTGAAATTTTTTCAGAAAAAAAGTGTATCTGTAGTAAGTTGGTGGTCCCGATCACGAATCTGAAAGAATTTCGCTAGTGGTGGGCAGTGTATATCACTTAGGCCAACCCAATTGGAGTGGTAGGTGCATTTTGAATATTTTCATCGGTCTTGAGAGTTTCATCATTCTACCTCAATTATTATGGAAGAAGTTTGTTGGCATCTTTCACTAGGATGCTTTCCTGTGTCGAATATAACTACACATAACGCGAAGCACCTGTCGTTGATTGAGATTTATGAGTAGAGAATAATGTAATGAAGTCGTCTGGAAAATAGAGTAGTTATCACAATAATTACTGTTTGACAGATGTTACAAAATATTTCATATTCAAGTGCCCACATTTCATTATCTAGTTAGTGAACTTGCAGACATAATGACTTAACTATCAAACAGAATACTTTCCTAAACATCACAAGTGGAATTTTAATACATATGTTTGTACGACCCAGTTTTCTTAAATACTCAGTATATCTGTTGTCAAAACGGTAAGTTTTGTTTACTGGTTGCTAAGACAAAGGCGTCGGTAAGTAATCGTCTAGTGTCACTTTTATATAAATGTCACTTTTTTTACAGAGTTCTACTTCAATGATTTCGGAAGGTACAGGGGTGTTTCCATGAGAAGTGAGACAAATTCAGATTTTTTAGGACTGAAATTTTTTCAGAAAAAAAGTGTATCTGTAGTAAGTTGGTGGTCCCGATCACGAATCTGAAAGAATTTCGCTAGTGGTGGGCAGTGTATATCACTTAGGCCAACCCAATTGGAGTGGTAGGTGCATTTTGAATATTTTCATCGGTCTTGAGAGTTTCATCATTCTACCTCAATTATTATGGAAGAAGTTTGTTGGCATCTTTCACTAGGATGCTTTCCTGTGTCGAATATAACTACACATAACGCGAAGCACCTGTCGTTGATTGAGATTTATGAGTAGAGAATAATGTAATGAAGTCGTCTGGAAAATAGAGTAGTTATCACAATAATTACTGTTTGACAGATGTTACAAAATATTTCATATTCAAGTGCCCACATTTCATTATCTAGTTAGTGAACTTGCAGACATAATGACTTAACTATCAAACAGAATACTTTCCTAAACATCACAAGTGGAATTTTAATACATATGTTTGTACGACCCAGTTTTCTTAAATACTCAGTATATCTGTTGTCAAAACGGTAAGTTTTGTTTACTGGTTGCTAAGACAAAGGCGTCGGTAAGTAATCGTCTAGTGTCACTTTTATATAAATGTCACTTTTTTTACAGAGTTCTACTTCAATGATTTCGGAAGGTACAGGGGTGTTTCCATGAGAAGTGAGACAAATTCAGATTTTTTAGGACTGAAATTTTTTCAGAAAAAAAGTGTATCTGTAGTAAGTTGGTGGTCCCGATCACGAATCTGAAAGAATTTCGCTAGTGGTGGGCAGTGTATATCACTTAGGCCAACCCAATTGGAGTGGTAGGTGCATTTTGAATATTTTCATCGGTCTTGAGAGTTTCATCATTCTACCTCAATTATTATGGAAGAAGTTTGTTGGCATCTTTCACTAGGATGCTTTCCTGTGTCGAATATAACTACACATAACGCGAAGCACCTGTCGTTGATTGAGATTTATGAGTAGAGAATAATGTAATGAAGTCGTCTGGAAAATAGAGTAGTTATCACAATAATTACTGTTTGACAGATGTTACAAAATATTTCATATTCAAGTGCCCACATTTCATTATCTAGTTAGTGAACTTGCAGACATAATGACTTAACTATCAAACAGAATACTTTCCTAAACATCACAAGTGGAATTTTAATACATATGTTTGTACGACCCAGTTTTCTTAAATACTCAGTATATCTGTTGTCAAAACGGTAAGTTTTGTTTACTGGTTGCTAAGACAAAGGCGTCGGTAAGTAATCGTCTAGTGTCACTTTTATATAAATGTCACTTTTTTTACAGAGTTCTACTTCAATGATTTCGGAAGGTACAGGGGTGTTTCCATGAGAAGTGAGACAAATTCAGATTTTTTAGGACTGAAATTTTTTCAGAAAAAAAGTGTATCTGTAGTAAGTTGGTGGTCCCGATCACGAATCTGAAAGAATTTCGCTAGTGGTGGGCAGTGTATATCACTTAGGCCAACCCAATGGGAGTGGTAGGTGCATTTTGAATATTTTCATCGGTCTTGAGAGTTTCATCATTCTACCTCAATTATTATGGAAGAAGTTTGTTGGCATCTTTCACTAGGATGCTTTCCTGTGTCGAATATAACTACACATAACGCGAAGCACCTGTCGTTGATTGAGATTTATGAGTAGAGAATAATGTAATGAAGTCGTCTGGAAAATAGAGTAGTTATCACAATAATTACTGTTTGACAGATGTTACAAAATATTTCATATTCAAGTGCCCACATTTCATTATCTAGTTAGTGAACTTGCAGACATAATGACTTAACTATCAAACAGAATACTTTCCTAAACATCACAAGTGGAATTTTAATACATATGTTTGTACGACCCAGTTTTCTTAAATACTCAGTATATCTGTTGTCAAAACGGTAAGTTTTGTTTACTGGTTGCTAAGACAAAGGCGTCGGTAAGTAATCGTCTAGTGTCACTTTTATATAAATGTCACTTTTTTTACAGAGTTCTACTTCAATGATTTCGGAAGGTACAGGGGTGTTTCCATGAGAAGTGAGACAAATTCAGATTTTTTAGGACTGAAATTTTTTCAGAAAAAAAGTGTATCTGTAGTAAGTTGGTGGTCCCGATCACGAATCTGAAAGAATTTCGCTAGTGGTGGGCAGTGTATATCACTTAGGCCAACCCAATGGGAGTGGTAGGTGCATTTTGAATATTTTCATCGGTCTTGAGAGTTTCATCATTCTACCTCAATTATTATGGAAGAAGTTTGTTGGCATCTTTCACTAGGATGCTTTCCTGT
This sequence comes from Chrysolina haemoptera, assembly GCA_958298965.1. Lineage (NCBI taxonomy): Eukaryota > Metazoa > Arthropoda > Insecta > Coleoptera > Chrysomelidae > Chrysolina > Chrysolina haemoptera. The sequence continues at coordinate 16,735,910 of OY282601.1, read as the reverse complement.
GTCGAATATAACTACACATAACGCGAAGCACCTGTCGTTGATTGAGATTTATGAGTAGAGAATAATGTAATGAAGTCGTCTGGAAAATAGAGTAGTTATCACAATAATTACTGTTTGACAGATGTTACAAAATATTTCATATTCAAGTGCCCACATTTCATTATCTAGTTAGTGAACTTGCAGACATAATGACTTAACTATCAAACAGAATACTTTCCTAAACATCACAAGTGGAATTTTAATACATATGTTTGTACGACCCAGTTTTCTTAAATACTCAGTATATCTGTTGTCAAAACGGTAAGTTTTGTTTACTGGTTGCTAAGACAAAGGCGTCGGTAAGTAATCGTCTAGTGTCACTTTTATATAAATGTCACTTTTTTTACAGAGTTCTACTTCAATGATTTCGGAAGGTACAGGGGTGTTTCCATGAGAAGTGAGACAAATTCAGATTTTTTAGGACTGAAATTTTTTCAGAAAAAAAGTGTATCTGTAGTAAGTTGGTGGTCCCGATCACGAATCTGAAAGAATTTCGCTAGTGGTGGGCAGTGTATATCACTTAGGCCAACCCAATTGGAGTGGTAGGTGCATTTTGAATATTTTCATCGGTCTTGAGAGTTTCATCATTCTACCTCAATTATTATGGAAGAAGTTTGTTGGCATCTTTCACTAGGATGCTTTCCTGTGTCGAATATAACTACACATAACGCGAAGCACCTGTCGTTGATTGAGATTTATGAGTAGAGAATAATGTAATGAAGTCGTCTGGAAAATAGAGTAGTTATCACAATAATTACTGTTTGACAGATGTTACAAAATATTTCATATTCAAGTGCCCACATTTCATTATCTAGTTAGTGAACTTGCAGACATAATGACTTAACTATCAAACAGAATACTTTCCTAAACATCACAAGTGGAATTTTAATACATATGTTTGTACGACCCAGTTTTCTTAAATACTCAGTATATCTGTTGTCAAAACGGTAAGTTTTGTTTACTGGTTGCTAAGACAAAGGCGTCGGTAAGTAATCGTCTAGTGTCACTTTTATATAAATGTCACTTTTTTTACAGAGTTCTACTTCAATGATTTCGGAAGGTACAGGGGTGTTTCCATGAGAAGTGAGACAAATTCAGATTTTTTAGGACTGAAATTTTTTCAGAAAAAAAGTGTATCTGTAGTAAGTTGGTGGTCCCGATCACGAATCTGAAAGAATTTCGCTAGTGGTGGGCAGTGTATATCACTTAGGCCAACCCAATTGGAGTGGTAGGTGCATTTTGAATATTTTCATCGGTCTTGAGAGTTTCATCATTCTACCTCAATTATTATGGAAGAAGTTTGTTGGCATCTTTCACTAGGATGCTTTCCTGTGTCGAATATAACTACACATAACGCGAAGCACCTGTCGTTGATTGAGATTTATGAGTAGAGAATAATGTAATGAAGTCGTCTGGAAAATAGAGTAGTTATCACAATAATTACTGTTTGACAGATGTTACAAAATATTTCATATTCAAGTGCCCACATTTCATTATCTAGTTAGTGAACTTGCAGACATAATGACTTAACTATCAAACAGAATACTTTCCTAAACATCACAAGTGGAATTTTAATACATATGTTTGTACGACCCAGTTTTCTTAAATACTCAGTATATCTGTTGTCAAAACGGTAAGTTTTGTTTACTGGTTGCTAAGACAAAGGCGTCGGTAAGTAATCGTCTAGTGTCACTTTTATATAAATGTCACTTTTTTTACAGAGTTCTACTTCAATGATTTCGGAAGGTACAGGGGTGTTTCCATGAGAAGTGAGACAAATTCAGATTTTTTAGGACTGAAATTTTTTCAGAAAAAAAGTGTATCTGTAGTAAGTTGGTGGTCCCGATCACGAATCTGAAAGAATTTCGCTAGTGGTGGGCAGTGTATATCACTTAGGCCAACCCAATTGGAGTGGTAGGTGCATTTTGAATATTTTCATCGGTCTTGAGAGTTTCATCATTCTACCTCAATTATTATGGAAGAAGTTTGTTGGCATCTTTCACTAGGATGCTTTCCTGTGTCGAATATAACTACACATAACGCGAAGCACCTGTCGTTGATTGAGATTTATGAGTAGAGAATAATGTAATGAAGTCGTCTGGAAAATAGAGTAGTTATCACAATAATTACTGTTTGACAGATGTTACAAAATATTTCATATTCAAGTGCCCACATTTCATTATCTAGTTAGTGAACTTGCAGACATAATGACTTAACTATCAAACAGAATACTTTCCTAAACATCACAAGTGGAATTTTAATACATATGTTTGTACGACCCAGTTTTCTTAAATACTCAGTATATCTGTTGTCAAAACGGTAAGTTTTGTTTACTGGTTGCTAAGACAAAGGCGTCGGTAAGTAATCGTCTAGTGTCACTTTTATATAAATGTCACTTTTTTTACAGAGTTCTACTTCAATGATTTCGGAAGGTACAGGGGTGTTTCCATGAGAAGTGAGACAAATTCAGATTTTTTAGGACTGAAATTTTTTCAGAAAAAAAGTGTATCTGTAGTAAGTTGGTGGTCCCGATCACGAATCTGAAAGAATTTCGCTAGTGGTGGGCAGTGTATATCACTTAGGCCAACCCAATTGGAGTGGTAGGTGCATTTTGAATATTTTCATCGGTCTTGAGAGTTTCATCATTCTACCTCAATTATTATGGAAGAAGTTTGTTGGCATCTTTCACTAGGATGCTTTCCTGTGTCGAATATAACTACACATAACGCGAAGCACCTGTCGTTGATTGAGATTTATGAGTAGAGAATAATGTAATGAAGTCGTCTGGAAAATAGAGTAGTTATCACAATAATTACTGTTTGACAGATGTTACAAAATATTTCATATTCAAGTGCCCACATTTCATTATCTAGTTAGTGAACTTGCAGACATAATGACTTAACTATCAAACAGAATACTTTCCTAAACATCACAAGTGGAATTTTAATACATATGTTTGTACGACCCAGTTTTCTTAAATACTCAGTATATCTGTTGTCAAAACGGTAAGTTTTGTTTACTGGTTGCTAAGACAAAGGCGTCGGTAAGTAATCGTCTAGTGTCACTTTTATATAAATGTCACTTTTTTTACAGAGTTCTACTTCAATGATTTCGGAAGGTACAGGGGTGTTTCCATGAGAAGTGAGACAAATTCAGATTTTTTAGGACTGAAATTTTTTCAGAAAAAAAGTGTATCTGTAGTAAGTTGGTGGTCCCGATCACGAATCTGAAAGAATTTCGCTAGTGGTGGGCAGTGTATATCACTTAGGCCAACCCAATGGGAGTGGTAGGTGCATTTTGAATATTTTCATCGGTCTTGAGAGTTTCATCATTCTACCTCAATTATTATGGAAGAAGTTTGTTGGCATCTTTCACTAGGATGCTTTCCTGTGTCGAATATAACTACACATAACGCGAAGCACCTGTCGTTGATTGAGATTTATGAGTAGAGAATAATGTAATGAAGTCGTCTGGAAAATAGAGTAGTTATCACAATAATTACTGTTTGACAGATGTTACAAAATATTTCATATTCAAGTGCCCACATTTCATTATCTAGTTAGTGAACTTGCAGACATAATGACTTAACTATCAAACAGAATACTTTCCTAAACATCACAAGTGGAATTTTAATACATATGTTTGTACGACCCAGTTTTCTTAAATACTCAGTATATCTGTTGTCAAAACGGTAAGTTTTGTTTACTGGTTGCTAAGACAAAGGCGTCGGTAAGTAATCGTCTAGTGTCACTTTTATATAAATGTCACTTTTTTTACAGAGTTCTACTTCAATGATTTCGGAAGGTACAGGGGTGTTTCCATGAGAAGTGAGACAAATTCAGATTTTTTAGGACTGAAATTTTTTCAGAAAAAAAGTGTATCTGTAGTAAGTTGGTGGTCCCGATCACGAATCTGAAAGAATTTCGCTAGTGGTGGGCAGTGTATATCACTTAGGCCAACCCAATTGGAGTGGTAGGTGCATTTTGAATATTTTCATCGGTCTTGAGAGTTTCATCATTCTACCTCAATTATTATGGAAGAAGTTTGTTGGCATCTTTCACTAGGATGCTTTCCTGTGTCGAATATAACTACACATAACGCGAAGCACCTGTCGTTGATTGAGATTTATGAGTAGAGAATAATGTAATGAAGTCGTCTGGAAAATAGAGTAGTTATCACAATAATTACTGTTTGACAGATGTTACAAAATATTTCATATTCAAGTGCCCACATTTCATTATCTAGTTAGTGAACTTGCAGACATAATGACTTAACTATCAAACAGAATACTTTCCTAAACATCACAAGTGGAATTTTAATACATATGTTTGTACGACCCAGTTTTCTTAAATACTCAGTATATCTGTTGTCAAAACGGTAAGTTTTGTTTACTGGTTGCTAAGACAAAGGCGTCGGTAAGTAATCGTCTAGTGTCACTTTTATATAAATGTCACTTTTTTTACAGAGTTCTACTTCAATGATTTCGGAAGGTACAGGGGTGTTTCCATGAGAAGTGAGACAAATTCAGATTTTTTAGGACTGAAATTTTTTCAGAAAAAAAGTGTATCTGTAGTAAGTTGGTGGTCCCGATCACGAATCTGAAAGAATTTCGCTAGTGGTGGGCAGTGTATATCACTTAGGCCAACCCAATTGGAGTGGTAGGTGCATTTTGAATATTTTCATCGGTCTTGAGAGTTTCATCATTCTACCTCAATTATTATGGAAGAAGTTTGTTGGCATCTTTCACTAGGATGCTTTCCTGTGTCGAATATAACTACACATAACGCGAAGCACCTGTCGTTGATTGAGATTTATGAGTAGAGAATAATGTAATGAAGTCGTCTGGAAAATAGAGTAGTTATCACAATAATTACTGTTTGACAGATGTTACAAAATATTTCATATTCAAGTGCCCACATTTCATTATCTAGTTAGTGAACTTGCAGACATAATGACTTAACTATCAAACAGAATACTTTCCTAAACATCACAAGTGGAATTTTAATACATATGTTTGTACGACCCAGTTTTCTTAAATACTCAGTATATCTGTTGTCAAAACGGTAAGTTTTGTTTACTGGTTGCTAAGACAAAGGCGTCGGTAAGTAATCGTCTAGTGTCACTTTTATATAAATGTCACTTTTTTTACAGAGTTCTACTTCAATGATTTCGGAAGGTACAGGGGTGTTTCCATGAGAAGTGAGACAAATTCAGATTTTTTAGGACTGAAATTTTTTCAGAAAAAAAGTGTATCTGTAGTAAGTTGGTGGTCCCGATCACGAATCTGAAAGAATTTCGCTAGTGGTGGGCAGTGTATATCACTTAGGCCAACCCAATGGGAGTGGTAGGTGCATTTTGAATATTTTCATCGGTCTTGAGAGTTTCATCATTCTACCTCAATTATTATGGAAGAAGTTTGTTGGCATCTTTCACTAGGATGCTTTCCTGTGTCGAATATAACTACACATAACGCGAAGCACCTGTCGTTGATTGAGATTTATGAGTAGAGAATAATGTAATGAAGTCGTCTGGAAAATAGAGTAGTTATCACAATAATTACTGTTTGACAGATGTTACAAAATATTTCATATTCAAGTGCCCACATTTCATTATCTAGTTAGTGAACTTGCAGACATAATGACTTAACTATCAAACAGAATACTTTCCTAAACATCACAAGTGGAATTTTAATACATATGTTTGTACGACCCAGTTTTCTTAAATACTCAGTATATCTGTTGTCAAAACGGTAAGTTTTGTTTACTGGTTGCTAAGACAAAGGCGTCGGTAAGTAATCGTCTAGTGTCACTTTTATATAAATGTCACTTTTTTTACAGAGTTCTACTTCAATGATTTCGGAAGGTACAGGGGTGTTTCCATGAGAAGTGAGACAAATTCAGATTTTTTAGGACTGAAATTTTTTCAGAAAAAAAGTGTATCTGTAGTAAGTTGGTGGTCCCGATCACGAATCTGAAAGAATTTCGCTAGTGGTGGGCAGTGTATATCACTTAGGCCAACCCAATTGGAGTGGTAGGTGCATTTTGAATATTTTCATCGGTCTTGAGAGTTTCATCATTCTACCTCAATTATTATGGAAGAAGTTTGTTGGCATCTTTCACTAGGATGCTTTCCTGTGTCGAATATAACTACACATAACGCGAAGCACCTGTCGTTGATTGAGATTTATGAGTAGAGAATAATGTAATGAAGTCGTCTGGAAAATAGAGTAGTTATCACAATAATTACTGTTTGACAGATGTTACAAAATATTTCATATTCAAGTGCCCACATTTCATTATCTAGTTAGTGAACTTGCAGACATAATGACTTAACTATCAAACAGAATACTTTCCTAAACATCACAAGTGGAATTTTAATACATATGTTTGTACGACCCAGTTTTCTTAAATACTCAGTATATCTGTTGTCAAAACGGTAAGTTTTGTTTACTGGTTGCTAAGACAAAGGCGTCGGTAAGTAATCGTCTAGTGTCACTTTTATATAAATGTCACTTTTTTTACAGAGTTCTACTTCAATGATTTCGGAAGGTACAGGGGTGTTTCCATGAGAAGTGAGACAAATTCAGATTTTTTAGGACTGAAATTTTTTCAGAAAAAAAGTGTATCTGTAGTAAGTTGGTGGTCCCGATCACGAATCTGAAAGAATTTCGCTAGTGGTGGGCAGTGTATATCACTTAGGCCAACCCAATGGGAGTGGTAGGTGCATTTTGAATATTTTCATCGGTCTTGAGAGTTTCATCATTCTACCTCAATTATTATGGAAGAAGTTTGTTGGCATCTTTCACTAGGATGCTTTCCTGTGTCGAATATAACTACACATAACGCGAAGCACCTGTCGTTGATTGAGATTTATGAGTAGAGAATAATGTAATGAAGTCGTCTGGAAAATAGAGTAGTTATCACAATAATTACTGTTTGACAGATGTTACAAAATATTTCATATTCAAGTGCCCACATTTCATTATCTAGTTAGTGAACTTGCAGACATAATGACTTAACTATCAAACAGAATACTTTCCTAAACATCACAAGTGGAATTTTAATACATATGTTTGTACGACCCAGTTTTCTTAAATACTCAGTATATCTGTTGTCAAAACGGTAAGTTTTGTTTACTGGTTGCTAAGACAAAGGCGTCGGTAAGTAATCGTCTAGTGTCACTTTTATATAAATGTCACTTTTTTTACAGAGTTCTACTTCAATGATTTCGGAAGGTACAGGGGTGTTTCCATGAGAAGTGAGACAAATTCAGATTTTTTAGGACTGAAATTTTTTCAGAAAAAAAGTGTATCTGTAGTAAGTTGGTGGTCCCGATCACGAATCTGAAAGAATTTCGCTAGTGGTGGGCAGTGTATATCACTTAGGCCAACCCAATTGGAGTGGTAGGTGCATTTTGAATATTTTCATCGGTCTTGAGAGTTTCATCATTCTACCTCAATTATTATGGAAGAAGTTTGTTGGCATCTTTCACTAGGATGCTTTCCTGTGTCGAATATAACTACACATAACGCGAAGCACCTGTCGTTGATTGAGATTTATGAGTAGAGAATAATGTAATGAAGTCGTCTGGAAAATAGAGTAGTTATCACAATAATTACTGTTTGACAGATGTTACAAAATATTTCATATTCAAGTGCCCACATTTCATTATCTAGTTAGTGAACTTGCAGACATAATGACTTAACTATCAAACAGAATACTTTCCTAAACATCACAAGTGGAATTTTAATACATATGTTTGTACGACCCAGTTTTCTTAAATACTCAGTATATCTGTTGTCAAAACGGTAAGTTTTGTTTACTGGTTGCTAAGACAAAGGCGTCGGTAAGTAATCGTCTAGTGTCACTTTTATATAAATGTCACTTTTTTTACAGAGTTCTACTTCAATGATTTCGGAAGGTACAGGGGTGTTTCCATGAGAAGTGAGACAAATTCAGATTTTTTAGGACTGAAATTTTTTCAGAAAAAAAGTGTATCTGTAGTAAGTTGGTGGTCCCGATCACGAATCTGAAAGAATTTCGCTAGTGGTGGGCAGTGTATATCACTTAGGCCAACCCAATGGGAGTGGTAGGTGCATTTTGAATATTTTCATCGGTCTTGAGAGTTTCATCATTCTACCTCAATTATTATGGAAGAAGTTTGTTGGCATCTTTCACTAGGATGCTTTCCTGTGTCGAATATAACTACACATAACGCGAAGCACCTGTCGTTGATTGAGATTTATGAGTAGAGAATAATGTAATGAAGTCGTCTGGAAAATAGAGTAGTTATCACAATAATTACTGTTTGACAGATGTTACAAAATATTTCATATTCAAGTGCCCACATTTCATTATCTAGTTAGTGAACTTGCAGACATAATGACTTAACTATCAAACAGAATACTTTCCTAAACATCACAAGTGGAATTTTAATACATATGTTTGTACGACCCAGTTTTCTTAAATACTCAGTATATCTGTTGTCAAAACGGTAAGTTTTGTTTACTGGTTGCTAAGACAAAGGCGTCGGTAAGTAATCGTCTAGTGTCACTTTTATATAAATGTCACTTTTTTTACAGAGTTCTACTTCAATGATTTCGGAAGGTACAGGGGTGTTTCCATGAGAAGTGAGACAAATTCAGATTTTTTAGGACTGAAATTTTTTCAGAAAAAAAGTGTATCTGTAGTAAGTTGGTGGTCCCGATCACGAATCTGAAAGAATTTCGCTAGTGGTGGGCAGTGTATATCACTTAGGCCAACCCAATTGGAGTGGTAGGTGCATTTTGAATATTTTCATCGGTCTTGAGAGTTTCATCATTCTACCTCAATTATTATGGAAGAAGTTTGTTGGCATCTTTCACTAGGATGCTTTCCTGTGTCGAATATAACTACACATAACGCGAAGCACCTGTCGTTGATTGAGATTTATGAGTAGAGAATAATGTAATGAAGTCGTCTGGAAAATAGAGTAGTTATCACAATAATTACTGTTTGACAGATGTTACAAAATATTTCATATTCAAGTGCCCACATTTCATTATCTAGTTAGTGAACTTGCAGACATAATGACTTAACTATCAAACAGAATACTTTCCTAAACATCACAAGTGGAATTTTAATACATATGTTTGTACGACCCAGTTTTCTTAAATACTCAGTATATCTGTTGTCAAAACGGTAAGTTTTGTTTACTGGTTGCTAAGACAAAGGCGTCGGTAAGTAATCGTCTAGTGTCACTTTTATATAAATGTCACTTTTTTTACAGAGTTCTACTTCAATGATTTCGGAAGGTACAGGGGTGTTTCCATGAGAAGTGAGACAAATTCAGATTTTTTAGGACTGAAATTTTTTCAGAAAAAAAGTGTATCTGTAGTAAGTTGGTGGTCCCGATCACGAATCTGAAAGAATTTCGCTAGTGGTGGGCAGTGTATATCACTTAGGCCAACCCAATGGGAGTGGTAGGTGCATTTTGAATATTTTCATCGGTCTTGAGAGTTTCATCATTCTACCTCAATTATTATGGAAGAAGTTTGTTGGCATCTTTCACTAGGATGCTTTCCTGTGTCGAATATAACTACACATAACGCGAAGCACCTGTCGTTGATTGAGATTTATGAGTAGAGAATAATGTAATGAAGTCGTCTGGAAAATAGAGTAGTTATCACAATAATTACTGTTTGACAGATGTTACAAAATATTTCATATTCAAGTGCCCACATTTCATTATCTAGTTAGTGAACTTGCAGACATAATGACTTAACTATCAAACAGAATACTTTCCTAAACATCACAAGTGGAATTTTAATACATATGTTTGTACGACCCAGTTTTCTTAAATACTCAGTATATCTGTTGTCAAAACGGTAAGTTTTGTTTACTGGTTGCTAAGACAAAGGCGTCGGTAAGTAATCGTCTAGTGTCACTTTTATATAAATGTCACTTTTTTTACAGAGTTCTACTTCAATGATTTCGGAAGGTACAGGGGTGTTTCCATGAGAAGTGAGACAAATTCAGATTTTTTAGGACTGAAATTTTTTCAGAAAAAAAGTGTATCTGTAGTAAGTTGGTGGTCCCGATCACGAATCTGAAAGAATTTCGCTAGTGGTGGGCAGTGTATATCACTTAGGCCAACCCAATTGGAGTGGTAGGTGCATTTTGAATATTTTCATCGGTCTTGAGAGTTTCATCATTCTACCTCAATTATTATGGAAGAAGTTTGTTGGCATCTTTCACTAGGATGCTTTCCTGTGTCGAATATAACTACACATAACGCGAAGCACCTGTCGTTGATTGAGATTTATGAGTAGAGAATAATGTAATGAAGTCGTCTGGAAAATAGAGTAGTTATCACAATAATTACTGTTTGACAGATGTTACAAAATATTTCATATTCAAGTGCCCACATTTCATTATCTAGTTAGTGAACTTGCAGACATAATGACTTAACTATCAAACAGAATACTTTCCTAAACATCACAAGTGGAATTTTAATACATATGTTTGTACGACCCAGTTTTCTTAAATACTCAGTATATCTGTTGTCAAAACGGTAAGTTTTGTTTACTGGTTGCTAAGACAAAGGCGTCGGTAAGTAATCGTCTAGTGTCACTTTTATATAAATGTCACTTTTTTTACAGAGTTCTACTTCAATGATTTCGGAAGGTACAGGGGTGTTTCCATGAGAAGTGAGACAAATTCAGATTTTTTAGGACTGAAATTTTTTCAGAAAAAAAGTGTATCTGTAGTAAGTTGGTGGTCCCGATCACGAATCTGAAAGAATTTCGCTAGTGGTGGGCAGTGTATATCACTTAGGCCAACCCAATTGGAGTGGTAGGTGCATTTTGAATATTTTCATCGGTCTTGAGAGTTTCATCATTCTACCTCAATTTTACGGAAGATATGGGGGTGTTTCCATGGAAGTGAGACAAATTCAGATTTTTCAGGACTGAAATTTTTTCAGAAAAAAGTGTATCTGTAGTAAGTTGGTGATCCTGATCACAAATCTGAGGGAATTTTGAGCCTATTTTGCCCCCTAGTCTGTTTTACCGTAAAAATGGGTTGTTCTATCGCGAGTGGTGGGCAGTGTTTATCACTTAGACCAACCCAATTGGGGTGGTAGGTGCATCTTGACCATTTTATCTGTCCTGAGAGTTTCATCATTCTACCTCAATTATTATGAAAGATACGGGGTGTTTCCATGAAAGTGAGACAAATTTGGATTTTTCAGGACTGGGTTGTTCCATCGCGAGTGGCGGGCAGTGTATATGACTTAGGCCAACCCAATTGAGGTGGTAGGTGCATTTTGACTATTTTCATCTTACTTGAGAGTTTCATCATTCTACCTCAATTATTATGGAAGATACGGGGGTGTTTCCATGAGAAGTGAGACAAATTCGGATTTTTCAGGACTGAAGATTTTTTAGGAAAAAAGTGTATGTAAAGTTAATGGTCTTGATCACGAATCTGAAAGAATTTCGAGCCCATTTTGCACCACCATAATGGTGGTGCAAGATGGGAAAGTCACATCAAAAGCCACACCAATGCTGTCAAGAGGGGTGTTTCAACGGGAAGTGAGACACACTGTATGCATATTTGTGTGTGTGTGGTTGTATATGTGACTATTCCACTCATGCTAAAATATGCGTTTTTGATTGGTGGAAATTTTCATATTGATAATTGAAAACAGCATGTTTTCGATAGTAGGGGGTTTATGCCAATCCTGGACCTCCCCCCACCACTGACCTTGAGAGTGACCTTGGAGAATAGCCTTCAGAGGTTCACTTGCCCAGTGAATGACCTTGAAAGTTGGTGATCTTGAGAGTTGGCGACCTTGACGATTTGTGACCTTGAGGGTTGGTGACCTTGAGGGTTGGTGACCTTGAGGGATGGTGACCTTGGTGGTTAGTGACCTTGGTGGTTAGTGACCTTGAGGGTTGGTGACCTTGAGAGTTTCGATGACCCTGGGGAATGGTAACCTTGACATGTAACTAAAGGAAGCCATGAAAACAAATGTCCTTGAGGGCAAGTGAACTTATCCCCTCTCTTCCACCTCAACCACTAATATAAAAAGAAACACGAGTTTCAGACCTCATGTTCCTTCTGAATAGCCGATAATCGAGCAAAATGTATACTTGCAATTGTGGAAAAAGTTTTACTCGCAGTGATAATCTACATCGCCATCAAGTGCAATCCTGTACAGCGGTGACAGGTGAGCCACCTAGTAAACGGTCTAAATTGAGCCCCATATCGCAAAACGATATGCAGTTCTGTGATTGTTGTAATAAACCAGTTCCAATGGGTCAGATGGTTTCACATCGAAGAACACTCGAACACAGATCTAATTCTTGCATTCAATTGGGTGAAGACGTGCAAATTATCAAAAATGCTTTCAAATGTAGAAAAGTTAGCTATAGGATTGGGAGCGGTAGTAACTATGTGGATTACAAAACATTTTTTGATGCATACAAACAGAAAATGATTTCATTATTGCAAGGTGTGTTGAAGATACATAGTGCGGTGAAAGTAAATATGGAACTATTCAGCTCACATATTCTGCAGACCCAGGAATTATCCGAGGTAAAGTGTTTCAATTCTCCGAACCAGATAGTTGACCAGTCCATGGATCTTAATGCTGTTTTGGATGAATTCATCGACACAATAACGGCACAAAGTACAGAATTCGAAGATCGTGACTCAGGTATATAAATTGCCCAAAAATCAATATTCATACCTTGAATGTAAAATCATTTCTATTGCAGGATGGAGCCTGAAGAAAATCATGTTCACAGAAATGAATGTGAACAAGTATAGCCCTCTTGGTGCGTGTTCCTATATAAAGCTGCCAGATTATATCGAGTCGAAAAAAGGTGTGGTGAATGTGCGAAATGAGGATAACTATTGTTTTGCATGGGCTGTGGTATCAGCACTTTACCCGGCGGATCGTAGGGTTTCCGAAGTGTCTTCTTATCCACCCTTTCAATCAGTGCTGAATGTATCAGGTATGGATTTTCCGATGAAATTAAGTGGAATTTCAAAATTCGAAGTTGCCAATGATTGCTCTATAAATGTATATGGGTTGGAAAAAAAATTTGAGGAATCTAAAATGAAATATGAAGTTGTAGGTCCACTACATTATTCACGACAACGACTCACCAGGCATGTTAATCTTTTACTTATCAGTGATGAAACGGGAAAAAATCATTATTGTTGGATTAAGGATTTGTCAAAATTAGTTTCTAGCCAAATTTCTGCCAATGGTCATAAAAAATATTTTTGTGATGGTTGTTTATTATATTTTGCTAACGGAAAATCATTGACCCAGCATCAATTAAATGACTGCAATCATGTGTGTACAACCACACCTTCTGAAAAATTGAAAATCGACAAGTTCGGTAAATACATTCCTGAAAATATATTGAAATTTGTGAATATCGAAAAGCAGATGAAAGTTCCGTTTGTCGTTTATGCAGATTTTGAGTCAATTCTGAAACCAATTGATTCTTGTCAACCGAATCCAGATTGCTCTTACACCAACCGAACTCACATTCATGAACCATACTCGTTTGCATACTACATAAAATGTTCTTTCAATGAAAAATTCGACAAATTTGTTTCGTATCGAGGGGTCGATACTGCAAAAGTATTCGTCTTAAATATTCAAAACGATTTAAAGAATATATATCATAAACATCTAAAAAATGTTGTTCCAATGGGTCAATTATCTGAGACAGAAGAAAAAGAATTTTCTGATGCAAAGACTTGTGGCATATGTGATAATATATTCGAAGATGGTGATGTCAAAGTGAGAGATCATTGTCACCTGACCGGAAAAAAGAGATTTGGTGCAGCTCATTCTAAATGTAATTTGAATTTCAAACTTCCAAATTTTATACCAATTATTTGTCATAATATGAGCGGATATGATTGCCACTTATTCATCAAGGAATTATTCGACAAGGGCGATCGAGTTGATGTCATTCCACAAACCAAAGAAAAATATATTTCATTCACCAAACATCTTTTCACACACAGCTATTTGGGTAAAGATGGAAAATTGAAGAATAATTTCATGAAATTAAGGTTCATTGATAGCTATAAATTTCTTTCGGAGTCACTTCAGAATCTCGGTGCAAATTTAGTAGAAGATCAATTCATAGACACTAAAAAGTTTTTTCCGGATGTCGAAAAGTTTCAGTTGATGAAACAGAAAGGTGTATTTCCATACAGTTTCGTAGATTGTATGGAAAAATTAGATATCACACATCTACCATCGAAAGAAGAATTTTATGATAACTTAAATGACGAACAAATTTCAGATGAATGCTATGATAGGGCACAACGGGTATGGAATTTATTTGAATGTCGAAGTTTGGGAGAATATTCAGATCTGTATTTGAAATCGGATGTTTTACTGTTAACTGATACATTCGAGAATTTTCGGAGGATTTGTTTGAACACTTATAAATTGGATCCTGCCCAATATTATACCGCCCCAGGTTTATCTTGGGACGCTATGTTGAGATACACAAAAGTTGAATTGGAGCTTTTGACTGATATTGACATGATACATTTTTTCAAGAAAGGTATACGTGGTGGAATAAGTCAATGTAGTGACCGAATGCATGTCGCAAACAATGAATATCTACCTAACTACGATGCCAAAAAAGACGTATCTTACATATCGTATTTGGATGCAACAAATTTGTATGGTCATAGCATGTCTCAACCTTTGCCCATTGGTGGATTCACCTGGTTGACACCCAGTGAAATACAGGATTTGGATGTGATGAGTATTTCTGCTGATTCTCCTTTTGGTTATGTTTTTGAAGTGGACATTCATTATCCAGAAGAATTACATGATTCTCATTTGGATTTACCTTTCCTAGTCGAAAGTATAATTCCACCAGGTTCAAAATCCAATATTTGCAAGTTGATACCGAACTTATCAGATAAAAAAAACCATATCGTTCATTATAGAACTCTTAAACAAGCTATAGAAAACGGATTGATGGTTATGAAAACACATAGGGTTTTGAAATTTCGGCAATCGTCATGGCTTAAGAAATATATCGATTTGAATACAAAAATGCGTAATAAAGCTTTGAATAAATTCGAAAAACAATTTTTCAAGTTAATGAACAATGCCGTGTATGGAAAAACTCTGGAAAATGTGGAAAATAGAAGGGAAATTAAACTGGTTACTCATTGGGAGAATATAAAAAGGTCATTGGGGGCTAATTGTCTGATTTCCAACCCAAATTTCAAAACATGTTCAATATTTACAGAAAATTTTGTCGCTATTCATATGGGAAAAGTAAGAGTGTGTTACGATAAACCACTTTATTTGGGATTTAGTATATTGGATTTATCAAAAACAGTAATGTACGATTTTTACTACAAATGCATAAAAAGTAATTTTGGAAATGACGCTTCACTACTGTACACAGATACAGATTCTTTTATATTGAAAATAGCAAATAAAAACTTTTACGAATTCATGATCGAAAATATAGAAAGATTCGATACCTCCAATTATAACATCGGAAACGATTTTGGCATTCCTGTTACAAAACCCATTCTGGGGAATATGAAAGATGAATTTCCCAATGACCCCATTATCAGTTTTTATGGTACTGGGGCCAAAGCTTACTTTGTTCAGTCCGTTAAAAATGAATTGAAGAAAGCCAAAGGCGTCAAAAAGTCAGTCATTATCAAACAATTGCACGAAAGTGACTATAAAAATATTGTTGAGAAGGGTGGTTCCATACTTAGAAAAATGAATAGTTTCAAAAGTGATACCCACGACATATTTACTGAAATGAAAAATAAAGTCGCTTTGTCACACCATGACGACAAGCGGTTCATTATACCCAATACCACAAAAACATTGCCGTGGGGCCACAACGATATTGAATTTTATCAAACGGACCCCGAACAAAATCTGTTATGGTGTTCAAACATTGTGGAATCTGCGATTCATAATAATTCACAACCTGTCAACAATTTGGATTTGCTGATTTCATTACTGGAAGCAGAATAAGTCGAAGTAAGCGAACGCAAATCCTTAATTATCATTCAACAAATTTTATATTATTCATCCGATAGCGTGAAAAGGGAATATTCATCTACAATTGGCTATGAAACTGTTTTCACGAATATTTGAACCAATAATTTGATACGTTTCATATCATATATTTGAATTCCTTTTTTTTATGCCAACCTATATTTTGACATAGAAGGTACTGAAAAACGGTTCCACTTATATGTTGGAGAATAATCCAGAAATATCTCATATCGAAAGAAAAAAAAAAACACAATTTTCGAAGCATGAATATTCGATATTGAAATTACATTTCCGAATTGTTTCTACTCATATATGTTAATTTCATAGTGTAGCATAAAAATATTCAAAATATATTGTATAGCATCCACATATTGAATGAATAGATATTTTCAATTTTAACGTGTATGTATAGACTGAATAGACATTATAAATAACATTCTTTCGTCTCGTTGTAGTCAACGTTTTGAAAAAACTGTACCGATGTACATTCCTTAGGTCCTTATCGACCATACTGTGTTTGAGTGGTCTAGTCTTGAAGAATGCGAGTTTATGCCGCATTCCTTATTTTGTCTAGCAGCAGGTAGCGAGGCGTGGGTACCTGTACCGCATTCCTTTGCTTTGAACGATCAGGGTGTATGAAGGTGACCCAAAAGAATTTGGCCTTGTAGTGGTCTCTTTTCAATATCTCTACCTGTGCGCAGGCTCTGTACAATTTCGGAGTAGGGGATGTGCGAGGTTACTTAAACTAGAGGGTGGCATGATGCATCATTGTACCCTGTTCTTCCCACTGGTAAAGTTGTGAGTCGTGCTTTTATTGATATTGTGAAAGAGTGGTGTGATTGGATAACCGAAATGAAAGGTAATAAAAGTCCCAATTCTCAGGATAGTGGAAAGTCGGTTGTTAGTATGCTGGCAACGTTAGCATATCTTAGTACAATTAATATTGACAAAAATAAAGACGCGGTTAACGAAAAGACTAGAGACGCGGTTGATGATAAAAATAAAGATTCGGTTGCTGGTTGTTCGACTCAAAAAATAAATATATTAAGTGATGTTAGGATACAGAAACCCGAACAAACAGCAACCGACCAATCGAAATATTTGGATTTTGAACAAATTCACAGCACAGACATACCGAGTTTCCATTATTCCAGCTTATCGGTGGCAGATATGCAAGAATTCGGAGATGTAGAAATGGAAAAATATTTCGCGGACATCAAGGGCTTCACCCCACCTCTGTTACCATATGCCCCCTTATGTGAAGACATAAGCAACGATGAAGCGGGTCCTTCATCGTTGAATAAGTCTTCCAAAAGGAAAGAATTGACACCGGTAAACTCCCCCAAAAAACAAAGGATGTCTACCACAAAAAGTGACGAAGTTGAGTCTAACGAATTTCCGTTGCTGAGAGGACTACTCACAAGACCTCTGGCATCGAAACAATCCGTCGATAGTCCGATTCCAACGGTAGTTCTATCTTCCGAAGATAGTTCACCGTCACCGGTAATTTTGGGAAGAGAGGTAGTGCAATCATCGGCCCCGGCTAACTCTCCCAAAAAACAGGAATCGGCCTCAAAAAATGACGGAGCCGGTTCCAACGAATTTTCGGTGTCCAGTGGGTCACCTGCAAGTCCCATCTCAGCAAAGCAATCCGTTGGTTTCACTTCTCCGAATCGATCGGTAGATCATTCTGAAGTGTTTTCTGGTAGAAGTTCATCGGTATCACCAATTTTGGGAAGTGGTAGAAGTGATGGCAGTGTTTGGTCACAAAATGCGGAAGAACAACATAAGAAAATTGTAGATGTTTTTTCGGATTTTGTTAACAAAAAAGCCCGAGCATATCTAGAACATCGAGAAGCTGCTGCAAAGGTCTCTGACGTTCAGAAATCGTTGCTGGCGTACGATACGGAGCTCGAAGAAATAAAAAATCGAAAGGAGGAGTTGAAACGACAATTGGAAGAGCTCGACGGACGCCAGCAACGAATTATGGGTGACAGTAATCAGCTTAGGCAAAGTTTGCCAACGCTGAAGGCCAAAGCAATTAGGTCGCAGCTCTCGCTCAATCGAGAGAGCAGACGACTTAAATTGCTGCAGGAGAAGGTTAAAGTTTTTATGGAGAAATGAATATGTGCGTGTGTGTATAGGTGTGTTTGCGTGTGAATATGATCCTTTTTTCCGATCCCAATTCCCTCGATTATTGTATTATATATAATTAAGATATTTGATACGAAATTATTTAATAATATTTGAATGTATATTTTTCATAGGATAGATTAAATTTTAAGTACATGTTAGTTGAGTGTGTTCGTATTTGTATTAGAGTGTAAATAAAGGTTTGTGTTTTTTAAAGTAGAAGGGGGGAGGGGGTATATATTCATATCGTATTTGTATACATAATTGGTTTTTAATTATTGTAATTATTAAAATGAATATTATCATTAAATAATATTTGAATGTGTATATTTAATAAGATAGATTAAGTTTAAGTACATGTTAGTATGTTAGTATGTTCGTATTTGTAATAAATCATAAATAAAAAAATAAAATGTTGTTTTGGAGGGGGGAGGAGTTATTGGGGGGGGAAAAGACCCTCGTTCCGAGCAATTCGAGAAAAAAAAAACTGGATACGTGGGTGAACTCGGATGGCCTCACACTAGGGCAGGGGTGGGGTAGGGGCTAATTAGGGGGGGTGTGGGGGGGGGGGAGGGGAAATCAACTGCGCACAAGTCAGGTAACTGGTTTAGGTATGCGACCAAAACGGAACTTTTAGGAAAGTGACAGAGAAAAGTTATGCGCAGTGGGTGGCATTAACCATGCTACCATACATGTCTATGATTCTCTGTCATATATGCACTGAAAATGTTCTCCAGACTAGAAAACTGGATGCGCATAGGTTTTTTATTGAATATATAGGTGCGCAGTTGGATTCACTACTTCCGTTATGTATTATATTACATGGCTGCTGATAAAAATATCACAATTTTCAAAGAAATATTCCCTCTCCAACCAACTAAAATACTCAAGAAAGATATGAAGTGTATATAAGAGCATTTTTAACAACAGGGGAGTGTTCGAAAAATGAATTTTCATTACTACGCATTTCTGTAAGCTCCCGTTTGCGCATTAAACCAAAATGGAGCTATTTCAAAATGTGGGGTAAAAATGTATGCGCAGTTGAAGGTTTTGGTTATATTTTGATACAATTCATATACATCACAACGAGTTTTGGTTAAATACCAACTATAGCTAGAAATAATGGATGCGCACTAGTTTTTCATTAAACATTTTGATGCACAGATGGGTATGCCACTTTCATTTTAATATATTACATACACTTTTTTATTAGAAAATATATATCTCACTGTTTGAAAGTATATTTTGAAGCTGAAATACACTCAGGAAAGCGAATATGTTTTATATGTGTGTCTGAAAATATGTTGCAATAGATATAAGAAATTTCAGAGTATTTAAAAAAATCTCACATGTTTAGTTAGTGACATCAGACATTTCCAAACACAGTTTCTTTGAAATGTACACGCTAGTAGTATTTGTACCACTTGAATAATTTTTTTGAGCTATTATTCACTATAGAGCTATCGATCATCAAATGAATGAAACATATTTTCATTTAAAATATATATTTCAGTCTTTTTTTCCCTATTATTATGCTATACGTTATACAAATCTAATATAAACACCCCGACTCAAAGTCTAAAAGTCCAATCGCATGCCTCTTCCATTCGGATAACCTCTTCCCCGCCATCTTCTTCAGACTATTGCGCCGGACACCACCAATGGCTTTGATCTGGTAAATTTTCCCAGTCCAATTCAATTGTTGAACAATCGCTGATGTCATCCGGCGGTTCGTATTCCTGAACAGAAACACGAGCAACACTTCCACACCGATGCACATCACTGGAACTGTCTGCAGGGCCATATTCCAGTATTCGGAAATTTGCAATCGCTCTGTAAAATTATATTTTTTTAAAACTTGTATTGCAAAACAGGCAAGTGTCAATTAGGCGCACTTGACAAACAGTCATTCCACAAGCCACACAGTCGTAATCGGGAATATTATTGAAGTCCGTTTTATAATGCAGATCTACATTGTTATAATGTCCACTATCGACTAATTCACTGTACAGCATGAAGCACTTGTGGCATAGAACCTTACGATCCTCGGTGGTTGTTACTACCATCCAGCATGAAATTATCGAACAATACATATTTCTACCGACATCCCTCACACTGTTTATATTTTTGAACACGCACCTATATTCACCATCTACATCAGGGCCATCTTCGTACATCCCTTCATCCTCGCTAGAACCATCATCATCATCGTTAGCGGCAACTGCAATAGCTCCTTCTGCCGCAACATCTGCTTCTTCAACAACTTCCACTGCTGCAACTTCTTCAGCTATATCGTCCACTGCTGCAACTTCTTCAGCTATGTCATCGTCCACTTCTGCATCTTCTTCGACATGATTTATATCGATAGCCACTAGGTCTCGTAACACACTCATTCTATCATTTTGTTGAGCTGCCATTTCAATACGAACTACTCTGATATTTCAATGAAACTGATGCAGAGGTGGTATTCGTCCTCTCCTTATATGGTTTTTCCAATACTGTGAGGGGATGAAGGTCATTTCAACTTCGAAGGTCACCCGTTGCTCGAAGGTCGTTTGAGATGCGAAGGTCGTTTGGTGTTCGAAGGTCACTACATATTCGAAGGTCACTACATATTCGAAGGTCACTCCATATTCGAAGGTCACTCCATATTCGAAGGTCACTACATATTCGAAGGTCACTCCATATTCGAAGGTCATTCAGTGCTCGAATGTCATTTGAAAGTCACTCAACATGAAGGTCACTGGACTTCAAGGCCTTCGGAGGATACCTAGGTGGAGGGTATATCGGATTGTATATAATGAGGGTCGCTGAATGAGGTGGATCATTCTATGCGATTCTTTATAGCACACAAGTTTCATCATTTCTAGATATGTCGACATCAAGAGAGTGGGATTCTAAGCCAAAAATTGCAGTGTATCCATTAGTGATTGATAAAAATTTGTCATGTCATAACTGTGACATTGCATGGCCACCGAGTTTTATCAATACCTGCACTGGATTGTGTCAAGAGTGTGAAAGAATAAACCCTCCGAAGACTCCAAAAAAAGTGACAAAACGGTTCGGTTTATGGACGGAATGCCGAAAGTGTGGTGAAAGAATGGACACCACAAACTTTGGTATTATTAGAGAAGACTGTAGGGATTGCAGAGCAGAGGCGACCTTGGATTTCCAGCGATGTACGAATTGTGACAGCTACCAAACAGACTGTTGGAAAAACCTATGCGAACAGTGTCGAATGGGGTTGACATTATGTGAATGTGTCGGGTTTTTTTTCAAAGACAGAATAGACCATCTGCTCAAATGCATGTGGTTCCAATAAGGAGATACATTTATGAAGTGATTGAACATCAATAAACACTTTGTATGACTAACGAAAAATAAAAAATTGCACCAAGTATTGTTAATTTTTTATTCATTTATAGTAATGAGAGAAACATTATATCAACGATTTCACTATAAATATATAACTCATAAAATTCACATATCGAATTAATATCAGTTTATGGCTACTTGATGAAAAAATACAGATATTCAATTATACGATCGAACTTTCATCAATCCATGAGTTTTTGTCGTTGGGAAACCCAAGCCATTTCACCATTACTTTCCCATGATTCCTCCTCAAAATTTTCTCCACCAAGTAAATGTCGGGCTGCTTCGTTTTACTCAACTCCATTTCATAAAAACAGCCCTTTATTGGTTTCTTATCCATGTCTTCAAGCTCATAGGTTACAGGCATTGTACTATTTACCTTAACAATTTTAAAAAGTTCAGTTGTGAAATTTGCTGTATAACCTTTATCGAATATGCTCTTGTACTTGCTTATTCGAACTACGTCTCCTATTTTGAATTTACTTCTTTTATATTTCGCATGTATTTTGGCGTGTTTATACAAATTCAGTTTCGTGGATGATGTCACTTCAACGGGCTTCATTCCAATGCTGCTATGAATTTTATTGTTGTACTGATCCGTTATGTGCGGAAGAATTTTCAACCACTTGTGATGCCCTTGAACTGAAAACTCTTTATACAACCAACTTTTCAATGTCCTAATAACTCGTTCCGCAATTGCCGCTTTTTTAGTACTGAATGTCGAATAATGATTGATCAGATGTTTCGCCATCAACGAGGAAAATTTTGTATTATAAAATTCAGTGCCTTGGTCGGATTGCAAGTTCTTCGGTGTGTACTTTGCGTCTTTCAACACACTCTCCATTGCTGCGGTAACGGATTTTCCCGTTTTATTTTTCAGCGGTCTTGACCATACAAACTTTGAATAACAGTTTATTACGATGAGGATATATCTATAACCTTTATTTTCTTTTGCATACGGCTGCATCTCCATCAGATCCATCTGCCATAAATCTGAAAACCCTTTAATTATGGTCTTCCTTCGTGGAAAATTTCGTCGAGCTGGCTTATGCAGTTCCTCAACAACTTGCCTTTTAGCGGTACTCATTTCAACTCTCTATTACAGAAGTCGGTTCCCAGGAAGGCGGTAAAGCTAATTGCCCAGTCCTCCAGTGTTTAGGTGGAGCCTTGGTTGTTGACTGCTCTACTTTAACGATTCGCTTTTCTAAAGTATGGATTAATTGCTCCAGTTTGGAAATTTGCTCGATTGAGCTATCCGACTTCTTGCCGATGACAAATCTGAGTTCAGTAATTTTGGAATCAAAATATGCTCTCGCTTCACGAATTACTGATGATACTGATTCTTGCACAGCGGACAGGGTCAACTCCTTAGTCTCTTTTATGCGGTCATCAACATAGCCCTTAGTGGTAGCATCTTTCGTGTCGGAGGGTTCACCAATATTCCACAGACGTTTATTCTGAATATTATAATTTCCATCTGCTGTGAGGATGAATCCAACTCCTGATCTTCCAACAATCACCTTCACACCACCCCGTCTACGACCAAATTTGTCGATTGTGTTATTCATCGTTGGAATATCTTCAGAAGAATGAACATAATTCACACACTCAGGAAATAATATACATACACATTCAGTAGATTATACCCTCTTCGCGCAATTCTTCTATTATTGATAATATTTCATTATCATGCCCTGTATGTCCAGCCATTTTTGAACTCCAAAGGAGTCGAAGCCTGTCGATTAATTCATCCAAGCTATTCCAATAAATGTAACTTATGGGTTTGTTTCCACCAAATAGTTTTCGGGATGGTATTTTCATTATTCCAGCACCTCCTATAGAAAGGTTTTCCAATGTGTTGTCTACAGATAATAATGGCTTGATTATTTTTTGATATTTCTTCCATTTATTAGGCAATAAACCCTGTGCTTGGTCGTGATTTTTATACGCTGCTTTTGTTAATCTGAGTATGTCACCATATATATTCAGTTCAGTAGCAGACATATTTCCCGGAGGTACTTTCATGAATATCAACTTGTATAAGTTGGATGTGCCTTGGTAAGTACCAATGGTCCTACCATCTTTACTGAATACAATTCTTCCTTCAATAAAGTCTACATTGAAATCGCCCATTTTTAGCTTATTCGTAATGGGGTCTAACCGGACACCGAATATCGTATCATATGAAGAATTTCCAGATAACAACTTTTGAATATGGCTGGAGACTTCCCCATTACTGTCCGCTACCTTTGGTGATTCGGGGTCTGTGGTTACCATTGAGGATGATGGTGTATGCATTATCGATGTTTCTTCAGCATTAAATTTCACATCTTTGTCATCACTTTCCATAAAATTCAATTTTGGGAGCGGGGTACTACTCTCTATGGATTTGGTAAATTTTTTTGAGTGGCTCACCACCGGTAAAGGATTTATTTTGGACGTATTAGATGATATAGTTTTCAGTGGTTCGATTATTGGTTCATATATTTTTGAAAGCGCCACTTGGTCGCTTATGCGGTTATTTTTAATGTAATTAAATTTTTTTCGAACTGCCTCTGTTGCCTCAATTAATTTCCGTTTCAAATCTATTTCATCGCTTTTTTGTTCGTCCATAGTATTGACGTTTTGAATGCTAACGTATCACTGACCTGTTCAACTTCAGATTGAGCCAAATATCTAAAAAACATCAGAGATATATGAAATTGTCAAACCCTTTACGGTAACGACCTTCTTGTAGTTCTCTATCTTTGTCGATAACTAGAAATCCATATTTGTCATTCCAACATTTTGCACACATATCTTGAAACTGCTTAAACGTCATATCTGGCGATACATGATCAGAAAAAATGTGGTTGAGATTCATGTCATCCTGTTTGAATGTTACAATGAAATTTGAATTATCTCTGATCAATTGCTTCGGAACACGGGAATATGTTTGGGCTAGATAAAAACAGTCAACATTTTTATGGCGCCCCATACTAAAATATGCTCTAATAACATCTTGCTTTTCACACATAACATCATCAAAGATGAATACCGAATCAGGTTTAGCCTCTGATGGTTCTACTATTCCAGACGTGACATTTCCAAAAGTATAAAATCCCAATCCTTCAATCGGCTTCAACACTCCTCGTAAATACTCATATTTGGGTTGATATAGAGATTTTGAATAAACATACACATTCGCGAATCGCAATCCCAGTGGGTGAGTTAGTAAAGAAATCATCACATTTGTCTTCCCACAATTCGAAGGTCCAATAATGAGACCCCTAATTGATAATGGGAGGAGAGATCCATGGCGTCGTTCACTGTGCCTCCCCAGTCCATCATTTACTTTTTCGTCAAAATTATCGATTTTAAACTCTTGTTTCTGTTTCACAATGCGCATTGTACGACAGCTAGAGACTATATAAGTGCAGTGCTTCGCTGGATCTTTTATTTAAATGACAAAACTCAATCAGAACGGTTGTAAACGTAAACAAGTGGGCGGTAGAGGTTTGGTTAATTCTCTAATCAATAAACTACCCATTGAGTTGCATCTACCTGGTGGTTATCAGTACTGTGGTCCTGGAACAAGATTACATAAGAGGTTGGCAAGAGGAGATCCCGGCATAAATAAACTAGATTTCGCATGCAAGGAGCACGATATTGCTTATTCACTGAATTCGGATCTCAACAGTAGGCACAAGGCAGACCAGAAGCTTGAAGAAGCTGCTTGGAGCAGATTCAAAGACAAAAACGCTTCTCTTGGAGAGAAAGGTTCTGCTTGGTTGGTTACAAATATAATGAAGGGAAAGCGTCGATTTGGTATGGGATGCGAGTCAACTAAACCGTGTAAACAGGGAAATATTCGAGCTATGAGAAAAATTAAGAAGAAAAAAGCAAAAAATATTAGAAAGGTAGTAGCCTTCGGTTCTGGCATTGTAAGAAAGGTGCGAGATGTTTTACGTGAAGCAGGAGGAGGTAAAATTGTTGCAAATAATTTGAGAAAAGCCACCCAAATCGCGCTGAAAGCAGCCCGTAAATACACAAAAGAGGCAGGAGGAAAAAATAAAATTCGTACACCTCGGGTGATACCAATTCCCAAAGTTGGTGGACTTCTACCACTCATACCAATATTTGCTGGGTTATCAGCACTTGGCACTCTTACTGGAGCAGCAGCAGGTATAACTAAAGCAGTACAAGCAGCAAGAGCTAGTAGAGACCAGTTGAATGAGTCAAACCGCCACAATAAGTACATGGAAGCTATTGCTCTCGGTAAAAGTGGCAAAGGAATGTATTTGAAACCGTACCGCAAAGGTCTAGGATTATATTTAAAGCATCAGAATTCAAAAAACCTATGAGTATGCCACCCCGGAGAGCTCTTTCTGACATTGACATCAAATTAATCGCTAAGAAAATGAAAATTACAAATTTTCGCGGTGTATTTATGCGTGACGATCTTCCACTTTCAGGACCGCATCGATGTGAATCCGCAGTAGTTAATTTAGATAGCCGATACGGCCCAGGAACACACTGGGTGGCATATAAAAAAAATGGAGGATCAGTGCAATACTATGACAGCTTTGGTGATTTACCTCCCCCCAAAGAACTGATTCGTTATTTTCACAGTGGACCAAAACCAGCTAGTGAAATTTGCTATAACTATGAGCGACACCAGCGGTTCAATACAGTGTGGTGTGGTCATTTGTGTCTGCAGTTTCTATACGGTAAGCCACTATGGACAAAACCCCTATCCAGGATAGAGAAAGCATAAAGAGGATGGCGCATTCATTAAATGCATATTCTAGACTACGTAGTTTGAATAAAATGAGTAAACAACAACTTTCTGATATGCCCAAAGAAGTGTTGATTGGATGTGCTGCTGGGGAAATTGCGGCAGTGTGGGATAAACTACCACCACACCTTCAAAATGATATTGATGTCTTGAAGTATCAGTACTGCCAGGAGCATTATAATGATGTTGATACTTGCAGTTCATCTGATGTGAATGATGGACCAATACCCCGAAAAATATTTTGTTGCTACTGTAATGTGAAGGATGTAAATGTAGTAGCAAAAAATGATGTTGACACCCATTTAACATCACCACCAAAAAAGAGACGGATGCTGTATCATTTCTGTTTCCAGCAATAAAATGTCCTGGAATACTAACAATTGAACAGTCATGTCACGAACGTTCTCGCTATCAGGAGACTCAAGCGAGTTGAGCGCTAACTTTTACCCACCAGTCGAATTGGATACGAGTAGCAGTTATGGTTTGGGTTTACATGGTTTCTATTCCTACAATTCAATTTTCAATGTTACTGTGAAGAATAATGTGATCAGCTATTCAAAACGAATCAATTCTTCACCCATAACCATTAAAATTCCACCTGGCGCTTATGAAATTGATGAAATCAATAAAGTTATACAGCGATCCATTAGATCTAAAGAGAAACTGGCTGAAAATGTCACCGAAAAGAATATGGATGATGTGTTTCTCCTACATCCAAACAACAATACTCTGAAATGTGAAATGCGATCGAAATATTACATCAACCTCTTACATGAAAACTCTATCGCTGGTCTTTTAGGATTCGAGCCTAAGGTCTTTAGTATCGGTGAAACACATGAATCAACATTACCTGTGAATATCAATAATGTGAGAATAATCCGTGTGGATTGTAACGTCACTTCTGGAGCGTATTTGAATGGTGAGGAATGTCACAGCATTTTCGAATTCGATATTGATGTCGAGCCAGGATACAAACTCACAAAGGAACCACGAAATATAATTTATATGCCAATCAAGCCCGAAGGCCGTCAGTATCTCGACAACATTACTCTGCGCATTTTGGACGATCGTGGGCATCTGATCGAGTTCAATGGTGAAAGAATAATTATAAAATTGGAGTTGAAAAAATTGTAATATTGACCTCTGTCAAGAAAATACAATGGGGTTTTGTTATAATGTCCGGCGATTGAAACCGAAACGGTGTATGTACAATGGGGTTGAGGATCATGCTGATATGAAGAAGAGAAAAATCATAAACCGATTCATTTCACGTGAGCCCGTTAAACAATCAAGATATACCATCAGCTCTAGTAATCTAAACTTTCTGAAATCAATTGGCTTGAAGATCAGGAATACCAAGAAGAAATAAAACATGGCCGCTTTCACTACAAGCGATATGTTAGAAGTTTTTGAAGAGCCAATTTTCGATCATTCCCTGATTAGTTTGCATGAGCATACATATAAGCCGCATGGATCACCATATTATAAGAATTCGGACGAAATCAGAATTCCCATCAATTTTCAAGATCTAATTCTCGATATAGCAGATAGCTACATTTATATCGAGGGAAAATTCACACCTTCAGAGCCCAACAAACGATGTTATCTTTCCAATAATGCTCTGGCTTTCTTGTTTGATGAAATCCGCTACGAAATGGGTGGTGAACAAGTTGCAGTTGTACGAAAGCCAGGCATAACAACCACATTGAAAACTATGGTATCATTCGGAAAAACACATGAGAATAGTTTACTACCAATAGGTTGGGGTCTCAATCAGAATAAACAAGATATACTGGATCCTGCAAGTAATTTTTTCAGCGGCAAACTGCCCCTAAAATACATTATGGGATTCGCTGAAGATTACACCAAGGGCATTTTGAATGTTAAGCAGGAACTCATTCTGATTATAGCTCGATCCTTCAAAAATTCATTCATAGGCGAGGTCGATGCTGAACTAGAAATCACAAAAATAGAATGGAGAATCAGACATATTGTACCAGAAGATCGCCAGAAATTGAAGCTCTTGAACCGAATTAATAAAAATAGTAGTGCCAAAGTCAAAATGGCCTACCGTATGTGGGATCTTTATGAGTTACCATCACTTCGTGATACAGCTTCAGACATATGGGCTGTGAAAACTACCAATAGCCTCGAAAGGCCTCGATTCATCATTATCGGGTTCCAAGACACAGATCATTCCGAAAATATTTCAAAAGATGCGACGAAGTTTATTAATGCAAATATAAATAATATCCGTTTATATTTGAATTCTGAAGTATTTCCATACGAACGTTGGAATCTGGATTTCGATAAAAAATTGGACTCTTCAGCCTACTATGCTTACGAAAATTTCCAACGCAGTTACTACAACAAGCCTATGAGTGAACCAATGATGGATATTGGAAGCTTCCGGAATAATCCTCTTTTCGTCATCGATTGCTCCCATCAACCTGATGCCATGAAGTCATCCACCGTCGACATCAAAATTGAGTTCGAAACCCGAAAGACAAAATTTCCCGCCAACACGAAAGTATATGCACTTATACTACACGATGCCTATTTGAGCTATAGTGCACTCAATGGTTCAATTCAGATTGGATTATCATAATATTTTATTGATATGTATCTTATTTTTCATATTTTGAATGTATCATAATATAGTAGTAAATAAAAAAAAATACTTTCAATGTTGTTTTTATTTATAAAATGAATATTAATATATGCATACTAAAAATAATTTTCTATGTAGACTGCAAAACTTCACCACTTTCACACACATTCCTTTCTTCTCCATCTGAGCTATACTCGTCTTTTCTCAGTTGATATTTTTCTGTTATATCTCCTGGTAAATATGCAATCAGGTCTGATAAAAATCTTCTCATTTCCGCTTCAATCATCTGCTTGCAATACTCATCCAAACTAATGAGTCCATAGGAATATTTGTTACACAACTTTACACCAAAGTCATATTTATTGCTGAGCTCCAAAACTCGTCGGACCTCTCAACATCAAAACAAATGTTCATATCATAATTTGCCGAATGTAGTGCATCCCAACTCAAATCATTCAATTCACAACGCAATCTTTCAATTGCAGAATCTATATCTACAGCCTCTGTCCACAACTCGCTGGAATATTGCATCCACATCTTTGTATGGAAGTTCTGAAAAATAAATAGTGACTATCAGTTTCAAATCATTATCACAAGCTATACCATACTCACCTTACGTTTTGAGTAAGGTGGATTAACAATATTTTATATTCTACCATGAATTTACATATTATAATTATACTTTTACTCTATCACATCGAACTTTACTAACGATCGGGTTTTCGCACCAGAAAATTCCTGAGAACTCTGCCCTATATATGTTATTACCACTTTGGACTTTGATGAATTTATCATTTGAATAATCTCATCTGTTAATTGCTCGGTGACTCGTTTCGGAAGCCATGATTTGAATTTGACATTATCTTCCAACAGAATTACCTGAATAGATTTACCATATCTTGTAGAATACATTGCCATTTTTTCAACTTTATAAGCTTTACCGATCGTTAGTGATGTTATAGGTCTTTGTTCTAGAGTTTCTATGTGTTGAATAGCAGAATTTATTTTTTCAAAATCAAATTTTAGGGTATCCATTTTCGAATATGTAGAAATTATGGTAGAAAACTATAAAATATTTTCACCTGAATTGCGATGTGTTCCTTTTGGTGCACTATAGTTCGATGCCAACTCGGAAAAACTGATTATGAAGGCTCACTCTGGTACTATGGGCGGTGCAAACTGAATTCGTAAGTATCTACTCTCTAGCTTTTATAGCAATCGTTGAAGGGAAGGGGTATATTTGAGGTTGAAATGAATGAAGATAGAAAAATATTCAAGGTCACTTCAACCGAATATGTCAATGCTAAATTCATTTCAATACACCCTCTTACTCAATAGTCTTCAAAGATATCGGTCTACAGTGAAGGTCAACCAATTGAACAGTCATCCACTCTCAAGCTCAATTGATATCAAGGTTACACACTTTCAAGGTGGCCCATACTCAAATTCACCCTTCAAAATCCATGGTCACCAACTTTCAAGGTCATCAACCCCCAATGTCGACTACCCTCAAGGTCACCAACCACTAACCAGATCATCCTCTGAAGGTCATTCCCCAAGGTCACTCTCAAGGTCAGTGGTGGGGGGAGGTCCAGGATTGGCATAAACCCCCTACTTTCGATTTTGTAGTTCGGCACTTGATTGGCTATTAGATACCTTTGTTGTTCGCTTCGTCATTGGTTGTTTTATAAAACAAACTTACCCCACCAGCAAGTTGGTATAATGACACAACACCGAACTTTGACCCAAACCATGATGAGCACTAACTATTAATTCATATCAACTTCACAATTTTCGACAAATTTTTGACACAACACCGAACTTTGACCAAAACCATGATACGCTTCACTTTTTATTCATATCAACTTTTCGACAAATTTTGCATACACGTAAACCAAAACTCCGCCCTTTCAATTCCCGTAAAAGCATGAAATTGAACGATGAGTCACTATCTATCTACCAATGAACTAAACAATTTAATAGGCTTGTTCGCGTTCGACGCGTTCACAAAATAAACTGTCAGAAACCCGAAACCGTCACAAGCATGAGTAGTCCCACAGAACTCAAAGAATGCGTACAGTTCTGTAAAACTAAGCATGCATTCGATGGTTTCCCCTCTGGGTGAGTTCGACTTGCCAACACTATTCGATCTTTTTACTCTAAATGTTCTTCAATCGTTCGGGTACAGTCACAAAAACATTAGTTTGACACTCGAGAGAATGTTTGACACTCGAGAGAATGTTTTTGTGACTGTACCCGAACGATTGAAGAACATTTAGAGTAAAAAGATCGAATAGTGTTGGCAAGTCGAACTCACCCAGACTGTTTGTTTTATGAACGCGAACAAACCTAAAGACAACCGAAGACAACCAACGAAAGACGCGAGACGCGCCCTGTGAATGGTCACGGAAATAGCGGGAAGTTTGAAATACCAAGACAGCTGCTCTGCGCAGTTTACTCCAAATAGTACTTTTGAAAATGGTTTCGTTTTCATTCATGGAATAGTCTTAACAAATACAACTCGTGTACCGATGATTATCATAAATTCCATCTTTTTTTCGAAACAAATTATGTTGCTTTAGGAAACATAATTTGTTTCTCAAAGTCGAAGGAATTTTCATTTCGATAATCACCAATAATTACCTACGAACATATCGCTCATTCATCATTGATTATAATATTATAGAAATACCTATAAATCCCGTGTGCGAAGGAAATGATGGTGCCGGTGTTACCCGGTTCTTGCTTCAGCCGCGCCGAAATGGTGAACTCTGAATTGGAGCGCAGCAGTTCGGCAACTCGATTGAATGCTGATGGCGGTAGCTTCAAGTCTCTGTAGTCTCCTGGAATGAAAATAAATTGGGATTATTGGTGTTCAATATACAGACCGTACAAAGGCAACATATCAATTTTATAATAAATACACTGTTGTTATGCTGAGCGATTATATTTCCGCAATATCAAAAAAATATCATTATGATTTATTTAGAATATGTGAGAATCCACGACAAATACAGTGTTTCAACGCATTCTTCAGCCAAATCATAGTTTCAAGAGTATGAGATTTGAACTTGGAAGGGGTAAGGTGCGTCGGGGTAAGTGCGACCACTTTTTTCATTACTATAACTTTGAGGCGAGGAAATATTTTATTCGAAATCTAAATTGTACTCAATTTTTACACAGTGCGGCTTTTTATAGTCCCCCCCCCCTGTTAACTTATGAACGGTTTGACGTAGAGCGATAAAAAAAACCGTTTCGAGGGTTTCACCGATACTACCTTTTGAAATATAACGCATTGTGATTGCTCGATAGATGGCGCGGGGGGGCACAAAAACCTACTTTTTTTAAATGGCATGGGGGGTCGAGTGACACATCGTTGAAAAGAGAATTGGATTCTCTTTTCAACCATCTAATTTTTTTTCAATTTCGTAAATATGTTTTTTTACAATAAGCATTTGAAGTGTCAATGTAACAAAAAGAAAACAAACTATTATGACATGTAGTACTTAAATAATTAGAAGCAAAATTGTTCTCAATTATCGAAGCAGGTGTTCGAAATGTCCACCTAATACTTCTTGACAATAAAAAATTCGATTTACAAATTCCTGCCGAACATTATTCAACATGTCTGCAGTTATACCAGCACAAACCCGTGTTATTCGTTCTTTAAGTTCTTCCAAAGAGTTGGATTGTTGCTCATACACTTTGGATTTGACGTAACCCCACAAAAAGAAGTCACAAGGTGTAAGGTCTGGTGATCGTGCCGGCCATTCGATTGGTCCACGGCGTCCAATCCATCTCATAGGGTATGTTACATCCAAATACTCTCGAACTTGACGTTGGAAGTGAGGAGGGGCCCCATCTTGCTGGAAGGTGATGTGTTCCTGAAATTCTTTCTCATTTTCTTCTGATATTCCAAGTATGAGTGGTTCAACCGTATCTCTTAGTAAATCCAGGTACAAATTACCATTTAAGTTTTCTTCCAGAAATAAGGAACCTACAATATGGTCTCCCAGAATTCCAGCCCACACATTTACTTTCTGTGGGAACTGTGTGTGACCTTCTCGAAAGATATGGGGATTTATATCACTCCAGTATCGCACATTTTGTGTATTCACATTTCCGTTCAAAAAAAAGGTACTTTCATCTGAAAAACAAATATTCCTAATGTAATTGGGGTTCCTAGCTATCTTTTCTTCCATAATTTCACAAAATTCCATTCTTCGGTCTGGGTCGTCTTCTGTGAGTTGGTGTAACATTACTAATTTGTATGGATGGAACTTGTGTTTCTTCAAATATTTTTTTACTGTAGCTGTTGAGACCCCAATCGTACTTGCTACACGAGAGGTACTTTGTTGCGGATTTACCACCATTTCGGCAATTATCGAAACCTTTGTCTCTTCCGGAATTTATTTTCGACCAGCTCCACCTTTCCTACGAACACTGCCAGTTCTGTTGAATTTTTCAACTAGTTCCCTCAAATATTTCCGAGTTATAGGATGTTCAGGAAATTTTTCATTAAAAATTCTCTCCGCTTCGTGGTAGTTCCGATGGGCCTCACCAAAATTATAAATTGCTTCAATTTTTTCTTCGAAAGGACGTATACGAACCATGATGATATCAAATATTCAAAGTAAATAATAATTATAAGTAGACAAAACTTCTCAGTGAATATGAATACAATAATTCATCAATCCATTGTACTTTTATAGGTAACTAATTAATTATTGTCATTTAAACAAATCCAATAAATAGTCCTTTCGTAGTACCTGTTATTACTTTTGTCATTAAAAATAAATGAAATGGGTATAATTTCGATATCCTAATACCTAATTAAGCTTTGAAAGGAATTCAAAATGAATAATTATTAATGTTGTCAATTGTCTTTATTGACCGTATTTCGTGGTATTGATTGCAATTGTGAATCACTAGAACAATTAAGGTATTTTTCTTCAAACATTATTATTTTAATACCACCCAAAATATTTTACGTCCCATTATTTCACATCAAACCCTTCAAAAGTTATTGAGGTAAGGTAAGGAAACGAATTCAGATGCGCTCTTACACTTGACACTTCAAATGCTTATTGTGAAAAAACGTGTCAACGAAATTAAAAAAAAATTAGATGGTTGAAAAGAGAATCAAATTCTCTTTTCAACGATGTGTCACTCGACTCCCCATACCATTTAAAAAAATTAGGTTTTTATGCCCCCCGCGCCATCTATCGAGCAATCACAATGCGTTATATTTCAAAAAGTAGTATCGGTGAAACCCTCAAAATGGTTTTTTTTTTATCTCTCTACGTCAAACCGTTCAAAAGTTAACAGGGGGGGGGACTATAAAAAGCCGCACTGTATGTATTTATTTGGGATGTTTCTAATTGATTGTGTGAAAAATTAGTTTGAACCAGTAAATTTTTTTTTTGGGCAAATGCGTCGACATAAAAACTTAACCATTTTAATTTCTCATTTAATAGTTTACTGCTATGGGACCAGGTAAATATAGGTACTAATATTAGAAAGTATTAGTGCAAACCCACTCACCCCACGAAGAAATATCGCACTTGCCCCGTAAGAAGATTCTTAAGGGGCAAGTACGACCCGCGCCATAACCTATAAACTAACTACAAAAAATAATTTATAGCTCTTAGGGCCGGTTTTTCAATGTACTTTAACTCTGAAGTAAATTTAAGTCATGGTTAGAATGTGAGTCCATTCCTTCATTTAGCAAATATCATATTCATTCTAACCACGAGTCAAATTTAACCGGGAGTGAAAGTACGCTAACACGACATTGATAAACTGTCCCTTAATGTAACAAGATTATTATGCGATTTATAATAATCGGGGCGCTCTGCGCCGAGTCGCCTATGCAACTTCCAAGATTTATTTAAATAGCACAATAATCAAGTTACATTCAAACCTTTATCGTATCATTGACAGCGATGGTGTGAAAATAAAATCAACAAATTTGGTTGTGTCATTTCAGCGTACCATTTGGTATCAAGGATATTATAAATTAACTAACGTATTATATTGTAACCATAACATGGTACACGGACGGGTCCAAAACTCCCGAGGGAACTGGACCAGGAGTCTTCAGGCCTCGCACCAAATACTCCGAACCCATAGGCCAGTTCCCCAGCATTTTTTAAGCGGAAATTCACGCTATAGAAAGGCGCATTCAGTTCAACCTCAACAGGAAATACAGGAACAAGGAAATTGTGATCCTCTCTCTTAGCCAAGCAACCATCAAAGCGTTGAGCTCTTCTAACAGCAACTCGAAGATGGTTTGGGAATGCCTAGACAAACTCAATGATCTAGGCAGGAACAACAAGGTGACCCTCCTCTGGGTGCCGGGGCACGTCGGAGTGGAGGACAATGAACAAGTAGACACCCTGGCACGGAAAGGCGCAGCAACGCCACCGATCGGGCCAGAACCATTCTGCGGACAATCTTACTTCCGAGAAGAACTCAATAACGCTGAAGAAGCAATGAGAGCAACATGCTGGCTAAGACTTCCAGGGCTGAGGCAGGCCAACGATCTCCTCGGCAATTTCAACCGAGCAAGATCGAAGACACTGATTAACCCCAGCAAAACTAGTCTAAAGACAATCACGGGATTTCTAACGAGGCATTGCAAACTCAAAGAACACCTGAGGAAGCTATGCTTAGAGGAGGACAGCACCTGCAGATTCTGTGGGGAACATCCAGAAACACCCCACCATATATTGATGGAGTGTTACGCTGAACATCTTAAAAGATTGAATATACTGGGATAACACCAGCTGACTGTGGGAGTAATACCACAAGTAGACCCCCTCAAAATCCTAAAATTACTGAAGAAATTGAGGCTTGAAGGGTTGCTGAAAACAAGAACACATTGTGATAGCAGAAGAAGATGGGGCACAATAGATCTAATCAGTTTGCAGCGCATCAGTCACCATCCATACTTACCAATACCAATACTAATACCAATTATATTGTAACTAATTTGTTTTTATGATGTTATGATGTTAATAATTTGTAATGAAGATTTAACTTAAAGGAAGCTTAATATTCAATGATACGATAAACAATATTATATGTTAATCTACCATATGAAGCACCTACCTTACAGATATTATTATTAGATTAACTTAAATTAATTTTAGCACCAACAATTTATGAATTTTCGCATGTATACTCTAGATACTAGTTATTTCGTCCATGTCATAAACACAAGACGACGGAAGCGATTTCTGGTTTATTGCTCGCTATTGCCAATAGTTGCTAGATTTAGTTAATTTATAGAAATCCTCAAAATATATATTAATATAGAAATTACTTAGCGGAATATTAATTTGTTCCCTAACATTATTCGATGATCCCAGATATTTCAATATTTTTACGGATGGTTTTTCAATTTCGCAAGTTTTCGCATTTTCATTGGAGCCCCTCTGGTCCCACGTTTTTCACTATTTTTACGGATTTTTCCGATTTTATAATGGAAAGTATTCGCAAGAAGGGGGTTCGAACCCTCCAATAATTTTTTTTGTTGTAATTTTTGACATCCGAAACCGTCGAATTCCTACGCATTCTTTTTCTGGATTTTAGGAGGACAGGGGGAGTAAAATTGTTATATATTACATTATTCAGTGATCCATGCTTTTCACTATTTTCACGATTTTATTTTTACGAGGATTCGCAACTTTTTGAGAAAGGAGTAGGTGTGTATAATACTCATTTCCTATCTTGCCTTCCGTGGGGCAGGGGGGTGAAATTTTTGGAAATTATACGTACTACCTAGTGAAAAGGCAAATGTTCATGCAGAAAACAACTTGGTACAGTATGTGAAAACCAAATACACAATGAAATAGTCATTTACCTAACAAGTGCGGAAAGTAGACCTTTCCGCACGCAACGGCAGTTGCACGAACGACGCGGGGCGGAGTTCGGGCAAGCCGTCAAGGGTGGAAAAGACATTTTCCGCAAGAGTTAGGTACGAGTATTTTTGTCCATCTTATTTGTAAATAAATAGTAATTTATGTATCAAGTGAGTAAAGTGATACTTTTTTTCACGAGTAGGAAATGTTGACTAGGCGGAGTGAGGCATTCCTACGAGTAAAAAAAACACTTTACTCACGAGTTTCATACAGCATTTTTTCTACAACTGTCAAAAAAATAACCAATTCACATTTTTTTGCAAATATGAAATGAATTTGGCATATTTTTATTGATTCATTATTCGAACAAAGTTCGAAGAGTAGGCCGGAGAGTTGAGTTTTAAACAAATGAAACGAATAATTTCGACAGAGTCGAAATTCCTTTCTCTTCACACTATCCCGCAAAATGGAAAATTTGAAGCGAATATTAAAATAACATATTCATCGAGGTCAATATTATTATTATTAATGTTGACTTTACTTTCGAATAACTAGTCCATCGAAGTAACTTTTCATTTTCTTAGATTTGTATTCAAAATAAATAAACAATCCTCGTGAAGCAACGAATAACTTTTTCTTTCTTTGAACTATGTCAAGGAAATCTCATATTTGCACTATCCACGAATTTCTCCGTTCAATCTCTTTTCATTTCTACTTATATTAAATTTATAGTTATCAAGAATTCGTTATCTGGATAGATGCCCAACTTCACAAATTTCATTAATTATTATTGTCAACTAGTTTCTGATGGCCAAACATCCGTAGCTACCTTGGATTACCTAGTGTAGATTAGGTTCAATAGTTCCTTAGAAGTATATGCTATTATTTTGGATATATTCGCCGTGATAGTTTGGAATTTTGATAATACTTAGTTAATAGAATGCTAAGAATATTATCGGTGAAACGTTTATATATTTATAGGTTATTAGTTGCCAAAGAAAATGAGAAAAGGCTTCATGACAGGATTTCGTTATTATTCGGATCTGTCACTGTTGTTGCATGAAACTAGCGATTGCCTGGCAACAGCCGTGAAATATTGTAATACTTTACGCACACAAACCACACAAAAAAGTGTACTTTTTATGACAGTTGTAGAAAAAATGTTTTAAATAAACAAGATTTTATAATAATGCTACAAAATGACACATAAGACATAATAGTAACATAGATCATTTAGTTGTACCTAGAAAATATGCATAGGCAGTTATTGGATTGTTTCAATAGAAGACCTATATTTCATCAAGTGTTATGAAACTCAACACAGATAACATCTAACAAATATTGGGCACGATTTGATCAATCTATTTTGCAATTCGGCAATTCTGATTATGTGAAGAAGCTAGTTGTCTCCCATCATTTGCATACTCGTGAAATAAGTGACAAAAAATGCCTTCTGTCTAGGTATATGAATGAAGGAATTCGGAGTATTTCTGTTCATTCTCTGTGACTGATCCGCCGGCGCTACGCTAGCTCTTACGTAAATTTATGGGGGTTCCAAGAAGTCTAATCAATATTAACCTTCATTCGTAACAGCACAGCTGAGTTTCCAGACTGAAAAGCGTGCTAGGAATATTGGCGTTTTTTTTCCGTTGGTAGAGCCTACAATGTTTTGTTGCTTTTGGATGTTTTAACCTTTCACCGTTGGTTTGGTACATGAAAAAATGTAAACTCAAGGATGTCTACATACAGTGTAGCATTTTTTTAAAATAATTACACAAGCAAAATGTAGATATTGCCGAATGGTGGCAAGTTAAACAGCGTACAGAGTAGGTGAAAAAATAAAAAAAGGTATCTACCCTTATTACAGAAAATTCACAAAAAGATGTGTACAATAATTAGAAGTTGTGCATAAAAAAAAACATGCGTTTTCTGACGAACCAACGAACTCGTACGAATGAGGTCTGACGTATACGTCCGAATATTGACGCGGTTGGAAGTGAGAGGCGCCGTTCGGGTGAAAAGTGTTTTTGCAAATATATTCAATATATTTATTAGTTTTTGCAAATATTTTTATTTTGCTTTCGGATATATTTATTTTCGATAAAACACAATATATTTACTTTCCAAGCATTACAAATATATTAAAACAGTGAATCCCATATATTTACAAATTCGATCTATTTTATGTCGTCAAGAGATGGCGCAACCGACGCGATTTGTCCAAGCTCGAGCACGTGGCAACATGGCAACTAGCCAGTCATTAGTACATAAAGTGGCTAACAGATATCAGTAGCACAGGCAGTTTTCTTATTGTGTAGTTTTCTACTTTACAATGGGGAACTTAATTGGGCAGAGATCTGTGATTCCGACTTACTATTTGCTCAAGTGTGTACTTGAGAGTTGCAAGTTTATTTTCACTTGATTTTATGTATTTTTTTTTAGAAATTAATCAAATAAAAATAGTTTTTCAATAATTGAAATATAATTATTCATCCGAGAGTACTAATCTGAGTGTATGCAATTTGATTATACTCGTTTGAAATCGTTTAGAAGAAGATAAAACTTCTTGATTTTCAAATATCAATCACAGCTGCATTACTTATAAGAGGCTAACGTACTTATTAATTTGTCTATAAATCGAGAAGATTTCTCAAAAATTGTTAACTTCAATGCTTAAGTTTGTAGGTAGTTATCTGTTTCTTGGTAGTATCTAGTTGATAGATACAATGTGAAACATTTCTTTTTAATTCAGTGACCCTTTGTGTGGGTCAAACTAAGGCCCTCTAGGATTAAATGACCCAACCTGAAATATTATACTGCCACCATCTATTCGGCAATTTCTGTACTAATGACTTTGCTTCGTTCCCATGTTGCCATATGCTCGAACTGGTCACAAATCGCGTCGATTGCGCCATCTCTTGACATAAAATAGATCAAATTTATAAATATATGAGACATCACGTTTTTGTATATTAGTAACACTTGAAATGTAAATATATTGTGTTTGATCGAAAATAAATATAACGGCACGCAAAATAATATTTATATATAAAAAAAATTTACCCGAACGGCGCGTCATACTTGCGTTACAGTGAGAAACCGAACGGAAGTGGTAGGGGTAAGACGCTTTCTAGCCGTCTAGAAAAATTGACTATATTCATCGTCGCCAAGGTTAAAAATATAATGTATCTGTAACAAAACCGCGACAAATCAAAAGTGTTTTATTTGGTGCATATTTCATGTGCGTATTCTGAGTTTCATAAAAATGTAACTGAAGAGAAAATCTAGGATACATGGGTAGACATACCACTATCGGTATCAGCTTTCACCTGAGCTTCAATAATGACAACGTTGGCACTATAACTTAGTAAAAAACATTTTGAACTTTATATATTTACCTTTTATATATGCGGTAAACAAAAAGGGTGCAATTTTCGACACTGCCTTCTGTAAATTTCTCTTTTCATTTCAAAATGTCATTTTTTTAATGTTTTTGGAAATTCCGAAACGATTTTGTCCACGGACCCTTAGTTTTCATCTAAAAATGAAATCAACTTGATACTAAATTCACTCCCACTCTACTAAAACATTTTTTGATAACTGTACTGCCTACATAAATATCATTTTAAAATTTCACTGACGTATACAGTATCGGAAAGTTTTCATCGGGGTATAGACAAATCTATGCGAGCAACAAGGAACGCAATGATATGATAATACCACATAAATAAGAGAGACGCACTACTGTACGCCTCCCCTACTACCTCGTCCGACGAATTAACAGCCACGTCGATATCCCTTGCTCGAGCGAGTCGAGGAGAAATTGTAATGCTCTCTCAACATAATAGCAAGCTATTCTTTACGCTCCTATGAAACCAGCATACCCCGATGAAAACTTTCCGATACTGTACAATTAGTAAATTTAGTTATTCTTAGTTGAGAACCCTGGGTAAGTTGGTATTGTCGCATGACAATATGGCGACGCTGAGTATGGTCAATTGGAATATCGAGTCATCATCAATTATTTAAAGGGGTTATGAGGTGTGCAGATCTGAAAAGATATGCTCATTGCCCTTGGATATTGACCGTGAAAGCTTCAAAAGAGGTGAATGTTCCATTGAAGATGAAGAGCGATCAGGAAGGCAAATTTCTGTGTCCGTCCCCGAAAATATCGATTCAGTTCATTACATGATTTTATCAGACCGTCGAACTGGGTTGGACAGAATATCCAAGGCACTCAATTATACATGATCGTGTCAATCATATTGCCCACGTCGATTTGGACATTTGGAAATTGTTTGTTGACCAGAACCATGCCGTGTTGTTGCCATGGATGAAACTTGGGTACATTTCTACAACGCAGAAACGAAGCAGCAATCGATGGAATGGAAACGCTCTAGTTCTCCAAGGCCTACATAAATTTGTGTTAAAAAATCTGCGGGAGAAGTTCTTGCTGCAGTTTTTTGAGCTTGCCATGGATTCAATATAATTGAAGCTGTTTTCAAGATTGTTAGCGATATAATCAAGGGTTTTGAGAATGGCATGAAAGTTAGTATTACTCTGTGCGATCTATCGAAAGCTTTCGACTGTGTCTCTCATAGTATCCTTATTTGAAAGCTTAATCACTATGGTGTCAGGAGCTTACCGCTCGATCTATTCCAATCTTACCTACATAACAGGCAGTCGTGTATTTAAGTGATACTTGTTCTGACTTTAATAATATTTCATATGGGGTGCCACAGGAATCTGTTTTGGGTCCTTCTCTATTCATCATTTACATGAATGATTTATTTCATTTTATGTTACCCAATAAATGTGTGGCTTATGCTGATGACACAACTTTACTAAATACTGCTTTTGACGCAGACAGTCTATCGTTACATATGACGTATTCTCTCGAAACTGCTCAAAAGTGGTTCAGTGCCAACAATCTGAAGTTAAACCATAATAAAACCCAAAATCTTGTTCTTTCCACCAAGAACGCAGGTGATGGTAAGAGTGTCAAGTTTCTTGGGGTTGTTATAGATGACAAACTGACTTGGTCAGCCCATATAGATCAATTATGTAATAGATTATCGAGTTCACTATATTTGTTACGCAATATGAAGAAACAACTATGTCTTAACACACTTCGAACAAGTTATTTTTCATTTTTCGATGCTCACATAAATTATAGCATTATTTTATGGGGGAATTCTTGTCACGCTGTTAGGGTTTTCAAAATGCAGAAGAAAGCAGTTATTGCTGATGCTGGTTACAGGGGCCACTGTCAACAAATTTCTAAAGATCTATCTATTATGCCTGCTCCATCATTATTTATTTATAATACGGTCATAGAGGTACACAAAAACAAAAAAATATTTTCAGCCAACGCT
Source organism: Chrysolina haemoptera (assembly GCA_958298965.1). Lineage (NCBI taxonomy): Eukaryota > Metazoa > Arthropoda > Insecta > Coleoptera > Chrysomelidae > Chrysolina > Chrysolina haemoptera. The sequence continues at coordinate 16,693,670 of OY282601.1, read as the reverse complement.
GATTTTCATGATTGCCAAACTCGCAGTGCAACCCATTTGAGAACTCCTTGTTTCAGACTCCATAAAACTCAAATGAATTAACCTGATGAGTTCAAGATTCTGAAACTGAAACTGAAACGACACATTCTCAATCATTGTTTTTATTCCATTGACGAATATTTGAGTACACCTCTGTGACACTGTTTTTTAGAATGTTTTTGTATGTTTTTGTATGTTTTGTCGTTTTTATTATTATTTTTATTTACTCATGACTATTTTACCCAAACTCTTTTAATGTCGATTTTAAACATTTTTAAACCTGTACTACTGACTTGCCAAAAACATAATTGTAACTTGGTCAAATAAATCTATTCTATTCTATTCTATTCATAAGGATAATGTTCCGTCTTCACCTCCCTTTTTGTAAAATTTGGATATATATATATATATAATTATTTGTGTTTGTCTGAGATTTCCCCTATTCCCCTATTCGCGAACCCGACTGTGTATTCCTGAGCTCGAGGTGCGCGCGCTTGCCACCATGCAGCGAGAGACCAACGAATCTCAATCAACACGTCGTCGTTCGTGTCATGTTCGAAAAAGCCCCCTAGAAACCTCAAAACGCGAGACCTCCAGTTTTTCGTTGGAAACGGTGTGTTAATGCAAGACCCAATAAACTCTACATAGAAAACCTGTGACCTGGGGAGACATAGCTGACTGGGATCCCTCGTTCTTCCTAGAGATGAACATAAGGGTAAGGAAAACACAGTCACGCTCCCCCTCATAATAAATAGTATATATTCGTTATAAATCCACGGGGCAGTTTCCATCTCTCAATTCAACCCCCTATTTTAGTACAGTCCACAAAAACCCCCAATACGAAACAGATAAGTTCTCATTTTCTCTTTTCTGGGATTTTAACGACTGAAAATAATGACAGTGTTGAGCACAAAAAATGAAAATTTAGCAATCGGACGTGTGCTACGCATATGAAAAATAAATCACAAGATTTTTCGGCCGGAAAAATTATCTTATCAGCTGAACGACTTATGGGAATTTTTTTTCGGGTTCCTAGCAATATCAAATTTCATTTTATCGATTGCCATAAGCGAGAAAACGCATCATCAACCAAGTATTCTTTTAAAAGATCGCGCCCTTATTTTAACCCTTTAAGTACGTGCAAATCTTATGGCTTTGTTGAAAAGGGGAACATTCTCAATGAAAATTGAGAAATGAAATATGTGATTTTTTTTATAATATCCAACAGAAAACAACTACTTCCCCGGCTAGAGCCACGCTGGACATTGAACTACATCTGTGAAAAGACTAACTAAAAAGAAAAAATCCAAAAGTGAAAATTCGCATTTTCATTCAGATAGTCGATATTTTTTTTCAATTATCTCAAGTTTTCATTGAAAATTCATTAAATAAATCAATTAAAAATCTTATGGCTTTGGTTTTTCACTATTAGATTGTTATACCTGTAAAATGTGTTTACCTACAGCCACTGCAGAAAATAGGCAAAAACAAACGACTCACAGCCTCAGTAAATAGCTCCTTACGCACGGTAAACAAATCGTACAGTTTTCATAAACAAATCGATATATCTCGGAAACGGCTCAATCGATTTGGGAGAAATTTTGTATGAAGATAGGGTTTTGCTTTTTAAGTTCATATATATATAGGCGTCTTTTTTGGAAAAACACGATTTTACCGAAAATAATAATAATAATGATAATTTTTGGATCTCTAAAACGGCTTTAACGATTTGGATCAAATTTTGTATTTAGATAAGGTATTACTACTTGAGTTCATCTATATAGGCGCTTTTCATGAAAAAATGTGATTTTACTCAAAATATTGATAATAATAAAATGAATTTTTGGATCTCTGAAACGGTTCTGATGATTTAAATGAAATTTTGTATTTAGATGAAGTTTTTCGTCTCAAGTTCATCTATATAGGCGTCTGTTTCAGAAAAAGGCGATTTTACAAATAATAATAACAATAATGTGAATTTTTGAATCTCGAAAACGGCTCCAACTTTTGGATTTTTGATTTTATTAATAATAATAATAATATGAATGATCTCCGGAAACGGCACACTGTATATGGCCGTAGGTGAAGTATAATACGTTACGTAATTTACTATAAAATGCCATAAACGAGAGATTGAAAAATAAAACTTATTTTTTTCTGCACAAGGAAAAGTATTTGTACATATGCCTAGCACACATCTCATCGCTGAATTTTTTGAGCTTAACACTGACATTATTTTCAGTGGTTAAAATCCCAGGAACGAGAAAATGAGTCAGCCAAATCTGTCATTATCTGACGGTCTATAATTTGGGGTTAGAATAACTCGAACACCCCCCTTATTCAAGAGATCTGGATCCGTCCGACAATAATCTAATTTCTCAATTGAAAAGTTTTTTCAACGAGGAGGTTATAGAGCAGTAGAGACCTGGATTGCAGACCAATAAATATTTTTTTAAGGTCTACAGGCGTTGCAGGTTTTTTTTCCTTGGTGTGTTGGCATCAGCTACTATAATCATTAGCCACGTTTTCTGGATATGCCTTGTTACTAACTCCATACGCCACCTTAGGAGCAGCACTGTTGATTACTAACGCAACAGTGAATCGTGGAGAATTATACTCAGCCAGCAACAAGATTCAATCACTCAGATTTATATCTGAAACTGAAAAAATCTTGTCCTGCCTGGGGATCGAGCCAGCGACATTTCGATCACGAAACCCCTACGCTACCACTGCGCCAATCCCCGCCCCGCGTTGCAGGTTTGTTGTAACGAATGTATTGAATCATGAGGAGAAAATGTTGAATAAAAAAAATATTTAGATTCTCGAGTTTTTTTTGCTTCTATAATAGTAGAATTTTTCAATACATCCTCGTAACAATAACAATTTCCAACATGTAAATTGTGCCCGTTTGACGTCGGGACGGGTCGCCAGACTTGAATATAAAGTTTTAGTTTGAAATATAACCCTGTATTTCCCATTATATGCTACGAAGGCGTAGAGCGGACATGTGATATTTTTTTTTAATTTCGAGTTTAAACAGACTCAGATGTCTGCAAGAAGTGCTCATATTTAAACTTTGGTATAAACGGTGCAGTGCAATGGAAGAAATAATTTCATTTTATTTCACATTGGGACTACAACAAATTTTAATCGCTACCTGTTTAGCTTTCAATCATAATATTTTCATTAGCGAACGTTATCTCAGACGAAAATTGAGGACGATGGACTTATACAGAAGAAGACAAAACTATGATATAGTCCGGATTAGAGAGTTTGTTGAACAAAATATTGAGCGATATGGACAACTACATGGTTCATAAATCAGCCTTAATTTCGAGTTGTAACTCGAAATTAAGAAAAAAAATATCGCATGTCCGCTCTACGCCTTCGTAATATGCCCCAGGATTCAGCCCATTCATAATCAAATCTGTATCATCCGGAATTCATTTCAGTAATGATGTTACTCAGTCCCGTCCATCTCCATTATTGAATTCATGGACAATAAGTCGTCTGCTTTAAATGCCGACGAGGCGACCATCTTGAAAGCTTACGACTAATGATTAACATTTATACGGTGTTACACAACTATCGATCTCTCGGGCTTCGTTACAGAAACATGAGCATGACTGACATCTTTGTAGTCATAAACGTTTAATACGTTTGCTGTTTGCCCTTTCATTTATCGCTTTTGAGGAAATTGTTCTTCAGAGAACCGAGGGCAACACTCCGTTTTCATTCGATTTCCCAGTTCATTAGCTCTTTCCACGAGTGGCTCGATTATATCATCTTTTGCGGTATGATGTCCAAAGGCGCCTCAACGCGCTGGAAGTTATGGATGAACAATTCAGTTACACAGGGTGTCCCAGAATAAAGGGGACAAACTCCGAGGGTAGAATCCTCACTTCATGTGTCACTTTCAACATCCTGTAACTCGGTTAATACTCATTTTAGGGTATATGTTTATTGGAACTTTCAGCCTTAAAATTAAGTGAGGATTCTACCCTCGGAGTTTGTCCCCTTTATTCTGGGACACCCTGTATACGTACCATAACAACCGAAATTCGATTATTAGCATAACAATAACTAGCCTTCAGGAGTATGAACTGGTGGAATGGTTCATCAATATTTTAACATGTAGCAGCGATTAGTTAGTTATTGAGACGAGATACATTTTCTATTTAGGATTTCGGAATCAGACAAAATTTGCTGTTCTTAAATGTAGAATATCGGTAGAACAGTGCCAAAAATAGTGGAAAGTGGGATCAATACAATATAGTACAGTAACCACAGACAAATGTAAGCCACAAGTAAAGAATGAATCGTAGCACTTTGAAACTCGGCACTTCTTGTCATCACATATTGTTAGAAACATTTTTTTTTACCAAAATATCAAGGGTGGAACCCAAAAAGTTTTTAAATAAAAAAAATATTTTTTTTGCTGTCATTTTGGAAAGTATAAGCTTAATCAAGAAACAATTTCAACAAGGCGAACGATAATTCAATTCTCCACAAAAAATATACTCAGTAATGTCAAATTCAAATTACAAAATGCACTAGTTTTCTCAGAAAACCTGACTGAATTCCGATATAAAATTTTAGACTCGCCTTAACCCGCTACTGCAATTATTATATTATTTAATCCATATTCTAAATAAAAATTATATTGACTCTATATTGACTGAGATTGTTACGATAACCTTACGCCAATATTTGAAAGACAATATTGATACAAAATTACAAAATACATTATCACTAGGTTTGAAATTTGAATATTGGCCGGATATTCAATAAACAATATTGAAATGAATCATGATTAAACTTGGGTAAGAAACCGCTAGTTCGCCCCACATATGGAACAACAGCTGAATCATAGTAACATATATTAAATAAGGCTTCTCACAATGCATTTACAAGTCAATCTACTCAGCGGTAAATTGAAGTAGAAACGAAATTGTAGAATTTTTAAATTATTCGACATTTTCTGGAAATATTTCATCCATGTTTCCAAGGCAACATATTCACTTTGAATATTTTACCAATATATGCAAATGATATATTGTACCAATATCCCTAAATATTTTAGGGCCAATATTGCTTCCTCAATATTTCATTAATATTATTTGTATAATGTCCAAGTAATATTGTGCCTATATCCAGAAATAATTATAATTTTATCTCGCCAATTTTACGTTTTCATATTTTGCCAATATTTTACCAATATTATTCCAATGTAAGTGTGCTACAGCGATATTGTAATAATATCGCCTAATATTTTGAGGCCAATATTGCTTCGAAAATATTAGACCAATATTATTTTTTAAATATGGGACCAATATCGCCGAATGTTCACATTTTTTTTCTCGCCAATATTTTTATTTGAATATTTTGCCAATATTGTCACAATATTGTACCAATATTGTCCCAATATGGATGTGCTACTTGGGACCGTATATGCGGGATATGAATAAGCGATTGTTTTCAACATTTACTGAAGGGAATGCCGGTTTTATGCGTGAGTTGAAAATGAGGCAGGAGTAAAACAAAGTTTTTATTTTGGCATGTATAAGTAGAACCTGTCACACTACTTCAAAAATTGTTGCAAAGAGGGTATGGGTTGCTGCTTCAGTATAATAATTCCATATTTACTAAATTATTCATGATTTTCGGATCATCCGCAAACATCTCCGTGAAGTGCGACAAAACACATTTTAGGTAGACAAATACTCGCATTTGCATGAGAAGGAAGGAGTCTTCAGAAACGATATGAACTTTTCCTTTTTCTTCTTCGATCATTTTTAGCAGAGATGACCAATCAAATATTCGGCGGCTCCGCCAGAATTTTTAGCGGCGGTAAGCGTGAACCTGCAAGTTGATGTCGGCGTTCAATCACGTTTTCTGAGAAAACAGGTTCATTTCATAAGAAATTATTTGTAATAATTTTTGTGGAGAATTGAATCGTCTTTCACCTTGTTGAGTTGTTTTTCCGATAAATCATATACTTTCCAAGATTACAGGAAAAATCTATTTAATTATTTTTAAACAAAAAATATGTTCCACCCCTTGAATTTTGCTAAAAAAAAATTCGTGTTTATCATGGTTTCAACTACTAGCACACCAAGTTTAATAGTGCTACAATCGATCCTCGTATCAAAACCCAATCGTATTGGATTAATAAGAGTTGAGACAGGCTTCTGAAGGAAGTAATGTAAGGAGATTGAAAGCACCAACGAGTGTGCCAGACTCCAGAAAATCCCCTTCACTAATGAAAGCCCTTAAAAATGAAAAAGCAAAAAAAAAACAATAAATGAACTTCAAAAAATAGAAGCTACCCAAAACACCAAAACTACGTCACTTTCACTCGACGCGCGTTTCGCTAATAAAGTTAGCATTCTCAAGAGCTATACTCTTACGAAAGTAACATAGTTGTAAATACCTTGTAAAAAATAGGCCGGCCTTAGATGCGGTGGTGGACCTTCAGGACCAAGTGTTACTCCTTTCCAGCTAACGTTATACGATCCCAAGGATTCCAGGAGGTCGATCGACTGGCTGAGAAATGAGAATGGACCTGCAGGGAATGCGGGGTTGAATCCAGTTGCTGAAATAGAAAAAAAATACAAATAGGTTGATGAAGCTCTCTCAAGTGGTATTGAGGATAGTTTGAACATCGAAAAAAAAAAATTCTGTAGCGTACGTAGAATGGACTCCCGATTTATTGATATGAAAATATAATCATCATTATTGAAAGCAATGCTGAAGCATATCGGTTTATCAATCATTCCAAGTGAAAGAGTGAGTATTTCATACTATCAAATGACACTCAGTTCAAAATAAATACATATATTGGAAATCTGACTTTTTTATATGATATCAATATAGCAAAGATCTAAAATATCACATGTTCTGCTCTACAATACAATTACATACTACGGCTAGACTCCGTTGTAAAAACTTTGATCTGCCGGCACATTCAGAGCACAATTTTTATTGCCGCTTGTTGCCGCTCAACCCAAAAGTCGGCAAAGCTGTGTTTCTGTTCAATCATCTGCTTATATAAAATTTATATAAGCAGACAATTGCCGCGAAGCAAGCGGCAGTAAAAGTTGTACTTAGAATGTGACTCTGTCTTGACCGCAGCTCGTATTGTTTATAACGGAGTCCAGTCGTGATATGTCACTGCTACAATACCGATACTCCAGTTCATGTTCCCATACATCACCAACAACCCTCTTTTTTGGAAGTTGAAAAGGTAATATCTACCACAATTATATTTTCCGCATCAAAATTCAATTTGCTATAGTATTTTTAACGTATTTTTATTATTCATCTGTTAGACCGAGAAATGGTTATATATAATTTCCGGTCATTTGTACCAAGTATGGCGACCCTTTAAGGCTCTAATAACGTAATGACGAAAAAAAAAATGATGGTCATAGCGCTGGTACCGACGGTGATATGGCGGCCATTTGGAATCGTCGGAAAAGCATGGTGATTTTCATGAATGTCTATTCACAAATTAGCCTGGTACAAATGATTGAAATTTAAATTTTTAATTAAGGTGGGAGTCGCAATGGGCAATTTTCAGCTATTTTCAGTGACTTAGGTTTTCGTAAACAATTAATGAACCGTTGGAGTATTTCAATTGAAATTTGCTATAGAGGTGACTGAAGATTCAATACATTTCTTTTGACCCATGGCAACTCTGCAAACTGAATGAGTAGCCAGAAAAAAATTCTCAAAACTGATCAAGTTTGAGGTTATCAATATCGAAAACAAAATTCAGTTTAAATTTATTTTCGAGTTGTGAATCATACTGTCTTATTCAAATTTTATCATAATTCTAATTAAATCTTATAACTGTTACTATTAAGTTTATAAATATATATATATTTTTTGTTGCTTGCGAACCACTTCTGGTTATAACTATGTATCTTTTTGTTGGTTACATGGAAGAACGGCTGTAGCCGAATGTCGCCAACACGTTTGAAATGTTGTATTTAAATTTATTTCCAAATTAATAAAGACGCTATTATTATTATTATTATTATTATTATTATTATTATTATATTGCCCTCACTTAGATTATTGAGAATGCATCCTAACAAAGAAAGTCGAGAAAAAGTGTCTTGTTTTTGAGTTTTTTAGGAAAAACTGATCGTGTGTATAGATACGTGATATGGCGAGCTGTGGCAAATATATGAGTGGCTCAGTTCAGCTACCGACCGGTAGAGGGAGATTTTACTGCAATAGAAAATATGAATGAAAATTCCATGCCTGGTAACAATATTACAACGTCTTCAAAAAAGGGGCGCACGCGGCGTTGCCATACTTCGACAAACCTTTCAGTTATTATTGCTCATTGGACTCAATGAGATTTCTTCAAATCAGAGTCTCATAATTCATTTGAAGTTCAATTTTGGGCATTTTGTCAGATCATTTATTATGCAATGAGGAGTACATGTATAGAGTAAAACTTATTAAATGATAATAATAATAATAATACTTACTCATAAACACACAGAGAGTGCGGGTAGACGACGGATATTATTATTAATATTTGCCGTGGCGCGCTCGGGCGATTTTTGGTGGCGTCTTCACTTTTCAGCTGTAGGAAAACTAGGAAAAACTTTCAGCACCACCCTGGGTGATCGGTCGCACTATATGGATACCTTGTTTTGTAGGTTTCGTTTTGCATACCTATCTCTGATCTCTTTTGTGATTATGATCAGATTCTATTCAAAATTGGTTGTGGGGGCTTTTAGAATCGGAGATTCAAATTTTTTAACAATTATTCCTAAAATCAAGATGGCGGCTACACGATGGCGGAGTAGTTTTGGTAATTATTGCCTGATTCTATTGACATTTGGTATTTGGAGGTTTTTGGGGTCGGAGAATATGATTTTTTCGTCAAAATTCATGAATTCAAGATGGCGGAATAGTTTTGTGATTTTGACCCGATTCAATTCCAAATTGGTATGTGGGGGCTTTCGGAATCGGAGATTATATATAATGTTTTTACAGTTATTCCTAAAATCAAGATGGCGGCTACACGGTGGCGGACGAATTATTACGAATTTTGTCCGATTTCATCCAAATTTGGTATTTGGGTGTTTTTGCGGTAGGAGAAAATGATTTTTTTGTCAAAACTCATGAATTCAAGATGGCGGAATAGTTTTGTGATTTTGACCCGATTCAATTCCAAATTGGTATGTGGGGGCTTTCGGAATCGGAGATTATATATTTTTTTAAAGTATTCCTAAAATCAAGATGGCGGAGAAGTTATTGTGATTATCGCCCGATTTCATTGAAATTAGGTATTTGGAGGTTATTGGGGTCGGAGAATATAATTTTTTTGTCAAAATTCATGAATTCAAGATGGCGGAATAGTTTTGTGATTTTGACCCGATTCAATTCAAAATTGGTATGTGGGGGCTTTCGGAATCGAAGATTATAATTTTTTTTTTTTATTTCTCCTAAAATCAAGATGGCACCATCGGTAAAATAGTCATTCGAATTTGGTTGGGTATAGATTTATACATAACAAAAAAAATTCAAATGGACTTTAGAAAAATAGGAACATCTCTATCAGTTGAAGTTGACATTTTGGGGAAAGCAGCTATCATTCTTCTCGTAAATACACACACTTATCAAGAAATCAAACACAATAAAACAATACTAGGCACCGTACAAACAAAACACGAATGGATAAATCAGTAAATCACGGCTCACAGCTTTCTAACGGCTCTGAACTCCGAAAACGATTGAACTGACAACGTTGCATTGGCAGTCGACCACCGAAAACGGGGTATTACCGGAATTCCTACAACGCTGACTTTATCAATGAAGAGGGAGGTAGACACTTGTACGGTTAGTTGTATAACTATTTTATTTTCGTGGCGCAGTGAATCGGGTGCTGACACTGCCATCTGTAGTTTTTAGGTAGTCAAGGGTGTTGGAACTCCCACCTTAACGTGTTCTCGTCGGTATGGCGGGCTGCAAGTCACACCGGAGAAGTATGGCATTACGCTACCGCCTACTTAGGGGGCGTCCATAAAATACGTGAGATGTTTAAGGGGGGGAGGGGGTCGAGTCAAATCTCATCTAATTTTACGTTGGAGAGAGGAAGGGTCTCGGCAAATATCACGCAATTTTTTTAAACAAAAAAAAATTATACTATTTTGGTCAATTTAATCCAGATTGTACATGCTTAATCTTAAGCGTAATCATAATACGATTAAGATCATTCACTAATTCGTTCGAAAGAAAATAATTTCATTCATACTTCGACGTTATACATCTACTGACTGTCAATACACCATATTTGTTTTAGGTATACCAAATAGCTCAATTTAATCTGAATTTACGGTACAGTGTAGCCCGTCCTTTGTTTTTGAGCCACTGTCAGCCGATCGCGCGACTCGATGAACGAGAGCGTACGAGCTGAATGGCAGCGACACACGGACAGGTTCCAACCTGCTTTGTTTATTCTTGTAAATGTTTTACTCGACTCAGTGCATGCTCTTACTAATTTAAAATTAGTTATCAAGATTTTTATAACGCATACGTCAAAAGATACGTCTATAAGACGAAGAAGTCCTACCAGGACGATGTGATAAAATTATGGAATACAGGAGAAGATGATTTTACTGAAAATCATATGGACATGTTGGTTACAATAGTCGGTCTTGAGACTGCCGCATCATTCTCCATGGACTGAATTAGAGTAGATATTCTTTTTTTAATCAGAGTAGTTACGATTTAAGTATTCTATTGTTAAATTTTTATTATACATATAATTAAACTCTCAGCAATATTGATTACTAGTCTTAAAAACTAGTCGTAAATATTTATAAGCACGAAGCAATTTTTTTTTTCTTTTTACAATAAAACAATCCAACGTGTTTACGTAAGAAACCCACATTTTGAAAAATCTCACGTGAGATTGGGGGATGGGAGAGGGGGTTATGGATATTATGAATAATTTGAATGGAATTATCAATTCCTTCATAACAGTAATTAATCAATTTGTTTTTGACACTTTGACTGGGAATTGACCATGGAGTTGGACATTTCAGTGCAACCCACCTCAATTTCTTGGAAATGAAATATGAATTTTTATGAATGGGCCACTGGTGACGTCAAAGGTGATAGTTCTGGTTTCCTCTCGGAAAACGTCGTTTGTACACTGATAAAAAGGATGTCTTCAATCAAATATATATATATATCCTCTTGAACAGAATAATCTTCTGAAAAGAATAATTAATTCTAATTGATGAATATACTCTTAATTCAAACTTATTGAACTGTTTGCTTCTTTACATAAATTCTCTTGAAATAAATTTGTTTGCATTAATACATTCCAACTCTTTACCCTAGAGAACACCTACTTGTGAAAAATGCTCCTTTTGACTCAAGAACATAATTTCTGGCGAAGGTCAGGAGGAAGCAGCACGTGACACAGTCAACATGAGCTTTACTTTAGCGGGTGCACGCTACCGGAACGGCACGAACCCACGCGAAAGCGCGCACTGCGACTGCCGACTGGGACCTCTGTCCTGTTTGCTGTTACCCGCGTTTGGTTTGGGGGTTGTGTTTGAATCATAATTCAAGTTGTTAGTTTTGTATTTGTCACAGTGGTTATGGGCAAATGTGCTGCTACAGAAGTGCAATATGGAGGTCCAATTATTTCTGCACGATTTTTATATAGGTCATTTATGGACCAGTTATGAAGGTAGGTTGAAGATATTTTTGTTTTCAACAGGTGTGTGATAATGGCGAATGACGCTGTCGTTTCTATATTCGATCGCATTTCTATGCGTCACCGAAGAGGTACCTACGTTGATTATATAGTTTCTGAAATTGAAATATTACAAAACTATTCTCATATATAACAATTCTACCTCAATTGTTCGCAGTTGTTCTCTGTTTGTTGAACTGTACCATGGCATATTTTTATAACCAAGTGCACATTTGTACTGAACCTCCAAATGCAGATAATTTTGAATCAAAAATGTATTGCATTATGAAGAAGAATATTGTTCGTTATTGAAGTTGAAACATTCTTGCCTCAACCGACTCACACCATCGAACAAAGAAAGTATTCACAATAGTGTTCATTAGCAAAGTTGAAATATTCTTGCACCAAACAACTCCCATTATTCAGTGAAGAAGGTGTTCATATGTCTCAACAGTTTCCTTTCAAGTGGTCAAGAGGATTCCGTCAAAAAATCAAACTAATATTTGGTTGGACAATGCAATTATGCATTGATGCAAAAAATCCTTTTTATCAGTGTACGAAAAAAACAGGTTTATTCAGCGTGTCACACAGTATAATTGAATAGATTTTGGAGTTTCTTTTTCATTCCGATTCCTCATTAAGCATTAATGTTTACGTTTGGTAACTACTGTTCTATTAGTTTCGGCAATTATCATGATATACAGGTACTTAAGGTATTAACTTGGTACATGTACACAATTCGGAAAATAATGAATATTTTGGTTTACAGGTGTAAAAGTTGAAGAAAATATTATTGAAATATTCTGGTTACTTTGGGATCGGGCTCCGGGCCCGAAGAGAACACCTGTCTACGTTCTTTAAGTTTTCAGATATATTATTTGTAATGCAAAAGTGGTTCATGAAAAAGCAATTGGTAGAAAGAGATTGCCTCCTCAAAAAACCGAAAAATGTTATATTTTATAGTGATAGTTCTCCTTTGCCCACCGTACAATCATTGATGACTCACTGCCAAATAAGTTTGTTGGCATCTTTCACTAGGATGCTTTCCTGTCTCGAATATAACTACACATAACGCGAAGCACCTGTCGTTGATTGAGATTTATGAGTAGAGAATAATGTAATGAAGTCGTCTGGAAAATAGAGTAGCTATCACAATAATTACTGTTTGACAGATGTTACAAAATATTTCATATTCAAGTGCCCACATTTCATTATCTAGTTAGTGAACTTGCAGACATAATGACTTAACTATCACACAGAATACTTTCCTAAACATCACAAGGGGAATTTTAATACATATGTTTGTACGACCCAGTTTTCTTAAATACTCAGTATATCTGTTGTCAAAACGGTGAGTTTTGTTTACTGGTTGCTAAGACAAAGGCGTCGGTAAGTAATCGTCTAGTGTCACTTTTATATAAATGTCACTTTTCTTACAGAGTTCTACTTCAATGATTTCGGAAGGTACGGGGGTGTTTCCATGAGAAGTGAGACAAACTCGGGTTTTTTAGGACTGAAATTTCTTCAGGAAAAAAGTGTATCTGTAGTAAGTTGGTGGTCCTGATCACGGATCTGAAAGAATTTCGAGCCTATTTTGCCCCCCAGTATGTTTTATCGTAAAAATGGGTTGTTCCATCGCGAGTGGTGGGCAGTGTATATCACTCAGGCCAACCCAATTGAGGTGGTAGGTGCAGTTTGACCATTTCCATCTTCCTGAGAGTTTCATCATTCTACCTTAATTATTACGGAAGATACGGGGGTGTTTCCATGATAAGTGAGACACAATGTATAATCATGGCGGCAGGAAAGTTTATGATAAAAAGTGTTATTAAAAGTATTACAGATTTGTTTATGATTCAGATGTTCGTAGAAAAAGTTTAGTGTACAATTTGCATGAAATGATCCATTTCATTGTACAAAATACTATTGCAGTTCAGGTCAACAAATCTACCAATTCTTAAGAAGTCTCAGTATATTTCCTGGTAGGAGTTGTAACTCCCAGTACCTACTGTAGCTAGCCTCCTTGCAAATACCAAATTGTCAGTAAGTATCCCGACAAAATGCAGAATTCTCGAAAAATACTTTTTCCTACGAGCGTGCGGAAAAGTACAACTTTCAAAACGAAAAATCGTGCGAAAAAGTTACTGTTCCGTACGATTTTTACTTTTCCGTACGATTTTTAGTTTTCCGCACGATTTTTGTATTGTTGAAAATGAGGATATTTAGGACTAATTAAATGATGTATGTAACTATTCTGTCTTATTAGTCATTTTGTAGCATTATTATAAAAACTTGTTCATTAAAAACCTTGTTTTTTCATAAACAAGATGGACAAAACCACTCGTAGGAAAAATATTGTACCTAACTCTTACGGAAAATGTCTTTTCCGCCCTTAACGGCTTGCCGGAACTCCGTTCCGCTTCGTTCGTGCAACTGCCGTCGCGTGCGGAAAAGTACTACTTTCCGCACTTGTTAGGTAAATAACAATCACCTTGCTGGCACGAAAGCTGTGTTGCTCAGAAAAACCACGAAAGTTTTCCTGGCAAGTATTTTGAAAATTTTAAAAATAGTGCGTCAAATTAAAGAGGCTAGAGTTTTCAACATTGCATGCGAAGTGAAACGCTCTGGCACGATTATCATCGAAATTTTTATAATCTGGAAAACACCATGAGTGTCATGTCATCACAATGGTCGTGGAATTCTGATATAACTGTTAGATACGAACCAATGTAACAGACAGGGTTTTAACAAAATCCAACTTTTTAATTAAGTGCTCACGTGGAGAAAATGAGAAAATTTTATCATTCTCATTGAAATACAAATATTTTAGTATGGCAGCTCTTCATAAGACAATAATTTGATATTTTCATACAGCTAGAAAATATTTAAATATTTTCAATTTTCTCTCATTATCTTTTCAAACTTTGTATATGTGTATAAAACTCAATTCTAAGCCACTTTTTGAAATAACTTTTTTTGATATCTTGCTATTTTACCCCACTTTTTGCCTTTTCGTAGTATTTTTTTTTTTCAATTTGCCGCCATACCAGCGATCACGTGACATGCGTCAAAATCGATTTTTAGGTTATCGAAATTTTCCCAAGAATCTTTTTTCCAGTATTCTAATAATAAACTTTTTTCCCATATGGTACATACTTTGTGGCGGCCACTGTATAAGATGAGGAAAATTGTCATAAAGATATCTAGAATATCTTCCGAACGAAAACATTGAGTAACATACATCAAGGTCTGCAGTAATTGGGAGAATTAACGTTTGAAGTGATGCAATCTTCAGAAAAGTTTCTGGGTTTACAGGAAAAAGCATGGAAGAGGGGGGCAGTTAAATATAGCATGTGCTTCAGATATTGAGGGAGTTTGGCAAATATAATAAAATTACGTCTATAAATCGTCTGGCACTCAAAATCTGATTGATACCGTGTAGCTATATTGAGAAACAGTGAAGTAACAGAATCGTACTAGATTATTTCTTTCTCAAATTTTGTTTTGAATGCTTGAATAAATGAGTATACAATTTTTGAAAGTTACTGGCATGAACTCAATTTACCAACAATTGTTATTATTCAGCCAGGGGCGAACCCAGGCATTTTTGGGTTGAAGCAACCTCAAATTTCAATCTTTCTTCCTCTTCTTTTTATACAGGGTGTTTCAAAATTCAGTATCAAGAATCAGGGGGCGTATATTTCAGGTCAATATAAGACATTATTTCCTATAAACATATGCCCGCAACTGCTTAATTTCTAAGATACAGGGTGTTGAAATTTAACAAAAATGATAATGATACGCTACTGTTTTTTTTTAATGAATATTGTATTTTTCATGAGTATCCTCTGTCTATTCATAAAAATGGTCGCTTGACTTTTTTCCCTACGAAGAACAGTTTTCGATTTAAAAAGCAAGACATACAAAAAATCCCATAGGTACAAGCGAATGACGACCTTTTATTTTTAAATCGAAAACCGTCCGTCGGACGGAAAATAGTCAAGAGACCATGTTTGTGGAAAAATAGAAGACAATTATGAAAATGATACTAATTTGACAAAAAAAAAACAGTAGCGTATCATTATTTTGATCAAAAATGACAGAGCATGTTTACAGAGACGCCACTGATGAAAATTAAAAAAACGTTCGCCATGGAAAAAATGTATTTTTATGTGTACTTTGCATGTACCAAAATTAAAAAGAAAAACCAAAGTGGTTTAGAGATATTGAAAAAGAACTGATTTTTTTGTTAAATTTCAACATCCTGTATCTCAGAAATAAAGCGGTTGCGGACACATGTTTATGAGAAAGAAAGTCTTTTTTTGACCTAAGAAACACGCCCCTGAAATCTTGGTAGTGAATTCTGAAACACCCTGTATATCTATGTTATCTCAGATAATCAAATTTTTTGCTGGGTCCTCGATACAATCGCAATTGTTGTTATTGCCAGCTGCCCATTCACAAACAACCCTCAGATGTCCTCGAATGACTTGCCCGAGCTAGGAAAGACGCAGCCCTTTCCTTTTAACGTGTGATGCCATGCACGAGGCCGGTAACAGTGCGGAAAATCGAACCCGCTTACCTTGGATTAGTAAGCGAGTATATAGCCTACGCGCCACCAAGGCCCATTCGTTCAGATGCATAATTCGAATCCAAAGAAGCAGAATAATCGGCATTGTTATTGTTAACGAAAAATGTTACGCCAAACGAAGTATGCCTTTCTATCTAATCCATATGATTTATCCTTACTGGAGGGAGATTAGTTCTTCATGATTAAACTATCTTATTGGGAGTCTTATGTTGATGGAATGTTAGGTATCTAAACACACAGCTCTGACTTCTTTAGGGAAATCATTTAAGAAACTACAGTCGTTACCGATCGATGTTTTTTACTTTTTACTCCAATCCACCCACAAAGCTGTAGGCTACAGAGCACTGTCAGCTGATGCCACAACATGGCGGTGATCAGCTGATGGGGGGACAAACAAAGAATATGAGTTTGAAAAGAAAATTGTTTTTTTGCGGTGGTTAACTTATAACTTCGCTGTTAAGTTTCCGATTTTTGACAATAAATATCTAATAGAAATACAAAACTTTCCGTCTTCCTTAACATCCTCCAACGTTGACTTCAATGTTAACTGTAAATTCCCAGCGTTTTTTTTGTTCTACGTATTTTGTGTAGGTATATAGGTATTTGTGTAGGTATATTCAATCTCATAATTAAAAACGCTGAATTTCCAACGCAATGGAAAACTTCAATTTGCACACCTGTTCATAAAACAGGTAACAAACGTGATATAAAAAACTACAGACCGATATCAATTATGTGAGCTCTCCCTCCAAGCTATTCCAACAGATAATCTATAGTAAATTGTACGGTTTTGTAGAGGGCGCCCAAGCTGACCAACAGCATGGGTTTATGTCACACAGATCTGTCAACACAAATCTGTTATTATACACCAACGAAGCGAATAGCTCCTTAGAAAATAAGGCTCAATTGGACACAATATTTACGGACTTTAGTAAGGCTTTCGACAGGGTGGACCATGGTGTTTTGCTGCAAAAGATATATCGATTTGGAATTTCTGAAAATATCATGAGTCTGATCAGAAGCTATCTGCAGGATCGATATTTTGTGGTGGAACATGATGGAAATACCTCGGGTAAATTTCATGCTTGGTCGGGAGTACCCCAAGGATCAAACTTGGGGCCCTTGTTTTTTTTGTTATTTATTAACGACTTGCCAGATTATATCATGCACTCCAAATGTTTACTTTTGCCGACGATGTAAAAATTTTCAAACAGGTGCAAACAGTCAGAGATTGTTCTGCCTCACAAAAAGATTTACATAGTTTATTGGAATGGAGTGTTCGATGTAAGTTAGATTTTAACTTAAAAAAATGCCAAGTCATAACAATTACCCGCCAAAAGGATCCCATTTTTTTTGACTACCGCATGAATAATGAATCAGTCAAAAGGGTGCATGAATTCAAAGACCTAGGAATAACCTATGATTGCAAATTATCGTTTAAGAAACATGTCGAACATATAAAAAATGCCGCAAATCGGGCTCTTGGATTCACTCTAAGACAGACTTCTCTTTTTGATAACATAGACTCCATAAAAATGCTTTATTTCACGCTGGTGAGATGTAAACTTGAATACGGTTCTGTTATTTGGAATGGAGAATACCAAACAACCTTACAGGAACTAGAAAAAATACAGAATAAATTTTTAAGATACTTTTACTACAAAAAAAAATCATAGATTCCCCGATTACAATAACATTAGAACATCACAATTGAGAACTCAATTTGATATACCCTCCTTAGACTCCAGGCGGAAAACTTTTGCGTTAATTTTTTTTTTAAATTATCAACAATAACATAAATTCTATAGATTTATTGTCACTAATACCAATTAATGTACCTCCCAGACCTATGCGCTCTGTTGTCATGTTTAAGATTCCCTTTGTGAGTGTTACTTTCAGATCCCCCCTCCTAATCATGCTCCGTCTGGCAAACGACATCAATGCCTTGCAAGATATAGATTGGAATTTGTCTCTCGCAAAATTCAGATCTATAATCCGTAGACAGGTTGAGAATTTATCAGTATAGTAATTTGCGATTTGTAATAATTATTGTTCGTTGTTGTGTTTATCCCCATACTATATACTATATTTTATAAATAACATATCATATTAAGTGCTTGTATACACATGTATATTTCTTACAAGTCATCCTTGTAACTGGGCCACTAGGCCTGTTAGGATGAAATAAATAAATAAATAAATAAATATGGTCCGGATGTTCGGAACGATCTGACTAGTATGTCTCTGTACTGCAGCAGTTTCTACCTTTCTTTGCCTTGTTTGTATTTATAGAACGAAATTTGGAAATTTCACGTCTGGATCGGATCAGTTATAACAACCCATAACAGCACAAGTCTTCATGATTCATGTCCTCTAAAATCTAAAAGGAAAAACTGTTTGTATGATACCTAATATCATAACAACGTATTTTTAACTGGAAAATCCATGTGTATAACAGACTTATGCACTCAATTCAGTCTATACACAGTAAGTATTAACTCACTAAAATGCCAAGAACGTGTTTTCAGAATTTATTTTGCAGAAAATCCACAAAAAGGACACGCCCCCCATCGAATGTTTGACAACTGTCAAATTACGTCACTAACAGTGCTCTATTATGGCAAACATTCACTCCCTTGACGGGTATTAAATTACCCCAATTGGTAAATGGTGTGGCCATATAGCAGAAACCAGACCAGACAAATATTGCTGAATAATCCTATTGAGGATAGTCTTTCTTGACTATTCCATACTAACTTGAGTATAGGTACAAGCCAAGTGGTTTTAAAGTCTCTCGACTGACAAAAAAAATATTTATTGATTTGGGTGTGAGGTTGATTTCCTCAAATCTCTCTGCATGTAAGTCAGTGGCGTGAATTTCTGCCTGTAATACGGTCGCATAGAATCCTAGGCAGGTTGAAAATTCTCTGTCCTAGGCCCACAACTATGTACACGTGTCCTAGTTCCTGGAGGTGTTTTCGGACCAGTTTTGAACCAATAATTGGAGGACTGTTGGAGGACTATTGGAGGCATTATATCGGAGGTCCTTTCCAGAACGCTTTGCATTTCAATTCCAAACAGCTGTCTACTACGCTTCATATAAGCCTATACAGTAAAACGTAATTGAGTGTGAATTCAATCACTGGGTTTTACAATGGAAAACAACACCAAAATATCATGGACTAATCAATTTTATCAGGCACTTGATAAAATGTTGTGAATTTTGCTAAAATAAGTAAACATTAATGTAATTTTGGTGTTTTTTGGAATTTGTGAAATATCAGTCAAGAAAAACACCAGAAATTCACAATGAAGAGGGTTTTACGGTGCTTTTATACACCGTCATGCAAAATATACACCGATTTACATTATATTGAAATCATAGTAATAGATACTCGATAAAATGGTGAACAATTTGCTACAATTTCTGAATAGTTTAATAAGGAATGACACTAGAAATTCACAATTAAAAATATTTTACGGTGCCTTTAAACAACGTGATGCAAAAAAACGTACATCGATAGTATTGAATTGACACAATTTTATCAGGTGAACGATAATATGGTGTTAATTTTGGTTAATTACCAGACATGATTCTAGTCAAAATATTACTACGACTTTATGTATGTATGTCCAAGAAAAACACCAAGATGTTGTAAAGAAACAAATTTTACGGTACCATTGTGCACTTCCTTTCGAATGAAATAACAATAACGTAAATTTGAATAACACTCGGGTTGTGATGAATCCTAGCTAAATGAAGTATTAATGAAGGCAATTATGTTGCAAGATAGGAAATTTCACAAGTTCACTGTCATATCGTCATGTGGCCTGCATCCATCCAGTCGAAATTATCAGTAGAATGCTCCGTTGCCAGCAGTTTATCATTATCCGATGGTATCCAGCGCCTTCACTAGAGGGCCCCACTCTACAAGACATCGTTGTTTGCACAAAGCATATGAGCTTAAGATACGAACGCGACCGTTATAGTATGTTTCAGGCAGCACAGAGAAATCTGAATAGCTCAGAAATGAGGAAGCCGAAATAAAGGAAAATACCGAGACGGCAGAGCCCGACCGCCGTCCGGTACAAATTGATCAGTTCTTGGGCCAATCGCCAGAGGCTTTTGGTGTCGTTAATTCACACCGGATTCTTTCAAGGTAAACACTGGTTGGTGTTATTTGATAATAAATGAACCAGAAGAGGCTCTTAGACCAGTGTTTTATTACACCAAGATATACAAAAAAAACACCGAATTGTATTACCGGTATGAAAATCCATCGTTTGTCATGTTCAAAGTATGAATATATTCATGAAACTGGTGTTAAATTTCATCTGTTTCTTATGTACACTATATTAGTAGTCGATTTCTGGGAATTAGTGTACACAATTTCCTCAGCGATTTTCCACACGGCGAAAATCTTAGAAAACTTTAATTTTCTTAAAAATTATGTTGTGTTACTGTCTAACATTACTAACGTCCGAAAATATCTAGAGTTATCACTTCCAGGGTACCTTGCAGAAAAAAAAATCCTGAAATATTTGTGGTTGCTAAAATTTTCTTGCCGAATCCCCAACGATTTGGATTAATAACCTGATTAAAATTAAAAATAATTACTCCAACATAGAACCAGAGTTTTTTATTCATCATACGACCCTACTAAAACTCCATGACTCTTCGATCAAACGTTACACCAAATTTATGCGAAATACGTTCGAATCCTACTCCGCCCCTGTTTCCATTGTGCTTTCCGATTTTAAATCTAAATAAAGACGGAATAGATGGCCGCCCACCTGGTGGTCTCTTTCATGACATGCACCAATATAAATTAAGTTGTACCGCCGTCTCAACTCATGCCAAACGCCTGCCAAACAAACCGAGTGACTAAAGGAACGTACAATTAAATAACAAGTTGGTGAGACTTTAACTCAGCCGAGATTTATTTTTCTTTTCTATTTGGAACACTGCTTAAGCTTAGCGGTAGCCGTTTATTAGGCTAGTTGTTTTTGTGGCCAGCTCATTAGCATCTGTCACGAAGATTCACAAGGTCTGATATTTTGGTGTGGTAAGTAGGGAAATTGTTATTTAAGTAACAAGGAATGTAAGAGGTTTTAACATTCGAGGTGAGCCGAGGCTTGTCGCTTGCCGAGGATGTTATCAGTCGATACATTCCGTGTTACTTATTATTTGTTTTCTTACCCTTCCTTCATGATTATTCTTTCCGCTATTTCATTCTAAGTTACTTGTGCGCGTAACTGAGTTACCGAATAAACAGACAACAATAATATTCAAAAAGTCTCATAACCTGAAAATTGATATAAATGAAGCCGAAGGTATTACTTGTCAAAGTCATTATTACCCTAGGCATGTAAATGGGACAATTCACATTCCGTGTCAGTGTGATGATATAGGCCATTTAACTGTTTCGTTGCTAAGCATGTATGGACTATTTACAGTGTCGGCAGCAGGAAAATGATATTACATTCCAGCCTTAATTTTTTCATTTAATTTTATTCGTAGTAGTACAAGACGGGTCAAACTCAAGGAAGCATTTACTATTAAAAAGTAGAGGCCGTTCATGAAATACGCTGAGCAAAATTCACAAATTTTCAATCCATTCTTTGACCTCTGTCTTCTGTTTAGTGGGGGTATTACTAGGGAGTAAAGTGATACTTTTCCTTCCGCAGGATGTAGTTTACTGCCCGATGCAAGGCGGAGGGCAGTAAACATCCAAGGGAGGAAAAGGTACTTTACTCCCATGTAATACATGTGATTTTTTCTCCTACCCACTTAATGAACCTTTTTTTGTAAATTTAAAACGCTTCTCAACTGCTTTTGTCTAAAACGGACCTATACTTGCATGATGGAAAGTATAGACAATACAGTCATGTCCATATGAGAATCTGCGGTAGTGCAATGGATAGCGTCTTGGGCTTATCCTCATACTTAGTAAAATTGGTGAATTCCTTCCTTGTCGGGAGGACGTTTATGGTGCGGGTAAATAACACTTGCTCCGCGGAGTTCCCGATTGAAGCAGGTGTCTCGCAGGGATCATGTTTGTCCCCGCATCTGTACTCACTACATACGTATGATCTCCCTCAGTGCGAGAGATCGGATATGGGCACGGCGGTGTACGCTGATGACACCGCCATTTTCGCCCGTTCCTTCTCAAGCGCAGCTGCCCAATACAGGATCCAAGTTCACTTGGATAGGAAGATCATACCGTATTTAGCGGATAACAAGATTGAGGTCAATCCGGCTAAGTCGGAGACGATCAACTTCACGAAAAAGTATACTCACTCAAAACTTTATCGGAAGTTGAAAATCAATGACGAGGCCGTTGATAATGTGAATCATGCTAGATACCTGGGGGTACACCTGGACAAGCGACTCAATTTCGGACGTCATATCACCCTTGCTATCCAGAGGGCGGGAGCTGCGCTAAAACGCACCTATCCTCTGATAGCAAGGGGCTCGAAACTCTCATTAGAGAACAAACTGCTTATCTATAGGCAGCTAATAAGACCTACAATGACGTACGCTTGTCCGGTGTTCTGCAGCCTGAAGCCAACTCCACTGGCGAGATTGGATAGGATGCAGAACAAAGTACTCCGTATTATCACCGATAGCAGACGATACCTTCGATTGGAAGTTCTTAGGGAGCTTGCAGGCGTCGACTCGATCCGGACAGTTATAAATAACTTGTCCTACAAGTTCTATGAGTACATGCTCGATAAAAGCCCCCTCACCAGGGAAATTACCAAGCTCGGAGTGTATGATAATGAACCCCGCAAACACGGCGGGCTCATTTATCAAGCGCTAGATATCTTTAAAGAACGAAGGGAGGAACCGGTTCCATAGGAAACCAAATCGAAAGTATTACTGAAACGTAGAGTACCTCGGTTTTTTGCTCCAGCCTTTTCCGGGACTCAACCTTGAAACAACCAGCCTCATAATCTCCAAAGAGCATTATCTGCATTGAATAAAATCCAACAACACGCATGAGCTTTGCAGCAGGCGTGTATCATGCCGAGCTACAACCGTGATATAATAAAATGTCCGGCCAGCGTTACCACCAGCGCGGGCGGACTACAGCGCTCTCTCACGGGGGTGTCTATGTTCGCTTGGCAAGGCGCTCTTTTGCTACCCTGATCGGAGCAAAAGAGATGCTACTATTGCGCCCATCTTCCCGTCCTTCCCCTAACCCCCTGGGTTATGTAGAATGTGAAAGATGAAATATATTTATGTCATTATTCACGAATTGTCAAAATGTGATAGTTTACAATAAAAACCTTTTTAGCTTAGTTTGGTTTAGTCTTGGGCTTATATTTCGAAGGTCCCGGGTTCAGCTCCTGGCATTTTCCTTTTTTCTTGTAAGTAATTTGAATTATTGGACATTTAGATAGCTCATACATTTTGGATTGCTATTGAGTGATTTTCTCATAAGTAATGTTTTGTGCCTATTTGAATGAAGTGTCGATAATTTTTTTTTCTAAGAGCTGCGCTTGTAGAAAAAATAATGTATGTGTTTCGAGCACAAGTGTCATTGCCGTTCTCCAAAGATTAATTTTTTCGTCGAGCGACAATCAATCACTTTGCGCTCTAAATACACAAATAGCTTTTAAAGAACTAAAGTAGAAGTAACATTCATGTTTGATTTTTACCAGAATACAGGATATATAAGATGTTCTAGAAATTACGGAAACAAATTGATTATAATCGATTTATAAGTTTCATCGTTTACAACTTACTTGACATGAGGGGGAAGAAAAATACTTTCCTCCCTAGGAAGGAAGAGTATGAGTTTTCTTCCTGGTTTGAGGGAGGAAAGTGTGTACTTTCTATAGGGGTAGGAGGAAAAACCTATTGTGTCCCCTTCTGCTGCCCAGTAGTTTAGAATACCTCAACGACTAGGGGTTTTGCAGGGTAATGCATCATGAGATAACGTGGATATAGGTTTCCGTCATCTTCCTCACTAAATCCGCATTCTTCCTGAGGTGCTTTCTCAACCGGCAGTATCCTGTTAGGATTCCGTTAGTATTCTAAGCTTATTTTTACTCTTACTGGAGCAGTAATTCAATCTCTTCTGGTTGTAGTTTCCCAATATCATTTTGGCTTGCCTTATTCCTTGTGATCCTGTCCAGTATTGGGATTTTTTGTTAGGTAATTCTTCTTCAACTTCATGGAGTAGGGAGAAGGGTTCGGGTCTCAGAAATGGTGTTTTAGTCCGTTTTTGCCAGAACTTCTGCTATTTTATCACCCTCCACTCCAGTGTGTCCAGCAACCTACTGCATCTCTGTGCACTACCAAATCATCTTGTGGAGTTGATTACATCGGAGTTTGGAGCTTGGCTATCCGACATAATGATTATTTCTTGTCTGAGAGAGTTTCTTTCTGTATTGAACGGGATGCATTTTCCAATGTCGTAGATTTCCGCTTGGAAATGCTAGGGGATTCCCTAGTCTTTCGTACTATTCGGTACCAGCGCCATGATTCTGGACCAATCTGTGATCTGTGTACCATTCAATGGCACTTGTCTCGAGTCTTAGATAGTGTATTTCCCTTTTACTCTTGCTACCTAGTTTCGTGTTGAATTCTCTCACTGACCTTTTTCCTCATCCCACTTTGGGGCATATCCCTGGTTTCGGGATTTCTAGGAGGGAGTCAAAACTTGCGTTTGGTGTTTCCGTCTCTCGTCGTTATGCATATTGTTCTCTATAAGGCTATAAGGCTTAGGATTACTTCCATAGCGGCAGGTGGGTTCGTTTTCATTTCACCTGTTGTGCATACACAAGCTAGTCGTTGGATTTTCGATTAATTTGCCCTTTATCGTTGTTTTCCCAGACCACTGCTCCACAAGTAATGGTCGGTCTCACCATCCTAGATGTACATCCAGTGCAGTGTCTTTGGGATATATCCCCAGTTATTTTCTACAGAGCTTCTGTTTTCGTGGCTTTTTTGGTTACTTCCTTTTGGTGCTTATTCCAGATGAGTTTATTATCTAGTATCAGTCCCAGATATTTGACTTTTGGTTTTCATTCAAAAACTTGTCCATCTAGTTCGATTGCTTTGAGGTTAATTTTTGTTTTCTTGTGAAAGCAACTAGAATAATCTTGCTGGGGTTGACGGTGAGTCCCATTCATTGTTGCCTCTCGCGATTATGACTGACATCTTCATAGCCTTATGATATGTCGATATCGGTCAAACCGCAGATGCTGCCATCTACTCTTCAACCGCCTAACTAATGAAACATTACAAAAATAGAGACCCTGTCTTCATTGAATAACAGTTTTCATGTATTCCATCTAGAGGAGCAAAGAGGAAGCGTGGAGAACTACAAAACGAGAAGAAAGTTCAAAAAGAAGCTTAAAAAAGTAAGGGAGTGTGCTGGAAGTCATATTCCCTAATGGAATCTGAAAAACTCATGATAATCCAGAGTAACGAAACTGATGAAGGTACTATAACATCGAATAAACTAGATGGGACATGGACAGCATAATATTCCCTTAGACATTAATTATTGCTGGAGGTATACTTTTCGAGGGTCGTCTGTAACCAAGCAAACATGAGAATAAAAAAAATTGTAGGATAAGAGAAATATCAAGGGTGGTACTTTGTCGAATTGATATTCCTGAAAATCGACTTATTGTACAGTTTGAACAAATTTTTCTGTCGACCTACTGAAAAAACGAATCATTTGACACTGTTATTCGCACTAGTGCGAAATATTTTATTTCGCTCTAGTGCGAGATAGGTATTATGGTAATCACCCAAAATGTACTTGTTAATGTGAGCAAAAGTGAGTAAAATCTCATAGTATTTTGTTGGTGATCAAACAGGAATAGTGTACAATTCGTGCGGAACCTGGATATTAGATACGGGTGTATAATGCCATTTTATAACGAATGGCAGGTGTGAAAAATTCAAAAAAAATTGTGGAAAGTTTAAATTGTGTTGGAAAATTCGTAGAAATTTTGGGAGCCGCTGTCCACGAACGTCAGCTGACCGGAGCAGAGCCGCAATCATACTGTAATTTCGAACAGCGGTTTCCAAGATTTTCCGAATTTTCCAACAAAATTGAAAATTTCCACAATTTTTTTCGAAGTTTTCACACCTGCCATTCGTTATGAAATGGCATCATACACCCGTCCTTCACGGGAGTGCAAGAGGTCAGATCACACCCTGTATAGTATTGTATATGTACAGGGTGTCGCAAATTCGAGCCTCATCATTTGGATCTCGGAAACTAGAAGAGATACGAGGTCGGTTAAATGGAGGCAAAGTTGTGCCATTTGGTGCTCATTAAAACGCCGCTTTGATATTTGGAAAAAACCGAATATTCCCGATTTCATTTTTATTTTTTTCAAACTCTACTTGAATAGATGTAACGAAACAAATTACACATTTTCTTTGCTACTTTTTCTGTTCTACAAGATGGTGTTATCAGATTTTCAAACAGACGTTTCGTATTTGAGCTGCCATCAACTTTGTTATTTTAAATACGGCCATGGATTCTTTATTATGGATTGGAAACCAAGGTCCCGTACGTTGGCCAGCTAGAAGCCCCGACCTAAACCCTCTAGACTACTTTCTTTGGGGATTTCTCAAAAACCGTCTTTATCGAAACACGCCACAAAATTTTGAAGTTTTACGACAAGATGACCTAATAAGGGAGATCAGGGCTATCCCTGCAAGGACTATTCAGCGTGCCGTCCATAAACTTCACAGACTGACACGAAAATGCATTCAAGTAGGTGAATTATAATTTGAATATTTACTTTAACTTACATTGGGTATTCAATTTTATAGTTTTCGTTTGACTTTTTTTTTGAATAATTAAAACATCATGCCTATTGTTGAACATCACACATTGTTTTATATCAATTTTTAGAAGTTTCTAAGGCCCTAAAACCAATGATGTATCGTTCTTTTCCGAAAAAATCATTTTAACGACGTCCTACTAAGATCTTACCAAAAATCTATACTCTGTCTCTCTCTAACACATGAGCTCTTATGGGAAATGCCATTAATGTAAACTTTTCGAATAAGTGCGATACATCATTCGTTTTGGAACATTAGAAGCTTTTAAAATCCATAATAGGGCCGTATTTAAAAATACAAAGTTGATGATGGCAGCTCAAATACGAAACGTCTGTTTGGAAATCTGATAATACCATCTTATAGCAGTAACAATCGGTAACCACAAGTCTGAATATAGCCAAATCACTTCTGGGGTTCCTCAAGGATCTCATCTGGGGCCACTCCTATTTAATATTTACATTGATGATATCTCTCAATGTTTCCGATTCGCCAACTTTTTAATGTATGCGGACGATCCAAAAATATACCACTCAATTTCTGATGCTGACGACATCTTACTCATGCAATAGGATATCAATACCTTCCATGACTACTGAAATGCAAATAGTCTATACCTGAACTTTGATAAGTGTTACCATATAACATTTGGACGCCGAAAAAGAATTCTAAATCACTCCTATCAAATATCTTCTCTACCCTTGAAAACCGTCACAGAAATAAAGGACCTAAGAATAATATTCGACTCTAAGATGCTTTTTGATAAGCATATATTTTACATTTCTAAAAAGGCTTACAAAATGTTAGGTTTCATTATCAGAACTTGTCGAGAATTTAAAAACACACAGACTCTCCTTACTCTCTATATGTCATACGTCAATAGTGTTTTGAGTTATGGTTCCGTAATATGGAATCATGGATACGACATTTATATAAAAAAACTTGAACGTGTTCAGAATATATTCTTAGATTATGTCAACAAAATATGTTTTCCATCCAACCTCAACAACCGTATCTATGTTCGGAATGAACTGAACATATTAACACTGGAGAACAGAAGACAAATTTCAGACGTGAAGTTCCTTTTCCAAATCATAAACAATTTAGTTGACTCGCCTGCCATCCTTGGTAACATTTATTTTAATGCTCCTGCATATACTACTAGGTATCAGCATCTTTTCCGTTATGAACAATCACAAACAAATTATTTTTTGAACTCTCCCATGCATAGATGCAACATATCATATAATGCGTTATCAAATTCCATTTATATTGATATTTTCTTTTACTCATTATCAAAGTTTTCCTTTATTTTGAAAAAACACTTTCCTGCTTCACAGACTTCAGTTGAATAAGTACGCTTTTATATTCGTTTTCGTTCACTCATTACTACATGCAGTGAATTCATTACTCTTACTGTTTTTTAATTTTTTATGTCTATCACCAATTTTGTAATTTCCGGTAATTTTACTTTAGAATTATATGTAGATTCTGTATATTGAGAAATCACCTATCTGTGAATACTGTTTTGGGTTAGTCCCGTTTGTATTCCCATTTGTGAATAAATAAATAAATAGAACAGTAAAAGTAGCAATGAGAATGTGTAATTTGTTTTTTTACATCTATTCAAATAGAGTTTTAAAAAATAAAAGTGAAATCGCGAATATTCGGTTATTTCCAAGTATTCGGAATTTAATTAATGAGCACCAAATTGCACAACTTTGCCTCCATTTAACCGACCTCGTACGTCTTCTAGTTTCCGAGATGCCAATGATGAGGCTCGAATTTGGGACACCCTGTACATACAATTTCTGCCTTGATATACCACGAAAAATTTTATTTCAAAGAACGAATGAACGAATATTTTAATCTCTCCATCATACTGACTTTCATGACCGCTGTTACAAAACCTGTGAGAATAAAACCAGGTGTCGTGTTGGCAATTTGAAAGGGGTGTGTGCCCGGAAAGTATTGTAGCAGGAAGTGAGTCTATACATACTAGTTTCCCCGGCCATTCCGTGTATCCATTTGAAAGTGATAAGCAATTGAAGTAGTAGGTAGAATGTATCGATTCATCGACAGTAGAAATAACGTATTACAAAATCAATAATTGAAAAAAATTGGTCCTGAAAAAAGGCAATGTTGTCAAATTACTCTGATTCCAGACATATATACAAACGTGTCATGTGAAGACCTGATAAGTTAGTTTTTAATTTTTTCAATGAACAACAGAAATCAACGTTTCTAAATCTGATGCGGATCCCTCAAGAACGCTCGGAGAAGACGAAAGCACATCTATCACACACTAGAGGTTTTTGTTCCATCAAATTTCGAAAAACTACTCGAAGTTGAAGAGAATCCAGTGCAGAACGAAATAACGGTGATGAACCATCAATCAATAATACTGTACTTGCAGAAGAACACGAAGAACAACAACAAGACGAAGAAGATCTTAGTATCACAAAAAACAGAACGAAAAGAGTGAGGAAAAAAAAGCACTCCTCCAAAAGAAAAATAACAAAAAAAAAACAGAAAATTTAAGGCTAAACATCAGGATCCTTGTGGTAGCAAATGTTATCACAAATATAGCACAAGGTTTTCGGTAGAGTGGCGAAGCCAGAGTAACGAATTTCGGAAAAAAAATCTCAGGAAGACGGGTCTTTAGTATGGTCTCTAGCACTGAGCTACTCATTGAGGGCCGTAAAAATGAAACGAAAAACATGAAACATGAAACGGGAAATATAAAACGGGAAACATAAAACTGAAAACATGAAGAGGGAAACGGAAAACTTGAAAGGGGATTTTTTTTATGTGCATCCATACACATCGATATGCAGGACAACGTCTGTCGAGATCGTTAGTTTCAATTAAAAATAATTTTATAAATAAAGTTTAGTTGTATTTTTAGGTTAAATTACAGTCTAAAGAGAGTATGGGTAAGAAATAACCATGCAATTATAATATATGACCGAATATTTCACTCTGTCTTCACTCCTGCTCAATATATAGTTGCAGAATACGCTCGAATAGTTGTAATTCTTCTGTAGATGGGTCTAGTCATTTCTTGAAGCGAGTAACCGTGTTCGAGGTGATGCCTTCACGGATTCCTAACGGGTACGATGATACATACATGCATACACTCTTCCGAAGAACAAGCGGTCAGGTTCGGCTCTAGGACCATTACAGTATTATCACTTATAATATCACAAGAGCTTAAATTATTTCCGGAAATTTTTTTGAAGGCACGAATAAGTGGCGAGGGATAATTTTCTTAAAATATTCGTGCTCGAAAGAAAATTTCCAGGAATAATTTAAGCTTGCGTGGTATTCGGTAAGAAAATTTCACACCATAATATGGAAAAAAATTATTGATCCAATCTGACATTTTAAATTAATTTCGCTGCTTGTCAAGTCCACCATGTTTTGTTAAATAAAAAATGTTACACCAAATGCTAAAACTCAGAAGGGTATTAGATCAGTCTATCGCCCTTTCATTTTAGGTCACTAAAGGTGGTAGAATAGTTATTTATGATACAAGTGTTAAAAGTGGCATTTTATTTTGTGAGTGGGGAATATTGCGAAACGAGCGTTAGCGAGTGGAGCAACCCCACGAGCAAAATAAAATCACTTTTAACAAATGTATCATACAAAATTTTTTGTTCAACAGTTACTGCTAGTAAGAAAAAAACAAAAAAAAAATAAGATCCATAAGGATTCGAACACACGATCTTTGGATTACAAGGCTGACTGACAGATACTTCAAATATAATAAACCCCAACGCACTTTATTTATGAATGTCATTATTTGTCAGTGATGAAGGACATTCTACAGTTGGACTAAATACTACTTCGTTTGTAACTTCAAAAGGAATTAGTATTATCAATTGCGCAAACGACCAAATACATGTGTGAACTTTTATAAACGATTCCTCTTGAGTAGGTGTTCTGATTATAATATCTGATTGAAGTGTTTCTATTAGAGAGATCTATATTACTGAGTATCCATCATCTCATCTGTCATTTTACTTTTAACACTAGTGTTAAAAGTACTTTTAACACTAGTGTTAAAAGTGATTTTGTGAAAACGTCAGTTTTTAGTTCATGTGTCAATGAATTAAAAACGTCATTTTTAATGTCAGTTGTACAAAAATGTATTTTTTGTAATCCATAACACTTCTAATGTAAAAAATATAATATTAACATGGTTTGTAGCAGTAGGTGGCCGTGATATAGGCGACCATGCTTTTGACAGATGAGGTTTATATTGGTAAATTTCATTGAATTACTGTATAGTAAACCAGCAAACAAAGATATTCTTATGTAAAACATTTCTTGTAAGCATTTGCGTTAAACAATTTGATAAAAATGAAATGCTTTGAAAAGTACAATTTATGTAAATACTGCAAAGAGTTGAGTCAAGTGCAAATATGTCATCCAACATGAATATATTTAACGAATTTAATGGAAGATTGCGACCAGGAAGCGTTAGAGTCGAATGGTTTGTTTACGAAAATCCAAGAAAGTCTGCTGCAGATGTCCGAAAAATTTTTTAGTTGCCATGGTAACTAATCAAAATTAAGGCATCTTATTGGTTAAAAAGTAGAGGTGTGAAATTTTCTCTTAAATAGAAATTACAATTTTCAAATGTTCCTGAAAATTTAGTACCAATTCTGAAGTTCTGTGAGTTGACCGATAATGAACTCCTCAATGTGCATTCGGTTTCGTTAAATACTATGAGAAGAAATTTATGAAGTAAAAAAACGTCGTTTAACATATTTTTTTCGTGAAAAGAAAAAATTAATGAAGTAAACAACGTCGTTTAAGATAATTTTTTCGTGAAAAATAAAATCTCGTATGCACCACTAGTGTCACTAGATCCTAACGCCCGGAGGGTAACAGTCATAGGATCTATATAACGCCCTTGGTACATAAATAGCTATTGTAGATCATTATTTCTTTATTTTTACAATAATATAGGCCAGAAGATCGATTTGATAATTGACTGATACTGATCTCAGATTGTATATCTGTAAATCTGGATGTAAATATCATGATAAAATTATTGAATGAAATACTCAGCCTCTCAGGTCCTTTCTGAGTAATATGATAATAAAAGGTCGGTAGGTGACCTATCACTCAGAAAGGAACTGAGAGGCTTTTATTTTAACCCGTTCCTTTTACCGTGTTGAATCAACCGCCTTTTACTATTTTCGTTGCTTCCACTACTGCTAGGTGAGAATTTGAGATGTAATATTTATATTCCGAACTAAGTAATATTTATATTGACTGCTAGGTGTGCTGCTGGGGCCGAATATTTCACTCTGTTCTATTGAGCAGGAGGGAAAGTGAAGTATTCTGCAACTATATATTTATAGTTGCAGAATACGCTCGAATAGTTGTAATTCTTCTGTAGATGGGTCTAGTCGTTTCTCGAAGCGAGTAACCGTGTTCGAGGTGATGCCTTCATGGATTTCCAACGGGTACGATGATACATACATTGTTTACTCAGTCCACCACTCTTCCGAAGAACAAGCGGTCAGGTTCGGCTTCAGGACATTACAGTATTATCACCATTATTATTATTATCAACCTGACTAACCGAAGAAAGATATAACTGGGTCTTTGGCCATATTCTCTCAACTGCAATTAGTAGTGATTTCATGTCACTCCAATAAATCTAGCATACGAACTGAACTGAAAACATAAAAATGCAGCGTCTCGTTGAAACTTCCCAAATTGGAGCATAAAACTTTCGTAGAATAAAATAGGAATGAAGTGAGTACGGCCTGGGTTACTTGATATTGATTTCCGCATCTTACAGGCCGCCCTAAGGGGGTCTTTTGCGGCTGTCTAAGCCGTTCATTGATTGTACTCTTTGTGCCACAAAATGCTCGTAATTAGCGCTTCATTCCTGCCTCGCCACATTTCTCTTCTATGTTCTTTCACAACAATAACATCGCCAGGATTATGGGACACTGTCTTTGTCCCTTGACAGCTTATAAAGATCGATGGTAGCAATTAAGCTCGACCGTGAGGTTGATACGAGAACTCAAAAGAGGGATTTTGTTACTGGAGGTTTCACGTTCTAGTGACGAACTTTGGTTTGAGTTTTCGGGAAGGAAGTACACGAATGCGTTTAAGATTGATTGAGAATTATGAAAAAAAATTTTGTACAGCTACTGCTACTCCATAACGATCCTGTTTCTAGCACAAGTCTGTTAAAAACATACGAATAAATGTTTAGCGTTGGAAACTTTTTAGCGTCCCTGATCATTCACACATTTTTGCCTAAGTGGAACCAGTTTCAATAGCATTCTTGCGAGGGGAAAACTACTCTTTCATTAGGTGTACATCATAACATTTTCACTAATTCAATATTAATTTTAATTAAATTCATTATTCGAAATGTCAAAACTCGCCAGAAATTATTTTTGCGCAAAAAAAACATTTTAAAACTGATTCAGAGCTGACCAACTTGAGAACGGTTAGAGATAGACGAATTCTGCGAGCTCCAATCGATTCAGAATGGCCAAATTAGTATATACTGAGAATTTGAACGAAAAAAATCTACGGACAAAAAAGTCGAGTAATGATAGATAATTTTTTGAACTTCTTTATTTTTCACTTTACAAATTTCAATTTTTTGTCTCCAAACGTATTTTGACGTGCTGATTCCGAATCTTCGAACGAAAATATCGAAAACTCATAAGAAATATTTTTGGCGCCAAAAAAACGATTTGAAAACTGATTCAGAGCTCACCAACTCGAGAACGTTTAGAGATAGACGAATTCTGATAACGCCAATCGATTAAGAATTGCTGAATTAGTATATATTGGTTATTTGAACGAAAAAAATCGACGGGCAAAAAAGGCAAGTATATCATGATAAATAATTTTTTGAACTTTTTAAAATTTAGTTTTTCAAATTTAAAATTTTTATCCCCGAACATATTTCGACGTGTTAATTCCGAATCTTTGAACGAAAATGTCAAAAACTCATCAGAAATATTTTTCGCGCCAAAAAAACCATTTGAAAACTAATTCAGAGCTGACCAACTCGAGAACGGTTAGAGTTAGACGAAATTTGCAAACGCCAGTCGATTCAAAATGGCCAAATTAATATGTATTGTTATTTTTGAGTCAATCAAAATCAAAATTAAAAATTACTCGAAAAAGTTGCAAGGGGTTCACCCCTAAAAATCATTAAAAGTACCAAGTTGTCACATCGACTCGAAATTCGCACTGTGTACATAAAATTTCATGCTCATTCCAAAAATGTTTGATTTTCTATGCTCAGATATAAGAAAAAGGTGTTTAAGATGAAAAATAAAATTTTCTGAGATTTTTTATTTTTCATTTCAGAATTTAAAATTTTTGTCCTCGAAAGTAATTTGACGTGCTGATTCTGAGTCTTTTAACAATAATGTCGAAAACTCATCATAAACATTTTTGGCGGCAAAAAAACATCTAAAAACTGATTCAGAGCTGACCAACTCGAGAACAGTTAGAGATAGACCAATTCTACGAACGCCAATCGATTCAGAATGGTCGAATTAGTATGTATTGGGTATGTATTTGGGAATCATTTTATGACTTTCTGGATCTTATTTTTATACATAAGAGTTAAATTATGTCCATACAACGTATCCGCGTAATTGAATGGTAATTATCTTTCAGTGCCCCCTAAAACTTTTTCATTATTTTTCATTAGAGATGATTACTTCACTGATTTCATTAGGTGTACAAAAAATAACTAGTTGATTTCAATCACGTTTTCTGAGAAAACGAGCGCATTTCATAAAAAATTACTAGAAATCATTTTTGTGGAGAATTGAATTGTCTTTCAACAGAATATTAATATCTTGTGTAGTAGAAATCGCTAGAACGAAAGTTTTCTGAATAGTTATGAAACTGTAGGTCATTGTTTAGTTTACAGAAAATTATGATATTTCGGGTTTGTTTTTAACTGAATTATTAGTCAGAAAAATAATCAAACTGAATAAAAATCTATTAAAAAAGGAAATACGAGTGTAATAAGAATGAAAAGAAATTATTTTATTTGACCACTGACATATTAAGGTCCATATATTGAAAATTCAAATCAGTTTAACAAGGGAATCAAAGAACTAGATGAACTTTGCAACAAAAAAGCCGAATTTCTGGAGGTACATTTACTAATTTTTCTGTTAACAGACCGATTTGGATATTTTCTGGGCAAGATATGACGTTGAAGTCTCGTAGTCATCAAAATTATAAAATTTGAAAAATGTTCCGTTCGAATCGATAAAACTAAAGAATCGAAAAAATTTAAAAAAATGGAAAAAAAAAATCGAGATGATAGTAGAGTCCAAATCTGGAGCAAAGGTATCAAATTGGAGACTGAGCAACTTTATATTTAGCATTTTTCGAAAAAACTAGATTTTTTGAGGATTTTTTAAAAAAATGTCAATTTGACAGGTTTAGATTAGCACGTGACAAAACAAAAGAGGTTGTTTTTCACTCATTTTTCAAGCACAAATTGACTGCGGATTCAAATTTCCATTATATGTGTTGAAAACTTCCATATGTGGCGTAAAGGGTAAAGTTTCAATTACTATAATCTAAGAGCCGAAGAGAGGTCGACCTTCATCGTTCTCTTTAACGGATGAAACATACTTTTTATGAAGTTTCATAAATAGACGAATACACCTAAAATGGATTGCTATCAAAATGTGGTCCAGACTATATACAGTAAGTTTCAAAAATTTGCACCATATGGAAAACTTTTTTATTATCGATTTGTCAGAAAACTTTTTCCTCAAAAAAAATTAGTGCAATGCAAAATACTCGCAGTTCGTCAAATTTTCAAAAGGTGTACAGGGGGGAACAAAAAATAGGAATTTTGATCAAGTGTAAAATACTCCTTATTATTGACATTATCAAAAAGTTCATTCAAGGAGTACAGAATTGAAAACAATATTCAAATTTGGAATCACTGCCAACGTAGTTTACTCTTGATCAAAATTTTATTTTTTGTTCCCCCCTGTACACCGTTTGGAAATTTGAAATTTTAACAACTCCCATTCAAGTATTCTGCAATGCACTAATTTTTATGAGGAATAAAATTTTCTGACAAATTGATAATGAAGTTTTCCATATGGTGCACAGTTTTGAAATTCACTGAATATACCCAGTTTGGACCACATTTTGATAGACAACCCATTTTAGGCGTATTCATCTTTTTATGAAACTTCATAAGAAGTATGTTTCATCCGTTAAACAGAACGGTGAAGGTCGACCTCTCTTCGGCTCCTGTACGACTAGATTTGACCCAAAAAACAAAAAAGGCAAGCTCAATTAAACCGTTTAATAATAAAACTTGTATTTTATTCGCCTGATTGGTGGGTTTATGAACACGACTAAATTAAGAATTGAATTTAAAATCAAAAATTATCATACTTTCATGTGTCAATTAAATCAAGAATTAGAAACTAAGATCGCCATCTTCCTTCGTTTCAACTAAGAATTGATTGTTTCAATTGAAAATGGAAGTGGGCATGCGCAGAATCGGCGAAATGTCATGTCATTTGTCGTCGAATATAATTCTTTTTGTATTTTGAGTGATATGTTTTATATCATGTATTTTCTTGCAATAACGGTATAATGGATCGTGAACAAATGTTGAAGACGATGAGTCTTCTTCAGTGCCGGATTTATACTCACTTACGCCGCGGGCTAACTATTACGATGCCGCCGCGCCGCCGCCAAATAATAAATTTCAATTGTCAGTTTCGAAGTACACGTTCACTGATTTTTTTTCACAGAATATGACTATAATATAAAATCATTACGATAACGGATCAATAGTACATTGTTTACCGGATAGGAAAAGCTTAACATTCCTGGGCGACTGTGAAGATTGCTAAGTCGAGGCGCAAGCCGAGACTTAGCAACACAGAGTCCAGGAATGTGGCTTTTCCCACGAGGTAAACATACTATTTTTCCTCAAATCGTTTAAAATTCGACAGATATTGACTGATTTAAAAAAAAACGCGATAATTTTATTCCCAAATAAATGGTGCTTTGAAATTCCTAATAAAATTACTTGGGCTACTATGTAAACGTATCGAGGTTGAATTGTCAAACTTGACGTTTATAAATTTAATTGCTGGTGTTCTCGAAAGTAAAATGATAAGTGATGATGAAATTTCCATTCCTGGGACTCCTCCAGAGCTGGTTGAGGCAGTGAATACTGCTTCATTAGAATTATCGCCAAAGAAATCAAGAGAAAAGTACGAAAATGCATACAGACGTTTTATGGATTATCGCATGAGTAAAAATACGAGTTCTTTCTCAGAAAATGTTATAATGGCATACTTCCTAGACCTTTATTTAAAGATGAAATCTTCAACATTATGGGCCAATTATTCAATGCTGAAGTCAACCCTTGCAATTAAACACAATGTAGATATATCTACATACTCAAAACTTCGTTCTTTATTGAAACGGCAAGCTCAAGGTTATAGGGCAAAGAAATCTAAGATTTTAACGAAGGAAGAAATTGAAAAATTATTAAGGTAATTTACAAGGTTTTAATTTCTATTTAGATTATACCTTTATTTATTTTTTAGGTGGCTGTAATATTTGGTATTTCTGGGGCCTGTAGAATGGATGAGTTAGTCCGAATGACTGTACACGATATAGAAGACCTAGAATCTAAGCTTTTAATCAGCATACCTGATTCGAAAACCAACAAACCAAGATCATTTGTAATTAATCAGATCTACTTGAATGTTTATCGAAAGTATGTTTCGTTAAGACCAGAAAATATGAACAGTGACCGATTTTTCTTTAAATATCAAAGCGGAAAGGGTTGTAGACAAGTGGTAGGAATTCATCAATTTAGAAAAATGCCCAAAATAGTTGCTACTTATTTGAACTTGGTAAATCCGACAGAATATACTGGTCACTGCTTTCGTTGGTCTTCTGCAACAATATTGGTTGACTCTGGTGCCGACATAACTAGTTTAAAGAGGCATGGCGGATGGAAGTCATCAAACGTTGCTGAAGGATATATCGAAGAATCGCTTAACAATAAGGTTGAGGTGGCAAATAAAATTTTCACAGTACAAAATATTCAACAAAATAACCCTACCACCCCGCATGTTGTCCAAAATGTTTCTCATAGTTCTAACAGTGTTCCTCCAATGTTCAATAATTGTACTAACTGTCAAATTACTGTAAATATAACAAATTGATCTTAAAAATGTATTCAGCAATGACTTGATGTTTTCAAAATATAAATTAATTCCTTATAAGCAATGTGTTTTCAATCATTTATGTAGAACACTAACAACTGTACGGAAATATCATTTCCTTACAGTAAGGAAATGACATTTCCTTACAGTAAGTCAAAATTTCCTAGCGGTTTGCAACTTAAACCTAACAACAAACAACAAATATCCAACTTCTTTTGTTAATTCATCTTCTGCTGTTTCCAGAATGCACCTTTTTTACTGATTCTTTTAAATTTCAGTTTCAATATTTACCATTACCAACGACAACCTATTGGATACTGAACTCTGGTTTTGTTACTTGTTATTGAGTTAGACGAAATTACCCCTACTGAGTACAAAAAAAAAGTATGTACCGTAGCCGCTTTTGTGTTGTAGCGTCCAAGGCACCGCTGACGCTTGATTGGTGAATGTTATAATTTTTACAAAAACAGTATCCCAACTTAGGGCCGGTTTTTCAATATTCAGTCAAAGTCTATGCTACGTGACTAATGGTTAGAATGTGAGTTTATTCCTTTATGTGAACATATGTAACGTTCATTCTAACCACTAGTCAAATTTAGCCGTCAGTCAAACTACGCTAACAGGATATTGAAAAACCGGCCCTTAGTCCTTTTGATACGGTGCCGGCGGTCCCTAATTGCGCGTTTGCTTCAAAAGGCGACGAGTTAAGAGGCGGCATATAAAAAGCAAGAAGCAATACTTGTCGCCTCGGCAACGAGTATATTGCTGCTTGCTATACCGCCTCTTAAAATTCACCGCCGGTGGCTGATAGTCCCATAGCCCCCCCCTAAATCCGGCCCTGCTCTTCTTATAGATGTGACCATCTTTCTCACAGCTCTGGCACACTGAAACTAATAGAACATAATTCCTAATTTCTTAGTTGACGTTTTCAAACACCTTCTTGATTGCTAATTGTTAATTCTTATTTCACAGTTAATTTGCGTGTAATAAATCCACCATATTCGCGACATAATATACGTGTTGGTCAATTGATATTTCTGATTCAAAAATTATGCTTACTCAATGTGTGACATACGAAGTTGATAGTAACATTGTTTAGGTTGCAAAGCAATTTGCTAATAACTGCATGCCATGTTAGTCTAGCCGTAAGTAATGAGTCTTATTATGGGAAACAAACTGTGTTATAACCGGCTACACGCAACCCCGGCGGTGCAGGGGTTTCAATACTCTCATTTGTTTTAGACTTCGACCCCGTCACGTAACTGGAGGTCGTGGATCGTTTATTCATGAAGTTTTTCTCGAATGTCAATAGAAAAGCTTTTCCAGGTGAGGTCATTCCCTTGATTGATGATGGTTGGTTTAATTTACTTGGAAATGTGTCTGTTCGATAATTAATCTAATGAAAAACTAAATAATTTTTCCGGAAACGTAATGAACTTTACAAAAACAATTTATTAATGTAAAATACACAAATAAAAAAAATGAAACGAAGGTAATACAAAATATAAAACAACAACAAAAATTAATTGGCGCTCCAGGGCAACTTGATTGATTCCATTTGCTTTTTCAGCTGCAGGAAAACCCGGAAAAACCTGCAGCACCACATCATCTGAAGATCCCGATCTGCCAATGTCCTCTCTCTTATAAAATAAAATATAGGGCGTCTCCAGAGGCCCCAATAAATTCAAGACATCGTCAGAACAAAACTGGTCAATATTACAAAAATGATTTACTAAAGTCCATTAGCCGGTAATAAAACTTGCCATTTACAACAAAGAATATTGAAAAATTGGCAGAATCAATGGGCCTCTTTCGATAAAAACTGGTATGAGAAAGTTTGTATATGCCTAGAGATCCCATCCAATTGAAACATATCGCAATAAATCGAATTTCCTTCTGTTGACGGTTTTCATTGATTTACTGGGAATCTATCAGAAACGATATGCATTTTTTCTTTTCCTTCTCCGATCATTTTCAGCAGACCAATCAAATATTAGGTTCCGCCATTTCGCCAGAACTTTCAGGGGCGGGTAAGCGTTAGCCTGAAATTTGATGTCGGCGTTCAATCACGTTTTCTGAGAAAACGAGCGCATGTTATAAGGAATCACTAGAAATCATTTTTATGGAGAATCGAATTGTCTTTTACCTTGTTGAGTTGTTTTTCTGATGAATCATATACTTTCCAAGATTACAGTGAAAACATATTTATTTATTTATTTTTAAACGAAAAAAAAAATATGTATGTTTCACCCCTGGTATTTTGGTAAGCAATTTTTTTTCTCATTTATCATGATTTGAACTACCAGCATACCAAGTTTGGTGGTGCTACAATCGATACTTGTCTCAAAACCCAATCGTACTGGATTGAAGAATGGTTGAAGATGCTTGATAGACGTACACTTCATTCTGCGGTTTTATTTCATAAAATACACCCCCATACTTATATAATAAAATACAGTTTAGAACTGATGTGCATCATGTGAACATAAGACTTAAAATGATTCATATTGTTAGACATTTCACCGAGCAATTCAAACGATCTTTTACCTATACCATCGCCAAGTTATATAATAACCTCCCACCGTTCCTCGAATCTAAATCTGTTCTATGTTTCAAAAACTGTTACAAACAAAATCTTCTATCAAATAATTACCGTTAGTAAATGCATTATGTTCTCCACTTTCATTATCACCAAATATTTTTGTGAGTTCTCATTCATCTATTACTTATATCGTATTTTTATTCTGTATTCTTCATTGTTTTCTTTTTTTCTCTCTATTATTGTCGTTCTATATTATTCACACTATTATCATACCGCTAGTTGTCTTAGTATTGTGAAAATAGCCATATAGTATTTGTATATTTTCATGTGTTTGTTGTGGATTTCATGATTTCAATTCCTAATGTTTTTTAATGATGTCTCATGATATAGATATATGCTGAACTTCATCTAGAAAACATTGTATTATAAGTAATTTCACGTTTATATGCTTTCTCTCTTTTATGTATTTATTTTTGTTTTTTTTTTTGTTTTTGTGCGGTACAAAGTAAGAATTTATACCAATCTTGTAACCTATTGACAGGTTTTTCATTTTTCCGTTTCCCCAAATGTATCTAGATACTATATTATCTGTTAATGAATATATATTATTATTATTATTATTATTATTATTATCATTATACAGTGCGGCTTTTTATAGTCTCCCCCTGTTAACTTTTGAACGGTTTACCGTAGAGAGATAAAAAAAAAACTGTTTCGAGGGTTTCACCGATACTACTTTTTGAAATATAACGCATTGTGATTGCTCGATAGATGGCGCAGGGGGGCACAAAAACCTAATTTTTTTAAATTGCATGGGGGGTCGAGTGACACATCGTTGAAAAGAGAATTTGATTCTCTTTTCAACCATCTATTTTTTTTAAATTTCGTTAACACGTTTTTTCACAATAAGCATTTGAAGTGTCAAGTGTAAGAGCGGATCCTTACCTTACCTCAATAACTTTTGAAGGGTTTGATGTGAAATAATGGGACGAAAAATATTTTGGGTGGTATTAAAATAATAATGTTTGAAGAAAAATACCTTAATTGTTCTAGTGATTCACAATTGCAATCAATACCACGAAATACGGTCAATAAAGACAATTCACAACATTAATAATTATTCAGTTTGAATTCATTTCAAAGCTTAATTAGGTATTAGGATATCGAAATTATACCCATTTCATTTATTTTTAATGACAAAAGTAATAACAGGTACTACGAAAGGACTATTTATTGGATTTGTTTAAATGACAATAATTAATTAGTTACCTATAAAAGTACAATGGATTGATGAATTATTGTATTCATATTCACTGAGGAGTTTTGTCTACTTATAATTATTATTTACTTTGAATATTTGATATCATCATGGTTGTTTTTCAGATGAAAGTACCTTTTTTTTTAACGGAAATGTGAATACACAAAATGTTCGATGAGTGATATAAATCCCCATATCTTTCGAACAGAAACAGAACAGAAAGTAAATGTGTGGGCTGGAATTCTGGGAGACCATATTGTAGGTCCCTTATTTCTGGAAGAAAACTTAAACGGTAATTTGTACCTGGATTTACTAAGAGATACGGTTGAACCACTCATACTTGGAATATTAGAAGAAAATGAGAACGAATTTCAGGAACACATCACCTTCCAGCAAGATGGGGCCCCTCCTCACTTCCAACGTCAAGTTCGAGAGTATTTGGATGTAACATACCCTATGAGATGGATTGGACGTCGTGGACCAATCGAATGGCCGGCACGATCACCAGACCTTACACCTTGTGACTTCTTTCTGTGGGGATACGTCAAATCCAAAGTGTATGAGCAACAATCCAACTCTTTGGAAGAACTTAAAGAACGAATAACACGGGTTTGTGCTGGTATAACTGCAGACATGTTGAATAATGTTCGGCAGGAATTTGTGAATC
Organism: Chrysolina haemoptera; assembly: GCA_958298965.1. Lineage (NCBI taxonomy): Eukaryota > Metazoa > Arthropoda > Insecta > Coleoptera > Chrysomelidae > Chrysolina > Chrysolina haemoptera. The sequence goes on along the minus strand of OY282601.1, from coordinate 16,650,804 downwards.
GAATTTTTTATTGTCAAGAAGTATTAGGTGGACATTTCGAACATCTGCTTCGTTAATTGACAACCATTTTGTTTCTAATTATTTAAATATTACATGTCATAATAATTTGTTTTCTTTTTATTACATTGACACTTCAAATGCTTATTGTGAAAAAACATATTAACAAAATTAAAAAAAAATTAGATGGTTGAAAAGAGAATACAATTCTCTTTTCAACGATGAGTCACTCGACCCCCCATGCCATTTAAAAAAATTAGGTTTTTGTGCCCCCCCGCGCCATCTATCGAGCAATCATAATGCGTTATATTTCAAAAGGTAGTATGGGTGAAACCCTCGAAACGGTTTTTTTTATCGCTCTACGTCAAACCGTTCAAAAGTTAACAGGGGGGGGGACTATAAAAAGCCGCACTGTATAAAATAAATAAATAAAAAACGCATGAAACCCAGGATCCTTTTGTGTCGGGTTCTTGGTTAAAGATCATTCTGTATACCACATACTCTGACATGGGTTATGAAACCACATGTTGAACAAAAAAAAAAGACGCCTTCGGCATTTCCTACCTCGAGCCAAAAAACATCCCCCGAAATCTTGAACCCTTAACGAGTGAAAGTTAATCCGATATTACATCACTCGCCGAATGTCTATTCGAGCAATTGGATTCGCGAATGAGAAAAACAGCGACTTTGAACAAGTTGAAATGAAATGCCATCACTGGGCGCCCACCCGACTAGCAGAGACGCCGCGCCGTGGCTATATTTCCCGTCGGCGTCGGACGCCAACCAGACTAGCGGACATTGTCACAGATACATGTTGAACCGTCGTCGGTCGTGGAAGACGCCCCGACGCATGTTATGTAACGAGTTACGACTTGGATCGACATACGACATAGACCGTCAGCTAGTGACAGATTTTCGCGTACTAGCGATAGGGTTGAAAAGTATATCGACTGGAGTGAAATGAAGATATTTTTACGAGTTGCTCCTGGGTTATAATATATCGAAAATCGATCTTTTTTTGTTTCCCCCGTGCGTTTCCTAATAGTGATACAAAACTACAGAGGGTGATTCGTTAGGTCGTTTAAAAAAAAAGTTCCTATGAACATACAGGGTGTTGATTGAGTACGTTGACAAACTTCGAGAGGTGATTCTTTGAAAGTTTTCAGGACGAAAAGTCAATATAAACATATGTCCCAAACGGCTTGGTTTTCGAGATAAGGGGATATACATTTTTTTCAAGATTTTTTGTAGTTAACTTCAACATTTTCCACAATAATCGGTTCAAATTGGGCAAGTACAATTCATTCAATAGTACGCACGATACAGAACAATTCATTTCTCAAATAATTCACAGAGTCCTCCTTTTTTCAGAGTCAAGCCTTGTTCAACCATTCAGAATTTTTTTTCCGCCGTCACTGACATATTAGAGACAGAAATGATAAAAGTTGTTTCATTTGACATCTTTTTGTTCTTCTAAAGTTTTTAATTTAAGAGTAATATCCGCTTCGCATCGGGAGACAACACAACATAAGAAAAATTCTGAAAGCGAAAATTTACATTTTCATTCAGATAGTTGATTTTTTGATTTTCTCTAGTTTTCATTGGAAAAAATTATGATTTTCACAATATCTATCACATGTAGTTCAATGTCCAGCGTGGCTTGTGCCGGGGAAGTAGTTGCTTTCTCTTAGATATTACAAATAAATCACATTTTTCGTTTTTCAATTTTCATGGAGAATGTTCCCCTTTTCAACATGAATACCTCCCAAGAGGTTATCTTGAATGATGGAAAATAGGGATCTAGGACAATTGCCCGAAAACAATTTCCCGAAAGAAAATTCCCCGAAAGCAGTTCCCCGAATGGACGATTTCCCGAATTGACAATTTCCCGAAACACAATTGATCGAATGTACAATTGCCCGAATGTACAATTGCCCGAATAGACAATTGCCCGAAGAACAATTGCCCGAAAGGACAGTTGACCGAAAAATGTATTTAAATATAATAGTGAAACCAACAGATTTTTAATTGCGCGTACATCATGTTGAGTGCCTTATCACTGGATATATTCCGAAAATATTGGTTACAAATTTATAAAGTAGCGCTAAAATACATTTTTCGGTTAATTGTCCTTTCGGGCAATTGTTCTTCGCGAAATTGTCTATTCGGGCAATTGTACATTCGATCAATTGTGTTTCGGGAAATTGTCCATTCGGGCAATTATCCATTCCGGCAACTGTTTTCGGGGAATTGTCTTTCGGGAAATTGTTTTCGAGCAATTGTCCGGAAGCCGGAAAATAGCGACTTGAGTTTGTTTTTCAGTCGCAGATGATTTGGCAACAGATTTTATGAATGTCCTATTTATATTTTCCAACTAAAATCAAAATAACTATCATTCGTTCACTGACATATTAACGTCCATTATCTATTGAAAACCAGTTTCACAAGGAAATGAAAAAACTAGATAAACTGTGCAACAACGAAGACAAATTTTTGGAGGTGCATTTATTTATTTTTCTGGTAATGGACCGATTTGGGTATTTTCTGGGCAAGAAATTTTAATCATAATCCAGTACGATTGGGTTTTGAGACGAGGATCGATTGTAGCACCACCAAACTTGGTATGCTAGTAGTTGGAACCATGGTAAACACGAACATTCCAGGGGTGAAACTTTTTTTTTATCGTTTGAAAATGAATAAATAGGTGTTTGCTGTAATCTTGAAAAGTATATGATTCATCGAAAAAACAACTCAACAAGGTGAAAGACAATTCAATTCTCTACAAAAATTATTCCTAGTAAGTTCTTATGAAATGATACTTTCTCAAAGAAAAATCGTCCGGGAAGTAGGTACTGTCCGGACGGTTGCCGAAAAATCTAATTTTCGGCGCGTTCCGGAAATTGCAGTGGCGGGCGTGAAATTTGATATCGAAATTCAATCAGGTTTTCTGAGAAAACGAGTGCATTTCGTGAGAAATTACTAAGTATATTTCTTGTGGAGAATTGAATTATTTTTTGCCTTGTTGAAATTGTTTCTTGATAAATCTTATAGTTTTCGGAACAAGAGCAAAAAAAATTATAATTTTTTCATTTTTTTTTTGGTTCTACCCCTGATATTTTGGTAAACAATTTTTTTTCTAACAATATATGATGACAAGAAGTCGTGTGCCGAGTTTCAAAGGGCTACGATTCATTCTTCACTTGTGGCTTACATTTGTCTGTGGTTAATGTATTATCATGTTTCGTTCGAATCGATAAAGCGAAAGATTCGAAAAATTAAAAAATGAATGTCGTCCACTAGCCAATGGACACTTTTGGGGAGGTGATCGAATACTACAACATACTAAAATTTCAAGAAATCCAACCGAAGGTCATTTTCTATAAGAGAAGTGCGGGGTCCTTAGACGGAAGGCCATTTTCCATAAGAGAATAAGTGCGGGGTCCTTTGATTAAGAAGTTTTTAATAAACAACTAGCTACTTTGCTATAAAATGAGAAAGACATCAATAATATTGACCAAAATATATTGGGAACGTTGGCGACTCAAAAATATACACATAATATATACGATAATGGGGCAGGCCAACGTCTGCCTGTGCTAGTAATTCATATTTTTCACACCGCGTGTTTTCCCTCTTGATTATAATGTACCTCCGCCTCTGACAATTCCTTAAATACTGTTTAAAGAGGAAACAAATGAAGGATTTTCACCCCATTCGCCACCCTTGAGAGTACGTGACTAATCATTTGGGGTGGAGTAGCGATTACTCGTGCGATAAATCTTAAAACTCAAGAATAAGCCCCGCGGAGGAGAGTTTGCAGCAATATAGACTCAAAATTGATTTTGAAATACACCGGAGTTATGTGTGTTCGTCAGTTTTCTTGAAACAAATTAGTATTTTGAGTACTATCGATTGCAGACTTGAAATATTGCTCATTTATTGATATATTTATAAGTAAAGTAATGTGATAGCCGATTCCAATCATTACCAACACGATTTTCAACAAACTTGAGATTGGTCAAAAAATACTTAACCAGAACTCCTGTTAGTGAAATCCACCGCCTTATACGTGCAATAAAAATGATTATTGTTCATAATTATTCAGGATAAAAGATTGCTTAGAGTACGACCCCTCTCCATACCTCGGCGAAGCCCTCACTGCACCAGTAACCGGGCTGGGGTAGAGCGGATCCCTGCTGGGGAGAGAGCTGGTTTGTTGCACCGTCATGAAAGCAGAAGCCAAAAACACCCCAATTCACTGAATTTACTATCTTTAGTATCTTTACACATTCGTTGTTCACTGTGGTTCTGGAGTTGATTCTGGCGTTGATAGTGGTCATAACTACATCATGACCAAATACAGTTCGGACTGGTACAAATTCTAAGACAGTGGCATAAATAGAATTCGTCTTGGGCTTTTTGGAGCCTCTAGAGAAACCCTACATCCTCTTTTAACAATGAGCAGATACATAGTTCCAATTAATCAGATGATAGATGACATGGTGTTGCAAATTTTTGCGGGTTTCCTTGCAGCGAGGGTGTGCTAGTTGTAAAGATGACGAGATGTTCTCATTGCCTGTCCTAGAGATGTCCTCCCACTGGATTAGCAATGTCTCCGGTATGTCTAGGATTGCAGTTTGGGAGGGGGCTGAACAATTTATCAGTTACCAGAGCTTGCCGGATGTTATGATTAACATTAGTAATTTGGTGGCTTGGGGTGGCCTCAGTCCCAAAGCCACCTCCCCTGGCTGGTGTGACAGCCAATCACTGTTTGGCATTTACGCTTCCTATAATTTATCGTATCCTCCCAAGTAGCAAAATTTATTTTATAAGAGTTTTATAAATGCTATACAACATATCTAATAAAACTGCGAATATTCCATAACGCGTTTCAAAGCTCTAATACAGTACGTAAACAACCAAAATGGCCCAAATTATAAAATCTTTATGGTTCTTCAATATATAGCCTATAACTGATTATATTTCCACAATAAAATGTCCTTATGTGATAGTTATAAAACCATTTTTGAGTGTGTTTTTCAGATTATTTATACAGCCTGTCCAAATATGTGGTTTACAACCATTATAATTATATTTCTTAGGGATCCTATTGAATATCGAATAAATATGAAAAAAAATGCTATAGGCAATACTTATAGAAAATGATGTATGAGTAGTTCAAAACAGTTGTAAGAATAGCTATACGAACTTAATAAAAATGTTTTATAAGAATGATATAACGCTGTGTGGACAGCGTTCTCAAAATAATCTAAAGTGAAATTTTATACGATATTTTGATCCTTTAGTAACACAACTCACAATAAATATATCGAATAACGTTGTCATAACGTAGAGAAATTAAAAGTTCACCGAACTGGTTGTCATATTTCGAATGACATTATAAAAAAAAAATTCAAAATCACATTTTCTCATTTCAGTTTCAAAAAGCAGTGATTCTGCTACTTGGATGGGAAATAATAACGCAATAAAATCGTATTTGAATTGGAACGTTAAAAATTTTGTCATGCGGAAATTTGTAAGTTTTTTATAAGAATGCAAAGTTGGGCACTTAAACGGTTATCATAAAAATGTTTTTTATGGTAATTATGGGGCACACATTATAACGATTTCGTTTCTAATTCTACTATTTTGTCCTTTAAACAGTTTATAACCGATCAAGCGACGATCTTATAGGTGAATTATAAAAAATGTATACTTACTTTATAAAGCAATTGTGTTTGTCCTAAAAAACTTTTTCATTGATCACCTTATAAAGCTTTTATACAGCTTGTATATAACTATTACAAAACAGTTATTTAACGCAGAAATTAAAGGTGTTATACAGAAACCATATAATCATTATAAAGCAGTTAAAACACTCTATTAAAACCTTTTTTTAAAGCGGTCTTATAATGCGTTTTGAAACTATTTAGAGCCAAAACAAAGCTTTAATTTTATAGTGCGAATTGTATAAACAATTATACGACAATGTTATAGAAACGTTTTTCTACAAAAACAAAAAAGTCGCAGTCAAACTCACTAAGTGATGAAATACTCCTTAACTCGGCATTATAAAATAGTTATAAAATATTTCAGCCGTATGAAGCAATTATTTTGCTACTTGGGTTATTATTGTATGTAAGTGGCAATTCTGTAAGCTTTATGTTGATTTTTACCCATAACATATTTGTTCACACGTTTTTATAATATTTACAGAATGAACAGATATGTTAATATGTGTGAACATGAACATACATGCCATACAGCTTGCGGATATCCCATTACATTTGAATATTTTTTACAGAATAGCCAGATATTCAATGTGTATGAAAATTAGCACCGGTTAAAAATTAACAAAAATCTTACAGAATTACCCATCAGGTAAAATCAATAAGTGATCTAATTGTGTCTTGTCGAGTCTTGTCATGTGCTGTAATTGCCGTTTTACTATTTCATTTCGACAATAGTCATTATGCCAGTCTAAATATACCCATATATTCGAAATATCTTGTAACGATTGATTGAACAGTTCATGAAATATATATGAACGATACTCCAGAAAATTGTTGGTATTGCTGAGAGATCAATAACGAATCCGAATATACTCTTTCGAATATATACTAGAAGTGACACAAGATTTCGTCATATCGAAGCCCATTCATAAATATAATGAAAACGCATATTTTAAATCGATATCACAATTCCCATAAAGCTCATTAAATGATGGATTATGGACAGAAGTTCGTCATGATATTCGAGTACATTTTGAATAGATTTCTGTTTCATGATCTGTGAAAATGGATGGTGACGTACCTACAGAATTTCGATAAAAAAAAACACATTAACCCAATTTCTCAAGACGATTAAATGGGAATTGGGTTGCATACTAACTACAATGTTCATGGATTATTAAGGCCACTCGTAATTCTCAACAAGCGCATTGTTTCGGAGGCTCAAAAATTGATGAAAAGCTTTCTTGTTTAGTGCTGCATAATTATTACAAAGAAAATTTTTCATAAAAAATTGAATAACGCCCTTCAGTAAATATAAAGCTGAGCCTGGGAATCTAGTGAATTAATTGATGACTGTGAGAAAACAATTGCAGTTTTTCCTTGCATGGCTATCAAAATTCCGTTTTTTGTGTTACACTGATAAAAAATCATAGTGAAAAAGCTTAATACGTTCGGTGAATTTCACAGAACATATCTTGTGACCAAGATTTCACCTCAAAAATGTGAATTACTAGATTCACTAGATTGATTCGATAAAATGTATCCTGACATGTTTTGTTATGTGAAACCCCCTCTATGTTCATTTTATGTGAGCACCTATATCCTGAAAATGTCCTTAACGGTCCTTATGGTAAACATTGTAAGAGATCATTTGTTCACCCTCTATCTTCGAATCTACAACCTTAAGCATAATAATTCCTTTGTCTTATCCAAGACATATCAAATATAGCTTCATAAATTGGTTGATATCCATTCAACAGATAGGTATATAATATATATATTTATATATATTGGCATTTCTCATTTTATTTTTACTTGTAACAGGTATAGGGAATTATAGAATCTATAATGTCCCAAGGGAGTTACGACCCTATTTATTGATAGCCTAACAGTCACGATATATAAGCTTATAATATCCTGGTAAGAAATAAACATAATTATTGCCAAAACATTATTGATTACCTTAAGTAAACCACTATAGCCACTGCTAAATATAGCTGACTCCATAACAGCTATTTATGGTTGGAATTCAATTGAAGTGTTATATAGCATGCAATGGAGAGAAAACTCTGTTTTCCCCTGGCGACATGCGAATTGAGAACATGATTAACAACACAGCGAAGTGAACTAATTTAAATAGACTTTCAATAAAATCACAAATTCAGACGTGAGGATTGGAGGGTGACCGTCTTTCATTGCGAAGTTTTTCACGTGCAGGGGATTCCTCGATATATCTATCATATTCAGCGGCTGCTTCATTTATAATAATCCGATATACCGAAATACCGAGATACCGGGATACCGAGATACCGAGATACCGAGATACCGAGATACCGAGATACCGAGATACCGGGATACCGAGATACCGAGATGCCAAGATACCGACATACCGAGATACCGGGATACCGAGATACCGAGATACCGAGATACCGCGATACCGAGATACAGAGATACCGAGATACCGACATACCGATATAACGAGATACCGACATACCGAGATACCGAGATACCGAGATATGATTCATTTTTAACGAGGCGCAGTCGCTCCGATTTAGATAAGTAGGTGCAGGGCCGATCCTAGCAGGTGTGCAGCGCGTGCCCCGCACGAAGACGAGATCAACAAGGGGCGGCCACATATAGTTCACGATCGGCACACAGCACGCAGTTCAATGCCTACATATACAATTGAACAAGCGGTTGTATGCCTGTGTTTTACAAGAAGATTCCTATTTCTGGTATTTACATCATGAACAAACGACCGAAATGTAATTTTTTTGTAATATACAAAGGAGTTCCAAGAGTTCCTTTTTCTAAAACTCAATGGGCAAAACATGCAAGATGAAAATTCCTTCGGTCCTGCATATTAAGTCATCCTTGTTCCGCTATGAATAGAGTTACGTGGTATTGCATTCTCAAAAAACAAGTGAAACGAATATATATGAGTTTTGAATTCTAGTCGATGTTCGAATATCGAGGCACGGTCCATAAATCAAATCGCCATAGTTTGAGTGACTCAAAATTAAAGTTTTATGTAACTGTTTCATCAAATTGTTTAGAATTATCCTGTTACGGTAAAGATTTCTCAATAAAAATTTGTTTAATATGTGCTTCAAACCGTAAATCATCGTCAACACACTATTCACTTCATCTGTGGCATGAACTCTATCAAATATATCATTTGTGATTTTTATTGTAATGACTATATCAGCGTTATCTTTATTGAAACGTCTATACACTTGAGTGTAGTCAGAATATAACATTCACCAAAGAATTCGTCCAGATCCATAGTGTACAGTAAAAACGGGAGCGGGCGTAGTATTGAGCCCTGGGGAACTCCTCGAGGTAATGGCATTGCACTGGAACTGGTTTCCTCTAGGACAATACAGTGACATCGGTTGGAGTGATAGCTTTGAATTAAACCTAAGATGAGTTTAAAACTTCAACGTTAAGTATTAGTCAAAATACGAAAAAAATAGAGGGGCGGCACATTATAGGTCTTTGCACGCGGGCGGCCCTGCACTGAGAGAAATCTGGAGAACATATTGGTATATTCAAGAAATTATCATAAAAGTTACAATCATTTTTGGTAATCCTAATAACTTGGTAAGTGGTAATATACCAATAAATAGTTGAAATATTTTATGGTTAACGTTAGTATAAATTATTTTTGTCACATATTGTACCAGAAATTATTGTAAATATCACTATACATTTTTCTCCGTGTGAGTAGGTGTATGACAGCAAAATTTAAATATCATTGTATTTTTAGGTATGGATCCTGGGAATAGCAGGAGCTTGCAGAAGTGAATGTATAATATGACGTTAGGTGTCATAGAAAGAAGATTCGTAGTTGTGAAAAAGTTATACTCAAAAAGACTATTTCAAATATGCATCATTTGGAGAATACTATTATCTACTATTCCGTCACATATTTCAATAAATGTGATTTTCTGATGGAAGCGAGGAAGGTGAGGAAATCCAGAGAGTGATATAATCATATCTAAGAATATACCATCCATCTAGCATAGTTATTCCTATGTCGTACAGGGTGATGAGGAGACAATGAAAAAAAAATTGAAATGGTCATAGGTGAATATGATTTGATTTTTTGGAACAACAATCGATTCTGAACAACAATTCTCATTGACTCTTAATTCTACCGTGAAAAATAAAGTGATGGTATCACAAAGCATGTTTTTCAATATTCCTCGTATAGGGTGGAATAAAATTAAATTTTTGTGTTTGCAATTCAGGTTGGGGATGAAGCTGAGGTTATTTTCATCAATTTGAATAAAAAATGTCATGATTATACCGACTTTATTACATCACGCTCAATCCATTCTGATAATCGACTTCATAATCGTAAAGTACTATCCGGAACACTAAAAATGTGTGTGTAATCCAATATCAAGCAACCCTCTCTTTCTGCAGGATATTTAATGTCAGACTGTGCGTCTCCGAATACACCGACGCGACGTATTTCGCCACTTGTTTCCTAGACGTCGCGTCACCTTGCGTCTTCTATTAATACATCCATCGCTATGTCTGCCAGATAGTCCAAGAAAGGAGGAAGCGGCCCATTAAAGGCGCAAAAATTAATATCCGAAAAATAAATATATGAGCGTTTGCAGAATTTAAACTTGGGATGAGTTTCTATTTCATGCGACTCCATCCTGATTACCGAACATAACCTAAAAAATTGGCAAAGTTACGAAAAGCGGTTTTTTGTTGATAATTAAAAAACTGCAGCTCCGATCGACAAAAGTTGAATCATGAAATTGTAGGTATAGAATAGTATATTATATGTATAGCAAGGGACTAAAGTGAATGTTTTAATCCTGCACGTGATGTTTATTGCCCGAGGGCTCGTAGAGACCGAGGGCCAATAATCACATAAGGGATAAAATATCACTTTAGCCCTGCGGCATATACGCTATTTTTTGCACTTCCCAGTATTATAAATTTCAATAATAATACAACCAATTATATTGATGAGTTATATAAACATGGTACTTGGATTACTCGGTAGGTAACGTCATAGCAACGGTGTCAACAAACTTTTTCAATTCAGTGTCATTTCAGTTAATGTTGACATTAACCGATACGTCAAGAACATGACATCTCTTCACTTTCCTATAATATTCACTTATCAAATACAAATAATCACCCATTTAGTTTCATCAATTGTAATAATTTTAATATCATATACAATCTTCATTCAATCAATACAGGTTCATAATGGAATATTTCCTAATTTTTGTCCTAGTTATTAATAGTGTAGCTGCGGTAATGTTTGATTTTTACTTTATGTCCCTAGGAATTTGAAATGCAACTTTATCTCCCTAAGGACTGAAAGATACATTTTAGTTCCTATTATACGGGACTAAAGTTAAATTTTTTCTGTAAGAGTTGTACTTTCATGTTATCCAATAGGCTTATTGATTTTTTAAATTTTAAGGACCAAAAAATCACCTTTAAAAAATTGCACATTTTTTTACATGTTTTTTTTTAATAAATTTACTAATTTGGTTTTTGTTGAAATAACTTTTATGAAAACGGATTTTTAGCATAATTTCACGCATTTAAAGAAAAAATTGAATTCCTACGATCACTAGGAGCGGAGATAATTTTTTTATTTCAAAAAATCTGGAAGGGGCAATAATAATAATTCCAGAAGTAGGTGCCGATCCACTTATAAGCAAAGCAGTGGCAAATCTGACTATAGAAAACAACATAATTATAGCTGGAGAAGATGTTGATTTGATTGTACTTCTCACGCAATTGGTTTCCAGTACATACAACATATTTTTTTCGAAAAAAGTAAAAGCACGAGAAGTAGATTGCTGTTAGATATTACAAATAAATCACATTTTTCATTTTTTAATTTTCATAGAGAATGTTCCCCTTTTCTAGATCGCTGGTTTTCCAACAGCAGCTTTAAATATCCACACCTATCGACACCAATATGTAGCTTTTCCCCAGGCTGTATCAGGCTGTGATACAGAATATTCTATCTATAAACAGGGGAAGAACAAATTACTGAAAATTTTTCATTCGAATCCAAACCTCCTTCATTATTGGATGTATTTCATAAAGAAACTACTCTTTCTGAAGAAGGGAGTCATAATATGTGCAAAATTATTTCTTTATTGTATAATAATAAGAAAGACGGAACTCTTAATGAACATCGTTTTCAGTATTTTAAACGATCAACGCCAAAGGCAACTTCTCAATTAGCAAATCTTCCTTCTACTGAAGGAGCCGCCAAACAACATGCCTTCAGAGTTTATTTGCATTTGCAAAAATGGTTGGGCAATGACAATGGGATCACTCAGTGGGGATGAAAAATTGCGAATAATGCATTGATGCCAGTTTATACTGATGATCCATTGATACCAAATGAGATATTAAAAAAAATCTCATGCAGCTGTATCAGTGGTTGCAAAACGAAAACCTGTGGCTGCAGAAAGCAACTTCTACAATGTTCGAGTGTTTGCACACATTGTGAATGCGAAAATTTTGAGACGCCTACCATCGAAATTGATAAAGACATTATGGAAGAAGAAGAAGAAAAAGAAGAAGAGCCAAATGATTCAGCGGACAATCCTTCATTTAAAAAAAACTTCATATATTTTGAAAGATTATCAATATTTATCAATTTTAAAAAAAGGACTTTTTTGACTTGCCATAGGCTACACATAATAGTAATTAACAAGTTTGAATACCTTACAGTTAACGAGTTATAGAAAACCCGATTTTTCACGGTTGTTCCGATATAACTCGAAAAGTATCAATGATATCGAAAAATTATAATCCATCCAATTGATAGATCTTTTTAATACCTTCCATTTCGTAATTTAACTTTTATCGATCGGATTTGTAGTTTTTTAGTTATCAACAAAAAACCGCTTTTCGCAACTTTGCCAATTTTTTAGGTAATGTTTGGTAATCACGATCGAGTCGCATGAAATAGAAACTCATCCTGAATTTCAATTTCCTATACGCTCATATTTTTTTCTTTCGGATATTAATTTTTGCACGCACTTTTCCCTATTGCTTGGACTAAGAGACTTTGAGACCGTTTGAATTTACCCGAAAGTAAAGTCATTTGTTTAGTCAGCGGTAGTTGTCAGCTATTTTTCGACACGTGTTGCATTCGGATACTGTGTCATTCGAATAGAAAAATGAATGCCACCGCTCGAATAAAGTGAGGTTTTCAATTTCTGTTGTGTCCCCATTCCGATGGAATAAATTTTTATAATAGTTAGCCCTATGCACTTATAATCGCAGCATGGCGCTTAGATGATTTTCTCAATTTTCCAGAACTTTCTAGAAGCTTGACGAAGATTATAGAGTTTCCTATTTTATATTCTAGAAATTCCCGCGTCACCTCCCTGCTGGCCGAATTTTCGAGAACTCCACTTTAGGGTCTGTTCATCACGTTCTATAAACCCACTTCAGTGTCTCTCCAGTACGAATATACCAACACCAAACGGGTATTTTTTAACACTTCAACACGTGTTTCAATCACCAAGTAATGACCTTCAAGAGGAAAGAACGGTCTATAACCTTCAAGAGCTGTTATGGTTGATTCCACAGGCGTCTCGAAGTTTCTGGATATTTCTTGAGTTTCCTTTCCAGAATAGTATATTGTACAATGAGCATGAAATGGCATACACTTCCCATGAGTAGCTACGCTCATACTACAATAGACAATAGTTCATATACCTACGAGTGGGAAATAGGTCATTTCATACAAATTTTACACTGTACTTTTTCTACGACCATCTGAATCATAAACAAATCTGTTATATTTTTAATTTTATATTTTAAAACTTTTTATCATAAACTTTCCTGCCGTCATGATTTCCATAATACACACAACCGTAAAAAAGGAATTGAAGATGCAAATATTGAAAATTATGATAAAAATCGATCACTAATCACTAATAAAGTATTCAAGTTGAGATTTTCATTTTCCAACACCTAGTGCCGCACCTCAATGAATCATTTTTTGCTTTTTGCATGAACGTAGAAAAAATGTTGTATGCAACTCGTGCAAAAATTGTTTATTGCACTCGACGTGTTATTCACTTTTTGCACTTGTTGCATGAATAACTATTTCTGTCGACCGTTCATTTATGATGTATTTTAACGCACTCAAAATCGTTGATTAATGACCTGGTTCACCTGGCATGCAACACTGAAGTTGAGAGTTCAAAACTCACCGAGGGTAATTTTTTTTTTATATCAATTTGAAAATAAATAATAAAAAATATAATAAAATTACCACTGAGAAAAATTAAACTATCTTTGAGTAGAGTTAATATAAATAGGAAATAGTGATTGCTTTTTATCGTAACGTTCAATAAATAAACAGTGAGATTCTCTATTTTCGAAAACTACTATCGACGGAAAAGTTTTGTAACAAACTCGTGAAATAAAATGACGACTAACAAATTATCTCGATTGGTAATCGCCCTTATTAATACACTTGTTCGTTAAATAACCATTTTCTACATTCATGCAAAAAGCAAAACTTTATTGAACTATATTTAATGGAAAAATAAGTTTTTTATTGCACTCATCTGTCATTCAACTTCAACGTGCTGTCATCATGACAAATATAAATGTTCAAACACACTACATATTTAACAGATATTCTGTGAGAATGGAAATATGTTTTAAACAGTTACATATTTTATATTATTTTGTATTAATGTTAGCAGCCAGAGCTAAACCAATGCCTTCCCGAGAAAAACTCCATAATCAAAACTGATCCACTTTGTTCTTAACCGTCTACCTGAATAGAGCAAACTGTCTGTACTATGACCATACCTCGTGATAACATACGCGCTCACGGCTACTATGATTTTGATTTTCACAATGCAACTGTGGTTATAGAAACGTCAGTCAAAAATTATTTCTAACAATTACAGAATTGAAAGTTTTAAAATGAGTATTATTAATGGAAAACAGATGATAGTGATCTGTTTCAATGCAAATCGATAATAATAATCAATTATTCAAGTTGCGCTTTTCATTTGCCAACACCTAGTGCCTTACCTTAATAAATCATTTTTTGCTTTTTGAATGAACGTAGAAAAAATGTTGTATGTAACTCGTGCAATAAACACTTCCTTTTTGCACTTGTTGCATAAATAACTATTAACACACTAAGGTGAATGCTAATAATTGAAACAATAATTAGTAGGCTGGTTAGGGCCCTCTCCCAGGCACGGGCCCAGGACCCAGGGGTCCACCCAGCCCCGCTTTTTTGGGGGCCCTGACTCTGGAAAGTAACTCATGATTCTAGCATCTTCAGCTAATGCTGATTGCAATTGTTCGAGACCCCCCCGTATCTCAGGAAAATTTATTTATTTTTGTCGTCTCCTCGCAAGACTTGCAATAAATTGAAAATGTGGACCATTTGGTTACGATTTTGGGGGAAGTAAAGCGCAATTAAGCCGTTATTAGTACCTCATTCTAGGTGTGATGATGTGTGAAATAGGTTTGGACAAGGGCCATTTGCGAGACAGCTGTTCGTGATGGGGTGTCGATATACAACTGAGAGCGTGCCAGTGTGTGTTTTCTTGTGTTGTCTGTCGGCCATGTCGCACTCATTTAACTTCGAAAGCGGAAATTAATACGGAATTTGATACACCTTCGCAGAATAGATAAATATACGTAGGTTTAGGGTCTTAGGGCTTAGGGAGAGTTCCAGACCGGACAGAAAATCTGAATCTTCAAATAATGTTTCCGAAGGGGAAACTACTATTTCATTAGGTGTACATCATAACATTTTCATTAATTCAATATTCATTTTAATTAAATTCATTATTAGAAATGTCAAAACTCGCCAGAAATTATTTATGCGCAAAAAAAAACAATTGAAAACTGATTCAGAGCTGACCAACTTGAGAAAAGTTAGAGATAGACGAAATCTGCGAACTCCAATCGATTCAGAATGGCCGAATTAGTATATACTGAGAATTTGAACGAAAAAAATCTACGGACAAAAAAGTCGAGTAGTGATAGATAATTTTTTGAACTTCTTTATTTTTCACTTTACGAATTTCAAATTTTTGTCCCTGAACGTATTTTGACGTGCTGATTCCGAATCTTCGAACGAAAATATCGAAAACTCATCAGAAATATTTTGGCCCCAAAAAAAAAACGATTCGAAAACTGATTCAGAGCTCACCAACTCTAGAAAGTTTAGAGATAGACGAATTCTGTTAAAGCCAATCGATTCAGAATTGCAGAATTAGTATATATTGGGAATTTGAACGAAAAAAATCGACGGGCAAAAAAGGCAAGTATATCATGATAAATAAATTTTTGAACTTTTTAAATTTTAATTTTTCAAATTTTTTATTTTTATCCCCGAACGTATTTCGACGTGCTGATTCCGAATCTTTGAACGAAAATGTCGAAAACTCATCAGAAATATTTTTCGCGCCCAAAAAAACCATTTGAAAACTAATTCAGAGTTGACCAACTCGGGAACGGTTAGAGATAGACGAAATCTACGAGCGTCAGTCGATTCAAAATGGCCGAATTAGTATGTATTGTTATTTTCGAGTCAATCAAAAGAAATTCAAAATTACTCGAAAAAGTTGCAAGGGGTTCACCTCTAAAAATCATTAAAAGTACCAAGTTGTCACATCGACTCGAAATTCGCACTGTGTACGTAAAATTTCATGCTCATTCCAAAAATGTATGATTTTCTATGCTCAGATATAAGATTTAGCCGGAAAAAGGTGTTTAAGATAAAACATTAAACTTTCTGAGATTTTTTATTTTTCCAATTTAAAATGTTTGTCTTCGGACGTATTTTGACGTGCTGATTCCGAATATTTTAACAATAATGTCGAAAACTCATTCAGAGCTGACCTTGATAGACAAATTCTGCGACCGCCAATCGTTTCAGAATGGTCGAATTAGTATGTATTGTGAATTTCGAGTCAATCGAAAGAAATTAAAAATTACTCGAAAAATTTACATGGGGTAAAAATCATCAAAAATACCAAGTCGTCACATCGACTTGAAATTCGCACTGTATACGTAAAATTTTATGCTCATTCCAAAAATGTATGATTTTTATATGCTCAGATTTAGGTGGAAAAAGGTGTTTCATTTTTCATTTTCAATTTCAAATTTTTGACCTCGAAAGTAATTTGACGTGCTGATTTTGAATCTTTTAACAATAATGTCGAAAACTCATCATAAAAATTTTTGGCGGCAAAAAAAACATCTAAAAACTGATTCAGAGCTGACAAACTCGAGAACAGTTAGAAATAGACCAATTCTGCGAACGCCAATCGATTCAGAATGGCTGAATTAGTATGTATTGGGTATATATTTGGGAATTATTTTATGACTTTCCGGATCTTATTTTTATACATAAGAGTTGAATTATGTCCATACAACGTTCCGCGTAATTGAATGGTAATTATCTTTCAATGCCCCCTAAAACTTTTTCATTATTTTTCATTAGAGATAATTACTTCACTGATTTCATTAGGTGTACAAAAAATGACTAGTTGTTTCCCCCTCGAATGTTTCGCTGAAAATATCACAATTATTGTTAGTTATGTAACAACACGAATAACTGTATCATTCTTCTATAAAATATCCAAAACGATCGAAAAGTGTATGTTAATTCTCAGTATCGTTATTTTCGTTTTCAAATGAAAAGTTAAGAATAATTTACTTGGTATTCCCTTGCAATATTACAACCGACAACGCTGAAATAAGCAATTAACAGCACATGTGACGTCATCAACTATTATCCCAGTGGCGCCAAGCCGGCGTGTTTGATTGATCCATGAAATTTTATGGTTTTCAAATGGCGGTTATCGGAATATTACAGAATAACTTGTTATAAAAATTATGCATACATGTTATTTGATAGCTATATTTTATTTATATGCACATTTCAATCGGATTTACGCGTTTGTGATCTTGCCTATTGGCGTTAGACATTCAACCCATAATTGTAACTCACCCTGTAGGGCCCAAAAAAAGTGTAATAAAAAAAGGTGTTTTTTTGACCTCGACAATATTTTTTTTAAATCAAAATAATAATAATAAAAAACAACTTTTTAACTCAAGCCTATATTCGAATGCGCTAAAAAGTAAAAAATTATTTCTTTAGATGTTAATCCAGTAACGACAGACAAACTCGAGCAAAAAGTGAAGAATGAATTGTAGCACTCTGAAGCTCGGCACATGACATCTCGACATCATATATTATTCGAACAAAAATTGTTTATCAAAAAATCAGGGTTGGAACCTGAAAAAAATTTCATTTAAAAAAAATATAATTTTTTTTTGTTGTTATTTTAGGAAATATAAGATTTATCAAAAAACGATTTCGCTAGGTTGAGAGATAATTCAATTCTACACAAGAATGATTTTCGGTAATACCTTATGAAATACGCTCGTTTTCTCAGAAAACGTGGTTTAACGCCGACGTCACATTTCATGCTCGCGCTAACCACCACTGCAAGTTCAGGCAGGGCCGAAAATTAGATTTGTCATAACTTTGCTGAAAATTATAGTAGAAGGAAAAGAAAAAGTGCATATCGTTCCTGAAGACTTCTACTTCCCCATGCCAATATAACATGCGAGTATCTGAGTACCTAAAATGTGTTTTGTTCCACTTCACATAACCCTTCTACGATATTTACGGAGGATCCGAAAGTCATGGATATTTTAGTTGATATGAAATAATTACAATGAAGCAGGAATCAGTACCATCTTTGGACCATATGCAATGATTTACCACTAGTCTTTCAACTCACCCATAATCCCGGCAATTTCTTCAGTGAATGTTGAAAATAATCGCTCATACATATCCTTCATACAAAATGAAGTATGTGATTTCAAGCTTGAGGTTTGCACTTCACAATAGTGTTATTATATATATGCAGGATATGAATAAGCGATTATTTTCAACATTTAGTGAAGAGAATGCCGATTTTATGGATAAGTTGAAAATGAGGTAGGAGTAAAACAAAGTTTTTTTTTGGCATGTATAAGTGGCACCTGTCACACTACTTTGAAATTGTTACATATAGTCCAAAGAGGGGATGGGTTGCTGCTTCAGTATACTAATTCCATATTTACTAAATTATTCATGATTTTCGGATCATCCGCAAAATATCTCCGTGAAGTGCGACAAAACACACTTTAAGTACTTAAAATACTCGCAAATTATATTTGCATGAGGGGGTAGGAGTCTTCAGAAACGATATAAACTTTCCCTTCTTCGATCATTTTTAGCAAAGTTAGGACCAATCAATATTCGGCTCCGCCAGAACTTTCAGCGGCGGGTAAGTTTTCTGAAAAAACGAGCGCATTTCATAAGGAATTACTAGGAATAATTTTTGACGATTGTTTTTCAACCTGTTGAGTTGTTTTTTCGATAAATCATATACTTTCTAAGATTACAGCAAAAATCTATTTATATATTTTTAAAAGCAAAAAAATATGTTCCACCCCTGGAATTTTGATAAACAATTTTTTTTCGTGTTTATCATGGTTCCAACTACTAGCATACCCAGTTTGGTGGTGCTACAATCTATTCTTGTCTCAAAACCCAATCGTACTGGATTATGTGTATTGTGAGTTATAATGTGAATTAGGTACGGTTTCAAAAGTTTGCAGTGCAAATTTTTAGGTTCGAATACCTACATTACATACATATCCAAAGACACCCCTTTTCACACGCTTTATATTAGCTTCAGTTTTAATTTTTAGCTCATGGTAATGAAAGCATGTCTTTTTTATTATTATTTTATTTAGCTGTGACATGTTCTATACCCAATTGGGACTTTGGTTATACTAGAATCAATATTATTCCTTGAATTTATTCGAAGTAAGTATTGTGATTTTATTGAAATCAAAGGTTTTTCTGGAAAACGAAAACCGTCCAATAAAGTTAATTGTGTCATCAAATTCCATTCGGCTCGGTTGGAACGAGATTTTATAATTAATTAAAGTTTTAATTGAATTATTCACAAGAGCGAACAATTTCATTAAAGTGACGAATGTTTTCAGCACTATAACAATTATATTTCAAATGTTTGGAATACCGGAAGTTAGGAGAGATGAGATAATTAATATTACTTTTCTATTTTTGTATACCCAGCTGCAAATTTCACAGGCGTAACTTGATGAAAACGTGATATCTGCTCGTACAAAAGATGTAATATTCATTGTACTTGTTGGAAAATGTCTGATCTGTGTTTCCAGTATTTTATATTGTACTTTATTACGTTTTAAATCTCTCTGAATAACAATTGTATATGAGATGACAATATAAATAGCTACAAAGAGAGTGTCAGAATATATTCTCATTAGAAAGTATAACATACATAACAGTTGGTTGTTCTGTATATTATGAAAATGTGTTTATTGAATGTAGAGCATCTTTTTTATTACACGCTTTTTATTAGCTTAACTTGTATGTTTTTTGGTTTGTATGTTTGTTTGTTTGTTTGTATGTTTGTGACTGACTCCTTAGGAAGTGATTTTCACCCATTTCCAGACGTCCGAATGATTTGAAATTTGCTAGGTGTTCATAGTTCCGGTAACAATGCAATATGACATATTTTTTTTGTTTTAAAAAAACAAAATGGCGGCTCCAAGATGGCGGACGAGATTTATGATTATGGTCCGATTCAATTCAAAATTGGTATATAGGGGTTTCTGGAGTCAGAGATTATGATTTTTTTATCAAAATTCATGAATTCAAAATGGTGGCCAAGATGCCGGACGAGATTTGTGATTATGGTCAGATTCGATTCAAAATTGGTATGTGAGGTTTATTTAGGTCGTATATTTCGAATTTTCTGTGAAAATTCATGAATTAAAGATGGCGGCTCCAAGATGTCATTATGGTCTGATTCGATTCAAAATTAGTGTGAGGGTTTTCGGGGTCCGAGATTATGAATTTTTCGTAAAAATTTATGAATTCGAGATGATGGACGAGCATTGTTTCAAGCGAATGTAATTGAAAAAGATACTGTGTATCGAAACATGTCGCAAAGACAATAAATATTGTGGAAATTTTAATCGTATTTTACCTTAGTGTCATTTAATAACACTATTGTGAAGTGCAAACCTCAAGCTTTAAATCACATACTTCATTTTTTATGTAGGATGTGTACGAGTGATTATTTCCAACATTTACTGAATAAATTGCCGGGATTATGGGTGAGTTGAAAACTGAGGCAAGGGTAAAACCCTGTTTTTTTCTTTGGCATGTATAAGTGAGACTTGTCTCACTAGCCTTAAATCGTTGCATATGGTCCAAAGGGGGTACTGATTCCTGCTCCAGTATAATTATTTCATATCAACTAAAATATCCATGACTTTCGGATCATCCGTAAATATCGTAGAAGGGTTATGTGACGTGGGACAAAACACATTTTAGGTACTCAGATACTTGCATTTTATATTTGCATGAGAAAGTATAGGTACTCAGGAACGATATACACTTTTTCTTTTCCTTCTAGTATAATTTTTAGCAAAGTTATGACAAATTTAATTTTCGGCCCTGCCTGAACTTGCAGTGGCGGATATTTTTTTTTAAATGAAAGTTTTTTTAGGTTCCACCCCTGATTTTTTGGTGAACAAATTGTTTTCTACTAATACATGATGTCCTGATGTCATGTGCCGAGTGTCAGAGTGCTACAATTCATTCTTCACGTATTGCTCGAGTTTGTCTGTCGTTACTGGATCAAAAAGAAACATTGATTTAACATGAATAACAGGCTCGTACACAGGTACTAAGCTATATGGTTGTGGTTAATTATCTCATCATAATAAACGCATAATATTTTGTTCCATTTCGATATGCAACAAATAATCTTTGGCTTTTCATATTTTTAGGTCGTAGAGCTGCATATTTACGATAAATTGTGCAAGGCTCAAATGTACATCCTTCATTCGTAATTGTAAAACTTCTTGATGTATGAGTTTTTCCATTTCGTAAAAACATGACAAGAAAGCGCTCATTATCTACCACATCGTCTGAATTTAAACGTATTAAATCATCTCTTCGACACGCATACGAAAGATCACAAACACTAAAATTGTTTTTGGTAGTAGATATTGTTTATCTGGAGCTTCACATAAAAATTTTGTTACTTGTTCTGCTGTCAAAACTTTGGACTTTTTTGGAATATATCCTACAGCTTGACGCTTCAGGAAAGCAATAGTTTTTGGATAATTGTTGATGTCATTATCTTTGAAGGCCAAACAACTCTTTAGCATTGAGAATCGACTCCATAACGTGGAAGATTTCATGGATTTAGCTTTTTCGACAAAATAAACTAGAAGAATATCGTCACTAACAGTTTTGATTTTGTTCAGATTTTGCCATTCTGTAAAAAGTTGATATTCATGTTCATATCTCAACCTCGATTTTACTGGTAATAACTCCGCGGTCGCTTGTGCCGCTTGCTCTAGGATATTATCGGAAATTTCGGGATTTTCTTCTGAGTTCATTTTTTTGGCATAAATTTGATTGACAGGGAATAAACAATCGTCTTACAATATTACTAGTATAGATGAAAATAAGGTGATTTCAATGAAGTATAACAAAAATCTAATTTTCGGCCCTGACGAAAATTGCAGTGGCGGATTAACGCGAGCCTGAAATTTTATATCAGAATTCAATCAGGTTTTCTGAGAAAATGAGTGCATTTTGTGAGATATTACTTAGTATATTTCTTGTGGAGAATTGAATTATCTTTCGCCGTGTTGAAATTGTTTCTTGATAAATCTTATACTTTCCGAAACAACAGCAAAAAATATATTTTTTTTAATATTTTTTTTCTAACAAGTGCTACGATTCATTCTTCACTTGTGGCTTACATTTGTCTGTTGTTACTGTACTAATGCTTGCTATGAAAAAAATCGATTGACCCTTGCACGAGGTTGTCGATAATCATAGTGAAAATTGGATTAACTATTTGTTCCGAGTGTAGGCGTTAAACGCTTCATTTTTCTTATGAACCATTGAACGAAACAAACGTGTCAAAGAATAATTTATGCAATTCTATTAATGATGAATCGATTCGGTTATAAAACTGCGTCGTGTTATGAATGCTCATTTTGAATATTCATGCAACCAGGCGCATGCCTACACTGAGAAAAATCTGAAGAACATATTGGTATATTCAAGAAATTATGATGAAAATTACAATATTTTTTGGTAACTTGGATAGTAAGTGGTAAAATACCAATAAATTGTTGAAATAATTTATGGTTAACGTTAGTATAAATTATTGCTGTCACACATATTACCAGAAATTATAGTAAATATCACTATTCATTTTTCTCCGTGTAGGGTCATTACATGGGGGGTGAGACCTTTTAGTTTTCGTCTACTGTGCCATAGGGTGGGGGGGTAATCACCCTTTTCGAGTACATTACTCACTGTAAAAGTTTCATTTGAATATAATTTCCGTCACTCTACGACAGTCATGGGTAATTACCCAATGGAAACAAATTATTATTCCGCTAATTGATTTCTAGGCTCGATATGATTATTTGGTTAATATACGCAATTGTAGGATATTTTATTAAATTCATGGTAAAAAGAATAAAAGCTCGATAATAGACAATTCGAGAATGTTGTTCACTTTACTATAATGCGCCCGCGGGCGGTTAAAGTGCCACTTCACGCTCGCTTAACCGGGAGGTAAAGTGTACTTCACCGCCCGCTAGTGCATAATAGTTATTTATGTATCAAGGGCGTAAAGTATGCGTTTATGGCCTGCGGCATGGATGCTGGCCCGATGGCGTGTATTTTTGAATGGTAAAGGCCCAGGACAAAAGAATACGATCTCTGGTAACTGAGCTGCCCAGCTCTATAACTTTCATTATTGCTTAAAATCGATGACGACTGAAGCACGACCACTAGAGTCATCTACCAACCAAATGTATAACTTTTTTAGGAGTTTGTGACATTGCATACCCCACAGGTATAAATTCTGTCTACCGAGAATGCGACCACTATAGGACCTTCTACCAACCAATCCTATAACTTTTGGAAGTTTGTGTGGTTGCATATCCCACATTCTGGTTTTTCTGGTTTTCTTCTTATAGTCTTACAGAGCTCTTCCCCAGCTTTTTCAATAGCCTTATTTGTCTTGAGGCGTTGTGTCAAATTGTCACCACATAAAAGGCCATCTAGTGACGTTTAAGTTTGAGCTGACAAGATGTTGTCTAGCAACTGACGTACGTATGCAACTGAACGAACATTCCACTTAGGGCCTCAACTCTATGTTGCTCCCCCTCCCTGTTTCATCCTCCTCAGAGGTTTTTATCAATTTTGTCAAACACCCCGGTCAACACAAACACCTCTGCGATATCGCTCTCTTGCTTATAAATAGACTTCGAAGTGAGGTACATTTGTACGTCACTGTTACCAACTGAGAATGCTGTGACCTTAGATCTCAATTATCTTCACAATAGTGTCGATCTGAGGTACGAAAATTATGTGAATTTGTGAAGCTCTCAGCTGGTATGTCACATTTAGACTATTACTATCGTGAGTAACATTTGGCATCACATTGTGATACCTTTGCCCGGTCAAGAGGGCGTCAAATGGAAGTTAATGATATTGTTATGTGACCAATTCACTTCACTCATGTGATTTGAATGTGACGCCCTCTACTGTCTTCAAGACCATTTTGTGTTTACTGGGACTTTCCAATTGCTGATAAGACTGTCCTGCTTTGGGCTTGTAATAGCTCGAGAGACGAACCTCTAGTTACAACTGTGTCAATAGACTAAAACCTTGATCTCTGGATTCATCTTGGGGGGTTGAAATAAAGGCAGTTACATGGGGATCTCTTCATCTAAACCTCCATCCCGTCTTTTGGCTGAATATTATTTTGTAAAAGCATCTCGTCTTTCAAGCTTCCTTCTGAAATGGCAATTTTTTATCTTTAATGTGTCAAAACCATCGCAAGAGGATGATGTCGACGATGTAAAAATGTGTATCTTTTACGTTTCATTTCTTCATTCAATTGCGAACTTGTTCGAACGAATTCGACGGAAAACAAAGGAATGACTATAATGAGGTTAGTATGCATAGTGGTGCAGAGATAGGAGCCTTTTGTTGGCCTGAAGCGACACGGTTGCTTTGAAATGGACGTGTTCACTCACGGGAAACGAGGGTACTTCATTTGATCGTTGAGAACAAGGCGTGAAATATAATCTTTAAAACTTCCTATACAAGACCCCCTTCAGAAATGAATAGTGGCTACGCCACTGCAATTCGGCAGTGTCATTTTATCTTCCCCGGTTACCATAAAAAATCTTCTTGGTGTGTTAGGTTGAGTGAAAATTGCGTCAAAAACTTGTTACGTTATTATGAATCAGTATTACGCTCAAAATTCTTCACATCAATGGTATTTCATTACGAAGCATATATTTCTGCTGTGTATCGATTTCCGTGTGCAATTACAAACGATATTATTCGATTTCGACCAGTTTAATGACTTCTGAAGACTACATTTATGAATGGAACGAATATTTTCGTAGGTTTTAGAATGAATGTGTGTACCACTTTTAGTACAGTCGGTGTAGACATTTTTGAAACAATTATCCGGCATGGAAATGTTCTTCCAAAAAAAACACCTCCTTTTAACGTGTTTATAAATTTTGGTTTGAAGGGCTTGAACTTATTATTGTGTAATATTTTTCTCACGACCTCCCTTTTAGCACCGGTCCTATTACAAATATCTGTTATACTAGTTTGCCCATGCTCTACCACATCTAGGCATACACTTAATTGAGCTTCTTCATCATAAACTCTTGGATTATGAGGTCTTTTGAAAGTATTTTGTACTGAACCCGTCGATTCGAACTTTGAGATAATCCTGCTCACAGTAGACTGGTGAATATTTCTTTCAGGATGCCGTCCATTGAAAATATTCGCAACTTGTCTATGACTTGTATTTTCACCGCAAATGCGTACAATTTCTATTTTTTCCTGCAAAGTCAGCATTTTGAATCTACTACTTGATAAAAATTACTGTTTCATAACCTTGAAACTGTCAAACACACATCAATTTCCATAACATTCACTTCTATTGTTTCCATAGCATACTTCCCATTTCAATAGCACCTTGATTGTTGATTAATTTTTGAGTATAAGTTCAGAGAATAATTGTATGCAATTGATTTAGCAAGAATTTGAACGGCAAATTGATTTGATATTTCTAGAGTTATAGCACTTATCTGAAATGTCTTCATGTGATAAAAATTACTAAAGTGAATTTTGCTATGTTGAAACTAGAGCCACTTTGCATCAAGTATTAGACATATTTCTTTCAGCATATTTATATTCATTTGAAAATATCCAATTAGAAACATTTTAATCAGAAAAAAATTCTTTCAGCAGATGGGTGTATTACATCTCAACTGGTTTTTCAGATTTGACTAAATTAAAATTAGCCGAAAAATTGTAAGGTTAAGAAAACGAGAAAAAAATCAAAGTTGTTCAAACTGGTTCAAATTTTGTAAGTGGGTAGGAAATCTAAAAATAAACAACTTTTTCATATAATATTTCTCGAAATATTGAGAAATTACCTGACATTTAGTAATTTTTTAGAAAAAATGTCATATTTGACAGGTGTAGCCGATGAATAGGAAGACATCGTAAAAGTCATTTTGCATAATTTTCAAAGCACAAACTGTTCACGAACTCTAAATTTGCAATAACTGACTAATAAAAAAAAATCCCATATGATGCGGACTTTAACGGTGACACTGTATTATGACCCTTGCTTCCAAAAAAGCGCATTTGGTCAAAACAATGTTGGGTCAAAACAATGTTGTTTCATTGAGTATCTTCGACGTTCAATAAACCTGATTGAAAACGGCAATAAAGCCATAATAAGTAAGTAATTAGTTTAATATAACGTTGTTACACGCGACATTTTTTCGTTGAACAAACGTTCGGTGGTTTTCAGCCATTTCACAAAGTTATTTCATCGTCCTTGTGCTCATGGCTTTTCTAGATCTTTTTCATTGAGCAACTGTCTTCATATGGAACTTTTTTTTCAGTTCCGTTCATCAAACCATTCCATTCTTGTATTTTTCTTTCCTGAGGGTGTTTTTATTTTATCTGAGTGGTGTTAAACTACTTTTTGTGAAAAAAATCCATGTTGAGATATAAATTTCAATTAATATACTGTCATCACAATCAAAGTCTTATGACCGAATTTATTCGATGTCGGCAATGATAGAGGCATAATTGAGGATCATTAATTCAAACATCACTTTAATTCGCAATATATAATAATTTAACTTGGCTACACGCCAGTGTCTCACAGACGAATTAAGAGGTCAATTGATTCACGATACATTTGACATTTCCCAAGTATTACAACACTATCATAATTGTTTATTATTTATAAATCGGTTATAATAGTATCCTGAATCTCTTACGAGCGATGTCTAGATTCTCAAAATACCAGACGAGGTCAATGATGAAAAATCACTTGGGCAATTCAACTGTCACATATTACCAGTCAATGGATCATCTGATGTTTAGGTCTTCCCCCCCAGGGACGCGCCCAGTATTTTCAGCGCCGTCGTGCGAAATAATGATAGACGCCTTTCACCAATATCATAATACTGAGCTAAAATTGCCACCTTTTTCTATCGAAATTTTTGAAGAAAACTCTATACTTTTTAGTAGACTATAATAATAATAATAATAATCGTCTTTATTACTCACAAAACAGACTATACATTTTTGTAATACGAAGAGAAAAAAACAAGATTTACTAAATTGGAGTAAAAGGCGAAGTTCAATTTAGGTGGTGATAGAAATCACCAGTAAATTGTTCTTCCACTTAACCTTAGAACGTCTCTTTGCCATGATGTAGTAGTCAAGCTCAATTGTTTCATTTCAAGAAATCATATACATATATCTGATACCTAGATAACTGATAGAGGATCGTTTCAATAAAAAAAAAATTAAGAGGGAGGGAAATACATGATTAGAATAATAAGGCCACTTTTATCTATTTCATACACTGCTGATGGAATAGAAAATTTTTCAAACTGTTTTTGAAATTCCACATACTTCCATCTTTCATCACTTGAGGAATGGAGTTATATACTTTACATATCTGATAGGAGAATGACCGTTTGAAAAGTTCTAATCTGAAAGAGGGTGGTGTTAAAGTACCTTTATGTCTAATATTCAGATTGTGAATATCAGATCGAAATCTAATTTTCCTATGAAGGTACGAAGGTGTTCTGTTCATAATAAGTTGGTGATAGAAACAAGCACTGTGCAGAATCCGCCTATTTTCCATATTCAACCAATTAGCTTCTCGTAATTTAAATGTGATTTTTTGACGCCTACGTATGCCATATATTAATCTTAAACATGAGTTTTGAACTTTCTGAATTTTTGTCTTATATTGATTGATCAAATTTGGGCCATATAAAGTATCAGCATAATTGAAGATTGATAAGACCATCGTTTCACATAAAGTAGATTTGACATTCAAAGGAAGAAGATGCCTGCTGCCATATATCAATTTCAGTGACGAGTATGCTTTTTGTAGCAACTTATTCACGTGCTTCTCAAACCTCATGTCCGTGTCAATCAAAACACCTAAATTTTTTGCTAATTCCACTTTTACAAGAGGCTCATTGTCTATTGAAATATTAATATTAGGTGAATTAGTTTTAGTGACTTTTGGGCCAAAGATCATCAGATTTGATTTGGAGGCATTGATTAATAAACAATGGTCAGATCCCAGTTTTACAAAAGCATTGAGCTCTACATTAATTATTGCACACGCATTTTCAATTTCATCCAAAGGAAACGTGTAATAAATTTGAGTATCATCGGCATAAAGATGAATAGAGCAATTCTCAAGAGATTGTAACAAACCAGAGGTATACATGGTGAAGAGCAAAGGACCCAAAATCGAACCTTGAGGCACCCCTGAACGAAGATCAAGATATTGGGACATACTGTCTTCGATATGAACTTTTTGCTGTCTGTTGTTCAAATATGCATTCATTAAAGCAACAGCTGAATCAGAAAGTCCATTAAGGGTGGGTCACGGTCGATGGTACCTTAGACGTTTACGGAGAACGGGACATAGGATCATTCTGAAAATTTGGTTTCTCAAGTAGTTGCTCTTGGTCTATCGATCTAAAATATTTTCAG
The DNA here is from genome assembly GCA_958298965.1 of Chrysolina haemoptera. Taxonomy (NCBI): domain Eukaryota; kingdom Metazoa; phylum Arthropoda; class Insecta; order Coleoptera; family Chrysomelidae; genus Chrysolina; species Chrysolina haemoptera. The sequence goes on along the minus strand of OY282601.1, from coordinate 16,621,848 downwards.
CAGTGCAGCGTTGCCGCTTGTACCAGAAAGTAGCAGCATCTTTGTTATTTCAAATGGGTCACCCTGTATATTACTACATTTTTGAACTTGTCATTCCTTTCTGATTATTTCTGCCTTATACTCCCGTATACCTATCTCTAACGGTTTTTGAGATATTGGTTATTTTCCATATTTTTTATCCAAAACATAGCTCGAATTGAATGTGTATTTCTGCGGTATTTGGATTCTTAGGAAGTTGCAATTTTGTGTTTAGTTCATCAAGATCATGAACATTGATTCTGTATAGAGAAGTTTGTTCTGCGTTATACAGGGTCGTTCAAAATTCATGATCTTACTGCTAGATACGAAAAGGGTTGAAAGTGCGTTCTTTCAAATGGAACATCCTGTATATTATAAAATATCCTGAAAGATGACTAAATTCCCTTCGAATTGATATATCATGTTCCTATACCTAAATAGCCAGAATTTCGAGATAATAGCAATTTTCACTTGTAACAAACAAAATGTTAGGTACCTACTGCGATATGAAGCAATTTCAATTTAATTATTTTAATCAAGAACCGAGCATCTGACAAGAATTACACATTTTTTTGATTCTCATTAATTTTGGAACAAATCTGATCCCTTTATTTGCTTTAAGTCGATGCACAATCATTTCCACACGACATGAGATTTTTGAGGAATTGATCCTGAAGTAAAAAGATTTTTATTTTTTTAAGCGAAAACCATGCGGCGGACAAAGAAAACTCAAGAGATTAAATTTGCTCAAAAATAAATGAGGATCTCAAAAGTATTTTTTTTTTAGGAGAAAGCACTGGCGTAGTATTTTTTTCTCCAAAAATATTCAATGCAAAACCCGTACGGACGCCACTGGTTGAGAAAATGAAAATGTTCGTGCATTAAAAAATGCACCTTGATGCATAGAAGACTTGTACCAAATTTTATAAAAACGTCTACAATATTATCTCAGTTATTATTAAAAAACTGATTTTTTTTCAAAACTTTATCACCCTGTATCTCAAAAGTTAGGACTTTTAGGACATACGTTTATAGAAAGTTTTTTCCTTAAAATAAGTCAAAGAATCACCCCCTCAAATATTAGCATGTCTTTAAGGAACACCCTGTATAGAAGAGTCTATACAAAGAAAAATTGAAGTATTACGTAAACTGTTTAACCCTTCTCACTCACAAAATACAGCAACTGTATCATTCGTTCAAAAAAATTAAGATATTTGTGAAGAGTCTGCTTCATCAGTAACTGCAGTTTCACTAATTGAAACTTCAAGAGGACTGAACCTGTGCAACAATTGTATAATAAACATAACCATTAACAACAATTCAAAGTAAAAACAGTATTTATTAACGCTGCTTTGATAGTATAGTTATAGTTAGTTGATTTTCAACATTCTCAATCTAGTAGTTCCAAGTTTTTTCTTTCCTACAACTGTGAAAATAAAAATGTTCCAAATTTCTTTTGTACTTATTTTTTTTATGTAATATTTTATTATTACGTTTTCATTTTCAACGAAGTATAATAAAAAATATCGTTCATTACACGTCCAGAAATGCTTTTCCGTGTTTGCACGCGCGCACGGAAAAAGCCTATTTTCTGGACTGCTAATGAAATATACTACTGTCATAACTTTGCTAAAAATTATAATAGAAGGAAAAGAAAAAGTGTATATTGTTCCTGAAGACTTGTACTTTCTCATGCAAATATTATAACAAGTGATAAAATGTGTTTTGTCCCACTTTATATAACCCTTCTACGATATTTACGGAGGATCCGAATCCGAAAGTCATGGATTTCCATCAATTAAGGGCCAGATCAATCGAAAAGGCTTGGTAGCGAGGAAAAATCAACAAATTTATTCACATGGACCATTACAGATGGTCAATTATACAGTGTGTTCCATCTAGTATGAACAAACTAATTGTTCGAAACTCAAGGAAGATGTTATGAAAATAGTTCTAATTAATTTATATTCGATTATTTTATTAATACTCAAGGAATATGATGGAGAAACTCCTCCTGGCGGGTCAACTAAGCCTCCATTCACACATTTAGCATAAGTATAATATGGAGACAATGATGGGCTATTACTCAATATATTAAGTATATATGTTACATTTAACGTACCTTCCGAACCTAGTATCGTTGACCCTAATCCCTAATGAAGCACCGTCGAATTAACCCTGATAATAAATTACAGGGTGTTTCATTTTGGAATATATCGATACGATCAAAGAAACTGACATTGTAGTTGATTCACAGTTGTTATTTCATAGTATTTCGATAGCGAAATTTTACTCTCATCCTACATAGACCTGGAATATCAATACGTTCGTCAAATTCTAATAAAATGTTCCTCAAATCCTGCCTTTTATCTTGATCATGAGATTGGGGTTTATTAATTTCATCGGTTTCTTCTTCCTCCATTGTATTCACACTTATAACATTTGACTCTCACTGCAAAATTATACGCCATATTCAACTTTACATTGACATGAAGTCACAAACAATCAAAACATTGCTCAATGGAAACATTTTTGTTTTTTTTTCTGTAGTGAAGCGATGCAATGTTTTCATATTATCCAGTACCCCATTCTTGAAAATAATGTTTTCAAAACGATTCTAAACTATAATATTTTCATAATGCGTCAAAGTTCAATTTCCCAAATACTGTTGTGATATCGAAACAAAAACGAAAGTTAACCATACAGCAGGATCCAGAACAAGAATTGATTGCCTCATATACAGGGCAATACGAAAAAAATAGGGTTGGATGGTGGAACGCATTAAATTAAAATGAAATATTAGTTATAACCTTACCTTCATTCACCTCTCTACTACTATTATTTGTCTCTGAATCAGTTGGATGTTACGAATTTTTGGTCGAAATAAGTCCATTCGCAAATGTAAAAATCCCTGACGTTACAATGATAGATTCACAAAGAATTTTTTCTACTGCTATTTTATTGACATATTTTTAATATTTCTTGTTCTTTCCCATGCCTTCAAATTATACAGGATTGAAAATATTTTTCAATACGGAACTTTTCGAATTTAACTATCGCTTTCTTTTAAAACGAACAAAGTTTTCAACAGATTTAATTAGAATTTATTCCAAAACTGGCCATTTTTGGTGGGTTGAAAATAATCTTATTTCACGTTATCTACGTTTAAAGTCCAATTCAACTGATCAATGATGACCGGTTGAGCAATACACCCGATTTAAATTGTTGATTTCTCCTAAAGCGAGATTAAATCTTGGTGAAACCCGGACTTGGATCTACTATAAAATATGTGTTTTTTGGCAATCCTAAATAAAACTCTGAAGAGCTGCGTCTCTGCTTGGATACTGATAAGGGCGTCTCTTGAGGTTTCTGGAAACTGTTTGCCTCTGAATCAATAGTGTTTGTACTACAAGAACGTACACTCATGGAAGTTCATATACTTCTTTTATTTAGTTTAATGTTAACTTGAATCTTTTTATCAGAGAACTTTGGGGTTGGTTCAGGTTCATAGTATATGATTTCAGGGTTGCGTTCATTTTCACAATCTACATGAAAACTTTGATTAGAGGGAAGTTATCCACACATTTCCATTCACACTTTCATGCAGTGTTGTCAAATTTCAAGAAAAATCATTGGTTATCATTATGTATGCTATAGCATCATGAATTATAGAAATTCATTGAAAATAGAGAGTATGAGCTTGTCGAACCAGAATTTGGCAAAAATTTTAATACTCCTCTTCAAATTATTACTGCAAAGTAAAAATATCGGTACAGACCAAAAATATCGGTACGCATTGTGTTGGAAATTGTGTTTGCTGGCTCAAAACGGAGTCAGTATCATTCACTTTGAATGATATAAAAACGCTTCTTTTGTAATTAGGACTGTATTTTCGGAAAAAAAAAGAAACAACATAAAACTGTTGTTTGATAGAGTTGCTAACAACAACTACTTCTCATAATAATATAAAAACAAATATACAGTGGGCTATTGCCGAAATGTTCCATAATAAAAAGTTCTAATATTAGCCCCCCTTTTGAAGGGAACCTTCAAAATTAATAAAGGTGAAGCGAAATATAAAAATAATTGCAATGAAAAACATTGAGTCAATTGAAAGTCTCATCCTGAGATGGCAATAAACACAAATGTCTTATTGACCGGGTTTCACTTGTATGTATGTTTGTTTGTTTGTTAGTATGTTTGTTTGTTTGTTTGTTTGTATGTTTGTTTGTATGTTTGTTTGTATGTTTGTTTGTATGTTTATATGGTTGTATGTTTGTTTTATGTACTCCTTAGGGCGTGGTTTTCACCCATTTCCAGACGTCCGAATGATGACAATGCAATATAACATTTTTTTTGCTATGTAAGGGTTTTTGGAGTCAGAGATTATGATTTTTTAACAAAATTCATGAATTCAAAATAGCGGACGAGATTTGTGATTATGGTCAGATTCGATTCAAAATTGGTATGTGAGGTTTTTTTAGGTAACATATTTCGAATTTTTTGTCAAAATTCATAAATTGAAGATGGCGGCTCCAAGATGTCATTATGGTCTGATTCGATTCAAAATTAAAGGGTGAGGGTTTTCGGGGTCAGAGATTATGAATTTTTCGTAAAAATTTGGGAATTCAAGATGGCGGCCCAAGATGATGGACGAATATTTTGATTTTGGTCTGATTTGATTCAAAATTGGTATGGATTTCTGGGTCAGAGATTTCGATTTGAAAAAAAATTAAAAATTAAAAAACTAAAGAACACGCTTTACTTCCCATGGACTGAAAAGTAAAAAATTATTGACGATTTAATTTCTCAAATGTAAAAAAATCGTGGAAGCACTCCACGCTTTTTCTATAAAGTTCTCTTGAGCTCTTGAACGGTCTGTATTGTTAAATTAAACTAAAAAATATAAGAATATAGATCGAAAGCACCCACGCTTTTTTTTACATTTGAGTAATTAAATTGTCAATTATTTTTTACTTTTTAGTCCATGGGAAGTAAAACGTGTTCTTTAGTTTTTTTAAACTATTATTTTCTTCAAATACACTCATAATTAAACTTTTGTATAAGCTCCCCTCATCAAAATATAAAGTTCTTTATTATTATCTCTAGGCTTGGGAGCGCTGCGGTCGAACACATCATACTTGAGCCACCCTATCGCAAAAATGCCATTTGAACTTCTTTATACTGAAAAAATGATTAACAACTGAGAATGGAATGGGTATTAAAAATTCTTGGCTTTATTTTACGTCAAGTAATTTATCGTGCTATAAAATGATTACGCGCATCCGATGTGCATAGTGAACAGAAAATTTTAAAGAACTACAATAAGTAGGTATTTCTTGTATTTTTTTGGAAATGGGACGTCATCAATCAATATATTGTCGTGAGACACAAATGAACAATAAGTAGTAGCATACCGAGTGCGCAAAATATAGAATTTTCAACCACTTTCTGATATTGGTGGAGTTCAAGTATCGTGGAGTTGCGATCGATTCTAAGCTCAGTGGAAACATAATAATATATCAAGAATAGCAACGAAACGTTTCTCTTTGCTTTACACGGAAGCTGGACGTTTACAATATTACAAGCTTTTATTCATCACATCTACAAAGGATGATTCGTTAGGTCGTTTTTAAGAAAAAAGTTTCTATGAACATATGTCCGGAGTTGCTTCGTTTCTGAGATAAAGGGCGTCTCAGAAAAGAAGCTTTCATAGAAACTTTTTTTTTGAAAGGACAAATAACCCTCTGTAGTTTTGTTCAGGGCACACAAGGAAAACAAAAAAAAATCGATTTCCGATATGTTAGCCCCTGGAGCCAATCGTAAATTTATCTTCATTTCACTCCAATCGATATACTTTTCAACCCTATTCGAGGCAAAAATTCAAACAAACCGTTTCCAGTTTAATTTCTGACTAAATTATAACCTGTAAGTTCAACCAAAAATACTAATTGTTTATTACTACTTCTCAACCACATGTAATATTTATTAAGTACTTTATCAAGTACTCCTGTAATTGGGCTTATTAAATAAATAAATAAATAAATAAATAGGGGGCGTCGGGTGGCCCATCAACTCAAAATTTTTAAACGGCATAGGGGGACGAGTGGAACATTGTTGAAAAGAGAATCTAATTCTCTTTACAAATATATATATATATATATATATATTTTTGAATTTAGTTTTAAAAAAAATTCCCAATTTCGATATTTATATCTTTCGAAATTTTTAAGTTAATGTGCCCCCAGCGCCATCTGTCGAGTAATTGCAATGTTTTTTTCTCAAAAAGTAGTGTCAGTAATACCATTCAAAAAATTTTTGGTTTCATTGTTCCATATTAAACCGTTCAAATTTATCGAGGTATCAGTAGTATCCAGAACGGCATTTAATAATAATAATAATAATAATAATAATAATAATAATAATAATAATAATAATAATAATACACTCTTTGAACTCCGCAGGCTCTACCCAAACCATTCTGTTAAAATGGTCGTTCTGATTAAAGGGGTCTTTGGTGGAACGTTGGACACACTGCTCTCAAACTTAAAAATCATACCGGCTTGCCGTAATATGGCAGAAATCTTAGCCGGACGAATGCAGAAGGCCGTCATCCTTGGTTCACTGCGTCTGCTCAGGGCACATGATTCTCGGACCCAGTAATCTCTTACCCCACGGACGTGGGGAGTGGTTATCTGGGTAAACGATCCAGCGCACCCTCCGGATGTGTCGGAGCTCCGGAGACAGGGCCTGACTGGAATATCCTTTTAGGGAAAAAAAATAATAATAATACTTTTATTGTTTACCAGCACGAGTATAAACATACAAATAAATACATTTTCTTTTTCATGCTAAACAAATGGCAATTCTGGTTCAGAATGTGAAAGGCAGCCTTTCACTTCTGTTCTTCCACCAGCGCCCAGAATATACTTACATTAAATTCAGATGACGTACCTAAGGAATAAAATAAAAAGAAAGAAGAAAGAAACAATATCAAAACAAGAAAGAGCGAGAGAGAGAGAGAGAAACTGGAAGAATCAAGCCTGGATAGGAGCAGATAATTTTGCTGGTTTTATATTTTAGATTTAGAATTAGAAGATTAGTTCAATCAGATATTACTTATACTTATTGTTTATATTTGGGCTCAATGAAATGAGAGAATGAGTTATTTTGTTTGATTTTTCAATAAGATTTTTTTATAATTTGTTTCGAAAGAGTTCATGGATAAAGTCAAAAGAGAACAATCGAGACTATTCAAATTGTTAATTACGGTAGCCGCTTTGTAGCTGAAAAATCGTTAATATATTTCTTTTTTATGCTTAGGGACTGTGAGTATTGTAAGACGACGAATATTTAAATTATGAATGTAGGTTCTATAGGATAGTTTACAATGAAGGTACGGAGGAGTTTTGAATTTCAAGACTTTGTAACATAGACATGCCATGTGTAAATAACGTCTATTATGAATGTTTAGCCAGCGTAGTTCTTCGAATTTTAGTGAAATATTTTTCCTTTTTTTATGCCATAGATCAATCTAATACAAGAATTTTGTACTTTCTGGATTCTAGTGGAATCGTTCAACTTCAGACATGGACCGTACACTACATCACAGTGGTTAAAATGTGACACAAAGCATTTTTTTTGTATCACTGTTCAAGTAAAATCTTTGCGAGTATATCAGTTTTAGTGAACCATACGCGTTCCTGAGCTTCATGTCACGCAGTGAAATGTAATTTTGTGTCTACTAACAAACCTAAGTTCTTGTAGTTGGGTTTAAAGGGAATTGTAGAGTTGCCAATTTTTGAGTCTAAAATAGATTGAATATCATTTCTAACATTGTCTGGGCAGAAAATCATTGCACGTGATTTATTGGGGTTAACTTTAAGTAAATGTTTGGTTGAAATTGTAAATAGTGCGTCTAAGTCAGTGTTCATGAATTTATTTGCCATAGCAATATTTGAGTGTTCGAAGGCGAAATAAACTTGGGTGTCATCAGCATAAAAGTGATAACCAACATGTTGCAGCACATTAGCGAAATTTGACGTATACAGGGTGTATATTGTATTATATTTGATATTTAGAATTTGAATTGCATGCAAGAAAAATATTAATGAAATTCAGAAAAATTCAGATGGTTGTAAAGAGAATGGAATTTCCTTTTCGACGATGTGCCACTTGATCCCCATGCCATTTAAAAATTTTGAGTTGATGTCTCCCCCCTCCCCCCCCCCCCCACTGTCGGGCAATTTCAATATTTGGATACAACGCCAACATGTGGGGAGATTGTGATTGAATCACAATCCCCAGTTTGAAAGAAATATTCAAGAATATATAATCCCAGTAGCACCTAATGAAAAGGAGGTCGTAAAATAGACAGATTGTCGGTTGTATATTGTTGTGAGGGTGGAATATCCATAGCCTTGTTTGATTTGTATCCAAATGCAATGCATTATAATTTTAATCTTGATATTGTATCGGTATTAGGGAACGGCGAACGCGAAGCAGAGGGATGCGAGCCAAAATGTTTGGAATATCTCTATTACTATGCTTCATAAATCAGTAGTACATGCAGAAACTGCTCGCTTTGTTGGTATCCTCAATGGGTGTTATCGCGAGGAAAATTTCAATACAATATCTCGAGTTATGAGCGAGATCTTTTCTTCCTAGGGTTGGGGCAACTGACGTAAAAGCAACTAGAAGTATTAAACACATTGGCCATTTTTATGTGGTGAAATCGAGACTTATTCTTTTCAATGAACCAATATCGATGTTCTAAATATGAAGACGCCCCATGCAGTAATCCAGTACGATTGGGTTTTGAGACAAGAATCGATTGTAGCACCACCAAACTTGGTATGCTAGTAGATGGAACCATGATAAACACAAAAAAAATTGTTTACCAAAATTCCAGGTGTGGAACATATTTTTTTTTTTTTTCGTTTAAAAATATATAAATAGATTTTTGCTGTAATCTTGGAAAGCATATGATTTATCGAAAAAACAACTCAACAGGTTGAAAAACAATTAAATTTTCCACAAAAATTATTCCCAGTAATTTCTTATGAAATGCGCTCGTTTTCTCCAAAAACGTGATTGAACGCCCGCACATCAAATTTCAGGTTCGCCCTTATCCGCCGCTGAAAGTTCTGGCGGAGCCGATTATTTGATTGGTTACAACTCTGCTAAAAATTATCGGAGAAGGAAATGAAAAAGTTCATAGCGTTTCTGAAAAAAATTTTTTAGTTGCCTTGGTAACTATTCAAAATTAAGGCATCTTATTGGTTAAAAAGTAGAGGTGTGAAATTTTCATGAAAAGATCTATTAAAGTATTTAAATAAATGAAGCACAAATAAAAATTCATATCTGTAAATTACCTCGCAAATTCTTCAGTATTGTCAGTATTGAATACTGCCTTTAAGTAGTAGCAATTTTCTTGCTTCTTCGACACATTTCCTGATATGTCGGTATAATGTTGATTTACGCACGTATTCCCGAGAACGCTGAGTTTGACGAAACACAATCACGTCATTAAAAAACATTTTTGCCCAAGTTTCGCAATCATATTTACTTCCATGTCTTCCATTGAGTTAAAACTCATTCAGAAATACTATTTTGATAAACACCCAGTTCAATGCCATACATTTTTAAATGAATTTTCTTCGTTCATTGATTTACAACTCCACTGGACTTTAAAATATACAGGGTGTCCCAGAATGAAGGAGACAAACTCCGATGGTAGAATCCTTACTTCATTTTAAGGCTAAAAGTTCCAGTGAACATGTACTCTAAAGTGAGTATTAACCGAGTTTCAGGGTGTTGAAAGTGACAAAAAAAAATGTTTTCCAGTATAACTCCATAACGGTGAAATTTAGTATGTCAGTTTCATATTTCAATGCAAATTGTGTGCTTGTAACTCCAAACAGGGAAGTACGGCAGATTGGTACCCCTATTCGCCCCTCCCCAACTTTCACGCCACTGGATTAATATCGATTTCGTCTTCTTTTTCCTAATCCCCAATATTTCCTATACAAAAAAGAAACAGGTTTCATTTCATGAATATCAACGGTTTTGGAAATTTGTAAAGTTGAATAAGTGCATGCGTATGTGATAGGGATAGTCATTATTGATTATTTTTTAGTTGCTATATAAGTTTTGAGTATCGGAAAATTTTTGTAAACAAAATCCGTCGTAAATGCCAACAATTTTCGAAATATTTGAATTCATACTCATTACAAGTTATGAAATATGTTGGTTAAAAATTTTATAATAAATATAGTTACCTACACATTCTTTTCAAAAATAATGGAGATTTTGATACGCACGCACTTATTCAACTTCAAATATTTTGAAAACCGTTGAAAATGTTGAAAATGTTGTCAATTTTTTTTCATATGCCTTGCACACGTCCGATCGGTAAATTTTAATTTTTTGAGTCAGTTAAATATGTCATCATCTGACTGTCTATTATATCAAATGTAGAATTTTATTCTCGTATTCTCACCATTAACAACAAGATATGCCGGAAAATTTAGTGAATTTTTTTTCGTATGCCTTGCACACGTCCGATCGGTAAATTTTAATTTTTTGAGTCAGCTAAATATGTCATCATCTGACTGTCTACTATACCAAATGTAGAATTTCATTCTCGTATTCTCACCATTAAAAAAAAATATACCGGAAAATTTTGTGAATTTTCTGGCCGGAAAATCTTGTGAATTTTTTTTTTCATATGCCTTGCACACGTCTGATCGGTAAATTTTAATTTTTTGAGTCAGCTAAATATGTCATTATCTGACGGTCTATTATACCAAATATAGAGTTTCATTCTCGTATTTCTCACCATTAAAAATAGGATATATCGGAAAATTTTGTGAATTTTTTTTTCATATGCCTTGCACACGTCCGATCGGTAAACTTTAATTTCTTGAGTCAGCTAAATATGTCATTATCTGACGGTGTATTATACCAAATGTAGAATTTTATTCTCGTATTTCTCACCATTAAAAATAAGATATACCGGAAAATGTTGTGAATTTTTTTTTCATATGCCTTGCACACGTCCGATCGGTAAATTTTAATTTTTTGAGTCAGCTAAATATGTCATTATCTGACGGTCTATTATACCAAATGTAGAATGGTATTCTCGTATTTCTCACCATTAAAAATAAGATATACCCATGGAGCATAGTATATAAGTGGGACACACTGTACATCTTCAACTTTTAACAATTTACAAATTAATAAAAAATATCACGAAAGTACAGGTAATCAGTAAAAATCAGTCCGATCCAACCAAATAATTGATCAAAATATAAACAAAGTAATTAGATCTCTCCCAACAATATTATCAAGCGATCAATATTAATCACAACATTTCGGCTGAAAATTTGCTTTATTACGGACTCCACAAGCAATCTGCTGTTACTATGGAATTTTCCAATTACTCTCCCAGCTTGAATCTCCGAGCTTTTATTCAATAATGACTTGTACTCCCGAGAAAAGGCAATAACGACTCAGACAGGGAATAATGTTGAACAAATTGTAATGGTCAGGATATTCCTTAGTCCTTGAGATGACATAACTTCATAATAATGATAATGCTGGAATGAATTAAATGGCATATTCGTGGAATAAAAAAATCAGAATTATGCTACTCTTAGTTCTCTTTATATACAGGGTGTTAATTAAGTACGTTGACAAACTTCGGGAGGTTATTCTTTCAATGTTTTTTAGGACGAAAAGTTTATATAAACATATGTCCCAAACGGCTTGGTTTTCGAGATACAGGGTGATGAATATACATTTTTTTCGAGATTTTTTGGAGTTAACTTGGACATTTTCGACAATAATCAGTTCAAATTCAAGTAAAATCAATAGTACGCACGAAACAAAATAATTCATTTCTCAAATAATTCACAGGGTCTTCTTGTTTCAGAGGCAAGTCTTGTTGTTGATGCATTTCGTGCAAAAACCGGGAAATTGTATTTTTACCATGATTTTGGGACTAAAATTAATCAAATAAAAAAATGTTTGGTTACAAAAAGTGATACACGTTTGTATTCAGAATGCCAAATGGAGACAAGAAAAGTGAAAATATATCAGTTGTATCATTTAAAAATGAAAAGTTTATATAAGTAACTTTCAGTGAAACCAAACATAAGTTTTTTTTTGCCAAGTTTTGCCAGTTTCTCATCAAATGTGGAAATTTTTTAAGGGAAATCCATTATCTTTTTTACGAAGAATTCATTGAACCATTTGAAATGCATTGATAGTCCATAACATATTCTATCATACGAAATATTCATCTTGTTCGAAAGTTCGAAATTCAGAGAAATGATATGATTTTATTCACTTCCTTTGCCTCAAGTTTTCAAATGGTGCACCTTACTAGATGAATATGAATTCCATTATCAACAAAATGTAAATAAAAAAAATATCACTAAAGTACCTACAATCCCAACAAGACATTGCTATATTTACGAATAACTATAGACACGATAATGTCACTATACATATTCAAACTGCTCTCAGTTTACTGAAAGACACATTTCAATATCTCATGATAATTTTCAGTTTTTTACCTACGGCCACTAGAGAAAATGGGCAAAAACACACGACTTACAGCCTCAGTAAATAGCTCCTTACGCACGGTAAACAAATCGCACAGTTTTCGTAAACAAAACGCACAACTTGATATATCTCGGAAACGGCTCAATCGATTTTGAAGAAATTTTTTCTACGTTCTTGCAAAAAACAAAACTTTATTGATCTATATTTGGTGGAAAAACTGTCTCTTTATTGCACTCATCTGTCATTCTACTATAGCGTTCTGTCATCATGACAGACATAAACTTTCAAATCGACGCCAAATTTAGCCCATTTTCTGTGAGATTGTATTACGTTTTGAATAGTTGCATGTTTCATCATATTCATCATACATATAATGGACTATGAAATTACTAGAAAATGCAATTTGTTAAAAATAAAATTTTTTCTTTCGAATATCATCTGAATTACACAAAATGTTTTTGAATTACTTTTAGCAGATAGATTTAAACAAACAATGTCTTCCATACACTTTAGTGCCACCTAAATGAAACAATTTCTGGTTGTTGCATAAACGTAAAAAAAATATTGCATTCGACATGTTGTCCAACTCGGCCTGATGGCCTCGTTGGACAATTTCACGTCGAGTGCAATAAACACCTACTTTTTGCACTTGTTGCATAAATAACTATTGTATGTAGATAAGGTTGTGTTTCTTGAGGTTATTTTTATAGGCGTCTTTCTTAGAAAAAGACGATTTTACTAATAATAATAATAATAATGACAATTTTTGGATCTTGAAAACGGCTCAAACGATTAGGATCAAATTTTTCAATTTTTCATTTAGATAAGGTATTGCTACTTAGGTTCATCTATATTGGCGCTTTCAATGAATAACTGTGATTTCACTCATAATAATAATAATAATATGAATTTTTGGATCTCAAAAACGACTTCAACTTTTTGGATCAAATTTAATATTTAGATAATCTATTGCTACTCAAGTTCATCTCTAAAATCGCCTTTCCTGAAGAAAACGTCATTTTACTACTAATAATAATATGAATTTTAGGATCTCGGAAACGGTTCCAATGATTTGAATAAAATTTTGTATTTGGATGAAGTTATCTCCTGTATGATCACCATAGTTGTGAAATATATATGCAATAAATTACGGAGAATCCCATTTGAAGAAATGAAGTACACTGTCATATCTCTAGACTGTATATGGCCGTATAGGTAAAGTATAGTACGCAATGCGTGTTGTAAAGCAATTACGCATTCATGGAATTACTTATTTTTCCATTCGTGCCTAAATATGCTTTTCACAACACTCTTATCCACGCAGGCGAGAAAAAAATATTTTGAAATATGCCTTGTGGCAAACAAAACGCAATTTGAACATTTGAAATGTATACACAAGGAAGAAGCGAAACACCACGGGCTGGAGGCAGTGTTTTCAAAAAGTCCTGTTCGCATTGGTCTGAAAAGAGAAAATAATGGCATTTGATTGGTTTATATAATATGAGGGAAATTGTCGTAGGTAATATCACAAGACCATGACAAATAGCCGACTATTATTTTCTTCCTAATTCTATCGAGAGTACTTTGTATTTTGATAATTAAATGAGACCATATGAACATTAATAATCAGAAGCTTTAGCTGGAGGGAGTTATTCTATGATTATTAATGTTCATATGGTCGAATTGAATTGTCTCAAAATACAAGTTACTCGAGATGAATTAAAGAAAATAATAGTCTATATTTGTCATGGTGATATTTAGGAAGACTATTTCATGAACAGCGTGAAATAATTCATATTCAAGTTCATATTATACGCTTCAAAAAAGACATACATTCTCTCCAGACATACTCTTTACTCTTTTTTGGTGTTTTTTGGGATGGATTAGCTTAAATGTTTACTAATTTCGGTAGTAGAAGATAACTGACACGAGACATTTCAATTTTGAGTTATGTCAAAATTGAAACTTTTCTTTGTTCATTTACGTAAATATCCACGTGTTTACCTGAATTATCGTGTTTACTTGAATATCCGCTCATATTGCATGTCATGTGACTTCAACCATGTAATTTCATAGGTGCAGCCATGTGTGAATGAAATAGTCGGTAATAATAACCTGACAAAATGCAGAATTTTCAAAAAATTCCTTGCTGGCACGAAAACTGTGTTGCTTAGAAACACCGCGAGAGCTTGCTCGAAAGGTGTTTTGTACAGCAACACAGTTTGAGTCCGTGGCAAAGAGAAAGTATTTTGAAAATTCTGCATTTTGAAGGGATATTCGATCAGACAATTTCACGAATACATTATATTATTATGACGTTTCTATATTTACCGTGAATGTCGTAACTATGGAAATGTATACGCAAAGAAGAAGCGAAACACTGATTTGAGAATTTCACGCAATTGTCAGAAAACCAATGAAGATGTTTCTAATGATAAAACACATCCAATGAGGTTGAAGCTATGTTGATTATTCTCTAGCAGTAAATTAATATATGATTATACCACGAGCTCGATATCCATGGTAACGGAAATTATGACGCGTAACTGACGTTTCAATATCGTTTCGCTTTCTGAATATTATTCGGTAATTTGTACAAGAAATGGAATCCAATAGATGGGGAACTGCTACAAATGACAAAATCCATTTGGCAATTGCACAGAATACGCCAAAAAATACAAGGAAATCTAAAGAGTATGCATGGAAACAATTTATGGACTTTTGCCGTAATAGAAATTATGTTGTCGGAAAGGAAACTACCCCAGTGGAAATTGTGAATACATTGAAAGATTATGCCTTGAATATGGAGAAGCAGAATGGCAGTGATTACAAAGAAACTGTTATAAAATTCAATTGGAATGTTGTCGCAAAACTGCTCCAAGACAAGTTCTACAATGATTACAATGTGAAAATAAATCCATTTGCTGACATATAATTTAGATCAGCCCGTGATGCGAGAGATGCAAGGAGAAAATCACTCCAAGGAGATGTCGAAACGAGGAAAACGAGTTCAACTGCTTCTACAATTGAGGAAAATATGAGATTGCTGAGATATTGGGAAGAAAACAATCCGGAGAGACTCCAAAGAACTTGTTTGGAGGGGCAATGAAGGATGTTACTCGAAGAGAAACTTTTTTATAGTAGAAAAGGATAATGGACGTATTGAATATAATCCCGTATTCAACAAAACCAATCAAGGTGGGTCAAAATCATGTACTCCAAGCAAGTGACTCATAAAAAATACTGCAGATCCCGATATTTGCCCTGTTCGTAAATTCCACAAAGTGATGGAAAAACGCCCAGGACATATCACGTCCGACCGCTTTTTCCTAACTCCAAATCCTAGATGGAAGGATCCTGATAGTATTGGTTGGTACAAAAATTGTCCTCTATGTCAAAATGGACTAAAGTAATTTGTCAGAAAATGGGTTTGGATATTCAGAACAAAAAATTCAGCAATCATAGCCATAGATCTACCGCTGTTACTCACCTTGCCTAAGTTGAAGTGTCTGAACAAGAAATGATGAAGATAACAGGACACAGCAGTTCCAGTTTTCTACAATATTATATGAATATGCACCCAAAAAGACACCCTGAAATCCTAACAAAAATGAGAGCGAGTTCCAGTTCTACATTCAGCGATGCCAGCAAAAACGTTTTCTCTTGTAGCAGCTCTAATGAGACGAAGAATGCGCAAACAAATTCAAAAATAGTATTTCAGAACTGTTCTTTCAATGTTCAGAATTTAAATTGAAATGAATTGTAATTATCTATGTATGAATCTAAATGAATTGAAATAAATTCTAGTTCCAATTATTAAAAAATAAAAAGAGCATAAATTGTTAAATTCTCATATAAAATACAACTCGTGTCGATGAAATTGTCCTGAATATTCTTCTCCTTCACAATTACTTGTTATCATAAAATTTTTGAAAATATAACGAGTGCGGCAATTTTATTGGCACTTGTTATATTATACATGAATATACCACGGGCTGCGCGTGTTTTCAAAAAGCCCTGTTTTTATTGGTGTAAAATGAGAAAATGGTGGCATTTGATTGGTATTGGTTTATTTAATATGATTGAAATTGTCAGTGAGATTTAATTCTTCACTTTCGCGAACACGCGACCAAAAAATAAAAAGAGTAAAAAACGCATTTCAATTAATGTAAACAAATTTGCTGTTCGACGAATCGAGATATAACATATAATAATATCCAGTTGTGTTCCAGATCTCACCAGAACTCCCGCCCCCGAAAAAAGTTATATAAATTAAGTTTTATGAATATACTGCACATAAGTTATCGATGAAAATTCCAATATTCTACCCGAACCAGTTTCGTCGCTGGGACGATTAGAGAGTAGGTTAGATAGGTTAGGTGTTTTATAAATAAAACTCATTTATTTATGCATCACACATGAATGAATGCCAAAAACTTTTTTAGATTTGTAAACACAAGTTGTTGTAGGTAACTGAGTGTCTGCAGTCTAGACGGACCTAAAAATGTTCGAGGACAGCCTATAGTGCCATCGTAAGAGAGAGCTCGGTGGCTTTATTTCGATTTTGTTTCACTGATATTCCTTGCCTTCTTTAGATTGTAGATTGTAGGGTGGAGACTATTCGGCCTCACAAGCACTTCAACCTATTACCCAACCTCTTTTAATGTCGGTAAAATAAATCCATTATATTGCCTGATCTTGAAATCGGAAGGCAAATCGAATCATAAGAAAAAATTTAAGGTTTTATTCCAAAAAAGAAAGTTGGGTTGAATGGGCAAACTCCAAATTTCTAGTCCAGTCCAACTTTAAATACAAATATTTTTCCCAGTCGACCAAATGACGGAATTGTGGGATGATTCAGACAGGGAACAGATGGCTTCGAAGCTGTCTGTAGTGACCTACCCTGTACTGATGACGAGGCAAGAACCTCAAAAATAGTCTGTAGGTGGTCCCCCTGTCCGAATCAAAACAAAATTCTGCCATTTGGTATCTGTTGGATATAATTCAATACCCGTCGTGGTATGAGCAGGGGAGTAGTTGTTTTCTGACAGGTATTTGCCACAATTAGCCTACGTAGTAGGTGTATATGGGAGTAAAAAGGGTAAAAACATCGGCCGGCGACGACTATCGTTAACGAATATTTTTAATATGCTTTCTAGATAAATCTCCCCCTACATAGGAAAAAAACCAAGGATATAAGGGTTTCAAAAAAATTTAATAAGCCAGTGGGTCAACAACAAAGAAACGTATTACAGTAAACAGGTAAAGGTAAACAAATAGCGAATATGACAAGAAAACTGAATTTTTTGACTTCAGACTTCGGACTTCCATCTCCTTATGATTTGTATTGTACACAACGTTTCAACTGCTTCTATCCGCAGTCGTCTTCAGGTCCTAGATGCAATTCTTGGTGAAGGTGGTGAGATTTTCCGGTTTGCTTTTCGAAATCCCCTTGACGTATTTCAGGATCTGAAGGACCTTTCAATGTCATATTGTTCCTACTAACCTTTTCGGATATTCCTTTGATGTACGGTAAGTACGAAGGCGTAGAGGGACAACGTTTTTTTTTTTTTAATCCCGACTTCTATCTCGGGATCTCGAGATCCCGACATCTTAGTCGGGATCCCGTGATAGAAGTCGGGATCCCGTGATAGAAGTCGGGATCCCGACTTCTATCTCAGGATCTCAAGATCCCGACATCTAAGTCGGGATCCCGACTTCTATCTCGGGATCTCGACTTCTATCTCAGGATCTCGAGATCACGACATCTAAGTCGGGATACCGACTTCTAACTCGGGATCTCGAGATCCCGACACCTAAGTCGGGATCCCGTCTTCTAACTCGGGATCTCGAGATCCTGAGATAGAAGTCGAGATCCCGAGATAAAAGTCGGGATCTCGAGATCCTGAGATAGAAGTCGGGATTCTGACTTCTATCTCGGGATCTCGAATCCCGACTTCTATCTCAGGATCTCGACTTCTATCTCAGGATCTCGAGATCACGACATCTAAGTCGGGATACCGACTTCTAACTCGGGATCTCGAGATCCCGACACCTAAGTCGGGATCCCGTCTTCTAACTCGGGATCTCGAGATCCTGACATCTAAATCGGGATCCCGATTTCTGTCTCGGGATCTCGAGATCCTGAGATAGAAGTCGAGATCCCGAAATAAAAGTCGGGATCCCGACTTAGATGTCGGGATCTCGAGATCCTGAGATAGAAGTCGGGATTCTGACTTCTATCTCGGGATCTCGAATCCCGACTTCTATCTCAGGATCTCGACTTCTATCTCAGGATCTCGAGATCACGACATCTAAGTCGGGATACCGACTTCTAACTCGGGATCTCGAGATCCCGACACCTAAGTCGGGATCCCGTCTTCTAACTCGGGATCTCGAGATCCTGACATCTAAATCGGGATCCCGATTTCTGTCTCGGGATCTCGAGATCCTGAGATAGAAGTCGAGATCCCGAGATAAAAGTCGGGATTCCAACTTAGATGTCGGGATCTCGAGATCCTGAGATAGAAGTCGGGATTCTGACTTCTATCTCGGGATCGCGAATCCCGACTTCTATCTCAGGATCTCGACTTCTATCTCAGGATGTCGAGATCACGACATCTAAGTCGGGATACCGACTTCTAACTCGGGATCTCGAGATCCCGACACCTAAGTCGGGATCCCGTCTTCTAACTCGGGATCTCGAGATCCTGACATCTAAATCGGGATCCCGATTTCTGTCTCGGGATCTCAAGATCTCGACTTAAACGTATGACTCATAGTCTGGTTCACAAGTGGTATTTTGTCAAAAAGCTGACCAAGAACACCGAAAATTATTATTTTGGTCTCCTTCGATTCGAAATGAATTTGAAAATGTTGAACTGGAACAATTGAGTAAACAAAAAAATTGGTTGGGTTTTTTGCAGATATTTCAAAAACCATTTGAGATATCCAAAATTTGAAAAAAGGTCCTTGAAGAAGGATTTTTCTCTCTGTACTGTACCGGAAATATTTATAATTTCAATTTAGAGGTGAAACTTGGGATTAAAGCGGGTAATGATCCTTGCATGCGCGACGACCGAATCAGAAGAATGATAAAAAAATACAACCGTTTAAATATGAATATTAAGAAATACAAAAATATTGGTACTATCGAAATACACGAATAAACAATAATCCATCAACAAAAAATGTTTACCCCAATTTTTTTTAATCAACTATGCCTTTGTTGCTCGGTTAATTTTTACTTGTTGAAAGTTGCCATAAAAACCCCGATTATTTCCAAATTGAAAACCTAGATTTTTTTTAGTTCTTCGAGCTATTCGCGAAAGAATTTAAACTCCTTTGGAAAAATAAGGACATTTCGATTTTTCACTTTCCTATTCTAAGGCATTGAAAATTGAAAAATGAAAATCGTATATTATTGAGCAATCAGATTTTATTTAATCGTCCTCAGTATTTCGTTTCTTAAATGCGAAAAGCTACATAACAAAAATTTAAAAAAAAAATTATCTTCCATAGTTTAAATAATAGTTATAAACGAAAGCAATGTTAATAAAAATTTTGAAAATATTTCTTTAAGAATTTAATGCTTCATGAAAATAATGATTCATGAGAAAAAAATCGTTTCTGAAAGAAAATTATTGCTAAAAAACGCAACGCACATACTAATTAACAATTCATTTTTGTCACTACGTGTTTATATTGAGGAAGCATTTTTTAACATGATTCATCATGTTCTTTCATATTATAAAAAAATTCATTTACTTTTCATGTGTTTGATGAATAAACAATTTGTTATAAACAAATGAATTTTTGTACTATATTTTTTTAAATGTTCCCTAATATTAATATTTACCAACAAAAATTATTGTTAATTAGCAAGTGCGTGTTTTAGCAACAGTTTTTTTTTATAAACCATTATTATCATCAAGGATTAGGTTGTCAAAGATTTTTTTAATCTTATTAGCAATGCATATGTTTATAACAGTTATTTGAACAATGGAAGTTAATTTTTTTTAATATCGTTAAGACCCATAATGAGGATGAATGAAAAACCAATTTTTTCTGATTGCCTAATTTACGATTGTCATTTTTCGATGCCTTAGATTGTTAACAAAAAAGTGAAAAATAAAAATTTTCCATCGGAGAGCTTTTTTAAATCTTTTCACGAAATAATCAGCGTTTTTATGTCAACTTTCAACAGGTAAAAATTAACGAATTACCAAAAATCATAGTTATTAGAAAAATTGGGTCAAAAATTTGTTGTTGACGGATTATTGTTTATTTAGGTATTTAGATAGTATAAAAATACTTGTATCCCTTAAGTTTTAAATTTGATGAGTATTTTTGTTTGCATCATGCTTCTGAATCGGTCGATGCACGTGTAAGGACCACTACTCGATTTAATCGATTTAATAAGTTTCATGTATGAATTGAAATTATAAATATTGTCAGTACAGTACCAAGAGGGAAGACTAATTTATAGGATCTTTTATTCAAATCTTGGTTATCTTAAATAATATTAAAAATATCTGCAAGAAGCCAAACCGTTCTTTTTGTGTTTACTTGATTGGTCCAATTTTTGCCGGCCCCAATTTTTCTACCTAGATGCCATTCCGAATCGAATGAGACCAAAATCATAATTTTCGGTGTTCTTTGTCAGCTTTTTGACAAAATAGCACTTGTGAACCAGACTATAAGTCAGACGTCAAGATATCGAGATCCCGAGATAGAAGTCGGGATACCGACTTACATGTCGGGATCTCGAGATCCCGAGATAGAAGTCGGGACCTCGAGATCCCGAGTTAGAAGTCGGTATCCCAACTTAGATGTCGGGATCTCGAGATCCCGAGATAGAAGTCGGGATAGAAAAAACCGTGGCCCTTCTACGCCTTCGTAGTAAGTGAAATATCGGCCGCGATTGTTTTTTTTTCGATTCTTTTGGAATGAATGGCTTTTTACATCTCCAAAGATTTGGATATGTGTTTTGGCGCAAATCATTTATATATTATGAAATCAGCGTCCAAACTGTCCGAGCGATCGCTAGTTCGCATTTAACCCTTGGCGGTCCAGTTATATTGTCATAATCAAGGAAATGAAAACAGTCTATTCAAAATATGCAGAGGAAAAAAACAGGGGCAAACCTATAACAAACAAGAAGCGTCTTCGACCACAGCCAGTGTTGGGGCTAAACCGACATCGGACCGGAACGTGATACTGTCGGGGATTGCCTGATATCGGACCGGAACGTTAAAATTTCACTGTCAGGGCTATCCCGACAGAGGAACGCAAAGGGAAGTGCAGCTGATAAAAATTTCCAATTCGAATACTGTTGATAGTAACCTACTCAATATCTCAACAACTAATACTTTACTACAAAAAAAAAACTTTTTTCGAGGATATTGATTCAATAACATCTTAAGTTCCCAATTATATTATTCAATAAATCACTCTGCTTGCGCAATAGCGCTGAAACGAACAAAATATACAAGTAGTATATAAAGTTGGGTAAATAAACTGAAACAACATATTTATGTGAGTTCTCTGAAGCGCGTTTACCAGAAAACATTTAAATCAATCGTGTAAGCCTCCGTTTATTATTATAGTTATATGTGCAGCAGGCCAGTAAATGCTCAAGCCGAACTCAATCGATTATGTATATACCAGTTGTCAACAGAGTTCGATACAAAATATTATTCATTGGTCATTGGATTAATATTTTACTGAAATATTTTGTTAGTTGAAGTTCTGTTGAAGTTTTTCCATGGCAAGTTTAAGGATTCAATTTTCATAGATCATCCATGTGCACCAAAGATTATTAGGACAATCAATAGAGAATTTTTTCGTAACAAATTTACAAGGAGAAAACCGACTATGCCATTACATGAAGGACAGTCCCTAGTTATAGACCAGGATCCCACACCTATTTTCAAAAATGATAATAACAGACTGAATCTTCCTGATTAGCTTCATTTTGCCGAGACGCCCAACTTTTTCCTCTACGAAATTTCTCGATAGTGGTAGCTAATAAACTGGGCAGGCGTCAATCATGTCGATTGTCCTACAAAATGGATGGTAGGACTGAAAAGCCCCCCACTCCCAACATGTACCAATGACGTGGTCATAAGAAATTATTAGTAACCAGCGGATTTTTTTACCGTTGCTCGGTTACTGTATACTGCATAATTGTATGGTCATATTGTCCTACAAATTGAATGGAAGGTGTTCCCAGTCCTACGCTCCGAAATTGTCAATTCCATTGTAAAAAAAAATAAGTTACTGTAGGACCTGAATAATACAATGTCTTACAAAAAAACAGGTATGCATCGCTAGTCCTACAAGTCCTACAAGTCCTGAGTGATCTATCGATTTGGAACGAAATAGTCTAGATGGTAGAGTATTATTAATTGTTTGGTAATGATAAAGAACTCCGCACATTTACTAAAATGGTTTTCGGCTATTTTTGCTCAACATTTGATATGTTGTAGATCCTGTTGTCTGTCCTTATTATACAGTCTACTTTACAGACCAGTTTCCGAGCTACAGGCTGTCAAAAATTCGATTTGTGCTATTTTGAGTATTATCCCAATGGGCGCCAGGACGTTGAAGTAACGTTGTGAAATGACTGAAAACTTAACGTTTTTTTAACGAAAAAATGTCACGTGTAACAACGTTATATTAAACCAATCGCTTACTAATGATCGCTTTATTGCCGTTTTCAATCAGCTTTTTTGAACGTCGAAGATACTCAATAAAACAACATTGTTTTTACCAAATAAGAGGTTGATGAACGTATTATAAACATTGATAAATGAATCGCATAAAGCGAGTTTGATTAACAATTCTTTTTGAATTAACATAACGATTGTTAAACGTATATTTAACGAGTTGTTGAGGAAGTAACGTTGAAAACACATCTTTATAACGTATTCTTTCAACGTTGAAGATTACAATAAATTATTGACGTTGAAATTTTCAAACAGAAACCAATGCCACGTTTATAACACGTTTGAAAAACGTACGTGTGCCCATTGGGATGCATCGAATTGATTCTCGTGCTCTAACTCGAAATTGAACTTTCTTAGAAATAACCTTTTCGCATCTAATTTTAAGATCATGAGTCCCTTCATTTGAATGAAAATAATATCTCACAACAGGTGTTTTATTACAGCATGGCAAGAAACTGTTCACAGAAATAGATGAATAGTGCAATATCAATTTTGATTTTCACTCAATCCGTTATAACTAGAAAAGAAACTGCTAGAGTTTGCCAAGGACATAATGCAGCACTCTGTATACTACGGCTTTTGCACGTAGGGCTGTGAAAACCTACCTAGGACAATGTGACCATTTAATTATACAAATATAAAGCAAGCGACGGTGGAAAAATCCAATCCTTGACATGATTTTTTGGGTTTATGACCTTCCACAATCTGCAAATGAAAAAATTTTAATCCGAAGAAATCTGTACAAGTGTAGAAGGGCAAATTAATTAATTTGCCCGATAAGGCAGATACATGACTTTCAGCAAAATCGTTTTCGCTGCCGTAGGATTTCAATGTGCTGGTTCTATTCGAAACTTTGTTTTAGTAATAGTATTTCTTATTATAGTAGCAAGAAATATCTCAGCAAAAACTTTAATAGGATGATTTTCCTCAGTGCACACTTTTTGGCAGCGGGCTGACCGGCTAATAACTACGGACTCCCTTTAAAGTGATGACACAGTATGTTTCCTTCCACCGTCCACCGTCAAACCACCAGAGAGATGATAATCAATTATATCAAACTATTGATAATGAATACTTTATTATAATAGAGCTACTTTCAATTTGTAATATATTTCCTAAATATCAAATTCACGTGAGGAATTCAAAACCTCGTTCAAAACGAAAAAAAAAGGGCAGACAGAGGGTTCCAATTAAAATCAACAATGAAATAAAATAACCTTTATTGATTATGAGATTAAAACATTTTGAAAACGAAACACTAACAATTTCTCATACATAACTCACTGGTTTTTGAACTCCATTACCACACACCAGTGCCACACTTCACAAAACAAAAACCCATTTTACAACTGATTATGCACGAACATGTGTACTGGCCTATGTTAGAATGGCAAATGGCTTTGTGAAGGGTTGTGACGGTTGAGATTTTGTCTCGAGAGTGTCCGAATTCGAACGGAAGCAACCGAAAGCATGGAAATTACATAGTAGATCATTAGTGGCCAATATTTTGTATCCTGAAGTAATTTTTTTCGTCGATTATGGAGGCAAAATGAGCTGCTATGACAGATATTATATATCAGATATATCGATTCAATAATAACAGTTATTTTTTTGTCCCAATCAGTAATCTGTGTCTCAGTATTATCGATTTATTGAACCGAGTTATAATAGCTAGCAGTTACTATTGCTGGGACAAAACTCTCACTTCAGAAAAATGGTTTTTGCTGGTCGAAGTGGCGGAAACATTTTCCACAATCAAAATTTCACCTACCGGAAATGAAGAAATGTCAACAAAAAATTTCATTGGACGATTTTTCTCGGTGAAGCAACGAAATCTCATTGAAATATCAAGTTTACTTCGATGAAAAAGCTCTCTTGTGAATATAAGTGAAAGTGAAATGTTTCTTACAGCAATCTTCATAAGTCGCTTTTCCTTGAGGTAGGCCACAGGAGGTTAGCTAATGAGTTCAAAATGATTGCTCTCTTTCCTGAT
Source organism: Chrysolina haemoptera (assembly GCA_958298965.1). NCBI lineage: Eukaryota > Metazoa > Arthropoda > Insecta > Coleoptera > Chrysomelidae > Chrysolina > Chrysolina haemoptera. The sequence continues at coordinate 16,596,537 of OY282601.1, read as the reverse complement.
TACAACAAACATCGTCATATTACGAACTCCCATCGTAGATTTGTCTCCATGTTCTGTTTTCGTGATTTGCGTCTTGTCAACACTTTCTATAGTCCTGTGATTACGGTATTATGTAGTAATTTCATAGTAATTTCAGTGGCAGGGTCAGGATACTAATCTTTCCCTGGCGATATTTTGTTTTGTCAACAATTTCTCTTACAAGCAAACCATCGGAGATTCAAACAATTCCTATTTTTTTTGTCTTTTTGTTTTGGGAGTTATTTGAATTACAGTAATAGTATATTCAATTGAAAGTCATATACAGTGTGTTTCTAGACTAGTGGGACGGTTAAATATCTCTCGGACCAACAGGAAGTTTTAATAATATTTTAAGATTTCATATCATACGGCACTCTGGAAGCTTTTTTTAGGAATGACTCTTATTTAAACGTAGTCGGGTTACTGCAAAAACAAGATAACTCCACATTTTGGCATTTTTGAGTTGATTGCAATTTCGGCTCCAAAGTATGTAATGTTTGTTCGTTTTTGAAGACTACCTTATGTTTTTAGTGCATTTTCCTCATGGGATCATTGTTGAATCAATATATATTATATGTTTTCCAATTTCCATTCCAATTTAATCTTTCAAAGAGCTTCTTCTGAAAACTTAAAAAATGGAGTTATCTTCTTTTTGCAGTTACCCGACGTCTATATAAAACACCCTTAATATTTCAATATAATATGTGGTTCTCATTCATTCAGGCTAATTATTAGTTTTTTAGTTTTGTCAACCAGTTTCTCATCAAATGCGGATATAAAAAACACATATAGTACAGTAACCACAGACAAATGTAAGCCACGAGTGAAGAATGAATCGTAACACTTTGAAACTCGGCACATGACTTCTTGACATCATATATTGTTAAAAAAAAAATGTTTACCAAAATATCAAGGGTGGAACCAAAAAAAAATTTTGTTTAAACAAATTATAATTTTTTTTGCTGTTGTTTCGGAAAGTATAAGATTTACCAAGAAACAATTTCAACAAGGGGAAAGATAATTCAATTCTCCTCAAGAAATGTACTTGGTGATTTCTCACAAAATGCACTCGTTTTCCCAGAAAACCTGATTGAATTCCGATATAAAATTTCAGGCTCGCCTTAATCCGCCACTGCAAGTTCAGGCAGGGACGAAAATTAGATTTGTCATAACTTTGCTAAGAATTATAGTAGGAAAAGTGTTTATCGTTCCTGAAGACTCATACTTTTTCATGCAATACCCTCTTTGGACCACATGCAACGATTTTAGACTACTTACAGTAAATATCTATTTATTCATTTTTAAACGAAAAAAAAATCCACCCCTGGAATTTTGGCAAACAATTTTTTTTCGTGTTTATCATGGTTCCAACTACAAGCATACTAAGTTTGGTGGTGCTCCAATCGATCCTCGTCTCAAAACCCAATCGTACTGGATTAATAACCTATATTAAGAAAATGTATGACACCATTCAAGAATAACAATGGTCCATAGCATATTCCATTATGAGCAATATTCATCTTGTTCGAAAGTTATACAGGGTGGTCAGAGAAATAATATCATTTAAACAAAATTCTTATTTTCACAAGTACGGAAAATATACAGTATGTCCGGCTTTGGGCAGCCACATCCTCGTATTTTCTTGACAGTACAGTGATTTTAAAATATATTTCTCATCACATATAGTACCCAGCAATATCTACCTTCAGGTCGATGAAATATTCGTACATCCATTTTCCACGGCTACCTACGTCCAATCGAAAAGTGAAAACTTGGGAAAAACATACTAGACATTTTTTTATCGCAAAAATAAAACCAGATTCTGTTTCAGAACACCCTAAAACCCCCAATGAATTATAATCCACTGTATAATTAATATTTTCTCACAAATGAAGAAGCGACTTACAGTTAAGTCAGTCGCAGCGCCACACGCAGGGAAACATCAATATAAGCACTCCTCGGTAGAAAAGATTCCAGAAAGTCCAAAAAAATAAAATTTCTAGAATAAGAGGAAAAAATCTAGAATCTTCTCGAAACTTCTAGGTAGTATTAGAAAGTTCGAGTTCTTCGTGGAATAAGTTAGAACTATGAGTATCCAGTAATATTCTAGAACATACTGAAAATACAATCAAGTGAGTTTTCAAAAGTTTGGTCACCCGGGAGGGGGCATAGTGATGTTGAAGCTTCTGGATAGTTCTAGAAAAATCGAGATCTCCGTGGAATAAACTAGAACAAGGTCTTCGTAGTAACATACTAAAAAGACCCTTAATTGAAGTTTTCGAAAGTTCGGCAATCAGGGAGAGGGCTTAACGAGTAAACGTTCTGAAAATCTCTAGAATATAAAAAATAAATTTCTAGAATAATATGAAAGGAAGTTCTGGAATGTTCTAGAACCTAGAAATGTCTAAAAATTTCGTGATCTCCCCGTGGAATAAGCTGGAACAGAGTCTCCGTAATGGTCTAGAATGAAATGAAAATACACTCAAGTGAAGTTCTCGAATGTTCGTCTAACAGGATGAAGGTCGTTACATTACATATATTGGAGCAAGACCAAAAGACAAATTGCTATGAAGAAAATATTAACTCCTGTGATAATTGTATAATCCGAAGCAATTTTTTATATCGTCAGAGTCAAATTGCATGAAATTGCACTCTATTGCAGAGAAGTTGACTGCCAATGAAAAGAGCGATATAATACAAAATATATTAATTATGTCAGCGTTTCTATTTCAGTTCTGGGAATTCCTCATCGCAACTCGGCATCTGAATTATCCAATCAACCTTGATTTATCCCGCTTTTCACTAGATCATTGACATTGCGGTTCAAGATCACATTTTAATTTTTTTATTTATCCAAACAGAAGCAATCTCCATCCGTACAGAATTAGTACTAATTCTTGTGTGTGTCTCAAACTAATTTTAAACAATTTTTCATTGCAATTTTTTAATTGAGAGACATGTTTAAATACTTCAAAATGAGAAAAACTAATAGACATATCATGTGTTTCTGATAATACGGAATGACATAATATAGTACCTATGTTGAAAGTTTCATATTCTGCTGCTGTAATTGGTGAATTGACACAAACACTTCTTTCACTCACTTGACATACGTTTTGACACTAGTCTAAAATCGTTGCATATGGTCCAAAAAGGGTACTGATTCCTGCTCCAGTATAATCATTTCATATCAACTTAAATATCCATGACTTTCGGATCCTCCGTAAATATCGTAGAACGGTTATGTGAAGTGGGACAAAACACATTTTAGGTACTCAGATCCTAAGTAGCACACCTATATTGGGACAATATTGTGAAAATATTGGCAAAATATTCAAATAATAATACTGGCGAGAAAAAAATGTGAACATTCGGCGATATTCGTCCAATATTTAAAAATAATATTGGTTCATTCGCATATAGTGCTAAAATATTCAAAGTGAATATGTTGCCTTGGAAACATTGATGAAATATTTCCAGAAAATATCGAATAATTTAAAAATTCTACAATTTCGTTTCTACTTCAATATACCACTGAGTAGATTGACTAGTGTAAACACATTGTGAGAAGCCTTATTTACTATATGTTACTATGATTCAGCTGTTGTTCCACATGTGGGGCCACCTAGCGGTTTCTTACCCAAGTTTATTCATGGTTCATTTCATTATTATTTATTGAATATTCGGCGAATATTCAAATTTCAATCCTAGTGATAAATGTATTTTGTATATTGTATCAATATTGTCTTTCAAATATTGGCGTAAGGTTTTCGTAGCAATCTCAATCAATATAGGGTAAATGTAATTTTTAGAATATGGATTAAATAATATTCCACCAATGTGCTATCAAACTTGGAGATACAATATTGCTTTTTCTCTTTAAAATTGATATGAGAGTAATATTGAAATCGGAATATTGGAGCTAAATGCTGGAAACAATATGTAGGCAATATAGCTCTATCGATAATGGTGGAAACTATGGAACCAATATTGACCCAATATTTCATGAAACAATATACATTCAGGACAGGTTGAGCCAATATTCCACCAATATTATTAATGGAATATTGTTTTTCCAATATGAACCCATATTGGTTCAATATTATTTTTACATTTACAATATATCCATATTGGCCAAATATGAAAAAAGATTCAGCCAACATGAGGTGCTACCTGGGATACTCACATGTTATATTTGCATGAGGAATTAGAAGTCTTCAGAAACGATATACACTTTTTCTTTTCCTTCTACTATAATAAATTGCAGTGGCGGGTTAACGCGAGCCTGAAATTTAATATCGGAATTCAATAAGGTTGTCTGAGAAAACGAGCGCATTTTGTGAGAAATAACTAATTATATTTCTTGTGGAGAATTGAATTATCTTTCGTCTTGTTGAAATTGTTTCTTGATAAATCTTATACTTTCCGAAACAACAGCAAAAAAATTGCATTTTTTTTAATGAAGTTTTGAATGAATGTCAGGATGTCATGTGCCGAGTTTCAAAGTGCTACGATTCATTCTTCATATGTGACTTACTGTCGTTACTGTACTACGTACAATTACAACAAATTTATTGGAAATACCAATTTTTGTACATTAACAAGTGGATCAGTCGTTGGAATGTTGATTGGCTATTGAACATAACATTTATCTAATACTTTCCATATGTTGGAAACAACCACAACTAGTATTTTGACATGATTTTTTGGGTTTATGACCTTCCACAATCTGAAAATGAAAAAAAATTTTTAATCCAAAGGAATCTGTACAAGTGTAGAAGGGCAAATTAATTAATTTGCCCGATAAGTTCACAAGACTGCTGTCTTGAAAGAAATTAATTTTTGTCAGTAACGTACCCTACACTGAATTTGCCTATCTGAAAAAATGAGATCGAATCATGTCAAGAACTGGATTTCCTCCACAAAATCAAACTTTCAATCAATATTCACAACTAGTATATTGTTTAGGGAAAAGTTATTCGATATCAAGCTCAAATTGTTTTTAAATCGGAAAGCAATTTCGATCTTTCGAATTTCGGAAGTTTGAGATATAAGGAACTATTTTACATAGAAGGCAATTTTCAAAACTGTAATTAATGCAGAAAACCAAAGAGAAGATATTTTGTTTCCTATTATACTTCTGGAGATCGCAGTTTCAATTTTTTTTTGTATTAACTGATTTCAAAGAAATTTGCATTCAATAGTGGGAATAATACGAACATTGAAGAACGGAGATACTAAACATTTCGAAACAATTCATCGTTTAGGAAGCATAAAAATAAATAACGGATAAAAATGAATATTTCCTCGACTTGCGTGACTATGGTTGAACACGCAAAAATGGCGAAAAGTGTATCGCTACCGTAAGATTGGGAATGGCACTTCATTCTCGAATCTAAGGGGTCAAAAAACTATATTTTATCGAATACTAGTAATATTTGAGAGCAGATGCCTTCAATGACTAACACTTTCAAAATAGTTTCTGGGCGTGTAATACAAAAAATGTTTTATGCCGACATACAGTGACCGCCAAAATATGAGAAGAAGTTTATTATTACAGCTTTGGAAAAAAAATCCGGAGAAAAGTTTGTGCATGTCCGATAACCTAAAAATCCATTTTTACACATGTCACGTGATCGCATGGCGTCAAATTGAAAAAAATTGCTATGAAAAAGCAAAAAGTGGAGTAAAATGCCAACATATCGAAAAAAGTTATTTGAAAAAGTTGCTGAGAATTCAATTTTATACACTTGAAAAAAGTTTGGAGAGATAATGCAGGAAAATTGAAAATGGCCATTTTTTTTTAATTTTCTTATATACGTGACCGCCAAAAAGTATGTACCATATGGGAAAAAAGTTTATTATTAGAGTATTGGAAAAAAGATTCTTGGGAAAAGTTTGTGCATGTCCAATAACCTGAAAATAGATTTTGACACATATCACGTGATCGCTGGCGGTAAATTGAAAAAAATTACTATGAATAGGCAAAAAATCGGTTAAAATAGCAAGATTTCGAAAAAAGTTATTTAAATGTTGCTTAGAATTCAATTTTATACACATGCACAAAGTTCGAGAAAACAATGTCAGAATATTGAAAATTGCAATTTTTTTTAATATTTTTCTAGCTGTAGAAAAATAAAATTATTTTCTTATGAATAGCTTGACCATACTGAAATATTTGTATTCCGATGATAATAACACAACTTTCTCATTTTCTCCACACCAGAGAACACTAAATATAAAAAATTGAATTTTGTCAGAACCCTTGCTGTTACATTGGTTCGTATCTAACAGTATGACAATTCCACTATTATTGCGATGATAGCTTTTCCGTCACTATATACGAAGGACCCCAATGATCAGAACAACCATTTCAACAGAATGGTTAGGGTAGAGCCTGCTGAGTTCAAGGGAGTAACTCTCGATATTTAGTACATTTTTTATTCTTCTTTCTGACGATGTTCGTTCGCCAGGAGCCGAAAACTATATCACGAAAATCGACCTACTTTGATGATAGAGAAAAAATATACATTAGGCTTATTTGATTGTATTTGCCTTAGGGTGGGGAAACAGTAGTTTCCAATATATTTCTCACTTCACATTCTCTGCAAGAGACTCAAAGCTAGTATCGAGGTTTTTGCCTCGTCATCAGTACAGGCTGAGTTGAGTCACTACATACAGCTTTGAGGCGGACAGCAAAATATATATAGTCTGTAGCTGGTCTCCCTGCCAGAAACAGAAGCAAATTCTGCTATTTGGTCAAAGGGAACACTTGCAACTGTTTGCTCTTCAAGTATCTGTTAGCTACAATTCAATACCCGTCGTAGTATGAGCTAGGGCAGTAGTTGTTTTCTGACAGGTATTTGCTAAAATAAGTCTACGTATATAGGAGTGAAAAGGGGAAAACATCGGTCGGCAACTACTACATATTGTTATCGAACAATCTCCCAATAGAACTCAGAATCTCGTTCAGATATCTGACTAAATCTCTCAACATAGAGAATCCTGAGATTTTGTTCGAATATCTGACTGAATCTCTCAACCCGGAGAATGGGAGTTATTCTTGATCTGCTCACGAGGTGGAGCGGATCACATCTGTTTCATTAGCGTGACACCAGAGTCACCAAATATACAGGGTGGTAGGATAATTCGGACCGGGAACAAATGACCTCAAAGCTGTCTGTAGTGACCTACCCTGTATAGATGAGAGGTAAAACCTCGAAACTGATCTGTAGGTGTTCCCCCTGTCCAAATCAAAACAAAAATTTGATTACAGGTTGAAGGGCCAAGTAGCGCAGTGGTTGAGACTGTCGCGTTCAAAACCATTGACTGCTGGTCGGCTGGGTTCGAATCCTAGCGACTACAGATTTATATCTGATGGCCCGAGAAAGTGCTAGGAATCGCACGTTGAAAGGTAAGACCTCGGTTAATCCTTGGCTCGCACAAGTTTCGACTTTTGAGGGCTGTCGATCGTAAGGAGACGATAGCTGGTTAACGGAAAAAACAATTTTAACAATTTTAATTTGCAGTTGTTTGTTTTGCAATCAGGTACATTTGTACAGGTGTCTGTTAGATATAATTCAATACCCGTCGTGCTATAAGCCAGAGAAGTAGTTATTTCCTGGCAGGTATTTGCCAAATAAGACTACGTTGAAAGTTGAAAAGTTGAAACACTTTGGTCGGCAACGACTATCGTTAATAAGAAATGTTATCATTAACGAGTAGAAACAAGAACAAAATCTCATCTAATGATAAGAATATTTTCAGGTGAGACAAAAATCATTTTTAACTAACGAAATAATTGAATAATATGATTTCATTAGAATACATATAGCAAACCTTTTCCAAAGCAGTAAATTTTTAGAATTTCGTTTACCTCCAATCGATACTTTCGGTATAAGAAAATGTACTGATAATTTATGGAAATACATTTCCTCTCTCGAACCTACTTTCGTGCTTTAAAGCCATTACTCCGTTTTGTCGGTATATCAATGGTTATTCATTTTGCCGGTGAAATGTTGAGGGATCGATATTTAACATCAAACTCCATGGCCCTAATTTCATGCTCTGGAACCGATGGCACTCGTAACAACTATTGCAAAAACGAATGAATTGGAAACAAATCTGTCTCGCTCAAATTAGTCGATTTTCATACAGTACCAAGCTGATTCAGAACTTGTTTCCGACGCAGTCTGGATTCTGAAAATATATATATATATATATATATATATATAATGAAAAATAACTTGTTACATCTACAGTATATATATATATATATATATATATACAGGGTGTCCCAGAATAAAGGGGACAAACTCCGAGGGTAGAATCCTCACTTCATTTTAAGGCTGAAAGTTTCAATAAACATATACCATAAAATGAGTACTAACCGAGTTACAGGGTGTTGAATGTGACACAAAAAAATATATTTTCCAGAATAACTCTATAACGTTTTCTTAATGAAATTTGGTATGTCACTTGACAGCATTCAGTTTCATATTTCAACAAATCATGTGTCAGGGGCGTACGTCAGGGGGGTACCCCTATTCGCCCCTCCCCAACTTTCACGCCACTGGAGTGATATCGATATCTCGAAAACTGTTGATATTTGTGAAACGAAACGTATTCCTTTTTTGTATAGGAAATATTACGGATTAAGAAAAAAAGACGAAATCGATATTAATTCAGGGGCGTGAAAGTTGGGGAGGGGCGAATAGGGGTACCCACCTGCCGTACGCCCCTGTTCAGAGTTACAAACACATGATTTGCCTTGAAATATGAAACTGAATGCTGTCAAGTGACATACCAAATTTCATTAAGAAAAGTTAAGCCGTTATGGAGATATTGTAAAAAATCTATTTTTTTGTTTCACTTTCAACACCCTGTAACTCGGTTGATACTCATTTTAGGGTATATGTTTATTGGAAATTTCAGCCTTAAAATGAAGTGAGGATTCTGCCCTCGGAGTTTGTCGCCTTTATTCTGGGACACCCTGTATATATATATACTTGAAAACAATCGAAGATATTATAATGAATAAAAAGTCTTGTTCAATCAAAAACAATCCAGATAATGAAAGTAGAGAATCAAGTACAGAATCACATATTTTTTAAAGTGATCACTGTTTCTTTTGGAAGTGGAAGGGCCTTGAATTTGAAGTGATACAAAATCCAAATGCAATTCTCAACAATCACCCACGATATTTCGTATATATTGGTGAAGTTGCCAGTAAAAGATCTGTATTTGGGAAGGTAGGAGAGAAATTGAATCCCTAGTTTCTCAAAATTATTATAGCTATATAGTTAAAAACTGATTAAATATAGACGTGAAATGAAATACCCTTCCATAAAAACTATGAATTTACTTAAAGGACTAGAATATAACTAAATTATGTTTTTGAAAACAAATAGTTCATGATCTTTGTGATATATTCTAAAATACATATAATCCAGTAACGACAGACAAACTCGAACAAAAGGTGAAGAATGAATTGTAGCACTCTGAAGCTCTGCACATGACATCTCGACATCATGTTTTATTAAACAATTCGCAACTGAGGAAAATTTCCGGAATATTAATTAATGTTCGCGGAAGATTCAGTAGGAAAATTTTATACCAAAACTTTTTTAAAATAGAAATTAAATTGGTGACATGGAGAAAATTTTCTGGAGATTACTATTTATTTTAAGCAAGAAAGTTTGTTATAATGAAAAAAGTTTTATTATCAATTTTTTTTGGATTCTCTGTGCTCTAGTAAAATGTGGTTTAAATAATTAAATAAAATATATAACATTCTACTCATATCACACAATTTTATAGAACTAGAGGAAAGGGAATGAAATTTAAGTAGGTAGCTATACTACTTCTATCGCGGATTTGATATCAAATATTTCAATTTCCCTATGCTCTAGTGAAATGTGGTTTAAATAATTGAATAGAGAAGTAAATATTCTACCAAAATCACATAATTTTATAATACTAGAGGAAAGGGAAAAAAAGTAAGGTCTACTTCTATCGAACGCTAATGAATTACATCGGCGGCACCTTCATTTATCAACCTCGGATTTGATGTAAAATATTGTAATTTCCCTAAGCTCTATTAAAATGTGGTTTAAATAATTAAATAAAGAAGCAAATATTCTACCAAAATCACATAATTTTATAGTACTAGAGGAAAGGGACAAAAAATTAAGGTCTACTTCTATCGGACGCTAATGAATTACATCGGCGACACCTTCATTAATTAACCTCGGATTTGATGTTAAATATTGTAATTTCCCTCCTCTAGTAAAACAAGGTTTAAATAATAATCTAAAATAAATTTTAGTCTTTATACTTTTCCTAATTTTATACTACTAGAAACAAGGGAAAATATTGAAAGAATTTAAAATAATAACGCATACAAAATAAATTATAACTTTACGAGAAATTATTCAAAGTTGGCTGTATGTAGTGACAGTGTCACTGACAGTGACAAGTTCCTTATGTCTATGGTCTCTTATAATTAATTGCATTGTTAACACTTGGGTGTCGTAAAATACAGGTAATTAATTAAATATTCATTAATAAAATGAATGGCTACACGTACAATCTTTGTTCCTTTTGTACAGAATGTAAGCATATTCAAGTTTATCATAAAAATGTAAAGTATTTAACTGATTTGGTGAAAAATTCTGGCCTAAAACCTGAACAAGAAGATCTATTTTAGAACATGAGCAATATTCTTTTATATTTCACCCATAAATCCTGTGTGGAAAAGAACAAAATGTTGTCGAAATATTACTATTATTTCATGAAGCATAGACATTTAATGGAAAAATACAACGGATCCCTACCTTACTCGCCATTAAGGAGAAAAGACGTGGAAAAGGAATTACTAATACATTTGAAATTTGTAACAGATAATAACATGTACCTATAATTGAGTTATAAATAAATATCTATCAAAAATATTTTACGCCACTGTGTTTATGACAGCTGTCAAACCAGAGGGAAATTTACACTTAATTTCCCTCTATGCAGGGAAATTTCCGAAGAAATTAGGTTATTGTCATAGCAACATGTCAAAATCTGATTGGCTGAAATTAACTGGTATAAAATTTTCATAAATATTTCAATTTTGTCTACACTACTAAACTACGAACACAACTGAACGACAACAGGAGGACAAGACGAGAGAATGGCAGACATCCATCCATTCCTCAATAATTGGCCAACATTTTGAGAATGACTTTTTGCGAGACGTCTGCAAACCGTCTAAAAATCTTATTGGGCCTCTGATCGGTGGTCTGATTACATAAAAACTGCATTTTTTCCGGTTCGAACTCTTGGACCTGAATGGAGTAATAGGAATGGAATTTGGAAAATTCATTAATGATTCGTCTGGCATGGCGACCGCGTGTTCCGAGAAGAGTATGATGAAATTTTTATTGGATGTTACCCGAGCTACCGTCTTTTGTTATGCGCTTCGGGATGCCGAATCTGGGCCAATTAAGGTCTACGTGATAGATGTTGATATGAATCTCAGGAGAGAAAGAAATTTGTAGAAAAAACCCGTTGATGAATTGATTCCTTTGATCTAGTTGGATACAAAATTAACAATTGTTTTAAATTCTGTGAAAAATTGCAATCTACTGAAAAACTTCTTAACGGTCAATATCTAATACATATTTGTTGTTCATTCGAGGCCAAATAATCAAGGAATTAGAGTGTAACTTCAGAAGTGTTTTCATCATGGTTTTTCGGACATAATTTAATTGTAACGTTGTTATGTGGGATATACAAAATTACCAAAAATGACGTCATGCTCATCTTAACGTGAATAACCTATGACAATGCAATATGACATTTTTGTATAGAAAAATTCAATATGGCGGCTCCAAAATTCATTAATTCAAAATGGCGGCCTAAGATGGTGGACGAGTTTTGTGATTATGATCAGATTTGATTCAAAATTGGTATCAGACTTCGATTTTTTATTCATAAAAAAATAATAGTTCAAGAAAACTTTACTTTCAACAAGGACTAAGAAGTAAAATATAATTGACAATGTAATCAATCAAATGTAAAAAAATCGTAGGGTGATTGACAAAGTGCTCTTGAGCTCTTGAACGCTTAGTATTGTTCAATCAAAATAAAAAATAAAATAATTCAGATCGAAAGAGCCCACGCTTTTTTACATTTGAGTAATTATATTGTCAATTATTTTTTTTTTCAGTCCATGTTGGACCATGTTGGCGTGTTCTTCAGTTTTTCTGAACTATTACATTTTTTATATTTTTTCAACACCTTGTGCATTTCTAGTATAGGTGAAATGATTCTTGAAAAAATCATACAGTAGTAGTATGGATAATATCAAACTGAGTACCCTAAATAAACAGGATAGTAAAAATAACAAACATAAAAAAAGTTCATAAACAGTAAAATATACATAATTAGTAAAGATAAATTACAAAAAAATTCAGAAACAAACAAAAAGTAGTATGAACATCTTAACAAAATATTCCAATTTAAAAAATCATCGATAGAATAAAAAGAATTTTTAATTAAAATATCTTTCAGGGCGTTTTAAAACTTGCGATTATTTGATATTTTTTTTCAAGTCAATTGGCAGTTTAATATATAATTTATCCAACACATGACAGTTATGACTGTCATTATTAATGTCATTTTAGAGAAGTAAACTATCAAATAACACACTAGTGAGTTATAATCCATAACTCACTAGTGACTTATGGATTATAACTCACTAGTGTATTATTTGATAGTTTACTTGTCTAAAATGACATTAATAATGGGTCATAACTGTCATGTGTTGGATAAAACATTGTATGCCACTCATGTGTTATGTTTCCTAAGTCGCTTAAGAATTTATTTTATTTTATATAAATCTTTCTCGCGTAACTTATTTTCAACATAACACACTAGTACCATAAATAACTATTAATAGGCAGCACATTAAGGCTGTTAGCTACTTTGGCACCCTATATCTTGAAAACGAAGCGAGTTGGGACACAACCCTGGGTCACCCTGTATATATATATATATATATATATATATTACTAGTTCCATATATATATATATATATATATATATATATATATACAGGGCGTATTTTTTATGTCGTACCACTATTGGCATCTCGAAAACGGTAAATGATACGAAATTGGTTAAATTAGACAAAAGTTGCTTATTTTAGTGAACAATGAAACGATGTTTCCAAATCGGAAGTATTACGAACCGTTTTCAAAATATACGGGGAAAACCGAAATTACCCGTTTTATTTTCTTTGCGTTGGCGCCCCTATTTTTAGGAATAGGGAAATGTGTTTGGGAAACTTTCTTATCTGTTTTGAATTTTCTTTCACGTGCTATACTTCAATTTTCAAAACGACGTTTCGTTCCTCGGGGCCACCCTCAACTCTATTTTTTCGAATACGGACCTGCATTTTTTTAAAAGAATTTAAGTAGTCCTTATCTTACCGACTTCAGATATGTATCTAACCTGGTATTTGTTTCTACATTTCTGCCCCTATATGCCATCGCAAAGAAAAGAAAATGGGTAATTTCAGTTTTCCCCGTATATTTTGAAAACGGTTTGTAATACTTCCGATTTTGAAACATCATTTCATTGTTCACTAAAATAGGCAACTTTTGTCTAATATAACCAACTTCGTATCGTTTACCGTTTTCGAGATGCCAATAGTGGTACGACATAAAAAATACGACCTGTATATGTATATTTAAAACAAAGATGTAAATATTTTAGTCTGCAAAGTTCTAAATTCCACTCCTAAAAACTTTGAGAAACATAAATAACTTCATTTTGCGAAAACAGCACTACTAAGCTGTTAATAGTTTTTTTTTTTTCCAAAAAATGCTTCCGAGCGAATAGGAAGTTTTGCAAGTAATGGCCTCATAAGTATCACCTGATATTGCATCACATATCACCTCGTAGAAATGCTGACATAGAATACGCTTGTGCTTATCCAATTTACGTATACCGAGTGAGTCTGGTTCTACTCTATGGGGAAATCGACGACGGAAAATTGATTCAACAAAAGAAGAGTTGACTGAAAAGAAATATCGGAACTCAACTTGGCGATAGATCAAAAACTTTTTAATGTTTCGTTTTTGAAAAGTAAGTAGTTCTTCTTGAAAAGTTTGCATGTTTCAGAACCTAATTTTGAATTATCAAATCTTAAAAGTTGTTTGTTTATGGAAAAATATGGATTTGTTACAAGAGAGGGCGAAGCAGGAGGTACAGCTAGTTTTCAATGAAACATTCTGTAGAAATGGATAAACTTAGTGTTACTGTAAAGAGGAAAATAAAGAATAAAATTTGGAAGGTATATTGATTGAAAGTTTGATTTTGTGGAGGAAATCCAATTCTTGTACAGATTTCTTTGGATTAACATTTACAAACCCCAAAAATCATGTCAAGAATTGGAAGGTATATTATGCAACTGAGTCATTGAACTTGATCAATTATTCTGAACAATTTTTCATGGCAACACTTTTTGATATTGTTTCAAATGAAAGTACTTAACTCTTATAGGAATGTAGCCTTCGAGGGCTGGCGTTAATGTTCTTGTTGATTTCAGGGTTTTGCCATGGTCTTCTCCGGTTAAAATCTCCAAACGTTTCAACTACGGCAGTCATCATCAGTGACGTGGTGACTGCCACAGTTGCAGTTGAAGCTTTTGGAGATTTTAACCAAAGAAGACCACGGCAAAACCCGAACACCAACCTGAACAATGCTTCCCTATTGATACATTTCAATATTTGTTTATTCAAAATTCATGCAACATACGACTGCTTGGAAGTGTCATTCTAAAAGGTATTTTTTTTTTCATATAATTTACAGTTGCGACTGTAAATGAGCACTCATTTACAGTTGCAACTGTGAATTAGACTGATTTACAGTTGCAACTGTAAATTATAGAAAAAAATATACCTTTTAGAATTTCTTCACCTCTAACTGCACAATGACTAACGATAAATGAACAGACCATAAAGCCCAGCTTACAAAGGTGGAGTACAAGTAAGAAATACAGGGTGGGTCACGGTCGATGGTACCTTAGACGTTTACGGAGAACGGGACATAGGATCATTCTAAAAATTTGGTTTCTCAAGTAGTTGCTTTTGGTCTATCGATCTAAAATATTTTCAGCAATGTAGCGTTGCCGCTTATACCAGAAAGTAGCAGCATCTTTGTTATTTCAAATGGGTCACCCTGTATATTACTACATTTTTGAACTTGTCATTCCTTTCTGATTATTTCTGCCTCATACTCCCCTATACCTATCTCTAACGGTTTTTGAGATATTGGTTATTTTCTATATTTTTTATCCAAAACATAGCTCGAATTGAATGTTTATTCCTGCGGTATTTGGATTCTTAGGGAGTTGCAATTTTGTGTTTAGTTCATCAAGATCATGTACATTGATTCTATATAGAGAAGTTTGTTCTCCGTTATACAGGGTCGTTCAAAATTCATGATCTTACTGCTAGATACGAAAAGGGTTGAAAGTGCGTTTTTTTCAAATGGAACATCCTGTATATTATGAAATATCCTGAAAGATAACTAAATTCCCTTCGAATTGATATATCATGTTCCTTTACCTAAATAGCCAGAATTCCGAGATAATAGCAATTTTTACTTGTAATCTCCCATGTGCTTGAATTATTGCCGGAAATTTTTCGAGTACACAAGTCCTTATTTCCATCACTTGTAATAATGAAACACGTATTTTTGATTTCAAAGTGCACCAATTGAAAAAAATAACGTAAAGTATTCGTGGATAACTGATCTTTCAAACACTTGCTCTATTTCGAGCACTCCTGCAGTGCCGTCGTGCTCGAAAAATCGCGCGTGTTTGAAAAATCGCGCGTGTTTGAAAGACCTTGTTATCCACCATACTTTAATATACCATTTCCTTTATTCCCTCGTGATTTTTTCAATAATAGAAGCATTTCAAAGATATTCTGACGTATATCATCACTAGCGTAGTCAAATTGTTATTTTTTTATTGCCATTATTTATATTTTTTACCTTGAAAAATAAGAATAAGTAAATTGTTAGCCTTGAAAATGGATACCCATTCATGAAATTCGGATCCCCAATGGACTTCTATGTTCACCAAAGAAAAAATGATTACAATTGGTTAAAAAGTGTATGTTTTAAACGAGTGCTTTCATTCTAAATGGCTCACCCGGTATATTCAACGACGTTGATTTTTACGAGGATACATTGCAATTTTTCTCTGTTCTGTTGACAATATTTTTTCTGCTGTTGTTTCGGAAAGTATAAGATTCATCAAGAAACAATTTCAGCAAGGCGAAAGATAATTCAATTCTCCACAACAAATATACTTGGTAATTTCTCACAAAATGCACTCGTTTTCTCAGAAAACCTGATTGAATTTCCATATAAAATTTCAGGCTCGCGTTAATCCGCCAATGCAATTTTCGGCAGGGCCGAAAATTATATTTGTCATAATTTTGCTAAAAATTATGCTAGAAGGAAAAGAAAAAGTGTATATCGTTCCTGAAGACTTGTACTTCCTCATGCAAATATAACATGTGAGTATCTGAGTACCTAAAATGTGTTTTGTCCCACTTCACATAACCCTTCTACGATATTTACGGAGGATCCGAAAGTCATGGATATTTTAGTTGATATGAAATGGTTCTACTGAAGCAGGAATCAGTACCCTCTTTGGACCATATGCAACGATTTTAGACTAGTGAGACACGTTTTACTTAGACATGCCAAAGAAAAAACTGGGTTTTACTCCTGCCTCAGTTTTCAACTCACCCATAATCCCCGTAATTTCTTCAGTAAATGTTGGAAATAATCGCTCATAAACATCCTACATGAAAAATGAAGTATGTGATTTCAAGCATGAGGTTTGATCTTCACAATAGTGTTATTAAACATATGTGCAGGATATGAATTTACTAAATTATTTATGATTTTCGGATCATCCGCAAACATTTCCGTAAAGTGCGACAAAACACATTTTTGGTAAACAAATACTCGCATTTGCATGAGAAGGAAGGAGTCTTCAGAAACGATATGAACTTTTCCTTTTTCTTCTCCGATCATTTTTAGCAGAGTTATGACCAATCATATATTCGGCTGCGCCAGAATTTTCAGCGGTGGGTAAGGGTGAACCTGAAAGTTGATGTCGGCGTTCAATCACGTTTTCTGAAAAAACGAGCGCATTTCTTAAGAAATTACTAGGAATAATTTTAGTGGAGAATTGAATTGCCTTTCACCTTAATAGCTGCCCATAGACGAAACGATCTAGTCGGCCGACGGTGTCGACCGACCAGATCTGATATCCAAGGACCGCCGACTTGGTCTGTGAGCGATCTGATTTGTCGTGTCTACACACGACCATACTTAGTCCGCGAGTTGTCAAAGGATCGGTTCCCGCACCTACGCTGCCCTCAAATTAGTTGGTAGATATTTGAAAGTTCGACATACTGGGTAGTGCGACTCCGTATTTTAAGCTGGTCTAAAATACCTCGTCAGTCGGTGTAATATATGTTTACAAAATGGACAAAAAAATTGCTCTCATGGGTTTATGTATTTTAAAAATCTGTCAAAAGGACAATAGAAGAGAGAAAAGAACGAAATGGGTCAAGAAATGGCTTTCAGAACGAGGAAAATATGGTCATATGTCTTTAGTACGGGAATTCAGACAAACCGAACAAGATGATTTAAAGAATTACTTAAGAATGAGAGGTCCAATTTTTGCTTTTTAAAAATTGTATCAAATCTTTATATGCTTCTCTTTTTAAATTCTTATTTATATAATCTGGGTCTTTAATTTTCCACAAACATGGCCGTTCCCTATATAATTCTATAAACTCTGTTACAATGTCTTTTGTCCACTCCATTGCACCCCAAAATTCAAACCAACATCAAACAGACGCGCTCAACGACTGGCACCTTTCGTTAGTTGCAAGTACAAAATTTGACTTGTAGCGACCTGATCCTTCACCGATGACATATGTTATGACAAAACATATTTAGGCAACCGATTATTCATATAAAGTCACTCTAGTTTTCTACTTAACAATATTAAGTACGTCTGTAACTTTCGCCTCTTATTATGAGATGGCGCCACTGATCTGATTTGAGTATTTTCAAACTGGAAATAATACACAGGATGTTTTTATGACATTTTTTAAATTAATGCTTTTTCTTTCTTTAACATTATTATCGTGAAACCGACACTTTTGAGTCAACTTTGGCAAGCTAAACTTGATAGAACCCTAGCGACTTAACGCAAATTCATTATAAATGTTTCCAAGTTATTGTTGGTCTTCATATTTTTAGGTAAGTAAAACAACTATAATTAATGAAAGATGTTTTATTGATAATGTCTGAAGCTTCCAAGTTTTTTTTCCTGTTAAAATATCAATTTGGATTATCTCTGTCTCTTGATTTTGCACATAGTTCAAGTCTTCATATTTTTAGCTAACATCGCCAATATAATTAAACCAAGCTGCAACGAGCAACAGTATTTTTTTTCTGCATCCACACCGGCCCTAACCCACGAATAAAAGCATTGCCGCCCCTGAGAACAAAAAAACGAGTTTCGGCTCAATGTCACCGACCAGATCCGTCGTTCAGCACAAACGTGCGTTCCCAATGTGCCAAATTAGAGAGACACTGTCTGTCACATACCACGTCGCGCAAAATATCGCTTCGTGTGTGGGAGCCTATTGAGTTGTTTTTCCGATAAATCATATACTTTCCAAGATTACAACAAAAATCTATTTATTTATTTTTTAACGAGAAAAAATATATTTTCCATCCCTGGAAGTTTGGTAAACAATTTTTTTTCGTGTTTATCATGATTCCAACTACTAGCATATCAAGTTTTGTGGTGCTACAATCGATCCTCGTCCCAAAACCCAATCGTACTGGATTAGCAAATGACTTTTTCATGCAACCGGACGCAAAACAAGCATTTTGCAGCCGCAACAGAGGCCGCAAAATGATATTTTGCGGCCGTTACCCAGAGTGACGGCCGACAAAAATTTTTACGGCCGTTCCCATAGTGACTGCCGGCAAACTGAACGCCACTATAGCATTTGACATTCCTGAAATATGACAATAACAATGTATTTCGAACCAAAAACTATTTCCAAATTCACAACAGAAACATACTTTATTTTTGATATATATTAACATTGATTGTACTGTTTATATTATTACTGATATTCATCCCTGAAGATGAAGCAACTAAATCTATTGTTTCTGAACAATCATTATTTACATTAGACAAAAACGTATTATTTTCTTTGGACATTAACATTTTGCGATTGACTACATTTGAACTAGATGCTACAGTGCCAGAAATTGCATCGGAAATTTTGTTCTTATTATGGATGGAATCCTCGACATATCCTTCCGCTACAGTAGTGGACTTCCATCCACCGTGGCGTTTAAGAACTGATATATCAGCACCTGTATTGGCAAGCAGCGTGGCGGAACTTCTTCTAAAACTGTGGCCTGTGTATGCCTCACTATTTGGTAAGCCGAGATATTTTACAATCATACTAGGTATTTTTCCAATCGTATGCACTCCAACAACCTGTGCCGAGCACTTTCCATTTTCATATCTCAGAAATAGACGACGAATAGCAGTATGTTTTGGTCGAAGAGTTACATATTTATAGTAAATTCTTATATAATCTTGATTAGTAATGGTAAAAACACGCTTTTGATCAGTTTTAGTATCAGGAACAGTTACTATCAATACAGTTTTGTCTTCCTGAATATCTTCGAGGGTCATTCTCACTAATTCATCTCGTCGCTATGCTCCTGATATTCCCATTATCAAAACTACCTATAATAATAATTATTATGAATAAAACATCATACTTCACTTTTTTTCCATATTTATATACCTTCCACAGTAGATGATTTGCATCACTAGCTTGTTTGAGGAATGAATCAATTTGCTCGTGCGTAAAAACTTTTGATTTCTTTGCTCGATAACCAACTGACTTTTTCTTGAGGAATGGTACCAATTTTAAAAACTTCTTTACGTCAATTCCATCTCGTACGTTAAGCATAGTCTTTAACATAGAATAAATGCTCCATAAAGTTGAACTCTTCACAACTTTTGATCGCTGCATCAAATATCCTAATGATATGTTTTCTGACACCGTCTTGACATTTTGGTTGACACACCAATCTTTGAAGTTGCTGTAACATTTTTCATATTTCCGTTTAGATTTTTCGGGTATCAAATCAGAAAGTGCTGAGTCTATGAGATCTCTCAGCTCAGGAGGAGTGCAAGTAACTGAAATATCACTATCGCTATCGGACATCTTCACGACTTCACGAGAAATGTCAAATTGATTTGTATTGCTAAATATTTCATCTCCATAGAAACATTGTGATATTGAGGTGTAATTTTCTCTATTCGCGTTGAAACGCTGTCTTTTCTAAAGAGACATAATGTTTATTGAAATTATGTAATTTTCACGGTTGTACGAAAAATATTGTGTATACTATGGCCGCGAAATGTTTTCGCGACCCCGAGATTATCTTGCCTCGGCCGGAGCGGCCTCGGCGATAATCTCTCTCTCGGAACGCGAAAAAGCATTTTGCGGCCTTAGTATACAAATAACTATTGTTATGTCACCACATATGAATTTTGACCAAAAATTTTCTGAGGCTGGAAATGAGAGTTCGTGTTTTGTTCGCCTTCAATAGCGATGATATGATCAGAATAGAATATTGAAAGATTGATCAATGCCGATTGGAATGAAATCGTCAGACATCATCATTTGACCCCTTCCGAAAACAAGACCTTAGAGTGGAATGCATACCAAAATACTTTGTGTCAGTAGCACAAAATCATTGCCCACCGCCAACATAGTCGACGACTTGTTTATTAGGATAGGTTTACTCGAATTGTTTTGATGGAAGAAAAACAATCATCATACAGACTCGTAGATAGCAAACAAATATTTCTTCAATCATGAGATTGATTAAGGTGCATATTCACTAGAGCCTTCGTTCCACATGAGCACCGAATGAGCACCGAACGAGCAAATGCTCGGATAGTGTGGACGCTGATTTGAGCACGAACAGAATGCGCGTGCGGTGCTCGGGCTGGTCCGCTTTTGTCGATTTGTTCGTGCTCAGTATGGAATGGGTTCATAAAAATTGCAACGTTTTGATTGGTTCACGAGCTGCACACTGTTGAAATAAATAATTAGAGGAACAATTGTTATCCATGCTAATTATCAATCACGCATGTACGACTCATACTACACAACTGTCTAGAATTTTGTAGACTGGTAGATGGTAACTCTTAATTCCGACTCAGTATATCTTCATAGTCTTCTGGTATACAGTGACCCAGATAATTGTCATTATGAACTGAAACACTAGTTCAGATATAATGAACAAATTTCGATCGTGACATCGTTCAAATATATGGGTATCTGTCAGGAGTCCAGGGATGTAGCTTTGGGGTTCACCCTAAATAATAATCAACCAGTGATCAATCGTTTCGGTAGTTGATAATGACATTATAGTTTATTTAAATAGTTTTTGGTATTAAAAATGAAAATGTTACAATAATTTCGGTAACTGATGAAATTCAAACATAGTAAATGGGAGATCTAGAAGGAATAAAGCATGGTTATTGGTTTCATTTTGAAATTATACCCATATATTAAGAAATCCCCATGTTCAGCAAGTGAGAAAAGCATACGTGAATAGGGCAGTAGACTATTAAGTCCTTGTAATCAACGGAAAGTTGTTTCTTTTTTTATTCGCTAGGTTGGATTTGTGGAAAGTTAATAAGTTATCAACCTATTCTGTAAATGAGTAGAAATACTGGTCAATTTTTTCGAGAGGGTGAGTAATAATAAGAATGAGCCTGTAAAAGTACCGGACTAAATTACTTAATCGGAACTGTGGCTCCAGTTTGAGTTTTGTTGCTAAAACGATATTGTGGAATAATTCTTGGTTAATTCCAAGATTTCCGCATATACGTAATTGTTTTCCTGAAAATTCCATTGCGAATCTAGAAAAATCCAGCTCACCTGAGGCTAGCCACAGCAGGGTGGTCCAAACCGTGATCAAAAAGGCCATGGCCAATTTCCCCGGCCCACTGGAAAAATTCGTTAGCCCGAGGGAGAACCCCCAGTTGTACGGCCCATTTTTCGAGCCGCAGCACCGAACACACACGCGCGAAATCCACTCGACAGTCTACCTTTTTCGGTTGGCAACACACATGGTTACTAGAATGGAATTATGAAATTTGAGAAAAAATGCACGCGCACACCTCGCCAGCTTGATCGACACTGAAACGGCATGATGGCATGAAACAAACCACATACGACACGATATTCGAAGGATACCGCTGAGGACCCGACGGCGCGAGGTGCGCAGACGCTCAGCGCCGCCGCCGCGCGAGTTGTGCCGACGTCGGCGGTGGTGGTGCTGCCGGCGAGACATCGCGCAAGTACGAGGGAGGGTGGATTAGTAGTCGCATCCAAAATTATAACAAATTTCAGTATGTACATATAAAAAAAAGAGCTGCGCCGAGCAGTGTGCTTAGTGCATCTCTGAGCACTCTAAATCCTTTTTAGTCCAACCAATATAACAAAAATAAAGCCTGTTTTGCAAATTAATTCTAATAGTAAGCGACTTGCGCCATGACTTCGGGGATACTTTATAAATAACTAAAATCCAAATTGCAACTCAAAATTTTTTTTGTGTACTAGTGGAGGGGGCGCCGAGAAGCGACGTCTTCGCTGTATAGAAAAAAGCGCCTTGTGCGCGCAACCGGTCTCTCACTTCTCCTGCGCTTCTCGGCGCCCCCTCCACTACTACCATAGCACGACTCGGCGACGAATTTTCACTCGAAGCGCTGTGTTCAGAAGCATTTTTAACAATGTTCTCCAAACTTATGGGAAAATGTGAGATAGACAAATTGTAGTTTTTAACGTCAACTTCAAAATGCCGCTTTAAAAATTCAAATCGGACCATTTCCCGTAATATGACGCATCATGCAAAATATGGCTGTAATTTTTTCAAAACCCGATTGTAGGAAAACTATTGAAGCGACAATTTCCACCTTTCGGGAGCTCAACGTATATGATATTAGCTACCATTTCCCGAAAAATTATTTCTTAATATTGAAAATTGAGGGAGATACGAATTTTTGAAAAAAGGTCTTTTTTCAAGAGTTTTTCCGGCCTTTCTCGGCGAAAAATGGTCGTATCGGGATTTTCCAAAAACCATTTTGTAGGTTTTTTCATTCTCTACAAACGGTCTATCATGAGTAAAGCCATTCGTCCAGTACCTTTTGAGATATTTACAAAAAACCAAAAAAGGACCCTTTTTTTTAATAATCATTGTTTAAACAATTGCACAAAAAAAATTTTGAGTTGCAATTTGGATTTTAGTTATTTATAAAGTATCCCCGAAGTCATGGCGCAAGTCGCTTACTATTAGAATTAATTTCCACAAAAAGTGTAAATTGGTTGGTCTATTTGTGTTCGAAAGCACTGTGCTTATGAACTTATGAGCTTAGGTGCTTAGTGCTTCAAACAGTTCAAAAAGAGCTTAGTGTTTAATGCTCGTAACAAGTGGTCGCGAGTACTCAAATAACTCTAAATACGATCGGACCATGCATGACAGAACTCGCCGGCTACATTGAAGCCGCCATTTTGTTTTATTGAGCATAAAAATAAGCCATCACATAGGATCAGAATACGCAATAACGACTTAATATTGCAGTATTTCAAGTAGTAGAGTTTTGTGGTCGTAAAGAATAAACTTAGGAAAGTATTAGAAACCTTGACTGAAAAACTGACTTTATTTTTCAATATCTGTCATAATATAGTAGTTTACCTAACAAGTGCGGAAAGTGATACTTTTCCGCACGCGATTGCAGATGGCCGAACGACCCGTTAGTGGAGACACTTTACGCTCGTGTTAGGTACACTATTTTTTCTACTAGCGGAAAAAACACCCTAAAGGTAACAAAAAGAACATTTATTATTAAATATATATTAAACTATACAACCATACTTGGTAAGCTTTCTATTTTAACCTTCTGCGACGCAATATTTAAATGTCAGTATAATCCGCAAAAGCTAAACAAATCTACTTTTCCACACTAAAATGTTTTTTCCGCACTAAAAAGAGTGCGGAAAAGTGACTCTTTCAAAACTAAAATGAGTGCGGAAAAGTGGATTTTTCCGCACGATAGTAGAAACATTTTTTTTGTCTAACATCAACTCGAAATGGAATTATACCAAGTGAAACTAACAAAAATGACTAACAAAAATGATATTTCTTTCATTCTGCCGCCAAAGAGATTACTACTCTGGTAGAGTATATTTATGAATTAAATTTCTTTTGCTTCTTTACTTCTCTGCCCGATCTGGTTAACTGGATTGTTCCGCCTTCTTTTGTTGGCGATAGTGAACCTGATGTATTGTGAGAACAAGATTGGAAAAACTGGTCTTCATTATCATTTATTTCCAATGAAAATAACCTTTGTATGGGACGTGATCTGTGGATGTTTTCAGTTTCACTACTCTGGTATTTCCATCTTTACCAGGAATGGTTTCTGCAACTCGGGCCAATGTAATCGCTTTTCATTATCGTTTTCTATAAAAACGAGATCCCCAATTTCAACTTGTTTGCAGAATTTCCTTTTGTTTTGCCCCAAAATTAATTGTCCCGTTTCGAAATCGTTTCTGCAAATCTCTCTTCAACTTATTCTTGCACTCGTGTCTTCGTCGAAGATATTTGGATTCGATGTGGTCTAGGCCTTCTACACCAGTCTGTTGAATATCTCGAAGGAACTTTTTGGGCGTCAAGGAAACCAAATCTGATATATCTTCGGAGACATATGTAAACGGTCTTGAATTGACCAGAGCTTCGCAGTCATACACAATTGTAAGTTCTTTGTAACTAAGACAAGCTCTTCTTGAAACTTTGAATAAAGTTCGTTTCATGATACGAATCAGTGTTTCCCACCAGCCGCCCCACCAGGCGGCATTAGGAGGATTGAACTTCCATTCGATGCTTTCCAAATTATAAAAATCATATAGCTCTTCCCAGTTCAAGGATTTCGAGGCTTTCTGGCATCCAGTAAAGTTCGTTTGGTTATCAGAGTGAACCGTCGTAGGCCTCTCACGTCTTGATATAAATCTTCTGAAAGCTCTTGTAAAACTGTCGGTACTTAATGATGTCACGAGTTCCAGATGCACGACTCGATAAATTGCGCAGGTGAAAATTGCACCCCAACTTTGACTTGTTTTCTTAGGAATGGAGGTCCAAAAAGATCAATTCCCATGGCTTCAAAAATGGCAGCATCTTTTACTGGGTTCCTTGGTAGAGATATAAGAGTGCCCATTCGTTTTGAGTTGTATCTTTGGCAACTGCCACATTTTAATATGACAGATTTCAATGTCTCCTTCCTCCAATGATCCAAAAAGATTCTCTCAAAGAATTCAAAAGTATTTGAACACCAGCACAAAAAATTCAGCTCTGCTTCTTGCAATTCTTCCTAATAGTATTTTTCCTTCTACTTCTTGGGCTTTTGGTATTGTAGAAAAATCTTCGTATCCAACATATCAATCTGACTATCTGCTCAAATTTGGAATATTTTCTATAAGCCCAAGAAAAATCATTGTTTTTCTGGTACAACATTGCTGTGACAGTTTTCTTTTTCTCTTCATCTTTTTCTTCATCAATTTTGTAATTTTGCCAAGGCCAAAATTGTTTCCAGGGACGAAATTGCAATCAGTAGTTTTGGTCAGCTTGCGAATTTCTTCAGTGCGATTCCAAACAAATGGTTTCCAATTTTCTTTCAGCTTTATCCAAGAAAGAACGACTCTGGAATCAGTCCAGATATTGGAAGGTATATCTTGATAGTTGAAAATATCTTTTAGAGTAGTGAAAAGTCTGGACGCAATGTTAGCAGCTAGAAGGTCAAGTCTTGGAATCGAAATCTTCATGGTTGGTGAAACTCAAATCACTGTATCTGTTTCGCTTCTGATAAATAAGGCGGCTGAGTAAACATCTTTACTTGCATCCCCAAATGTGTGGATACTGAGTTGACCAACCTGCGGTTTTTGTTTGAAAAACTATCTTGGGATGCTCATCGAAGAAAGGCCATTCAGATCGTTTAACCATAGTAAAACGGGTTCTTCTATCTCTTCAGGAACTTTCGTAGTCCAAGTTTTTTGTAGGAACAACTTGGGTACTAATAGAATTGGTGATACCAAACCAAATGGATCAAAAATTCTATTTGCAGTCAATTTGTTTCAGATTGTTAAAAAATATATTTCGAAATATTGCATTCTCACGTAACTCGTTCCCAGTATTTGATTCTTTATATCATCAATTTATCGATATAGTTATTGAAAACGCCAAACTACCCAATTCAAACGATCAGGCGTAGAAGAAGAGGCGAGAATCCGTGCACGTCAGTATGCGAGTCATTCTGATTGGTCACTTTTGGCCATGTCCGCCCCATCCCAAACTTCAGCCAATCATATTACAAGAAGACACTGACGTCACAGCTGGGGAAGGTTTGAATTTACACACAATGTGATCACGTGTTCAATATGAATTAATTGATCAATTTTTCAAAATTTGGGGTCGATAAATGGTTAGGACAATTTTAGAAGCTGCCTGAAAAAAAGGGCTTATTTCAAGATGCTGGAAATGCCCATTATATAAGAACTACAGCACTGCCCAAAATTCGTCCAGAAGTTGTTATTTTTTTATAAATTACGACCTTTTCTTTTCTGTGGGAGAACATTGTGTCATATCCACAAGCTTATGAAAATAGCGCCATAGCACCTAGTTTAAATCACTGTCACCTCAGTTTGCTGAGTAAACTAACAAATGAAAATACAGGATTGTGAAAATATCAATGCATGAATTTTAATAAGAAATTTCAAATATGTCAGAGATATGAGATAAGAAATTGATGTTTTTTTCAGGAACGGGCCTATAGGGGGATGTGGGGGGGAGACTCTCCCCCCCCCCCCAATAAACTGTGAGTTGGGAGATTGGTGAATGCCAAAAGAACCAAATTATTTTTGAAACTGGTTTATTTCTATTTCCATATCATAATTGAAGTAACAAGTTATTTGATTTGTACTATTGTTCAGATCGGTACAACGTACGCAACCGCATATTTTAACTGAAAATCACAAATAAGAAAATATCAAGTTTTGACTTAATATGCTGTGTGATGTTTCTTAAAACAGTTTTATACAAACTGAAAAATATAACAGAGCTTATTACTATTTAATGTTGTTACTAATTAATATGTCGGTCAGTCGGTCGTTAAGAGAGAAGAAGCCACCTACTATACAGGGTGGGTCAAAATAAGCGACAGTTTAGCATATTTTGCCAATCATTATCATTGATCCCATTGGTGAGACTGGGCATTATTCATTGAAAAATCTCTATTGGGAGACTTCTCTTATGACCAGAATATTTTTTATTTGAAAGTTTTTACATTTTATACAACAAACAATTTTTTTTTAAATGTTGGTTTTTATACTTCATATTTTCAAAATTAGTCAGTTGAAACAGCCTTTTTGAGTAAATGAACCCTCTTTGAGGTCAAAATTACTTGAGGAAGACTTATAAAGATTGTTTAATTGTTTAATATGATTATCTATAAAAATGTATGATCACGTTTTATAGGGGAGGGGGGATTGTTTACATTTAATATATAAGTTTGTCGCTATTTTTGACCCACCCTGTACAATAGGTTACTTCTTTTCTCTTAACGACCGACTGATTGATATGATATTTGAGATTCAAACCAGCAATGCTATTATTTTGTCACTAATAATCTAGAAAGTAATATTTTTTTGGATAAGTGAACCTTACAATGTTTTAGTGAAAAAAACATTTTTATGATTTACAAAAATTCATATCTCCGAAACTGGACATAGAAATTAATTCAAACTTGCACGTGTAACTTTTAGTGACTTGTAATACAATATCCCAAAAAACTATTAAATTTTGCTGAGAGCCATTTTCCCATGTATTTGGTGCGTGGTCCTTTTGACATTAAACTCGAAATTTCAAAAAGAAGTCGAAATTTCGAGAAATAATTCGACATTAATGTCGAAATTTCAACATTCAAATCGAAATTTCGATTTTTTTCTAAAAAAAAAGTAATGAAAAAAAAAACTCTTGTGGCCCTCCTGCGATTTCGTAGTACACCGTTTGTATATTGAGAATTTTGATAAATCATATACGTTTTCCGCAATGCTCCAATTTTACTTAAAAAGGTTCCCATATGGTGCAAACTTTTTGAAACTCTCAGTATATAATATTTCATAAAAAAAGTATTGGAATGTACATTGGCATGACAAAAGCATGAAAAAATCTGCATGTATACAAATACCACATTCTATCCTTCATAAGAGATCTG
Organism: Chrysolina haemoptera; assembly: GCA_958298965.1. Classification (NCBI taxonomy): domain Eukaryota; kingdom Metazoa; phylum Arthropoda; class Insecta; order Coleoptera; family Chrysomelidae; genus Chrysolina; species Chrysolina haemoptera. The sequence goes on along the minus strand of OY282601.1, from coordinate 16,568,048 downwards.
AAATATAGTATATTGTGCGTGTAGTAGTAAAAGCATTACATTCCCGGACGACAAAGTAAATTGTTGGCCAAGGCATGTAAGTCTGGGAATGTGTTTTTACTACGAGGTACACATCATATTATTTTTTCTGAAATCGCAATCAAGGTTATCATAAATTAAGAAATTTTTATAAATGCATACAAATTTATGTAATTGTTGTTGAGACGCCGGCAAAAATTACCTACTTACCTACCCCTATAAAAGTACACACTTTTCTCCCTCAAACCAGGAAACTCATACTTTTCCTCCCTAGGGATGTAAACGATGAAACTTGTGAATCTATTGTAATCAAATTCCGTAATTTCTAGAACATCTTATATATCCCGTATTCTGGTAAAAATCAAACATGAATGTTACTTCTACTTTAGTTCTTTAATTGATATTTGTGTATTTAGAACGCAAAATGATTGATTGTTGCTCGACAAAAAGATTAATCTTTGGAGAACGACAATGACACTTTGTGCTCGAAATACACACATTATTTTTTTTTTGAAGCGCAGCTCTTAGAAAAAAAATCATCGACAATTCATTCAAATAGGCACATAACATTACTTAAGAGAAAATCACTCAATAGCAATCCGAAATGTATAAGCTATCTAAATGTCCAATAATTCAAATCACCGACGAGAAAAAGTAAAATAAGTTAAAAAAAAAAAAAAAGTTGCAGCAATTGCCAGGAGCTGAACCTGGAACCTTCGGATTACAATCCCAAGACGCTGCATTGCACCACCGCAGATTCTCAGATGGACAGGTCCGTTTTAGACAAAAGCACTTGAGATGCGTTTTAAATTTACAAAAAAAGGTTCATTAAGTGGGTAAGAGGAAAAATCATATGTATTACATGGGAGTAAGTGCCTTTTCCTCCCTTGGATGTTTACTGCCCTCCGCTTTGCGTAAACTACATCATGCGTGAGGAAAAGTGGCACTTTCCTCCCTAGTAATACATATAGCTATATCGGACCTTTTTCAATACGGGAAAGTTAAACTACCAAACGTTTAGTAGCGGTTTAATAGGTGAGAAATAAATGAACCTTTTGGCTGATTTTGATTAAGCTTAAGCATACTTAGTTATGGTGATAAAGGGCTTATTTCAATGTGGTCTGGATGGAAAAAAATGTTTTTTCTGAAAACACCTTGCAGCGGCAAATTCCGATTATGAAAATCATATACCCACTCTACAATCGTCACTGGGAATTGGTCTATGGAATGGTTTTGTTGCAAAAAATGATGACCCGGCCCTGCTTAACATTCCTTCCATCTCGATTTTAGCTATCTAAGGGCCAAAATGAAACTAATGAACTAAAAAGTGAGAATATAGGAGACCAGCTAATTTTTGACAGGAAAATTTTCACTTATAATGTCCCTAGTGCTTGAATTATTGCCGGAAATTTTTAGAGTACATGAATTTTTTGAAAATTACCCGAGTCGCGCAGCTACGAGGGTGATTTTCTTAAAAAATTCATATACGAGATAAATTTCTAGCAATTAATTCAAGCACGCGGGGGATTCAGTAAGAAAATTTCACACCAAAATATATTAAATTGATGGTTAATTCAACTGACTGATTATTCTGAGAGAAAACAAGTTGTAACATCAGTGGGCCATGAATGGTTTTTGTTGAAATAATGACAGTTACGCGTTGGTATTAGTGGCGGTGTTTGTATGTGAGGAAGGAAAATTCATTTTGCGACATTTTCAACCTAAAATTACATTGCACATCACGCAGAACTAAAATAGTTTTGATTGGTCCATGCGGATTGTCTATTGGGAAGTGATGTGGAAAGGAATTCTTGCAAATTTCAGCCGAGTATTCACGAAAAGATAAGTTGAATAAATTTTTTTCAAATATTAAGTTCATTAAGTCAAGCATAGATAGATTTGATTGATATACATTTTTTACCGATGGACCTATTCATCGTTGAAATGCAAGTTCTCAAAATATTTTCAGACACATTCGAAATATTTAGTGAATATATAATTATGAAATATTATCTCCTTTCATATGAAAAATAACATTCCATTTGTACACAAAAGCAAAATGTTAACTATCACATGTCAAATATTTGACAGAAAAATTTCCACTTATTAATTTCGCCCAGGGTACCCAGGAGGATAAAAATTTCCGGAAATTTTTTGGGTTGCCATGACAACTAAATAAAAACCAATTTTTTGATTGGCTGAAAAAGTGAGGTGTGAAATTTTCAAAACTTTTTTTCCTTTTCCAGCCCCGGCCCCAACCAAATTTCCTTCCGCTTTGTCAGATGATAACTGATCACTTTTTGAACAACATATTTCAACGGAAGGAATATAGAAGACGGCTAAAATTTATTAAAATATTTTCCCTTGTTTCTCGGCTGGGCGTTACTCAAAATCGAAAATATTTTGGATTTGGTATCTTCGAGGTAAGTACTTCCATTCCTGAGTTCGAAAGGGGTATAGCTGTTCGGCGCATTTTTTCACTGGCGCCTAACCTAACCTAACCTAACCTAACTATATGAGTCAATTATTTTAGCAAAATTGGGGAAAAAATAACAAAATAAATTATTTATTCGGCCTGACTTTTGACATTGAGAGAAACATTTCTTTACGTTCGCTAGGTACTATTTTAGACATCCTCCGCCAAATTTTCAAAAAAAGTATAGATAAATAAATAATTGAATCACTCTGATGACTAACTTGAAAATGGTGACAAAATTGGGGAACATTTTGTATTTTTTCTACAAAATAACAGAATTGCTTGTGAATCATATTTAACAATGTTGACGGCCTTAACCGAAGGTGGCAAATTTGTACACTGTTAATGAGCACTAAAACACAAGTTTTGTAAAAGTTAAGCTTCATTTGGAATTTTTTCCCCATTTTTGATTTTTAATGCTGAAATGATAATTAATTTTCGTGTAATGTATACAATAATTTTTACTCATCGTTCATGTCCATCATATTGGTTGAAGTGCGTCCACCCTTCGTTCAAAAAATCGTCCCTATAATCCAAAAAAGTGAAAACTTACAGGGTCTTCCATTTAAAATTCTCGAGTTGGGGTCGTTTCCGGTGAAACCGAAAGTGATAGGAGAGTATGAAATATAAAAAACAAATTCAATTCTTGACTCCAATATCCTCGGAATTTTGGATTCATCTGAAGAAATCGTTGACACCCGGTACAATAATATGATCGTAGATTATTTATATGACAACTATAGTACCAGAAATTTCCCTTTCCCCTGCATGGTCTTATAGTTGAGCATTTTGATATTCACATAATCTGTTTTTCTTTTACTGCTTCAAACCATGTGGTTGACCATATAATCATATTGAGGCTTATTATTCATTATGAAAATCAGTTCTAAATGTTGATTGGCTAAGGATTATCGGCGAAACAAAACCAGTTGTTTTTCAACAAATAATGTATCAAACTCAAATACATCTTTATCCCGCAAATATGTACTGAATTTTCTCTCTTTATAAAAACGATAGTAGTTGCATAAATGAATTAAAAAGTTATGCCTGGGTGATTTCGGACCACCTGTACAATAATCTACCAACGTGTACCACACTGAGCCGCACCTTGCGTGCTTGCTAACCCCATTGATATTAATAAAGAGGGGTTGCTAGACATTTCTGGTAGTCGAGTGATCGAAAGGATGAAATCAAAATAGAAGGCACTGACCTTACGGCATATTTTTATATAGGTTGATAATATCACCGAGAATAATGAAATTCCTATAATAGTTATTTATGGTACTAGTGTGTTATGTTGAAAATAAGTCACGCCAGAAAGTGACTTAGGAAACATAGCACATGAGTGGCATACAATGTTTTATCCAACACATGACAGTTATGACCCATTATTAATGTCATTTTAGACAAGTAAACTATCAAATAACTCACTAGTGACTTATGGATTATAACTCACTAGTGTGTTTTTTGATAGTTAACTTGTCTAAAATGACTTTAATAATGACAGTCATAACTGTGATGTGTTGGATAAAAGAATAAAATACTCTCACAGAACCAATTTGGATTCAGAGAAAATAGCGTTACCGATAAAGCTGTATTCCACTTCATCGATAATATTTTAAATAATTTGAATGAAATTTTCACACCTCACTTTTTCAGCCAATCAAAAAATTGGTTTTTATTTAGTTGCCGTGGCAAACCAAAAAATTTCCGGAAATTTTTATCCTCCTGGGTACTCTGGGCAAAATTAATAAGTGGAAATTTTTCTGTCAAATATTTGACATGTGATAGTTAACATTTTGCTTTTATGTACAAATGGAATGTTATTTTTCATATGAAAGGAGATAATATTTCATAATTATATATTCACTAAATATTTCGAATGTGTCTGAAAATATTTGAGAACTTGCATTTCAACGATGAATAGGTCCATCGGTAAAAAATGTATATCAATCAAATCTATCTATGCTTGACTTGATGAACTTAATATTTGAAACAATTTTATTCAACTTATCTTTTCGTGAATACTCAGCTGAAATTTGCAAGAATTCCTTTCCACATCACTTCCCAATAGACAATCCGCATGGACCAGTCAAAACTATTTCAGTTCTGCGTGATATGCAATGTAATTTCAGGTTGAAAATGTAAAATGAATTTTCCTTCCTCACATACAAACACCGCCACTAATACCAACGCGTAACTGTCATTATTTCAACAAAAACCATTCATGGCCCACTGATGTTACAACTTGTTTTCTCTCAGAATAATCTACAAGTCAGTTGAATTAACCATTAATTTAATATATTTTGGTGTGCAATTTTCTTACCGAATCCCCCACGTGCTTGAATTAATTGCTGGAAATTTATCTCGTACATGAATTTTTTAAGAAAATCACCCTCGTCGCTGCGCGACTCGAAAAATTTCCGGCAATAATTCAAGCACTAGGGAGATTATAAGTGAAAATAAAAAGTGTCTCACTGTGTTCATTGATTTAGCCAAGGCATTCGACACTGTCAATCACGATATATTATTTAGCAGTTTAAATGATATAGGAATAAGAGGATCTATATTGGATCTCATTCAAGATTATTTATCTGGAAGAATTCAAAGGGTAAAAATTAATAATGTGCTTAGTGAACCTTTTCCAATTTCGGTAGGAGTCCCGCAAGGGACTGTCTTAGGACCCATATTAATTTTAATATATATATAAATAACATTGGAAGCATCAGAAATACAACTAGTCATGTCACATCATACGCATATGACACAGCTATAACCTTTATACATGACTCCTGGGAAGAACTTTATAGAACCGCAGAAAAAGAGCTGAAAATTTACCAAAACTGGTTAAATGAAAATCTGCTAAGTTTAAATATTGGAAAAACTAAATATATTCTTTTTACTGCTACTTCCATGCAGAGATCAACCAGAAAACAAATATCTCAAGATCCGCATAGATGGATGCAATAACAGTAACTGTACCTGTCCACTATAATTGAGAAGGTTGAGCACATAAAATATCTTGGAGTGATGGTGGACCAACATCTTCGTTGGACTGAACATATAAAATATACTGTAAAGAGACTGAATAAATTAATCTATAAATTTTATCAACTACGAAATATTACTAACTCAAAACTACTTTTTGCGATTAACGATGCCTTGGCTGAATCAGTAATAAGATACTGTATTATTATTTGGGGTGGCACAGGCAAATTCTCAATGAATATCATTCAAGTTGTTCAAAACACTTTGTTGAAAATTCTTTTGAAAAAGAATCGAAGATATCCGACTACATCGCTTCACGCAGAAACAGCTTTATTCGAAGTAAGGAGACTATATGTGTATCATAGTATACTATGGACACTAAATTCTCCAATAACTTTTAACACACATACATACAATACAAGAACTACTGCCAATCTAGCTATACAGATTCCTCTATATTCTAAAGGCTATATACAGAAATTCATATCCTACTATGGACCAAAATTAGTGAATATTTTACCAATATATCTTAAAAATATGAAAAATAGATACAGATTTAAAAAAGAGATAAAAAAATACATTGACATCAATTATGATTCATTTAAAAGACTTTTTGACTGAATGTCCTTTTTTCCTCAATTGTTGAAAATAGTTAAAAAAAATTGTTAAAAAATTGTTCAAAAAATTGTTAAAATTTGTTTTCCTCAATTGTTAAAAATTATTTTACATTATTGTTACAAAAATTGTTTTCCATTAGTTGTTAATTTAATTTTTATTTGTGGAACATTAAATATTTAAATTTATTTCAACTCATAGACTGTGCACAGTACAAGCTAGGCTTAGGTGACAGTCTATGAACTATTGAAATAACAATATTACGTTTATACCATTACCTGAATAAAGCTATCTATCTATCTATCACAAACTAAATATATTGTTGGTGTATCTTTTTTCTATAAACAAACGATTCCAGGTAACACCATGGCGTTCAAGAGACGTCATTTTTTGGTCTTAATTACCCTCGACGTATCTACGGCACTGATTTAAGACGTCTCATGTTCGTCATTCTATGGACCTGTAACTGATGTAAGTCATGAAAAGTAACAAAAGTTTACTGTCAAAAATGTTAGGGCAATTTGAAATGAATAATGACAGCGTACGCAGCGCCCTCTAGGTGTTACATGAAAATTGATACAAAATTATGATTTTCCACACCAAAAAAAACCCGGGTACTTATGTTACACCCTGTATATCAAACTGAACAATTTATTCTATGAAATAAGTGAATACAATATGTATTTTTTTAAATTTTTATATATATATATATTATACTAATGTTAAAATATATGGGAGCTGCAATTACACGAGAACCTCAGTTTTCAACCGTGTCGCACTCCGAAGCTTCCTCTGGTAACTTCTGTTGTCGTTTGTCAATTGTGATGATTTAAGTTTGAGTTTCATGGCCAACTTTGTTCGATTGAACATTCAGCTGTTTCTCCGCCATTTTTCAACCGATTTTCAATTTTGAAAAACAGTATTATCACAAATTGCGTACTCTTTCGTATAATGGAAAAATATGTACAGAGTGTCATTTGAAAAAAAAAAGTTTTGGGTCACTTTCGGTTGAATTTTCAGTAGAAGCTTCAAAATATGCGTATTCAAGTACTATAGCGACATACCAAATTTGAAATGTTTATCTTGAAAACTAGAGAAAAATTGGGGGCGTACCTCACCTCGTGGTCACCCAGTATATGATCTTGAAATTTCACTGTCTTCGCAGTACGATTTAAATACTAAAAAAACACAGTTGTAATTATTTTATACAATAATAACAATAATTCAAATTCAGCCTATCTGGAGGTTTGCTAACACGGCCACACCTAGTGGTAATTGTTGCCCGATTTAACCCCTCACTTTAATTTTTATTCTCATTAGTAGGGATATCATTTTCACATGATTTTTTAGGAACACTTTGTTCACTTCTTTGTGGTTCACTAATAGGTCCAGGATTCGCTAAAGAAGATCTGCTGGGCCGTTCAAAATTCAAATCATGATCAGGGGTATGTTCCTTGTCTTTTCAGACTTCTTTTCTGAGTCATTTTCTCGCAGAGGTCTCAAAAACCTGCGATTTCTTCTGTAAACACCATCATCTATATTAACTAGGTATTCGTTAGGTCCAGACTCTTTCACTATTGATCCGGGTTTCCAGCATCTTGCTCCACGTTGCAACGATACTTTTTGTTGTGGACATAATTTACTCAGAGGTTTAGATGTTTGGTCATAGTATGATCTTTGTTGGTCTTACCTGAACTTCAGTGTTTCTTTGACTTTCCTTGCAGAGTATTTTGGGTTCAGAAGACTTTTGGCAACTGGTAAAGTTGTTCTTAGTCTCCGTCCCATTAGTAAATCAGCTGGGGAAGGAAGCTACTTTTTAGGTGAAACATTGTAATTTAACACAGCTAAAAATGTATCACTGCCTTCTTCGAAGGATTTTATCAGCAAGGCTTTGACTGTTCCTATGGCACGCTTTATTTTGTTATCAACCACAAATTTACTAAAGTAGTCACAAATTACTAAAAAATTCAGTGATCATATGGTTTTAAAATCCATCCCAATTTTCTGAAACTTTGTGAGGTTGTAGGGGTTCTTTCATGTTAGACCTAGCATACCTCAAGCAAATCAAGCAGGTCAATATCTGCCATAATGCCTGGCCAATATACTGTGTCTTGTGCCAATAATTTTGTAGAAATAGGAAATTGAAAAAACCTACAGTCTAACTCCACAGCCTTCTGTAGGCTCAATTATGGTCTATTTACAGGTTTTCTCGTGTTTTCCATAACTTTTCAGACGCTTGGAGAACACTCACGAGTTTCTTATCTAATATTCTTAGCCTTAGCCTTGACAAGCCCTCACAGTGGCATAGTATATGTATGCCCATGTTTCCTCTTCTTCCTGACAGAACCTGCATAGCATTTCTCCTGCCAGGCCTATTGTACTCATATGTTTGTTGAGCCTACAATGCCCTGTGAGGAGTCCAACTATTATTCTAGTATTGCTCCTTCTCTGGTTTAGTAGATATTCTATGAATGTTGGCAACGGTTTTTTGATAAACTCTTTGGCCTGTCTCATTCCTGGTGAATCGTTTCACTATTCTTGAGATTTCTGTTGGATCCATGATTTGGTGTTGGTTTTTAGTACAGCTTTCGCTATACCGCAAAACGGTTCTGGGCCATTCAGGGCCTTACTTGCTCCTTCTCGAGCTAGTGAATCAGCCTCTTCACTGCCTCTGTAACCTGTATGTGCTGGTTCCCAAGCTAGTGTCAGTTTGTTCTGACTGCCTAGCTCTTTCAGGGCTTCTATGCCGTCCCAAACAAGTTTTGAGGTGATTTGCATAGAGTTGACTGCTTTTATCGCCGCTTGGCTATCCGAGTAAATGACAATGTTTTTTTCTGTAGTGGAGGCAGGTTGTGCAAGACTTCTAGTGCGGCTGTTGGAGTGGTTCTCATGGAACTGGTAGCACTCAGACATGCTTGTCTTTGCAGTACTCCCAGCCGTCGTACCACTCCTTCCTGCTTGGTCTTTGGCCACCATACCACTGACCCATATGTTATCATGAGTCTGATGACTCTGGTATATAGCCATGTAGTCATTTTTGGTTGTATCCCCCAATTTTTCCCGCACATTCTCCTGCACAGATTGAAGGCTACTGAACTTTTTTCTAGTACTTTTTGTGTTGATTCCATGTTAACTTATGATCGAAGATGACTCCTAAGTATTTTGCCTCTTTGGCAAAAGGAATTTGTATACCGTTTAGAACAGGTGACTTTAGTCCTACCAGTACTTTCCTTCGTGTGAATGTAACTATTGTGGTTTTATGAGGGTTTACTGCCAGTTCCTCCTCTTTACACCACCTGTCGATTATATCTATGGCTGTTTGTGTAAGCTCCGAGACTGTCCTTGCAAATTTACCTTTTGCAATAATCGCAAGGTATCTAATAATGTAACACTATTCGAGAACGAAGAAACCAGTAATAATAGTAATAAATATGTATGTGTCTATTCAGTAGATTAATCACACAAGCCCCAATTACACCTCTGGAATATCACTAGCCAAAAACCATTCCACAACGGAGATACATGATTTTCCATTGTTCGTGGTAGGATTCTCGTCCTTCCATGCCCCAGCAAACAATAATTACCAACTCCATTGAAAATTGGCGACACAATTCCAGCGGCAGATGCTGGCTGTTTGAACTAGTGTTACGAACATTCCGGATATTATTTGCGCATTGTTCCAAACAAATTGATTCAAGTGGATGAGATAGGATTGCCAGCGACGGAATGCGGTGGCACTATTCCAAATTAATGTGATGGTAAATGAAGATTTTGATACTAAATCATTGCGGCCTGTTGGTTGTTGTCCGTAACAGAAGGGTGGTTATAACATGTAACTGAAAACTCGATGGGAATGCATGTACCACTTCCACCATGGACTAAAAAGTAAAAAATAATTGACAATGTAATTGAAAATGTAATTACTCAAATGTTAAAATAAACGTGGGTGCTTTCGATCTATATTCTCATATTTTTTATTATAATTCAACAATACTTATCGTTCGGAACTTTGTCAAGCACCCCACGCTTTTTTTACATTTGGGTAATTACATTTTCAATCAGATTTTTGTTTGAGAATATAAACATAGTATGTTCATAAAATCAGTTGTGGAATCATCTGCGGCTGAAAGACAAACTTTAGTCGCTATTTTCCATCGTTCAAGATAACCTTTTGGGGAGGTATTCATGTTGAAAATGAGAACATTCTCCATTGAAATTGAAAAATGGGATTTTTTTGTAATATTTAACAGAAAACAAATGCTTCCCCGGCTAAAGCCACGCTGGACATTGAACTACATCTGATAGATATTGAGAAAAGATTCTAACTGAAAAGAAAAATCTGGAAGTGAAAAGTCGCATGTTCATTCAGATAGTTGATTTTTTTTAATAAAATCAAACCATCTTCAAGCACAAGTTCCCTGAATGTCCGAATAACTTAGAACGTTTCTTTTAGCATCAACTGGAACTGGATATGATACCTTTGCACAGACCTTCAAATAAAGACAAACTTATCAAAAAAAATTAAGGAATACCATAATAACTTCAAGTCCGTTATAATGCTGAGTTGGTTGAAGATAAA